>CM070737.1:23986290-26386290 GCA_036346245.1 Bonia amplexicaulis
TATATATATAGCATTGTTTTCCCCTCAAAGGTTGTGGCACTTGCAAGCCAGCAGGAATTCAAGCCAGGAAAATTATCAAATGCGGATGAAACCATGAGGATATGAAATGCTGCAACAAAAGTAAATAGAAGCTCACATGTCTAGGACGAGTCTTCTCGATGTCTTTTAAACGCCTTGCTAATCCAAAGTCACACAGCTAGAACAATAAGGAAAAAGAATACTGTTAATTCCAAGCTATTGTCTCCTGCTTTGCAATTACTGTATTGATTTTTTTAGTGGTCCAGTAAGTACCTTCATGCATCCAAATTCGTCGAGCAAAACGTTTGATGGTTTCATATCACCATATATAATTCCTTGGAAATGTAAGAAACTAATACCCAACATGTTTTTGATAAATCAAATTCAATCATAAAACAGCAAAAATAATGAAACAAGATTACCAAGAAACTTTACTAAAGAGCTATGACAAGATCATAAGCCAGGTCATGTATAGAATTTTCAGGCAGCTTCTTGTCCTTCATGAAAACGCATACCTAGGATGAGACACAATACATAAAGGCAAGGAAAACAGAAAAATGGGTAGCATTTGTCTTCACCAATGTAACATATAATGAAAGTTCTGCAATCTACTTGCACACTGAATCCTGACAACACAAGTACAAAAAAAAAAAACCTATGTAGGTGACTCTTATTAAGACATGTTGTCTGGGCTCACATGCAAATACCAGCAAACATTCTTGCAAGGCCACAGCCGCCACACTTATTAACACATGTTGTCTCGGCTGACATGAAAATACCAGTAAACAGGCTGCAACAGCCTTGTGCATCTTCTGTGCACGTTAAAGGTTAAACCAATTATACTTAAAAGAAACAACAATGGAGCTCAACATGCAGATAGAATACTATTTCTAGAAATTAGTATATGATGTTTATCATAGGAATTTTTGCGTTGTTAACAAAGGCAGCATATAAATAGAGGGCCCTTAGAGCTTGATCATAACAGTAACAATAATATTATAGTAGTAAGAACAATAAAACATCATATCAAGTAAATCCAGTATTTCTTAGAATTGATGATTCTGCAGAGTGCAGATAGGGTTTTCAGCACCCTATCACATGCAATTTCATTTTACCACCGGTGAATAACAAATTAGCCATTATCCAAACAACACATGGTTAACACCTATCCAAATCCCATGGTATACATAATACATCTGTTGATGCTGTAAGCTACCATTTGGCTTCAGTGATAATGTAATCTTAATTCAAGAAGAAAGCAATATTCACTGCAGTAGACAGATCGCTCACCCATAGATTGAGTTAGGTTTTGGAGATGTGAATGTGTGATGTATATATATATATATATATGAGATGAGGAGAAAGATGAGGACGGTTGGATCTTAATCCAATGGCTGAAAAAAGTGACCGAGATATGCTATGATTTAGGCCGAGTTTATTTTTGCACTTGTGATGTGATGTGTCTTTTGTTGTTCTTCATTTTTGCACTTGTGATGTAAGGTGTCTTTTATTGTTCTTTCTTAAGAAACATCATCATACAAAAATAATGAATATTTTCAATGTTACTCCTCCTTAGGTCACCACCACTGAACCCTAGTCGCATCCTCTCTTGCTTCTTCGTGTAAAATCAGTAGGGCCAGACTGCTAGAGAAGAAGATCAATCAAATCAACATATTCTAACATATATTGTAGTTTTTACAACATAGTTCACCCCATTGTAATTTTATTTTATGTAAGCAAATTACTACTACATGCGCTTCTAATTCAAACATAGCTCCCTTCACCGACTGCCTTTTTAATTCGAGCATTTGATGAGATAACCACCCATATATGTTACAATTAACCATTATGTAAATAGAGACATTCTGTTATTGGTACGTGTATTTCAAGTAGTTACTAAATGTTCAAGAAACTATTTAAAATTGATTTCTTAACTATAGTAAACTGCACTCATGACTCTACTTGAGTTTTTCTATTTGACTAGTTGGACAACCCTATGCCAGATTGCCGGACGATGAGCTAGATGTCCACGTACGCCACAGTCTGACAGTCCGATTTGCACCAAGATATGCATGCTATTGGACTAGATGACCAAGTTCAGAGGTGGGATGGCATGAGACAATAGTATCGAATTTTATCTAGGTTTTTAATGAGGCGGGTACAAGAGAAAGGAAGATGGCGGCCACCGCTACCATTGTCGCCGTCGCTTTCGTCGTGTATAGTTACTTTGGGCTGGCACAGCACGAATGCCAGCACGACGGGATTTAGGCTGTGCTTGGACCTGACCGAAGGTGAGGCGGGCCAGCACGACACGACAGGATAACTGGGTCGAACCGGCACAGCATGAAGCGGCCCGAAGGACGGTGGGCCTGAACCGTGCAGGTACGGCACGATCCAATGCCCACCTCTAGTTGAGGACACTACAACAGAAAGCCTAATACTAGACGTCAAATCACAGACGGTTTTGTGAAACCGTCTGTGATGTATACTATTATAGACGATTTTAATTTGGAAGCCGTCTGTGGTATTTGTGGCGGGAAAAAGGAGTATCATAGACGGTTCTTACCGCTGAACGATCTATGATACTGGAATATCACAGACGGTTTTATAATATAAACCGTATGTGATATTTCAGATTATCACAAACGATTTTTATTATAAAACCGTCTGTGATACTGAAATATCACAGACGGTTTTATTCTGTGATATTCTAGTATCACGGACGGTTTTATAATAAAAACCGTCTGTGATACATTTCCCGCCTTGCAATCCCTCAAAATTTCATATTTTTCCGCTTAAGTCCGAGTATGATTCAGTTTTGAGACACCTTCAGTAAAACGGGCATAACTTTTGCATACGGTGTCCGTTTTCGATGTTCTTGTACTCGTTGGAAAGCTAACAACGAGACCGATCCAAAAATAACAACACGTTTGCACTTGTTACCCTCCAAGACCCCAAAAATTGGCCATCTTTAGACCTAAACCTGCGTCATAAGTTTTTAGTTTCTGTTTTTGCCCTTTTTCTTGGTCTTCCTTTTGGAATTTGGATTTTGCTTCAACTGAAAAGTTGTAGATCTCGTCGAAACCTTTCAAATGAGTATATATAAGCCATATAAAACTTTGATATTTTCTCTTTTCAGACTAGTTGTTTATATTGCATCGGTATATAAAATTTTGTGCTCTAATTCACAGACGGTTCTATATATCGAACCGTCTGCGATATTCATTCATCACGAGCGGTTCTATATATAGAACCGTGCAGTGATATCTCAGGCCCGTCGATCCTACTCGACCCAATCATTGCCAATAGAAATCGACCAATTCTCACCCCACGGATCGTAGCTCCGCCTCTCCCTCCCTCCCCCCTATAAATATAACCAAAACTCAGCATCCTTGCTGGTCTCCTCTTCCTTGCTGTCCTCCTCCTTACTGTTCTTCCCCTCCTTGCTAGTCTCCTCTTCCTTGCTGTCCTCCTCCTTGTTGTTCTCTTCCTCCTTGCTATTCTCCTCCTCCTTGCTGTCCTCCTCCTTGCAGACGACGCATAACTCTACGGGAGGCAAGACATCGCAGAAGCAACTAGCTCGTGCCAACCGTGCTGACACTCAATCAACGCCGACGATGGTGAGCGTTAAAGACATCCAGCTCAAGCGTTGCATCAGGGGCGAAAAGGTATAGATGATATTTGATTTTTCTCTTTTCTTGTTGTGTAATCTGCTCGTTGTTTTGAGATATTGTAATGGTAGGCTCTAATCTTAATAAAAATGGATGTTTTATGTTTATGAAATGAATTGCGATGTGAATTGGATGTATACATGTATATGTTGATCTGCTTATTTCAGAAGGCATGGCTAGCATTTCCTGAGGCTAGCCAATAAACCGATATAGGTTTAGGAGTAGAAGAGAATATCACAGACGGTTCTTAACTAAAATCGCTCGTGATATTTATAAATCACGACGGTTCTTAATTAAAAACCGTCTGTGATTATAACTATCACAGACGGTTTTTAGTTAAGAATCGTCTGTGATATTTGCACCATAGACGGTTCGAAAGCCGTCTGTGATAATCTCGTATTATTACTGACCCATAAATTCAGACGGTTCACAAAACCGTCGGTGATAACGTTTTTGAACTGTCTGTGATGATCTTTTCTGTAGTAGTGGAAGGCTAACTAACTAAGGGAGACGAACGAGAGGCTAATGAGGCAAATCGAGCAGTTGCACAGCGACCACTGCGCGAACATCAAGGAACTCGTATACCTCAAGTGGGTCAACGCCTTCCTCCGCCATGAGCTTCGCAACCATGAGCACCACCCCTCCTGCGGCGAAAAAGACCACTACGCCGGCGGCATGTCGGCCATGGACCTAAGTAAGAGCATGAGCTACCGCTCCAGCGAGAAGGCCAAGCAACTCATGCTCCAGTACCGCGACCTCGGCCCCGACGTACGTCTTCGACCCCGCACTGTTCTCCCCACTGCACGAGTCGCTCTACAACGACAGCAACGGCTACGACAACGAGCAGACGCGCGCACGCAAGGATGAGCCATAGCAGAGCCCTGGTATGTCGGCGACGATAGTGGTTGCCACGGCACCGACGAAATGGGCACGACCAAGCAATCTCAAGTTCTTGAGAAACATCAAGAATGTTGCAATTTTTACGACTACTCTGTGACCGCTACGAGCACCTTCTGTAGCTGTACGACCACGTATAAGAGGCTATAATCACCTTCTGTGTCACTATGACCGCTCTGCTGAATTTTCGACCACGCTGACAGCCGTTACGACCACGCTGTAGCCCCTCCGATCACTCTTTGCTGCTCCGACTACGACTCGTACTCGAGTTCGACTTTGACACGAACTCGTATATGACTTCTGCAGAAGATTACTTCCAACATTCTCTTCCCAATCTTTATTAGAGATTGTATTGAAGAAGGAAGAATCACTATCGAGTACACCAATACAGACGATTAGAAGCTGCTCGCGAGCAGCAGAAGGAGCGACGGCCACGGCCGCGGCGACCTCGAGGGCAAGAAGGCGCCAATCGACGGGCATCTCGAGAAGGTGATGCGGTGGCTGTCAAGCCATGGCGAACTGGAATGGTGACAACTCATACAAGAGCACGCCGCTGTCGTCGTGCGAGCGGATGCCGCTGAGCAGCGTGACGACCGCGGTCCGTGGACTCGCACGCCTGTGCGCGCGGCCGGGAGGCGGCCGCATCAAGGCTGGAGGCGGAGACGGCGAGGTCGAAGAGCGATGTCGGCATGTCCTATGGCCGGGAGGCGAGCCGGTACCACACGCTACGGCCGGACCACCCGGCTGGGGTCAGGCCGGACTGGTTCCACTCGCCGGAGAAACGCGAGATGAGGAGGCATTCAGAGGAACAAGGGGCATGCATCATCCAGAGTCCCTATACTTTGCCGGTTAGCAGAAAGAGGTGCATGCGACCCATGTGACGACCTGAGTTAGATCCCTAGCGGGCGCACCTCAGGAGGATATGCCACCTAGTTTAAAAAAAGTTCTTATAGTAACTAGTATCACATAATCACATGAGCCAGAAGGAATAACTCTATTTTACGCTTTTAAACTTTATAAAAAGTTTATTTAACCTTAGAACTACAAAGCTAGCTATTTAACATCCAAACTTATAAAACTAGATCAACTTATATCCTGAGGCGGTTTTACTAACGGGATCCAACTCAGAGTATTTTTGCATGTTGGTAGCCATGTCATTAGTTTTTGCTAACGGGGATCTAAATAAGAGGAGAGAGGACGATGAGAAGAAGAAAGAGAATGAAGATAGAGAGGAGTAAGAAAGAGAAGAAGAAAGAGAATGAAGATAGAGAGGAGTAAGAAAGAGATCGACGATGTAAGTTGGGTTCAGCAGGGCTTTGGCTTTTGTACTTTGCTATAGTAACTAGCTTTCAAATGGTGCGTTTTTTCAAGACAGTATCTACAAGTTGATTGTAGTAGACATTGTACTGACTTCAGCTGTACTGGCTAAAATCTCATGTGACTATCTCCATCTTCATAATCTTTCTCGCGAACAGCCAGAATTCAAAAGTCATAAGCTATAGCCTAAAAGAACCCACCCGTAAATGTCAACATCCTTAAGTTGAATCCTCATCAGCAAAGCCTGATAATATGGCTGTCAATATGGTAAAAACCACCTTAAATGGGGTCCACTTCATCAAAACTGCCTAAGGATGTAAATTGACTCTGATTTGTAAGTTTGGGGGTCAGATAGCCGATTTTCTACTTGATGGTGTTAAGTGTATATTTTTACAAAGTTCAGGTTGTAAAATGGACTTATTTCAAGAGGAATATACCTATACTTTGCTCGATGTAGAGCAAGACTATAAAGTCGAGGAGGCCAACTAGAGATGGGTGAATAGGTGCTTTCAAAAATTCTTTTAGCAAAGCTGGATTTATATGCAAAAGCGTAAATCAAAACGATTTTTCACAACTAAGGTCTAAAATGTTTAGTCTCAACTATATGTGCCAACGATCTAAGTCTGTTAAGGTTTGCAATCTTAAGGTGACAAGCAAATAATTTAATTATAGGAATGTTAATTGCACAAAGTAAAGCTCAACATAGCAAACAACACCGATGACACTTGACATTTTATCGTGGTATTCAAAGACTTACCGATCTCCCCTAATACACGTTAAGGTAAGCCCAAACGAATTAGATCGGCTTCACGAATTAAATCAAACACCTCGAATCCACTTGTGGTAGCTATTTTCCTCATCCGAGTAGATGAGCTCTAACATTCACAACAATATTAGCCCTTCTCACAAGCTTTTTGAGAAGATCATCAGATCACGACGCCTCACACCGTCAAAGTGTCAATAAACACTAAGAATAATAAGCTAAGCCATTTGCTTGATTCTCACCAAGTGCAACACACGTACAAGTGGATACTCAATCTACCTCTAAATGCAACACATGCACCTAGAGTTCTTCTCTTCTTGCTCACAAGGTGCAACACATGCACAATTGAGTAGAGAAGCTTGCACTAGCTCAAGAGAGTGAAATGAGAAGAATCAACCTTGTCATTAACTGACCACAAGGGGTATATAAAGCCCAAACACCAAAAACTAGCCATTAAAATCGAAATCAGCAAAAAATACATAGGCCCAGACATGTCCTCCAAATTGGCCGGACATGTGGGACATTGGCTGGACATATCCTCCCTGAGTATAACGGCTAGTGCATTAAATACAATTCAGAGACCATTGGGCTGGAAATGCACAAGAGGCAGACATGTTCTTAGAGCTCTTGGTTCCTCCTCATTTGTCCTCACCAAACACAGAACATGTCCTACTCCTGGACATGTCCTCATTAAACACAGGACATGTCCTCTCAAATGCAGTTTTTATTCAAATGAAAGAGTTTAAGTCAAGAGATGATTCCTAAGCAAAGATGTATGAACTTCAACCATTTGCAAACTATAGTCCCATACCACAAAGGGTAGATGCATGGATTTCAACCAGTTGCAAAATACATTTACAAATTATAGTCACATGCTACAGGAATTGTATGTATGAGCCTCACCTATTTACAAAACACATTGGCAAACAATAGCATCATGACTCAAGCTACTAGACATGACCTTTCTTAATAGTATGACAATATATACTAGCAATACAGTCTCCCAATCAAACACTGAGACCAGTAAAAGACTAAAAATACATAGTTAGCTTATACTAGTTGTACCTTCGTCTTGTGTATCCACTTAGAGCTTTCACTTGATGATGATCATCTCATCTCTAAGCCTGGGTTATTGTTTTATTTATCAACTTGTGATGATATCTTCCACTTCAGGATCTTATCTTGATGCTCATCAATACATGATGATATCCTTCATCATGAACATTGACTTGATGACAATCAACTTGTGATTCCATCCAAAGTCTTCATCATCAATTGGGACAAACTATTTCACCAACTCATGAAGAATATTAGCTCAACATATCCAGTTACCACTAATCACCCAAACACACTGTTGTGGCTACAGGCCAAACAGTAAAGAAGGGGACTAGCAGGAGAAGGGGAGAACCAACACCGAGATCGGATGTGAAAAGTGGGCGAGTAATAATGAGAGGATCCCCCACCTCCTGCCCCTCTTATATACATGAGTGGGGTAGGGTGGGAATTTTTTATACTCCGTAGAGTTGTCCGGGACGGCTAAGTTCCCGACGCTTTATACTCCGCAGAGTACACCGAGGCTCTAGGCCGTCGTGCGATTTTTTATACTCCGTAGAATACGCCGACGCGCGAGGCCATCGTGCTATTTTTTATACTCCATAGAGTTGCCCGAGACGGCTAAGTTCCCGACGCTTTATACTCTGCAGAGTACGCTGAGGCGCGAGGCCACCGTGCGATTTTTTTATACTCCGTAGAGTTGCCCGGGACGGCTAAGTTCCCAGCGCTTTATACTCTATAGAGTATGCCAAGGCACGAGGCCGTCGTGCGATTTTTTTATACTCTGTAGAGTACGCCGAGGTGCGAGGCCGTCATGCGATTTTTTATACTTCGTAGAGTACGCCGAGGCGCGAGGCCATCGTGCAATTTTTTATACTCCATGGCACCGTGCCATTTAAGCTAACATCAGACCAAAACAGGCCCACGGATTGGCATGAAAAGAATGCAGTCTGACCAACAGCTTCTCTCCTGCAATCAGCACTCGACATTGCTGGCGTGGCTCGGCGAAGCTGGTGCTGGCACGGCAAGGCGGAGGCCAAGGTGACGTCGCGGAGTCCAAGCGGGCGTGGAGACGAGTGGCGCATGGCATGCGCGAAGGTCATTGGAGGCGGAGGCCATGGGCGCGGAGGCTCCGAGGCAACCTTCGATGGCACAGAGGCCACGACTGAGGTGAACTCCGGCTGCGCCGGCGCCCACGACACGTACTTATGCTGTGCTGAGGCTGCAACTATGGAAGACATCGATGACGCAGAGCCGCGACCTCGCCTGTGCGGATCCCACTTCATCTGTGTGGATTCCACAGCCGAGGAGGTCCTTGTCTGCGTGGAGTCCTTGGTTGAGGTGGACATCTTCTGCGCAGAGTTGATACTTCGTCTGCGTGGAGTTCTTGGTCGGGGTGGACATCTTCTTTGTGGAGTCCATGCTTCGTTTGCACGGAGTCCTCGCTTCGTCTGCGCGGAGTCCTCGGCCAAGGTGGACTTTGACCGCGCGGAGCCCTTAGCCGAGGTGGGCTTCATCTTCTCAGAACTCGACAGTGCGGGCTTCATTAGTGCGGAGCCCTCGGTCAAGGCGCACTTTGGGAGTGCTGAGGCCACAGCCGAGGAAGGCTTCGACAACACGGAGGCCACGGCGTGTATGAAACTAGACGACGCGGGCTTCATCTGTGCGGAGCCCTCGGCCGAGGTGGACTTCAACTGCGCGGAATCCACAACCAAGGTGGACTTCGACTGTGCGGAGCCCTCGGTCAAGGCGCACTTTGGGTGTGCTGAGGCCACAGCCGAGGAGGCTTCGACGATGCGGAGGCCACTGCCTGGATGAAACTTGATGGCGCGGGCTTCGTTTGTGCGGAGCCCTCGGCCGAGGTGGACTTCCACTGCGTGGAGGCTAAGGAGCCAGGAAGCATGACACTACGCGGGGGCTCGGAAGCGATGGCTAGACATGGAGGCTCGCTGCGAGGTGCTCCGGGTAGAGCGTCAGGGTCGAAGATGTTGGATAGAGCCCAGATCACAGCAATCACACAGAAGATCAAAGTGTCGGATGATGAACAGTAATATTCAGAGAAACTGGCTGATATTCAGAGTTCAGCTGAGAGTTAGAAACTGGGACTAATTTCTCTTATTTCTGTTAATTCAACGACGCTAATACATGCCGTATAAAAGGCTAACAAACTTGGAACAAACTAATCCACGATCCGCAATCACCGGATCAAACTAACCGTGTTGTTTTTCCGCACGTCTCAAAACAGAAAATTGACTAAGTTCAGATAACTGCTAAGTGCTTTAAACCTGACTATCGGTTATTTCCCGCCTGACTGTTTCTTCAGATACTCCAAGCCAGGGTTATTAGCTCACATTCTCCCCCTTAATCCTGACTTGGATTCAGGTATTGTACTCCTATCAGCTGACGCATAGCGCCTAACTTTACTCCTGACAGAGGTTTTGTCAGACAGTCTGCACGTTGCTCTCCTGAACTTATGAACTCCACCAGAATCTGTTTCCTCTCTACACATTCTCTTATGAAATGGTATTTTGCATCTATGTGTTTGCTGCGGCCGTGGAAAACAAGATTTTTCATAAGAGGTATAGCTGATCTGTTGTTCACAAACAAAAACACCGGTTTCACTTCTGTTCCTGTCAGCTCGCTGATTATGCTTCTCAACCAAAGGGCTTGACACGCTGCAGCTGTGGCAGTCATAAACTCAGCTTCACAAGAAGACAATGCCACTGTCTTCTGCTTTTGGGAGCTCCAGGTTATCAGATTCTCATTCAGATAGAAAACCATCCCGCTGGTACTTCTTCCATCGAGATCACCTGACAAGTCACTATCTGAATACCCATACAGTCTTTCTTCTGAATTTCCCTTCACATAAGAAATCCCAAATTGAATTGTCCCCTAGAGATATCTGAGTATTTGTTTTACGGCCTTGTGGTGTAGATCAGTAGGTCTCTCCATGTACCTACTGGCCACCCCAGCTGCATATGAAAGGTCCGGCCGAGTGTGCAGCAAATACTTGAGACACCCAATCACACGCCTGTACTCCTTGGCATCGACTGTAGTTCCTTCAGGATCCTTGTGTAGTCTGATTTTGGGTTCCATTGGAAACTTTGTTGCATTGCAATTCTCCATTCCGAATTGATGTAAAATTTTCTTGGCATAAGCAGTCTGTTTAAGTAAAAACTTACCCTCTTGCTGCTCCACTTCTATTCCCAAATAGTAGGAAAGTAAACCCAAATCACTCATTTCGAATTCTGCCATCATCTGCTTCTTGAACTTCAGAATCTCTTCAGTGCTGCCTCCGGTTACTATTAAGTCGTCCACATACACACCAATGATAATCTTAGTTATTCCTTCTCCTTTAGTGTATACTGCATGTTCTTGGGTGCATCTCTTGAACCCCAGCTCCCTCAAACTCTTGTCCACGCGTGTATACCAAGCTCGAGGTGCCTGACGCAAACCATACAAAGCTTTTCTCAATTTATATACCTTATATGGCTGGTCTTTCACTTCAAATCCTTCCGGCTGAGAGACATAGACCTCCTCTTCCAATTCTCCATTGAGAAATGCAGACTTTACATCCAAGTGATGTACCTCCCAAGCCTGATTTGCAGCATGAGCAAGGATTAACCGAATTGTATCCAATCTGGCAACCGGAGCAAAAACTTCTTCAACGTCTATTCCATGTTTTTGCACATATCCCTTAGCAACGAACCTTGCCTTATGTTTGACTACTTGTCCATTTGAATCCTTTTTCAACTTGAACACCCATTTTAAACCAATAGGTTTGTGACCTGCAGGCAGTTCTGTCAGTGTCCAAGTTTTGTTTTTTTCAATGGACTCTAGTTCCTTCACCATTGCTTCAAACCAGCTGTGCTCAGTTGCTGCTTCCTAGAAGTTTGTAGGTTCATCAGACCAGGATAACATCAGCTCCTCCTCATCTTCTTCATCAGCAACTATCACTTCCTCTGAATTCTCATATATGTCTGCTAATGACCGAAAACGCACTGGTCCGTCAGAATTCTCAGGTGACGACACTACTTGAGCTGAGCTGCTTGCATCTGCACTCACTTGGGGTGTAGAAGGACTCGGTATATCACCTGCAAAATCCTCATCTCCCGACTCATTTCCTTCTTCAGTGGGTGAAGCATTTCCTTGAGCTTCCCTTGTGTCCGGCAAAGGACCTTCTCCCGGGCTGGTTTCAGTTTCTGTTGCCATGGATTGACCAATTGAATAAAAAGGATCAAGAATTACTAGCTGTTCTTCTTCTCCTCCCCTTTCTGCATTCCACTTCCACTCAAGATTCTCTTGGAAGATGACATCTCTACTGACTTGCAGTTTCCTCTTCGGGGATCAAACAGACGGTGTGCTTTGCAATTCTCTTCTACTCCCAAATACACCATTGGTGTGCTTCTATCTTCTAGCTTTTTGAGATGTGGAGTGGTGTTTTTGGCATAAGCTGTGCAACCGAATACTCTTACATGTGCGATGTGAGGTTTCCTTCCTTCCCATTTCTCAAATGGTGTACACTCACCCAGTATTTTGGTTAGCAAACGGTTCGGTAGTGAGCAGGTGTCAATGACCTCTCCCAATTTTGCGGTACTCGCATACTCTTGAGCAGTGCTCTGGCCATAGCCATCACGGTGCGGTTACGATGTTCAGCAATTCCATTCTGTTGAGGCGTGTAGGGGGCAGTCAGGTGTCTCTGAATTCCAGCTTCTTCACAATACCGAGTGAATTCTGCTGACAAAATTTCCCCTCCACGGTCTGTCCTGAGGATCTTGACTTTATGATCCGTTTGGTTCTCAGTCACCATTTTGAACCTTTTGAATGCTTGAAAGGCTTCACTCTTGGCAGACAGTGTATACACCCACATCCATCTTGTATGATCATCAATGATCAGGAGGAAATACTTATTGCCGGCAAGAGTGTGTGGAGTAATTGGGCCGCAGATGTATGCATGAAGAAGCTCCAATGGTCTGTCTGCTCTGAAGTTTGTTTGTCTTGGAAATGGCAGTCTGGCTTGTTTGGCAATTACACAAGCTTCACAAAGTTTATTTGGGTGGGACAATTCTGGGACACCAACCACCAGCTTCTTCTCACCGAGCAGTCTCAGGTCATGGAAATTTACATGACCAAGCCTTGCATGCCAAAGCCATGCTGGATCATCAATGCTTGTCAACAGACATACTGCCTTTTCTGTTTTTAGGCTGATCTTGTACAGCCAATTCTTTGCTCTCTTCACCTGCATCAACAGTTTTCGGTCTCTGCCATACACTCGCATGATTTCTCCTGCCATATGGACCTCATTTCCCTCTTCAGTCAACTGTCCAACACTTATGATATTACTACATAGTTTAGGGATGTAATATACTTCTTGAAGTAGTTTTTGATCTCCATTCTTGCAGGTAAAAGCTATCGACCTCTTTCCCACGATTTTGACTGTGGAACTGTCACCAAACCTCACTCTTCCTGTGATCTTCTCATCTAGCTCCTGGAACTTCTCCCGACAACCAGTCATATGATTACTGGCGCCATTATCCTGGTACCAAATGTCTTCACTTCCTTTGCTTTGGTCACCACAGTATATCTCTGGTTTGAGTCTCTCTTCATTGAGCAAAATAGTTACTTGTTTATCTTGTTCATTGAGTGTCTCCTCCTGAGACACAGTCAACATAAGTGCTGGTTCTTCCTCGACAGTGCAGAGATTAGCTTCACCCTCTTGCTTCTTGCTTCTGCACTCAGATGCAAAATGTCCCATATTACCGCAGTTGTAGCACTTGACTGAACTCTTGTCACGCATTCCCCAGCCTCCAACACTGGTGCTTCCTGTCCTTTCTTGATTTGGTGCCCATCGGCCGCGTCTCCCTCTGCCACGGCCCCGTCCACGCCATTTGGAACAGTCTAGGCTGTTAGACCGATACCCTCTGGTTCCAGCTGATGAACTCCCTCCAGTTCCCTTCTGTCGTGCCTGCCATTCAGCATGCATCAGCAGCAGCTGGCCATCAGTGCTTGTGGCGTTGCTTTGCAATCTTGCTGATCTCTCTTCATAAGCCTTCAGCCTTCCGGTTGCCTCCTCAAAGGGCATCGTTGTCAGGTCATAGAATTGCTCAATTCCAGCCACGACATTGATGAATTTCTCAGGTACAGAATCAAGCAATTTTTTGACAAGGGTTGCATCTTCAAGTGTAGTCCCAAAAAGAGTGTATTTACTGGAGAATGCACTGAGCTTACCGGCGAATTCGTCGATAGTCTCTGTCTCCTTCATCCGATGTGCATCAAGTTCACTCTTCAATGTTTCTTCGGTTTTTTCTTTCTTTTCTGGGACTGGACTGCTATCTTCATCGAAGCTCTGATCATGCGTTCTGAGAACTGAAGTGGTTGTTATTCAAACTTTTGCTTCTGCTGTCTCGTTTGAAAAATCAGTGTACCAACTGCTTGGCCTGCCGAACTATTCTGTTTTTGATCTACAGACCTGAAAAGAACAGCTTTCGGTTGAGCCTCTCCTTGTCTTGGTTCCTCCTTTCAGTCAGCAGTTTTTGTTTTTCAGATTACGACTGCTCTTCTTTTCAGCAGGAGCTGCAGCGCCCTTTGCTTTCTTTTTCTTTCCCTTCGGCCGAACATCCTTTTGTTGCTCTTAGTCGGGTATCTAGTTTGAAATTCCGTTTTTATGTGAACATCCTTTTTCTTTCTCATGCCTACAAGAGGAGGGATGATAAAAGAGGAGGTCCTGTGATTTGCTTCGAGTGTGGTGGCCCCAACCATATTTGGGCAAACTGTTCTAAGCTGGGGAAGGGCAAAACTGACTTCGGCGATTCCGGCAAGAACGACTACATCAACAAGAACCGCAACACGAAGCCCTCAGCACCTGTTCAAGACAAGAAGAAGTTCCGCGACTTTGGGAAGGCCAAGAAGCTCTTCCACCGCGTCCTCGCCGCCTTCGACAACCTCGACCTCAGCGAGGTGGAGGGATGGAGCGACGACGACGGGACGGGTGATCAAGAACCCAAAGATGGCGATGACTTCTCCGCCCTTGAGGGCGAACTAAGCGACAGCGAGCTCTACTCCGACTCCGACGAGGTATACCCATCGTACGATAAGCTTAATGATGCCTTTCTTAAGCTAGGTAAATTTCATGCTAGATCTAGAGCTAGATGTAGCGAGTTGGAGAAGGAAGTAGATAGATTGTCACGGGAGCTTACTTCACTTATATCTGCTCACTCCCGTGACGAATGTAATACATGCCCTGCTTTGCTTGGAGATATGGAGAAGTTAAGGACTTCTTATGATAGTGTGACATTTGTGCTAGATATTCTTAAGGTGGAGAATGTTAGTCTGCTAGCTGAACTATAAATGACTAGGATTGCTGTTCCTTCATCTGCTATTGAGACTACTTTCTGCACCTCTTGTGAAGAAAAGGACAATGCTTTTAGAGGTCTTTACACTATGCTTCTCGATCTGCCCGAGTCTTGTGAAAACTGCAATAATCTGAAGATAAATCTAAAACGGGCAGATCATAAAATTGCTGATCTACAAGTTGTGTTACTAGAGCCCATTTCTTCATGTTTGAATTGTCCAAAGTTAACTGCTGAACTTGAATCCGTCTCAAAATAGTTTCAAGATATGATTGATCACGATAGGAAGTTGGCTCAGTTTGCTTCTAAGGACCCTGTTAGCTCACCATGCATGAATTATAATAAACTAAAATCTAATTTGATTGCATTGGATGAGAAGTGTGTGAAGCTAACTAATGACCTTCTAGAGAAGCCACCTTGTGCTTGTAGTGTGATTGTGGAGAAGGTGGAGAAGCCCCCGGGTAAGGTAGAGACGTCTAGCGACGCAAACCAACCAGCTAGCAGTAGGACTGTTCCTTCTGAGTCGGCTGTGCGTGCACAAGCCAGTCTTCCCTCTGCTGTTGGTTGTTCTTCTGCTCCCTTACCTTCTGCTGTCTCTTCTCCTCCTTGCTCTTCTTGCACCTCTCTCTTTCGGGAGTGTCAGTACCTTATGAACACTCTCGAGAAATTTGTAGGAGGCAAGAAGAAGCTCAATCTTATTCTAGACCAATCAAAGATTTGCAAGTTCAATCAGGGTCTAGGATATGATTTCCGTGAGGATGTGAGGAAGCATCCACCTGTCGTGCTCGGACCGTAGCGCAGGTGTGATTGAGGTCAAGCCAAGAACAAGAATGTTCAATTTAAATCGCGGGCTTTGTCCAAAGGATTTCGACGACAAGGTGACTTCACTGCAGCTTGACCTCTCGTATATGGCCATCTCATGCTACGCCCTCGTAAGGCGGTATCATTGCACCTTCTGTTAGAAGGATGGACATTTGATTGGCCATTGCTTCAAGCGCGCCAAGATCGCGCGAAGAGACCGTGTTGAGTCTCTCAGGCGTATTCAGGGTCAGCCCCAGACCTTAAGTGCACCTAAGACCAACACGAGGTCTAGGCTTGCTACTGTTGGTAGCTTTGGGCAGCATCGAGGACTTGGTTCTTCCGAGTTTTCTGTTTTCGTCCTCATGCTCCCTCCGGTCATGAATTCCGCCGTTCGAGGGTAGATCTCGTTTTCCCATCGAGATGCCTACCCGCGCGTGATCGCCTGTTGCCGGTCGTCGACTCGCTCTTCCGTAGCGGTCGGACCCAAAGAATGACTTCTGGTCTGCCACACCGACCTTACGCTCGTGAGTGATGAGAGCGAGGGTAGATAGAGGTCAGTCGTGTTTGACTACTTCATCTGCTCGACGTGTTACTCAGTATTGGGTGCCAAAATCACTCTTGATTTATCCCGTCTCGAGACTTTACTCTGTTTGACTCGGGTTCGCGGGTAGGGAAGGAAAGGTTTGGCTTGTTGACTCGGTGTTCACGACACATGACCGGAGATTCCGTTGGTTTTCTTCCTTGCCGTGCTCCGGTGATGAGACGATCACCTTTGGAGATGCTTCATCTGGCGCGTCATCGCCAAATGTCTTGTCGCATTAATGATTCATTTATTTTGAAAGATGTTGCTTTGGTTAGTAAGCTGCGGTACAATTTACTTTCGGTCTCTCGACCACCGATGATGATTTCGAGGTGAGCTTTAAGAAAATAATTGCAAAATTCTTGATTCTTCTGTGAGTCCGGTTTATGGATTTCTCGTTTTGGGAGGATCTTTCGTGCTAATTTTTCTGAGTCTTCTGGTAATCCTCTCCGTTGTTTAGTTGCTTCTGAGTCCCGCAACCTTTCCTTCTGGCATAGGAGACTTGGTCATATTAGATTTGACCATTTGACCCGAGTTAGCGGCCACGATCTCATTCGTGGTCTGCCGAAACTCAAGATGGTCAAAGATCCGGTTTGTGCTCCATGCTTAAACACGGCAAGATGGTTCTTGCCTCTCATCCTCCGGTCCACATTACTATGACCGATGCACCGACATTGCTCCATATGGACACGGTTGGACCAGCTCGAGTGCAGTCAGCAGGAGGGAAGTGATATGTTCTTGTCATGGTCGATGACTTCTCGAGGTATTCTTGGGTGTTTTTCTTAGCCTCGAAGGATGAGACGTTTATATATTTCCGAGGTCTTTTCAGTACGCTTTCTGTTGAGCTTCCAGGTGCCTTACGAGCGATCCGCAGTGACAATGGCACGGAGTTCAAGAATTCCTACTTTGAGAGGTTACGTGATGAGGCGGTGTAGAGCACCGGTTCTCTTCTCCGCACGTCCCACGCGAGAATGGCGTCGTGGAGAGGAAGAACCGTACCTTGGTCGAGATGGCTAGGACGATGCTCGATGAATACTCTACACCGCGGAAGTTTTGGGCTGAGGCTATAGCCACCGCGTGCCATGTTTCGAACAGAGTTTTTCTCAGGGCACACTTGCACCGCACTTCTTACGAGTTGAGATATGGGCGAAAGCCCAATGTTTCTCATTTTCGTGTGTTTGGTTGCATGTGCTTTATTCTGAAGTCTGGAAACCTAGATAAGTTCGAATCATATTCTTGTGATGGGATCTTTCTAGGCTACTCGACTTCTTCGCGGGCCTATAGGGTCTGGAACTGCGAGTCTAGTAAAATGGTAGAGACCTGTGAGGTGACTTTTGATGAGGCCAGTCCGGAGACTAGGCCCGATATCTCAGGTTTTCTAGAGCAGTCCGAGACCATCTTCGTGGATGATGAGGACGATGGAGACGAGGGATGTCTACCTGGTCCAGTCCCTCATCCACCCCTTGAGGTGCCTTCTTCCACCGCACCTCAAGGTGATCAACCCATGCCTACAGCTTCCTTTAGAGCTAGTGGCTCTGTTCCTACCCCGTCAGCTCACGAGGTAGAGGCCACTTCTTCATCTCATCCTGGACCTCCTAGATATATCCAAAATCTCATCCTTCAGAGCAGATCATTGGAGACCTTTTTGAGCGAGCTACTCGCTCAAAATCTAGCATGTCACTCTTTTATCTCCATTCTGCTTTTGTTGCTTCTTTCGAGCCTAAGGAGATTTGTCATGCTCTATCTGACGAGTCTTGGGTTAATGCCATGCATGAGGAGCTAGAGAGTTTCGAAAGAAACAAGGTCTGGACGCTTGTTGAGCCCCCTCGAGGTCACAATATCATTGGGACCAAGTGGGTGTTCAAGAACAAGCAAAGTGAGGATGGGGTAGTCATTGAAACAAGGCTAAAGCGGTTGCTCGGGGTACTCCCTGGGTTGAGGGTCTAGACTTGAGGAGACCTTTGCCCTGTAGCGGACTTGAGGCCATTAGAATTCGCTTGCCTTTGCGGCTTCTAAGGGTTTCAAGCTCTACCAGATGGATGTCAAGAGTGTCTTTCTCAATGGCTTTATTGAGGAAGAAGTCTATGTGAGACAGCCTCCAGGTTTCGAGAACCCCAAATACCCTAATCATGTCTAGAAGCTTTTCAAAGCACTGTATGGACTTAAGCAGGCCCCTAGAGCTTGGTATGAGAGGCTTAAGTCCTATCTATTGAGACATGATTTCGAGATGGGTAAAGTTGACAAGACCTTGTTCATTCGCGGCTTAGCAATGACCTTCGTCGCCTAAATTTATGTCGATGACATTATCTTTGGCGGCTCTTCTCATGCTCTAGTTTGAGATGAGCATGATGGGTGAGTTGACTTTCTTCCTTGGCTTCCAGATCAAGCAGACTCGTGAGGGTACCTTCTTGCATCAAGGCAAGTACACCCGTGATCTCCTGAGACGTTTCGACATGAGTGATGGAAAGCGGTGTCGACTCGATGGCTTCTCTGACCGCACTTGACCCAGATGAGGACGGCGAGCCAGTTGATCAAAAGGAGTTCAGAAGTATGATTGGCTCTCTCTTGTACCTCACTGCCTCGAGACCGGACATATACTTTTCCGTGTGTCTATGTGCTCGGTTTCAGGCTTCTCCTCGCGTGTCTCACCGCCAGGCGGTGAAGCGCATCTTTCGGTACCTTCGAGCTACCATTGACTATGGTATCTGGTACTCCTCCTCCTGTCTATCTCTTAGAGCCTTCTCGGATGCAGACTTTGCCGGCTGTAGGATAGATAGGAAGAGCACTTTAGGCACCTGCCAGTTCATTGGCACTTCTCTCGTTTTCTAGTCCTCGAGGAAGCAGTCCGGTGTTGCACAGTCCACTACAGAGGCCGAGTACGTTGCTGCAGCCAGTTGCTGTAGCCAGGTGCTTTGGATGGTCTCGACTCTGCGGGATTTTGGGTTAGCTATCGACCGTGTTCCGCTCTTTTGCGATAACACGTCTGCAATTAACATTGCCAAGAACCCAGTGCAGCATTCTCGGACCAAGCATATTGATATCAGATATTATTTTCTTCGAGACCATGTAGAGAAGGGTGACATCGTGCTCCAGTTTGTGGAGAGTGACCACCAGTTGGCTGATGTCTTCACCAAGCCTTTGTATAGCACGAGGTTTTCATTTCTCATGGGAGAGCTTGGGGTGGTCTCGTCATATGGACTCTTGTGAGGGGGAGCTTTGGGCTTTACTGCTTTATAATTCTAATTATGCTTCTGTCCCCTTACTGTTGCATTGCATCTGCGGGTGCATTGGGTTTAGTCCTTCCAGCATAGGTTAGAGTGTGTCTCTTGCTGAGTTGCTTAGACTTCTTACTCTTATCTTGTGCTTGCAGGATAGCTATTTCTTATCTCACTAGGTTGAGCTCACTCACTTCTTGTAGGTTCTAGCGGGGGTTGGGCCACCCTCGGGTAGACAGGGTACGTGTTTACTCTCTAGTGTGTGTTTTCTGTCGGTGATAGTCACGAGTCATATGGGGTAGATGAGAGTCAGTCTGAGTCATTAGTTTTCTCTATCTTATCAATGTTTTAAGGACTGCCCTTCTTGATTTATTTGCCAGCTTCTCATTTTATTGCCTTGGTTCAGGGGGAGTTCAGTTGGGAACTTATATATCTTAATATTGACACAACTCAACTTGAACTAAAAATTTGCATCCCATGTTGAGGGGGAACTGGATTTTCTGCATTTACATTGTAAAATAAATGCATGGAGCCTTGATTATTATCCTTTCATGATATATTTTCATTTATATTACATCTTGTCATGATTTGTGCTTCATTGCTAAATAGATCATGACCTTATATGTGTAGTCAAGTCTTTGCCATGATAGGTTGATTAAAATGCTCAATTTGACCTAATTAATGTCATGTTAATATTTGAGACTAGTCAGCTTTTAGTTATCTTCTTATGATTCATGCCATGTCAAATAGGCTGAGTTGAGTCTTGAATCCTTGTTGAGCGATAGATTGAGCTATATTAGTTTCTTGATGACACACAAGTTAGTACAATCCGTTAAAAGCAAAAAGATCTCTTTTGTGCGAAAAAATTGATCTCACCAATTCTTTCTCATGAGACGGCTTGCCATTGCACTAGGCATGAACTCAGGGGGAGTTTTGGATGACCTAGACTATCTTCTTAAGCTTCTTGCTTGGAGTAGTCGCATAAGGCTTGAGATCTAGCACATGACAAAAATCTGGTTGAAAACAATCATGAAATTTCAAAAGAAAATATGTCATTTGTGCTAAATTTGCTTAAATTACTACAAGAATCAAGTACTCTAAACAAATGTATCATTCTTAAACTAGTAGCACTCTAGTTGACTCAATACTAGCTTCTCGGTTCCATTTAGCTTATTGACATGGCCTGCATCATTCATGGATACCTCTAGCTAGACTAAAATCATGTTTGACTTGACTTGCTAAGCACTTCAACTAAAATTCGGATTATATCTTATTTGGCTTAGCTTCTCTTTACATACATAGTCATGATCTTGATAGCATACTTCTATGTTATGGCTTGGTGTAATACATTATGGTCATTTTGGATAATTCTCATGGCTCTAAATGCTTAGATTAATCAAATCGGCCATTTCATCCATCATCATGACTTATTCTCTCTCTTGCATTCTTGATGTGTTTATTGCCAAAAGGGGGAGAATAGATTGGAGAAAAAGAGAAAATTTTATTCTGGTTTTATTCTGGGATCTTGCTAGAGTTTTGGAGATCAATTTACTCTTTATTTATTGCTCTAGTGTTCCTTCTGTCGACATGGTCATGAGTTTCATTCCCTTCTTTGGACCATGTTGGACTCTTCAAACTCAACTTCATGCTTTTTCTGGGTTTGTCAATATACTCATCAAGGGGGAGATTGAGAGACCATGTGGTGGTCATCCCGTGTGTATGATGAGTAATTGACATCGGCTTAGGGAAGTCGAGTTTGAGTTGGTTGGTTCGGACCATGTCGTTGCGCGGTGCAAACGGCTTCGGTCGGACTTGGTCGACTGCGATCGGGAGTGCTTAGGACGTTTGTTTTCTTTCTTGATCGGTCGATTTAGGTATTTCATGCGTGAGCACCTTTCATTGTGGTTAATGATGATTATGCTGTTTCGTGCGGTGTTATATGATGGTTTGCTTGTCTGTGTGGTTGCAGGACTTCGGAGCTAGGTCATGGTGAGGCGTGGGAGGACCGGGACTAGACACAGGAGGTGTTGAGGTCCAGACGGTCGGAGACGCCAAAGATGATCGAGGTGCACGAGGTGGTTGTGAGCCGAGACGGCGAACCGGAGCTCGAGCTACCGGAGGTGGACACGACGGGCAACAGCGAATGGATCGGGACTAGACTCAGGGAGGAGTCGAGGTTGACGGTCGATACCGATTGCGGTCGTGTGCGGCGGAAACAGGCCGGGACTAGACTCGGGAGGAGTCGGAGGTCCATCGGTCGAGTCAAGTGCGGTCATGCGTGAGCGACAAGGAGCGGAAGCTTCCGGAAGGTGCGGGAGGGGCGAATCGGTAATTCGTGAGGCTGCACAAGCGGGAGACGGCTCCGTTAGGGTTTAGCCAGCGTAACGGGTTGGAGACCCGTTAGCCAAGGGTTATAAATAGGTGTTGGGGGCTGCATACCCCCTTGAGAGTTTTTGGTGTATTTGCTCTGTATTTTGTGTGTGTTCCTCCCAAGAAGCATGTGAGGCTCTTGGTGTTCTTGAGGATTGAGAGGGAGAGGATGGATTGAGAGTCTTGTAATCATTCCTTTTGTTCTAATGTCCATGCACATGGGGACTCCGTTGTAGTTTTTGATTGAAATAAAATCTGAAGCTTTATGTTCTTCGTTCTTTTTCTCTCCATATATGTGTGAGATGTGTTGAGGCAAAAGTGTTGCTTCGTTTTTCCTTTTGCGCGTGTGGTATTGTTCAATGTGTGTTCTGCTCCTCTCAGATGACTTGTGCTTTTTGTTTTTCCCATTCTTCCATGTGTTTTAGTTGTGCTCTTTCTTTCCTGTTCTTTGCTTCCTATGTTATGAATGGAGTTTGTGTTTGAGTAACTTCAAAGATTGGTTTGTCTCTGAACTGGGTAACCTCTTGAAGGGTTTTGGCCTGCACATACCTGAGAACAAACAAGTTATCTACCGTTTTGTTTTAGTTTTGTTTTCTGCAGTTGTCGGCTAAATCTTTCATTAAGTCAATTCGGCCTAAAAGCATTGGCTGCAGCATCAGTTCTTCTTGCCGTTTTCTTTCCTGCCTACATGCAGTCAGTTCTGCCTCAGTTCTTTCTGTATTTGCATATTTTCAGCAGCAAGAATGATCATTATTTCAGTCTATTCTCATGCTGTTTTCGGCTGCAGCTCATTGATCTAAGCACAAAGAAGTTTCTTCGGTTTTTTCTTTCTTTTCTGGGACTGGACTGCTATCTTCATCGAAGCTCTGATCATGCGTTCTGAGAACTGAAGTGGTTGTTATTCAAACTTTTGCTTCTGCTGTCTCGTTTGAAAAATCAGTGTACCAACTGCTTGGCCTGCCGAACTATTCTGTTTTTGATCTACAGACCTGAAAAGAACAGCTTTCGGTTGAGCCTCTCCTTGTCTTGGTTCCTCCTTTCATCGGCAGTTTTGTTTTCGATTACGGTGCTCTTCTTTTCAGCAGAGCTGCAGCGCCCTTTGCTTTCTTTTTCTTTCCCTTCGGCCGAACATCCTTTTGTTGCTCTTAGTCGGGTATCTAGTTTGAAATTCCGTTTTTTTTGGCGAGAGACAAGCAGCAGCGTCCAGTAGTGAGCTTCTCCATTTAGTGTATTTTTTCTTTTCCTGATCTTTGATCATTTTGCATGCAGATCAAACGACAATATTTTCAGCTGAAATTTTTACTGATTACTCTCTGATTTATGCTGAATTTTTTTGTATCGCATGCGTTCCAGTTTTCAGCAGAATTAATTTTCCGAATTCTCGAGAGGCGATTTTAAAGAGAGCGACATTCACCCCCTCTCTGTCGTCATTTCAGTCCTACAAAACGACATCGCACCGCCTTCCCTTTCCGTCTACTGTGGAACGAGCGTCATCTTCGACTTGAAGTAGTGATTTTTAACGCTGGTGCTCTGATACCAAATGTTGGATAGAGCCCAGATCACAGCAATCACACAGAAGAACAAAGTGTCAGATGATGAACAGTAATATTCAGAGAAACTGGCTGATATTCAGAGTTCAGCCGAGAGTTAGAAACTAGGACTAATTTCTCTTATTTCTGTTAATTCAACGACGCTAATACATGCCGTATAAAAGGCTAACAAACTTGGAACAAACTAATCCACGATCCGCAATCACCGGATCAATCTAACCGTGCTGTTTTTCCGCACGTCTCAAAACAGAAAATTGACTAAGTTCAGATAACTGCCAAGTGCTTTAAGCCTGACTGTCGGTTATTTCCCGCCTGACTGTTTCTTCAGATACTCCAAGCCAGGGTTATTAGCTCACAGAAGACGTGGAGCCGGGGTCGACAAAACCGAAGGATGTGCCATGTAGCCGGATCCTACCGACGCGAGGGCCAGAGACCTTGTCTTGGAGGCCAAAGGCATTGGCGCGAAGGCCAGAGATGTTATGGCGTGAGAGCCACGCTAGCTGGAGCAGCACCATGCCTTTGAGCTCCTTCAGGCCATGGTGCAGTTGTAGCAGCTCCGGCGTGGGCTTCATCGGTGTCATGTCAACGAGGTCGGCATCCGCATATGCCTCCACGAGGCATGCACCACGGTCGTTGGGGACCAGCGCCGGTGTGACATCGGGTGCCTCACCAGTTACCCCGCCAACGCCCCACACCCGGCGAGCACCGAGGCGAGGCCCCGATCGATGGCTTGCGCATGATCTCCGTCGCTGTCGGGCTTGGGTCGGAGTAGTATTTGCAAGTGGTGGTTTAACCAATTTTGGCGAACATGCATTGGTACTCAAACCGTACTCAGCAAATCCTTACTAGTGAAAATCAACTTTGAAGAATGGGATGTCAATTGTGCAAATTTGCTAGGCTCATAATTGTTACGCAAAATTGTTTTTGTTGTATAAATCAAGGGCAAAGTGGTAATTTCCCATTTGACAAAGAAGAAAAAAAGAAAAGAAAGATAGAAAGGGGCCCACGCCGGTGGGCCGGATGAAAGCCAAAAGGAGGAGCCCGGCTCCTCCCCTTGGGCAGAAGGCGAGCGGGCATTTTTGGGGGCGATGGCGGCGGCGACTCCGGAGGGACCGCGGCGGAGGTAGGCGGGCCCGGCGGGTCGGCTCGGTGGCAGCCCGGTCTCCCCTGCGATCCTTCCTCCCGTGCGACTCGCGCATCCCCCTCTCTCTCTCCCGTGAGCTCGTCACTCCTCTTCGTCCCGTGAGACTCGATCCTCAGATCCGGCACACAAGGTGAGTTTGGGCGGCGGTGGTGGCGCGTGAGACTCGGTCCCGGCCGTTAGCGGCACATCCGAGTGCTTAGCCCCTCCCCTCTCTCGGCTATATATGGTGGTCGATTCTTTGGTTGGGTATCAGATGAACTGTGAGCTTCTTCCTCTTCTTCTTTGAGTCTTTGCCTGTGGTGTTTGACAACTGTGGTTCCCTGGTGCTCTCCGGTGAGGTGCTTGGCAGGCTCCTCCCCTGCACTTGTGCAGCGTACCTCTACCTCGACTTGTCGACGGAGCTTCACTTCGGCGAGAGGGCTTTGTATCTCCGTGCCTACTGCTCTCTCTCACGGTGGTGTGATGGCAATAGGTTTTCTGGGACAGCGCGCAAGCGTGCCTAGCCCTTGATCTTCTGGTGATTTCGAATATTGCCGGTTCTGTGAGTAAATCATCCATTTGTTTGCAATTTGTGTGAGCTGTGCTAGATTGTTGGCTTTCTGTACATCATCTAGTACTGGGTGACATAGATTGCTTGTGGGTTCGGTTGTTGTTCAATGATGATAAATATCATATACTGAGATTGGTTAAAATAGTCTTTGAACTCTAATTGTTGTCAACTCTATTATTACAATTTTGAACTCTGCAGAACAGTCTCTAGACATTGATATATATACTTCCTGTACCATTCGGTTCTTGCTATCTTCTGTTACTAGCAAATTCACATGCTGAGTACATACTTGTGAAGAATCTTGTCAATTTAGATTTTAACTCTTTGCGCAAAGATTGATATGAACTGAATGGACTTGTATATATTGAATACTGCTATCTGAGTATATACCTGCTAGATATACTTTTGTTCTTGAGAATATAGAGGTTGTGTCTTGAGCTCAAAAGATTGCTTTTATTACTTGAATAAACAATCAAGGAAGAGTATATGATTTAGTAGCGGGACGGCTAAGATTAATCTTGTGTAACCCTACAATCTGAGAGCACAAATATTCAATCTAGATCTTGTTGCTGGTTATAATTGATATATGCTTTATACCTTGTCATACATATTCATGTTTAGAGTAGTATTGTCCCTATTATTGAATATGTGGTATATCATGAATGATATGTTCAATTCATATGATTTCATTCTTGTTATGATATGCATATATGAATTGGTGTCCTTGATGTGCTTCTATGATTATATTGGAATTATATTTATATCCTTGCTTATACCGCAAATATTACAACAGTTTTCAGGTAGACGGATCGATGGATCTATCATATCAGTATGGAGGCTTGCATCCAATCACATGATCGATGAGCAAGTTGAATTAATCAGTCACTTAAAAGCTTTCTACCTTTTTCTTACCATTGGCAGTCTTTCTGATCTAGCTTTCTGATCCAGCCGAACGGGATCCAGCATGCCAAGATGCATCCCAGCCCGGCAATGGAGCAAATCTCCCTCGCGGTGGCGACTCTTCTTGGCGCGACTTCTTGCTCACTCCCCATGGACGACACCATCTGTTGTGGCTGCAGGCCAAATAGTAAAGAAGGAGACTAGCAGGAGAAGAGGAGAGCCAACATCGAAATAATAATGAGAGGATCCCCCCACCTCCTACCCCTCTTAGGGGTTTATATACATGAGTGGGGTAGGATGGAAATTTCCCATCATACCCCTTAGTACTTACAAAGGATGAGGGTACATTGATGTATTCCTCTATACTATTGGGCATATTACATGTTGGACCAGCTACAAGGCTCAGTCACGGGGGGTTGGGCCATCCCCCACAACACACACCATTAACACATAATGGAGGGTCTAGATTGTTCAATCTCACCATTTTTGTTGGATTGATGACAACCCAATTGTAAATAATTGAATTTAAATCATCATAAGTATATTTCAACTACAAAGCGTCTCGAAGTAAGAATCCTTCATATATATGGATAAACTAAAGGAATCAATACTAGTGAAATTTAAGATATGCCCCCCGGGTAAATGTGTGCATATGTAACATCCTAAATTCTAGGGCATGCAAAAATGAGAAAAATTTTAAACTTTTTGAATGTATTTTGTTTCCTTGGCTCTTTATTGGAGTTTCTTTGAAAAAAATTGATTTTCAAAAATCAAAAGTG
This sequence comes from Bonia amplexicaulis, assembly GCA_036346245.1. Lineage (NCBI taxonomy): Eukaryota > Viridiplantae > Streptophyta > Magnoliopsida > Poales > Poaceae > Bonia > Bonia amplexicaulis. The sequence goes on from CM070737.1 coordinate 24,013,248, forward strand.
CACAAAATATAAATCAAATTGAATCCAAATCAAATAAGTATAATTAAACTCAGCAAGAAGGCTTCTCAGATTTTTCTAAGAAAAATCAAGAGAAGATACAAAACTGGAAAATTTACACAATCATCAACTCTATATCAGTAGAAGTCGCAAAGATTTTCATAATCTTTCGAGCTCATCTGATGTGTTTAACTTTTGCTCAAACCTCTCAGTTCTTCTCACCCTCTCTCTCACTGCCGAGTGCGGCCCACTTGCATTACCTTTCTTCCACCTCCAGTCTGCATGAGCACAGGTCGCTAGTTTTTGACGTGATGCTCATCATTTTGATACCGTGTGCTAGCTTATCTGGTGAGCTTATCTCCTTCCCAACTCAGTCACAATGCTCCTACCTCTCCCTTAAGCACCCTACTAATTTGATCAACCTTTCATGAGTGGACCCTCGGGCTAGCACTCGAACTAGGCCTTCTTCTCCATCTCCGACCAGGATACCGTCACAAGACTTCCTCTCTCCGGTGAGCCGTACCTCGATTCCTTTCACCCGTAGCCCCGCATGCATGCATGCAAGCTCATGCACACCCTTTTCTTTGTAGCTTTTATGTTGCTAGACATCGTTGTCGTCGTGGTCACCTTCGCCGCTAATGAGGTATCTAATGCCAACCTCCTCTGCTCCTCTTTGAATGATGTCATCGTCTTCAATGAGTTTCTCTTCCCCATTGGAAGCTCCCCTAGCACCCAATCGAGTCCTGGTAGCTCATAGCCCCGTAGAGCCTTCCCCTGTCTCCACCACAAACCATGCCATCGATCACCCTATCCTCCAAGTCGAGCCTCAATTCATCGGCTAGGCATGCGGACTGAGGCCCTGACTCTATTTTAGTTCATGCCCCATCCACCGAGGAGTCCTCGTCTATGACGTGTCATGGCTCTCTCGATAGATACGAGTACCGTAGTGGTCGAAGTGAATAAAAGGGCTAAAAGCAATCAAAGTCAAAAAAAGAACTAAAGTAGTTGAACTCAAAAAGGAAACCGTAGTAGCTAGAGTGAGTAAAGAGAATTGTAGCAGTCGAAGTTGAAAGCTGGCAGCACTATCGAAATCTTCAACCACTACTGTGTTGAAACCATCGACCGTGGTTGGTGTCAAAATCTTCGACCATGGCTGGAGTCAAGATCTTCGATCACTGGCATTGTGAAGATCTTCGACTGCTACCATGTTGAAATCTTCAACCGCTGTCGTGTCAAACTCTTCGACCGCGGTCGGAGTCGAAATCTTCAACCGTAGCCGAGCATTGAAATCTTCGACCACTGCTGCGTCAAAATTTTCGACCTTGGCTGTGTCGAGATCTTCGACCGCTTGCATAGTCGTGATCTTTGACCGCTGGCGTAGTCAGAATCTTCGACCGCTAGTGTAGTCATGATCGTCGACCATAGACATAGTCGAGATCTTCGACCACAGACGTAGTTGAAATCTTTGACTGCAATTGCAGTAAAAACCTTCGACCGCTGATGTGCTAAAATCTTTGACCTCCGCCATGTCGAGACCTTCAACCACTATCGATGTCGAAAACTTTGACCGCGGTTGGACTCATAATCATCAACTCCAGTAGACCGACTGTAGGAATAGTACACGAATCGTGAGAAGCAGTAGATCGATCGTAAGTGCAAATAGATCGATCGTAAGTACAGTAGATTAGTCATACAAATAGTAGATTGGTCGTAAGTGTGGTAAGATTGACCCTATCATTAGTCGTGAGCTGTATATCCTAGTCGATAGTCACACGGGATAGTGCCCGGTCGATGCTCGGAAGACCCACGTGGATGAAGATCGGTAGTACCTGCTCTATGTGAATGATACAACCGGAGTTGTGGTAGGATCGACGTAGTCCATAACCTGTGTGGTCTAAATGCCGTGATCGGTAGTCGGTAGTCAAGTGTCCGAGTACCGTAGCGGTCTGAACATCCGAAGTATCGAAGGAGTCGTTAGTAGTACTCATAATATTGGTAGCCACAGTGGTCGGAAGCCATAGTGATCGGTAGCTTAGTGGTCATAAGCCATAGTGGTCGGTAGGTATAATGGTCGTAAGATAAGATCGTAAGATACAGTGGTCATAAGCTACAACGTAGTAGGCTTCGGTAGTCGTAGATAGAATTGAGTAGCGGCCAAAGTGTTACAAGTCGGTAGAACTCCGTAGCGGCCCAAAAACGTTAGTAGTCGTAAAGAATGTTGTACCAACTGAGAAGAGACAATTCGAACCAATCTGATGTACTATACAATCAGCTATTCCTAGCCCTCTTTGAGTTAAGAAGCGAAGTATTCCTGTAAATATTCCTTCACTCTTGATCCATCCTTGTTTTCCTTCCTAACAAAGCTTCCCCGACATCCCCTCTTTCACTCAAACTCCGTTAGACTATGTCAAACATCCCTCACCCTCTAAACCTTCTCGTACATCACCGAACTTTATCTTAATAAAACTTAATGAAGTTCTCTTTGGATTTATTTGGATCTTTTGCAGTCCTTTGGATTTATTTGGTCTTTCAATCGCTTATCACGTAATTCGATGTCGAAGACCTGAAGGAACACCAACTCGAGCAAGATCAAGATAGAGATGAAGACCAATAGCTTCAAAATTGTTAACTGATAAGGTCTTGAGTAAGATCAAGACCACGGTAATTTAAGCAAGGCAAGCACCCCCTATGACCATGTTGATCCCAATATTTTGATTATTATACATTGTTTGCAAAATCTATTATGCATGCGTGTATGTTCCAGTAAACTTGCTATACTGTGGGTAATAGTGGTTACGACCACTTGAATGCATTGAACCTTGCATATTTGACATCCCCATTGTTGTAACCCTTAAGACATGGTTAGACATAGCTAATATAAAAAATTGTGGGTATATAAATTGAGTGATGTTCTAGATGCTTAGTCAAGTACTAGATTCTGCTAAGTTTGATCTTTCGAACAAGTTTACATGTGGGCACGATAGTTTCAAAATGTTGGACCAGAGGGGGAACCTAGCTTTTGGACATGGGCGAGTTATATGGTACGCTGTCAAAGGTGGTTCCTAGCCTAGCAAAGGTTAGCTAGCTAGGGTTGCTGCGAATTTCTTTTATAGTTGGATCGTTTTTTTTTGTCCAGTGTACATTTCTACCTATGGATACCGGTAATTTTTTGGAATTTTGTGCACTCCAAATTTGCCATGTTAATTCATGCTAGTATAATCATAATTAGCGACATATGATGCTCGTTTAATTTATCCTTTATATTGTAATCCGCACAGCCACCATGCAGTGATCGTCTTTAAATTGTAATCAAGTGTACTATGTAAGGATCATTAAAAAATCCATACTTTTCGGAGCTCATTTGCTATATTAAAAATATCTACAAATAGTCTACTTAAATGAATTCTTGAGTGAAATTCAGAATGGATAAAATTATGAAAAAATTATACAATCATATACACTATGTCAGAAGGTTCCACATAAAATTTTGTAATTTTTAAAGCTCATTTGTTATACCTAAAAATTTATAAAAGCAGTGCACCTAAACAACTCTCTTATTGGGATTAGATTAACGCTAATTACCATAGCTAAGCGGCCGCTGCAGGGTGGCCATGTGGCATAGGCCTACTGTAGAGAGGTCGTGTGGTCCTCGCACTACCGCACGACTACTGTGCGGTACCACCCATATATTGGCCCCAGGGCTGCCGTACGGTGGCCATGCGACGAGGTGCCATTTTGCAAATACCACGCGACGACTACTATTCTTGTAAATACGAGCCCAAAATACGCTAAAACAGACAAAAACTCTGTTGTAAGAGGTTAAGTGGTTACGATATATCATTTAATAGAGGTATGTATGGTCACTTCTCATTAAATATTTCTTAGATTTATTACTTTTTCAGTCTATATGTACAGTGGGTTATTGACAAATATAGTGAAACGGAGTAAGGTATAGTCGTGTACATCAAGGCTATGACAAGGACAATGATAGCTAAGGTTTGAAGGCGGAGTTGTGCCGCTTATATTTAGAACTAATTGTACTGGGCTTTAGTGGGATTGGCCAAAACCTCCTTGGAAAGTGGACATAAAGAAAGCAAAAGGGTATCAGCGATATATGTGTACAGCAACACACGATATATCTGAACACGATATATCGCCAATAAACATGATAAATCACTAAAATTCGGGAATTATGATATTTATGTAAAATTTTAGAGCCGAGCCTTTTTTACACTATATACCACCATAGCGTCACCATATCGCTATTTGCAAGCTTGATATCATTATTATTTGTAATAATATATAACTAAAAAAAGTAATGGTTGAAGATGTGTTGGAGGGCCATGTCAATATCTAAAATATCAAGAAAAAAGAACGGTCGTAGTATACCTTTGGATGGAGAGAGTATATCGACTAATACTGAAGACACAAATTGTACTCCAAATCATAGAACACAAACACTTTTTTTAAGGTATGCAATACGAACATTGAACAACATGTACAGACTCTTGGTGCGTACATGCCCAATTATTGAACAAACGGGATGCACCAATCAGCACAGCAACATTGACTAATTTAATTTGATCAGAAAATACGTAACTCTCTAAACACACAAAACCCATTGCACACAATTATAATTAAGCATGGAAAGTCCATGAACGAGTGGCTTTCGATCTTAGCTTAACCGAACAGCCTCTTGACGGCCTGAAACCTCACCGCCTTGTCGCTGAACTTAGTGCCCTGGTAGTACTCAAGGTAGTCCCCGAACCTGTACGGCCCGGGGTACAGCTTCACTGCCTCCCTCGCCGTCGCCGGCCCCACCACGGCGTCAGGTCCGGGGTTGTAGAACGTCGCCACGGAGAGCCGCCGCCCCTCGCCGCCAGCGGCAACCCGGTGCACGACGCTCATGTAGGCCCCGCCGCTCATCACCTCGACCTGGTCCCCGATGTTGACGAAGATCCTGCTGCCCTTGGTGGGGCCTACGGGGACCCACTCCCGCTCGCCCTTGAGGAATTCGAGCCCGCCGACGGCGTCGTCCTGCAGGAGCAGGATGATGCCGCCGGCGTCTGTGTGGGCGCGGAGGCCCCAGACGAGGTCCGGCCGCGGGCAGGCCGGGTACATGGCGAACTTGGTCCCAACGAACGGCGGAGCGAAGGTGTCCCTGATTCGGCTGCCGTCGAGGCCCAGGTTCAGGCTCATGCACTCGGCCAGCCGCTCGGCGAGCAACACCATCTGGCCGATGTACACGTCGAGCACCTCCCTGCACGAACGTACGAATCAAGTGTCTGTATCGAGAGACGACATGCATGTATACATGAATGGAGACGGGAGCTATGCACCAACCGTGTCGCCGGCGGGATCTCCGGGAAGTCGGCAACGTTGTTTTTGGGGTGGTGCTGGATGAAGTAGGTGGTCTCCCAGTCCACCTGATCGGAGGAGTGGTTGGAATCGTCGGGTCCGCCGGCCTGCATGCTCTTGGCGAGGTCGGAGGCGTAGAACTTGCTCTCGAGGTGCTCCTCGTAGTGGCCGTACACGAAGCGCTTCACCTCCTCCATCAGCGCCGCGTCCACGCCGTGGTTGTCCACCTGCGTCGTACGTACGTACGTACGTGACCGTCAGCTTGTAAGCGCCTGCTTGCTTGTCTTGGCAACAATGGTAAGAGATCAAACGGACATGATCACTAGCTCGCCAGGCTATGCTTATGTACGTACCCAGAAGAAGCCCCAGTCCTTGCAGGCTTCGTGGAGCCGCGCCATGGTGTGCGATCGCTCGGCGTCGTCGCTGCTGAGGCCCTTGAGATCGATCACCGGGATATCCATCTCCTAGTGAATTGATGGACGAGCGTTGAACCGGCTTTGTGCAGCTGTGCTAGCTTTCGCCGTCTGGTGAGATGCTATTGGCAACTGGTGCCGGTGGGTCGTGGAGAAGCTAGCGTTGTAAGATCCTATTTATACCGGATAAGCATGTCAGTAGTTACACGCATATGAATGCTTGGACCATAACCAATAGGGCTGTGATCGTTTCGACTTCAGCTTTTAGCTTTTGGCTTATTTTTTATTATTTATAAATTCATTTTTTTCTGAATTTTTGTTCTTTTTTTGAGTTTTTTGTCCGTTCTTTTTTTCCGTATTCGTTTGCGTTGTCTGTGATGAGCTAATATATTTTTTATATTTTTTAATTTTTTTAAATTTAATTATGTTAAATAAACCTCCGTCACCACGGTGTTTTTTTTCACCACCATACAGTGTTTTTCAGCCATAAGCCATCAAAAATAAGCCCAAATAATCACCACCTAGTCATTCATGCACCCACCCGGCCGCGCTTGCTTGGCCTTCCTGCTCCTGCAAAGTGGACAGCGGCCGGCCGGTTCCCTCCTGCCGCCTTCATCCAAACGGACGGCGCCAACTTGCGCCGCCGCCACCCCGCGGCACAAGGGATTCCACGCGGCTACGTACCGTGCGACGTCAGGATCCAGCCCGAGCATCCAGCGGCATGCATGGTTTACTTGGCGTGCCTCCCCACACGAGATAGCGCAGAAGATCTTGGCGGGAATCCGCTCCCGCGGTTTTTGTTGCTTGGTTTGGAACCGCCGCGGGGTGCAGCGTCATTTCGGTCTCTGCTTGCTTCAACTCTGAGGAATCGAATCTAATGTGGTCAAAAAGGCCAGGGAAAATCCAATGAACAGCAGCCCCTGACCTGCTGACTGCAGGCGCGCGCGTATATGCACGGATCCAAGGCGAGCGTCGCAAGATGAAACAACGGAGCTTCTCTGTCCCCGCAGGCGGTGTTCTCCTTCATGTTCCTTCGATTTAAACTGCTCGCTATTGATCCAACGGTCCACATCAAAAAAATTTATATTTTCACCATTTATCCATTTACACCTGAAATTTAATCATAAATAATAAAAACGAACTGGCGCGCGAGCACAAGCCCGTGGTCACAAGTATGCCTGCGCCATCTGCATCTACCGATGCTGCATGCATGTGCCACGTACGGAACAAGCAAGTCTAATGGTAGGATATGTAGGTGCGGTTTAATTAGGGGGGTCTCGTACGTTGTACGCGACGCTGTTTCGTCGCGCGTGGCGACCGACCGACCTGCATGGCGCGCCGCTGCGTTCGGTGCTCCGGTTCTTCCGGCCGGCGGGCTGCACAATGTGGCGGCAAGATCGCGTCTGTGATTTACGGGGGATTAATCTTCTAGCGGAGTAATGCTGCAGGCAAGTATACCAGCTGCTCCGATTGATTGCAGATGGTGTGTTCTTTTTGTGCTGTGGATTTAACTTTTACTTATAATTTTTGAATTCTAACTGTTCATGAGAGATGGTATATAGAGAAAAACAGTTGTATACGATTTTTTACCGGTATAGCTAAACTCAGTATAAAGTCTATTACAATATATATGTAGATCACACCTTAAAAATACATATCATTTAAAAGTTAGTTACTGTAACAACATAAGCTAAAACCAAAGCATAAGTGCTCCCGAACTCACCCACTTATGTACTCCCTTCAGTGACAAGAAATTAGTACACTTCAGTCGCAAAAGAGTGATATGTTTTTTTACTTTTCAAAGTCAAACAGTCGTAACTTTGACTATTAAAGCTTTTCATCATATATTCAAAAAAAATTATAAAAATCTAGTATTATGAAAATAATTCATGTGAGAAATCCACTCATACTATTTTTCATATATCCAAAATGGTATGTTCTAAATAATATCTTTTGTCAAAATTAATATGTTTCAACTACATATATTCTAAGGCGTCACTCTTTTGTAATCGGAAAAATTAGTAAGCACTCCACTACAAGTTGGCAGCTGGTATGCAGCTTAACTTGAAATTAGGCATTCCATAGGGGAATGCAGTCATTGTCTGCTGTTGTTATAGTGCTCAATACATCTATTGGTATACCAGTTTTTGCATGTGTCAACACAAATTTGTGCGATTCTAGGGATATTTCAAAGCATGGCCAACAAACAAATAGAGGGAAAGGACATTATCCTCAAATCAGCATAGATCGTAGGTGCACATGCCCCCACTCAAATTTTGAAATTATGTATTAGCCTATTATATTTTGTAGAAAAACCTTGTGATTTGTTAAATTTACGAAGGCTTTCTCTCCACTCATTTTTTTCAGTTGGGTGGCATACCTATGTTGAGACTAGTTATTACTGAAAGACAGGCACAGCACGGGACGGGATACATGCCTGTGTGTGGTGGCTTTGAGCCCCCGGGTTACAAGAAAACAGCGAGCGCGAGTGCACGACCACATCTCTCCACTCAATTTTTCAGTTCGGTGGCATACCTATTCTCTGTTTTTTTCGGTTTTTAAAAACTATTTTTCGATTTTTTTATAGTAACTAGATTTTAAACGAAGTATCTTTTCAAGATAGAGTCTACTAGTTAATTGTAGCATATATTGTACCAACTTCATTTATATCGATAAAAACTATATGTGAATTTCTGTTACTCTGTAATCTCTCGCACGAACAGCCCAAAAGACACAAGCCGCAGCCAAAAATCACAAACCGCAGCTAAAAAGAACAGGCCCTGGAAACTAGTGATTACTGAAAGACAAGCATAGCACGGGACGGGATACAGGGCCTGTTCTTTTATGGTTGCGGCTTGTGACTTTTGGCTGTTCGTGTGAGAGATTACAGAGTAATTGAAATTTATGTGCAGTTTTTGCCGATATAAATGAAGTCGGTACAGTATATACTACAATTAATTAGGAGACCCTATCTTAAAAAATATCCCATTTAACAACTAGTTATTGTAGAAAAGGTAAAAATTGAAACAAAAAACCACAAAAGAACATGCCCACATGCTTGTGTGTGGTGGCTTTGAGCCCCCGGGTTACAAGAAAACAGCGAGCGCGAGTGCACGACCACATCAATGAAGGAAATTAAGAACAGCAATTAGCACCAGTAGCTCGATCATGCTCCTGATTTGTATGTACCTGCTCAGTGGTCAATATACAGGCAGGGCGCGGCGAAGCCGGACGTGGTGTCGACGGTGTATGTAGCCGCAACTAACAAGTTGGGACGCAGCGAGCCCATATGAATAATACATGAGCACAGTTGTAAATTAACTAGAAGTATAGGCGCGGCGACACGCCGCGCCAACCACCGTATGTAAAAAAATAAATGAGAAGATAATTCGTGAGGAGTTTTCAAAAAAAAATCGGGGGAAAAACGTATTTGCGGAAAAGGTAAAGGGGTTTTTCGCAAAAAACAAAGACCTGTTAAAAAAAACCAGGGGCAAAAACGCATTTTCAAAAAAAGCAAAGGATTTGTTTGAAAAAACCGAGGACCTATAAGTGAAAAAACGGGGCCATCCTGCAAAGTGGAGGGGCAAAAAAAAATACCAAGGATTTTTTTTGAGAGAACCAGGGACCTGTACGTAATTTCAAAAAAACTTGGGAAAAGAAACCGAGGACCTGTATATGAAAAACGGGACCCGTGCGCAATTTCTGAAAACGCGGGGGGCCATCCTGCAAAGTGGAGGGGTTAAAAAAAATACCAGGGACTTTTTTGCGAGAACCAGGGATCTATACGTAATTTCGCAAAAACTGGGAAAAGCGCTCAGCCGACCGTACGAAAATCGGCCGGGGGGACGTGGCTCGCGCGGGAGGCCGGAATCCCCCCGGGCGTAATGGGGTTTTTTATGTGCATTGAATCGAGCTATAAGTGTGGTTGCGTAACCCTGTTATTTTAAGCCACAGTAGATGATTTTTTGCTATAACTGATGATTTTTATCTGTATTTTTCATAACGGTAGCAGACGATAGAGACATCGACACAAATGACACATACAATTTTTTAGCGTAAAAAACCATTTGGAAAAACCTCGTAAAAAAACCGTATTTGACTTTTGGAGAAGCCAACGTCAAAAAGCTCACGAGAACAGGAAATGTGGTCTGGTACCTAAGGACTTCAATGTAATTTTCTTTTCCTCTAGGATTATTTATGTAATTTGGTAGGAGCTGTACTCAACTTTTGCACTATCCAGTTAGAGCATGTACAGTGATATGGTATCAATTATCTGTAAGTCTTATCACGTAAAATATAAGATGATATAAAGAAGAGAGAGCATAGAGAATTAGACCGTCTCTCATACACAGTCAACTATAATACAAAAAAAAGACATATCGTATCATGAAGAAGTTATCTATAAAAACATATAAAAATATAATTTATTGTAGAAATTATTTTTAATGTTGTCTGTAGATAATATAAAAACTACTATAGATAATAGTTGTATAGACTATTGTATACATCTTAGCTCTTGAGTTACATGCTCTTCGTAGCCCTCTGCCTTTTAAAAAAAAGGAGTGGCTATTGTAAAGGCGACTGCAATTTTTTATCTCTCAGTTACTTGAAGTTGCACTCTCAATCAACTAAAATTACAGTTTAGTTTTAGAGGGGGGCTGCAACTTCAGTTGATTGAAAGTGCAACTAAGTGTAACTTTAGTTGCACTCTGAATCACCTGAAGTTACAGCTATTTTTTTGGAGGGAGACTGTCAAGTGATTGAGAGATAAAAAAATTTCATTCGTCTTTGTAATAGCAAAACTATTTAAAAAAAGTGGTCTCAGTAATGTCATAAATGCACGCTGACATGTTCGGCTCAAACATTGGCAGCGTAACGATATAAACGCTTGAGCGATGTCCTCACGAACATTTCATCAAATAACTTGTGTGCGTGTATATATAAATGAGCAGCATCACTCTTCGGAACAACTACATTCTTGTAAGATTAGCTCACCACAATTATCAAGTCCTCAAGATTCTTGATGATAAACATTGAAGGGCCTAAGCTAATAGAAACAAATTTAATTGAGTATTTTTGTTGGTAGTTAAGTGGTGAAAATTAATGTTCCGAATAAATTTGGAGAATCAAGCAAGTTCACAGCATTTCGATGGAACAGCTGGTTGAGTTAATTTGGAAGAATCTTAGGACCTGCGGCATGTGTCAAAATATTTCATATGCATTAGTGTTACTCATTAGTGTAGGTAACACATTTTTAAGAATTGGTTCCTGACCTAAACTATGGAGGCAGGACTTGAAGTCACATCCAGTAGCATCTCAGTTCCATCTATGACTTTTGAAGAAGGAATTATGAATCTACATATGAATGCATATAGGATGTATCACCAAAACATGAAACATGTTTTGTGTCTTGCATGCTTGAGTTCACCATTAGCGCCACAACCAACCAGGACGCCATGCTGGTAGCATGAATCTCTTCGACATTGATCCATTGGCACAAATTTGTTGCCACCAAGTACCATATGTGCATATACCTCATATGCTACGATTGGGATCCCAAATCCACAAATTCGGTGATGTAGCTGGTAATCAGCAATATGGCAAAGAAGCAATCTTGATGCATGGACACATGAAGGTATATTTCTTCATAGTATTCATAGCTTGCAGCAGTCTGATTCTTTATATTCTTCTGAATTCAGTTTCAGGGAGCAGCAAGTTGTACTGCTGAACTGTGCAGTTACACGTTCACCTGGAAAAGATGCTGTGCAGAGTAGACCGTGGCTCAAGGATTATTCAGGTTAATGACAACAATTAGGGGTGGAAAACGGTAACGGATAATTCGTTTTATCCGATATTCGTATCCGAGAAAACACGAATATGGTAAGCAAAACTTTGTATTCGAAAATATTCGTATTCGTATTCGAGAATATCCGTATCCGTATTTGAGAGTATTCGTATTCGCATTCGTATTCGAGAATATTTGTATCTGTATCCGTATTTGAGACTATTCGATTCGTATTCGATCCGTTTTTAGAACCCATGAAAAATTTGTACAAATTTTCTAATTCAAAATTTGAATTTAGGTGGTATAAAACCGGTAACCGGTCAAAAACCGGTGAAAATCGGCAAAATCGCTAGGAATCCGTTTTATCCGATATTCGTATCCGAGAAAATCCGTATTAAAAAATATCCGTATTCGTATTCGAGAATATTCGTATTTGAGAATATTCGAATTCGTATTCGTATTCGTTTTAAAAATATGGATTCGTATTAGTATTTGATACTATTCGACCGTATCCGATCCGTTTCCACCCCTAACAACAATGGCAGCCGTGGCTATTAGCTATGTCCTATAAATAATCATGAATATGATTATATCATTTTTATATTTATAAATAAATATTATTATATTTTTTGAATGAACTATCATTTGCAAAGGTTAGTAAGTATAAGACTGTTAGTAAAACTCTTTATTTGTTATATGATATTATTCTAAAAAGATTTTTTATCGAATGTCACTGGTTGGGACACTAGTGAAATAGATCAACAAATGCATTGATTGATGATCATGTTTCACCAATCATAAATATGAGGATATCAAATAAATAATGTGGACACATATTGGAGAACATGTCATTAGATTGACCCACCTTGAGACACTGTTAAGATTGTTATATTTAATGTGTCATTAGTTGATCTTAAATAATGATGATTTATAATCCTTGTACCTGAGATCAGCATAGTTTTCTACATGTATAATAGTGCACTTAAAAGTTACCAAATGTTACTCTATAATTGGGTGGTTATAAAGATAACTTTCAGGTATACTATGAAACATACGGAGAAAAGTGATTGGTCGTATATGGAATTTGCCCTTCCTACATAACATGACTGATATCTCTGTGCCCTTCGACGTGATCAGATAAAGAAAGTGTACGACCATGCCACGAGTGGTTGAAGAGTCGACAACATGAAGTTACCCATCACTAGATCAGAAAAGGATTGAACAGTCCATGAATAGTACATTTCTCACCTGGAGTTCGATCGGGTATATGCGGCAAAAGGAGAATGTGTAAACAGGTCGATAGGTCCGACCATATATATATTGGACGTATGGAGATACTGACTGGTCATGAGCTAGTCGGATATATCACAACTAGTCTGTGAGCTGGCCGTATGGTGATACAAACTGGTCATAACTATATACAATCTAGTCGTAAGGAGTTATGAGCCGATTTTAAGTGACTAAGACCTAGTAATAGATCATATTACATAAGGTTTATCCAGATTGATCTTTGTGTATATTTGAGGGTCAATATGTCATGTTTGGGACCACTACCGACCAGTGATCGAAAATGTGCTTTCAAATTACAACTAAGTATACTTGAACCTATAGGGTCACACACTTCATGGATAAGAATAATAAGGGCCTGGATGATAGATTTCGAGATACGATCTTTACTCGTATTGGATAAGGAACCGATCAGAGACTTTCTGAGTAGGACACGATCTCTACTCGTATTAGATATAGATCACGTTGGAGTCTCTATATAAAGGGGTGCAGGGGCTATGGGTTGTATACGTCTACAATACATCCACTGAAACCCTAGCCGCCACCTCTAACAGACCCTGTTGTGCCCTCTGTTGCTAGTACATTGGCGTACAACGTTCCATCTCGAACATGTAGATTTTGGTAGAAGTACTGCTACGACTGCAGTACTGATCGGAACGATCATGAGGAGAAGACAATAGACTCGTAAATATCAACTACTACTTATAGATGATCGATTATTTTCATTAGAGCGGCACACGATATGTTGAATCGAGTTGCTTCAACACTTCTTCGCTACACTGCATGTCTAATGATAACGATTCATAATCTCTTGCTCGCATGATTTTCGGATTTACATGATAAAAAATTTTAGTTCGTATTAGTGTAACCTACTCTGTATCCCTATTTATCCCTATAGTGGTCCCCCAGGCAGGCTCGCACGACGGCAAGGTCGGCCTCCCAGCTATGTCGCGGTGGCATATTATAGAACCGAGCCTCGGCGCCGACGCCGACCAGCACGCCTCATACAATGCGAAGCCTTGCCGCGGTAGCAGAATGTTCGGCCGTGGAGCCCTGCCGACCACCGTGGTACGTGATCACGGTGATCGCGCCTGTGCTACCCACCGCCATGAACACGTAAGAGTAGCGGTCGATGACCACACCTGTTTGGTTCAGAATAGAGCTGGGACTTGGGCCGTGCCGCGTCCGCACGCCCAAGCCCATCGTGCTTCGTGCCGCCTGCGTCGCGGCTCGGCCCGATCATCTCATCATCGCGTGCACGCGCCGCCCGCGGCGCCTCCGGCCAGCCCAAGCACGGCCCAAAGTCCACCGTGCGGCGTTCGTGCGTGCCACCCAAGCCCACCGAAATTACTATACGCAAAGCGGTGACGACGGTCGGCATCTTCCTTTCTCTCGCACTGCCTCGCTTAAAACTAGTTGAAATAATTGAATTAATTGCATAAAAATATGGGCACGCAAGGGGTTAGGTAAATCGGTGACGAGGAGGATGAGACCGGTGATGAGTAGGATGGAGACTAGGGTGGAGAGAAGGAGAGGGTCGCAATGAGGGAAAGAAGTAGATAGGCATGGTGGAGAGGAAGGAGGAGGCCAATGACATGGGGAGAAGGGCGGGAGGAGAAAGAAAGGTTGCTTAGTTGTGTGGTAATGTGGTGTTGAAGGAGATAGAGAAAGAAGTGATTGGGTGAGGGTGACGAGGCACACTAAGAAGAAAAGTAGTAAAATATGTTGTTAGAAATATGTTAGAGGTAACTTATTAAAATATTGTTACTAAGACTCAATTATGATTTTATTGATCTGAGCATACATACATACATACATACATCTCATACATACATCTCATACATACATACATACATACATCTCATACATACATACATACATCTCATACATACATACATACATACATACATACATACATACATACATACATACATACATACATACATACATACATCTCATACATACATACATACATCTCATACATACATATATATATATATATATATACATCTCATACATCTCATATATATATCTTATATATATATATATATATATATATATATATATATATATATATATATATATATATATATATATACATCTCATATATATATATATACATCTCATATATATATACATCTCATACATCTCTATATATATATATATATCATATATATATATATATATATATATATATATATATATATATATATATATATATATATATATATATATATATCTCATATATATATATATATATATATCTCATATATATATCTCATATATATATATATATATATATATATCTATATATATATATATATATATATATATATATATATATATATATATATATATATATATATATATATATATATATATATATATATATATATATATATATATATATATATATATATATATATATATATATATATATATATATATATATATATATATATATATATATATATATATATATATATATATATATATATATATATATATATATATATATATATATATATATATATATATATATATATATATATATATATATATATATATATATATATATATATATATATATATATATATATATATATATATATATATATATATATATATATATATATATACATATATATATATACATACATACATATATATACATACATACATACATACATATATATATCATACATATATACATACATACATACATACATACATACATACATACATACATACATATATACATACATACATACATACATACATACATACATACATACATACATACATACATCTCATACATACATACATCATTGTATAGGATCATTTCGTGAAGAAATTAGAATTTACGAGGACTAGAACAAAAGAAATCAAAATACATAAAAACCTATTCATAGATTTGAAACGGAAGGACTAAATCGCAAAATTATCAAACCTAACCTAAATTCAATCGCCGCCTCAACTCATTCCTCTCTCGATCTCCTCCCGACTCCCCGATCCGCGCCTCCTCGATCCCTTCTCCCACCTCCCCGCCGCCTCCTCTCCCCACCTCCCCGCCGTGCGCCCTCCCCACCTCCCGCCGCCTCCTCCTCTCCCCACCTCCCCGCCGCGCGCTCCTCCCCACCTCCCGGCCGCCTCCTCCTCTCCCCCCACCCCCGCCGCGCCCTCCCCACCTCCCGCCGCCTCCTCCTCTCCCCCACCCCCCGCCGAGTCCTCCCCACCTCCCGGCCGCCTCCTCTCCCCACCTCCCCGCCGCCGCGTCCTCCCCACCTCCCGGCCGCCCCACCTCTCCCCACCTCCCCGCCGAGTCCTCCCCACCTCCCGGCCGCCTCCTCCTCTCCCCACCTCCCCCCGCCTGCCCTCCCCACCTCCCCCGCCTCCTCCTCTCCCCACCTCCCCGCCGCCGCCGCGTCCTCCCCACCTCCCCGCCGCCTCCTCCTCTCCCCACCTCCCCGCCGAGTCCTCCCCACCTCCCGCCGCCTCCTCCTCTCCCCATCCCCGCGCGCCCTCCCCACCTCCCGGCCGCCTCCTCCTCTCCCACACCCCCCCGCCGAGTCCTCCCCACCTCCCGGCCGCCTCCTCCTCTCCCCACCTCCCCGCCACCGCGCCCTCCCCACCTCCCGGCCGCCCACCTCTCCCCACCTCCCCGCCGAGTCCTCCCCACCTCCCCGCCGCCTCCTCCTCTCCCCACCTCCCCGCCGCCGCGCGTCCTCCCCACCTCCCGGCCGCCTCCTCCTCTCTCACCTCCCCAGCTGCGCGCGCCGGCGGGGGGGGCTGCCGCCTATGGCTCGCGTCGGGCTTGCTCCTGGCGGCCATCGCCGCACCGACTACATCACCCGCGGGCCGCGGCGGCGAGGCGGCGGCGCTGGCGTCGCCGGGGGCCGTGAGAGGTACACCTTCGGACTTCGGTCCTTTCCCTCTCTCTGCTCCCTCCCTCTGCTCTGTGATTGTGCTTGTGGGAATGAGATTGGGAGAGGACGGTGGGAGGGCGACGGAGGTCAGAGGTCGCTCGACCGCACGCCGCTGCCGCCGCCAGCGGGCGCAGGCGCGCGGCCGACGGAGGTCAAGGCTTGGCCGCCACAGTGCCACCGGCCGCCGCGTGCCCGGCCGGGCGTGCCCACCGTGTCGGGCGCACCTCCGCGCCGACCGTGCTCACACCGGGCCGGGCCGGCCCAAGCCTGACACCACGCCGCCGCGCCGCGCCGCCCACCGCGTCGGATTTGCAGGCCCAAAGACGCCCACTATTCGTCCGGGGCAGCACGGCCCGCCACGTGTCGGGCCGGGCCGTGCTTGGGCCGTGCCGTCTTGGCCGTGCTCGGGCTAGCCCAAAAAAGCACGGCCCAAGTCCCAGCTCTAGTTCAGAAGACAACGTTCGTGCACATAAGATCTTTTGCGTTAAGTATCCTGTGCTACCTCTTAGGGTGTTACGTGCGTATAAAAGTTCTAAAAAATTCTTAAAAAGTTGGAGATGTAGGGGAGATATGAAAAAAAAACAAAGTATGTATGAATAGCAACTTTCCACTGTTCATCAGTATTCATTTTCAATATTTGTCAATTTCATATCTTTTAAATATGATTGAGTTTGGTCTTGAAATTGTACTATAGCATATATAAGCTTTTTTTAAGTTATTCAATTAAAGAAAAATGAATAAAAATGAGGAAAATGAAAACATCATTATATCTTCATAGATAATAAAAAAATTAAAATTAAAAATCAATATGTTTTAATTGATTTTGCCAGAAATCAAAACCGTTTGAAGCGGAGGCTAAACCCGGACTGCTCCATATGTGCAGCTTTCTTGGAGTGAGCTTGTCTCCGTGATTAATTGATGGGCCGGGCTGGCTGCAGCCAAGGTCGCTGTGAATACCATTGCGCCTATCCTTTTTAATTTCTTTTTGTCTTTTTGTTAAATTTTCACCTAGAGCCTAGGAGCTCTGCCATTTAAAGAGGTAGTGTTAAATCGTATGATAGCCTAGTGGTGTGGTACTCTCTCCGACTAACAACCATAGTTCGTTCTCACTAACTTTGGGTTAGGTGGATTATTTGTATGGATTTTTGATAAATATTTTCGGGGAATTGAACTCGTGATCGTGGATTATGAGCGTTAAGATTATTACAATAACCAGTTGGTTTCTACCATCTAAAAAGACATATTCAAAGAGTTAATCATCCGGGTTCGAATCCACTGGCCATTGAGCGGCGGCTCCTTACAAAGTTACAAGCCTATCCCTTATGGGTTTATCTATCTTCTCCACTTTCGACTCCGTAGGTATAAATCAATCCAAATATTGCACTAAGGAATTAACACTTCATTTTTTTAGTGGTTTGGAGATCTGATAGGCAAGGGAAGAATAACAATAGAAAGACATATGTAAGGATCAAGACGAAATAGGGCAGAATCAGAAGGCTATCAATATAGTATTTATTTGAAATCAGGAATAGTTTTGCATAAATTGTTTATATAACAACCTATCTGGTTGATGGTGCAATTTGTCTATAAATACAACTAGAAAAACTTTGTTACTTAAATGGTTTTACCTATATCATCAAAGTAATCAAACATGTAATAATAATTAACTACTCGAATGGTGATCTCTTAACTTTTCACAAGGAAAAGCTTTGATCCGGATACTCGCACTATTCTTCTTAACACCATCCTTAGTACTACTTCTACTGAAGTTGGTTCTTGTTCCAGTTAGTCAATACCTACAACAAGAAATTAGTCTAAACGACTGCATGGGTTTTAGAGATTTTTGACAAACCCAAAAGAAAAGCTTTTAGTGCATGTCTAAGAGAGAGGAGATAAATTAGGAAAGACGAGACAGTAATAATACTTATAGTTTTCAGAATTCTTTTGTATTAAAAATAACAATTTTGTAAAATCGTATTCTTATCGAAACCAAATTTATACTTAGGATTACAACCTATAGTTAAGCCGACTCTGATACCATTCTGTAACGACCCCATTTTTGGGAACATGGTTATCGTACTTCCCGCAACAGCCCAGATATTTAGTTGCGGGCAGAAAGAGTATCATGTCTGCTCAAGAGCATTTTAAAAGAATTGATTAGATCAAAATATGACCAAACGGTCCACTTTAGAAATTTTATAGGCATACAAGCCTAAAACTTTAACTTACATTCAGAAGAACCGAAGAAATCTCCACAGGTACACTTGAATACGGTTGTAACCCTAGTATGAAAACTGAAGCATTATTTCTTCTTGTTTATGTTCTGATTAAAGTAAAGTAAGATTAAATACACTAGATACTCAGCAAACCACATGAAAAGACTATATAACTAATATGTAAGGAATTCAAATGGATGGTCTTGGGTGGTAATATAATATTTGTGGATGCTAGTTTATTGGTAAAGAACTTTACATTTTTAGCATTTAATTAACAAAATGGGGTTTGTTACATACAATTTTTGATGAAGACATCTCTATTACACATTCATCGTCCACTCCAAGTATGCATGATAAGGCTCTAGAAGGTCCTATGACAAGAGCAAGAGCTAAGCTACTTCAACAACAGATATTTTTGTTTCTTAGAGATTCTTCTATTACGTTAGATGAGAATAACATACTACCTAATGCAAATATATTATGTCTTCTTAGATTTAAATCAACAGAAGATCAAGTGGAGAAGGACCAACCTACCACGAGTCATGAGAAGGAGAGTCCATACGGGCAAGGAGCTATGATATATGTGTCCAAGAATTTCCTAATCAAGCAGCCATCAAATCAATGGAAGGCCACAAGATCATAGATCTCATGGCATGCACAAGATGTGGCCTGCGTGCCCAAAGGGTGACCGAGTCCATCTCAATCTCGGTCTTGTAATAGGATAAGGGCTTAGCCCGAAATTAAAGGAAACTGATTGCTAAATTTTAGGAATTGGATTAGGAAGCCTTGACCGAATAAGAGATTGATTCAACCAAGACTTTCCTTGCGTGAGTTCGGGGAAACACTATAAAACCCCCTTATGTCCCCTTTGTTTGAGACAGGCCACGTTTGAGAATAATGAATCTACTAAAGTTTGTTCGAGTTTAGCATTTCTACCGAAGTTCCATAGGAAATTAGGAGTGATTTTCTTCAATCAAGATCGTTCACCTTTCGCTTGGGAATTGGGTGCACGATAGATCTTAACAGTGGTCAACGAAATCAACACGAGTGTGTTTTGGTGGATTAAAGAGTGTTCGTCCCTTGCATTGGCATTGGAGGATCATTACGATTCATCAAGACTCCTGTGAGTATCCATCCTACGTCGAGAAGATCGGGCGACCCCGTATCATCTTGGTATCAGAGCGTGGTTTACTCGGTAGGATCTTATCCCTTTAAATTTCAGTTTATTACTTGCTGTCCTATAGTCCATAAACCGAAAACACAAAAAAAAATCCAAACCCTAGTTTCGCATCTGTTATTTTCGTGAGTTTTCTTAAGTCTTGATCCATTAGAAATTTTGTTTACGTGCCGATCTTTGTGTTCCTTCGTGTAACTTGATCTTGTGTCCCCATAAAACAAAAAAAAGTAGATTCAATTTACTTTTGAAGTTGAGTCCGTGTCTACAACTCCTCCCATATCAATCCGAGTACAACCCTAGAATCTAATTCGGTTTTGGCTAGCTGTCCACTTCCAAATCCGTTTGGAAGTTGCCATCCGAAACCAACTCTAGGAGAGGAGTTAGTGTTCACGTGGTTCACTTATCTCCTTTGAATACTTGAGACTAGTCATTGATATTGCATTGAGGGTTGCTCCTGAATACCACTCCGGGAGATCAAAAAAAAATTCAAAGTTTAGAGAGAGAGAGACCACTCTTTTAATTACCTTTATACCCCTACCTTCCACAAAAAATTTGTGACCCATATATCTCAATAGACTCAGAACAGTGAGTTGAATATATTTGGGTGATTGGCAAGGTAGCAAAAAAAAGAGTGGTGAGCAAAAGAGAGAGAGAGAGAGAGAGAGAAAAAATAGAGAAAAGGCTGATTGGTGAGTGATTCGAGTTTATAATTTCGGTTTGAGTGACTTGAGCAATCTTGTGCCTTCTACTCTTATTCTTGCAATTGGCTAGCGTCTCTCCTAGTACTTGGTGCAAAACGAGCTATTTGTGTTCTTTACTTTCAGATTGCTGCCAATTAGCTCATTCCTTTGTTTGCATTAAGTCACATTGATCTTTGCATGTGCATTCATACACTTCACTTATATCTATTGGATCAGCACATAGGCAATACTTTCTACCTTGGATTATTACTTAATTTTACAACATCGAGAAATTCAGATCGTGTAGGATAAATACTTCCTAACCAAGCTCCACAAAATATCCTTTGCTGTGCAATTGTGAGTCACTTTTAAATCCGTTTGATCATCACTCGTTATTATAGTCACCACCAAGTGTAAGTTTCTTTTGGCCTCAATTCACTTTGGAAAGGTAAGAACTTTACTTGGGAGAAGAAAAGTGAGATTGAGTGATCTCCACATATTGCCCATATATTTGTGGTTTTGGTGTTTCCTTTGTGCTACTAATCATGTCAGGTGGAGACGACAACATAGGAGAGGAGCATGGTCTGAACTCCCCGGTGACGCGTTTTCAATTCCAAGATTTGAGGGGAACTTTGCACAATGAGTTCGCCGCCACTACTTCGGCCTTGGAGGAGCAACTCAAGGCAGAGATCAACAATTCCACACATGACATGCGCATTGAGATGAACCAACAAATGAGCGTGCTACGTACCAACATTGTGAACGATGTGGTGCGCGCGCTTCGACCACAACAAGAGGAAGGAAGTGTTGATCGTGGGGGTGTCATCCCTCCGCGAGATGAGGAAGCAGGCGTTGCTCGAGGTGACCAAGATGCACAACAACAGCGAGACCGCGTGGTGGAAAACGTCATCCGTCCACCCTTGCCTGGGAGAGGTGCAGGGGGCGACTTTCATGGTCCGGGGAGGGGCCATGGACATGGAGGCCGTGGTGGGGGAGCACTTCACCTTGACGATGATGACTTTCTGCACTATGACGACGGCTACGATCGCCGTAATCGTTACGGTGAAGAACGACCACACGAGGAGAAATTTGGTAAGCTTAAATTTATGATGTCGTCATTTTCAGGTACACATGAGCCCGAAGAATACCTCACTTGGGAGCTCAAGGTGGACAAGGTGTTCCGCTTGCACAACTATTCTAAAGAGAAGAAAATATAAATGGCGGAACTAGAATTCAATGATTATGCCTTGGTTTGGTGGGAACAAATGCAAAACTAAGGGATGGGGAACAATGACCCACCCACCACTACATGGGAAGAGATGAAGTACCACATAAGAGCAAGGTTTGTACCTAAACATTACAAACGTGACCTCTTTGATAAATTGTAGAATTTGAAGCAAGGGAGTTTCACGATTGAGGAGTACTACAAAGAGATGGAAATGGCTATGATAAGGGCTAATGTTTTTGAACAAGAAGAGCAAACTATGGCCCGATTCCTTGCTGATTTGCATCCTTCCATTAAGCGAATCGCCGAATTTCAACCCTACAACAACATGGTGGAGTTGGTGCATCAAGCCACTAAGGCTGAGAGGCAAGTACAACAGGACATGAGGGTTTCAAAATCATCTTTCTACACTCCCCGTACAGCACCTACAGGAGGTAAAACCAAATCTCGTTTCAATTTGTTTAAAACTAATCCATCTAGTGGGAATTTTACTCCTAGTGCACGTGCTGCCCCAAGTACCAAGAACGCCACTCCTTCTTTTCCAAAGAGAGGATCAGTCCCCTCTTCATCATCTTCTATTGGTTCTACGGCCAAGAGTAGCTCTATCCAATGCTTCAAGTGTCTTGGTCGTGGACATATACAAAAGGATTGTCCAAATAACAAGGTAATGTTGATAACTAAGAATGGAGAATATGATTCTGCTAGTGAGGAAGATGGAGAGCACCTTGCTGATTTCGAGGCGCATGAGAATGGCCATAAGGGAGAAGGCGAAGAAGAAACACATATCCTTGTGTGCACCCCTTCGGTATTGAGCGTTCAAGCAAAGCCCAACCATGAACAACGCTGCAATCTTTTCCAAACAAAAGCTCAGGTGAGTAAAGAGGGTAAGTGTTGCAAAGTTATTATTGATGGGGGTAGTTGTCATAACTTAGCTAGCAAAGAACTTTGCACTAAACTTGGTTTGAAATATAAGAAACACCCACATCCATATCAAATTCAATGGTTAAACAATAATGGTTCTATGAATGTTGGGTACACAGTTGATGTTAGCTTTCAGATTGGTTCTTATCGTGATACTGTAGAATGTGATGTTGTATCCATGAAAGTATGTCACTTGTTATTAGGTAGACCATGGCAATATGATCGTTCTGTGATTCATGATGGAAGAACTAATCAATACAAGTTCATGTGGAATAATAAAAAAATATTGTTACGGCCTTTAACTCCTTCTCAAATTATATATGATAACATGCAAAAGGTTGAGGTGAAAGTGGACAGTGAGAAAGTGAAGGAGCAAAAGTGTGTAATTCCACAAAATGTGAGTAAGAGCCATAAACTAAAACTAAGTGGAACAAGAAAGGGTGAGGGAGAGAAAAAGTTAGTCATGATAGCCACCAAATCTGATTTGCGAAAGATGAGAGATGATCCCACTTTGGAGCATTTGGTATTGCTATATAAAGAAATTTTGCTTTCTACTAATGACTTAACCTCTGTTCCTAGTGTGGTTTCTCATGTGTTACAAGATTATGAGGATGTTTTTCCGGAGGACGTACCCGCTGGTTTACCACCCGTTCGAGGCATCGAACATCAAATTGACTTGGTACCGGGAGCTCCACTTCTCAACCGTCCACCGTACCGCACAAACCCGGAGGAGACAAAGGAAATTCAGCAACAAGTTCAAGCACTCATGGAAAAAGGGTATGTACGCAAAAGTCTTAGCCCTTGTGCCGTTCCTGTCATTCTTGTTCCTAAGAAAGATGGTACATGGAGAATGTGTGTAGACAGTAGAGCAATCAATAACATTACCATTCGTTCTCGTCATCCTATTCCTAGGTTAGATGATATGCTTGATGAATTGAGTGGCTCTACTATCTTTTCTAAGATTGATTTGCATAGCGGATATCATCAAATTCGAATGAAACATGGTGATGAGTGGAAGACAACTTTTGAAACAAAATTTGGGTTGTATGAATGGTTAGTGATGCCTTTTGGTTTATCTAATGCCCCTAGTACATTCATGTGATTAATGAACCATGTTTTGAGACACTTCATTGGAAAATTTGTGGTAGTCTATTTTGATGATATTTTGATATATAGCCGCTCATTGCAAGAACATGTTGAACACATTAGACAAGTGCTACAAGTGCTAAGAACCGAACAATTGTATGCTAATCTTGAGAAGTGTATTTTTTGCACAAACAAAGTGGTGTTCTTAGGCTATGTTGTTTCAGCTCAAGGAATTGAAGTAGATGAATCTAAAATTGAAGCTATTCGAAATTGGTCTACTCCTATCAATGTTAGTCAAATTCGTAGCTTTCATGGACTTGCTAGTTTTTATCGCCGATTTGTAAAAGATTTTAGTACCATTGCTGCTCCATTAAACGATTTAACTAAAAAAGGAGTCACTTTTGAGTAGGGAGAAAAACAACAGAAAGTTTTTGCTGAATTGAAGAAATGTTTAACTGAAGCACCATTGCTTGTTTTACCTGATTTCACTAAAACCTTTGAGATTGAATGTGATGTTAGTGGAATAGGTATTGGTGGTATTTTGATGCAAGAAAAAAAACTTGTTGCATATTTCAGTGAGAAACTTCATGGTGCACAATTAAATTATCCTGTTTATGACAAAGAATTGTATGCTCTTGTGCGTGCATTAGAGACTTGGCAACATTATCTTTGGCCTAAAGAATTTGTCATTCATTCTGATCAGGAAGCTTTCAAATATTTGATAGGTCAAGCTAAATTGAACCGTAGACATGCTAAGTGGGTTGAATTCATTGAGACTTTTTCATACGTTGTTAAATACAAGAAAGGCAAGGAAAATGTGGTAGCTGATGCATTGTCTAGGAAACATGTGCTTTTCACTCAAGGAAAGTTTGAAAGATTTATATGCGTCTGATCATGACTTTTCAGCACCATATTCTAATTACAAAGATAGGAAAGGGTGGGATAAGTTTCATGTTCATGATGATTTTCTCTTTCGCATGAACAAACTATGTGTTACAGAGTCTTCTGTGTGTTTGCTACTATTGCAGGAGTCTCATGCAGGAGGATTATTTTGTCACTTTGGAAGAGAGAAGACGTACATGATGTTAACTGATCATTTCTATTGGCCTAAGATGAGACGAGATGTCGAGAGGTTTGTTCAACGATGCGTGACGTGCCATAAAGCGAAGTCAAAGCTCAATCCACATGGTTTGTATACTCCACTTTCAATTCCTAGCGCTCCTTGGGAAGATATTAGTATGGATTTTGTTTTAGGATTGCCTAGAACTAAGAGGGAGACGGATTCTGTGTTTGTAGTTGTGGATAGGTTTTCTAAAATGGCTCATTTTATGTAATATCCCAAAAGTCTATCGAGAATTAATTGTGTAATTTGGAGAGAATGACCTTAAAGAAAAGAATGAAATAACAAGTTTTGAGAGGGATTTCTGAATTTTTAGGACAACCTGGGCCTGGGCCTTGGCCCAGGTGGGATTTTTGGCCCAAGGGGGGAGGGGAGGCGCCACCCCTCCAACCCTAGTCGCCTCCCCCTCTTCCCCCCATTGCAGCCGCCACCTCCAAAATATCTACCACGGCAAGGTTTTCGGCTGCTACGGTGAGGTTTTTGGCTGCCGCGGCAAGGTTTGTGCTGCCGTGGCAGAGATAACAGGGAAGAAAGGAGGAAGGGAAGGGGAGAAGAAGGAGAAGAGGAAGAGGAAAGAAAAGAAAACAAGGGGCCAAGGAGAAGAGGTGAAATTCATGGGTGTTCGTCGTGTTCTTCATCGTTTCTTCAAGGGTAATCCCTGTTTTCCCCAATTAGATTAATAATTAAGTAGTGGTAGCATCGTCGTTTTTCTGGACAGGCAGAACAGATCGGGTTAAACGGCTGTTTTGGTATAGATACGTGGGGATTCAGGTCTGGACTTCTCCTAGAGAATTGTAGAGGACGAAATTATCTTTCCATGAAGTCCTAGAACGCGTCATTCGGACTTGTGTAGCAAAAGTTATGATTTTTATAAGGTGACTGTTCTGCATCTCGGGGGACTTTCTGTCAGATTTCTGTAGATTGATTTTAGTAATTATAAAACGGGAGAATAAGAGGATCTCCATATTAGGAAAGTTGTAGATAATTTTCTTATCTTTCCATAAAGGTCAAGAAATCTAGATTCTGAATTTCGTAGCAAAAGTTATGGCCATTTTAGTGCGCTGTCCAGAGGGCCCGTTCAGATTGCTGATGCTTTAGAAAATTGAATGGTGCGGGTAGAAGATGACCGAATCTGGGAGGATCACCAAATAGGTTTAGCTAGATAATTTAATTATCTTTCCAGAGAATCTGAGAATGCCCTATTGGATCTCTGTATCAAAAGTTATGAATTTTTGAATGTGACTGTCTGTAGAAGGCAGAGGTTGGCCGAGAGACAATTGGGGATTTGGTCAAGTTAAATGTGTTGGGTTAGTTTAAGGGTGTTGTTTTATTATCCAAAGACCAGATACTGTTGTCTTAGCAAATATTATAATTGTTGTTCAGGAGGAGAGCGGATTCCCGAGGTTGCACCTTCTACTCATCCTCCATTTTCTCGCGGTTAAGGCAAGTATAATGATGGTTGAAATTTTATAGTGTGATTGTTGATGAATGATGGTTTGTGGATGTTTGATCGGTATTATGAGTGTATGTGATCTTGATTATGATAATGATATGTTGGTGCTGTTTATGGTAGTTTGCAATTGAAGTTGTTTATGATAATTTATGATGCATGGATATGGTGAATGCAAGTTTTTATTTGTTGAGACATTCACATATATGCATCATGCCGATATATTGAAGTCTTGGTCACTAGATGGCCAAGCGTCGAGGTCCCCATCATGTTGATGTCATGACGGGCTAAAGGTCCCCGTACTTGTGGAGTATAGGCAATTGGTCCCTGTACCAGATGGTACATGCATGGGTGTGCATTGACGGATGCACACCGCGACACGGTAAAATGCGAAAGAGAAGAGATAAAGAGATTTTTGATCATATTGCAAGCATGGTTCATTATATGATTGATGGATAAATTTGTGAGATGATGTTCATGGTTGATCTTGTTATTACTTATTATATTTGCTGAGTCATTGGACTCACTCTTGTTGTTGTTGTTGTCGTTTGTTGTTTGTTTTAGGTACCTTCATGAAATCAGCGTGCATGGGAGTAAAGAAGGATTAGTATGGTTGCACTTGCACGAATTATTCGCCATGGAAGAACTAGAGAACTTTAAATATTATTGTTGACTAGCCTATGTGGTATTTGATTATGTCTATCAGGTTTAAAATGTAATAATGGATTAGAAACCTTTTATATTGCTTCCGCTCTTTATTTATGTTTTATAGCCAGTTTGTTTAGGATTGATTATATTGTTTACTGTTCATAATATCCATTGATTATACCTGTTGGAACCTCGGAATTAGACAATAAACAAAGGAGGTTCTGCCGAAATTTTGTGGGATGAATTTAGTTTATCTTTATTATGTTGTTAGTTTGGTAGCATTCCAGGTCATTGTTTTGGCTGGGGTGTTACATTTTATTCCCTGTCATAAGAGCGACGACGCATCGCATGTAGCTGACTTGTTTTTCAGGGAAATTGTGAGACTACAGGCATGCCGAGAACCATTGTATCTGATCGAGACGTCAAATTTATGAGCTACTTTTGGAAGACTTTGTGGGCCAAGCTTGGGACAAAGTTGCTCTTTTCGACAACTTGTCACCCACAAATCGATGGACAAACGGAGGTCGTGAACCGTACACTCTCAATGCTACTGCGGACAATGATAAAAAATTTAAAAGAGTGGGAAGATTGCCTACCGCATGTTGAATTTGCATATAATCGGGCGGTGCATTCTACAACTCAACTATGTCCTTTTGAGGTGGTGTATGGTTTCAAACAGATCACACCACTTGACTTGATGCCACTTCCATTACAAGAACGTACAAATATGGAGGCTTCTAAGCGTGCTGATTTTGTAAAAAAGCTCCATGAAAAGACTAAAGAGGTAATTGAAAAGAAGGTACGTGCTTATGCTTCTAAAGCTAACAAGATTAGAAAGAAAATGCTATTTGAACCAGGTGATCTAGTATGGGTACACCTTCGCAAAGAACGCTTTCCGGAAAAGCGTAAGTCAAAATTGATGCCCCATGGTGATGTTCCTTTTAAAGTACTTGCGAAGGTCAATGATAATGCATACAAGATAGAGCTACCGGGAGACAATTATGGGGTGAGCACTACTTTTAATGTTGTTGATTTATCACCATTCTTTGGACAAGATGGTATAGAGTCGAGGACGACTCCTTTTCAAGAGGGGGAGGATGATGAGGACATCTCTATTACACATTCATCGTCCACTCCAAGTGTGCATGATAAGGCTCCAGAAGGTCCTATGACAAGAGCAAGAGCTAAGCTACTTCAACAACATGTGTTTTTATTTTTTAGAGATTCTTCTATTACGTTAGATGAGAATAACATACTACCTAATGCAAATATGTTATATCTTCTTAGATTTAAAGCAACAGAAGATCAAGTGGAGAAGGGCCAACCTACCACGAGTCATGAGAAGGAGAGCCCATGCGGGCAAGGAGCTATGATATATGTGTCCAAGAATTTCTTAACCAAGCAGCCATCAAATCAATGGAAGGCCACAAGATCACATATCTCATGGCATGCACAAGATGTGGCCTGCGTGCCCAAAGGGTGACCGAGTCCATCTCAATCTCGGTCTTGTAATAGGTAAGGGCTTAGCCCGAAATTAAAGGAAACGGATTGCTAAATTTTAGGAATTGGATTAGGAAACCTTGACCGAATAAGAGATTGATTCGGCCAAGACTTTCCTTGCGTGAGTTCAGGGAAACACTATAAAACCCCCTTGTATCCCCTTTGTTTGAGACAGACCATGTTTGAGAATAATGAATCTACTAAAGTTTGTTCGAGTTTAGCATTTCTACCGAAGTTCCATAGGGAATTAGGAGTGATTTTCTTCAATCAAGATCGTTCAGCCTTTCCGTTGGGAATTGGGTGCACGATAGATCTTCGCTTGGTGGTCGGCGAAATCAACACGATTGTGTTTTGGCGGATTAAAGAGTGTTCGTCCCTTGCATTGGCATTGGAGGATCATTACGATTCATCAAGACTCACGTGAGTATCCATCCTACGTCGAGAAGATCGGGCGACCCCGTATCAATTTTGATATCAAAATCTTCCAAATTCTACTTATACCTTATTGTTGGAATCACCCAAGAAATACAGCTCTATTAACCAGGAGCACAACTTATTCAAATACCATTTATTATACTCTGCAGAGTTACCCAGCTTTACTCACAAGATTTCTCAAACTCTCAATGTCATGCAATAGACACACAACAGATAGCATGCGACTGAATTGAGAAAACAAAGTCTTTCACTACTCCTCTTGCTATTCTCTACCCGATATGTTATGTGATGCACATTGTCGGGTATCCACTGGACAATGCGGAACACTACCTCCCGACTCTGAGTGGAACTGCTGTTGTCAAGTATAGTTTTATCGTTTTCATACCACCCCCTTTGATATTGGGCCATTCCCACTTCGGGAACCCTAACATTCTGTAGATACTCGATTGATTTGAGCAGCTAGTAGACCAGGTCTGACTAGTCAAAACTTATGGTTGAGCGATTTCTACGTCCTTTACTTAGTATAAGGTCTTTGTCCTTACTTTTCACTAATGAGGCAACCAGCCACAAACTAATAACTCAGTGCACTATGGCACCACCACCATTCTAACCCAAGCCTCATCCCTAGGGTAAGGTCGTCGACTCCAACCATCCCGTGGCTTTCCACGATACATCCTTGACCCTAGCATTATTTTATAATTCTATCGATAAAATGTTGAATCTCTTAATAGTGTAAAACATTTAATTTCCCAATCTACCATGGTAAATTTCATAGTAATTTACTATTACTAGGGCTTGTCGTGGTGAATATGGCCATCAAGTTAAACAGGGTTTTTTCTAGTGTTAGGATATAGCTAAATTATCATGTCATTCTAAACAATTATTTTATAGAAATAATTGTGTATAAATAAATAATAATAAAAGTATTGAGGATTAAATAATTAAATGATATAGACTCAATATGATCGAAGACATGTGACTTGCCTTTTTATCCATAGTCTCTGATTATTTTACTGTAGCCTCCAGGTTTACACCAACTACTTTAATTACTCATGTAGCTCCTCCATTGACCAACTAGCCAAATCCATATGCTAACGCAAAAAAATAAATTGAAATAAGTTTCTACTTTGCAGAATGCAATTTGGGAACAAAATGCAATAAAATAACCAAAATTACATTAAGAAAATAGGTTTAGGTGAATAGAGTTTAAACAGTGCTTGGTTTGGCTGAATGAAGTTGAAAATGGGTTAGAAAAGCTCAAGATGGTTGAAATGGTTGCATTTGGGTTAGACGGGTTTCTGTGAATGGTGACAGGCCTATGATAGTGACGGTTTCAAATTGGAACGATATCGATTTGGGTCATGAATATGGCTAGGCTACAATAAAAGACTTGGCCTAGTTTGGGTTTTATCGGAGCCTATTTAGGCTAAACGAGTCGAGAATGGACTTTACGGGGTCAAAATAGGTATAAATGTGATTATTGGGTTTTCTGTGAACAGTAACAGATTCTACACTATTCACTACGGGTTGGGTTAGGAATAGTGTTCGGGCTCGGGTCTAAATAGTAACGGGTCGAGTTCAATAGTAGCTAAACAGTATTGGGTCGGGTTGACTGTATTGGCTACAGTGCTGGGCTCAGCTCAAATTGACTTCGGGTCCACTAGACCAAAACGGCCTAGCCCACACGCGAACAGTGTCGTCTTCCTCTTTGTGCAGGTACAATGCGCTGAACAGAGTGAAGACGGTGGCGAGGAATTGGGTTTCGGCGAAAATTGCCAACGATGACTAAGGGCATTGTTGGGCTCTTCGAGACGATGGGGTTCCATTTTTGGCCTTTTTTGAAGCTCGGGGCTAAATGATTATGGCCTGCGGCAAGAGGAGGTCTCAAGTATTCTCATGGCACAGGAGCTCTTCGGTGGCTTTCCGGTGAGGTCATGGTGGTTTGGAGCATCTATGACACATGGGGATCATTATGGAATTAACCAATTAGGCTCGGGTGGCTCGGCCTGGGATGCCCTCGTACAACCCCTTCACTTGGCAACGGTAAATAGCACCGGAGATATTGAGACCAGTAGAAGGGTTGGCGAGGTCAGCTAAGTGTTCTTGGGGGTCCATAGGTGCTACAGCTGCACAAAATTAGCTAGCCATCGATTGAGGCAGAAAGTTGGCCAGTATGGCTCACTGGTGCAGGGGATAATGGCGGCGGCGATGTGATTTGGTTCTGGTGGCAAGGCATCTTCAACGGGGCAATTGGGGTTAGTGTGAAGGTCCTCGGTGAGTTGGCAAGGTTTTAAACGGGCTGTGAGGCGGTGGGAGCAGTGGAGGTCTTCAGCGGTACTGGCGCGTGGCCGATGCGATGGTGGTTGAGCACTTTCGACGGTCGTGGTGGTGAAGTGAGCTGCTGCGATGGCGCTTCGGCCTCATTGCTCCCTTGGCATTAGCAGACTCGTAGGTGGCAGCTATCAAAGGCGAGCACGCGCGTTGGCTGGGAGGCACCCTGGATTGCGGTGGCAGTGAAGCGAGGTGGAGTGGTTGTGGCGTGTGGCCGGATGAAACGACGGACAATTAAATAGTATGGTAGAGGTTGTAGCGTGGGTTGACGAGGGTGGCAGCGGCGGGCAAACGGTGGTGGCGAACAAGAATCTGCTAGGTGGAGAGGTGAAAATAGGGAAGAAAGCGTGAAGTGAGGAGGCACCAAAGTCTGGGGAAGGTGAAATTCAAAAAATGGAAGATGCATTTTGTAGGATCGAAATGGCAACAGAGGGGGGTCTCAAAAATCGCCCCTCGTTTTCAACCGATCTTCTTCTCCGATAACTATGGAAGCTAGGAAGAAGAAGAGGAATGCTCATAGGAAATTGCAAGAAAAACAGGAAGCAAGATAGAGCAAATAGCGCTTTATTAAGCGAACAACCCAAGCCAAGTGACAGGAGCGGTCTTGACCTCAGTATTGATGGTTGTTAAACTGCAATGTTACTCCTGAACTAACTGTAGCTGGAGAGGCAGTTCAACCGGAAAATCATTCGACAGAGGAAACTAGCAGAGAAACGAGAGAACAAAAGCTAAACCATAAAGAAAAACAGCAAAGCTGAGACAACAACCAAGGACCTGTTTTTGGTCTGATCAAGAACTAAAAACAGTCAGACAAAAGGTAGATAGATGAAAGCCAAATAGAAGAGAAAAAGCAAAAAGAAAAGGCCTGGTAGTAAACTGAAGAACACACAAACTTTACTGGCCGAAAAAACTAACTAAAACTGCTACCACACCTGCTGCCGAAAACTGAAGAAGAAGGCAAAGAAACTTGGAAACAGAAAAACATTCAGCAGTAGTACTTGAATCGGCAACTAAGAACAAATAGGAACTACTCTGCTTCCTAAATAAAGCTTAGGCGAAAAATCAGATGGCAGTCGGCTGAGATTTGCAAAAGAGAATCAATACTCAAAAAGCAAACACTAAAAGCCAAAACTGCAGGCGTTCTGAAGAAAGACGACAAGGACAGACTGAAATAAACATGGTACAGTAATTACTGCAGCTTCTTACCGAAAGCACAGGCTATTACAAAGGAGAACAGTAAAGCTTGAAGACTGCTGCCGAAAGACTGAAGAACAGAGTGTCCATTGTTGGAACAAAAGCAGACTGACAAAAGGTTCCTCAAATAGACAAAGAAGACAGAGAGGTTCAGCTGCTACAGAACAGATACATCAATTAAAGAACTAAAAGCAAAACCGTAAAGAAGCATTCATGTGCCCTGAAGGAAACTGAAAGAGAATGTAAGTTGTCGGGACAGTAAGTGCTGGGAGTAGCAAAAACTGAAGAAATGTTTGATCAACTGCTGCTCTTTTCAATTCAAGGAAGACAGAGATTTAATCTAAAAAGGCATCCAGAACTCAGGAGCAAGGAAATGCAAATAAAGATCCTGCAGTAGAATCAAGACTGAAAACTGCAGAAAAGGATATTTGAGCCAAATACTGCTGCTGCCCGAAATCAACAAGAGCAGCCTGAAAACAGCAGCTGTTGAATCTTGGCAAGAATCAGAGAAACTGAAAATACTGCATTTTCTCTTGAAACCTGAGCTAAACCGAAATCTTCAGAAATCATAGAATGAAGAAGCTCAAGAACAGAGAACATCGAAATACAGGAAAGAAATAGAACCCATAACATCTCAGGAACAGAAATTTTTCATATCAAATCAGAAATATGGGCTATTGCAAAGAGTGTTTCATTCTCACTACATGCTTGTTCATTGAGATGAACACACTCACGTAGAGCACACACACAGAGAGCACACACCCTGGGCAAAACAAAACTCCACACACCTCAGATAGACATGAATACAAAGGTGAAAACAACCTCTGCTCTGACCCCAACAACTCCTCACACAGACAAAAACAAAAGCAAAGACTACCTCCAAACCCTAAGGCACACACATGGAGAGAAAAAGAAAACCCTAACTCTCTTCCAAAGCCATCCTCTCCCTCTCAATCCTCAAGAACACCAAGAGCCTCACATGCTTCTTGGGAGGAACACACCACACACAAAGGGGTGAATGAGCTCTAAAACCATGAGGGGGTATACAGCCCCCAACACCTATTTATAGCCGTTAGCTAACGGGTCTCTAACCCGTTACGCCGGCTAAACCCTAACGGAGCCCGCTCCTGCTTGTGCAGCCTTGCGAAATCACCATTTCGCCCCTCCTGCACCTTCTGGGAAGCTTCTGCGCTCCTTGTCATCCACGACTCGCAACAACCTCGAGTTCACGCCGTCTTCGACACATCTCGACCGTTCTGACCTCGACACCGCCCGTGTCTAGTCCGGTCACCCCGTGTCTCGCCACGACTCCGCCTCGACGCCCCGCACCAACACGCATAAGAAACACATCAAATAGCACCGCTCGATACATGTAAGCATAATAACATCAACAAACCAGTCGAAACATCAGAATATGCATCCTAAACCTTTTGACCAGGTTTGACCAAGTCCGACCGAGCCCATTACACCACGCAACGTCAAGGTCTGAACCAACCAACTCAAACTCGACTTCCCTAAGCCGATGTCAATTACTCATCATACACATGGGATGACCTCACATGGTCTCTCACATTTGGCCGGAAGATTTATGAATTGGAGAAGTTTTTTGAATTTAACTGGATTTCAAGATAATTCAAATTTTGTAGATTTTCGGTGGTAGCTTGATTCAGTGGTAGCTTGACTTGCCAATCAATCATGCATTTAAGGAAAAATGCAGTGGTCCAATCCATCGGCTGCGTAATCACTCGAATTATCAGGAGAAATATATAACGAGGGTATACCTACCAACCTCTGGTCAAACACGTCCAAGGGGCACGATGCCATGAATTTTTTGTACGGATAATCTATTTTTTATTCGAAATTACATAAATATACCCGCGGCCAAATTATTTACAACAATAGGCTCCAGTCGCCCGCCCATTGGGCGACTGGAGCCTTTCGCCCAACCGGGAGGCGATTATATTGTAGTCGCCCTATGTTCAAGCGAGTACATGCAGTGGCCGTTCTATTGGGCGACTAGAATGCAGTCGCCCAATGGATGGCGATGTAGTCGATCACCAATAGGAAGGCGATCGCACTGCACCCGTGATTTTTAGAGTTTTGTCAATTTTGTAGTTTTAAACTGGAAAAAAATTTGGTGTAGTTGTAATAAAAGTTTATGTTTACTGGATGTTGTAGGTGCATAAAAAATTTTGGAAATATTTTTTAAAGAACGATTGACAGTAGAAGAACGACGTCCGCCAACAGATGCAACGCGAGAGGGGCAACGAGGAGGTCGTGAACATAGGAAGCTCGTATGATCCCACATGTTGCTGCGCGAATCCCAGCTGCATATGTGCATGCCACTACCACGACGGCCAGCCACGTCCGAGACGGCCCCCTCAGCAATACTCTATGTGGGTGCCACGAGGCTCGTTTGGCATGTAGGTAACGAGGGTTAAGGTTGTGTCGTATTTTAATACTTATGTTCGATGTTGTGGTAATTTAATATTGTATGCTATTTTCTTTCTTGTGTTAATTGTTATTGTTTGTTGTACTGCTGGACGGTTGATCTATGTATGTGTCAAGGAAGCAGTACATAAATAATTTGCACAACATTGCATAAACACCAACTACATTACAGAAAAGAGATGTAACATGCAAGTCATACAAATGGTGCCCTCACTCGCCACCCTCGGTGCCCGTCACCGGCCCGTGTCCACCCTCACGACTCGCTTGGCCGTCCTCCGCAACGGGTGACGACGAGGCTCTGAGAAAGTAAAACGTGCAGGAGGATGTCGCACCCGGCCCTGAGCGGGTGGAGTCAGTTGCACCTCTGGCTGTGTGCCCTCCGGTGCACTGGGGAGGGCACAGCCAGGGAGAACCTCCGGCGCTGGGTCGGACCACTGCTCGGGCCACTCCGCAAAAAACTAGTCAACATCGTCCTGGGCCGGGGAGACACCGTGCTGCTGGTAAGTACCTACAATAGTAATATCGTTAGTTCGTTGCATGTCATCTTCAGATAAACACGGTATCGGACGATGCGTACAAGATGGGGCGCCATCGAGGAAGGAGGGGGGGTACACGCCCTGCATGTCGAAGCCGGGGAAGTGCGGAGGAGGTCGTGCCTGTGCGAATCGCCGCCGCCCGGGAGGTGGGGTAGGACGTGTTCCCTCCCTCTTCTTTTCTGCTTCTTCTTCTTTTCTCTCCTCCTCTGTTTCTTCCGCTCTCTCGCGCTGATCGGTGCCGCCGGCCGGCGACCGCGGGCGGCTTATAAGCCCCCCACAGTCGCCACACGGTTGTGCGATATTAATGCAGTCGCCCAACGGTTCGGCATTGCATGCCAATCGCTCCACCGTTGGGCGACTGCATTAAATCGTCCAACGGTTACCAGACTCCCCACCTATCGCCGCAGGGTGGGGCGAAACGCTCCAGTCGCCCAATGGAGGGGCGACTGGAGCCTATTGTTGTAAATAATTTGGCCGCGGGTATATTTATGTAATTTCGAATAAAAAATGGATTATCTGCACAAAAAATTCACGATGACACCACCCCTCGTGAACCCGAAGGATGACGCCCTCGTCTCGTCTCGTCTCGTCTCTCACTCCTATTACGAAACGTACGGCCCCGCCGGGATCCGTATTTACGTTTTCTTCGCGACGAAAAATGGAGAGCTTTATAGATCAAGAGGCAGTAACACAATCATTACATAAAGGATCTGTTTTTTTAGCTACGGTTTATGATTTTTAGCTGAAATTTTTAAATTTTAGTTGTTTACGACAGAGATTGCTGAAAGAGATACTCGCTTGCGATTTTGGTTGATACAGATGTTAGACTTTTAATGTGTACTATAATTAACTTGTAAATCTCGTCTTGAGAAAATATTCCATTTAAAAGTTAAATACTATAATAAAAACCAAAAATCATAAACCGTAGCCGTAAAGAACAGACCAAAGCATCATGTATCATGCTCGGGAGATGTGCCAGATTAATTAACCATGCATTGACCTGACCAACTAGCAAAACAAGCCAACTCATGTGCTACTTCATTTTGTTCCCTCCCCACGACGGCGAACTCCACACCAGTAAGAGTCGATCCCACATGCTTGACCTCCTGGATTGTGTGGCCCGTATGAGAACGGTCCATCGCCGGCGACACAAGCCTCAACAATACTCTCTGGCTCTCAGCACACGCCAAGAGGACAGGGCGTGCTCGCCATTGTCATCTCTCGCCACCACCCCGATACTTGCGATTCATGTTTGCTCGATGAAGCTGCCGTCGACATTAAATTTCAGCCTTCCAGCCTGCGGTTCCTCTCAGCGCAGTATCTTGTTCTTTTTTGTCTTGCTTTGAACCTGAATACCGGATGGTCCCAGGATCTCCTTCTGTAGGACTGAAAAAGGCAGCAGAGGGGTAAATAGTACTGACTAAAATTTTTTCATAAGTATTTTAGATTTTTTTTAAATAACTATAAAGTTACTAAGAATCAGATCTAAGACCAAAAACCCAAAGTAAATCATTCGAGAACACAAAATCTTAAAGAACTTAGTTTCTAGATGTCTGACTCTCACCACAGGACGATCTGACCTCTTCTTGACGGTCGATCTAACCTTCAGGGGCTGTTTAACCTCTATTCTAACGGTTTGAGCGTTATAAAGAGTGATTTCAGGCAAATGAACAGTAAAATCAGCACGGTTACAAAATTTTAAATCTGCGTAACTTTTGGTTAGATGATCCAAAAGCCGTGAAACTTTATACACATCTTGCTTAAAGTATGAGAAACCTATTCTATCCATAGATCGCAAAAACCTACATCAATGTTCAGACCTTTTTACTAATTTTTCTTAGGATTTTAGTGTCTTAGGTCGCTAGCTTTTGTGGTAACTTTACATCCTAATCTTCACAACTCTATATCTATTAAAGTGAAGGATTGGTGAATATTGAGGAAAAAATATTTAGGCACCATTCACCCTCCTCTGTTGCCATTTTGTTCCCACAAGTGGTATTAGAGCCCGGTTAGCTCTTCTCATAGATCTTAACCGGTCTTAAGAGCCATAGCAGCAGACAAGAATCCCACAAAGCCTCCTATCTTCGATGTAGTCAACTATCCCTTTTGGAAGAGTAGGATAGTCTTACATTTGGGCTCAAGGCTATGCGCTTTGAAAAAAAGTTAAGACTCGGTTTGTTATATCCTGACGATGAGAACATCATTGTTACGAATACACCAGATTTTGAGGCAAACGATAAGGTAAAGAACGTCACCATTCAATATTTTAGCTAAAGTGAATTTGAACGTATCTCTCATCTCATGTCGGCATACAACATCTAGGTGACCCTCGATGCATACCATGAGAGCACCACCTAGATTAAGATTGTCCGACAGGACCAATACAAGAGGGAGTATAACAAATTCGAGATGCTTGCTGGTGAATCCTTATATGAATGCTTTGATAGATTTTACAAGATATTAAGCAACCTCTGAGTTGTTGGTCTCACATACTCAGACTCGGATAATGCTCGCCAGGTGCTCTCTACCCTGGATCTCAAAGTTTGGGAGATGAAAGTGACCACCATCAAGGACACGACTAATCTGTCAACCTTAAGTCTAAATACGTTGTACTCCAGCCTCAAGACTCATGAGGTCAACGTCGTCTCTCTCAAGACGAAGTCACAGTCGATGGCCTTAGTCACTGATCCGATATCTGCTTCTGGATCTTCTTATGGTGTCTCTGGTTTCTCTTTGGCTGCTTTGTGGGGGATGAGTAGTGACCAATTTAAGTAGTTTCCAGAGAGTTATTTAGCCCTCTTACCAAGAAAAACTTGCAAACATTTCTTCTCCACTAAATTAAGAAGATTGAGCCCATCGAAAGGAAAGTGCATTGTTGCTCATCCTCCTCACCTAGAACTCAACATCCCAGTACATGCATCCAAAAAATCCAAATGAATAGCATATTCTTTTTTATTGTGAACTGTTGCATACCTAGTAATCCCTGTTAGAAATTGGCCCATTTAATTATGGTCTATTTCCTTAATTCCAAAGCATGCATGGTTTAGTACCATATTGCTAACGAAAGGTGGGGAAGACCAATTTATAAGGTGGAGTCCTCACCACTCCTTGAATATGAATAGAGATGATATGTGGAGGGTTCTGTCTAGTCACACACACGCGCACACACGCGCGCGCGTATACGCGTATTTTCGCGTGAAAATCGCGTGACTTGTGACTTGCGACGCGCGACCGTGCCATGACGTGGCGCGTCACTTGGCAGACCAAGTCCATCTCTATTTTTGCTGAACTCTGCACCACTCTCTCTCTCTCTCTCCCTGTTTGAATGTGATTCAAACGTTTGAATTTGAGGCTTTATTGGGGTTTTGATGACAGACAGTTACCAGTTGATAAATGACTGGTTGAATGTGTCAGTTACCAGTGGGTAAATGGCTGTTTTAGTCACGTCAGTTATCAGTCTGTCTATTTATATGCCTGGAGACGTCCAGAGTATGTGTGAGAAACTCACTGTCTCCATCTCCTTCCTTTCTGTGATTCTGTGCTCGAGCATCGTGTCGCTCGAACCACGCCGACCTTTCTTCCTGCTGCACCGGAAGAAGGGAGAGCGGCTATCTCCGAACCATTGCTGCAGAGAGTACCTACACGGGCGGCAATAAGGTTTCGGCAGCGATCTGCTGCTGACCGCTCACGCACCGCGACATCTACGTTCGATCGCATCAAGCCTCGCGGCTTCGCTCTTCATCAGGCTAACTAGTAAGTCGTTCGCGTGCACGTACGACTTTGTTAATATATTTGAGTATATTCTGAAGTATGATGAGTAGCATGCTGTTAGTAGTTAGTATTGCATCAATAGTTTATTGTATTTATCTCCTAGTAAAATTTGGAATTAAAATATTGCCCACATTTCCAACAATCCCCACTCCACACGACCTCAGATCAGGTAACAGAACCATAATAGCTGGTTATCCCATGTTCATATACTAACCTTGTTTAGCCATTCAATAAACTCATATCTTAATGTATCAAATGAACCCAACTTGGCAGGTGAAGAAGTTGATAATCTTTGGTCAAATGAACAGGAACATCAAGTCAACTACTCATCCACCAAATATAATAAAAAAAAGCCTACTATGTGTAATCCTTGCTCTAGGTAGAAAACCCACCAATTGTTAGGGTCATCCCCCTTTTCATAGTGTGTTCAGGTGTGCCAAGGAGACTTTGACTGATAGTCGATGTGTCCTTTACCATGTAATCCATTTTGCATAGTTCAGAACTTCAGATGATCACCACTGGCAGGCTGTACATATTGTGGCATCCATCATTGTTATGATCTATTTTTCGCTGATTGAACCTATCAACTAAAAGTGGGTTTGATGAAATTTCAGCAGTAATATATGTCATTTATGCTTACTACTATTTCCTCATTATTAACTGACGAAATAAGCATTGTGATTAAGATAGTTTCTGTGAAATTTAGGTGTTCTTGGTTAGTGTAACATCCCAAAATTTTGAGTTTTGAAAAATATAAATTCAAATTAAATATTTTAAAGCAATTGGCTTTTATTTAAATTTTGTTTTGTACTTTTCTGGATTTTATTTCAAAATCTAAAACACTAAAATGCATTTTACAAAATTTATTAAATCCAAAAAGAGTTCATTTTATTTTTCCTAACATTCCTAGAATTTTTAATTAATTTTTGAGAATTTTCTGGAATTACAAATCAATTTTAAAAGATAAAAGAAATTTTATAAAATTATCAAAAGCAAATACGAAATTAAAAATATTTGTATTAAGTCTAAAATATCTCCAGGAATATTCTATGAATTTTTTGGAATTTTTAAATATTATTTATTATTTTTCTAAGTAATTATATTGTTTCTAGCATTTTCTGAAAATTTAATCCGAAAAAAAATCCGAATTAATCTCGGGCCGCCATGTGTCGCGCCCAGAATGAATCCGTCTCTCTCCACGATCTAATCCTAGCCCTCCATCATAACTTACCCCTTCATTTAAATCCAACGCGCGAGATCAACCCACTTGCCACGTGTCGCGCATCCGAAGCGGCTGCACTCTTCACCCTCCCCTCTCTTTCTCTCACCGACGGGTGGGTCCCACCGTCATATTCATCTTCCACCTTCCTTTCTTCCTCCTCTCACCCTCTCTCTCCTCCTCCATTAATGCCAAAAATGGAGCTTCCAATTTCGGCCGAAAACTTCGCGTAAACTCCCGTTTTATTGCGCAATGAAAGCCCCCAATCACTCCTCCACTAATTGCCGGCCGTTTTTCCCCTTAATTTCCCCTAATCGCGCCGTATTTTCCTCCTCTCTTCCTCCCACCGGCCTTCCCCTCCTCTCTTGGCTATAACCCCCGGGAGCTCTCTCGGCATCCCTCCACCCGCCTCCTTTTCCTCCTCACCGAGCGCCAAAGCCGCCCGAGACGCCCGCCCCGCTTGCGCTGCCTGGCGTGGCGTCGCGTCACCGCCCCAAGCTGCGTGGCGGCTGCGTGTGCGCCGTGTGGCGCCACGTCATCGGGCGTGCCACCTCGGCACGGCTCGCGATCCGTGGACTCGGTCCACGGTGGACCGGGCCCACATGTCCGAAATTTTGAATTTCAAATTCTGCTGATGTCATAATTATGATTTTTCAGTGCAAAAATAAATCGAAAAATCTTTCTTTATCTTTTTCTTTCAATTAAAACTTCCCGATGCCATAACTATCCACATATATACTCTTTTTCAATTTTTGAATTTTATTTGAATTTATGTGTATTTATTTGTTTTGTTGCTTTGTCATTTCCGCGCGTAGAATCCGACGTCGCCGAAGAATTTGCCGACCCGCAGCTAGAAAGTCAAGACACCGCACACGAAGGCAAGTCTCCTTTGAACATTCTGAATCTATTTTTATGAAATATTTTTAATTATTTTAAATTTAATGCATTGCTATGTTACATAAAATGATGATTTATGCTGTAAGAGTAATAGTTAAACCGGTAATTGCTATGCCCTCATTTGACATTGACAGCCATGTACCTTTGACACCCTAGGATTCTTTTGGCTCAGTATTGAGTTTATTTATTCATTGCTAATTATTAGAACGGTAGTAAAATGCTTAGTCGTGCTATATAATTTTGATAACCTTGGAATGTGAAATTATATTTCATTAAACTAGTCCATGTTTTCAGAAATTTAGTGGTGATCGGTGTTGCCACTGTTCTTTAAAATAAAATAAAATGTGAGAGTTGTTTTAGACCAGGGCGGATGGTTGGATTGGATTGGTGCGGATAGCACGAGTCTTGTAAAGTGTATGTTCCGCCCTAGTCAATTAAGGACCGACGCTTGTGTTTGTCTAGACTGAGCACTACCGTACAACCACAAGTCTATATGGGTACGACCTAGCTAACTAACTTACGATAGTTTAGTTTAGGTACCACTAGTGGAAAGTGGGTGCCAGAGTGTACTGGTTATTCACAGTGAGGGACAGGGTTTACTGTACTCACACGGCGCAAGAGGAGGCTTCTGACTGGGTGGTTTAACCCTTCAGCGGTGAAACCTCAGCGGGTGGTAACTAGCTAGACTAGAGTAAGGTAAAGGCTTTGTGATGAATTATCTGGGTCTCATGCCTAAGGAAGCATGTTGGCTATTAAGATAACTTGTCTCTTGTGGGTATAGCTGTACAACCTCTGCAGAGTGTAAAACTATTCGAATAGCCGTACCCACGGTCAAGGACGGGCAAGGAATGCATTCACATGGTAGACCATTGGTTTTGGTTTTTAAAGTAAAAGTTTTGGGAGCAGAGAGTGATTGGAACTCTCGAAGTTGTCCTGGCGGATGTAGCCACTGTGGGTGGATGTAACCCGTTGATTTGAACCTTGGCGGTTAGAGCCAGTGATCTAGTGTTGGTGGTTGTAACCTTCACTATTTAACTTGATAGATTCTGTTAAAATAATTACTTTATTTAAATTAATGCCTTCCAAGAATATCTAATGGTATTTGAAATAAAACATTGCTTTGTGCAAAAAGAACCATATAACCCTCCTTTGTTAAACCTTGCATCTATTGTATTTTTCCAAGACTTGCAGAGTACTTTATGTACTCACATGCTACACTCAAAAATAATAACCAGAGGAATATGAAGCTCAAGAAGGAAACTTCGACTACGGCGCGTATGGATTCGACGAAGGATTTCCGGAGTACTAGGTTGCGCTTCCCCAGTCAATTGCCTGTGGCGTATTGATGGGTTTTCGTTGGATTTATCTTTTGCTTCCGCTGTGTTCTGTGTGTGTGAGGTCTTGAAACTTCAGTTGTAATAAAGAGGCCTTTCGGTCTGTACTCTCTATTATTGTAATAAAGCGTTGTTGGTTATGTAATCATCACTGTTTGACTGTGTGCACTAGCTTTGATCTGAGACTAGTGCTGTAATACACAGAGGGTCCGAATTCGGAAATCTGGGGTCCCGACAGTTAGCTTCTATAAAATTCATTTTACTTTCGATGCTTCTATGCAGAGAACAAGGCATGCTCATTATTTGACCATTCCATTGTTAGTGAGTGTTCAGCCTCCATTTTGGCCACCCTCTATATGCTTTTGTGTTCATTTGAATTTTAGGTGCTCTTAGTCAGATTCTATAGAATCCTCATGTTTGAAAACTATGGACTATGCACCTATTACGAAAGCGTATGTGTACTTGCCATTATTTCCTACTAGTCACAAATACATGTTGTTTTCGGATAAGTGCAATCAACTTTCAAAATTTTGACTATCAGTAGTTTTTTTAATATTTAGATCGGATACATAAAATTCATATGTATAGAATTTTTCTCGAAAAGTATTTTCATAATATTATAATTTTACTGGGTGTTATAACTATAGTATAAAAGAAATTAGAAGTCAAAGTTATGTTTTGAAGGCCATGTTAGTGTCTAGAATGACATGTATTTATGACTCGAAGGAGCACTTACATAGCACAGTGAAATGCAGTTACATTGTCTAGTAGGGTGCTGCAAGGTGCACCGAAAATTCTAATGAAATTATGAGAGACCATGTACAAGGTTTAGTATATGTTTGAGATAAACAATTGCCACTTTGGTTGAGTTGAATTTGGATATTTCAAAAGTTTCAGAAAATTCAGTTTTCAGCTTATGCTATCAGGGTTCAGTCGATCCGACCGCCATAGGGTCGGTGGTTTGATTGGCAGATGGCCGGTGGTCTGACTGTCATGGAGTGAGCGGTCAAACCGGCC
This sequence comes from Bonia amplexicaulis, assembly GCA_036346245.1. NCBI lineage: Eukaryota > Viridiplantae > Streptophyta > Magnoliopsida > Poales > Poaceae > Bonia > Bonia amplexicaulis. Next base: position 24,057,222 of record CM070737.1, read on the forward strand.
ATAGACCTTTTAAAAATTGAACACCAAACACTTGTGCAGGATTGTTTAGGGATGAGTTTGCACTTGGTACAACTGGAACTGAAAACTAGAGCTGACACTAGATAGAGTTTAACTGAAATTTCAGAGAGGGTGTTTTCTGGTGCAATTAAGCGATCAGACCAGCCAGTGACCGGTTGTCTAACCAGGGAGGTTTGACTGGCATGGTGTCGATGGTCAGCCTGGCCCTAGCAGTTTGACCTGCCAGGTAATGACGGTCAAACTGGTTGTTGGCAATTTATTTTGGTCAAGTCAAGATCAGTGGTCATTGAGTGTGTGTATGGCATGGGTGCTATGGGTTGGTTGTGTTGTATGATGCATGATTTTCACTAATGTGAGTCAAGTACACGGAACTTGTACTTGAGATAATTGCTTGATCTTAAGATGTGTGCAGGTGGCTTAGAGAACGTTACTAGTCGACGGCAATAGTCTAAGATTAGGTGGGGGAGCTGAGGTTTGAGTGGTCGTGTAAGTCCGGTGAGGCTATGTGACTCAAGCGAAAAGCACAGAGAAGACAAAGATCATGAAGAGGTGAATTGGTGCACGTAGTGTGCCAAGTAACTAGGCCGATGCACACAACGATGGTTCAAGGGAGATCGAATGTGTGAAGACATGACGGATAGTCATTGGGTGCTACAGGCTACGTGTCAAAGTATGTGGAGATGCTTTGAGGTGAAGGTGAAGACGGAGTCAAGAAAAGGTGCCCGGAAGCTTTGTCGAGGCTATTTTGGTAGTTGACCAAATACTAAGCTGGTGCCTTGATCAAAATCGTGGTGTAGGGAGGCACAAAGGAGAAGTAGTTTAGAGTAAGGCAAGTTGGAATTGACAACAAGATCAATCTGTAAAGGGTTAGTGGGTTGAGTCTTGTAAATACTTTGAAAAGCATTTGTGAGTGTGTAAAACCTGTGTTAGTGGGGGTTGATGTATTTCCCTGGTAGGATTAATGGGTTGGACCCATTAGGGGTTTTGCTAGTTATTAAGAGGGGAGGAGAGGAGGTGGGAGAAAAAGATTCTAAGTTTTAGGTTTTTGTTCTACCACCTTGTCTCCTTCTATGGTTCTGTAAGAGAACTTAAGAGTGGAAAAAGGTACTTTGGCTATACCTTGTAATCATCCATGAGTAAATATAAATCTCATCCTCCACTGAAATTGATCAAAGATTTATTTCAATCACGTTTTATTTGTTGTATTGCTTGATTTTGGTTGTTCTTGAGTTAGATTTGTGATTTTGGGTTCGTGAGAGTTCTATCTCGATCTCTTGCTTAAATTAAATTGTTAGAACATATGAGAATAAATCTAGAAGACCTCATGCCTTAGATCCTCACAAGGAAGAAATAATTTGAGTTATAGGGTTTTGGTGTTCTTGTGAACAAGATTTGATTCTCTTCAATTTGATGAACTCGATGGCAGTCGGACTGATCATAGGCCAGCGGTCAGACCAATCCCTCAATGGCAATCTAACCGACCCTATGCGTAGGCTGTTGATTTTGTTTGTTTCTATCTGTAGCTTTGTTTTTCTTAGCATAGTTGGTATGATCTAAACTTGGTAACTATCATAGTCATTTCAGTGAAGATTTTGAATACTTTAGGGAGAAAAGTTTTGAGAATCATTTACCCCCCTCTGTTTATCGGTATCGGTTCTACAAGTGGTATCAAAGCTTAATTAATTTCTTCCTATAGATCTTAACTGATCTTAAGAGCCATGGAATCAGCAGGTATTCCACTAAGCCACCCATCCTTGATGGGGTCAATTTCTCATACTGGAAGGCGAGGATGGCTACATACATTCAGGCATAAGGCTATACAATCTAAAAAAATGTTAAGAGTTTCTATGTTGTCCCTGCCGATGATCAGATCACTCTGATAAATCTTTTGGATGTGGAGACAAATAGTAAGGCTAGGAACCTCCTGATTCAGGGACTCGACAGAAATGAGTTTGATAGTGTGTCTCATTTCGCTTCAGCGTGTGATATCTGGCAAACTCTCACTGATTACCATGAGGGCTCCAAAGTTATCAAGGAGGTGCATCATAACTAATTCAAGAAAGAATACCAAAAGTTTGATATGAGACTTGGAGAGTCTTTGGATGAGTTCTTTGCTCATTTTTACAAGATCCTCCGTAACTTGTGTGTTGTCGATGTGGTCTATCCTGACACTAAAAATGCATGTCAAGTCCTTGGAGTCTTGGACATGTTAGTTTGGGAGATGATAGTCACTTTCATCAATGACACTACTGTCATGAGCGAACTTACCTTGGATAAGCTTTGTTCAAGGTTCAAGGCTCATGAGATCGACTTGCTCTCTTGGAAGAACGTTATAGTCGATAGCTCTTGTGACTGATCCCATTAAGAGCCCTTCTTCTGGCCCAAATGAATATGCTTTTTTGGATTCTTTTTATTTGTCTTGCATACTATGAGTGATGATTAGCTTGAGCACATTCCTAAGGATAACCTTGCCCTCGTATCCACCAAGTTTACTAGAGCCTTAAACGCAATGAGGATGAGAAAGAGGGGAGGAGGAGGAGGAGAAGGTCCTATCCAGTGCTTCGAGTATGGTGATCTCAACCACATTAGATCCTACTGCCCTAACCTCAAGGGTAAGGAGGAGAAGGAGTACCACAAATGTCCACCACCTCGAGATACCAAGCCGAAGAAGCACAACTACCACAAGGTAGTCCACCAAGTCATGTCTACTCTTGAGAAACTTAACTTGAGTGACTTGGACTTAGGGGTTAAGGAGGAAGAGGAGGAGGACGAGATGTGAGGCAAGGAGAAGACATATGACTTCACTGGCATGCGCTTTATGGTGAGCACCGGTGACATCTCCAGTAAGGATGATCTCTACAACGACTCTGATGAGGTAAAGCCCACATACGATGAGATATCTCATGATGTAGTTCACCTAGATCATGAGCTTAGGAAATTCAAAAGTAAAAATAAAGAATCATGACTTCTTCGTTGAGGGCTTGAATGCTAAAATTGCTAGGTTTATATCCTTAATACGTTCTTCACTCTAAGTTAGAAAAACTAAGGGCCATTATTTTGATGTTTCTAGTCAGCTTAGAGTAGCATTTCATAAAATTGAAAAGATAGAAACTTGCTTTACACTTGGTACTACTATTCATGCTTATGTTGTTGATGATTTGCTTGTCACCAAGGACAACTTAGCTAAAATAAAGGTGGTATTCCTTGATGGTTCCTTAGTGTATGCTTCACATGCTAAACAACTCAAACATACTAATAGTGAAATTACTCAACTCAAGTCTAGCAAATTCTCTGTATGCTTAGGAGTTAGGGACATGAATGCTAGTCTTTTATCTTGTTCTAAGTGTGATTTGCTAGATTTGAAGCTCAAAAGTTCTATGGGTAAAATTGCTGAAGCTTCACTCTAGGACTCTCTCATGTTCAAATTACCCTAAATTAATTGTTGAAATTGAAACATTGACCAGAACTCTAAATAACCTCACCGCTAAAGAAAAATGTGCTTCATCTTCTATATCAAAGAAATATGATCTTGTCGCATCCATTGCATTTACATTTTGTGTTGAAATATGTTAGGATCTAGATGATATGCATGAGGCATTTAGAGTTAAGTTTAATCAACAGCTTAGAAGAATTAAGACTACATCTTGTGTATCATGTGTCTCTTAAGGTTGAGGTAGCTATTCATAAGGAGAGATATGCTAGCGTGGTGAAGAAGAGTGAGTATAGTTCTTATGTCACCCTAACTAAAGAAAATGACTACCTTAAGAAAACCTTAGAGCGATTCTCTAGTGGCAAAAAGAATATCAACATGATCCTAGACCAATATAAGATAAGTGTCAATAATAGAGGTCTAGGTTTCAATGCCTTGAAGTATTCCAAGAAAAAATCCACCTAACGTAGTGAGTGTTCTGAAGAGTGGCTTATTTGAGTCAGTGATTGAGCCAAGTAAGATTGTCTTCAAATCTGCTAGCTTTGCATAGTCTCCCTCTTGTGCAGTGGGTGCTTCTTCTTTAGCAAGTCAGACTCCTCATCGAGTCAAGTACTATTGCACCTACTGTGAGAGGGATGCACACTTGTTTTAATTCTGCTTCAGGCGAGCCAAACAAGAGAAAAAGGATATAGAGAGATCCTTGAGAGCCAGACAAGTGCATGTTGCCCAGAGCGTCCCTAGATCTAGCTTTAGGTCTAGATTTGTTGAGGACTTTTTTGATGGCTTTAGGTCAACCTCTCATCCAGCAATAGATTACCATGAGGACAGGATAGGTCCATGAGTGCTTACCAGATAGGGTCAGCGTCAGGATTTTGTTAGACCTAGTGAGAGTTCAAGGGTAGTCTGGGTAAAGCTTGTATAGGCGTGCATTCTCATGGTGTCCATGTTTTGCCTCGTTTTGCATCAGCTTTAGCTTATACTTCTACTGGTTCTGCTTTTACTCCTCGTGTGTCTCGGTATTGAATTTCCAAGTCTTTTGTTACTAACCCTAATACTAAGACCTCAATATTTTATGTTTCTACAATGTAGGTCTGACGAGGGAGGAATGAGAATATGTGGCTAGTGGACTTCAGATGTTCTCGACACATGACCTGAAATTTAAGGTGGCTTTCCTCCCTCACCTGAGCATCCGGCGATGAGTTGATCACGTTCAGGGGTGTTTCCACAAGGACCGTGATGGCCAAGGGCACACTCCGTGTCAATAACAACTTCATACTCAAGGATGTAGCCCTGGTAAGCTAGCTCAAGTATAATTTTCTTTCAGTCTCGCAATTAATTGATGATGGTCTCGATGTGAGCTTCAGAAGGAGTGCTAGCAGAGTTCTATATCAGTCTGGAAATATAGTCTTTGTGATTTCTATCTTGGGAGAGTTTTTAGTGTTGATTTTGCTAAGTTTTCCTATTCTAGGCTTAAGTGCCTTGTTGTTTCATAGTCTAAAGATGTAGTTTTCAGGCACCATAGGCTTGGACACATTGGTTTTGATCACTTGGCACTAATCAGTAGCATGGATCTGATTAGAGGATTAACTAAGCTCAAGGGTAGGAAGGATTTAGTTTGCTCTCCCTATAGGCATGATAAGATGGTTTTTGTTTTACATCCACCTCTTACCATGGTCATGACATATGGTCTCGGATAACTCTTGCACATGGACACTATAGGTCCCTCTAGAGTTCAGTCAATAGGAGAGAAGTAGTATGAACTAGTCATTATTGATGATTACTCTAGATACTCTTGGATTTACTTCCTAGCATCTACAGATGAGGCAATTAGTCATTTTAGAGAGTTGATCTTCTAGGAGCCCTTAGAGTCATTAGGAGTGACAATCAGATTGAATTCAAGAATTCATCTTTCTCTTCCTTCTATGCTGAGGATGGTCTAGAATGTCAGCTCTCCTCTCCTAGAGTTCCGTAACAGAATGATATAATTGAGAGGAAGAACAAGACTCTAATTGAGATGGCTCGAACTATGTTAGATGAGTGTGCCATTCCTATAAGGTACTACACTAAGGCCATTTTCACTGCATGTTATGTGTCTAACAGAGTATTCGTAAAAGCCTCATTGCGTGTGACTTCCTATAAGTTGAGATTTGATTGTAGGCCCAGTGTGTCTCACTTTAGAGTCTTTGATTAGAAGTGGTTCATTCTTAAACATGGTAGCCTTGATAAGTTTGAGTCTAGATTTTTCAGATGGGGTCTTTCTAGGCTATCCTTCTCATTCTTGAGGCTATCGTGTGCTTAATCTTGAAACTAACAAAATTGTATAGACCCGTGGGTTACTTTTGATAATGCTAGTCCAAGGACTAGACTAGACATTGCAAGTACACAAGTTCAAGGAGATTCAGATAGCATCTTTCTTGAAGAGTGCAATAAAGAAGATGAGGCTGTTGATCTACTTCCTCTTCAGTCGGCTGAAGCACCTGCATCATCAACTTCACCTTCAGCTAGATAGCCTGCTCCTACTTCTTCCTTAGCGTCGTGTGGCTCTGCTCCTACCTTCACAACTCATAAGATAGAGGCTACCTCGACTTTAGAAATGCCTCAACTCTCCAGTGGTGACATCCTCCAGGTAAGATCATTGGAGGTCTTCATAAGTGAGTTACTCATTCCAGGTTCATCTCTTTTGACTCACATGCCTATTCTGCTTTCATTTCTTCTTTTGAGCCTCGTGATGTCGCCAATGCACTTATTGATGAGTCTTGGATCAATACCATACATGAGAAGTTAGAGAAATTTGAGAGAAATAATATCTGGACTTTAGATGAGCCTCCCTATGGTCACAATGTTATAGGAACCAAGTAGATTTTCAAGAACAAACTGAGTAAGGATGGGATAGTTGTTAGGAATAAAGCTAGACATGTAGCTTAGGACTTCACTAAGGTATATGGTTTAGATTTTGAGGAGACTTTTGGATCCAAATAAGGATGGTAAGCCTGTTGAATAAAAGGAGCAATACATCATGAAAAGCTCCCTTCTCTACGTCACAGCATCGAGGACAGATATACAGTTCTTAGTATGTATGTGTGCTTGATTTTAGGCTTCCCTTTGCATACCTACCGCTAAGCAGTAAAGCGCATTTTCAGGTACCTCAGTCCACCCTTGAGGTTTGTCTTTGATATTCTTCTTCTTCCTATCTCTCCCTTCGTGCTTTCTCATATGCAGATTTTAGGGTTGTAGGATAGATAAAAAGAGTACCTTGGGCACCTGTCATTTCCTATGCACTTCTCTCGTCTCTTAGTCTTCTAGGAAGCAGTCTTCTGTTGCGCAGTCTACAATTGAGGTTGAGTATGTAGCTACTGCCAGTAGTTTCTCTCAGATTCTTTATATCTCATCTACTCACAGAGACTTTGGGTTAGATTTAGATAGTGTTCCACTCTTTGGTAATAACACTAGTGCCATTAATATAGGTAAAAACCTAGTGCAACATTCTAGGACCAAGCATATAGACATCATGTATCATTTCCTTAGAGACCATATGGGAAAGGGGGATATTGTTCTGGTTCTGCACTTCGTTGAATCTAAACTCCAGGTTGCTAATATTTTCACAAAACTTTTGGATTCTTCTCATTTTGCCTTCTTGCAGGGAGATTTAGGGGTTATTCATTGTCGGACCCGGATTTTGCAATCCAGACCCTGCTGTGCCTTACTGCATTATTCCCTGGATCAGTAGATAATGCACATAGATACATTGCTGAATCATTTCATACACGCGAAGTTCACAACAAACCATAATAATATTACATTGCAAAAGTGTAGCTAGGCCTTCACAAAGGCGCAGTAGTTACATTAGGGCCAAGCAGGCCGAATATTTACAATTCAAAAGTCTAGCAGCGGAAGAGATACAAAGTAGGCCTTTAAACCACAAGCAAAGACTGAGGGCAAAAGTGGTCATGCAAATATTCTAGGGTCCTAGAATATCTGGATGAAACCACACCTTAGTCTAGATGCCTAAGGTTCTAAGCGCGGATTATTCGTCCTAGTTCCCGGCGCGGTCTTCTCCATCTGCAGTAGGTGCTTCCTCGAAGGCATACGGATCTTGAGCTCCTGAGTCTGGATTTTTGGTATTGCGAGAGTGAGCACACTAACCACCGTGCTCAGCGAATCAACACACAAAATGCAGTAGGTATTATGCAAGGCTTTTAACAAGGGAAGGCTCAAGTTGTTTTGTTTGCAGAAAGGTGCTTTTTGAACTATGATACTTAAAATTCCCTAGAACCTAGCCAGATGAATTTTTAAACATGATACTTAATGACATATACATTTATTTTTACCGAATCAGAGACCATCCACCATTTCATGGTCTCTGCTCCTCATACCATGCCTTCAGCGTATAGTCGCTTACATTACCACTGGGACGACACCCAGGACAATTCAAATAAGGGCCTTTCTCTGCCCTCCACTTTTCCATTTCCACCCCTTCACAGTTTTTGAAATAGAACTATATCTAGTTAAGTTCCCATGTCCGCCCTTGACCGTGGGCACGGCTATTCGAATAGTTTTGACTCTGCAGAGTGTGTACACTTTACCCACATGAGATAGATCTGCCCATTGCCCCACATGATTCCTTAGCCATGTGGTTGAGTAGACTATCACAGAGCCTTTACGATGCATGTTCTTAGCAGAGTTACGACCGTTAAGGTTTCCACTTCCTCCGGGTACGACCACCCTTCCAGAAGCCCCCTCTTGCGCCATCACGTCGGAGGATGTGTCCATCCTCTACCCGCCCGTGTTCACACCGACGCAACTCATACTAAGTCAATGCAAATTATTTAGCCCTGCCTACACTTTGCCAGCATGTGGCTGCACCTGTTGTACCGTGGGAGGTCATCATAAGATTCAGTCCTTAAGGGTTATCTGGGCGGTTCTACCACAATCCACTTGTGCTATCACGGCACCACTTTATCACAAATCTGTGCTATCACGGCATCATCCAACACCCATACCCTCAACCATCCGCCCAAATAATTAAGCATGTAAGGTTCTTTCGGACGAAAATATATTTATACCAACATAAACCAGTCATCATCACAATGACTGCCCAATACTGCTTTCTTTTTAGCTTGCAAGATATGCTAGGGTGTTTTCACACCCTTGTTTATCTAAAACCACTCTAAGCATGCATTTATAATTATAGACTTAGTTTCAAAAGAGTTGTAGAATTATTACTTTTACTAGGGTGACAAGGATCACATAGCCAAAAGTATTGTAAGGGACATATACTAATTCAAGAGAACATGGGCATATGTCTAAAAGCTGAAATTAACATGTATTGCAACATAGATATAAGCATGCAACTTGTAATACTTAAACCAAAATACTTTATTGAAAACGAGGCTCAAAATGATCAAAGCATTGACTCGCCTTGGTTCTTTGAGTTCGGGTTTTGAACGTTGGATTCTCTGACACTGCAGCTTCCTCCTCTTGAGTCTCGAAAGCTACGTTTTTATACGCGCGAAAATTTAGATAAAAATCATCACAACAATCAAATAACACAATAAAAATTTGAACAAGCTTCAAAGTGTTGGTTCTGGTTTCATTAGGTAGCCCTTGATTTTAGATGAATTTAGAAATTGATTTCACTAAATTTGGAGATAAAATGAATAAGTTATACACATTTGAATATCTTCGGTTTGAATAAATCCAGAAAATATTAAATTCGACATGTGGGACCCATCGTCGGTGACCGGCTTCATGGACTGACGTGGGGCCCAGCGGCGGCAGAGCTCACGCCGCCCCGCTGCCCCGACAAAGCGGGGCCGGAAGGCGATGGTCGGTGTCTTGTGATCGGCGGCAAGTGGGGCCCACCGTCGTGACGATGATTTAAAAAATGGCTCAACCTCGAGCGCTGCGTGGCGGGGCTCGAACGCGAGGGAGCCGGGGAGGAAGAGGGTGTGTAATATCCCGAAGAGATTCGATAATTAATCGATTTAAATGGAGAGAGGGACCTTAAAGGGAATAATGAAATAATGTTTTCTAGAGGGTTTTCTGAATTTTTGGACAACTGGGCTGGGCCTTGGCCGGTGGGAATTCGGCCACAAAGGGGAGGCACCCACCTCCCAAACCCTATCGCCCCTCCTCCTAGAGCCGCCTCCCCCTCCTCCTTGCGCCTCCCTGCTCCTTGCACCCTCCCAAGCAGCACCTCTCCCACCCCTCTTCTCCATTGTTGGTGATCAAGTCCTCCGTTCATGCCGGTCGAGCGGAAGAAGGGAAGCCATCGCAGCGAGGCGATTGGATTCGGAGGAAGGGGAAAGGAAGGGAAAAGGAGGACGAAGAGAAGAGGTGGAGTTCGTGGGGCGTTCTTCATGCTCTACAATGATTCATCAAGGGTAATCCCTGTTTTCCCTTCTAGATGAATAAATTAGTTGGGGTAGAAATTCGTCGGTTTTCTGGGCTGCTGGGACAGAAATTGTTAGTCGGCAGTTTTGGGTTAGATCCATCAAGATTCAGGTCTGGACCTCTTCTAGAGAATTGTAGAGGACTTAATTATCTTTCCAGAGAGTACAAGAACACGTGATTCGGATTTGTGTAGCGAAAGTTATGAATTTTCCAGTGCTGCTGTTCTGCAGATCGGGGTAGTTCTAGACAGATTTTAGTAGATCGGTTTGTGCGACGGGAATTGTGGCGATTCAGGAGTCCTTCAAATTGGGAAAGTTGTAGATAAGTTTCTTAGCTTTCCATAGAGGTAAAGAAGTCCAGATTCCGAGTTTCTGGGTCGAAGTTATGATAGTTTTAGTGCGCTGTCTAAAGAGTCCGACGTGATTGTTGGTGTTTTAGAAAAGGGTTTGGTTCGGGTAGAAAACGGTAGAATCTGGAAGGCTCCCCAACTAAGTTTATTTAGATAATTTAATTATCTTTCCAGAGAGTCCAAGAACACTTAGAGTTACATACTGGAAGTTATGAATTTTTGAAGTCGGCTGTCTGTGGATGGGCAGATTTGGCCGAGGGGAGTTGGGGATTTATTTGAGATAAATTGTTGGGGTAATTGGGGTTGCTGATATTTTGTATCTATAAACCCGTTACTGTTATGTTAGTAATTATTAATTATTTATTCAGGAGGAGAGCGGATTCGGGGTTCGTATTTACTCGTTCTTCGTTGTCTCATGGTTGAGGCAAGTATATTTATGATGTGAAAATCTGATGTTTATGGATTTCTTGAATTGTTTGGATGATGGTTGAATCATGATTGTTTAAATTGTGAGTATGAGTAAGTGATGAATTGAGAATGCTATTTATGTTCTGTTTACATTATGGCATTTATGAGATTGGTTGATGCGTAGTATGGTGAATGCTCGTTATCTTTTTGATACATTCACATATATGCATCATATTGAGAATTGTTGAAGTCTTGGTCATGTGGTGATCAAGCATCGAGGTCCCCACACTTGCGGAGTGTACGCAATTGGTCCCTGTACCAGAGGGTACAGGCATGGGTGTGCATTGACGAATGCACACTCCGCATTACCGGTAAAATGCGAAAGAGATGAGAAAGAGGAGCTTTTGATCATATTGCATAGCATGATGTTCTATGTTAATTGTTTAACTTGACGGTTAATGATCATTGATATTGATGTTGATATACTTGCCGAGTCGTTGGACTCACTCTTCTTTGTTGTTTATTTGTTTTAGGTACCAATGTGAGAATGGCATACATGGGATCAAAAGGATTAGCCGTTGCACGTGCACTATTCCTTCAATAAGAAATAAAGACAGTCATGATAATCTTGTTGGCTTGTTAGTTTAATTGGTTCAGTTTATATTTCATCAGATTAAATGTAATAAGGACTTAGTACCATTGGATATTATCTTTCCGTTCATTATTTAGAACTTGTGCTATTAATGCTTATTTAAAGCGCCATCCGGTTAATAAACAAAGGAGGTTATGCCGAAATTTTAGGTAATTAATACTAGATATTTTATATTGTGGATAGTTAGTAGCATTTCGGGCCTATGTTAGGTTGAGGGTGTTCTGATTGGTATCGAGCGGGCTTTAGGTCCGTGGTAATTAAATTATTAAATTGACACTTTGGTGCACGATGGGATGGGATGGGTCAAGCATTGCATTTATGCTTTTGACATATTGTATTGATGATTTACATTATGGGATAATCTTGTATGCTTATCGATAATCTTGTATGATTATTGATTGTGTATTATTGTGTGACCCTATATTTATTTTGGTTCCATAGAGATAGCAAGGGGTAGAGGAATATGTACCTATGTTTGACTTTGTACTTATTATGAGATGATCTTTTGGGTGCTTATGATGTGACTTTATGACTATTATGTGTGTGGATAGTTAAGTTGAGAGATAGAGATCGTGGTGCGGCCATAAGCATGGCCAAGTTATAGCACTATTCGTGGTATTGAATTTGGTGAGGGAGCTTTCCTTGGGCAACTAAATTTCAGAGGTTAGGAATGAGTTCTTTAGAACAGTTTCTCTCTTCCTTGAGTTGAATTTGGTCAATTTTATCCTGTGGAGAAGGATGAATTTATCTTGACATTCATGGTTTATTGTGGTTGATGGTTTTGTTGGACTCTACTCGTTCTTTGAAGCAATTATTGTATTTCAAACTATTGAAACGTTTATCTTTGCTTGGGAACATTGTTGATTTGCAAAGTTGGTCCCTTCGTGGGAGTTTTGTCTTGTGGTAAAACATGTCTCATTTGTTCGCTTGGTATTCTTATTAATGAAAGTTTTATGTTGTAAACTTGTTAACATAGGAAAGCTTTGGATCAATGAATTTCTTTGGATTATTACGTGTGTTGAAGCTTAACTCCTCTTCTTTCGTAAAGAGAGTGTTAAAACCTTTGTAGAGTTTGCTATGCTTAAGTAGAAGGTGGTGATCATATAAGCTAATTCGTATGGTATGAATTGTCAAGTTGAGAAGTTAGCATGGTGCATAATTAATTCCAACTAGCATCCTTGGAAGTGTAGTTGATTAATTTTGATATTGCTTGTAATAGTTTATTAAAGAATAGTGATTAAGAAATTGCCTACATGATTGGAACCCATGTAGTTATTGAGGAGAGTGCAAAAGAGTTACAATGATTATTATGATTGATTAAATTGCTATCATGTTGGATAAATTGCATTATGTTGTCGTTAGTGATTAATCTAACTGTTTGGAATTATTAAGAAGAAGGTGTTGGAATATTGTCTTGGTAATATTAACCTTTAATCTGTCATTTATTTAGATCTTGTATGAGCTTGTTCAATTGCTAGATTCATCTATCCTTCACCATGTCAAATTGTTGAAATATGTATAAAGAAAAGATGAAGATTGATGTATTGACTTGTAGAATTTTGCCTTACAAAGCTGGTATTATTGAAGTTTAAAGTTATCTCGTTCTATTTTCCGAACTTATGGTGGGATATTAAATCTATGCTCATGATTATTTTGTGGTTATAAAATGGAGTTAGATCATGAATGTTGATATGATAAAATAATAATCAACTATTGCTAGTAATGACTAGAGTACAATCAATTTGAGTTAAATCAGAGTTGAGCATCAAAAGAATTGAATATATAAAACTTAATGAGAGACTTATACTAGCATGTTTGGCAAGAATGCCCTATTCTAGTATCATCTTGATTAAGAGCTTTGTTCTAATATGGTGGCTTGTGCACTAGGTTTTTCCTAGATCAAGTAGTTGTAATCTTGTTTAGATAATAGAAACATGATGAAGTGAATTAATATGTTTCTTTTGGAAAAGTTTATGAAGGGAGTTGAGGATATGATGATGCTTGTTAAGAATGTAATATTCTGATGTTAGTATGTTGGTCAATTTGTGGTTATGATGGTAATGTTGAAGGTTCATTAAATAGAAGAATTTGAATAAATTCCATGGTACTATTTAAATCAAAAGTTTTGATAGTGTGTATGCGATCTTTGATCTCATGACTTATGTGGTAGCTGAAATTGTTTAAGCAAAGTGTTTGAGGGGTTTTATTAGTTCTTAAAGAATTAATGTGTTGTGGTCTTCAACTCTTCTTTGTTGGAATTGTTAAGGTGATACCGTAATCAAAGAAGGTTGTTCTCTTTGTTAAGAGGAAAAGATTGATGAAAGTTTTGGAGGTTGAAGTCAAGTTGTGTAATCTTTGTGAAGTGTGTTTGACTTCTTATTTTCACCGCATAAGAGTTTCTTGAGTTTAAAATGGAAATGTTGTGTTTTATCAGTTAAGATTGGGTATTTCTCTCCTTGAAGGGCATGAGCCTTCAGTTGTGATCTTATATTGTGTTTTCCAAGATTATCGCTATTACCCTTGGTCTAGTGTTTATTGTGGATGATAACGTCTTCCTATGTCTGAAATTTACTTTTATGTCTCCCTAAGAAAAGGGTAACCGATTTGGGTTGCAAGCCCTTTTAGGATATGTATGGCAACTGGTTGGTGTGGTTATGTGATTGGTTTGGGTGAGATTGTGGGTATCAAGATGCTTGAGATTCTTGGGGTGATAAATTGATTATGTCGAATAATTCTCGGTGAGGATTTGATTTAAAGAAGATGTTGTCCTTGGGGCTAACTAGTTATATTGTTGCAACTAGAAGAACCTAGTTGTGGTTCAAGAGTGTTACGTTCATTTTGCTGGAACGTTAGAATTATTGAAAGTATGAGAATCTTGATCAATTTTATTGGAGCATCATGATTGGGTACCTTGCAAGGATTAGTAGGATGATTATGATGGTGTAGTTAATGAGTTTATAATTGTGAAGAAGCCCAACCGTTATGGGAATTATTGGGATAGTAAGGATTGTTGAAAATTATTGCCATGTATGACTTGGCTTCAGAAAGTAACCCTCCAGGAGTTAGAATCTTCCTACAGATAATCAGGTTGAGATTATGTTTTCATGTGGTTGTGAAGGGTTGAGCATGATTGATTGTGGAGATGTTAGCCACCGAATTCGAGAGCCTGGTGTCAAATGTATCAAGTATATTATATAATAGCCCTAGAGATGGAAAATTTGGGTGGATGTTCTATACTAGAACCTTGGAGGCTAATGATGTGGTGTGAAAATAGTGCAACAAGTGGATTCTAAATAGTTGATGCTCGTTGATAGTAGTCTTTGGGTGTAGAAAAATGAGTGTGTGAGCGGAGAATTTCAAGTTGGTATCCTTAAAAGGATTGAGGTGCTTTAATAATTATATGTCAAAGTAATTTTATCGGTTGAGGTTTTGGCTAGAATGTATTGTGTGGAGACATTATAGTCTCTCTACAAGTGTGTGGATGATATACTCAGTTTGAGCGTAATGTCGAAGTTGCCAACTTGAGATAAATGAGTTGGTGTGTTGGGGCGATGATTTGAAAATCCTTGGTTCAAGGAAGTTAAATTTCCAAAGGGAATGGATTGGGGAATTAGTAATATTTCGAGCAGTAATATGCTCTCTTGATTCTTGTTTAATTGTGTGTGTTTATGGCGAGGGCACCTGCAAAATTTAGTTGTTTGATGTGAGGTGTATTCTTTTTCAGTTAGGAAAAGAAAAAGATTGTTTTGGTTTGTCGAGTGATTATCACTCTTGGCTTGTGCAGTGTGGATTCCCCGAATGTCCATTTGGACAGTGTGAATGGTTTGATGTGAATCCTTTGTTTTGGGTCGTGGACCTTCGAAGGAAGACTGTTTGTTGGTATGCTGCTTGAGAATGCTTTATTCTTCTTGTGAATGTGTGTGGCATTTGTTTCATTTATTGAATTGTGCTTCAAGTAATGTTGGGGTGGAATCTATGGTGAATTCTTTAAAAGGGTGCAATGTATTATCCGATTATATTAATTAGAGGAAAAGTTTTAGTCGTGATTAATCTTTAGTGTAGCGGAAAGAATTGGGTCGAATTACATTTAAAGGGGTAGAATGTAATATCCGAAAGAGATTCGATAATTAATCGATTTAAATGGAGAGAGGGACCTTAAAGGAATAATGAAATAATGTTTTCTAGAGGGTTTTCTAAATTTTTGGACAACTGGGCTGGGCCTTGGCCTGTGGGAATTCGACCACAAAGGGAGGCACCCACCTCCCAAACCCTATCGCCCCTCCTCCTAGAGCCGCCTCCCCTGCTCCTTGCGCCGCCTCCCTGCTCCTTGCACCCTCCCAAGCAGCACCTCTCCCACCCTCTTCTCCATTGTTGGTGATCAAGTCCTCCGATTCACGCCGGTCGGCGGAAGAAGGGAAGCCATCGCATGAGGCGATTGGATTCGGAGGAAGGGAGAGGAAGGAAAAGGAGGAGGAAGAGAAGAGGTGGAGTTCGTGGGGTGTTCTTCATGCTCTACAATGATTCATCAAGGGTAATCCCTGTTTTCCCTTCTAGATGAATAAATTAGTTGGGGTAGAAATTCGTCGGTTTTCTGGGCTGCTGGGACAGAAATTGTTAGTCGGCAGTTTTGGGTTAGATCCGTCAAGATTCAGGTCTGGACCTCTTCTAGAGAATTGTAGAGGACTTAATTATCTTTCCAGGAGTACAAGAACACGTGATTCGGATTTGTGTAGCGAAAGTTATGAATTTTCCAGTGCTGCTGTTCTGCAGATCGGGTAGTTCTAGACAGATTTTAGTAGATCGGTTTGTGCGACGGGAATTGTGGCGATTCAGGAGTCCTTCAAATTGGGAAAGTTGTAGATAAGTTTCTTAGCTTTCCATAGAGGTAAAGAAGTCCAGATTCCGAGTTTCTGGGTCGAAGTTATGATAGTTTTAGTGCGCTGTCCAAAGAGTCCGACGTGATTGTTGGTGTTTTAGAAAAGGGTTTGGTTCGGGTGAAAGCGGTAGAATCTGGAAGGCTCCCCAACTAAGTTTATTTAGATAATTTAATTATCTTTCCAGAGAGTCCAAGAACACTTAGAGTTACATACTGGAAGTTATGAATTTTGAAGTCATTTGTCGTGGATGGGCGATTTGGCCGAGGGAGTTGGGGATTTATTTGAGATAAATTGTTGGGGTAATTGGGGTTGCTGATATTTTGTATCTATAAACCCGTTCTGTTATGTTAGTAATTATTAATTATTTATTCAGGAGGAGAGCGGATTCGGGGTTTCGCATACCTTTCGTTCTTCGTTGTCTCGCGGTTGAGGCAAGTATATTTATGATGTGAAAATCAGTATGTTTATGGATTTCTTGAATTGTTTGGATGATGGTTGAATCATGATTGTTTAAATTGTGAGTATGAGTAAGTGATGAATTGAGAATGCTATTTATGTTCTGTTTACATTATGGCATTTATGAGATTGGTTGATGCGTAGTATGGTGAATGCTCGTTATCTTTTGATACATTCACATATATGCATCATATTGAGAATTGTTGAAGTCTTGGTCATGTGGTGATCAAGCATCGAGGTCCCCACACTTGCGGGTGTAGGCAATTGGTCCACATGCCGGAGGGTACAGGCATGGGTGTGCATTGACGAATGCACACTCCACATTACCGGTAAAATGCGAAAGAGATGAGAAAGAGGAGCTTTTGATCATATTGCATAGCATGATGTTCTATGTTAATTGTTTAACTTGACGTTAATGATCATTGATATTGATGTTGATATACTTGCCGAGTCGTTGGACTCACTCTTCTTTGTTGTTTATTTGTTTTAGGTACCAATGTGAGAATGGCATACATGGGATCAAAAGGGATTAGCCGTTGCACGTGCACTATTCCTTCAATAAGAAATAAAGACGATCATGATAATCTTGTTGGCTTGTTAGTTTAATTGGTTCGATTTATATTTCATCGATTAAATGTAATAAAGACTTAGTACCATTGGATATTATCTTTCCGTTCATTATTTAGAACTTGTGCTATTAATGCTTATTTAAACCGCCATCTGGTTAATAAACAAAGGAGGTTATCGAAATTTTAGGTAATTAATACTAGATATTTTATATTGTGGATAGTTAGTAGCATTTCGGGCCTATGTTAGGTGGGGTGTTCTGAGGTGCGACAGTAGCCAACCCACCTCGGTTTATCTCACCCCTTAAGGATGATTTTCCCCTTAAGGGAGGGGTACTGTGAGGGTGGGGATGGGGCGCCCGAGGCCGGGATGGCGGTGGTCGCCATGGCGAGGGAGGTTCACCGAGGTTCGGGGCTTCGTGAAATGCAAAGTCGAGCTTGGCAAGTTGTTGGTGGCGACGAGGAGGACCGGGGATCACCGGAGGTGGGTCGGCGGCAAAGACAGCGGCTCAAGGAGGGCTCACGGCGCCGGCGAGCTACGGTCGTCGGCGAGCTCGGGGGAGGCCGGCAATAGCTTGGCGACGGTTTGGAGATGGTGGGGGAGCAAATGATCGAGCTCCCACAGCGAGGATCGGCGGAATTGCGGAGAGGGGCCGTCGGCCGGAGTTGGGGAGAAGCAAGAATGCCGCGATCCGCGGCTTCGGGGCAATTGCTGTACCGAAAAAGGCAAAGGTGGCACAGCGATTCTTTTGGCGCGATTCGACTTTTATAGCCGGCCGAGGGAGGCTGCCCGTGGACTGGCGCGGCAGGGCGGTGCAGGCGGCGATGGGCGGCAGCGAACAGGCGGCGGAAGGCGGCGGGGTTGGGCGTCGTGGGGTCCTTTCCCATAACGCGCCTCGGTGGGGCCTCCGCGGCATGGGCGTCGCACGGCCGAGAGGGTCCGGGCGCGCCGTCGGAGGAGGAAGAAAGGGAAAGCGGGCCACGACAGTGGGGCCCGCTTGCGAGAGGGGGCGGGAGAGGCGATCGCTGGTGGCCGAGATGGCGCCGGGTGGGACGTGGCGCCATCCGGACCGGACGCGTGTCGACCCGAGAGAGGGGGAGGGCGGATCCGGGGGCGACATGGGCGGATCCAGCCCGTCCACGCGTCGGCCGGGGTGGGATTTTGGGTTTTATTTTGATTTTGAATTTTCAGAAATGCTAGAGGGCATAATACAATTCGGAAAAATACTAAATCACCACCAAAAATTCTAGAAAATTTGCAGAGGCTCAAAGAGATATTTTTGGGTTTAATAAAATTATTCCACCACAAAATGGTTATTTCATTTAATGCTCTTTGGCCTACAACTGACTTCTTTTCCTTCTTCCTTTTTATTTTTCTCCTCTTTTCTTTTATAGTTGAAGATATACTTACTTTGTGTAAAAGCACTCATATATATATACATATATATACATGCATATACATATATATATATATCTAAGCTTGCCCTACTCATCTCTAGGAAGCTTTCCTCGGCACTTCTGCCACTCACACTTCTAAAATTTAAACCTGTCCTTGTTTCTTTATGGATCATCTTTTCAGATTCGAATTCAAACTTAGGATCCTCTATTAATTAAACAGATGGGCTCTTCCACAAAATTTTTCAGAAAAACACTTTCAAAACCCGACTCAACACAATACTCTACAAAATATTCTACAACATTTTATTATACAGATCCTCTGAGTTTTTAGGATGTTACAAACCTACCCCCCTAAAAAGAATCTCGACCTCGAGATTTGGATTAGCTAGAAAACAAGGCAGGGTAATCTTTGCGCAGCTGATCTTCACGCTCCCAAGTAGCTTCTTTCTTTGAATGGTGACTCCACTGAACTCTGCACAAGCGAATGGATTGGGTCCTGGTCCTCTTTTCCACTGTGTCTAAAATTTTGATGGGCCGTTCTTTGTAAGTTAAGTCCTCCTCGAGCTCGATTGCTTCTAGTGGGGCTTGGTCTTTTGGCACTCGCAAGCACTTCTTTAGCTGGGACACATGGAAGACATCATGGACTTCAGACATGCTTGGGGGTAAGGCTAGCTGGTATGCAACCTCTCCTTTCTTGGCTAAAATAGGGAAAGGCCCAACATAGCGCGGGGTGAGTTTGCCTTTGACCTTAAACCTCTTGACTCCCCGCAAGGGTGACACCTTCAAGTACACGTGATCTCCAACTTCAAAACTTAGGGGCCTCCTCCTTTTATCCGCGTAGCTCTTCTGCCTGGATCGGGCTGCCAACAACCGGTCCCTAATTAGACGAACTTTTTCTTCTGCTTGCCTTAAGTTTCGGGGCCAAACACGTAGTTTTCTCCCACTTCGGACCAATGGAGTGGGGTCCGACATTTTCTGCCATATAGAGCTTCAAAGGGTGACATCTTCAGGCTGGACTGGTAACTGTTGTTGTAGTGAGAGACCATGTGGAGGTCATCCCGTTGTGTATGATGAGTAATTGACATCGGTTTAGTTAAGTCGAGTTTGAGTTGGTTGGTTCGGACCCTGACGTTGCGAGGTGTAACGGGCTCGGTCGGACTTGGTCAAACCCGGTCAACATGTTTAGGATGCATATTCATTAATGTGACAGTTTGGATTTAATTATGCTTACATGTATCGGCGGTGCTATTTGGCGTGTTTCTTGTCGTGTGTGCGGGGACGTCGAGGCGAGTCGTGGCGAGACACGGTGGACCGGACTAGGCGCAGGTGGCGCTGAGGTTAGAACGGTCGTGATGTGTCGAAGACGATGTGGACTCGAGGTGGTTGCGAGGCGTGTGAGGCAAGGAGCGCGGAAGCTTCCCGGAAGGTGCAGGAGGGGCGAATCGGTAATTTCGCAAGGCTGCACAAGCGGGAGACGGCTCCGTTAGGGTTAGCCGGCGTAACGGGTTGGAGACCCGTTAGCCAAGGGCTATAAATAGAAGTTGAGGGCTGCATACCCCCTTACCCATTGAATGGCTTTGGGAGAGAGTTAGGGTTTTCAAAGGGGTTTTTGCTTTGGCTTCTCTTTTGTCTTTTGGTAGAGGAGTTTGTGGGAGAGCAGAATTAGTTTTGCTTTTGTCTCTTTTGTCCAAGTGAGTGTCCTGTATTGGAGATAGGGGTTCTTGACTTCTCTCCTGCGTGAGTTCTTGGTAAGGATGTGTTCATCCGAGTAAGAATCATGTAGTGAGGTTGGGGCAAGAAATGGTCGTAGCAAAAGCGATGTAATCTTTCACTCTATGAAATGAATCCATATGAGTTGTCATGAGTTATTTTGATTTTCAATTTCCTTCTGCGGTTTGGTTATTGTCCTCTGTTCTTCTTTGGTAGCAATGTATTTGAGATAAATCTTCTGCTTGAGTAGCTTAATCCTTTGCTTTGAACTGGGAATTGTTTCATGGCTCCTTGGCCAGCTTATTCCCTAGAGCAGGATTTTTATTAGCCTTACCTCTTTGAAAGAATGTCTTCTTTGTTTTTCCTTTGTTCTGCAAATATTAGGGTGTGAAGGCAGCGCATGCTTGAGTCTTTGTCCTCCCAGTGAGATGATGGCGCGTTAACCTCATACCCTCTCTTTTGAGATTGTCTTTTGAGAGACCATGTGGAGGTCATCCCGTTGTGTATGATGAGTAATTGACATCGGTTACGAAAAGTCGAGTTTGAGTCGGTTGGTTCGGACCTAGACGTTGCGTGGCGTAACGGGCTCGGTCGGACTCGGTCAAAATTGGTCGTATGTGTTTAGGTTGCATATTCTGATAACTCGACAGGTTTGATCTCTATTTACGCTTTCATGTATCGAGCGGTGCTATTTGACGTGTTTCTTGTCCGTGTAGCTGCAGGACGTCGAGGCGGAGTCGTGGCGAGACACGGTGGACCGGACTAGGCGCAGGTGGCGCTGAGGTCAGAACGGTCGTGATGTGTCGAAGACGACGTGGACTCGAGGTGGTTGCGAGGCAAGGAGCGCGGAAGCTTCGCGAAGGTTGCAGGAGGGGCGAAATGGACATTTCGCGAAGCTGCAAAAGTGGAAGCGGGCTCCGTTCGGGTGAAGCCGGCGTAGCGGGTAGGAGACCCGATAGCCGGAGCTTATAAATAGCAGTAGAGGGGGCTGCGTACCCTTAAGGCCACTTGAGAGAGGATTAGGGTTAGCTAGAGTCAAAAGAGGCTTTGTGAGTTTGTTTTGGCTTTAGACTTGAGTGGTTAAAGAGTTGTTGGGCAGAGCTGTCTAATTTGTCCCATGTGCGTAATATAGAGCGATGGAGGGGGAGAGGTGTTCTCGTTCATCTCCCGTATGCATGTGTTCTTGAGTGAGTTCTTGTGTTTGAGAGGAGATGATTGTAATCCCTGTGTAATCTTGTATCTCTCTTTCTCTCTTTAAATACAAGGATGATTCTGTAAGCCTCTTTTTCATCTTTTGGCATCGATTGTGATGGATTTGATTATTTGCAATACTTACATTCTTTCTCGTTTTCTTGCATTTTGAGTTGAATCTTTGATCCTCCAGTTGATTCTTGATCTCTCTGTGTTGGGAAAAGACTCAAGGCCATTTGGTCATTCCATTTTTGAGATTAAACTGAGAATCCAATGTCTTTTGTGATTTCTAGAACTCTCGCCATGTGCTGCTCTGCACTTTGAGTTCTAGGGTTTTCAAGGAGAAGAAAATGGGATCTTTTGATTCCCTTTGCAAGTTGGCTTGAAATTTGATATTTAGAGCCCTATGGCTATTGCTAACATATCCTCAAAGTTTCATGTCCAAAAGATCAATGGTTGAGGAGTCTCTCTGTTCTTCATATTCTGAAAAGCTAGGGTTTTGATTTTCTTTTCGTTTTCTTTGGTGAGGTGGGATGAAATTTGGGTTGTAGAGTCCTGAGACTATTGCTAACATACCCTCAAAATTTCATGTCCAAAAGATCAAGGATGAGATGGCAATTTAAGTTTTTAAACTCTCCTCTGTAACTTTTCAGGTTCTGATTTTTCAGTTGGTTTTTCGGTTTTCAGGTTCTCTTTCAGTTCAGCAGCTCTTGGCTTGTTCTTCCTTGATCTCTGAAGCTAAGCTGCTATCAAACTCAAAGTTATAATCAAAGAACCTGAGAAGCACAGCAGAGAACCAATCTTGGGTTCAGAATTGAGTACGGCTGCAGTTACTGTGCTGATTTCAGTTTTCGGTTTTTATTTGCAGTCTGCAATTTCAGTTCAGTGCAGTCAAGTGCTGTTGTTCAGTTCAGTTTTTAGGTCTCTCATGTCTTGTGATTTCAGTCTGCTGTTCTTATCAGTTTCTCTCCTGATGTCTTAGGCTGTTTTCGGATTAGTACTTGTCCTCCTTGGCCTGAGACAAGAAACCAGCGGTTGGAAATTCTCTGTGTGGTTGTCTCTCTTTTATATTTACTGTTCTTGTCTGAATTTCAACCGAGAGTACTCCAGTCCTTTATCAAATCTGCCTCTTGTTTCTCCTGTGAACTTCTTCGGTCAAGTTTTGGTAACTGTAGCTGCCGAACTGTTTTTGTTTTGGAAACAAGCTGCAGCTCCTGTTTTTGGACAATTCCTTTGCCGAGTATTACTGATCTGCTGCCCAGGTTTTGTCGGCAGTATTTTCCGATTACAATCCTGCTGCTGTTTTCAGCCGGCGTTGTAGTCTGTAGAATATTTCTGTTCTCTTGTTTGTTCAGTTTCAGCAGGAAGTGGTTCTGTCTGTTGACTGCAATCCTCTTCTCTTCAGTTTGAGCCGTTGAGGCAAAGTGCAGTGTGCAGCAATTTTTGTCTGAACTTCTGAAGGTTTCGGCCAGTACAATTGAAGGTTTACAGTCTGTTTTCGGCAATCTGCAATCTTCAGTTTTCTCTGCTGTTTTGGGGAACATCCAGTTTTCTGCTCTCTGCTTAATATTGCTACTCATGATGTCAGTTCGGCTGTACAGATTCTAGTCAGTAAAATTCAAGCAGCCTGTGATTAGTTTCTACAGCAGTTTCAATTGAGTTGTCGCCTTAAACTCTGATGGTTCAGCTGCATCTTTGTCAGCATTTCTTCTTCAATTCAGCAGTCACTTTTCTCTCCAGTTTGCTTTGAGTTGTTTCCTGCATGTGTGAGATTATCACTTGATAGTTGATTTGATCGTTTTCTCTTCATAGCTTTTTAGCTATAGGAGAGAAGACTCAAAGTGAGTACTTTGGGGGTTAATATTATTGAAAGCACCATTCACCCCCCTCCCCTCTGTTGCCATATCCGATCCTACATCTTTCTTTATAGTTCAAAGTCCATGAGCAAAAGTTTAGAGATTGGTGTCAACAGTGATTGCTTCAAATCAATGTTCGGCTTGAACTGCAACGTGCATTTTCTACAGACTTCGGTTTCTGAAGATTTCGGTTATATGCTTCTTTTCAGCTGTGCTGTTCTCCCTGTTTGGTTGCTGCATTTCCTGTGTTCAGTATTTTCAGCAAAGTTAGTACTTGGGGCACAGTAAAAATCAGAGTACCACCTTTTCTGTTTTGATCACTCTTTATTTTCCTTTGGCAGGTAGCCTTTTTCTTTTCATCCTTTGTGTTAATTTGTGTTCGGCTGCAGCACTGCGCGTTGTGAGCATTTGGTGGACTGCAGTCCCAGTTCTTTGCTTTCCTTGTTTTCGGCTACATCTAGTACATCTCTGCCGAACAGCTATAACCTGCTGTCCGCTCTCAGTTTCTTTCGGCAAGTGTTTCTTCAGCTTGTGTCTGGCTGCAGCCTTTTTGCTTACCTTTCTCTTTGTCTTTTCTCCCACTTGGCTAATCTTTTTCCTTGCCGACCAGCTCTCCTCTGATCTCTTCAGCCTGTGACAATTTCAGTCTTCATGGTCTGCTGTCCAGCATTTGGTTGACAAAATCTGAAATCACCATTCCTCAATATTCAGACTGCAGATTTCGGATTGAAGACTGCTGCAGTTTTCAGTTTTCAGCAACTAGTATTTTGTGCTGTTTGAGTTTTGCCTTCCTACAGCCAAAAGCCTTCTCTGCTCGGTATGCATTTTCTGCAGAACTGTTCTTTCAAGATGAATTGGCATTTCTAGAGTTAAGCTTGCTATTTAGGTTGAGTTCTTGGTTTCCTGGCCTGAGAAGAGCAGTTCACTTTGAAGGGCTCTCTGTTTTCGGATGTTTTCTGCAAATTACTGTTCAGTAGTTTCTTGGTCAGCAGCTGTTCCTTTTGCTGGCTGAATTCCTCTCCTGTTAAGTCTGCAGACAACTCTTGGCAGCAATTAGTTTTTCAGCTTTGTATTCCTTCTTCATAGCTTTTTAGCTATTGGAGGAGAAGTTTGTGTGCGAATACCTCGGGGGCGATTTTTCAAGAGAACGACATTCACCCCCTCTGTCGCCATTTTGGTCCTACATGTAGGCAAACTCGGCATAGGGCAGACATTTATCCCATTCCTTCGAGAAGTCTAGTGCACATGCCCGGAGCATATCTTCTAATATTTGATTCACTCTTTCTGTTTGTCCATCGGTCTGAGGATGGTAGGCAGTGCTAAAATCTAAATGGGTACCCAGGGCTTCATGCAGACTTGCCCAAAAATGTGAGGTAAATTGGGAACCTCGATCTGAAACAATTCGCTTGGGTATGCCATGTAGGCACTGTCTGGGACATGTCTACTCGGCTAACTTATCTCCCTTGTACGTTGTTTTGACGGGAATGAAGTGGGCAACCTTGGTTAATCTATCGACGATGACCCAGACTGAGTCGCATCCTGACTTCGTTGGCGGGAATCCGGTGATGAAGTCCATGCCAACTTCCTCCCATTTCCAGTGGGGTATTTGCAGAGGCTGTAGCAGTCCTGCTGGCCTTTGGTGCTCGGCTTTTACTCTCTGACAGACATAACAGCAGGCGACGTGCTCAGCAATGTCTCTTTTCATGCCTGGCCACCAGTAGTATTGCTTCATATCTTGGTACATCTTAGTACTACCAGGATGAAGGGAATATGCGGAGCTATGTGCTTCTCAAAGCATTAGATTCCTAAGGTCCTTTTGAGGGGGTACAAAAGTACGATTTCCGTACTTTAGAATCCCTTGACGATCCAGATTCATTTTAGGGGCCTTCCCTTCTTCCATCGATTTCTTCCATTTCAAAACAGCTGGGTCTCCTTTCTGTGCAGCTTCTATCATTTCTTCAATGCTCGTTTGATCTTCCAGGACGGTTAGGGCTCCCTCTTCGACAATCCCTAGGTTCGTGGTCGGCTCTTTATATAGTTCGGTTGGTGCTCACGAGCCATAAGGTGATTGCGGAGGCCTTCCTACTCGGGCGTGCCCGCCACTACGTTAGCTTTTCCAGGGTGGTAGTGGACGCTCATGTCATAATCTTTAATCAATTCCAGCCACCTTCTTTGCCTCAAATTCAGATGCGACTGGGTGAAGAAGTACTTGAGGCTCTTGTGGTCTGTGTAGATATCACAATGATTGCCAATGAGATAGTGCCTCCAGATCTTCAGGGCATGAACCACGGAAGCTAACTCCAGGTCATGGGTTGGGTAGTTGGCTTCGTGAGGGCGAAGCTGCCTAGATGCATATGTCACAACCTTGCCTCCTTGCATCAGCACACCCCCAAGCCCTTGATGTGACGCATCACAGTATACTTCAAAGTCCTTACGCACATCGGGCAGAACTAGCACTGGGGTGGTAGTCAATCTCTTCTTCAATTCTTGAAAACTCTCTTCACATGCCTTGGTCCATCCAAATGCTTGCTCTTTCTTGAGCAATTGTGTCATTGGTCTGGCAATTCGGGAGAACCCTTCAATAAACCGCTTTGTAGTATCCCGCTAATCAGAAAGCTCCTCACCGGTGATCGATGTAGGTGCTGCCACTCGTTATCGCAGCAATTTTGGCGGGGTCACAGACACTCCTTTTTCGACACAATATGCCCGAAGGCGATGTCCTGCAACCAGAACTCACATTTGCTGAATTTGGCATAGAGTTGATGTTCCTTCAGTCTTTCTAGCACTAAGCGTAGATGCTCAGCATGCTCGTCTGCGGTTTTGGAGTAGATGAGAATATCATCAATGAATACCACCACAAACTTATCCAGGTAATCCATGAAGACCTTGTTCATGAGATTCATGAAATAGGCAGGAGCATTGGTCAACCCAAAAGACATAACTGTAAACTCGTACAGTCCATATCTAGTGGTGAAGGCAGTCTTCGGGATGTCTTCCGGCCTAATCTTCAGTTGGTGATAACCTGACCTTAAATCAATCTTGGAGAATAATGTGGCTCCCCCAAGCTGATCAAATAGGTCATCAATCCTCGGCAGTGGATACTTATTCTTGATGGTTACTTCATTTAAAGCCCGATAATCTACGCACATCCTAGCGGTGCCATCCTTCTTCTTTACAAAGATTACCGGGGATCCCCAAGGTGAGGAACTCGGCCTGATAAAACCTTTGTCCTGTAGCTCATGGAGTTGCTTCTTCAATTCTTCTAGTTCATCTACGGTCATCCGGTATGGTCTCTTGGAGGTAGGGGCAGCACCAGGCTTCAAGTTGATAACAAACTCGACATCTCTGTCTGGTGGCATGCCAGGCAGTTCCTCAGGGAAGACTTCAGTATAGTCTTGCACCACCATCATTCCTTCTAGCGGTACATCTTCGCAATAATATATTCCTCGGCCCCATCTATACGGTCGGTCCACCTTCACCACAATGGTCAATCCTGGGCACTTGGTCAATTTAACTTGCCTCAAGGCACAATCTAATATTCCTTGGTGTTTAGCTAACCAATCCATTCCTAGTATAATATCCAAGATCTGGAAGGTTAGCACGACTAAATCTGCTAGGAATATAAATCTTTCCATGACAATTTCTACTCCCGGACACACTAAGGTGGCCTTAATCATCCCTGCGGGTGAACTAAGCATTAATGCTTTCTTCAACAGGTGGACAGGCATCTTAAGTTTATCCACATACCCTTTTGCTATAAATGAATGCGATGCCCCCCGAATCAAAAAGGACACGTGCTGGTAGTGTCTTGACGAGAACGCGTGCCAGTGGGACTCGGCAGACCTCCTCGGCTTCTTCACGGTGACATGATTAATCCTTCGCGATTGGGAGTCGATGCAGCCTTGTTGGATTGAGGGGCCTGATTCCCTCTGCTGGGCGCTGAAGCTTGACCTCGGGCGGGGGTAGTGCCCAAGTTGAACTTCACCGGAGTGGTCTGCCGCTGAGGGTAGCGATAGGCGTAGTGCCCCTTCTCGCCGCAGTTGAAGGAGGTCGTAGGATTTGTCCCTGCAGCCTGGCCCGAGGGGCGAGGAGTCTGGAACGTGCTACCACCTGGACGAGGTGCTGGGCTTGGGCTCTGAGATGGGGCTGTCCCAGAGAAGGGGGAATTGTTGAAGAATCTCTGGATGAACCTTCCTTGCGGGCGCTGAACCACCTGCTTCCGTTTGCGACTAGTCTCCAGGTTCTTCTTCTCATTTTCCAGGACCAATGCCTTATTCACCAGTTGATGAAAGCTGGAGAAGTGTTGCGTGATGAGCTGCACACGGAGTTCTTCATTCATCCCTTCGAAGAACCGGTCAATTTTCTCCTCTTCATCAGCCACATCCTTGGGGGCGTAACGGGCCAGTTGATTAAACTTGGTGAGATAATCATTGACTGACAGGCCGCCCTGCTTCAAAGTCCTGAACTCATTCTTCTTTATTCGCATTACCCCAGCTGGGACGAAATTGGCCTTAAAGGCCGCCTTGAATTTTGTCCAGGTTATGATTCTGCGCTAGCTCGGTGGGGTATCCTCATACCCTTTGGTGGCGGTAATTCTCCCACCGGGCCATGCCCCTTGGAGTTGATGGGTCATAAGAGCACTGGTCATCCTCCATGATTTGGCCAAGCGGACTTCCTTTACGTGTCCATGACCAATCTTCCGCCTTTGGGGCTCATCGCCCGGCGAAGGTGAGGGGCCGGGTCCTGATGAAGTCGCCCAGGTCGGAAGCGTGAACATTGGTGTGGGTCTGCTGGCCTGCAAAGATAGCCTGAAGTATTTGCGTTTGCTGGGCCATCACTTGCGCCATGGATGGGTTAGCCGGTGGGGTGGGAGGTTTACCCTTGACACAGGCCTCTTCCCTTCACCTTCTTGCGTGCTTCTTGGTAGCTTCCACTTACACTGCATGTCCGGGTTTGCTCGCCAGCGCGGGTAACTCTATGGCTAGCCATCTGTAGATAATTTAACATTCTTTTAGACCCTTGTTCTAACCTCCCTATAAAAGTTAATAACCCACGACCAGCACATTAAAGAACCAATACAAACATCAAACAACCGTAATTAAACACAAGGCCGTTTTCATTAAGCACAGACAGTACATCACATAGCCAGCTTTTTATGGCTTCACAAGCCACGCTGGGCTTTACAAACATACACATACTTAGCGATACTAATGTACTGGCATAAGCTGCTACTAGTGAGGTGGGGCCTATGCTTACTACTACTAGCCAAACTCTAGCAAGCCTTGCACTAATCGACCCACGATCGCCTACTCCTCCATGTCACCAACACTGGACCGGAGGGTATAGTCCGTACATCGAAGCAGGACCGCTACCACTAAACTCAGACGGGTCGGTGTCGGAGTGAGAGCGTGAACGGCTGCGTCGAGTCTCTCCACGGCGTAGAGCGGACTGAGGCCCAGGGGGTCGCACGCTCTTGCGTGCTGTGAGCCTGGTGCGGAGTCCCCCGGAACCTGGTGGAGGTGCCGGAACTGGAGTCGGTGTAGGCGTCTGCTGAGTGCAGGTGCGGGGCGACCGCCCGCTTTGGCCTCTCGCCAAGGCCCGCTCACACTGGGCGAGCTGCTCACGCAAGGAGTCCACCTCGATGTGGCGTGCGAGGAGGCGCTCCCGAAGTGCGGTGATCTCGTCCTGAGCCACCACATGGGCTGTACCCATGACCCGAGTGAGGTCCACCTGGTAGGTAAGCCTCGGGTCATCCTCTAACTCTGTCACCCTGGTCCCGTCGAACCTGGCGTGCTCTGTCCGCAGTGGGTGGTAGGTGAATGGTGACTCTAACACCAACGTCGCGTGGATGTCGCAAAGTCGGGCGCGGCGGCGACGAGCGGCATCTGAGTCTTCTTGCCACCAGGCTCCTCCGGTGGGTGGTGCAAACACGTGAGACTGGTCTCCCTCGCGGCGGGGGTAGATGAAGATCTCCACCAACCAGGACTCGTCTCCTCCTATCCTGGTCCTCCGACCGCGGTAGATGGACGCGTCCTCGTAGCCCAAGTAGTGGAGTAGTTTGCAGTATATCATAAACTCTCCCTCACGCACCCCGTGAGCGAAGAAGTCCCAGTGTCCAACGTCTGCAACTCCTGCCATCTGTAATTAAATAATATTGTTAGTAATTTTTCGAAATAACAACTGAAAGGTAGATCAGAGTAGAACTAGGAAGGATGCGGGAAGAAATATTACGCTATATTTTTAAGAAATTCCTTTTATACATTTTTAAATATACGACAGCCTAAGTACTAACGGTCAACTAAGGTTTTTACCCTACGATCGTATGCTCGATACCGACTCTGTCGGACCGGATTTTGCAATCCGAGACCTGCTTGTGCCTTCTCGCATTATTCCACGGATCGATAGATAATGCACACAGATACATTGCTGAATCATTTCATACACGCGGAGTTCACAACAAACCATAATAATATTACATTGCAAAAGTGTAGCTAGGCCTTCACAAAGGCGCAGTAGTTACATTAGGGCCAAGCAGTCCGAATATTTACAATTCAAAAGTCTAGCAGCGGAAGAGATACAAAGTAGGCCTTTAAACCACAAGCAAAGACTGAGGGCAAAAGTGGTCATGCAAATATTCTAGGGTCCTAGAATATCTGGATGAAACCACACCTTAGTCTAGATGCCTAAGGTTCTAAGCGCGGATTATTCGTCCTAGTTCCCGGCGCGGTCTTCTCCATCTGCAGCAGGTGCTTCCTCGAAGGCATACGGATCTTGAGCTCCCGAGTCTGGATTTTTGGTATTGCGAGAGTGAGCACACTAACCACCGTGCTCAGCGAATCAACACACAAAATGCAGTAGGTATTATGCAAGGCTTTTAACAAGGGAAGGCTCAAGTTGTTTTGTTTGCAGAAAGGTGCTTTTTGAACTATGATACTTAAAATTCCCTAGAACCTAGCCAGTTGAATTTTTAAACATGATACTTAATGACATATACATTTATTTTTACCGAATCAGAGACCATCCACCATTTCATGGTCTCGCTCTTCATACCATGCCTTCATATAGATAAACACACATACCCTGGGGACGACACCGGGACAATTCAAATAAGGGCCTTTCTCTGGCCTCCACTTTTCCATTTCCACCCCTTCACAGGTTTTGAAATAGAACTATATCTAGTTAAGTTCCCATGTCGCCCTTGACCGTGGGCACGGCTATTCGAATAGTTTTGACTCTGCAGAGTGTGTACACTTTACCCACATGAGATAGATCTGCTCATTGCCCCACATGATTCCTTAGCCATGTAGTTGAGTAGACTATCACAGAGCCTTTACGATGCATGTTCTTAGCAGAGTTATGACCGCTAAGGTTTCCACTTCCTTCGGGTACGACCACCCTTCCGGAAGCCCCCTCTTGCGCCATCACGTCGGATGATGTGGCCATCCTCTACCCGCCCGTGTTCACACCGACGCAACTCATACTAAGTCAATGCAAATTATTTAGCCCTGCCTACACTTTGCCAGCATGTGGTTGCACCTGTTGTACCGTGGGAGGTCATCACAAGATTCAGTCCTTAAGGGTTATCTGGGCGGTTCTACCACAATCCACTTGTGCTATCACGGCACCACTTTATCACAAATCTGTGCTATCACGGCACCATCCAACACCCATACCCTCAACCATCCGCCCAGATAATTAAGCATGTAAGGTTCTTTCGGACGAAAATATATTTATACCAACATAAACCAATCATCATCACAATGACTGCCCAATACTGCTTTCTTTTAGCTTGCAAGATATGCTAGGGTGTTTTCACACCCTTGTTTATCTAAAACCACTCTAAGCATGCATTTATAATTATAGACTTAGTTTCAAAAGAGTTGTAGAATTATTACTTTTACTAGGGTGACAAGGATCACATAGCCAAAAGTATTGTAAGGGACATATACTAATTCAAGAGAACATGGGCATATGTCTAAAAGCTGAAATTAACATGTATTGCAACATAGATATAAGCATGCAACTTGTAATACTTAAACCAAAATACTTTATTGAAAACGTAGGCTCAAAATGATCAAAGCATTGACTCGCCTTGGTTGCTGAGGTCCGGGTTTTGAACGTTGGATTCTACAGCAGCTGCAGCTTCCTCCTCTTGAGTCTCGAAAGCTACGTTTTTTACGCGCGAAAATTTAGATAAAAATCATCACAACAATCAAATAACACAATGAAAATTTGAACAAGCTTCAAAAGTGTTGGTTCTGGTTTCATTAGGTAGCCCTTGATTTTAGATGAATTTAGAAATTGATTTCACTAAATTTGGAGCTAAAATGAATAAGTTATACACATTTGAATATCTTCGGTTTGAATAAATCCGAGAAAATATTAAATTCGACATGTGGGACCCATTGTCGGTGGCCGCGCCTTCATGGACACGTGGGATGGGGCCCGGCGATGGCTCACGCCGCCCTGCGGCCACGACAAAGGGGCGGGAAGGCGATGGCGTCTTGTTGATCGGGGCAGTGGGGCCCACTGTCGTGACAGATTTTAAAAGAATGGCTCAACCTCGGCTGCGTGGCGGGGCTCGACGCAGCCGAGGGAGCCGGGGAAGAGGGTGAGCGACGGTAGCCAACCCGCTCGGTTTATCTCACCCTTAAGGGATGATTTTTCCCAAGAAGGGTGAGGGTGGGGCGGGCGGCCCGAGGCCGGGATGGCGGTGGTCGCCCGGCGAGGGAGGCTCACCGAGGTTCGGAGCTTCGTGAAATGCAAAGCGAGCTTGCTGCTGTGTTGGTGGCGACGAGGAGGACCGGGATCACCGGAGGTGGGTCGGCGACGAGCAGCAACGGCGGCTCAAGGAGGGCTCACAGCGCCGGCGAGCTACGGTCGTCGGCGAGCTCGGGGGAGGCCGGCAATAGCTTGGCGATGGTTTGGAGATGGTGGGGGTGCAAAGGATCGAGCTCCCACAGCGAGGATCGGCGGAATTGCGGAGAGGGGCCGTCCACGGAGTTGGGGAGAAGCAAGAATGCCGGCGATCCGTGCCACAGGGCAATTGCTGTACCGAAAAAGGCAAAGGTGGCACGACGATTCTTTTAGGCGCGACACGGCTTTTATAGCCGGCCGAGGAGGCTGCCCCGCCGGACTGGCGGCGGCGGCTGCCGCACGCGGCGACGGGCGGGCGGCGAACACAGGCGGCGGAAGGCGGCGGGGTTGGGGCGTCGTGGGGTCCTTTCCCATACTTGCCGCCTCGGTGGGGCCTCCGCGGCATGGGCGCCGCACGCCGAGAGGGGTCCGGAGGGCGGAGGAGGAGGAGGAGAAAGAAAAAGCGAGCCCCGACAGGGGGCCCGCTTGCCGAGAGAGAGGGCGCGGGAGGCGGCCGCGGGTGGCGAGATGGCGCCGGGTGGGACGTGGCGCCATCCCGGACACGCGTGTCGACCCGAGAGAGGGGAGGCGGATCCGGGCGGCGTGGGCGGATCCGCCCGATCCACGCGTCGGTAGGGGTGGGATTTTGGGTTTTATTTTGATTTTGAATTTTCAGAAATGCTAGAGGGCATAATACAATTCGGAAAAATACTAAATCACCACCAAAAATTCTAGAAAATTCGCAGAGGCTCAAAGAGATATTTTTGGGTTTAATAAAATTATTCCACCACAAAATGGTTATTTCATTTAATGCTCTTTGGCCTACAACTGACTTCTTTTCCGCTTCCTTTTTATTTTCTCCTCTTTTCTTTTATAGTTGAAGATATATTTACTTTGTGTAAAAGCACTCATATATATATACATATATATACATGCATATACATATACATATATATATATATATATATATATATATATATATATATATATATATATATATATATCTAAGCTTGCCCTACTCATCTCTAGGAAGCTTTCCTCGGCACTTCTGCCACTCACACTTCTAAAATTTAAAGCTGTCCTTGTTTCTTTATGGATCATCTTTTCAGATTCGAATTCAAACTTAGGATCCTCTATTAATTAAACAGATGGGCTCTTCCACAAAATTTTTCAGAAAAACACTTTCAAAACCCGACTCAACACAATACTCTACAAAATATTCTACAACATTTTATTATACAGATCCTCTGAGTTTTCAGGATGTTACATTCATCCTATGGGACCAATTTCAGGGGAGTTTGCTTCATTTGCATGCATATGTAATATACTGCACATTTACCTTTTATTCTTACATTGTATTATAATCTAAATCTTTGTCTATTATCTATCCTCATTCTTTGTATCCAGTTATGTCTGCTATACTAAGTTTTTTTATCATGTGCTTACTTGTGTAGCTTAGCTTGTGTCATGACTAGTTCATTTAAAATTATGCAACTTGAATTGAAGTTGTCCAACTAGATCTTTTGAAGAGTATAGCTTTAGTGATCATTTTCTAATTCATGCCATAGCAAATTGCTTAGTTGAGTTTTGAGTCTGAGTCTATCTTTGGTAGAGTTTTTAATTCCATTGTAAAACATTTAGTAGGTCTTGCCTTTTCATTACTTTAGTTGATCTCAATTATGCTTATAATTGCATCTCAGCATTTCTTTCTCATGAGACTACTTGCCATTGTATTTGGCATAAACTTAGGGGGAGTTTTGTATGACCAAGATTATTTTTGTAAGCTATCTACTTGATATGGTCGACAATGGTTTAAGATCAATCAAATTGACTGAATGAAATTAATTGAAATTGGTTGAAGATTAGGAGGTAGTAGTAGATGGCTCCTAGTCTAGGACTTGCTTTATTGAGATAGACAATACAAATGTGAGGTACAATTTGTACTAAAGCTTAGGGGGCAATTATAGATGGCTTCTAGTTTAGGAGCTGCTCTACCAAGATAAATCATTGATCTAGTCAGTTGCAATGTTTAAATAGTCTTTTAGCTTAAGTGGGTCATTTTGGAGCTCTTTAGTATGTTCCTTGCCTTATTTAGAATCTTAGTTCATTTTGCACTTTACCTTATCATTACTCAGATTAGGATCTCTCTAGCTTTACTTGTGATTTTGAGACAGTCTGACATGTTTTTGATCCATGTAAGTATGTAACCACTTCTTGCTAGTCTTTGCATGCTTTGTTGTATATGTTCTTACATGATTCTGCAAACTAATTAGCATGGCTTGGTGAAATACCTTTTAATCGACTTGGATAATTTTTAAAGTTCCCAATCTAACTAAAAGCTAAAAATTACCAAAAAGGTCATGTTTGCCTCTTAGTGTTCATTAACTCATTCCCTTCTTTACTTAATGAATTCATTGTCAAATGGGAGAAATTGTGGCAAAAAATGCATGAATGGGCTAAGGGGGAAATGAGGGAGTTTTTTATTCTTGAGCTTTATTTCAAATACTTGATTTGCTTAGCTTCTCACTATGATCAAGTTCAAAATAAATAATTGTTCTTTTATGTAGAGCTAGAGTGAGAATTTTCAAGTTTAAATGACTTTGGGGTGCTTATGTTGAAAACATGTTCTTTTTAGTTTCTTCACTTTATTTTCTAGCTCACTTGGTCATTTTCGACTTCTATTCACTTCTTGTGCCAAGTTGAGTTCTCTTTTGCAAAATTCTCTTCCAAATTCTAAAACTAACTCAACTTTGCATTTTTTTTGGAAAACTGCCAATGTGTTCATCAAGAGGGGAATTGAGAGACCATGTACAAGGTCTAGTATATATTTTGACGAATAATTGGCACTTTGGTTGAGTTAAATTTAGATTTTACAAGAGTTTTAGAAAATTCAGTTTTAAGTTTGTGTTATCAGGGTTCAGTCAGTCTGACCGCCATGAGGTCAGCAGTCTGACAGGCAGATGGCCGACGGTCCGACTGCTACGGGGTGAGCGGTCAGACCAGCCATGGACCTTTTGGAAATTGAACTCCAAACACTTGTGCCAGCTTGTTTGGGGATGAGTTTGCACTTGGTGCCACCAAAACTAGAAACTAGAGCTGAAACTAGATAGAGTTCAACTGAAATTCTAGAGAGGGCGTTTTCTGGTGCAGTTAAGCTGCGATAGTGGTCTAACCTGCCAGGTAATGGTGGTCAGATCGGCTGTTGGTGATTTGTTTTGGTCAAGTTAGGATCAGTGGTGATTGAGTGTGTGCATGGCATGGATGCTATGGGTTGATTGTGTTGTCTTGCATAATACATGGTTTTGACTAACGTGAATCAAGTGAATGGAGTTTGTGCTCGAGATGGTTGTTTGGTCTTTGGATGTGCAGGTGGCTTGAAGAACGTTAGTGGTCAACAGCAATAGACCGGGACTAGGTGGGGAAGCTGAGGTCTGAGCGGTCGTGTAAGTCCAGGTGAGGCTAAGTGGCTCAACGGAAAGCACAAAGAAGACGAGGATCATGAAGAGACAAGTTGGTGCATGTGGTACGACAAGTGATGAGGCCGATGCATATAAAGTTAGCTCAGGGGAGACCGAATACGTGAAGATGTGATAGATATATTGGGCATTACGAGCTACGTGTCAAAGTATGTGAAGATATTTTGGGGTGAAAGTAAAGACAAAGTTAAGGAAAAGTACCCGAAATCTTCGTCGGGAGTATTTTAGTAGTTGGCCAAGTACTGAGTTGGTGGCTTGATCAAAACTGTGACGCAGGGAGGTGCAAAGGAGAAGTGGTTTAGATCAAAGAGAGTTGGAATTGACAACTATATCAATCCCTAAAGGGTTAGCTGGTTGAGTTTTGTAAATGCTTTGGAAAGTGTGCGTGAGTGTGTAAAACCCGTGTTAGTGGGATTGAAGGGTTTTCCTGGTAGGCTTAATGGGTTGAACCCATTAGGGTTGTTGTTGGTTATTAAGAGGAGAGGAGAGGAGGTGGGAGAAAAAGGATTCTATGTTTTAAATTTTTATTCGACCACCTTGTCTTCTTCTATGGTTGTGAAAAAGAACTTGAGAGAGGAAAGAGTGGTGTTTTAGATACATCTTGTAATTATTCATGAGTATGTAAACCTCACCCTGCACTGAAATACATGATGCTTTGTCAAAATCATATTCTTGTTTGCGTTCTTACTTGGTTTTACTTGTTGATCTAGGTTTGTGATTTCTGGTTCGTGGGAGTTTTAGTCCAATCTCTCGCTTAAATTATCTTGTTAGGATATATGAGAATAGATTTAGAAGACCTCATTCCTTATATCCTTACGAGTAAGAAGAAATTTGAGTTTTATAGTTTTTTATGTTTTTTGCAAACTCGATTCGATTCTCTTCAATTTGGTAAATTCGAGCCCAAAAATCTTGTGATTCTTGATTGGTGTAGGTTCCTATTGCCTTGGACTTTCCACACAAGACTTGAAAGCATTTAGATGAGAATTGAGTAAGTTGTTGATATTTAAGGATTTTGACCTGAGAGATTTTCAGGTCTCTAGTGCCGATCTAACCAGTCGCAGGCTGATGAGTAGACCGACCTTTAATGGCGGTCTATCCAACCCTGTAAAGCAGGCTTCTAATTTTGTTGGCACATGTCTCTAACTCTTTTTGATTAGGCTAGTTGGTGTGATATGAAGTTGATGACTATCATAGTGATTTAAGTGAAGATTTTAAATACTTTAAAAGGAAAATATTTTGATAATCATTCAACCCTCTAATTGCCGACATAGATCGTACAAATTAATAACAGAACCTATACTTCAGTTTGAAATCCAAGTTGTATCAGCGAGGTGATTGAAACAAACTCAGCACTATGGCATGGATGCTCCTTCAGTAGCAACCCCCGGATACTGAGATGCTCCTTCAGAAGTAACAGCAAGATCACCGATTGATCGAGAGAATAGTTGGAATAATCAACAGATGAGACCTGAGGACAGCATAGAGCAATTTTTATTTATAAGCTGAACCAGTATCCTTTTTTACTACTTAATTAAGTGGGCAATACATGAATGAATGATGGACCCTGCAAATTACATTTTGCATCCTTCAATGAGCTAAAATTAATCGGCACATAATGTAAACCAACGGTTTGCTTCTTGGCCTCCTCCAACCCAATAGCCGTTGTACAGATGGACTCAGGTATCAGCAGAGTCACATCTGTGCCCTCCCCAAACCAGACCAATCGTATCTAATATTTTCTTCCCTGCAAATTCTTAAGTAGACTAATGTACATACATACATTGATTTCAATCTAAGACACAACTAATTTCTGTAACTTCTGACTGCCTGTGTGTCACGGTTACTGTGACTTTCACCTCTTGCCAGTAGGTTGATAAGCTGCAGCTTGTGCAGAAACCAAGAGCTTGTATGGACTATGACACATTCAAGGTAGAGATGAAATGAGAGCTGCTATGCTTGCGGTTCAGCCGCATGTAGCCTCAACAACAGCCCTTTTCATTGTCCCGGGGCATGGATCTCCACCAAATACCTCTGGAACCACGCTTACCCCACAGTGTTCCTGACCAATGCAGTTCTGCAAAAAGCGTGAGTGTGAATAACATGGATTGTAGGTATAAACACGAATATGTATTAAGAGTTTGGCTCTACTCAACGCAGTGATTGCAAATCCTTTACCTTCCAAAATATGTCATATGACTTGTGTGCATGACAGCCTCCTTCAGTGTAGCTCCCGCAGGAGCCCTGTGGTGTGCCAAAGCTAGCAAATTTTATTTCTGTTATCTTCCGTCCATGATCACACTGGAGGTGGACCTTTCCTTTCTCGTAGTCTTTTGTGCGCCAATTCTTCATTGATGGCTGCCATTCAGACACATCAGCGCAGATGCTTCCGGTGGTTCTTTTCACCATCGAGATTCCGGTCGGGTCACCGCCCCACTCCTCGAATATCACCATAAGGTTCCCTGTGGGATTAAGCCATGAACGAGGAACATGGTACCTGAAAGACCATGACATTAGATGCAAGAGCTTCACTAGTAAACATAGACATGTTATCGTAGTGATACTTTTATTGAGTGCCGACCATCTCTGAGAAGAGTCGCCGCAGTTGGTTTGACACTTTGTCTCACCGTATTCACCACGGTAATCACAGTATCCACAATTTCCAGAGGCCTTGTAGCCAGGCCAATATCGACCAATACCTTGTCCATTTATCCAGATCTGCCCCTTCCCCATGCTATTCATGTCCAAAGCTAATGGCTCATCACCATCTGGCGCATTGAAAAAAGCCTGAAGAGAGGAAATTACAGGATAAATCTTCTGAGAAACAATGGTTCTCTCACAGGGATAGCAATTAATCATGTGTTAAGTTTCTTCATTACCTTGTACCATGTTAGAGGCTGCTTCTGCACAGGTTCTCCCCACTCTACCGATGAGCTTCCACTAAGTGAATGAAGACTCAAAGCCTCACCTTTCAGGCCAACCTTCACAAATACAATAAGTTGTTTAGGTCAAGTGTACAGCACATTACTTGTGATGTTGATAACAATACATAACAATGATATATGTAACCTGATAGGTCCATTTCTGCCACGTGAGATCTCTTCTTCCCTCATTCAGGCCATCCAATGTAACCGGACCAAGGATTCCAGCATTCCAAGTCTCAAACTGTTCACCCACATTCTACAATACAGGAAAATGGAAACCGACTCTTTGAAGGCTCGATAGTGCGAGTACTATCTGCTGGTGAACAAAACATCCACTTACCGGGAGACCAACTGCTATGCTTAAGCAGGAAATGGTGTTCCTGCCTGCCCATAGTTTCACACTTCCTGTATATGTCAGTTTTGGGTTTTCTATGCTGCCATATACAGTTCCTGCAAATGAATTGGAGAGCATATTGAAGATCAATTGACACGAGAGAGAGAGAGAGAGAGAGAGAGAGAGAGATTCTCATGTTTTACCTGTTAGTTGTCCATTAATAAAAATATGAAAAGCATGACCAGCCGACATCACAGTGAGCATGGGATTCTTCCCATTACTGAGGAACTGCTCATCCTGGGCAACATCAACACTGAAATTGAAATTTTTAGTACTCTGAATTGTAAAGAAGAATCATTTATTCAAATTTGCTGTGGAGTTAGGCTACTTACTATGTTGTGTACCACAAGTAGTCTGTGTTATCCCTCGTCATGTTTATCTGTTCCAGTAATCCTACTGTTGTAAATGGTTCATCACCAAAAGAATTTATCTCCTCATTGTACGACTGCCAAGTGAATCCTCCAGCCCATTCCATTTTCATTTGTGAAATCTGACTTCCAACCTGCATAACATATCATTTCAATTTGATGAGTTCAAAAATGATAAAAAGGTCCAAGTTCACATTGGATGTGAACTAAATTTATAAAAAAAAATCGTATATTAATTTAGAATAACAGTAGTAGTACAAAGGAAATGCTATATGAATTAAATTGAAAGAAATAAATACCCAATTTAAGCAAGCAATTCAATTACATTCAGAAGGAAAACAAGTTGTAGCACAAACCAAAAATAACTCAAAGTGCCTGAACTCACCCTAGCGGTGTTGAAGACTGTTGTTTTGCAGTCTGGGAGAATACTTATGGACCAAGGAGGCAGGTCATAATGCATTCCATTGAATGCTACCCTTGCATAAGATACTTTATCGCTGTTCTCAAGGAAAGCCACACAAGCTCCCGTGCTTGATCTAAAAACGGATGACTGAACAGAAAATTACCAGAAGTCAGTTCTGAACAAAATATTGTAGGTCTGAAGGGCTGGAGAGAACATAATGTCATAACAACCTGTTGGGCATTCCCAAGTGAAGTTACAATAGAGTCTCCTGCAACCAAGGATGGTTCACAGAGCTTGATGGCTTTATGTAACTCCTTCAAGTGGGCCCATTTTGGTTCTCTCAACAAGCCTGAGGGAGTGAAGGTGGGAAACTCAGATCAACTTGGTAAATGGAAGGAGTATGTAATGTATATTGTATAATATTGGAAATGGTAGAAAAAAATTATTTTCAATCAGCATCAAATGTCACCATTACATTGTAACTCTTATCCCATCAAAGGACC
The DNA here is from genome assembly GCA_036346245.1 of Bonia amplexicaulis. NCBI lineage: Eukaryota > Viridiplantae > Streptophyta > Magnoliopsida > Poales > Poaceae > Bonia > Bonia amplexicaulis. The sequence continues at coordinate 24,097,447 of CM070737.1, forward strand.
TTAGATAACATATGTTACATGTCCTTTTTGTTTAGACAAACAATTTATTTTCGAACTGCATCTTATAATGGATAAGAACCTTACATTACATAATGCATTCGATGGATGAAATATTTTCTTCAACTTGCGGACAAGGGAATTTGAATTTGAATACTACACTGTGGACAGTGCCTTATTGCTTGGAAATGAGGAAGAAAGCTCTCAGAAAATACCTACACCTTTGTTTCACTGAAGTTCACTAGAAAGGAACATTCACCTCAGACAATAAATCAAGAGGAAAAAAATCAACCTTTAAGCACTTAAGGAAAAATGTGCACATAAATGTTGCTTCAGACCAAAAATAAACATGTAGCAGCAACCTTTGCATGACAGGAAATAGATGCAAACTATATACCTCTTGCCAAAGTACACCATACATTTCAGGTGAACTAAACGACCATATGCAAGACATGGAGGGAGGGTGCTCAACTCACCATATTCATCAATAGGAGCATCATAATCGTAGCTAGTTGCAATGAATGGACCACCAGCCGTGCGCCCAAAGTTTGTTCCTCCATGATACTGAAAAGTGGCGTCACAACTTGAGATGATTTGATAAACCTCAGCTAAATAGCAAGAATCGATGGGACATACCATGTAATAATTAACAAAAGAGCCACCCTTCTGGATAAACTTGGCAACACCATATGCTAGATCCTCTACAGGTCTATGTGGTACTGGAATACCAAAGCCTGTATACCTGCATTTAAGAGAACACAAGAAAGATATATGAGAAAGATAACCACATGACAATCATCTAGCCTTTAGAGAGAAAAAAGGGAAAAGTACCAAGCAGTCCAAGCCTCGGTCCACATGGTAGGCTTATGAGGTTTATTTGGGGAGAACCAGTCACAGTAAAATCCATTGCATGTATTAATCTGCCACCGGTAAATCATAGTAAGATCTAGCTGAGTGAAAAACTTCCAGCCCAATTTACATGCACTGTGTGAGATGTGTATCATGTAAGAGTGGAAGATATTATTTTTTAGAAAGATGAAAGACTTAGCAAATTATCCAATGTATGATCGACCATTTTCTATCTTTTCTTGGACAATGGCCACAAAGGTCAGCTACCCCAGCACATTAAAGAAACGAGGAACTGCTGCCCATGGTACCTGTATTAAAGAGAAGGAAGTACAGCACATACAATTGGATCCGGGGCATCATCTTCTTTGCACATGACCCATGGAACACCGGTGTTGAGCGCAATTGCCATGTTCGCGGTCCATGAGGCGTAGGCCTTGGCGGGCTCGCCCTGATCCCACTCCAAGGGCCCAAACTCATTCTCAATCTGCAGGGACAATGAGGATCCAAAGGTAGGTTGCATTGAAGAGAATGCCAATATGCCATCAACACAGATCAAGAATGGACCAACCGCAAGCATACCTGGGAGAGGATTATTGGTCCTCCTTGCGATTCAAAGAGCCCTTCCGACTTCATCATGTCGACGATCTTCGTGGTGAACTTCTGCATCTCAGCCTGTTTGAAGAATCACCAAAAGTCAAATAAAAAATTACAGAGATTGTAAAAATTTTAAAAGGGAGCTAAAGATGAAAAGTAGAGCTGTCAAAACGATTCTTGCCTTGAACGGCTCATTATCAGTCCTAAAGCTGATGCCGGGGACATACTTTAGCCAAACAGGGAACCCACTGCGACCAAAAGGGGGAAAAGGGAACATAATTTAGCATATTTCAAATCAACTCAACATCAAGAGTTATATTTTAATTATTCTTCACTAGCAAAATTGAACCCACAAATCTAAATGATTTTACACGAACAGTCACTATCAGCTACAAGATCATCAAAAACTACCTTAAAAAAAGCAGATTAGCAACTAAAAAAACTTGATTTTTGCAACTTCCTCGCCACCCAAACTCAAACACTCCAAAAGAAACAGCAATGGCTACCGCAAGAGCACCAGAGCCACCAAAGCATTTCTCAGAAAAATAACAACAACAAAAAAAGATCTTCGGAGCAATGCAAGGGAAGCCAGGCTAGGCTGGTAGTTGTTACCCAAAGTTCCACTCGGCGCAGACGTACGGGCCAATGCGGAGGTGCACGTAGAGGCCGGCCTGCTTCACCAGCTTGATGAAGTGCACCAGATCATACCTCCCCTCGAAGTAGTACTGCCCAATCAACCACCACATCAAGAACAACAAGAAAATATCTAACTTTTTGCAGGTAATTCTTGCGCCGGCGTCGGTTCTTGGCGCTGGTAACTGCCTACCTGGCCGGGGGAGGGCTCGTGGCCGTTCCAGAACACGTACGTCTGCACCACGTCGAGGCCGCCGTCCTTGGCCTTCTGTATCAGATCCAGCCACATCTGCACGCTCAAGAAAACAATCAAGCCAGAGAGTCACGCCATGAGTTTACGCGGCGGTCGCCACCGACCCGGCATTCCCGGGGAGGAGAGCGAGGCGTCGGAGGAGGTGAAGGAGGAGCAAGAAGCGAAGGGCGCGCACCTCGGGGACGCTCCTCGGGTAGTGGATGGAGCCGGAAAGCAGGATCCGGCGCTGCCCGTTCACCACCACGGCCTTGCGGTCGTAGGTCACGGCCGCCGACGCCGCCGCAGCCAGGACGGCCACCGCGATGGCGACGGCGGCCGGAGCCGGCAGCGAGGTCATGGGAGGAACCGAGGAAGAAAGGGAGGGAGGTGAGATGAAAAAAAAAGCGAAAGGCCGCGCCTTTCGGTGCTTTTCCCTCCACTGAAAGGAGGCGCGAACGAAGTGAAGCGCTCACTGACGGCACAAGAGCACAGCGAGGGAGGTACCCCACACTCTCTCTCTCTCTTCTGGGTCTTGTCTAGTTCCCTTGTGCTCCACACTGCACAGCTGGTTTCCTATTGCTCTTTCTTGGGCTCTTGGCCTTGCTGTCTACTTCCTCTGCAACAGCTCCTCTTTTTTGCCCAATTTCCTCTTGCTGGGAGAGGCAGTGGCTACTGGCTACTGGCTAGCACATTTCGCCTTGGTAATCTTGCTGCCGATTTTCTCTCTCCAAAGATTTTGCTTTCTCTCTCCAGGTTTAGTTCTTGGGATTGGTGGAGAGGAGAGGGCTTAATTATGTTGCGGAAGGTGCAATTAGCCCTTATTAATCCCTTCCTCTATAAAAAATGTTTTTGGAAGAAGGGTAGAGACGGGTGCAAGAAACTAGGCCAATTCTTTTTAGTTTATGGTTTACATGATTTCTTCTATATAAACAAATAAAACGTATTATGATCGTCTTTTCGAAACAGTCTATCAGTTTATCAACATTCAATTTATTCGTATAAACACTCATGTTAAAATTAAAAACTATCAACCACATTAAAAAATAACTCGTTCTGTGATTAGCGAGGGCTGGGTGAGAAGACTTGAGATATTCTTTTGAGTTATAGCTTATTAATTTAATAAATAATAATAACTAAAAATGGTTAGAGCTAAAAGACAGTTGAAAAACAAAAAGAACAAGCTCAGGCGGCCCAACTACTAGTGTTATTAATGGGAGAGAAAGATAAAAGAGGAGAGATAGTGAGACTGCTGTCGTGGGGCCACGAGAAAGAACAGTGGTCTCCTCCTGGGACTTGGCTACACATGGTGAGGAGCGAGGAAGGTGTACTTGCATGGGATGGGAAATTTTGGTGGAAGTTGGAGGGTGGTGGGTGGTGGGCCCCTCGTGCTTACGTGGAGTGTTCGTCAACCAAGGCTCTACGCTCTCTTTAATTTCTTTTTTAGAACATTTTATTTTGCTGGAGATATGTACTATCGAGTTTGCTGGAGATATGGTGCAACTGCCTAACAAGCAAAGCAACATTCAATGCCCATTTTAATTCATTTCCTTTTTCTGAGAATTTTCATGTTCTTTATTTTTGTCATTGACAAAAAAAAAATGTAACGCATCTCCTCTGTTTGGTCATGCTTCTATTATATGTATATATATCTTGCTTCTGGTATAGGTAAACATTAAGTAACTACTAAACGCAGCAAACGTACCAGCATGTGTTCGCCACTTCATTTATCCTCTACCTTTTCCACAGCCTCATGTGCTTCATGTCATCACATTAAGGTAATCAATCACCTTCCATACGTGACAAATCGGATCACTAATAAAATAGTAGCAGTAAAAACAACATATACTAGTGTCACTAAACTATAGTGGATCTAGATCATTTCTGCTGATTAATTAATTTGGAAAGTCACCGACAGGTAGATCGCCCTCATCTATGTGACTCGATAATCAGGTAACAATAGTTATTTTTTTTACCTGTTACTAATTTACTGCTAGTGTTACTGTTACCGTCGGCTTTCATTTGACTCAAGCGCAGCAGAGCATCGCGAGCAGATCGATGGATGTGGTCGACCCTTATGACACACGATAGCTTGCCATAACTAACATTTAGGTGCATGCCAACTTCGATATATAAACAAACATATCGGCTGCTAGCAGGCAAACAAGCCCTATATTGCTAGGCTATAATCGATAGTTTTTAACTGTATTTTTAGAGACGATAATAAACAATATTAATATTGACGTAGATGACACATACATCAACAGACTCGAGAAGCCATTTAGATAAACGGCTTCAAACAACTATTTAAAAAATCAATCTATTTATTTCGGTTTTCGAAGAAATCGAAGCTAAGAGTCATCTCAAAATCCCAAACAATATGACCAAATAGTGTACAAACACGGCCTGCAATAAATCACTAGTATTATGTTAATCTCTCAGCAGATCCAAATTAAAGGTTGGCATATATAAATAGCCTACACACGCATGCACGCATGCATTAATCGACAGATCGATGTGGTTGTGGTTGCCTATCAATTAATTTCTTTCAGGGCATCCGAAGTGTATGAAAATAGAAGATCATAAGCCAACTTAAGATCGACCTTATATATTATAGGATTAATCTTAAGTATGCCATAAGCAAAAAAGGCTTAAGGCTGGTCCTCAAGCTAAAGACCTGCCCACAAGCATTAAAATACAATTTTCTTTTAATCATGTTGTTCTCTCTCCCTCCACCAGCCAACTATCAACTACCACATTCAACAGCAGCATTAAAATATAATTTTTTTACTGCCGAGTGGGACCCTTGTTACAACCGAGCGGTGGCCTCAAACATAACAGCGGTGACCTTAACAATTAGGTGGGGTCCACCTTAAGATCTATTACGATATATACACTCCTGATGCCCTCGTACTATATACTAGCTGGTACTAGGACATGTGACTGTTATTTTTGAGAATAAGTACACGACTGTTGTAGTACTACTAAACTTAGTTTGCATGTAGTCTAGCTAATCTGTTATGTCTAGTGTAATTAGGGTGGAGCTGCAAAAGAAAATTAATTAGTATTTGATTAAGCTCGGTGATATACAGTATAATTAACCGGGACACTATAGTGTCAAAGTACTATGATTTAACATAGATATTTCTTCTATATATCGCATGCGAAAAATTTTAGAATTTTTGGATGTCAAATTTAACTAGCTTTACTAACTAGATCAAACAAATTTAAATTGAAATTCGAACTGCATCTGCTTTTTCATAATAGTTTGATCGCAGGTATGTGCAGATTTTATATAAAAATCAGCGAAGTATGTGATCTAAATTCATTCAAAATCTTTAATTCGAGTATTTTTTTTGAAGGTATGTGTTTCATTTTGAATTGTTATAGATGGATATATACCCTAAAACTAGCATTTTTGAAAAAAAATATATACTGAATTTAGTTGAATTTAGTATTAAAAATCATGATGCCCGACACCATGATGTCTATATATATATATATATATATATATATATATATATATATATGTATATATATATATATATATATATGTATATGTATATATATATATATGTATATGTATATGTATATGTATATATATATATATATATATATATATATATATATATATATATATATATATATATATATATATATATATATATATGTATATGTATATATATATGTATATATATATATATATATATGTATATATATATATATATATATATATATATATATATATATATATATATATATATATATATATATATATATATATATGTATATATGTATATATGTATATATGTATATATGTATATATGTATATATGTATATATGTATATATGTATATATATATATATATATATGTATATATATATATATATGTATATATGTATATATATATATATCAATACGGTACGCATACAGCTAGTTTTGTAAATACGATGCACAACAGTGCTAAATCTGGCTTTAACTCGTGCAGACGTATGTATAGGTAGAGGGAAAGCCCTTTGCAAATGCACAGACAGGATTATGGTCATGCTCCAAACTACTTCGGTTCTAGAAGGCAAAAGTTAATTAAAATATATTAGCTTCGTAATTTTAATTTTTTAATTTTTTTTCTTTTATTCATTTGCATGTCTATGATGATATAATAATTTTTATTTTTTTAATTAAATAATTTAGAAAAAGCTAACAGCCGCTACATTGCACTTTCAGCCAACAGCCATAATCAGAAGCCGTAGCTTAAAAACCGTTTGGAGCAGCCCGCAAAAAGGAAAAGCACTCTAGGAAGCATCCATATCTTAGCAGTATTGATGCAGGTTGGCCTTGTTCCAAACAGCTTCTGATTTTAGGCTTTTAGAAGCCGGCTTTTGAATCTATTTTTTTGGGTTTTCGACAATTTTTGGTTTTTGCCTTTTTCCGGTAATTACTATTATTAGACTAATAAGCTATAGTTAAAAGCCATAAGGTGCAATCCAAAAGTACAGGCCCTTAGAACGAAGTAGTTTTTTAAGGTGATTTCTATAAGCTGTTTGTTGAAGCCACTGTAGGAGCTACTTTGAACAAAGTGACTTCTCAATAGAAGTGTCTTATACTCCCTTAATCTTTCTCGTAATCAGACAAAAATAAAAAACAATAGCCAAAAGCTACATTACTTTTGAATATGGACTAATTACGGTTTGTTGCGACACCATGATTAAGGCCTCAAGCTAGTTGATCGCAGCTCATTAATTATTGTCACACACAAAACTTCATTTGTAAGTTGCCAATTTGGCTCATTTACATGTATTGGTTACAAATTGCCCGAATTAAGGTAGCCCTCATTTTTGGTTTTTTCTGAAGACTTCTAGCTGAAATTTTACTGTAACAGCTATTAGTTTTTCTTAATCATTCAATTAAAGAAAAATAAAAAAATAAAAAACACCGTTATATCTCCACAGACAATATAAAAGAAAAAGATAAAAAGAAAAGGTCAAATAAAACAAAAAACCGAAATTAAAAAGTAAATGCGTTCACTCTAGCCTTTTGCTTTTGAAAACTACAAGGCAGAAGCTAAAGTCGGAATGAACAGACCTAAATAAGCAGGAATGAATAACCTCACCAGAGCTTGTAACTAATGGCTAGAGAACTGGCACATTAGCTTTCTAGTTTCTAGACTTGGTTTGAGATTGCGTGTTTCATAATTTTGGACGAGTTGAATTTTCTACTCTTATAACAAATTAATCAACAAAACTGTTCTTACATGCATGGTCGATTATTTTTCTACGGTTGGTTAGTCCACACAACGCATCTCGGTATACCAACATTAGTAGTGCCGAAATGTATTAGGTCGTGTTCTTTACGGCTTTTAAAAACGGTTTTTTGTCTTTTGCTACAGTACCTAACTTTCAAACGGGGTATTTTCTTAAGATGGAGTCTACAAGTTAATTATAGTACACGTTAAAAGCCCAACATTTGCTACAGTATCTCTCTATAATCTCTGTCGTAAACAGCTAAAATTCAAACATTTCAGCAAAAAACCATAAGCTGTATCAAACAGGCCTTGTTTGAAAGTAGGACTTTCAAGGAAAATTTTAAAATATATATTCTTAAGGAAATGAACTTTACAAAAGCCAAACAGATCACTTTGAAATTATTTTTGTTTAATTTCCCTATTTTACGTGGGGTGTAATTGGGCTTTGTACTAGGAAAAATTGCTCCCTTGCCCCAAAGTTTAATGGCGTTTGCTCAAATGCCCTATGATGTCTCACTGACATGCGGGTCCAAGGCCCACATGTCAATAAGACATCATGGGGCATTTGAGCAAACGCCATTAAACTTTGGGGCACATGAGCAAATCCCCCTTTGTACTACTCCATCCAATCACAAAAGAGTAAAATTCTGGGATGTGTACAGATAAACTTTGCATACTTTGGATATCGATATTTCTATACATATTTATATTAGACTTATGAAAATAGTATGTTTAGATTTGTCTTAAAAAATATTTTTATAATATTATACTTTATTAGGTTTGTATAAATATATTAAAATAGAAATTAGCAATTAAAGCTGAGTTTTGAAGACCGTATTGACGCTGAAAGTTTTTTTTTTTTTGTGATGGAAGGAACAGTAGTAGTTACCAACACAGTTGATACTGTAGGTGTAAGATATTACTCGTGTTATTAGAAAGTGTGGGAGTTGGTGAGGCTCTCTTTCCTAAACACCCAAGTTTGTCATTTGTCAACAGCAAAGGTCAAATTTACCGAATTAAGCACACAAATAGCACCCTAACCACTTTTTCTCAAATTTGGCACTTGAATTGCTATTTTTTTTAAAAAATAGCCTCTACGTAGACCTACCGCGCTCGATAGCACGTGCCGAGTTATAGTAGCTTGATGGGACTACTGTAGTTGCAATGACGACGAGCTACTGTAGCTTGGCAGATCAACTACAGTAGCACCTGGTGAGATACTGTAGCTCGGTAGGTGTGTCGAACAAGGCAGGCCCACATAAGAGGCTATTTTTGAAAAAAAAAACCTGAACATTCAGGTGTTGATATTGAATAGAAACGTGGCTAGAGGGCTATTTTCAGACTGACTTTCCATTCTCTTCATCAAATTTCCTTGCCACAATATAAATAAATAAATATATAGAGAAATGGTTCTATACTCCAGTGACTACTTTCGTATTCCCACCTCTCATATATTGTCTAAATGATGTTGTTATACCTCTTTATTCTTTTAAGCATACTCTAATAATGATTATAGGATATTCCAAAGTGAGTTCTATAAAAGAAATTTATCACAATCCACTTTTTTTAGTATAATTTGTATATATACTCCTTTTATATATGAAAAAGTGTACATAGCAAAAATAAAGGGCCCTGTTGAAAACTTTTCAACCAAGTTATATTGGGGTATCTTAGATTTAGTATTTAAATACATCAAAAGTGATAAAGAGATATAACCTGCCTATTTAAGTGGTATATTGAAAGTGGGAGTACGTACTCCCAACAGTACGGAAAAGGGTTCATATATATATACACACACATGTGCACGCGCGCACACACACATATATATTACATGGACATATCATATTAGGGTCTTATACTCATATACTACATGGACATATCATCTGTTCAACGGGATACTTCCTACTTTGCAAGATATAGCATAGGAAGTAACTATTCCCGGGAGTAGAAACATGGCTTTCTTTTTTCTACTCCCGAAAGTTACTTCCTATGCCATATGTCACAAAGTAGAGAATATCTTGCACAACCGAGGGTATGTATGTGTAATATACGAGTATATAAGATCATCTAGGTGGTATGTGCATATTTTCAGATGTGGTATGTATACTTTTTTTAGACATGCTCATTTTTATGTGCAAATATGAAGGTATTTATAAAATACGTTAAAAAATATAGACTCTGTTGCAAAATTTCATATAGTTCACATTAGAATATCTTATAATTAGCATATAAATGTACCCAAAGTGATAAAAGAATATTTTAAATTCTTTTAAGTGATATATTAGAGATAGAAGTAACTACAGTTGGGAATACAATGTATTTTTCCAGCCCACACATACATATACATACATACTACTTGAAAGAGAGTGTTGCTGGTAGTGGTTCATCTTTCCCTCCCAACTCTCTCGTGCACCCCCTAAAAATTCTATAACAAAAACAGGAAAAAGCAATCTGCTAAAAAACAAATTCCACCACCTTAAAAATTCTCTAAAAAGAAAAACAACAGAGCTCTGTCGGGTGCGCAGAGGCACGACACGACGAGTGTGTAGGCCAGACATGCCAATTGAACGTGTTAGGATAATATGATTTTTTTATCCATAACAAAGCACAGACATTCGGCTAGATTATGTGCGTATCTTAACTATTATAAAAGAAGGAGTTGGTGGTTGGTGCGGCCTCTCCCACCCTTCCCACCTCTCTTGACAAAAAAAATATTTTGTCTGACGTGTGGATCCACTCACCCCTTCCACGCCCGTGCGCCCTGCCTCCCCCCACCCCTACGAACCCGTGCGCTCCTTCCCCCTGATTTCTCCCTCGCCTCCTCCCCTCCCTCCTCCGCCTGCATGTTCTAAAAAACTTTATCACCCGTTATCAGAACATATAGTATGATCAAATTTTAAAATCCGTAGTAACGCACGGGCATTCAGCTAGTATACATAGAAAAAATATTTTCTACTCCCGGGTGTAGTTACTTTTACATCTGATATATCACATGAACGAATTTGATATATTTCTTTATCACTTTGAGTATACTCATATACAAATTATAAGATACTGTAAAGTGAACCACACAAAAAATTGCAAGAGAGTCTTTAATTTTTAGCGTATTTGCAAATACTTTTATATATGCATATAAAAAGAAGTATGTCTATAAAACATATATACCATCTAGATGATTTTATATATTTACATACTACACATACTTCTATTACATAAAATACTATCTACTTATGATATAGATATAGAGAGTAAATACTTTCGAGAGGAGAAAAGAAGCTTTATATACCCATTCAAGCAAATGCAACCCCCGTATCATAGTGGTTCGTGCAGCCTCCTCTCGAATGGATGATCTGCTGGCACATGCATGATGCATGGACTGCAGTCGTGCCAGTCGCTGTCAAATACTAGTACTATATAGTAGTGTTAAATTTTGTGCTCGTACTGGTTATAGCGGCACTAGTTTCTTGTGCCGTACGTGTGGAGCATTGGCGCAATTAACCAGCCGCCTTCCATTCCATGCGGCGCGGGCACCAGCCAACCGTACATCTCGTGCGTGGCATGGCGCTCTGGCAGAAGCACATGATGCGCATCGTGTACAGGAGAACATATCCTGTGCCTTGCTTCCACGGAGGCGCCGTGCGGCACGTGGAGGGCACAAGGGGCCTGTCTGTCTCAGAACACACGAATTTAATCCGTAGGGTTTTCCCCCGCAGATTTTAAAGAATCCTTCGTTCTAAACAAGAAGTAATGTGTTGAACTCTAGCACACATATACTATAGCTAACAACCAGGAGCGAATCCACCGGATAGACTTCATCAGGCTGAAGCCTACCCTCCACCGGTGGACCGCCCACCTCCTGGGCTCCTGGCTCCCTAACCCCGGCGCCGGCGACTGCAAACACCGAACGGGCCGAAGAAGGCGTGAACGTGAAGAACTGCAAAAACAAGAACTGAAGCAAGGCCGCCTGTGCAGACAAGCTCAAGTCGAGGTGGGGAGGTGCCAACGACGACGGGATTTGGAGGCGGGGCCGCGGGGAGGTGCCGACGACAACGAGATCTGGAGGCGAGAGCCGGGGAGGTGTCGACGACGACATCTGGAGGCGCTGAGACTGGAGCCGGAGGCGCCGAGGTGGGGACCGGGGAGGCCGGAGCCTGAAGCGCCGAGACGAGATCTGGAGCCGCGGACTGAGAAGGGAGACCGGAGGCGGGTCGCGCCACCGCCGGGTGCCGGGAGGCTGAAGCGGGAGGGCCGGCCGACCGGTTCGCCGGCGGCCGGAGACCGACGGAAGGGGGGCGACGAGCGACGGAGCGAGGGCGGGCGCCCACGCCTCGTGAGCTGTTGCTGCGCGCAGCGGCGCTGGCTTGGGGCTAGGGTTAAGTGGTTAACACTCAACCGTGAAGGCGCGCGCGAAGAAGGCGTGAAGCGGTGAAGCCGTGATTGCGTTGCGTCGCGTGAAGTCATGGTCGCTTGCCGCTATTGGCTTGGCGAGACTGTTTCCAGATTCTTTCGTACGGCTGAACGCCTGATTTGTAAGTTTACAAGTTACAACTCAAACTTATTGCTCATTTCTTAATTTGTTGATTACTTGATTAGCAATTCATTAGAAATATTATAGTGTTGTACTGTTGTATATATTCAATTAGCAATTAATTTGTAGGTTTACAATAATGGAGAAATGAAAAGTTTAGTCATGGTTTAACAAGTTTAGTCATTCGATATATAGGGCCAACAATTCTAGGAAAAATTTATGATCTGAGAGAAGAATGCATATTTTTTAGCCCACCCTTATTTTTCGTTCTAGATTCGCCACTGCTAATAACAATAGAGTAGATTTGCCTCGCTGTAAAGTTGCAAAGTACTATTGCAAAAGAAGTCGATGGAGGATACCATCAACAAGGCCAAAATGTTTTGCAAAATAAGACGTTACGTTTTCCAGCCCAAGATTGCGAAATGACCACTCCTCCCTCGTTCTTTCTTCTTTTTCTTCTTTTTCCATCTTTCTTTTCTTTTCATTAGCCAGGCCCACCTGTCATTCTATCATGTCCTCCACCTCTTCCACGTCTCTTCTTCTCTCACATGTAGAGGAGGGCAATAGAGACCCAATCTTCCTTTTCAGCGGGGAATTTTTTATTAGGAGATAGAGATGGAGAAAATATGTAACATTCTAATTTTTGAAAAAAAAACTTTTGCGAAAATCTGCTCTTGCTTTTTATTCGAATTCCTTTCATTTTCTGAGTTTTCTTGGTTTTATTTGCCTTCTTTGTGTTTATTTGCCTTTTTTCGACTTTATTTTCCTTAAGAAAATAAATTTCGGAGCCCCTTTTCTCTTCCTTCTTTCTGGCCCCTTCCGCCCATTGTCCGCTTTCTCTTTCGGCAAGGGCACCTCATCTCTGCTAGGCGCCCTGGGAGGCGAGGCGGTGGGAGGCGTGGGCACCTCTGGCAGAGGCGCATGACGTGGCGGTGGCATGCCACGCCAGAGGTGCCACGCCGCCCACCGCGCCTAACGCAGGGTGCATAGCAGAGGCTGAGGTGCCCTGCCGAAAGAGAAAGCGGACAATGGGCGAAGCGCGTAAAGAAGGAAGAGAAAGGGTTCCGAAATTTATTTTCTTAAGGAAAATAAAGTCGAAAAGGCGCGTCTCGCGTACACGTCCGCCCGCGAAGATGCGCAGTGACCACGTCGCCGAACGCACGCGCCAAAGCCTCCCGACCGCGCCATGACGCCCGAGCAGGCGTCGGCCGCGCCCACCTCCTCTCGACGCTGTAAAGCCGAGCGACCGTCTTCTTCCTCTCGGTTGGCTACTACCTCATCTTCCCTACTGTGGTCGTATAAACCAGACTCGACCACATGGTGTGTGGTCGAAGATTGTTTACGACCACTGATTGTGTGGTCGTAACAAGATCCTGTGTGTGGTCAATTTCGACCACGTTGTAATCGGTTACGACCACAGTGTGTGTGGTCATAACAAAGTCTTTTGTGTGATCGGTTTCGACCACGTTGACAGGGTCCTGTGTGTGCTCGGTTTCGACCACATTGTATTCGGTTACGACCACGGTGTGTGTGGTCGTAACAAGGTCCTGTGTGTGGTCGGTTTCGACCACGTTGTAATCGGTTACGACCACGATGTGTGTGGTCGTAACAGAGTCTTTTGTGTGGTCGATTTCGACCACGTTAAGGTCGGTTACGACCACGGTGTGTGTGGTCATAATAGGGTCTTCTGTGAGCGGTTGGTTATGACTAGTGTGGTTGTGGACGACTAGTTTGCATGAAGTCGACCAGTGTAGTGTTTGTGTAGTCGAAGCTCGAATGCCGCGGTCGAAACCATGACCGGAGAAGCAGTCAAGGAGAAGCTGAAGTGGAAATCAGTGGCTAAGATCGTGCGGCCAGTCGCTTGAGCAGACAAATTGGCGCAGTGAGTAGTCGCAAGCGTCGGCACAGAGAAGCGGGAGTGACACTGACCATACGACGGTCGATGAACGACCGATCACGGCGGCGGCGGCCAGGCGGCGCCCGGTTGGGCAACAGTGCGGTGGAGGCTCAGCTTTGTCAAGACTCGGTTAGGCGGGAGGTGCGGTGGAGCATCATGTTCTTTGTCGGTATACGATTGGGCAGCAATGGCGGTGTTCTCTGCTTAGTAGTATGCAGTAGTCGAATTGTTTGTATATAAGCCGTAATGTAACTCGAAAGAGGTAGAGTTTTTGGAGAAAAGCAAAGGATTTGCTCCTCTGCGAAAAAAGAACACTCTCCCACTCGAAATCACAGACATTGTTCTTCCTGTTCCCAGAAACACTGTAGTCGTAGGAACTCCGGTACGATCGTAACCGTATTTGGATGTGTAGATCCGAGGCCGGCTTCCAACACCCACCTCCGTAGGCGCCCGAAGCCGAAGCCGCATCACCTTTTGTCGTCCCTCAACTCCGGTAATCCAAGCAAAGCCGCCGCCCAGCCTTAACCGCCTCCGGCCAAAATTCATCGTCCACGCTCCACCAAACCCAAATTCCTTCTATGGGCCGCGCCACTGTCAGACCCGGATTTTTCAACCCACAATCTGCGTGGTTCTTCGCATTATTCCACGGATCGATAGATAATACACACGGATACATTCTTTGAATCATTTCATACATCGCTGAATTCACACAATATCATAATACTATTACATAACATAGTCGAAGTTAAGCCTTCAAAAGGGCGGAGTTCTTACAGTAGGGCCGCTCAGGCCAAATATTTACATTACAAAAGTACAACAGCGGAAGCAGAACAAAACAGGCCTATTAACCGCAGGCAAGACTGAGGGCAAAAGTGGACATACAAATACTACTAGAGTCCCAGCAATATTTGTATGCTGCCACATCTTAGTCTAGTTACCTAAGGTTCTAAGCACGAAACGTTCGTCCTAAGTTTCGGCGTTGTCTCCTCCATCCGCAGCAGGTGTTTCCTCGTAGGCATAATGATCTTGATTTCCTGAATCTGGGTTTTTGGTAATGCGAGTGTGAGCACACTAACCACCGTGCTCAGCGAGCCAATACACAGAATGCAGTAAGTAGTATGCAAGGCTTTTCCAAGGGAGGCTCAGGTTATTTTGTTTGCTGAAATGTGCTTTTAGAACTACAATACCTAAAAGTTCCCTAAGACCTAGCCTTTTTGAACTTTTAAAACATGATGCCCATAACATATACATTTATTTTCAACAAGTTAGAGGCCATCCACCGTTACATGGTCTCTGCTCTTCATATTATGCCTTCAGCGTTATAGCCGCTTACATTACCACTGGGACGACACCCAGGACAACTCAAATGAGGGCCTTTCTCTGCCCTCCACTTTTATCCCATTCCATCCATCAAAATTTTGAAATAGAACTATATCTATTCAGATTCCCATGTCCGCCCATGACCGTGGGCACGGCTATTCGAATAGTTTTGACTCTGCAGAGTTTGCATACTTTACCCACAAGAGATAGATCTGCTCGCTGCCCCGCATGATTCCTTAGTCATGCAGTTGAGTAGACTATCACGAGACTGTTACAATGCATAATCCTACTTGTGGTTACGCCCGCTAAGGTCTATCTTCTGTAGGATGCAACCATCCCTCGAGAAGGGTCCCTCGTGAGCCATCACGGGCAAAGGCGGGGATGAGACCATCCATCCCTTTGCTCGTGTTCACACCTTCACGTAACCACACTAGAGCTACACAAATTATTTAGTCCTGCCTACACTTTGCCAGCATGTGGTTGTACTGTTTGTACCTTGGGAGGTCATCACAAGATTCAGTCCTTAATGGTTATCTGGGAGGTTCTACCATAATCCCCTTTGTGCTATCACGGCACCATTCATACATACACACACACACCCTCGATCCATCCGCCCAGATATTCAAGCAGGTGAGGTTCTTTTAGAACGAAAAATACTTACACCAACATACCCCAGTCATCATCACAATGACTGCCCAAGAATGTTTTCTCAAATTTATAGAAGATGCTAGGGTGCTTTCGCACCCCTAACTACCTAAACAACTCTAGGCATGACACTAATACTTAGGAACTTATTTTCGAAAAGAGTAATATCATTATTACTTTTACTAGGGTGACAAGGATCACATAACCAGGTACATCAGAAGGGAAGTACAATAATAATAATCCGAGAAAGCAGGGACATATAGCTAAAATCTGAATTAACATGTATCGCATTAAAAATATAAGTATGCAATTTGTAACAACTGAAATCAAAGTAATTTATTGAAAATGTAGGCTCAAAATGATCAAAGTATTGACTCGCCTTGATTATGGGTGTCGGGGTTCTGTGTATTGGAGCCTACAGCTGCAGCTTCCTCTTCCTGAGCTTCGAATGCTAATTTTTACGTGCGCGAAAATTGGGATAAAAATCCGTACAATATTCAAAATAACATCACAAAATTCAAACAAGTTACAAAAATATTGGTTCTTGTTCCATTAGATAGCTCTTGAATTTAGAAATTGGTTTCACTTAATTTGGAGCTAAAATGAATAAGTTATGCCCATTTGAATACCTTCAGTTTAATTAAATCCAGAAAATAATAAAGCCTAACATGTGGGACCCACTGTCAGTGACCGCGCTCGTGCGGGCGCTGATACGTGGGGCCCGAGCGGCAGTGGCTCACGCCCGCCCCACCGCCTCGACAGCGGGTCCCATTGTCACGGTCATCTTGTCTGTGATCGCCGACAGTGGGGCCCACTGTCGGTGGCGGATTTAAAAGAAAGGCTCAACCTCGGTGCTGCGTGAGCGGGGCTTGAACGCACGCCGAGAGAGCCGGGAAGGAAAGGGGTGGCGGCGCTAGCTGTGGGGCTCGCAGCGCATCTCAACCCTTAAGGGTAATATTACCTCTTGGGCGGGCGGGGCCGAGCAGAGGCGGTCCGAGGCCGAGAGGCGGTGGCGTCGCCGGCGAGGGAGGTCCGGGAGGTCGCGGGTGGGCGAAAATGGGTTCCGGAGTGCTGGCGAAGACGACGGAGGTGCCGGTGAGGGTCGGGGCTCATGGGAGATAGGTCGGCGTCGTGCGGTGGCGGGTGTTTCGGGAGGCGCCGGCCGACGAGGCACAAAGCGACGGAGGCTCGGGTGAGGCCGGGAGAAGGTCGGCGATGCTCTAGAGATGGAGGAGAGCAATGAATTGAGCTCCCACCGGCGAGTAGCGGAATTGCTCGGAGGGCCGACGGTAGGAGTTGGGAGAAAGGAGCTCACGGCGCTCGGGTGGCTTTGAGGCGGTTAGAGGTGGGAGAATGACGAGGTGTGCAGGCGATCCTTCCGAGGTGACCCACGGGCTTTATAGCCGACCGGAGTGGGTCGGCCACGGCGGACCGGCGTGGGACAGGCGGCCGCCGCTGACGGGCCGGCGGCAGCCATGCAGCGGCGCAGGTGCAGTGGGGTTCGGGCGGCGGTGCACGCCCCTGACGGGCCGATGCCCTCCGCGGGTTTATAGCGATGTGGGCGCCGTCCTTGCCGAGGCGGAGGAAGGGGTCCCGACGCGAGAGAGAAGAAAGGAGAGAGGGGTCGGGCGGTGGGGCCCACCGGTCGTGAGGAGGGAGGCGAGAGAGCGGGCAATGGGGTCTGGGCGGTCGGCTGGCCGGCTCCCGGTTTTCTTTTATTTTCTTTCTTTTTCCTTTTCTTTTCTATTCTTTTTATTAGTTTAAGGTGTATCTATTTGGTGTAAAATGTTGATATTTAAAATTTTATGCCAAGCATTTCTGTAATATTTATTTCTAAATTTAAATCTAATTTTGCACTTTATAAAATATTCATTTCAACTGGTGCATTTTTATGGATCATCTTTTCAGATTCGGATTTAAAATTTGAATCTTCTATTATTTAAACAGGTGCATTTTTCCCACTCAATATCCTAATTCTTGGAACCCTATCTAAATTTTCCAGAAATATTTTAAAAACCCACTCAATACAATGTATCGTAAGATAATTCACAAAAAAATTTATTTCACAGTCCTATGATTTTTCCAGGCTGTTACAGCCACCCGCGTCACCGTCATCGTCTTGACCTCAGGAGTCCATACTAAGCATATTCTAGCCGTTTGGTCCCGTGCAACCCCGACGCGCCGCCGACCTCGCCTCCGCCAGCTCACCACCGGCCACGCTTGCCCTAGCTGAGGCTACCAATACCCTCCCCGTCGCCAGAGCTCTCCACTGCCCTTGTGACCGCGCCGCCCGCCGGGTGTTCGATGTGTATCCTGTCGCTGCAGAGCCTCAATACCAGTAGCCACCATGTCCTTGGCGTGTCCCCGGACGCCACGGTCCTGACCATGTGTTTACATGGCCGTGAACCTGTCAGCAGTAGCCCGGTCACTCGTTTCAACCGAGCCAAAGAAGAGCAGGGCTTAATGAAACCAGTTAGGGTTAGGTTTGGGGTGTGCCTGAGCCTAGACAAAATTATTAGAAGGGTTGTTAATGCATCCTATCCGCCGTTTTCATCTCCGATCCAATTGCCGACTCTCTCTCTCTCTCTCTCATGCTCCCTGTTTCTGTTCTTTTGTTCTTTCTTTTTGCTGTTTATTTATTTGGTATTATTTGCAATGCGTTAGAGTACGGAAGAAGAAGATCGATAGAACGGAAGTGGAGCCTGGTGATTCGGGAGGAGAGGACTGATCGACGAGTTCTGACAAGATGAGGATTGTCGATCCAAATGCAACTAACCAAAGAATAGATGGATAAATCGACTGCGTCGAGCAAGAGGCAAGGCAAGACACACCTCTTTGATCATGTAGCACCTATGTGTAGTTAGCATTATTTGTGCATTATCTTTGTTTACAAATTATTATGTCTCAAATGCTTTTACAATTAACATGAGTAGAGTTACCAAATCCAATTATTGCTATAAAATGCCTTCTTTAGTAGTTGGCCATCCTTAGTCGATGGCCCTCGAATTGTAGGAGTACTAGCTTGGTCAACTAGTTAATGGGTGGATTCGGTTCGGTTGGGCTTGGTTTTGGGTTTTGGCTTATCATTTTCTGTTAGAGTAACTAGTTTTTAAGTGGTACGTCTTTTTAAGATGAGATCTACAGGTAGATTATAGTAGATACTGTACCGAGTTCATTTATACCGGCCAAAATCGCATGCAACTATTTCTCTCTACGTACTGTCTCTCGTGAACAACCATAATTCAAAAATCATAAACTAAAAGTCACAGCCACAGCCCAAAAGAACCCACCCAATAGCTTAGGTTAGTGGTTAATACATGGTAGTGTCATCACATGTAAAATTGGGTCAAGTTTTGGACAATGGTTTTGCCGACGATGGTAGCCGAATGTGTGGTTTTGTTGGTGATCATACAATAAAGTGTTTACCAAAGATTTTTCTCAACCATTTGTCTTTTGCTCCTACGAAGAGCATCTGCGACTAGATTATTTTCCTCCTCAGGATACCATATATTGGTTCAGAAATGAAGAAAAGTTCAGAAGTTTGATTATTGTTACTTTCAAACTTTCAGTTTGCACATTCTTAGTTTGTAAAGTACTGTCTGCAGCTCTCATAGGATAAATATCCTTAAAGAATAAAGTACCTCTAAACTTCATTATTGTGTTAGCAATAGTATCAGGAGTTTTTGTTTTTACTACTATAAATCTATAGGCCATGGTATTATTAGTATAT
The DNA here is from genome assembly GCA_036346245.1 of Bonia amplexicaulis. NCBI lineage: Eukaryota > Viridiplantae > Streptophyta > Magnoliopsida > Poales > Poaceae > Bonia > Bonia amplexicaulis. The sequence continues at coordinate 24,117,111 of CM070737.1, forward strand.
TCTAGAACAATACATCTGATTGTTTTAGGTCTAAGCTTTCTCTTTTTCTATAATAGTATATTGACTTTTGCCAAACACCCCGAAGTTCGCAGAAAATTGACATTAGATTTTCTCCACTTCCATCCCTCATACGGAGTAACCCCACTCTTTTTAGTGATTATTCTGTTTAAGATGAAAGTCACAAGTCATGTAATTTTTCACATGAAAATACGTGAATACGCACGCGCGTGTGTTTAGCTAAAGTCCTCCTCGTAACATTCCCATCCACATGTCACATGTTTCAAAGAGTGGTAAGGATGCTATCTTATAAATTGTGTTCGCTCAGCTTCGCTATGTAATATAGCACTAAACAATATATATTTTAGAATTATAGGAAATAAGCTTCACACTTATGTGAGCCAAATTTCTAACACAAACTACAAAACTGAAACAACTAGTGACAGCAGCACACAGCATTTACCTTTGTTAGCCATGTCATTCCCTTGCATTCCCAGAATTGAAAATATTAGGTATCTCGTGCGCTTTGTTCAGGTTCTTCAGAGTCCATGGTTGAGCTGACGGCATCATTCCTGTGGAAGATGCATACGAGTTTGCAAAGCATAATACCGAACCACAACTGCGTGTCATCGAGGGAGAAGCGTAGTGGATTTCATTACATCTAACGAGGCATGGGCGGAGCCAGGGGTATCCGGTACCCAAAGTTGAGTTAAAGCCATTTTTAAAACTGTTTCATACCGTATTTATAAAAATAGCAGTATATACATAGTATTGATAAAAATGATATTTCTACCATTCGGTGAGCACAAACCACCGTGCTCCGCGAGCCAATACACATGATGCAATTATATGATATGCATGGTTTATCAAGGAAATGCTTGGGTTATTTTGTTTGCCATAAATTGCTTTTGAAATATGATACATAGAAATTTCCTGAGACCTAACAGTTTTAACTAAAATATAAGGTGTGAAAGAATGCAATAATAATAACGATCCAGATTTCATCCACCGTTACATGGTTTCTGCACCATATGCTTAACCTTTCAGCGTTATAACCGCTTACCTTATCATTGGGACGACACCTAGGGCAACACCAATCAGGGCTTTCCACTGCCCTCCACTTTTCCAATTATACCCATAAAGATTTTGAAATAGAACTATATCTGGTTAAGTTCCCATTTCCGCCCATGACCGAGGGCACGGCTATTCGAATAGTTTTTAACTCTGCAGAGTTTGTACACTTTACCCACAAGAGATAGATCTACTCATTGCCCCACATGATTCCTTAGCCATAGGGTTGAGTAGATTATCACGAGACTGTTACAATGCATAATCCTACTTGTGGTTACGCCCGCTAAGGTTTATCTTCTGTAGGATGCGTACATCCCTCGAGAAGGGTCCCTCGGGAGCCACCATGGGCAAAGGCGGGGATGAGACCATCCATCCTTTTGCTCGTGTTCACACCTTCACGTAACCACACTAGAGCTATGCGAATTAGCTAGCCTTGCCTACAATTTGCCAGCTTGTGATTGTACTATTGTACCTTGGGAGGTCATCACAAGATTCGGTCCTTAGAGTTATCTGGGCGGTTTTACCACTATCCCCCTTTGTGCTTTCACGGCACCACACCCCCGAACCATCCGCCCATATAATTAAGCAACTTGAGGTTTTGGGAGTATAAAATATCCATGTTTCAACATACCAGTCATTTTCACAATCAATTTCTCATGATTAAAAGTGAGGTTTGGGGCATTTTTGGTGCCCCCGATTATCTAAGCAGTACTAAGCATGGTGCATAATTATGGACTTATTTTCGAAAGGTTACCATTATAATTTTTGCTAGGTGATAAGGCTCAGATATTCAAATGTTCCAAAGGAGGTATAGTACTGGTAAGTCGAATAATGGGCACATAACTAGAATCTTCAAACAAACATATATTTGCATATGAAATAACAACATGAAATTTGATAATTTAAACAATTGTAAATTTGCAAAAAATATAGGTTCAACATGATCAAATTATTGACTCGCCTTGGCCATAAGCATCCTGGTCTTGCGTGTCGAGGTTGGCTTCTGCTTCAGATTCTTCTTTCTGGGCTTCGTACGCTATTTTACGTGCGCGAAAATTTAGATAAAAATTTGCAAACCAAACAAATTTACACCAAAATTTCAGATGAGCTTCAAAAATCATGGTTTCAGATCAATTGGATAGATCTTGAATTTAGATGAATTTAGAAATTTGTTTCATTCAATTTGAAGTTAAAATGAATAAGTTATGCCCATTTAAAGTTCTCAGGTTAATTAAATCTAGAAAATATTAAGACTCTGACAGGTGGGTTCCACTTTCAGTTTTAAATCTTTCTTTTATTTTTATTCTCTTTCACCTGAGCCTAAGACAGGTGGGACTGAATTTTAATTAAATAAAAGGGGTATGGCCCACATGTTAGTGAGAGGTTTCCAGTAATAAACTGATATTAGCATTTATGACAGTTTGTTAACCATTAATTAGGCTTCATTAGCATTAATTATTCTATGTCTGAACATTATATAAGCTCATGTATATTCCAATAAATTTTTAGCATCTTCTATTAATTATTTTTGAATTTTTACTTGCCTTTTCTTTCACTAGTTGTGCTGGCAAAAAGGTTTAAAAACCTACATCTAATATTGCGGCCGGAAGGAATCGAAGCCGAGCCGGCTAACTGAGTGCGCACGCTGCTAGCCAGTGGGCTCGAGGGTATTACTTGACTAACGAATGCAGCGAAAACAGTTAAGCCGAGGGCGCGGGCACTGGAGCAGAGGAGCTCGGGGCTGTGGGTACGGTGGCGTCGCCGACGAAGGGTGACTAGAGAGGAGCAAGCGACGACAAAAATGCGTTGCTCGCGCTGAGGGGAAGCCGGTGGGAGTGTCGGTGGGGGCCGAAGAGCTTCGGAGCGGGCCGACGGCGTGCGACTGCGTCGAGCTTGGGGAGGTGCTCGGTGCCGGTGATGTACGGGCCCGGCGAAGCTCAGGAGAGGCCGGGGAAAGCTTCAAGGTGCTCTGGGGATGGTTTGGGTGGAAGGAATCGAGCTAATTTGGCGCGGATTGCCGGGGGCTCGCTAGCCGGCCGTGGAGAAGAAAAGGGGCGCCGACGAGCTTACGGGTGATGGAAGCTCGATTGCTCACTGTGGGAGAAGGTTTGGAGCTTGGGGAGTTCAATGGGGCCTCGGTGCCTTTTATAGACGGCCGGGCGGAGCTGGCAACGGGCGGGGCGGCCGTGCAGTCTTTTTGGAGTAGGCGGCGGTGGCAGACGGCGGTGGCAGGCAGCGGAAATGACCGGGCAGCTGCAACAGATCCCGAGGAGGGATTCGGGGCGTGACACTTCACTGCCGGCTGCAGCTTTGCGCCGCGTGTGCGCTGGGAGGCAGGAGGCTTGCGCCATGTGGCCGAGCAGGGCGACCGGGCAGAGGGGAGCTATGGGCGGTGGCGTCGTACCGGGGATGGGGCAATGAAACCAGGGGCGGCGGTGGTTTCACAGGCGCTCCAACCGGGTGACGGGACGGCTCGGGCAAGGTGACGGTGGTCGGCGAGAGCATGGACGCCATGGGGAGGTGAGGAGCTGAGTGCAGTAGAGAAGGTGGCGCGGGCGCACGGGGCAGGAAAAAGGAAGAAGATGGGAGGGGTGGCCCGGGCCCGCTGGCAGAGAAAGGGGAGAAAGGTGCTTGGTCGGTAGGGGGAAAAGAGGAAGGAGAGAGAAGAGGGATAAGTGGGGTCCACCTGCAAGTGAGAAAGAAAAAGAGAAAAGGGAAAGAAAAAGGAAGAGAGGTTCAAGCATTTTCTGAATTTTGGATTTTTGATTTAAATTTTAATTTGCATTAGGATTTACTGATTTTTGGAGTTTTGCATGTTATTCAAAATTTAAATTTTTATTTAAGCTTTGTATGTAATTTTTGGATTTTCAATTCAAGTCTTGGTTCAATTATCTTGATACAAAATATAATAGTCCTCTATTTTGATTTTATTTAATTTTTGCGATAAATTGTATATATAAATTTTTGAATGTCCAAATTTGGGTTTCGTATGCTAATTAAATTAAATTAAGAAATTTTGGTTTCATTTTATTGACTTGAGTTTAAATTCAAGATTTTGGTATTTTGAGTTCAGGATCTGTAATGTCATTTTTACATGATCCTAATTTGCACATGGGATTGTTATTATTTTTTTGGTTATTAATTAAAAAATATTTCAAATAAATATTCAGAAGAAATTTGAATGCCAGCAAAATGCAAGAAAGGGTTTTAAAAACTCCATATTTTGAGTATCCGAAATTTGGGATGTTACAAGCTCCATGGAAAGGATTGCGTCAACATTGTTAGGGTTTGCCTGGATTCCTCGCCTGGACACTAAGAAGCCGAGTAGCTTCCCAACTTGTACGTCGAAGATGCATTTGTCTGGGTTTAGCTTAATGCCCGCCTACCGGAGGTTGTCGAAGGTTTCCTGTAGGTCTTGGCCGTGGGAGGCAAGCTATCTGGTTTTGACGACCACATCGTCAATGTAGGCTTCGACGTTCCTTCCGAGTTGGGAGGCGAGGGCGAGAGTGGCGAGGCGTGTAAAGGTGGCTCCCGCGTTCTTGAGGCCGAAGGGCATTCTGACGAAGCAGAATGTCCCTACTAGCGTTATGAAGCTCTTCTTGACCTCGTCGTCCTTGGCCATATGGATCTGATGGTAACCAGAATATGCGTCCAAGAAGCTCATGTGCTTGCACCCCGTCGTGGCATCCACCATTTGATCTATGCAAGGTAGCAGGTAGTTGTCCTTTGGACATGCCTTGTTGAGTGAGTGAAGTCAATGCACATGCGCCATGTGTCATTGGCCTTCTTCACCAGTGCTAGATTCGCGAGCCAGTCCGGGTGCTGGACTTCGCGGATGACCCCAGACTGGAGTAACTTCGCAACCTCCACTTTGGCCGCTTGCTGGCGCTCGAGCGACATGCGTCGGAGCCTCTACTTGACTGGCTTGGCTTCAGGGCGAACCACAAGGGTGAGCTCGATGATGGTGCGGTCCACCCCGTTTATGTCTTTTGGTGACCATGCGAAGACATCCGCGTTGTCCCAGAGAACTCGGAGTAGGTCTTGCTCGACCTCCAGAGAAAGGCCCTCGCCGATGGAGACTTGCTAGTCGGCGGCATGCAAGGAGACTCTCTTGACTCCACTGTCCGTCCTAGGCTTGGGCGTCCTCCCTAGGGCGGAGGGCGTGCCTGTGCCGAGGGTGTCCGCGACCGCGTGCACCTTCCGGTGGGGGCCTCGTGTATTGAGCTTTATCCGGCGGATGAGGTCTTAGTCCTTGAACACGGTAACAATGTCGTGCGGGTCAGGAAGTTTCATGCAGAGGAAGTTGTGGTGCAGGACCGCTCCAAAGGCGTTGAGGGTCGGGCGTCCCAAGATTGCATTGTACGGGTAAGGAAGGTTGAGGACATCGAAGGTGACGTCCCCGCTTCTCGCACTGTCGCCTTGCACAAAAGATACTTCAACCGTATTTGGCCCAGGGCTTTCAATGGTTGACCCCCGAAGCCCTGGAGTAGGATTCCCGAGGGACCTAATCTGCTTCGGGGAATTCCCATTTAGTCGAAGCCTGTCGCGAATAAAATGTTAGCGGAGCTGCCCCCGTCGACCAGGATGCGCTTAACATTGTAGCCTGCGATGGCAGCCTGGATCACTAGGGAATCCTGGTGAGAAAAGTTGATTCTGTCTGCATCGGCGACGGTGAAGGTGATGTCGTTTTGCACCTAGGTCGGTGGCGCCTAGGCAGGATGCGCCGCCACGTGATGCAGTCGATGAGCGTAGGCTTTCTGCTGCAGTGTAGATGAAAATTCTAGCGAGGAGCCTCCGGATATGACGTGGCATTGGCCTCCCTCCGGGGTTTGTATTAGCAGAAGGCCTTCTTGGGGCTGCTGCACGTGGGCCACCGCTGGGGTCCCCGCTTCAATGGCTTTGTCTCTAGCGACGCTTTGGCGAAGCGTCGCGATAGTGGGGCATGTCCGCGCGAGGTGGTCGTCGCGGCCATGAACCTTGCACCACAGCCCGTGTAGCTGGCACTCCCTTTAGCCCTCATAGCCCCGGCCTCGCTTGCACGTGCGACCTCTGCGACCCCGTCCTCGGTCAGCGGGGACGCTGTCGTCGGAGCTGGCCTCAATGTTGAAGACATAACTGGCCCTCTAGGCCTTGTGTTGTTTGCGATTAGAGGTGTCCTTCGGGGAGTCCTACGCCTGCTTGGTGTCGGAAGCGTCCCCCTTGCGTCGTTTCGGGGAGTCTTGCGCCTGCTTGGTGTCAGAGGCGTCGTCCTTACGTCACTGCATGTCTTCTTCTGCCCTTGCATACTCCTCCATCTTGTCAAAGAGCTTGGCAACCGTCTTTATCGGCTTACGCGCGTTGTACTCGGCCAGCAGCCCCGGGCGAAGGCCTCGGATCGTTGCGTTGATGATCGTGGTCTCGTTAATGTTCTTGACTTGGCACTGAACTTTGGCGAAGCATTTGAAGTACTCCCGAAGCTTCTCCGAGGGCTTCTACTTGACGGCAAAGAGTTGATCCGCGCCGACCCGCTCGACGTAGTTTCCCTAGAAGTTGTTGTACATGCGGTCGTGGATTTTCTCCCATGCGTAGATGGAGTTCAGCTCTATGGTAAAGAACCAAGAGAGCGTTACTCCTTGCAGAGCGAGCGGCAGCCCCTTCACTTTGGTGGAGTCATTCCCGCCGGCAGCCTCGATGGACATCTCGTACACGCGAACGAATTCCCTAGGGTCCGTATCGCCCTTATACGGCTCAATAGTGGGAAACTTGAAGTACTCTGGCCACGCCGACTGCTGCAGGCTGGCGGAGAGTGGAGACTTCGGATCTACACGTCGGAGCGTCGCGCGACCGGAGGTGGGGGCGTCGCGGCTATCCACTCAGTCAGGTGTGACCTCCATCGTCGCTGCTGGCGGTGTCTGCTGGCTCCGAGCCTCTTGCTAGCTCAGAGCCTATTGCATTTCCCGCACAGCCCCTCGGAGGCCTGCTAGCTCGCGCTACAGCGTGCCGAGGGCTGCCAGCAAGGCGTTCTCCACCGTTGGGGCGATCGCACCTGCCTGAGCGGTGGTGCGCGTTGCCGGGTTGCTGGCGACTACGACTTGCTCACCAGAACTGTTTGACGCCAGTGCGATGGGTCCCATGGTCGACGACGATACTGATGCGGCCGTCAGGACCGTCTGTCGCCCCCACGCTAGATGCTGGGTCACCGGGCATGCCGGCAGGAGCGTCGGCGTCGGTGCTCCCGCTGACCCAGGCGCCGCTAATGAAATCGGCCACTGCACCATCGGCGTGGCCGGTCGTACCACCACGAATGTCGACATCAGCGCTCGTCATGCCAACATTGGCTTCCGCACCAGTCCCCGATGTCGACGTAGGTGGCCCACCAACCGGGCCCTAGCGTTCGTGATCGCCGCTGTCGTGCTCCACTTCCTTTTCGTCGCCGATGAAGCTTTCTTGGGTCCCATCACTTCTCGTAATCCATAGCTTGCTCTCTGTCGTCCCCACGGACGGCGCCAACTGTCGTAGCTACTGACCAAACAATAAAGTGAGAGAGTAGTGGAGTGGTTGTAATGGATAAACAGTACTTGCCCCTTCTCCATGTCCAGGGCGTGTATATATTTCCCCACGAAGTACAATTACAATCTTGCCCTCACAGCCATATATCTTTCATAAGGGTATATATGTCATTACATATATCATATTGGACCTTATAATTCCTTAACAGGCCAGATGGGCTCAGGTGGGGGCCTACTACACTAAGCTATAGTGTTCCTCCTCTGTTCACAGAGGTGACACAATTGTCGTGCTCGTCATTGATGAGGCAAATGATGGCGAGTGCTGGCAACCCCCAAAATGGGTTGCCGGGACCACGTTGGTCCTGTGTGTGGCGACGGCATGGCCAAGAATGAATTGTGGTGACGACACGATGATGCATGGCGGTGGTGGAGCACGACCACCATGGCAGCCAAGATTTCAGTGGTGCAGCAAGCTAATACAAGGCACAGTGAGCATCTATGTGGCGGGAGAAACTCACTGGAGAGGTCGGCAAGGTCCAAGCGGTCTAGCGGCGTTGACTCAAGGTGGCATGGCGGTTCCAACGACGGTGACGAGATGAAGATGACGACTGCCAAAATTGGGTGAGGTCAACATGAGAGGAAGATAAGGGAATGCTCAACATGCAAGGAATTGGACAGTGGCTCACAAGAGGGGAGTTGGCAGTGAAGGGGGCAATTTCAACTGGAGGAGATGAAGCAATGGCGGCGGCGAGGCTCCGTGGGCAAAGCCGCGAAGGTGTGATTGAAGTAGGGGAGGTGAAAAGGGAGGTTTCAGGGGCAATGGAATGCCTTGGGTGGCTTTTATAGCCAGCGGGGACGAACTACACAGCACGACGGTGACCCGACGATATGGGCGACGTTGGCATGAGTAGGGGCATGACATGGAGAAGCAGTGCAGTTGGCATCACTACAGTGTGGGTATAGCGGTAGTGATGGGATGGGAAACGCGCGACAAGGCCGAGGGATAGGGTTGGCAGCAGTTGTGGCGAAGACGCTCTCACGGCGTGGTCCTCAGCACTATAGTCAAGACAACATGACGCACGTGGCGGTGCAGCACGCAGTGTCACATGGCGATTCAATGTGGTAGGTGGTGAAGGGGCAACGATGACGCAAGGTGGGCGGTGACCGGTCAGCAGTTGTGGCGATGAGCTGACATGGCCAGGAGGCAGAGTAAGGGAGAAGGGGAAGGGAAGGTAGGTCGGTAGCGACTGGGCTAGGGAAAATGAAGGAAAGAGGAGAGGGCGAGCGGGCCGTGGGCCGATGGTGCCAGGGCAGGAAAAGGGAAAGACAAGGGAAAGAAAAAACATGCTAGATGGGCTGAAAGCAAGTGGGTCAAAAAAAAAAAGAAAGAAAATGAATTGGGTCGGCCCTAAAACTGTTTTTAATTTTTTTTCTTCTGATTTTCGATTTTATTTCATTTTTATTTGAGTTTGTATTTCAATTTTGGTTTTGGATTTGAATTTAATTTTGAATTTTGTTTTTGCTTGAATTATGCTCAAAAATCAAATTTATTAAAAAAATGAAAATGCCACAAAATTGGAGTGTTACATTAAACAACGTACATGTTCATGAGTCATGACATGGTTCTTAGAAAAGGCACGAATGCACCTGCGTCCTTAATAAGTTTGGATAAGTGCTAATGTATTTATAAAGAGTGAAAGGTCATATTCGTCCTTCCTAACTAGTAACAATTTAGCCAATCTATCTTTTCGGGTAGCATGAATCAAACAGGAAGTTCAGCCAACTGGCCTAGAGATTCCAAATTCCAAAGCAGGATGAACCAAAAATTGCGTTGTAACTTATAATAATAGAAGTCTTCAAATCAAATAGAAAGGAATTGCACTACAAAAATACAGTCTTGATAATGGACATCAGACGTTAGTATTTAGAAGATAGTAGGATTAACAAGGAAGGCGCTTGAAGAAACTAACTGCTAATTTCAAAACTGACTAGCATATCAGAAACTTTGAATTTCCTGATACAATCCAACATATGTACAGTTGCACCTGAATTTCTGAGAGCTGAAGGAACCATGTACGTACGGTTACAAACTGAATGCACTGCTAGATAACTAACGGCAACAAGAATAGGAAGCTCCACTGCCAATTTGCCGTCATGAATGGGCCTCGGCTTGCAGTCACCGATGCTGATTGTTCAGAGAGTGATCATGGCTATTTCTGTTTCAGGACCCCAATAGTCAACAAGATTGATGTATTGGCAGTGGCTTCTACTTCTGATTTCTACTTAGAGAAACTAAAAGATAATATAAACAACTAGTTTCTCAAAACGGCTTCTCCATTCCTCTCACTTATGTCTCGTTCCGAGGATAAGATAGGAGGTCACAGGCGTATCACGCACCCCGCTCCTTTCGCTCCCGTCTCACGTACGCTTCTCTACTCTACTTTTCACACTTGTCCTCTCTTTCTAAAAGACACTTCTTTCAGCTGCTACTATTCATTTTCAGCCATCATTTGCAGCCAATACAAACACCCCCATAATCAGCAGCCAACTTGTCACCATCAGGTGGGTATCTTGCGCTGTTTAGGCTCTGTTCAGTCTTCAACAGCCGTGTCAAAGACAAAACTAGGGAAAACTGTTGTGATGTCCCTGCATTGTGCGATGGACAAGAAATTAGTAAAGTAAATAACTATATACCAATGAATTTCTGAATAGTTGTAATAACATGTTGGCTGTAATTTGCAATATTTGCAATACTTTGGCTCTAGTTCTCAGGTTCAAACCTTAGATAGGGTAGTGTCATGTTCTTTAATAGATTAGGGTGGCGCCATACAAATTCCTTCCATTCTTCTTGGTTAATTTTTCCATCCCTATCGGTATCAGCATCTTCAAATGTCTGAAACAGTAAGTCAAAACTTACATCCATGTAAGATCATAATAAATGACGCGAGAAGCCCAGGAAAATTATTGCTTACCTTATCTATGATGGCTTCAAGAAGGTCATCTGACAATCTCACATCAGATTCCATCAAAACAGCAATAACCATTTGCTTAACCTACAACACACGGCATGCCAGTGGATCACCTTACTGAGGTTAACTTAAAAAAAATGCATGGTATAGATAAATATATCATAATGAACTAACCTCCTCACGCTCAATAAAGCCGGTTTGCCTCAAGTCATACAGCCTAAATGCAACTGAAACGATCCAGAAAGAGAGGCCCAGCTGTAATTACAGCTCAACACATGAACGTGACATAGCTAGTCTCTGCAAGAACCGTACTTACAATTAATCTTGTCTTCCAAAGGCGCGAATGGATGAAAGACACTGAGGGCATGAATAAACTCATCAAACCCTATTACACCACTTTTCTTTTCATCACACACATAAAAAACCTGGATCAGAGAGAATTTTAATTGGATGTTACAAAATCTATGAAAGCAGCATGTGATGTAAATAATTTCAGAATAATCAGGATAAAACTCAGAACTTTGTGCATGATATGGTAAATCAAGAACGTAGAAAGCAAAACAAAGTAAACACTCACCCTGTCAAGAAAAAGATTCTCACCGCTAGGAGTCTTGAACAATGCCAACTGAAGCTCTTCCTGGAGAACCATTCAACACACGAACAGTTAAAAGAAGGAAGCGACTAGACAATGAAAAACCATTGCAATGGTATAGCAACAAGTTTCATGCGGATTTTCAACCAAACATTTGAAAGTTCCATGTTTCAATGAGTTTCGCGTGTTTTCAAAAGCTTCCAAGCCAAAGTTTCAATGAGTTTCAGATTTTAAAACACAAGTTTCGGTCGAAGAGTTTCAATAAGTTCCAGCAAGTTTCAAACCAAAAATTCGAGAAGATTCAACAAATTCAAAAGTTTCGAGAAGATTCAACAAATTCCAATAGGTTTCAGCAAGTTTCAATCAAAGAGTTTCAACAAATTTCAGCAAGTTTCAACTAGAAGTTTCAAAAAGATTCAATAGGTTCTAACGAGTTTCAACTAGAGTTTAAAAAATTTCGACTAGTTGCACTGCCTCGCAAGCCTGCGGCAGTGGTGCCACGCCCGTCACCGCCCCAAGGGTCTCCCATCAGACGGTCACCATGGCTGCTCACTTGCTGCCGTGACGTTGCTTGAGTTTGGAAGGAGTTGGGGATTGGAAGATTGAGAGAGGAGGAAGAGGAAAGTATGCAGAGTGAATGAAGAGATTCGGAAAAAGAAGCTTCGAGATGCTTGGTGCACGTGGATGAGATCAAGTGGCTAGGTGAATTAGATGGAATGTTTTAGAGCTCTCCCGTTAAGACACGAACGGTACACCGTTACCTAGTTTTTCTCTAAAAAAATCTCTGACGGTTTCAACATAGTATGCAACGAGAAAGGGCATTCAAACTTTGTTTGTCATTACTCTCTTTGTTTTTTTATTCCATTAAATTTGTTCATCCCAACATTGCAGGCATAACAGATGTTCCTGAAAATACAAAAAAAAAATATTTTGCAGACTTTGACTTACGCCAGTCAAATACATTACAAAATCACTACAGCATTAGCTTAATAAAAAAAGGCGGTCACGCCATGCTTCACCAATCACCATTATGTTTGATCACTTCGGATGGCACAAGAAGGAACATGACAACCAAACATACTGAGACAGGCGTTATACTACGGTCAAATTTCACATGGAAGCCACACAACACGCTGACATGGAAATATACAGGCAAAGAATTCTATGGGCTGTCAAGCCAAATTTTATGATACTCCCACGTGTACTGGTCATATGACAATGTCCCGCTAATCCATCCCCTGAGGAGAGAATCCATTGCGTGCGGTGCAACACTTTCAGATGATCTTCTATGTAGTAAGTTGCACATCGCACTCATCAAGACCAAATACTAATCGGTCGTGCACTCATGTGTAGCTGTCAAAGTGGCACTGTCCATGAGCCCAAGAACACCCGTTTTTCAATTGAAGCCTGAAGAACCCAATTATCCGTGACAAAGGGTGTGTTTTTTCGGCTACTGCCGATGGCTTTTGTCTGTGGTGCGAGTATTTGTACGAACGAACCAAGTGCCAAATTGAAGTGCAAAACATAGAAATTATGCCTTTACTCGAAGAACAGCGACAAGGAATTGATCTCACATTAAACACATCAGATGTAAGAATTGGAGCCGGTTTTTTGGGCGTGTGTTGGGTGGGTGGGTGGGAGGGTGGGCACCTTGTGGATGAGTCCGTCGTCGATGATGGAGCTGCTGATCTTCTTGTAGAGCTCGAAGAGCGCCTCCACGTCGTTCACCGAGACTTGATCAGTTCAATTCGCATATAAGAATCAGATAAAACGACATTGCTAATAACGCGGGCTAAGAAAGGAGGAATCAAGAAAAAAGGATGGTTTTTACAGCATCGGGACTCGTCGGCGAGGCGGGCGAGGTGACGGAAGTCGAGGGAGGCGCAGCCCGCCCCTACGTGGCGGCGGTGGATGAGGTGGTGGTGATGATAGCTCTTCTTTTTGGCCGCGAAGACGGCGGATGAGCCCGCGCGGCGGCTTGAGGAGGAAGGGCAGAGGTCGGCGAGGCAGTCCGTGAGGGCGAACAAGACGGCCTCGGCGATGGCAACGAAGGGGAAGAACACCGCGCACAGCCGCTCCCCCACCGTCAGCGAGCTCCCTGACCCCTGCAACATCCGAATCAAACAACACGATGAATCAAGAAGGGAAAGAAAGACTTGGATTTCTCCAAGGTAGGAGAAGGTGAGCTGCAGTTACCCACCACGTCGCCGGAGGAGAAGCGGAAGCCGAAGCGCGAGTCCATGGATGCCACTCTGCTCCCTGCTGTTTCTTTCTCCCTCCCCCTCTCCGAATCTCTCTCTCTCTCTCCTCCTTAATTAGTTCAACAAATCTATGGCAGGGACGCGAGGATAAGCTCACGCATCGTTCGTTAGAGCATGCAGTGTGCTGCGTGTACGTAGAGATGGCAATGGTACCCAAAATCTGATATTCAGTGGATTTTTACTCTATTAGGGTATAGATCTGGGTCAATTTCTTAATCTATGGGTCTCTTAATGGGCAAAAAGCCTAACCCATCGGGTCTACCGGGTTCGGGTATATTCCTATAGTATCCAAACCCGTAAACCCATAGGTAATATAAACCTGATCCATAGGAGTTATAAACCCAGACTCCTAGCCTCCCAGGCAAACCAATTCAGCCCATAGCCCATTAGTCAAGTACAAGGAGCAGTTTATGTCTCTTCTTTTGGTTTTAACTGAGTTGTGAACCGTGAACTTATAATAATATGCTATGTCAATGAACTATGAACTGAGAATTAATGGAGTGAACTAGTGATGTGCATTGTTGATTTGTCGTTGCTTGTTTCATACATAGTAGCTGTTGTCGGGCACGGGCGACCCGTGGGTACCCGTTACCCGAGTGGGCATGGGTCTGGGCAAAAATCTGCACCCGTCACGGGCATGGGTTTTTTAACGGGCACGTCCAATTTTCATAGGCACGGGTTTGAGATAGCAAAACCCAGCGGGTTTGTGCCCGTTGCCATCTCTACGTGTACGCCCAATTTCGCGCATGCAACCCGAGGACTGCGAATTATGGGTTTTGAAATTTTTGAATAGTTATTTACCACAGGAATTAGAGACAAACATATACGTTTACGATTTTAGTTGATACAAATGTTAGATTTTTAATATATACTATAATTAACTTATAAATCTTATTATAAAAAAATAATCTATTTAAAAATTAGATACTATAGTAAAAATTAAAATTCACTTTTAAAAACCCTAAGTATCAGGCTCTAGACGGATTCACTGCTGCCACAAAGCCGGATGGCTGCGTTCCTGCTCTCTGATTTCTTGGCTTTGGTTAGCTTTCACCACAATGATTTCTAGACGGATTCACGGTGTGGTCGCTTTCACCGTTAGATTTCCACCCCACAACGATTTCTTTCTTCCGTCTGTCCTGTTGCGGGGAAGGCGACGCCACACAGTACACGTCATCATAAGTTGCTTCCTTTCCTTTTTTTTTTTTTGCTTATCAGCTTTTAAGAGAAGTCTAATCGGGAATTTGTGGACAATTAAAGTGAGATTTTTTTTACTGTTGTTTATAGTTTATAGTTTATATTTTTAAAATTCTAATTATTCACAGAAGAGTAATATAATAAGCACATATATTTCACTTTAAAAACATATTATTTAAAAACTAATTACTATAATAAAAATAAAAAATTATAAGTATAAAACGAAAAAGAATCCAGGCTTGGCCACAGGAAGGACAGCACAAGCAACCGCTGTCCTTACTGTCACTGAAGACACACGATGGCCACAGAAGGACAGCACAAGCGACCGCTGTCCTTAGGAGGTGGTTAGGAGGTGGTGCTCCGTTAAACTAAATCTAAATAATTTACTAGTTACGTATTCATATGTTGTAATAGAATTCATTTAATTGAATGTATAAAAAAATCGTGCTACAGATTGGAAAGTAAAGAACGATAAGAAGTTAAAGAAACAGAGCGGTTAGAGAAAAATAGACGTACAACCACCAACTCACACTTTTATAATAGTAAATATAATTATAATTAAAATTTTATATTAAAATTATATTGTAGTCGGTAGTGATTTATTTAGTATAATTAATTTAAAAATTTAAAAATAGAAAAAAAATTAGCCCATCACATATAATACGAACGAATATAAAAAAAGAATCAACAAAAAAACCTAGAAAATAAAAAAACTAAATTTAAAAATAATAAAAAAATAAACCGAAAGCTAAAAACCTAAATCTAAACGCGTGCGACCTTAGTCCTTACGGCCACTGGGGAGCACTGATCCATCAAACATCTCTTTCTACTCGACTTTTCGGATCTCAGCTCTCTCACTCGCGCACAGCACGCACGTAACAAATTGGATTTGCTAGTTGGTACACACACTTGAATAACCTTTCTCTCGATAATAAGTCGAAATTTTTACCATTAGATTCTGCAATGAGCATCATGAGCCTACAACATCTTCTAGTGGTAGAGCCTGAGCGTTAACCCCGTGTGCTCAAATACGTGATTACCTATCCCTGTGTGATTAATTCCTAAAACGATTGCATCGTGTTGTATAGTCTTAATAGTTTAGTGTCATATATATTGGGCCTTTTTTAAAAAATAATGTGGGATCAATTGACCCGGCACTATAGAGCGGGTTGGAAACGGCCGTTGCTTATTGGCTTATGTACAGAGTTACAATACTTCATTTCAAACAATGTGTTTTTAAAGATGTGTTTATTAGTTGATTGGAATACATATTGTATCGACTTCAGCTATACCGGTCGAAATCGTATACAGTTGTCTTCCTCATCGTAATCTTTCTAACGAGCAATTAGAATTCAAAAACTATAAATTAAAAGTTATAAATCACAACTAAAAAACTCATCCATAAACTTGGTTTCGCCACTAACATCTTGTTTAGCTCTAGGCTCCGGCGTAGGCGAAGTTCCGTGTCTTCAACTCTTGCGAGGTCTCTCTCCCTCGATAGATCTCTCTCCTTATTTGTCTTTTCTGGACGATTAAGGAGGTGCAAGGTGGCGAGCAGTAGGCGGATCTGGTGACTGATGGAGGTCGATGGTATGGATTAGGAATAGAAAAAGAGGGGTTGATGGAGTTTTGGTCAAATTTGATATTATTGATCATGTGAATACTAAATCTAATTTTCGAATCATCATAATTTTAATTTTAGCTTTCTTTCCGAGCGTAGAATTATGTGCGGCTGACACATATTAATCGTGCAGTCAGGGACCGCACGACAGCGAATGTTCGCCATAACACCTGTCCAAGGGCGAGATACCGCCCCTCTGTTGGTGCAGAAACACATGCAAATTCTTTAAATCTAAGCAGCGGCTCGCCTGGACATGCGTTACTGGAGTTGTGCGAACTACTCTGTGACTATCCTGACCGCTGTTTCGACATGATCAGCTGTCGTAGCCGGTAAGGACCACTTACAATGTGGTCCCCTACTATTTCTCATTCAAAATACACAATAACAACCTGTCTTATCTACTCGCAGTCCCTGGAACCGCTATGTGGTTACCGCAAGTGGATCAACCTAGAGATCCACCCACATGACCAGTGGACTCTTGACTATGAGGAGTGGAATGATAAAAGGGCATGTGAGATCCGCCAGGAGGAGTGCCGCAACGACGAGCAAACCGAGCGTATACGTTGAAGGACAAAAGCTCATCTCGAGACGTGTACGCGCAGGGAGCGCGAGAAAAAGGGAAATAGCGGCTAAGGCCAAAGAGGCATCCAAGGATTTCAACGCTGAGCTCGCAAGGAAGGAAAAATGGTCACAGTTTACGCAATAGGTCGGGCCATTCCACACTAGACACCTGAATGTCGAATTTATTTCCATGCCAAGAAGACGCATATTTATCGTACGACTACTTCGGTTTGTTGCATCGTGCATGATGTTGATTCTTATGCATGTAACCAAATCCTGTGCCCCGTGTTATTCTCATATTTGTTATGAAGTCTATTTTAATTAACAATATCAAATCTCGTTGTCTTTTCGTGTTCAATTCTTCCCGTGCTCAATATCACTTTCCTACCTACTTAGCAATCGTTCCTATCCCAGTCATCCTCACAAAAAAATTCATGAAATTTTTTGCACTACACTAACATACGATGATCGTAAAATGTTATTGTGAATCGAACATATTTTTTACCATTCACAGTGTGCGAAAATCACAACTGGATCAATCTTTACATCGCACTATAACTTACCTCTGTACGTACGAGTCATTGAGGCCTCAATCATCCCCACAAAATTCTTTCGAAAATTTCTTGCACTACAACAACACACGGCGATCACAATATGCTACTGCCAGTCTACATATTTCATACCGTTGAGAATCTACGAAAAATCGCAAACGGACCAGCCTACCTAAATTATCTGCCTTTTTATTTCGAAAAAAATAAAATCTGAAAAAAGATTTCCTACATATATTATCTACACTGCGTAAGGAGTTTTCAAAATATTTTTCACCTCGTTTTCTATATTACAAAATTCGTGCAGACTCTACACATAAATAAATTATAGATGAAATTTTTTTAATATTTATAATTACAAAAAAGTTACACAAGTAAACAAGACTCCACATAAAAATTATAATTTTTAAACCTCATTTTCTGTATCTAAAAATTATTACATTTTGAATATATTTTCATAAATAAATAGAAAATTTATATTTATCACGGGAGACTATTACACCAACAAACGCAGGTAGCAGCCGAACAAATATTCGTGCACTGTAGCATCGTGCGGTAGCCGACCGCACACACTGTAGCATTACTAATCGTGCGGTCGGGGACCACACGGCTCGATGAAATCATGCGGTCCCGGACCGCACGATTGGAACAGTGCAAATCATGTAGTCGGGGACTGCACGATCTCGTTTTGTACACTCCCCGACCGCATGATTAATATGTTTCATGCTCCCCTAGTGCTACGGTAGGGGAGGGGAATAAAAATGAAATTACAGTGATTCGGAAGCTAGATTTGATATTCGCGTTATGAACGGTGTCAAATCTGACCAAAAATCAGGAAGATGTAAGAGGGATAGAGCCAAAGGGTCTAGATCCTGTGGTAGAAAACTCGACTAATTTTTTCATAAAAAGTTAGATGTTACGTGGACACGAATATTTGTTTCCTTTTGTAATTTCCCTATATTAACTAAAAGCATGGAGGGAAAATGATAAATCCCTCGGTGAAAAAAAGAACTTTCCCACTCCAACAAAAGAAAGTTTTTTTTAAGTTCCTTTAATGTGAGATCAATGTGTCCAGAGTAGGGATGACAACAGGGCCAAGGTCCGAAGAGGCTTGCTTGCGTCCCCGCCTCGATCCCGTTAAGAACTCCCACCTTATCTCCGCTAAACCAAACAAGGCACAAACCTCCTCGTCCCTGCCCCTATGGGGATCCTCAGTCCCTCGTGAGCCCGCAAGGATACAAAAAACAGTTTAAATATAGATTTAAAATTATTATATGATTTTATTAATTAATTTATAAATATTTAGGTATATATTTTTTAAAATATAGCTTCAAAAGTTATATCCTAACATATAGGTTCAAGTTTTAATCCAAATATCTAAGGGTACATATCACATATTAAATATCAATAATATGTGTAATAAAAATAATATTTTTTTATTTTTATTGGGTCCCTACAGGAGCCCCGCGGGGGAGGTCGACCCCCGCCTAGTTCCGCTAGCATAATGGGGGCTGTCCCTGTTTCCCTGCGGGGAGTTCGGCCTTGCCCCGCCTTGCCCTCATTAGCTAACGATATGATAGGTTACATATGCTGATATTAGCCTACTCCCGTCATAACGTTGTGTCAACGTATTCTCGTCATGCTGACAACCAACCAATAGTGGTTTTATTAACCATGGTAGGACACAACTTTCATAGGGCATATTCGGTTGAGCGGCGACTTATGACTTTTAGCTACGATTTATTAATCTAATAAATGATAATTGCTGAAAGAAGCTAAAGTCAAAAGGTGACTAAAAAGCCGAAAAAAGGGCCATATGGGGTGTTGTACATTAATACATTTAGCACGTGTACAAGAGGAAAAGCAAATATGCACCTAGGCACAACTATTTCTCAAAAAGTGCAGTTACATATTAAGGAGTTTGCTGTTTTACATACATATTAAGGAGTTTGCTGTTTTACAACATGAGTTTGTCTCGGCTGTCTTTTTTCTCTTTTTTTTTTTACAGAATGCACATGTGATCATACTTTTCCAAAAAAAATTTGCAGTGCACATGTGCTAACATGTCCTATCGTCTATGATTCTTTTGAGATTTTTTTTGTTACACGTGCAAATGCAAAAACACAGAATGGGTGCACATCGATGCTGCTATGCGCGGAAAAATCGCAGTCGTCAACAAGCAGTCCAGAGGTGTGCTGCTGGACCTCTGATGCGAATCCAGCCATCCGTTGCTCACGAGTTCTAGGTGAGGACACATCGGGTTGCCAGAACAAGGCATATGTTGTTCGGACTCGGACGATTCAGGAATCAATACGACAAAAACACACTTAGCCGCGATGAGCAGGAAATGTACTATGTAAGTATTACTTTATTTCTAGCTCTCGAGAGAAAACGAGGTGACTCTTTTATTTTTATTTTAATGATATAACATATATAGAATATTATTTGCATGAGAACTTAAAAGTGACCCAGTATCATAGTAAATTAGTAATCACCCTCAAATTCGGTGTACTTCCATCTTTTTGAACTCCCTAGAATGTACACCTGAAGTCAATTACTTGAGCATCTGGTCTTTCAGATGCCTATGCTCTAAACGTGTTTAGCTTTTTATTTTTTGGTTTTTGATTTATTTAAATCAAAAGTCACTTAAAACGTATTGATTTTTAATTTTAGTTTATTTTAGTCTTGCTATTTCCGACTTTTAGGTTATGACTTATTCTATAGTAACTATCTTTTAAACATAGTGTTTTTTTAGATGGAGTATACTAATCGATTGTAGTAGATACTGTACCGACTTCAGCTATACCAGCTAAAATCACACGTGGTTGTCTTTCTCTGTACTCTCTCGCGAAAAACCAGAATTTAAAAACCATAAACCGCAGTTAAAAAGAATACACCAAATGGTTTTTTTAGCTTTTTTATCGTTTCGTTTTTTTTCTTATTTTTTTTATTGTCCGTGACGATATAACGGTTTTTTGAAGTTTTTTTATTTTTTAGAAAAAACTAAAAATTTTAGAGTATAATTTCAACTAATGCTTAATCAAAAACTTAAGCGAAAAGTTATTAGAGCACCACGATCTTTGTCTTCAGCCAGGATGCGACAGCTGACGACATTCGGAGCAAAGATAGGCTGCATATGCTGATGTCAGCCTACTCCCGTCATGCTGTCACGTCAGCACATTGCCATTATGCTGACGACCGGGTTTTTATCACTACATTAGTACATATAGCATGTCTGCAAGCTCAAACATGAGTTTTTAACGTTAATCCTAGGCACCGCTCAATATGGTTTGAGCTTCTGGCTTCTAGCTTATTTTTACACTATTCATAATTTCGTCTTTTTCTGAATTTTTGGTTTTTTTTGAGCTTTTTTGCCGGTTTTTTTTCCCGTATTCGTTTGCGTTGTCTGTGATGGGCTGACAAATTTTTTATATTTTTGAATTTTTTTTAAATTTAATTATGTTAAATAAGCCTCTGTCAGCTACAGTGTTTTTTTCAGCTAGCTACAGTGTTTTCAGCCATAAGCCACCAAAAATAAGCCGAACTGAACACCACCCTAAAGTGAGAATGGAAAATGAACTCTTTGATCACGTTTATCCTGTTCTTTAACAGCTTTTAAAAACGTTTTTTGACTTTTGTTACAGTACCTAACTTTTAAACGAAATATTGTTTTAAAACGATGTCTACAAGTTAATTATAGTACATATTAAAAGTCTAACATCTGTATCAACCAAAATCGCAAATAAGTATCTCTCTTCGTAATCTCTGTCGCAAACAGCTAAAATTCAAAATTTTCAACCAAAAATCATAAACCGTAATCATATCAAACAGGCCCATAGGTTGATCGAGCACTGATGAGAGGCAATGGATCGCCTGCTTTCTGATAAGGATTTGTGCCTTTGCAGCTGTTTTTACCCCTTTCTTACTGCATAATATGGATTATGTTCTCAAGCATACATGAATACAGAATACGCTTCTAGGGAGAGATCTCTAATAAAGGCCTCTAGTTACAACTCAGCAAAGCTTTCAGAATAGACGGCCAAGGACCAACCTACCACTCTCAATCCAAGTGAAAATATTTCAATGCTTCAAAAATGTACTAGGTATGGATCAAACTTGTGCCTGTGTAATTAGAAAAGGTTTTAGTTATGTATAATAGTAATGGTATCACTTTCTTCTCATCCGGCAACATAAGAAGACAATCGCATTAGACATAGGTACCCGGACAGATCGAATTTTTTATTGTGTTGCAGCTTTGATGCAAATCCACGCAATCACCCTTTGCAAACAAGAGTAGGACTGTAGGAGTGTCCTGATGATCACGAGTGTTCATTAGGGCAAGAGCACACTTGGCCCAGACGAGCATAAAGGACACTGAGCTGTTCTATGGTACAGTACAGTACAGTACTGTTCTATGGACATGTGAACTGGTGAGTGGTGACTGGTCCATCGAACTCGTAGCCTGAATGTTTGAAGTGGGAGGGAATTCACCATTACCTGAATGTTGCATCAAATGGCCGGTATAAAGTTGCTACATCACTCGAGTCTCTGGCTGAACTCCGCCGGCTTTCGGGTTTATTCTTTTTAGTTTTTAAAAATTATTTTTTTGATTTTTCTATAGAGTATTTTTTAAGATAAAATCTACAAGTTGATCGTAGTATATATTATAATAATTTTATTTATATCGACCAAAATCGTACGTGCATTTCTGTTATTCCGTAATCTCTCTTACAAATAATTCAAAAGCCATAAACTACACTAAATAATTATAAGTTGAAACAAAAAAGAACAAGCGTTCACCCTGAACTCCCTAGAAAAGAATAGTTAAAGCAACTCCTTGAGCAGGTGGACTTAATTTCAGATGGATCATAATTACTAATTTGAAGCTCCTAATAAAGATAGCTAAAATACTAAGGGTGTGCTCAGTTGGGTTTATTTTTTATGGCTTATGACTGAATTTTTATGTGATAGGTTGAAATTATACTGTAGCTGATGATGATTTATTTGGCATAATTAAAATTAAAAAATTTAAAAATAGAAAAAAACGGGTTAACCCAACACGTATGATACAAACGAATACGGGATAAAAGAACCGACAAAAAAGCTAAAAAACCAAAAAAAAAACAAAATTTAAAAATAGTGAAAAATAAACCGAAAGTCAGAAATTAGATCTATATCTAAACTTATGCCTAAATTTAGATATAGTGAAAAATTGCTCCAGTTCTTCTTCAATCAACAAGAAATGGAGGTGACATCTTAACCGTAGAAGAAAAGCAGGAGGGATGCGACAGCTGACATCTTATCTTATTAGTAGGCTTCAGACTTAGGGTATCTGTAGTGTATAAAAATAGAAGGTCATAAGTCATTTTAATGTTGATCTTATATATTACAGGATTGATCTTAAACAGACCATAAGCAAAAAAGGCTTAAGGCCGGTTCTTAAGCTAAAGATATGGCCACAAGTATTAAAATATAATTTTCTTTTAATCCTGTTGTTCTCTCTCCCCTACCAGCCAACTACCAATAACCATAAGTATTAAAATACAATTTTTTACTGTCGAGTAGGACTCTTGTTACAGCTGAGCGATGATCTCAAACATAACGAGTCGATCTTAATAATTAGATGGAACTCACCTTAAGATCTATTATAACCTTATACTTCTGGTACGCTAAGCCTACTCCCGTCACACCCAGGTAGCTCGCAAGCACTCAGAACCTCACATTATTCGGAGAATTGTGATTGAAGCCTAGGCTCAAGTGTTGGCACTTTCAGATGCATCAGAGCAGCAGAGATCGGAAGCCCCGGCACGGTAAGATTTCTTTCACAAATTAGCCAACACAGATGACATCATCTAACAGAGAGAACAGAAAGAATATTGCACCTATAAAAAGGAAGGTCTCGTGTTCTTGAACCTGATCTCAGCCTTACCACCATCATAATGTTGAGATCTCACCGATGTCGAAGACTCATTGGTCAGAGCAGTGCACCTGCCTTCTTAATGCAATCGCATACGAGCCTTTGCATGTTCTTGAAAAAGCGAAGTGACCTGGACTAAACTCATTACTCATTGTTCATGCATTGGCACTTTCACATGCATCATTGAGAAAGATTTACAGCAGCATGGTATGTTGTATTTTTTTGTGTACAAAAAAATGATCGACTAAACAGAGGTAAATAGGAGTTTCTAAATTTTTGCTATAATTCCAATAATTATAACAAAGATCAATAAATGAACCTAGCATAAGTCAAAAACGAATTTTCTACGGCACCATTAGTTATGTCTCTACTAAATACAATTATAGCTACACAAGATATACAATTCAATAGCTAGAAAAGTTCATGTGGAAGAGTAAAGACAAGAGATAACTACGATGGAGACATGTAATGTTTTCCCATAGTATCGAAGACTTGTTGATCTTCATTAATTCACGTTGAGGTAAGTCCAAATGAATTGGACCGACTCCATGTAAACCTAACGATCTCAAATCCACTAAGTTGCTATTCCTCTGCTCCAAAGATGACGAGCACCAAACCACTCACAATTGGCGCCAAACCTCTTCACAAACTTCTTGAAGAGATCACCATGCAAACTCTTTCCAAATCGTTTAGACACCGGCAAGTACCAAGAGTAATAAATCATAACGTTTGCTCGAGAAGAAACAAGTGCCAAACACATTTAAATACTCTTCAACTACTAAAAAAATATGAAATATGAGCAAATGAGTAGAGAAGAGTACACACAAGGCTCTAGTGTATTCAATAAGGTCCTCCAAGATACAAGCCCTTATACTAGTGATGGGGTATTTATATCCCAAACCATAAATTTGACTGTTTGGAATAAATCTCAAAACAATTCAGTAGGTGTGGTACTACTGCTATGTATGGCCGGTACTACCATACCTACTGTTCAACAGTTATGTGTAATTAATGCATTCAAACTATCCGTTCAACAATATTACGATACTACTGCCAACTAGGATCTGTACTACCGCATTGTGGTAGTACCACATCCTAGGATCGGTACTACCAATTTTCAGAGCTCCAAGATTTGTCCAAAAGTACGCTCTCTAGAAAAAAACGTATCACAGAAAAAATGGCACTACCGTCGGTCGGTAGTACCGTACCTCCTGGTCGGTGCTATTGTTTTTCCTGATAGAGTTTGCTAAAAACAGATTTTAGATGCATGCATGACTCTTTGTTGATCAAAATGGCATAAAACTAATTCTCCAACTACTAATCATGATCCCACCTTATAGTACGACGTCTAGCCTACCAATCCGGTCTTTTCTCAAACTCCGAGAGCAGCAAAATGTAAAAGGGATCTTAAAGCTAAATTTTACCTTTGTCTTGAGCCAAGTCAATCCTTTCTAGTTTTTGCATGCCATCGTTGCATTGTCATCCGTGCTCCAGGACTAAATATTTTAACACATTTTAGCACATATGTTAGTCTCAAATATAATATTATCATTAATCACCAAAACCAATTTTTAGGGTCTAAATACTTTCAATCTCCCCTTTTTGGTAATTAATGACAACCAAAACAGTACGAAGGAAATTTAGAGATTTTTGAAAATACTCCACGTCTTGGAACAAGTTGTATTTTTTTATTTTGACTTTTGAATACAAATAATTCTTGAGAGAAGCTCAAAAGAGAGAAAGAATTAGTTGCATTCAAGAGTCGATCAACACAATAGAGAAAACTCCTAAATATGTGCATATATGATTTGAAGTGATTTTCATGCACATGCTTAGAGTTTAGAAAATATGGCGGAGTTTCATTTATTTATTAAAATTCGAGGAATCTTTTCAGAAGATAATAAGTATGAGTATGAACATGAGAAGTAATATTCAGAACACGATAAGCATGAACAAGATTGATATAGCCATATAACCATAACATTAGGTTCATAAGCATAAAGAACAACGAGTTCATAAGCATAAAAAAATGTTCTAATTATTACAAGTTCATGTGAATCAACCAAACTTAGTTCAAATGACAAGTTTCTCAAATACTAAGTACTTCAAGTAATATATAGATAGAAAGAAAATAAAGCTTCTTCTTTTTGCAAGCTCTTCTCCTCCTTTGGCTTCTCCTCTTTTTCTCCAATATCTCCCCTTTGGCATCAAGTGCAAAAAAAGCTACTCCTGAGGTGATGGGTCGCGAAGGCGACGACGTTGATAGCGAATGGGAAAAGGACGATGAGGTGCCGAGGAGGATGAAGCACGCTCTAAAGCGCTCACACGCTGAGTTAGGGAAGCTAGCTGATTATTTATCTCCACTTGAATGTCTCAGATTTGCAAGACCACATCAAATATTTGAGATAAAGAAACTGGATTAGCTATAGGTGGAGCGTCCTCATACCATTGCTCATGTTCTTCCACTTGAGAGCAAGGAAGGGTAGCAGAGAGGACTGCAGCAACTTCCTTAGGCTTGTAGGGCTTGTGAGCTGCTAGCTTTGCCTCTCGATAATTTATTTTCCTTATGGTGAGGTGAAATATCAAGCTCCATTTTAGTTGGTGTTGGTGTTAATGACAAATACCATTATGGAGTTTTACAAACACTATTATAATGTTTTGGTGTTAATGACAAATACTTTTATAATGTGTTGGTGATAATGACAAATGCATATATGCGACTAATATGTTTGTTTAAATTTATCTATACTTAGTCTCATTTGGATGGTAAAGTAAATTCAAAGAGGTATGCATTCGAAATCACATTCTCAGATACTCATGCATTCCTTAGATCCAAAATATAGATTGAACTCCTCTTTTAGTCTAAAATGAATATGTGTATATGTCTTCATTATATATACTTGTATGTACACATTTAGGGGGAGCTCTCTCTATGTTTTGGAGTATCATGAGTATGGATCCATGCTTTTTTTAATATGCATATTTAGGATATTTACGTTGAAACACATCCATTGAATATATATATAGCTTGTGTAGTTTATATATACTTATGTGCAATCGGGTTGTCATCCAACTCCTCCATTATGTGTTAATGGTTGGACGATTAATGAGAACCGGATAAGTAATCTTTGTTTAAAACTTATCTTAGAGTATACAAATTATTGTGTACAAGTTGTATACCCGCAAATCTAATTTTATCTCATTGTTTGTTGAGATTGTCATGAATTACCAAAAAGGAAAGATTGTTGAGTCTAGTCTCTCCATTATGTGTTAATGGTAAAGTTTGGTAATTGATGACAATTGTTTTATGGACTAACAGTTTCCATGAGTTGGATGAATATGTTAGGTTCCACAAATGAGGATGACTAGGGATGACTTCATGTATTGAAGATCATCAAGTAAAGACTTGAGAAGAAGATGGCTTCATGTGTTGAAGGCCATTAAGAAGAAATTGCATCATGAGTTGATGCATGTCCAAGATGATCATATGTTGATCAAGTAAAGACCATCATGTGTTGATGAAGTTGATGAGAAGAATGCATAATGAGTTGATGCATATCAAGACGATGACCCAAGGCAAATGTATGAACTAGCTAGGGCTAAGGATGTGTTCCTAGTCTTTTACCAGTTTTGGTGTTTGGTTGGAAGACCGGATTGCTAGTATAGTTTGTCATACTATTAAGAGGGGTCATGTCTAGTAGTTTAAGTCTCATCATGTGTTGATGGCTCGTCCTTACCTGCTCTAGCTCATCTTGACATGAGGCATATATTTGCGAATGTGTTTTGCAAATAGTTGAAACTCATGTGCTGTCCTCTTGTAACACGGGACTATGCATTGCAAATGTGTTTTGCATGTGCTTGAAGTCATGTTTCTATTCTTTGTGATATGAGGCTTATATTTGCAAATGTGTTTTGCAAATGATTGAAGCCCATATATAATCCTTGTGACATGTGACTTAGGTTTGCAAATGTGTTTTGCAAATGTGAGAAATCCATGTACAAATTCTTTGTCTCATGATTTCAAACGTGTGCAAATGTGTTTTGCAACTTGTCGGGAATCATGTGTGATCTTTGTGTGCATGATATTGTAGTTTGCAAATGTGTTTTGCAAAATCTGCTGAGATGTCTGCACTTCTCAAGAAAAATCGGAACTACCGCTGTGTGCGTAGCAGTACTACCGAGTGTCAGAAGTACCAGCTCTGTGTGAGCGGTACTACCGCCTGGCGGTCTGACCAGCATGAGTATTGCGGTCCGACCGGCCTGTGACTAGCGGTCTGACTGGCTTGATCTAGGGGTCTCACCGGCGGTTTGACCGGCTTTGAGGTAGCGGTCTGACCGGCTCACGAAACTTCTGTTGTTTCGCGCGGAACCTTTTTTCCAGAGAGTTACTCCGCGGATTTTTCTGAGAAGCGGTCTGACCGGTGTGATTTGCGGTCTGACCGGACCTGGCGGTCTGAATGGGCCTGTGTGGGCGGTTTGACCGGACCAGCGGCTTGGCCAACCGTGGGCGATCGACCGGGTTTTTTCGCAATGACTATTTTTTTCCGCCCGTCCTGATTTTTCAGGAATATGGCTCCAACGGCTAGTTTTCTTGTGTGGGGTATAAATACCCCCTTGTGGCCTGTTGGAGATATTGCTGATCGACCTTGTTCTGTACTCTTGAGCTAGAGTGAAGCTCTCCACTCAATTGTGCATATGTTGCACTTTGTGAGAAAGGAGAGAGGTTCTAGAGTGCATGTGTTGTATCTAGAGGTGGACTTTATGTCCAGTTGAGCTAGTGCATTCGTTGCACATGGTGATAGTCAAGTGAGGGACTTAACTTGTTACTCTTGGAGTTTGCTGACCCCTAGACGGCGTTGGCGGCGTCGTGCGTAGTGATCTTCTCAAGAAGGTTGTGAAAAGACCCGGCGAAGTTGTGAAGGTTGTAGCTCAGCTACCCGGAGTGGAAAAGAGCTACCACTAGTGGAGTTGAGGTGGAAGGCTTAATTCGTGGAGTCGGTCCGATTTGTTCGGGCTTACCTTAACGTGGATTAGGGGAGACCGGTAAGTCTCCGAGCACCATGGTAAAAAGAGAATATGTCAATTGTGGTTTGTTCCTTGTGCTCAATTTATATTCAAGCAATTTACATTCATAGAATTAAATTAATTGCCTGTATACCTAGGATTGCAAACCTTGACCTAAGCTAGAATTGTTGGTGCACTTAGGCGAATTTATTTGTTTTAGGCGCTATTTGTACTAAACCAATTTTTAGAACGCCTCCATTTGTAGCCTACCATTTTTGAAGGATGCAATCTCTCTGATAATGAGGTCAACCACATCAAACTGATGATTGTTCATAATGCAGTCAATGATGTTCCAAGCATGACCTCGAATTGCATCAAAATTCCCACTCTTTGGGAAGGTGTGGTTGATGATGCGGTTGATTAGGCTTGAGAAGGGAAGAAGTCCAACTATCTTACCAGAAGTGAATCAGACAGAGGTGTCATAAAACTGAGTCCATGTGGCAATTCTAAGAGCCAGCCTGGTGTAGATCTTCTCATGACATCCAAGGTGAGGTCTCAAAGCTATCTCAAACTCAACCATGGTGGCCTCTACTCTCTTGTATCCCGTCATCCAAGTCATATAGTCAAAATCTGGGGATACGTATATTATCAGACCCAGATTTTACAATCCAGAATCCTCTGTGATTCCACCGCACTATTCCCTGGATCAGTAGATAGTGCTCACAGATTTAGAAATGAACATCAGAATACATATCATACGGAAGCATAAATATAATAGTAAACTTACTCATGGGCCGATTAGGCCGAAATCATTGAATTGCAGCAGCGGAAGAACGAAGCACACAGGTGGGACCTACAGGGCATGCCCACAGGCAGCCAACTAGGGGTTTGCGACCTAGTTCTTGACTTCTTCATCTTCTTTGGCATCATGACCAAGAGTATTGCTGAAGCGTAGTGATCTGATTTCCTGATTCTGGATTTATTGTGAGAGCGAGTGTGAGCACAGTAACCACCATGCTCCGCGAGCCAATACACATGATGCAAATAAATAATATGCAGGGCTAATCAAAGGAGAGGCTCGGGTTGTTTTATTTGCCAGAAATTGCCTTTAACATTTTTTTTATCATTTAATCATGATGTTATTAGTGCTGCCTAAAACTCCGAACAACGAGTGTCATTATTTATGTAATCCACTGATCATACACTCATTGCTGCCTAAGACTCTAAACAGCGAGTGTCATCATTTATCTAATTCACCGAACATACACTTTCTATATTAATTGCTGTCTAAACTCCAAACAGCGAATATCATCATTTATTTAATCCACCGAACATACATCTTCTATATTGATTGCTGTCTAAGACTCCAAACAGCTAGTGCTATCATTTATTTTGATTCCACCAATATCTTTTGTGTTCTAAATTCCTAATAACCCAATCTTGTAATTGCTATTCATCAACACTTCACTTCTGAATTCTAATGATTATCTAACATAATTACTTTTTAATCCACCGAAATCATTTGTATCAAGACTTTCTAACAATTCAATCCTTTATATTGTTGATCCAAAATCATAATTTGCTCTTCCAATAATTAACCCTATTTTCCATTATCTATCCCTAACTAATTCACTAGTACACCTCCACCAAGAATATCGTTAATCAAGTTTGCACTCCAATTATCATATCTCCAAATTCCCAAAAATTCAATTCGTCCCTCTAGTATTTGATCAAAACCTATTAAACCCAACATTTCCAACATCTTCCAAGAATTTATATTAGTTATCAGTATTGTAATCCAGCAATTACCTTTGCACTCTCTAATTCTCCAAAAATTATTTAAATCATCTATCTAGCCTATCTATCCATTTAGGCTTCACCAATTTATTTCTCCTAGAATCCACACTATCGCTTTCTCTTTATGATCGACATGAATCCACCAACATCTTTATGCGTCTACCATAAACAGCCATATTTGTTTCTTACGACTCTATTTATTCTTCCTGACATTTTATTTTGTGAGAAGTATTATCATTATTTGCTTTTGAAATATAATACATAGAAATTTCCTGAGACCTAGCAGTTTGAACCAAAAATATAATATGTAAGAGAATGCAATAATAATAGCGATTCAGATTCTATCCACCGTTACATGGCTTCTGCACCATATGCTAACCTTTCAGCGTTATAACCGCTTATCTTATCACCGAGACGACACCCAGGGCAACACAAATCAGGGCTTTTCGCTGACCTCCTCTTTTCCATTCCCACCCACAAGGTTTTTGAAATAGAACTATATCTGGTTAAGTTCCCATGTCCGCCCTTGACCGTGGGCACAACTATTCAAATAGTTTTGACTTTACAGAGTTTGTACACTTTCACCACAAGAGACAATTCGCTCGTTGCCCCACATGATTCCTTAGTCACGTGGTTGAGTAGACCATCATAGTGGCTTTTCAAAGTATCTAGCCTCCTTTGTCATCTCACCTTATGGGCTGCTCCCACTTGCGGTGGGTCCCATACTATGCACGGGATGTAACCACGTCTACTAGCGCAGCCGGGCTCCACTCCCCACAACGCTAGTACGGCTAGTTACTTCACCCTCCACTCGGTGTCCCTTTAGGCCTCGCCTTGCCCTTGCGTATCCACTTCTTTCCACTACTGGTGAGATGAGTCCAAGGGTTTCGATAAATTTACTTAGCCAAGTTGTACTTTACAGACTTGTGGTTGTACGGTTTTACATAGTAGGTCATGACAAGATTCTGTCATTAGTGGTATCTGGGCGGTTCTACCACTAACCATTTTGTGCTTCCACTACACCACACACCAGCCCCCATACCATCCGCCCAGATATTTAAGCAAGTTGGGGTTTTTGGGAGCATAAAATAATCTTATCTGAATACACCAGTCATCACCACCATGACTTCCCAAATCAGTTTCTCATGATTAAAAATGATAATGATGCTTGGAGCATTTCAGCGCCCCCGAGTATCTAAGCAGTACTAAGCATGACGTATAATTACAGACTTATTTTCGAAAGGTTACTATCACAATTTTGCTAGGGTGACAGGGTTCACCTATTCAATATTCCAAAGGAGGTGTAATATTAATGATGGTAAACAATGGGCATGTAACTAGAATATTAAATTAAACATGTATTTGCATATAAAATAACAGCATGCAATTTGATAATTTAAACAAAAGTAATTTGCAAAAAATGTAGGTTCAGCATGATCAAAGTATTGACTCGCCTTGCGCGGTTTACCGCGGTCTTGAGCTCACTCAAAGCCTTTTCGGTCGATTATTTGGATTATTGATCTTCGTCTCTTTCCAATTCTTGATCCGGCTCGACTTGTCATCTCTTAGTGGCTCTAGTGACTAATTACACGACTAACGACTGACAAATTCAACAAATCCAACAAAAAGTCCAAATAAGTTTAATTGAGTTTATTTATGATTTGCTTGTGATTAAGGGTGTGTAGTGAGCTGCAGGATAGAGAAGGGGTCAAACAATTTTTTGGGTGGAAGAGAAGTGATGGAGTAACTTCACCGGTAGAGGATATAAAGGAAGGATTGGCATTGAAGGAATATTCACAAGAATATCCCGCTTTTAGATAGGAGTATGGCTAGACATAGCCGATTGCAAGTCACCAAGACTCGATCTTGCTTGAACAGATTTAGATATGGAGATAAAGACATGGCATATTATTTAGACCATTCGAGCTTTTGATAGGATATGATATTAGTATTTGATTTGTGTGAAAGTAGAATTTGGGTGTTTTGAAATTAACTTTATAAAGCTTCAAGTCCCAGTTTATGATGACATGCATTTTTAATTTCTTACATTAGTTAATCTCAGAGTAATTATCTTGCTAATTCAGTTAGCAATGAATTAGGGTTAAGTTTCTAGCATTAATAATATATAAACTCCTTCAATTAGTTTCGCATATTAAGCTTTAATATTAACATTCATTGAGTCCAAGATAATTACTTGTCATTTGAAAAAATAGTTCATCGAATAATCTCGCTTTAGTTAACCTTTACATAAGGTTGAATTATTAATTTTGGTTGGCACATAATTTACCAAGGTTAAAGTTTCTCTTTTTTTATTTAGAATTGCTACAGTACCCATTATAGTTTTACAATTAAATTCTTATTCTTATTATATTTTATTAGCTTGCAAGCTTGAACACTTATTGAGTATGAGGTTGAATCGTGAGGCATGCAAGCAAAACCCGGGGTATTACCCAGGCGGTCCCACCAGCCAGAGAGAGTGAGAGAACAGAGGAGAAACGGAGCAGCCGGGAAGAGCCAGCCGAAAACAGAGGAGGTGCACGACGATCGGGGCAAGCGGCGCCGTTGGTGGGAGGGTCGGCCGGGGAGGTGTCGGTGGTGGCCAAAACGGAAACTGCTCGAGGCGAGGACGCCCCTGGGGGTGGCGGCTATGGCTAGGAGGCACTGTGGCGAGCCGGCGGCGGTGGAGAGCGGACGACAGGGGAGACCAGTAATGGCGGTGGCGGCCGGAGGAAGGGGGAGCGAAATAAGGGGAGCACGAGTGGAGTGGGCCACGAGGAACTCACCCAGGGGGTCGGTGGAGCCGGAGGAAGCCCGAGGCAGGCCGTCGACGTGCGTGGGCGGCGACGCGGGGAGGCTCACGCGGAGGGAGGAGATCGGGCGAGGAGAGGTCCGGGCGATGGTTGGGGGAGCTCGAGGGCTACACGGTGATGATCCACACCCAAGGAATCAAGGCGCCTTGCACCGAGTTGGAGACGACAGTGACAATGGCGGTGGTGGCCGGAACTGGAGAAGGGCGGCCGTGCGGCGAGCCGAGGGCGTCGGAGTCCGATTACTCGAGGGAGGAGTGAGGAGGCCTTCGGGGGCACGCTGTGACACGGTTGGACTGGCGGGAGCTTTACAGGAGAGGCAGGACGGCGTGGAGGCGCGACGGTCGGTGCGGCACGGAGGCGACTCGACCGCTTGGGGCTTCTTATAGGCGGTGGACGGGCGCTGTGGCAGAGCTGTAGTCGAAGACCAGGTAACAGTGGACGGGACGGTGAGGGGACTCGGCAGTCAGGCTCCCGGCATCATGGGCGTCACGGGCGTGCAGGCGGGAGCAGGGCCGTGCGACGAAATGGCGAGGGGACAGGGACAACAGGATTCGCGGGAGGCAGGGCTTGCTGGGATCATTTGTTGCCTCCCTCATCAAGGTCAAGATGACCATTTGTTGCCATGTGAGTCTTGATGGGCTTAGCGCCTTCCATATCAAATTTCTCGAATAAGTCCTTCATGTACTTCGTTTGGCTTACAAACGCCCCTCCTTGAGTTGCTTGATTTGAAGTCCAAGGAGGTAGCTGAACTCTCCAATCTTGGATATCTCAAATTCACTAAACATCATATCACCAAACTCTTTGAAAAAATCTTAGTTAGTAGACCCGAATATAATATCATCAACATAAATTTGACAAATAAAGTATTTATCATCTATAATTTTTGTAAATAGTGTTGTATTAACCTTCCAAATTTTGAATCCCTTTGAGAGTAGAAAATCTTGAAGGAGCTCATATCATACTCTAGGAACTTATTTAAGACCATATAGCGTCTTGGAGAATTTGTACACATGATTTGGATTCTTAGGATCCTCAAAACCAGGGGGTTGTTCAACATAAACAAGCTTAATTTTTTTCTACTTAAGAATGCACTTTTAACATCCACTTGAAATAATTTTATATAAAAACATGATGCAAATGCAAGTAGTATGCGAATGGATTTAAGTCTAGCTACGGGAGCAAATGTTTCATCATAATTCAAACCTTTGACTTGAGTATAATCTTGAGCGACCAACCTTGCCTTATTTCTTATCACAAATCTGCTCTCATCTTGTATGTTCTGGAAGACCCATTTTGTACCAATGACCCATTTTATATCTAAATGTTGTTACAGGCAAAGTTGTTTAATTCTTCATGCATCACATTCACCCAATTTGGATTGTTTAATGCCTCATCTATGCGCCTAGGCTCAAGAGAGGAAACAAATGAGTAATGTTCACAAGATGAAGCAACAAAGGATCGAGTTTGAACACCCTTACTTACGTCTCCCATATTTCATCTATTAGATGATCTTTTGCTATTGCGTTGTGAATCTTTAGAGGTAGCGTGGATGGTTGTTCTTCTTTCTTTTCTTCTACATTTATTGCTTGAATATTATTTGTTGTAGAAGAGGTAGGAGGCTCGACTTGAGTTGACGATGGTGAGCCGGTTGGATCTTCTTTTGGCTTGATGTCACTGATTTGCATATTCTTCATGGCTTGCCTCAATCCTTTATCACGTACATCATCCAAATTATCTTATTCTTCTTGATAGCAGTTAGTCTCATCAAATTGTACATCAGAAGTTTCTTCAACTAAATCAGAGTTTTTGTTGAAGACATGATATGCCTTGCTATTTGATCAGTACCCAAGCAAAAATTCAACATCACAACGACTTTAAAATTTTGAGAGCCAAACACCTTTTCTCAAAATATAACACTTGCAATCGAAAATAGGAAAAATAAGAGATATTCGGTTTTCTTCCAATGAGAAGCTCATATGAGGTCTTTTTCAAAAGACGATGCAAGTAAAGACGATTTATGGTATGACAAGCAGTATTAATTGCTTTCGCCCAAAAATGATCAGAAGTATTATATTCATCAAGTATTTATAACATCTTGATTTTCAGAGCCTTTTTGAAGATTTTAAAATAAAATTCACCAGTTGGATTTCCCCCCTCGGTTCTCTTGTCCCGCAGCTGCTAGCTCTCGCCGAAGTTTGCCATCGTTCTTGCCATCATCGCTGCTGTCTTTCGCTCCAGCTGCAGTTTGCCGTCCTCGTCGGTACGCCGTCTGCCGTAGTTCCCTGAGTCATCCTAGCCACCGTGAGTCCACCGCCGAGCCTTGTTCAGCTGCCGATCAGCCCCACCGTCGTCTCGCCTCGCCAGGTCGTTCGTCGCCAACCGCACGACCGCTCGCCTGCCGAAGCGCCATCTCGATTCCCGTGCCAGCCAACGTTAGCGCTGACGCCACCCCGCACCACGCCCGCTCGTCCCTTCGACTTCTCGATGAACTGAGAGGCTTACACCTTGGGCCCACCTGTCAGATGCACTATTCCATAGACCCATGAACTGATTGAGTCGAGTCAGCTGCCACCTCACCTGCCACGTCAGCCCTAGTTGCCAGTCAGCAGCCACGTTAGCACGCCCAGTCACACGTGCACTATTTCGTGAGACGAGTTCACCGTATGCTAGCCTTTTCATGCAACGGGTTCACAGCATAGTAGTCTTTTCTAGTTTTTAGCATTTTCCTTCAGATTAGATTTTCCAAGAGTCGTTCTTCTCTATCTTAGCTACGATTGACCTGATTCTTTTTTCCTAAATTCATATAAAATTGAGCTCTATCTTTTGGTTCTGATTTTAAAGTTTTTGGAGTTCATTTGAATTTTATTTGAATTTATTTTTTTGTATCATTTCATTTTCTCTCTCGTCAGATCACACATTCGAAGGAGCTGAAGCAAGATTTGAAGATCAAGCGCCATTAACTGAGTAAGGCCAAGGCAAGTCATGACTTTTGATCATGTTGAACCTAGTTTTTAAATCTATTATTTATTATTTTATTTTAAATTATCATGCATCGCTACTTTATTATAAAACCTTTGTACCTAGTAGCTATTGTCCAAATTGATTAATTCCTCCTTGATAAATTGAATGCCATGATTCCATCGTCATCATAGGATGTGTAATTATCTAGTGATGTAATATTAGTTGTCACATGGGTTGTATGCTTAAATTTCTTAGCCATGCTTATAGTTACGATTGGGCTCATCATCACATGAAATCAAATAATTAGTTTTGACTTAATGATATATTGAATCATGGTTATAGCCATAGTTATAAAATTTCAGTACCATGACATTAGTGTTGGTTATACAAAATTGGTTTTTAGTTGGGTAAGTGATCATGCAGTAAAGGGGGAAGTGTGGATTCACTTCAAGGGATGTGAAAGTCTCGCCTCGGTAATATTTAAGAACTTAACTTTGTACGTCATTGATCTGAGCCTTACTGTATAACCACATGTCTAGTATGGGATAGACCTGGCTGATTAATTTGTGATATTTCAATTTTTATTCCGCCATTGTGCTGAACATGATTGCTGATTTCTATGAGGCGCAAGGGGGTGTGATGTGAAACCCTAGCGGACGGAATTGGGTTGGGATTGACCATTGTAAAGGCCTTGTCATGATTTCTCCGCTGCACACCAAAGAAAGTGTGTTAATCGTGTGGTAATATGAGATTATCATGTATTGTAGGTAAAGTTGTGCAACCTCTGCAGAGTGTAAAATTATTCGAATAGCCATGTCCCCGGTTATGGACAATGCTTGGTGATTTCACACAAGGGGTATAATTTTCATAAAAACTTGGTTGGATTAAGCTGTGAGTGAATGGTTAGTTCATTGGTGCTTTATTACGTGAATGGTTAGTTCACGTGTGGCTCATTAGAGTGGATGATCAGTTCCCTTGTGGTTACTCTCAATTCCTTTGATTATTTACTTACTAATCATTCTCAAAATTGTTTTTTCAATCTATTTATTGTATTTACTTTAAATTGTTGCTTTTTACAAATTAACCTTTCAGCCATCTATTGGTAAGCCTTGCAAACTATATTGCATTCTTTGTTACAAATGACTTGCTGAGTACTCTATGTACCCACAGCTATATCTATATTTGCTTAGTTGAAGGAGAAAAATTATATCAGAAGGAGGTACCTGAAGGAGGATACTTCGTCGACTACACGGATTAGGACTTCACTTCCCAATCGATTGCCTGTGGGCATGTCGAATGGCTACTACGCTTATTTTGTATTTCCGCTATAAGGTTCTTAAGCCTTTCAAGCTATTATCTGTAAACTTGGCCATAAGGTCATAACTCTGATGATTAATAATATTTGAGTCTTTTCCTTTATTTATTGTGATGTGGTCGATATTTCATCTTTGTTTTTGCTGTGTGCACTAGCGTGATTCTAGACTAGTGCAGAATACACAAGAGAGTCAGTATTTGCATATTCGGGTCTTGACAGTATTGCCCTAGCCATTTCAATTAATATTTGATTTTTCTTTTCTACTACTCTATTTTCCTTCAGTGTGTAGGTTGTGGAAAATCCATATTTTATTCTGTAGGACCGAAATGCCGACAGAGGGGGTGAATGTCATTCTCTTGAAAATCGCCCCCGAGAGCAACTCACTAAAAATTAATTCTGCTAAAAACTGGAACGCATGCGATACTAAAACATTCAGCATAAATCAGAGAGTAATCAGTAAAAATTTCAGCTGAAAATAATGTCGTTTGATTTGCATGCAAAATGGTCAAAGATCAGCAAAAGAATAAAAAGAAAAGCGACTCAGTCGTGGAATGCTGCTAGCAGGCAGAAGACTCAAAGCAGACTAAGGAGCGGCAAGAAACTAAATACCTGAGAGAACTTAAAGCAAACTGAAAAAGGGAAAAACAAAACTGAAAGCAGAGCAAATCTGAAAAGAGCAACAACATTTTAAGCAAAAGCAAATCAAGCCTGCCTTACTGAAAAGATAAAGCCACTCTTTCTCTTTTTCTGGAAAGAAAATTCATGTGATCCACTGCTTCTTCCTTGGGACAAAGAAAGAAGAAAATGGAATCATCATTGAAGAAACACAGAGCTCAAAACCAACCGAACTAATTTCTCCGGACTCGAAATTCTTCTTTGTTCTTGAGCAGAAACAACAAACACATCTAGAGATCAAGAGATTCTCAAACACTGCAGGAGAAGACCTTAGGACAAGTAGGCACAAATCAGAAAGCAATCTTCTGAGAAGAAATCACGAACTTCAAACATCCTCTGCTCTTCGAAATACAGGAACAGCAAGATAAAAATATCTCAGTGAAGAACCAAGAGTCTCACGCTGGAGACATGGATCACACCACTCTGTACTCCACCAACTCCTTAATAGAAAGACAAAAAGGAGAAGAACACAAAGCAAAGACTCTCAAAATCCATGATACCGGCAAGAACAGAAAAACTTCAGATTTCATTCTAACCAAAAATTACAAAAGAGTCCCTATACGCATGGACATTAGAACAAGAAGAATGATTACAAGTCACTTAATCCATCCTCTCCCTCTCAATCCTCAAGAACACCAAGAGCCTCACATGCTTCTTGGGAGGAACACACACAAAATGGAGAGCAAATGTACAAAAACCCTCAAGGGGGTATACAGCCCGCAACACCTATTTATAGCCCTTGGCTAACGGGTCTCCAACCCGTTACGCCGGCTAAACCCTAACGGAGCCGTCTCCTGCTTGTGCAGCCTTGCGAATTTACCGATTCGCCCCTCCTGCACCTTCCCAGAAGCTTCCGCGCTCCTTGTTGTGTACGCCTCGCAACCACATCGAATCTCCGCCGTCTTCGACACATCCGACCGTTCTGACCTCAACGCCACCTGCGTCTAGTCCGGTCACCTCGTGTCTCGCCACGACTCCGCCTCGATGTCCTGCAGCTAACACAGACAAGAAACTCATCAAATAGCACCGCTCGATGCATGAAAGCATAACTAGCATCAGTGACACAATATTAAGCCCAAACCTATCAAATCATCAGAATAATCATCATAAACCTATTGACCAGGTTTGACCAAGTCCGACCGAGCCCGTTGCACCCCGCAACGTCAAGGTCCGAACCAACCAACTCAAACTCGACTTCCCTAAGCCGATGTCAATTACTCATCATACACATGGGATGACCTCACATAGTCTCTCATATTCCAAGTTTATCATAAAAAATCTTCAATTATAGCGTTCTTCTACTCGAAACCATTGTCACTACGGATTTTTTATTTTGAAATCAAATTTATTTTGGTACCTTGTTGCAAAACTTTTGAAAATACCAGAGGCTTTGGCTTTGTCATGTAAAAGAACACCCAAGTATATCTTAAGTAATCATCTACAACGACTAAATAATAGCTATTGCCCCTGATGCTCTTGTTGGTTGTTGGTCCAAATAAATCCACATGTAAGAGTTCAATGGTCTAGAGATTGAAACAATACTTTTAGAAGGATGAAAATTTACAACTTACTTTTCAGCTTGATAAGCACTTCAGAATCTATTTTTCTTAAACTTTATATCTTTTAGGCCAACCACTAAGTCATGATTGGAAAGCTTTTTGAGTTGTATCGTTCCCACATAATCTAGCCTTATATGCCAAAGCCAACCCAAAGAAGTTTTCACAATTAAAAATGTTTTCAATCATGAATTACTAGAAAACAAATCAACCAAATAAAGATTTCCAAATCTAAAGCCTTTGAAAACTAACTCATTTTCTTTTCCTTTGAAATGGTAACACTATATCGAGAGAATGTGCATGAGACTGAGATCACATGATTGAGCAACGAATAGTAAATTAAAATTTAATGTTTATACTACAGATACATTACATATTGAAAAGTAATTTGGGATAGCGATTTTACCTAAACCAAGTATCTTTTCTTTTCTATTGTCTCCAAATATGATTTTCTCGTTGCTACCATTTTCAAATGTGTTGAACATCTTTCGATTTTCGGTCATATTTTGAGTGCACCCGCTATCAAGCACCTAATGTCTTCCACCGGTCTTGTAGTTTACCTACAAAAGAAAATTAAATTCTTTTATGTAACAAATTTGTTTGGGTCCTTGTAGGTTAGTGACTAAGGCTTTAGTCACCAAAATAACATTCTTTTTAGTGTCTAAAATTGAAGTGCCAACAAATCTTACAATAATTTTACCATCTTTAGTTTTTCTAAGCATATAGCATGAATTAAAAATATCAATGGACGGGGTCTTACCAATGGGACATGTTTGTTGCAAATGTCCCACACCTCGGCACTTATGGCAATATTTGCCATTTTCTTTTATAAACCTTGTGGGCTTGTAAACTGGTTTGTTATATTTCTTAGGTACAAACCCAAGTCCCTCTTTATTGAATGAGCACTGTTGTTCACTCAATAGCTTGTCAAGGGTGGCTTTTCTCTTGAAATATCTTTTCAAGTTTTTGTTTAGCTTGGTTACTTGCTCATTTAGCTCATTATTTTCAATAATGAGTTTTGCATCATAAGTCTTAGCATTACCATGGTTAGAATCAATTTTAAAGCAACATAGCATAGCTGATAAATCATCATATGAAGTAGATGAGCTAGCCTTAGTAATTTCAACACTAGGTATCTCATTAATAATATCACAAGTAATTTTAATACTACTATGAGATTTGATTGAATCCTTTTGAAGGAGTGAGTCATGAGTTTCTTTTAACTCCTCATGAGAATCCTTTAGAGAGAGATATTCTCTCTTTAAGACTTCAAATTTTTTTCTCTTTCCCAAGATATTTATTCAAATCTTTAAGCATATCAATTAATTTATCATAGGAGGGTTCATCATTGTCAAGTGATTTTACCTTATCTCCTTTTGCCATGAGGCATGTAGGAGACGAGAAGAGCGATGAAGCCTCCTTGATAACGATACCGACAAGCTCTTTTTTCTTGGAGGACTCATCATCATCGAAGTAGGAGTCAATGTACTCCACATTGGAATCCTACTCTCTGATATGGGCTTCATTCTTACCATCCTTTTGAATCTTCTTCTTGTCATTGAAGTCCTTCTTGGATGACTTGCCCTTGTCATCCTTCTTCATTGGGCAATGAGAGGCAATGTGCCTCTTCTCATTGCACTCATAGCAATGAATATTGCTACAGCACTTGTTGTCATTGTAGGAGTTTTCCTTCTTGTTCTTGTCATGGCTAGCTTTAGTTTGAGGACTTCCTCATGAACTTCTTCATTTTTCTAATGAGGAGAGTTAATTCCTCCTCGGAGTCATCCTCTTGGCCTTCTGACTCATTGCTTGATACCGCTTTAGTTTTGAGAGTGGTAACCTTCTTGCTCTTAGAGGAGGATTGCTCTAAAAGCTCCTCCTTATCCTTCTTGTACAACTCATTAGTTATAAGGGCCCAAAAGTTAAGACGACATCATCCTTAGCAACTCAGGTGAATTGAGAAAGAGAGTTAACAACATCTCGTACTTCTTCGGCAAGGCACTAAACATTATTCTCACAATATCAACATTGATTAGTGAGGTCCCTAGGCTCTTGAGCTCATTTACAATGTTGTTGAGACATGAAAAATATTTCGTTAATATCCTATTGAGGTAACATTGCAAATGTCTCATATTTTATCCGGAGTCTATGCAATTTGGCCTCTTTGAGCGTGGATGTTCACTCATGGATTTTTGAGAGAGTTGTCCATGTTTTGTAAGTAATTTTCAAATTGCTCACTTGATTGAACTCATAGTATTTAAAACTCCAAAAAGAGCGTTCATCGCTTGAGCATCTAAATGAGCATTGTGCTCCTCAAGTTCCGTGGGGTGGTGTGGATCAAGAGGCATAACACAATCCTTATTTACAATTCTCTATATGCCCGGGCTCATGGCTTTTAAATAAATAGATATTCTAATTTTTCAATATGCATAATTTGAGCCATCAAATAGAGATGCCTTTCCTATAGTAATTCCCTCACTAGCTATCCCTTTCTCTCTTAGATGGTTAAGTTTAAATCAATGAGAGAGCAAACTCTAATACCACTTGTAGGATCAAGAATAATCGACTAGAGGAGGATAAATAGGAGATTCTAAAAATTTTCACTCTAATTCTAAGAATTACAACAACAAGGATCAATAAATGAACCTAGCATAAGTCAAAAGTAAATTTTCTAAGTTTTCAATAGATAGAGAAGTTAATGTGGAAGAGTAAAGATAAGAGATAACCATGATGAAGGCACATGATGCTTTTCCCGTGGTATCGAAGACTTGCCAGTCTTCACTAATCCACATTGAGATAAGTCCAAATGAATTGGACTGGCTCCACGAATTAAGCCTAACGACCTCAAATCCACTAAGACTGCTCTTCCTCTGCTCCAGAGATGGCAAACAACAAACCACTCACAATTGACGCCGAGCCTCATCACAAGCTTCTTGATGATATCACCGTGGAAACTTATCCTAAACCATTTAGGAGCCCGCAAAAATCATAGTGTTTGCTTAAAGAGAAACAAGTGCCAAAATGATCAACGAATGATGCAATGCACTTAAATGCTCTTCAGCTACTCAAAAATGTGAAATATGAGCAAATGCGTAGTGGAGAGTACACACAAGGCTCTAGTGTATTCAATGAGGTTCAAGATACATGCCCTTGTGTTGGTGAGGGGGTATTTACGTCCCCTAGCCACAAATTTGACGTTTGGAACAAATCCTAGAAAAATTCAGTATGTGCGGTACTACCGCCATATATGGCCGATATTACCATACCTACTGTTCAATGACTATTTTGAATGCAATTAATACGTCTAAACTAGCCGTTGAACAGACATTATGGTACTACCACCATCTACGATTGGTACGGTAGTACCATATCCTGAGATCGGTACTACCGATCGCAGAGCTTCAAGATTTGTCCAAAACATGCTCTCTGAAAAAACATACCACATGAAAAATCGGTACTACCGTCGACCGGTAGTACTGCTCCATAACAGCAGTATTATCGTCGGTCGATAGTACCGCATCTCCTGGCCGGTGCTACCGTTTTTCCTAATAGTGTTTTCTAAAAGCAGATTTTAGATGCATGCATAACTCTTTATTGATCAAGACGACACAAAATCAATTCTCAAGTTACTAGCCATGATCCCCCTTTATAGTTTGGCGTCTAGCCTACCAATCTGATCTTTTCTCAAACTCTGAGGCTAGTAAAATGTAAAAGGTATGCCATTGTTGTGTTGTCATCTGTGCTCTGTGACTAAACCTTTAACACATCTTAGCACATATATTAGTCCCAAATATAATATTGTCATTAATTATCAAAACCAATTTTTAGGGGTCTAGATGCTTTCAATTTTCAGATCTGAATCTGATCGGATTTGATCACTGCTGATTTTTCGATTGTTTAAAGAGTTTGATTAGGAAGTAATGCGAACTGATCGGAGATTATGATTAGGATCATCTTCAAACGTGGTGCTCTAAAGTGTGTGCACCGACCAAAGTCAGACATAGCCACTCAAGGTGTCTTCCGACTACAACTCTTAACCGTTATCTTTTGAGACTTTTCGAGTGGGGTGTTGTTCTCGTCTTCTAGAAGGTTACTATTCCAATTTCCAGTAAGTCTATATTTTGTTGCCGACTAGAACTCTGTTCCTTTCTCTGTTAGGGATTCTTATTTTCTAGCCTATATATGTACCCCAGTAGTTGCACGGTTGAGATACGTTGAAGTTTTTCGTGATTATAAGTTCTCCTCATATAGTGATTTTATCGTTTGTGTGTCCGTGGTTTTTCATCTGAAGGGGTTTTCCACGTTAAATCTCTATCTTGTGTTCTTGATTGTTTTGTGTCTTGTCTTATTGATTTTGTACTACTGTTATCCGATCCTAACATGCTAGATTTTCTTTTGCACTAAAGTCGGATGATTAGTAGCCATGCATCTCAGAAGCACATGTTTTGCTGCACATTGAGCAGCGAAAGAAAAACATTTTGTAGGATCGAATACCGCAACAGAGGGGGTGAATGATTTTCTCCGCTTTTTGATATCGAAAAACAAATCTCAAACAAGAAGAAAAGCAACCTAACTTACCAGATGTAGATTTCGACCGCGAAATGCTTGACTACTTGCTCGACCCCTTTGCATGTGCTCGATGAAGGTTTCGACCGCTCGACGTTCGACTGCTCGCTCGACCATTTGCTTGACCCCTTCGCACATAGTCATAATCTTCCTCTGCTCGAACACTTCAACACCGATGTTGTTGGCGACGATCGAGTGGATGACATAGTGTGCGAGCGAAGGAAGTGAAGAGGGACACTATCTCTCCATGCACTATTCGGAACGAGAACGAGTCAAAGACGATGCCTAGAAGAATATGCCATCGGAGTCGACAATTTTTTCTCAAGATAGATATGATCTTTTATTGTTGAATCATATTATGCAGCTAAAAAGTGACCTCGCGGCACTTCTCAAATCTTAGCACAAAAACTTTAAAAGCTTTCTTCCCGAAAGCCCTACAAAAGCACACATTAACCTTTAGCCTCTCCCTACTTTTATAGGCTAATGCCCCAAACCGTGTCCTCATCAAACATAGACATCAAACTTTATTAGTTTTGAAAATCAAGAGAACTGAAATCCTTCAAAACATGGGTTTTCCATAATCTCTAAACCTTCCCAGCTATGGACTCCTTCCATAACTCTTTCAACTCAACACATGTCGAAGCCTCCAAGACAGTACCTCCTATAGCTTCTCCACACATCATCCTCACATGTTGAAACCTCCAGGACCACACCTCCCATAGCTTCTTCACGCATTATCCACTTTTGATCTCCACGTACTCCAGCATGAGCCTGACCACCTCATGACAGTCTCGATCGCCTGGACCTCATATTTTACCCTCCTAGTCCCAATGCTCCTCGTCACTGACCATGACCGTCTCCACGCCCAACCTGCACAAGCAAAGACCAAAGAATATTTTTCCCGACACAAGTTCTTCACAACTTGACC
Source organism: Bonia amplexicaulis (assembly GCA_036346245.1). Taxonomy (NCBI): domain Eukaryota; kingdom Viridiplantae; phylum Streptophyta; class Magnoliopsida; order Poales; family Poaceae; genus Bonia; species Bonia amplexicaulis. Next base: position 24,161,945 of record CM070737.1, read on the forward strand.
GATATTAGTCCACACACGCAAACCACATTCTTAACCATCAATAACTATGAGCTAGATCATTCACGATCTCAATTTCCACGTTCTCCAGAAATCAACCTCAGACCACTCAATAAAACCAGTCAGACTGCTATGCCCAGGCCAGTCAAAACTCTGGCCCAACACACACGAGTACTCAAGGTACTCGAAGATCACAAGAATTGAAGCACTCGAAACCTACGAGTACCGACCGTGAAGTCTACGGCAACCGATCGTAAAACCTACAACTACCGATCGCGAGGTCTATGACAACCGATCACAAAACCTACGACTACTGCTCACAAAGTCTACGACAATAGATCGCGAAGTCTATAGTTATCGATCACCGACCAGGTACCGTAGCTATCAACTACCGATCACCGAGTACCGACTAGGTACTATAGCTATCGACTACCAATCACCGAGTATCGACCAGGTATTATAGCTATCGACTATCTATCGACCGGTTACTGTAGCAAAGACCACCAACCGATTACTGTAGCTCCGACCGTCTGTGGTCGTTCTGCCATGGTTGTTCAGCCATGATCGTTCTACCGTGGTCGTTCTGGCGTGGTCATTCTGTCGTAGTCAATCTATCGTGGTTAATTTACCATGCTCGTAAACTTTTAGACTTCCGACCGTGGTCGAAAACTACCAATCGGACCGCCCAATGCAAGGTTGATTGAACCGCCCAACACAAAGTCGTTCGATCCGCCCAACGCACGGCTGATCGAACTACCGAGTACCAATCGTGATCCACGCCTCTGACTACTATCTGTGGTCGAAGACTGCAGGTCAGACCGCCTAATATAAGACGATTAGACCGTTTATCCTGAATATTTTTGTAATTTCAGTTTTATAGAAGAGCATGGATCGAAATTTTTATAAACATAAATTTTAATATAATCTAAATATTAATTATTCATTGTTACTAAATTCAAGATATATCACGTGATCGTTGTATAGGTTCCTGGACCAAGCAGATGATCATTTCTTCCAACCTGCGAATCTGTATCATTAGTCAGTCATACATTAATTCATGAGTGCAGTGATCATGGCGATGCTACGTCGCTGCCGTCACTTTGAGTTGGAGGTATGCGCTCTGTCAGGTAACAGGAGAACCAGTACCAAGTGACAAATGTTGTACACAAACTAACTTTGGACAATGACGTAGACAGACCAACTTACTGACCAAACCTGTGAGCTGGTAATAAATAATTGGAGTCCGTAGATATATGCCACTCCAAATTTGGAGGAAATCGCGTAACCAAACCCAATTCATTTAGTCTTTCGTAACAGATGATGGTTCAATTGTTTCCAAAAAAATAGATGATGATTCGAATATACGGAATTGTTAAAAAAATGATGATTTTTTTGGTTGACAGGGGGTTGCAGTCGAATTTTGCTTAGAGATTCGTGCTCCGGTCTGGTGGGATCTTCCTCTCCGATGACAGCAGCAGCTATTTAGGGCGGTGATTCACCGGATTAGGATTAGGGTTAGGGTTCGCCGGCTTAGAGATTTGGATTCATTGCAGCTCGGATTTAGAGGGAGACTAGAGCGGCCAAGGACTGGTGGTGGTGGGGCAGCGAGGTGGCGATGGCACCATCGGTTGTAGGACGGAGGAGCACGGCAAAGGTGGCAAGAGAGACGAGAGTGATGAGCAATTAGGAGGCGATGGGTGGCGATGACAGATCCGATGGCGGTAACCATTGGAGATAGGGAAGAAGGACGAGACTAGAGTGTTGGAGGCGAGCAACGGGGGGCAGGGGGAGGAGGCAGTGGGAGGGGAGGAGCTAGCAGCCACGTTAGTAGGAGGAGGCGACAAGGGAGGTGGAAGCCGGGCCAGGGGGTATCAGAGTGGGGGTGGTAGGTTAGGATTAAGAGTGGAGGGAGGGATGAATATTGATGAGTGTGGGAAAAATCTAGACGATGTGATTTTGATCCTAGGGTCAAAAACACTCGATTGTTCAATAGACAATCCCTCAAATATATCTGATGATTCAGCTTTGGTTCTCAATTTTGTACCCGGGTTTAGATTATCCCCGGTGCTTGAAAAGTCGTTTTCAACTGTGGATTTTTTGTTGCAAGTGCAGCGTTAGGGGTGTGCAAAAATTAAACAATCAATTTTGCAGGCTAAAGCCTAACCGTGCATTTAAGAGAATTCTGAGCTCTAGAAAGTGAAATTTTGCAGCTATTTTGTTTTGATGGAACTAAAATAATATAATATGACTAATAAATAACAAAAGTGAATTTGGTTTGTGTACATATGCCAGCCTGTTTGCAGTAGATAATTGAAGTTGTTCCTTGAGGCCCCTTATCAACTGGGAGAATATCTAGAGAAAATCATCATCTCAATAACCTGGAAACCTTTTTAGTTTGAGCACGAAATCAACATGACAATCTTGTTCGAACTAGAAATGGGGAAAAAATGAGTTCAGTGCATACATTACATATTCTTGTTAGATTTATTTAAAGAGCTGTATATTTGACTCAGCAAGTGTACAGTGACCAGAAAGCATGTTACAAAAATGGCAAATTGTTCAATGAATGCAAAGAAAAGGTGGCGCCGTCGGTCAGCAAAGTTTTGAAGGTTGGTTTGTCAAAGTACAATATACGTGTATCCTGTTCTGCGCATCCACTTCTATTACTTAACCATCTTAATTTCGCGATCACCCTCGATAAATAACAATCCGTACAGGGTCCGGTTGTTGCGGATTCCGCAAGAAAAATAAAGCATACTTTCGAAGGTATTTTGCAGGAAACAATCCACTTCATTCAGGAATCTGGAAATTTTACCGTATTCAAACGGGGCAACAGAACCAAAAATGTGGAACACCAGGTCTGGTTTTGCTTGACCTCGCAAAAAAAAAAAGGCCCTGGTTTTGCTTGCAAACAGATTTTCGGAAAGCGGGAGTAACAGTTGTGAAGACCATGACGCAAAGATGGGCTTTGCATTCACTAACTTGTGAGCTAAATATACAGGCTTACACAAAAGAAGACCTGTCTAAACAACATGGACCTCGTAGAAATATACAACTGGGGCCCAAATTCGGGTTACAATTCAACAACAAAAGGAACTTACCGTTACGTGAACCACCTCCAGCAATCTAGAATCAAACTGCTTGAAAGGTGGAGCCGAAATGGAATGGAAATAATTATCTACCTGACATTGAGGTGACTACAATTAGATCAGCGTTGGGGAATGAAGAGCACTATCATCCGCGCTGCTTCCATAGCACGGACACCTAGCAAAGGACAACAAGGCAAGAGATCAGAAAATTGAAGAAAACGTTGATGAATAGTAATTAAGCAAAGCTCGCCATAGGCATGCATGCTTTCAGCTGTTTGGAAGATCATAGTACAATGACATTATCACGTCTCATGCAGTTCTATTCAAAGAATGTCCTTGCTACCCAGATTCTAAAACACACAAGTGAATGGCATGGGCATTTTCCTTACAAAATTTTGGCAAAACTTTTGTTTAGGGAGTAACTTATATGTTTGGTCACAGCTAACTACTATCAGATAACTACAAAGCAACAGTACTGCAAAATTGAGGCAATGGATTTAAGTTAAAAATATTGTGCATCACACTCACCAGCATCAAGGAACAAGTTACGATAAAGGGTACCTGTACAGTAACTTTACAAGGGAAAATGATGTCTGCCAAAGTTATCAACCCAGCCTAATTTCATCATCATCCTGGTCCAGAATTTGAAGGATGAGCATATACACTGCCTTGAACAGGCCTCTGCTGCTGCTGCTGAAGTTGCTGCCGCTGGCCACCAATACCATGTCCATGTATAGGCACACCACCTGACATTTGCCTTTGCAGCATGCCTTGGCTAGATGCTGACAACAGCATTTCATTTCCAACAAAGGTATCTTGAGGCGAGCTAGCTAGCTGTGAGGTTGAGGTAACCGCAGTTGGATCATGAAATGACTCCTGATTCTGGTGGTTTAGAGATGAAACACCTGGGCTACCTGAATCTGTACTTCTTGCAGTGGATGTAGATGGAATCACCTGATTATGTTGGACTTGATCAACAGGCAATTCTATCCTACCATCAGTGTTCATATGACGGTTTTGTTGCATCATCAATCTTTGGATATTATTCTGCAATGGATTCATGTACCGTTGCTGCTGCTGCTGCTGTGTAGCCAACGGCAATGATGAATGAAGTGGAGCTTGTTGGGAAGCTAACAAGGTCTGGCTGGGAGAACCCTGTATTGAGCCTTGATTACCAATATCTGGTGTTTGTATTTGTGACTGAGGTATCTGAGAAGCATATACCTTAGGTTGATTCCCAGGTTGAGGCATTGATGGAACCAATCCTTTATTACCAGCAAAATACCCTGGGCCCTGTTGCATCGAATTTTTATCAGAAACTTGGTTTTTAGAGGTTGTAGAAATGTCACTGGCTTGAGTGGCATCAACTGGAGGACTCTGGTGCATCATATTTCCTCGGCCTAAGCTCTTCATAAGCTTAGCTTGTTGGCTACCTTGATTTCGTTGCTGTTGATTCTGTCTAGACTGCTGTGAACCCTGTTGCTTCTTCTGCTTATGTGTAGTACTAGCAGGCTGATTTGGAAGCACTGAGCTATCTTGTGGATTTGGCGCAGGATGCTGCTGCTTATGCTGTGGCTGTGAAGATGGGACAGCACTGGCTGCAGATCTGTGGCTCTGCTGTTGCATTTGTGAACCATTCTTCACTGTCGGAACTGCACTGGCTCCAGAAAGTGGGTGCTGTTGCTGGGATATGATACATTGTTGCATGTGTCGTTCTTTAGCCAAGCGCATAGGATAGGCCTGCTGGTGTGGGCTTGACTGGTTTGTTCCTTGGATATGAGAATGGTGTGTATTTCCAAACATGTGTGATTGTTGTGGCATCTGATGTGGTTGGGAGTGGGACTGCTGAACAGGAAATGATTGTACAGGTGAAGATGCTCCGGCATTGGAAAATGGTGTACCACTGAAATGGACAGCCTGGTTATTTCCCTGTGAGACTTGCATCTGAAACTCCCGCATCATCTGCCTATGCTCTTCCAAATTCTGGCCAGGCTACAAGAAAAAGACATGTAGCATCAGCAATCGCATAGCAGCAAGAAAGAAAGATGGATCTGTTCAACCTTAGCTTTTATTGATTGAATTAAGTTTAGATATCACAAGTATGTTCATCAGTTAACTCGCAGCAAACAAAAAAAACCTAAGAATAGCGAGTTGATGCAAACATCGTTAACTGTGGCACACCAAAACACAAGAGATGCAACTTGTTAAAGAAATCACATTGCAAAAAAAAAAAACAGTATCTTACTCTCTAGCTGAGATATCCTTTCAGACTTGTAATGCACCATATTGAAACTACTACCAGCTTACCTCTAGCAATTACTTTTTCTATACAAGAAAATTATGAGATGGAGACTGTATTTTAGTTCGTTTGTGGTAGTCAATGAAGATCTGGACCATATAATTTGGAAGGTGTGGAATGAAAGTGGTATGTGACAGAATTAATTAAAAGATTACAGAGCGCCAACGCTCATAAAGTTAACAGGTTTCTCTCCAGATGGAAAGGTGACCAGTGCTTGGAAAACCACCAATAAATGGTTTTACTGCTGGGTGTTTGGGACTGGTATTTGCCTATTTGGTAACCCAACCAGTTTTGGTTAATATGTTCTATATCATTCTCCGTGCAGTGTCTGGTACGTGGTAACCCAATCAGTTTCTGTCCCATGTTTAGGGTGTAACTGGCATTGGCTATGCAGGCATGATGACATAATTTCTAATCATGGTACAAAGGAGTATTATCCTGGAGAAGAGATTATTAGAATGGTATAATGGGAAACCACACTGTTCTATTCACACTGGTATCCTGAGATATGGGACATTATTAATTGATCAGAAAGTTTGTTAACGATCATCAGTCAACCAATACATTCACATTGGCACACAAGGTTGATGTGATGCTCACATCTAGCACAATACATGGCTCCTTCCATAGGAAGAATTTGGTATTAGGTTTTGGTTGTGAGAGAACTGGAGTGGCATTATCGTCAGTGTGACACTTGAACTACATCACAATATCGTTTGTCTTTGTGAAAGGGAAGAAGAATTTCAGAACTTGAGGGTGAGTTATCCAGCCTGGGGAGGAAGAAAGATGCAGCAGGGCTAGCTATGGAATATCTGGAAAAACAAGATAATTGTAACGGTGTTGGTTTGCTCACATGGACCTCAGGAATCTAATGGTTCAAGGCTTCAAGCGAATGGTTAGAGATTCTGATGCAAAGATCTTTAATTTAGCAAAGATTTGTGAGAAACAAGTATTATTAGTTTCCTTCGTTTGCATCTGCATTGATGTCGAGTCATGCATGCAGCAGAAGTTGGAATATTATTGTTTTCCTTTTGTTTGTGCTGGTTCAAGTCAAGTCCGAGCAGTGGCTGTTGTTGAGATGTTGATTTTAGTATGTTTCCATTTCTTTGTTACCTTTTAGTATTCCCACTTTAGTTCTATACTTCTATTGATAGACCTGCAAATACATGGCAATTTCTGATATGTTGATCATCAAATTCAGAATAAATAAAGTGCAAATTTCTGAGTTATTCAAAAATCCCTGGACTGAATCATGCCTGGGTGATTCATCTAGTTCATCCCTTGTTCAGTTTTTCTGAATTACAGCTATTGTGCATTTCCGCTGTATCAGCCCTCAGTTATGACCATAGTTGTCAGAACTCAGAACAGGACCAGACCACCAGTTGATCCCCCGCCTCCCAAAAAAAAAACAGAACCGAAGCCTGGTAAAGTCCAGTTCTGCTAAAGGATGTTTTTTAGTAAAAAGCAGGGGGAAATAATTGTAACACCCTTGCCCATTAGTGGTGGCCCATGTGTAGTAGTATGCTAGGATTCCCACATGGAGAGTTGATATAGGTTTGGCCAGCATATAAACCCAAACATATCAAATGTATTAGCTCCAAGCTAACCCTTTTGGGCGAAGCGAGGACAATATACCTTGACTGGTTCACTCACCAGTCCGGTTTCAATGACTACGGTTATGGCTAACTTCACAATGCTGCCTAAACTTTGAATAATTGTTCCTATGTAACATGTTCTTTAAATACAAGGGGAACAGAGCAAAACTTGTTCAGACAAATAAGCCATCTGAAACCAGCTAATACCAGCAAGTCTCAAGTCAGTTACTGGCCAAAACAGTAGCTGCCATTAAACTCTGCAATCCGCACAATGTTCTGTCGACATAGGGATAACTACTTTGGTGCTGGTTTTTCAAAGTTGAAACCATGGTGTCATCCATATGATAAGAACAAAAGATAGGTGGTTACACAATATTTTATGCTTTTAGCACACCAGTCGATGCTGAGCAGAAGATATGCTGAAATTTAAAAACCATAATGCACTATGAAAGGGAATGCTTACCCGAAGCATCTGCATTGGATCACGTGGCCTCAACATCGTATTTCCAGGGCCAGGTACGGTACCAGGATGAACATTTACAGTGTTTTGCATGCCTTGCCCATTGTTGGGTAGCATGTTTCCAGATGAAACCATGTTTAGCATTCCTGGGGAACCAAGCCTTGGAAACCCTGGCCTGGTAACAGGTGTACCTCGATTTAGTCCAGTCATCATTCCCATACCATGAGCACCAGGCATCATTCGAACACCACGATCAACTCCAGCAGGCAACACACCAGGAATTGAAACTCCAGGTTGCTGAAGACTTTGGCCGTTGAGCATCTGGTTATAATGAATTCTTTGTTCATCAACCTGTAAAGAGGTAGGTCTAGGCACACCATACCTCTGAGCATCCCTGCAACAAAAGAATTGTGGAAATGAACATTAAAAATCAAATTTATTTAATATCAGCTGGAAAGAACAATAGTCATTTACCTAGAGGGAGCATTCAATGTTGAAGGCGATGGAAAAGTGCTGCCTAGAACCATACCAGGAGAACCTGGTAGCCTAGCATTCATATTCGAAGTAGGAAGGGTAGGGCCAATGGAACCGTGATGGTTTGGAAGCATTAACCCACTTGTATGAGATCCCGGGTAGCCAACACAAAGTGCATCCGAGTTTGAAGTTATCGCATCACAAAGATCAAGTGGCCTATTAAAAGTTTTTAATTATATAGAGCATAAACATGACCAGTGGCGTCTGGATATGGAATAACATATTAAATAGAAAATATGAAGAAGCTCATAGTAAGATCTAAAAGGGGGATGGTTTGAAGGGTATGGCACATACGTCAAAACGCCAGCAGATAAGTTGCTTGGACATGTTTGAGAAAGTGCAAGAACATGAGAAGTATGAAGCAGATTTATCTGCTTGAGTTCCTGGCTCTCCCCCTTCAAGACCAAAAGACAACACACACACAAAGGAAAATCATGTCAGCAAGTAAATATTAATGATATCAACAGCAGCAGCAGCAAAAAAAAAGGCTTCAAATTGGAAGGAAATATCAGGAATTCAGGATGATAATCAAACAAACCTGGATAAACATGTAAATTTAGAAAAACAAACACAGTTTAAATCACATATCATGCAAGCAAATGTAATATGATTTAAAATGAAAATAGAATGCTTCAACCTAGCAAAACTTAAAGCACCAGACACTGTCAATATCATTCATACTAAATGTGCTTTGCTGAAAAGAAAGGGTGGTGATATGTTTTCAATAGATTATGTAATTTACATAAGATCAGAATCCACACACACACATTTGGTTGTCACCGTAAGTACAGAATATTTAGTTTTAACTCCATAGAACACCAAGGCGCATGCATCACAAATAAAGGGGAAAAGACCACTCCATCACACCCTAAGATGCACTCAGCATTCCTAATAATTTTCAACATGGCAAACGTTAGCAGATGATTGTCTTTATTGACAGTAAGGTAATATATTTTTTATGAAGGGCATAAAACAGCATGACAGATTTGGCCTACTAAATGTAAGAAAATTACGATTATATGATAGTCCCAATGTTATTAAGTCGTCGACTAATCGGCGATTAATCCACGACTAGTCGTCCAGTCGGTACATGGTGGACGACTAGCGAGGCCGACTCGACTGGAGCGACTAGTCGGTACGATGGACGACTAGTCGGCGACAAATCACGATTAGTCAAGCTTGTCTAGCCGGCCGACTGGAGGTGGAGGCCCAGCAGGCCAGCAGTGATGACTTGCCGGCCCACAGCCCACTAAGAAGACACTAAAGACTGCAGTCGGTAACCCTAACCCTAGATCAGAGATTCATCCTCCCGTGCGAGTGAAGCAGTAGCAGCGGGCCGCCGCCTCCTCTCGTGCGACGGTGTGTCCTCCCGTGCGAGCGAAGCAGTAGCAGCGGGCCGCCTTCTCCTCTTGTGCAAGCGAAGCAGTAGCAGCGGGCCGCCTCCCTCTCCAGTGGTCGTCGTTGTGCCGTCTTCTCTAGTGGCCGCCGCAGCCTCCTCCTCAATCGTCTTCTCCAGTGGCCGCCGCAGCCTCCTCCTCAATCGTCTTCTCCAGTCGACGTAGCACCCTTTCTCCAACTCTCCGACCCCATCCGTACCCTACCCGACAGAAGCTTCACACGCGCGCACTGCTCCGACTCCCTCCCGCCATTCCAGTACCTTCTTCTGCCGCCGCCTTGTCCTCCTTATCCACATCCTGAACCAACCAGGTTTTCCTTCCTTGCTTGATTCTTTTCTTTTGGGGGTGATTTTGGTTGGGGTTTTTCAGGAGAGGTGTTGATTTGTCTACTCGATCCATTGTCCGCTTCTTGAACGATGGATTTTGCTTTTCTTTCTCAAGATGGGTGTTGGGATCCGGCGGGCAGGTTCAGGCACCGGCCGGCCTGGGAGCTAAGCTGCTTATAGCTCCATTTTAGACAGGCCCTTGTTATTAAGTCGCGCGACTAGTCGCGACTAATCGTCGATTAGTCGACAAGTCGGCACACAGGCACCGACTAGTGCCATCGACTCGACTAGTTGCACTAGTCGGTCGACTTGTCGACTAGTCGGCGACTAGCCGCGACTAATCGACCCGGTAGCGAGTTTTTTTTCTTTTAGACTCGGTTCGATGCATTCTTCTAGAGCAAGATCCGAGTATTCTTCCACTCGAGCACGGTAGCGGTAGCAAGTAGTAGTGGTGATAGAAGACAGTTAGTAGTAGAAGCAACAAGCAAGTAGTAGTGGTGATAGAAGACAGTTAGTAGTAGAAGCAACAAGCAAGTAGTAGTAGATTAGTCGACGACTAGTCGGGATTAGTCACGACTAATCTCCAAGTCAGTAGCATCACGACTCGACTCGACTTTACGACTTAATAACCTTGTAACCAAGCTACTAAAGCTATTCACTCGTTAGTCATTAGTTCATTAGTACTTTGGCAGCAAGCATGACTGCAGTTCTTCAGTAGAATACTTTGGTAGCAAGTTAGCAACCATGACTGCAGTTTTGCAGTAGACCTATCGACTAGTCGAGACTAGTCGGTCGACTAGTCGACTAGTCGCCCAAGTCGCCCCATTGGCGACTCGACTCGACTTTATGACTTAATAACCTTGGATAGTCCCACTCAAAACCAAGTCAGTGTGAGTTTTTGCAAAAGAGGGTAATACTAACCTGTCTACGACTCGGATGCAATTTTTTCCCAAGGAATATTATTTTCTCAAAATGTGCCTTAAGAGTCTCTTCCTCGAACGGTCCTTGAAGGCGCTGGAACAGCTGTCTGGCACTACCCTGAGATTCACATGAAAGGGATCATAGTGTTAATTGTTGAAGAGTTGACATCTTTTGTGCATCTGCATGCACACTATTGTACAAGAAGTGGCCTTATTACTTGCAATCTATAATGGTTTTGATAAAAGCTGCAGCTGATTGAAAGAAATCCTACAGCCATAGATCAAATATCTAGCATAAAAAATTTATAAATTCCATTTCCATATACATGCTGAGAGGTATAATACAAGAAGACATAAATGGGAGAACAAACCTTCGGAATGTCAGGCAATGCGGATTGATAGTGTTGAGATGAGCCGGAGTCATCTGCGCTGTCAGCACCATCACCAGAACTTTTATCCATGAGAAGTTTATGACGATCCTTACACTCATTAGGCTTTCTATATATACACTGCACAAGTGGGATGCCAGAAACCTCAAATAAATAAGCAATGAAAAGTAGAAAACAACTTTTTTTCAAATTGTCACCAGATCATGGTAACAAAATTTGATACCACATGAGATCCAAGTGCAAGGACAAAAAGAATGTACAGCACTTTAAAGGAGAATTATCACAAAAGAACAAAACATACAATCATAAAAAGCTGAAGGAATAGCTAAAAATCACATGGATTGCAACAAACTGAATTTCACAAGGCGCACTCGCATGATAACGGGAAAAAAATTAAAAGGGTTGATATTACAAGAAAATGTTACAGTTATTATCCTAAAAACAATATTACCTTCAGTTGGACAATGCTGTTCAGCGCGTCGCTTACCAATTCCCAGTTTTGACCCATATCATGTACAAGCACAACAAGAGCCTGATATAATTAAGATATTACCTGATTTCAGTAAAATGTAGCAAGATGGAAAAAATCAATTATTTCTAACACACAAGAACCTGATCCTCAAAATTGGACCATGGACTTCCAGGACCCGAATGACCAGCAGCCACCTGACAAAAAGATCAAGATTTTAGAAAGCGTTGATGAGCAAGATAAGCATGTTTGTATAGGATGCCTGAATGCTATAATTATCTTAGCTTGACCAAAAAAAATGTTGGACAAGCAAAACAATGAAGCTAGAGATCGATTCGAGTTTTGGCTCAATTCAAACAGGGATCGGGCGAGAATGAGCTCATCTCTAGTGCAGCTTGGGAATGAAATCAAATTTGGGCTGATTCTGAGCTCAACCAAGCTTGGCTCGGACTAGGGGGTCATGAGTGAAGATACTAAAAATATGATCATCAACCCCCACCCCATAAATCCTAGTCTCCAAGTGGCCCTAGACTGAACCCAACTTCCTGCCCTTGCTCTCCAGTCTCCTAGATGACCACCAATCAGATTTCCAGTGTATCATTTGTCCTTTAGAGGGACCTGGATGAGATCCAGGTGGTGGAGTGCGGGGGTGCACGAGCATGAGGTCCTAGGTTCAATCCCCACTCAAGTACGGGCAAAAACACCCTTTCTAAAAAATGTCGTTTAGAAGAATGATCCACAAGTTCTTCATTTCTTTTAATTACATGGCACATGTAACCATGTGGTTTTTTATACTTTAGAATGTCAAAATCTTGAAGACAATTTCCTCAGGTTCCTTTTTTTGTGGTGACATTTGAAAAGTAACAATGCCAAGCTTCCCTCCAATCATTCTCGAGCACTTTAATAAAGCTAGAATGTAAACTAAGCCAAGCTCAAGCTAAGCCTCGCTATTTTTTCTTGAACTCGGCTAGTTCCCAGCACTATTTGTAAGGAAGCGCATACTATGGTTCAGCGACCAATAAAAAGCAAAAGCTTCAATGGATACTTAGGTAGTCCATTCAGGTACATGAGAGAAACAAAAAGGGGGGGAAATAAAAGAATAACATGAAATGATATTTTAGTAATTTATCTACTATTGTTTTAAGAGTGACTATACTACGATCTGAACTATGTAAAATGAGTGTAGCATCTATTTGGTGTTACCAACAAATGAATCCAAACTCAAATAATGATAACTTCTAACAGAGAAAAGTAAGTAGTGTCTATGCAAGTAAAGGTACAAAAAATATATATACGACCATAATGTCGAAAGATATGAATACCTTGAGTGCTTTACTTTTTCTTCCACGATCCCGATTAGTGATAATCTTTATAATCTTCATAGGGTGTGCCATGTTACTCATTTGTGATGCGACGGGAGACGCCATTGGGCCAACTGGTGTAAGAGCTTCTAATGAAATATCTTGTCCTTGATTCATCAATTTAGGCTTCTTCGCAGCATGTTGACCATTTATCACTGTTGATAAGTCAACATCTAACGTGTAAGGAGTTATTCTTGTGCACAAGAACTAGTTATTCTCATGTGACATAGGTGGTATCAGAAGCAGAGAGAAAGAAAGTACCAATATTCCCATTTGAATCAAATTGATGGGTCTCTAATCTCTTCTTCAAATAGTCCTTCTGGTATAGAAGGGAGAAGGTATTCATCAGATATTAATGAAACTACAAGCTTATTATATTTGTATTCAGAAGTACGAGGTGGTGGGAGTGGGGGGAGGGGAGGCTTGTAGTGTTGCTTAGGCTTCACTAAACCCTAATGCTCCCTAATCCCGAAAATGGAACATACAAAAACCCCATATAATAATTCATAAAGGATGACTAGAATTACTTAGTGCCATACTGCCATAGTTTGCCTGCAGGCCCTCAAATATCATTTATTCATTTTAGACCGATATTCACTACTTTGTTGCTAGAACACATGTTTGTATGGCAACTTCAAAACCACTAATGGATTGACAATAAGAATTTTGTCTGCAAATGTCAATTCACACATTATGATCAAATACAACCAAAAACATACCTGCTCATATTGAGCAATCAAATCAACCTGAGGTTTAGGATCATACGCAGTGCCCTGAAACATCAGCAGAATAAACTTACTCTATCAAACACTGTAAGCACAACAGAAAAAAGAGTTGACATAAAGAATTTGACCTTTCCAGACATCAAGGTACAGGACTCGGCCACACTTTGTGGTGTCTTGCATCCCGGGTGCTTAGGCTTTTTCTTCTTTTTAGACTTAGTGGACACCTCATTGCCATCATACAACAATTGTCTATCAAAATCAACTGTGGATTCAATATCCGCATTTTTCCTAGGAAAAGATCCCCCATGTAATGAACTTTGATCATCTTGGCAGGAGTTTGTGTCTCCACTAGAGGCATCCGTTTTACTTGTGAACTGAGGGGTTCCAGCAACACCAGCAGGAAATGGGCTTACAACTCGTTGCCTAGCAGCTGTCCTGATGCGTTTTGTAGGAATGGAAAGGAAATCTGAGGGTCTTTTGCCATTTGATAAAAATGGCTGGTTTCCTGACTTGCTCTCCAAACATGGATCGTAAGGCATGTCGACACCAACATCATATCTTCTTGTGCCATTCATCCTCTGCTGCATCAGGTGTTTCTTCTTGCGACTCAATTTCGATGCCAAACCACCATCATACGTTTCAGGCAATAAATAAGTGCATTCCTCGCCTTCATCATCTTCATATGCATTTTCCCTATGTACATCTAAACAAAAATGAAGCATTGATAAGAACATGAAATACATCATTATACAGGTATAGAGAAATAGTGGTGTAGTGGTATGTAAAACCTGCAACAGAATTGCATGTTGATTGCTCGTAATCATCCTTGTGTCCAGCATTACCAATCTTCTGGAATAAACAGATAGTATATTTTGATAGTACATGGATACAATAAAGTTAGTTTTGAAATAAAAAATACAGAGAATAATGCGTGATGTGTCAGTTTATAGCATTTACCCTATGATTTGTACAAAAGTTAAGGGTACCATAAGTTTTCTTGTTAGCAATTTAGCATTGGCACGGTAACTGGTAATATCAAAGATTCAGTGAGCCCATAATGCCAAATAAAATCTTGAAAGCAACAGGAGATTGAATTTGAATGCGACAAGTAGAGAATTTTGTGAGCTCACAGTTGAAACAACTGAATTTTTTTACTATATGATAATTGAAGACCACTCACAAAATGAAACACAGAAAAATGAATTGCCATGGGTTCTTCTGAACAGTACATGTTTCAGTGTATCCTGGAGTTCAACATTTTAACAAAACTCCTCTGGAGATGAAAAAAGCTACAAAACACAAACGAATTACTGTCCTTGGGTTTTCAGAGTACTGTGAGCATCTCCTTACCTTATTATACACAAATAGACACTCCACAGACTCTCTGTAAGCCCGCATTGCACCAGGGGCTACCCCATAAAAGAGATTTGCCTGAAAATTAGGAAAAGAATCATTATCATTAACCAGCGTTGTTAGGTAAATTTTGTGTATGTTTCTCCTCACTGAAACAAAAGTGCTTGTTTTTTTGTGGTGTTCATGTGAGGTGGCACCGAGCTTTATTAAGTCAATTGGAATGAGATGGAACACCAAAAAAGGTGTAAATAAAGAAATAAATTATCAAAACCACAAAGTCAGATGGATTACTTCTGAAAGTTGATCTGGCACTTTCAAAATGCCAAAATCATTTAATCTGTCAGGAGTTGGTGGTGCCTCAGCTAAGGACAGACATTCGGGCACATTACACTTGTACTCCAGAAATCGAAGTGCATAACTGTGAATAGGAGACTGATGAGACTGCCAAGACTTCTCTTGTTCAAAGGATTCATCACCCTGTCCGAATTCATAGATCACATCAGCCTCGCAGTTGTGAACATATCAAGCCCTATAAGTCTATAACAAGCTTATGCAACTTAAAACAACTGAACTGTCCAACTATGACGTGTCATTCATAGTTACTTCATTAGTTCATTCTGAGTCTTCTAGGGATACCTGAAATCTAGAACATTCTAATGAGGAGAGGGGGGGGGGGGGGGGAGGAGAGTACATGTGATACCATCAGAGCTAATGAGTACAAAGCATGAATAAAAAATAACAATGTTATATTGATTTTGAATACCTGTTTTTTTTCTTCTTTGACTCCAGCCAGCTTCGTTTCTTCAAGCCCATTAGATTTCTCTATTTGCCTTGCTTTAGTCATCTCACCACTAATATCTCGTAAAATCTCAGCTGAACGCCAAAAATTCATGACACCCTTGGCCAGAATTCTAGCAACAGATTTCTGCTTTCTGCGAATGCTTGCTTCTTCAAACGTTGCTCGACCACTGGAGGCAATCCAGTGGGACATCTGGGCTGCAGCTGCCCTTTTCCACAGGCGCTCCTATTAAATAGAAGCAGTCAAGTTACATGATATCAAAATATGTCGATACAGTCAACAATGTTACACAGCAAGGTAAGAAATCTCACAGCTTGTATAAGCACAACAAAGAAATACAAAGATCACTTAAGAAAGTACCTGCATGAAGTCATTTGCCATCCAAGCCATCTCCTCCAGAACAAACTCCCGGTGAGTCTTCCGCTTCTTCTCCAAAGAAATATTGCAGAAAGATCGTTCACCAGCTCTCTTAATGTTCACCTGTCAAATAATGACTTTCTTTTTTCAGAAGCAAGTATACTGTAAGAAAAGGAGAGCATTATATAACTTAAGTGTACCTCTATAAGCTGAGCCCTTCTAAGGATAGAATCTTCATATTCCATACTTTCAATGATAGAATCTCCAGATTTATTTTCAATGATAGAATCTCCAGATTCCTTCTTTGCCATCCTTCCCTCAATTCCACTAGATTTTTTAACATCATTGTCAAGGTTAAGCACAGAATTTCTCATTGACGGCACAGAATTAGGCATATCCTCTGTTAGCGACGCAGGGGGCACAGTAACAGAAGCCAACTTATCGGCAACACTTAAATCACTGGAACCATTATAATTTCTATCCAAATCAGAAACTGCTTCCTTATTCACTTTGTCATTATCAGTAGTAGCCAGATGTCCTGTATCCTTTTGCCAACCAACCACATTGTTACAAACTTCGATTTCATCCTTCACAGCATTGCTTTCTAGTTGTACAGAAGTAGAATTGTCATCCACAACAGTGGGCATGCTACTACCTTCCAGTTGACCATCTTTCTTGTCGTCCTTGTCATAAGGTATAATGTTACTCAAGCCTTCATCAGACCTTTCACCAACCTTCACTGATACAAAATTCTCATTTTTGCCTGAAAGCTCATCAATAGTCTTGGTGGCATCTGCAAGAGTTAGATCCACTTCATTTTCATTCAAACTAGCAGTTTCTACGGCAGGGTGAGGAACAGTGCCCTTGTTGCCCATATCACATGTGTAAGCATCAACCACACTTTTGTCAGAGCAGCCATTACCTGCCTTTTCAGGAGTGTGTGCTTCTCTCATAATCTCATTGCAAGTAGATGGGAAAGAAAAAGTTGTCCTTGAAGAAACTTCCTTTGGAATAGCATCAGGGGATTCTACGGAAGCAGATGCAGTAGCCATCTGACCACCTGCAGTAAGCAGTGAATTATCTGTCACACTGTTTGGTGAGATTTCCGGAGCTTGCGTACCACCTTTGTCGTTTGTTGTTTCAAGGTTCGCTGCTTGGTTGCCTCCATGAATTGCTTGAACACAGTCCGTCTCCACTGCCACCTGATTATCTAATGATGCATTCTTCAACATATTGTTATCATTTGGACTTGTTGGTTTTGAATCGCCAATGGATGAGACACCATGATCATCAATTTTTGATTCTTGTATTACCCCTTTTGCATCTTTTCTCTGAGAACTTAGAACTGGTGGAGACCTAACAGACACAATATTTGCATTCTCCCTGCTTGGCTTTGACCTGCGTCGAGCATATGCTTGGCTCTTTGCCCCAAGGCGGAACAAACCAGAATCTTCAGCTTCTTTTGTATTACTTTGACCATCGTTGTGCAGGGACAGCTCGGGTTGAGCTGTGTTAGTTCTTTTAGTACCGCGTTTGACATGTTTCTCCCCACCAATGTTGCTGGTATCTCCATCCAAAAGCATAAGATTATCGGCTGTGTTGGCTTCACGGCACGATGAACTTCCTCGCTTGCCACCACTTTCAACCGAATCCCCATGAGGTGATGCAGCAAATGCAAAACTGCCTTTAGCTTCACTACAGTGCAAGAGAGACAAAAGGCTTACTTAAATCAACCAATAATAATGTCATCACATGATAGACCCGGAACTAATTATCACCTTATCACATTTTGTTCAGCTATCTGATCTGTGACAGAAGTTGACTGTACACTGAGTGATGCTACATGTCCAAGTTTGAAATCCAAGGGATTGCCTCCCTGCAGTAATAGGTAAATAAACCAGGGAAAAAAAGATCTAATGCAAAGTCAGTGTACAAAACCGTAAGGATGGTGTTGCAATGTACCTTCTCTAGAAATTCAAGCTCCCTCCTCCATTGTTCACGGACATCATATTCCTGCCTGAAGTTTGTGTATAACGGAGTATCAGGTACCCGTAGCAAGCATAAACTATCTGAGAATAACACGGTGATCAATGTACCTCAGCTCCTCCTGAGCATTCTCTATAGCTGCACGGCGTGGTGAAGCTTTTGTGTCAACACTCACACCACATTCAGCAATTCCTCCCATAGAGCACGGCTCAGTATCCACTGGACCACAGAAGCAGGCTTTGCCCATACATCACTGCGAGCACATTCTACTCAGCACTCCATGCCATCAAACCAACATGACCTCCTCGCAAGCCCACAAAACATGCAACTTGTTTCCTGAAAAACGAAAGACTGTCACAAACGACATGGAAACTAAAGCAAACAAAAACAGCAGGACCAGCCGACGCACCTAACAAGTGATACAGTCCTGACATATACAACTCATGCAAAAGCAGTCCTTACCAAAAATAAAAAATAATAAATGTCTGTCACCGCAATAACGTAATTCTAGCCTTTGTCCAGTCAAACATAACACATGCAGTGACAGACCATCCGTTGCCCAATCAAAGCAACGACATAACAGCCTTTTGCCTCATCGAACAAAGCACATTAAACGACAGGCCGTGTAACGACTCTAGCCAGTATCCAGTAACAAGCAGTCCACCTCCCGCAAAACACACGCGCAACAAAATCACATTTTTGAGCTAGCCCACGGCATGTCCTACACTAACAGGGGCACACCCCCAGCAACAGCTCAAAACTACAGCGGCGCTTTATAGCCCATGCATGTCACCGGCTATCCCGAGCACACCAGAACGGCTACGTAGAGCAGACTGGCACAGGCAACACCTCACGCCTAACCCAAATGCAGCACAATTCAGCAGAGGACAGCACAGCCCCAGCGCCCCCGCACCGTCACCACTCAAAACCTCTCGCGCGCGCCCGCTCTATACACGCACCTCAATTGCGGCCCTGGTCGACGGCGGGAGGCAGCAGGAGACCGAGAGGAGCGTTCGATGGGGCAAGGGACGCACCTACGGAGCCCCGCGCCGGGAGCTAGGGTTAGGGTTTGGATCAGCAGAGCCTGGGGGAAGCCGCCGTGGTGGCTCCGAGGGTGGCCGCCGAGGGGCGGAAGGGCGTCGACGGAGGCGGTGGCGCCGCCGGAGATCGGGGAGCGGTGGGTTGGGTCGCGGGGGGAGGGGGCTGGTACGTGGTCGTATGCAGGCAAGGCCAGGGGAAGAAGGAAGGGAAGGAGAGAAGGGGACCGGGTGCGTGCGAGGTGGTGCGGTCTGACCCGATCGGCGCGGGGTTGGGTTTAGGACTGTAACTCTGTAAGAGCCGAGCAAGCTTGCTTAGCTAGGCTCGAGCTCCAAACATTTAGGAGCTGAGCTCGGGTGAGCTCTGGACCTGTTCTTCAGGCCATAAGTCGGTCGACTTTTAGCGATCATTCTGATCAACTTTTAAGCAGTATATTTTTAAGACGGAGTCTACAAGTTAAACGTAATACACGTTAAAAGCTTAACATCTGTACTAACCAAAATCGCAAGTGAGTATCGATCTCTCCGTAATCATGTCAGTAAGCAACTAAAATTCAAAATTTCATTAAAAGCCATAAGCATGACCAAAAAGAACAGGCCCCTGTTTATCTTCAGTGAGCTCAGGTTCTAGGGATACAATTGAAGCAGGTATAGTCGGTAATCGTTTATCCTATATTTTATACTATATTTTTTTTCAAAATCGAAGTCATATAGGGATAATACCAGATATGCATACGAATACAGATAGTATCGATCACAAATACAGGCCAAATTTGATACAGTAATCGCTTATTCTATATCTTATACTTTTTTTTTCTCAGAGTCGAAGTCACACAGGGATAATACCATATATGAATACAAATACAGATAGTATTGGTCACAAATACATACCGAATTTGATACGGTAACTATATTTTATCGGATAACACGCGAAAACAAAGATAATACGTATCAGTGTATGAATATAAATTTTGGTAACTCCTCTTAACCTTCGGCATATGAGTATATATTGACAACATTGTCAACTACCAAGAATATCAGTCACGGTTTGAGGTGCATAAATGCCATGGTTGGAGCTGGACTGTATGGTGCTTGCATCGATCAGTCACATGTAACTTAGCCTGCAATACTGAGCTTAAATTAGTGAAACTAGCTACATATCGAGTCAAGCAAAGAACTACTAGGAACACATGCCAAGATCAAGTAGGTAGCAAAAACCATATGTTTATCTACTGTAACTCCGGCAACCCATTGATCAGTCAATTTTACCGGTATTCATGCATAGCCTCATGGCTAAGAATATCGGTCATGGCAAAGAAAATGCAACATGGCAATAAACTAGTCATATAATCATACTCATAGAGTCATAGTCAGATAGTCTCATTATGAGACTCTCATAGATACTTCATAAATATCATTAAACATTACATAAATAATTTGCAATACATAGATCTTGGAAACGGCAACATCTATTTGGAAATGGCCCACCATGCCAGCAACAGTCAACAAACCACACAAGAAGCTCTCGAATTCAATCACTATCAAGATCAACCCACATTTCATCCTACAATTAAAATTTGAATGATATAGTCAATCATATCAATGGTCTTGAAAAAATGTTTGTGCTAAATTTCTGAAATTCTGAATGCTGAATGCTAAATTTGTCACCACAGCAGATAAAATGAATCATCATGAACAAAAGTGACTTGACTTAACTAGCAGATAAAATGTAATCGGAGATAATCAGAAAATAAATAAGGATGGCACTGTTCTAACTATTCCATGGACAGGTACTGAGATGATTGATGAGGAGACATGCCACAAAAATGGTTCACCCCAGACCCCAGTAGACTGATTTTCACAAGCTATAACTCATAGAAGTCAAAACTCTGCCTCCTGTTTCATTTTCACAATTATTTCAATTTTACTCTATGAAGTAGAGCTTCTCTATGATGATTCTAATGCACTCCTGAAGTTTAATACACTGGGTACCGTAAACCACGTTTTAAGTTGTGTATGCTGATTCTGAAAGAAGAAAAATCACATGACAGAGGAGCAACAGAAAATGGAAGCTAGGCAGACGTGGAGGCATATGTATAAATGGCAGAGCTTTGGATGAGGTGTTAGGACAGAGTTCTCAGGGTTTTGCACCAGAGTGCTAGCTGTCGTAGAAGTGACCCCAGTAAAAGCCATTAAACTCACAGAACTGCGCTGAGATCTGTAACTTTTTACCAAAACTCACTCTTGCGCTAAGCGCTAAGCCAGTCAAGTAAGATTAAGCTGGAATTTACGACATCAGGCACAAAAGTAGCACAAAACAATAAAAAATCCACGTTTTGTATCAGAATAATGTGCTGACTTGGCCATTTCATCATTGGCTGGCAAAAGGTCCAGAATCTAGATGATTTTTCAGGATCAAGGCAACTATAGGATACACTGAAGCACTAGTTCCTATCAAACTTTCCCAACACGTTGAAGCTCCTATCCTGCATGAAACGCTGACACAATTAAACTAATTTAATTAATAATTATCCAACAGTTCTACTACAAGACCACATGCTGCATACTACATGAGTTCTCATGGTTTTTTTGTCACATAACAGTGTGGCTTTGGTAGCATCCAGATAGGACTCCATGCAACAATTTTTCTCTCCTTCAGCTTTGCTCAGAAAACACAAATGCCTAAAACACATCAATTACCATAGTAACTCCGAGGCACCAATGTCTAAAACACATACCTCATGTAATAATGCAGTGCACCAATAATCAAAAGCATGCAATAATTCAAAGTGCATCACATACCTCATGCCTGGGTGACGGGGGGCGGGGGCTACGGGCGACAGCGCCGGAGACTGGAGCCGTCGAGCCGTGGCGGGCGCCGGAGTGGCGGAGGCAGTCTCCAAATCTGGGGCAGTGGAATGGAGATGGTCTTAAGATGGAGGCAGGAGGCAGGAGGCAGTGAGGGCGTGAGGCACCGAACCGAGGCAGCCAAGAGCAAGAAGCCAGGCAGCCGCAGGAGACGAGGAGATCTGGAGATGGCTGGGCGCTGGGCCCAGGGTTAACTATTGGATAATATGCTAATGGCCCGGTGGATATATGGACTGGGCTGGCCTTTGGATACTGCCAAATGTCTTTTATCAGATATTACTAAATAATTATCCAGATATTCTTCTATCCGTCAGAAACTACTTTTTCGGTTCCGATTCCGACAAGTGCTATCCAATTTCGATACCATATCCGATAAAACCATCTGGTTACCGACTGCCCCAATACGCTTTGAATTGATCCAGTCAGGTAGTCAGTCAAGAAATATCCGAATCAATTGCACATCTATCGAGCTCGATAAAATTAGGTAGAAAGAAAAAGTGAATACTAAAAATTCTAAAATCTAGGCCATACAACATCAAAATGGGGAATGCTCACGAATTGGTGTTCATCAAATCGGAGGAAGTGACTTGCATAATAATAAAAAACACATAGTCCCAAACTCCCAATCAAAACTGAAGAACACCACGTATAGATGAATAGACAAGAAAAGAACAAGACAAGAGAAGAAAGTAAAAAGATTACCGGGTGGGACTAGCTGAGGGAGTACTTGGTGGAGAAGTTGATGGACGTGTTGGCGAGTACAAGGTGGGGTCGCCCTTCTCGTCCTAGACCCGGGTGCTGAAGGGCTCCTTGAAGGCTTGAACCAGTGCTTGTGCTCGTTGTGGGAGTTTGTGGGGACAAGCATGACAACGGAAGTTCGCAGTAGAGGAGGAGATGGTAGGGCAAGCAGTGGTAGCCGATGCGACGATTAGGTTTCAATAGCCATGGTCTAGGATTGGGGACGAGATGGAGTGGCCGAGTGGGAACTTGGGTCATGCTGGCTTGAGCATTGGGCCAATGGGCCTTGGGTAACTGGAGGTAAATTGGAATTGAGGCTGAGGAAAAATCATATGAGGTTTCAAAGTTACATGTACACGAGCTTAATTAAAGTATTCATGAGAGCTCATTAAAAGCTCACGAGCCTTGTTCCAGGCTCTAGCTCGGCTTGTTTGAAGCTCGAGTCAAGCTAGAATTGAGCCTGGAACAAACCAAATTCGAGCGTTTTTTACCGCCCTAGTTGGATTGGGGTGCGTGACTAGTGTGTGGATGAACTCGGTGGGGTCGTGGGTTGCGTTCCGGTGATAGGGCTAGTTGGCTGTGGACGATACTTTCATGGTACGTGAGGTCGATGGTCATCGTGGCACGTCGTGTATTTGCCACGGTTGCAGCCTGGAAGACATTCAGCGACTCGTCCCTTGCAAGCATGGAAGACATTCATGAGGCAGAGATCTACCTTAATGGTGGCGAGCTGCGTAGCGGCGGTTCTATAGCGTGAACTCCATGCCCAGGTCGGACAACAAAGGTGCAATTCCAATTTGGAAAAGGACATTGTGCACTACCTACGTAGGCTTTATTTTTGAAAGGCTCCATGGGTTACCTGGTCTTTGCTGTCCAATTGAATTCAATTCAATGCTGCCCAATCTCGACTATTTTCATCTCCTCGTCGTATATGTTTATGTTGCGTTGGAAGTTAAAAGAAATGCTTATTAAAATGCAGTGTGCAGGCACAAATCATATCTAAGTCAAGCTCAGTTAAAAGATACCTCCTTCGATTCCAAATGTAAGTCATTTTAGAATTTGAACCAGTCAAACATATTTAGGTTCGACTATCAACATATAAAGAAATACCAAGATTTACAACATGAAATTGCTATTACTAGATTCCTTATAAAAGATATTTTCATAATGTGTAATTATTTTTATTTGAAACAACGTATTTTTTAAGTGATGGTCAAAGTGTCACCTTGAAGATCATATCAATATACAAAATAACTTATATTTGAAATAAGAAGGAGTATGCTATTAAAGTGCAATGTGCAACACAAATGGTCAGTACTTAACCTTTGACCCATATAGAGCAATGCAACACATAAATAGATCAAAAGATAGGTCCTACGACTGGAGTAGTAGTACTAACTACTTTAAACATCCTAGAGAATCTCCTATGACCTACCGCTAACAAAAATAAGTCCACCTCCTTAAAAGCTCAGTGGTCAATTGGTGTGTTGGTCTACGCTTTGGGTGAATCGATTTGATGCCTTGTTGCCCTAGTTTCTCTATTTATCTACTACTTCAAAGAATAAGTTGGTAATGGTATGTTCTCCTTCTCTCCTCCCCCATGACTCATGATTCCCACCCCACCCCACGACTCACATCGCAAAACCCAAAAAATCCAGGTGGCTCCTCCCCACCCCACGACTCACGATCATCCTCCCCTCACGCAATGCCACTGCCACCTCTCCTTACCCCTAACCTACAATGTCACCACCTCCCTTCCGCTGCCACTCCTCCACTCGCGTAGAGAGCTCAAAACCGCAAGTTGGACTGACACGATTCATGCGATTCCCCTTCCATTTGCATAATCCTCCTCTACCTAGCCTTCCTCGCCTCCCTCCCGTCCTTCTACTCTGCCTACTTCCGCTCCCTCTCCACCTCACCTCCCCACACCCCTGCCCCTCCTACCGTGTCGCCGCCTTCTGCTCCCCGGCCTATGTCGCGGCCTCCCACCCGCGCCTCGTCTGTGTCACGTTGTCCATCAGCAACCTTGCCACCGCCCTCGAGGCACTCCAAGAACCGCTCCTCTTCCTCCTCTTTGTCTACTCCCTCCAATAACCATCTCTCCACGCCATCCTCTCCCTTTCCTCAGTCCTGCAAGGCCCTCCCAAGCCAGCAGGACGCTGCGAGCCTCCATGACATGGTGGTGGTCTGACGCCGCTGCACATGCTGCCTCTGGGCTTCTTGTCGCACCTCATGGGTTCCCCCTTTCTCTCTTCCCCTCCTACGTCTCTACCTGCACTCTACAGCGGTAGGGTTTTGGTGATCTCTCTCCTCTCATTTCTAGTTTCACCGAGCAACCAGGGAGTATGGTGGAGGTGTAGGAGGTCGAGAACAAGATGTAGGCACTAATGTGTCTCAACCTGGGGGCGGAGGAGGACTCCAACCTCCCCTCCCCACCCTCTTTGACTAGGTGTCCTACCTCCACTTCCTCGCCTCCAACTCCTTCCTCGATCAGATTTCCTTTGATTCTTCTCCTAATCATCAACCATCTCATGCTACTTTCGTCGAGTGCTTCTGTAACATCTTGGTTTTTAGAGTCTTTTGAAGTTTCAAAATAAAAACAACCATTTGGATTTTTCTTGAATTAATTAAAGCTTAATTTGAATTTTCATAAATTAAAAATATTTTTTTGTATTTTCTTGGATTTTTCATAGTTTGTTTGCTATTTCTTTGAGCTCAATTTGAATTCTCCTAATTTCTAAAATTCAAAATTTTTTCGAAATTGCAGATTTGGCTCTTGGGCCAAATCTCTCTCTTAGTCGGCCCACTCTCTTTGTCTCTCTGGCCTAGCCGCCTTGTGCCTAGCGTAGCTTCGCGTCGACCCATTTCTCTCCGCATGCCAGCCTAACTCCGCATGACCTACTGAGAGACCATGTGGTGGTCATCCCGTGTGTATGATGAGTAATTGACATCGGTTTAGGAAAGTCGAGTTTGAGTTGGTTGGTTCGGACCTTGACGTTACGTGGTGTAACAGGCTCGGTCGGACTTGGTCAAACCTGGTCAAATGGGATTATGATGCATATTCTGATGATTCGACATGTTTGCTGATGTTATTATGCTTTCATGTATCGAGCGGTGCTATTTGACGTGTTTCTTATGCGTGTGGCTGCGGGGCGTCGAGGCGAAGTCGTGGCGAGACACGGTGGACCGGACTAGGCGCGGTGGTCCGAGGTCGAGCGGTCGGGATGTGTCGAAGGCGGCATGGACTCGAGGTGGTTACAGGCGTGCGAGGCAAGGAGCGGAAGCTTCCGGAAGGTGCGGGAGGGGTGAAACGGAATTTCGCAAGGTCGCACAAGCGGAGGCAGCTCCGTTAGGGTTTAGCCGGCGAACGGGTTGGAGACCCGTTAGCCAAGGGCTATAAATAGGTGTTGGGGGCTGCATACCCCTTTGAGGATCACAAGTGTTTTTGAGAGCTCATTTCATCTCTTTGTGTGTGTTCCTCCCAAGAAGCATGTGAGGCTCTTGGTGTTTTGAGGATTGAGAGGGAGAGGATGGATTGAAAATCTTGTAATCTTTCTTGTTCTAATGTCCATGCGTATCGGGACTCCTCTCTATTCCCTTCTATTTTTGGTTTCTTGTTTTCTTAGCTTGTGTTCTTCTCAAGTGTGAAATCTTGTAATAAATTGGCTATAGAACTTGTTATCAAATCGGTCATTCATCTATCGTGGATTCTCTTGAGCTATTCTTTCTAAAATGTGATGAATCGTTCTCTTTGCTCATCTGCTCACCTCGGTTTTCGGTTGATGTTTCTCTTTTATTTCTTGAGTTTTTGGGGCTTCCCGAGATCTAGTCTGAACTGGGTTCTTCCCATGGTCTCTTGACCAGTTTATGACCGAGAGAATGTCCCTTTATTAGCTGCTATCTAACTTCATTTCAGTTTTGATTTTCGAAGCATTTCATTTCGATTCGACTTGACGATAATTCTTGTTCATTCTTTGTTTTCCACGCATCTTGCTCGATTTTAGTCTTCAAATCGTAGTCCTCTTGCTTTTGGTTTGTAGAAGGAGTAGTATTCTGTTGTTCTTCTCTTGTCTTTTACGCTAGATAGCTTTGGAATACTTCTTTACAAAGCGGTCTCCTTTTCTTTCTCATTTGAATTGAGAAAGAAGTATAGCCTTACATTAGTCACCTTGATCTTGCTATTTCTTTTAAATAACTTTAGCTCTTGCAGCAGAGTGTCGATCTTGATTTTCCTTTTGGTTCGTGACATCTTCCTTCTTTGCCGCTAGCAACTCTCGCTTTTCGAGTTCTTGCCTTCTTCGTGTTCTTTTCTTTAGGTAGCATGACGACCTCGCTTCTTTGTTTTGCCTTTAATTTACCAAACACTAGTCTACATTCCTCTCTTCTTTTGCTCTTTTTTTCGCTTCATGGTTTCGGCGGGAGAGGCGCTTTCGGATGATTTTCATTTTGATTCTCAATTTCATTCCGACAAATTCATCAATCATTGCACCAAGCATCCGCTTCTACTCTTTTGGATGTGTTCTTTTATTCTTTTGCTTATCTTTGACCATTTGCATGCGGATCAAGCGGCATTATTTTCATTGAAATTTTCTTGATTACTCTCGATTTATGCTGAATTTATTAGTATCGCATGCGTTCTAGTTTTCAGCAGAAATAATTTTCTGTGAGTTGCTTCGTTCTGCATCTTTTTGAGCTATCAGTGTACGAATTCTCGGGGGCGATTCTCAAGAGAACGACATTCACCGCCCCTCTGTCGCCATTTCGATCCTACAATTGGTATCAGAGCCGGTTAGCTCTTCTCGATAGATCTTTAACCGGTCACAAGAGCCATGGCGACGGACAAGTATTCCACCAAAACTCCGGTCTTTGATGGCCTGGATTACCCCTTCTGGAAGAGCCGAATGGAAACATATATCTGTTGGTGATATGCCCTAGAGGCAACATGGAGATGTTGAATATATCACATACTATGTTTATGATACATTGATTTGTTCCTTGAAATAGACATTATCATTATTGATCAATGAGTATGTGACTTATTCATGAGACTCTTAATGCCAAAATGTTGCTATTTCTAAATGATCCCTGATTATATTTCATATGAGGAACAAATATGATTCAAAGATCGACATATGTATTGATTGATGATCATGTCTCATGGATCATGGTATGGAGATACCAAATCAATAATATGGACATGTGTTAGTGAACATATGTTGGATAGACCCGCCATGAGACACTGCAGAGATTCCATGTGTCATCAGTTGGTCTCAAGTAGTGTTTATGTGGAATCCTTAGACTTGAGATCATCATGGTTCCCGGCATGCGTAGTAGCTTACTTTGGGACTACTAAACACTACTCAAGTGGCGGGTAGTCATAAAAGTAGTCTTTGGGTTTACCATGAAACATGTAGTGGGATGTGAATGATCAAGATAGAATTTGCCCCTCCTTATGGGAGAGATATCTACGGCCCCTCGATGTAATGGATTATGAAAGTGCATGGCCATGCCAAGGTGATTGAGAGTCAATCACGAGTTTATAATCCATCACGGAATCGAGAGAGTGATTGAGCTATTAAGAGGATGACACGGTCTCGCCTTGAGCTTAATCTATATCGTGAGGCAAAGGGATTAGTACATGAGAACATTACGAGTTCGGTAGATATGATCTTTACGTATACTTTGGGGTTAATATGTCTTGCTAGAGGCCGCTATTAATGTGGTGACCGGAAGGTGTTTACGGTCGCGACCAAGTATACGTGAACCTCTGGTCGCACACTTAACGGGTTGGAACACTAATTCGAATGTGATTTGGATATGTGCTCAATTCGGATAGAGATCCGGATAGACTCCTATTGGGCCTCGGTCCACGAGGCCCAAGTGAGGAGGTCTATATATATGGAGGCGGTGAGGAACTCACCGATAATCCCGAGCTAATCCGTAGCCGCCACCTCGAGCCAAACCCTAGCCGCTCATGAGTCTTTGGTACACTCGCGATCGGCGTTCCGACCCGGACGTGTGGATACCGGTGGAGGCGGCGCTCGTTGCGGCGTTGATCGGCATCAACAACCTCTGATTGGATCCGCTCGTGGTGTGGTTGATCGCGTGGAGGAGACGATCGGTTCGGGCGATCGACTACTTCCACTACTACTTCGACGCGTGGTTGGATCGGCTTCTCAACTCTTCTTCATTGCTGCTGGCGTCTAGTAGGTAACGATCCATGATCCTCCTAAGCATGATGTTCTTGTGTGCGCGGTAGAAAAATTTTGTTTTCGTTCTCGTAGCCTACTCGCGATCCATTAGTGGTATCGAGCCATCTTGCTTAGTTTGCGATGCGGATCGGCGCATATGTTGATATGCGGTTGTAATAGATTGGATACATTACGGACTAGATCAATCGGTCATAAGGGGTTGGAATATGTATGAGTTGATAGCATCATGTGGCCAAAAGATTAGTTCGTGCTCCTTCTTTGATGTACGCGACTTGCCCCTACCGGTGGTAACACCATCGGGGCTAGCTGCAAGCACGATCGATGAGATTGAGCCAACAGATCGAGGTCTTGTGTTGCGGTCTCCTCAAGCATACCGATCTCAGTCAGTAGATTGATGCGATCTATGTAATTAGTGAGGTTTCGGTGACGCCACGAAACCCATGGGGCGGCTCCCAGGGACCGCCGCGCATACGCATAGATTGTTATAGAAACACATTCATGTCGAGGCGGTAGAATATGTTCTACGCTTAACTTGTTTTTGGGGAATGATGTGAATGGTATGGCATAGATGCATATGTGATGCATGTGTGTTTTGGCGGCTTTGTGTGTCGTATTAATCACAGTAGGGTTGAGGTCGTTCTTTAATTGTATAACGACTGCGTGTCGACTTGTGATGCTTGAGCTCCTCATGTAATTCATTTGCTACCTATTAGTTGTAATAGTTTAGTTCTTTGCTATGGAGGCTTCAAGCATGATGACAAAGAGGACAAGAAGTGTGGCGAAGAATATCACCGTGGAACCATGGCGATGGCGACCACTACGATACAAAATGCCATACCATTCACGGTATAATGTGATTATATGCATGTGATGTTTATTTCTTGTCATACTATTCTTTCATACCATACCAACTCGGGGTTAGTTTTTCATGATAGAATAGCTTCTCTCAAGAAAAATTAAGAATTTGTTTTGATGCCCTTCCAATTCTGTGCGCCTATAAGAATCATGATCATTGTTTGGTAGGTGCGCCAAAGCAAAGTACCATCAACTATCTTGATCTAATAGGGTGGATGTCGGACATCCACATGCATAGTATTGGTTTACTTGACAAGGCTATCAAATTAGATTTGGGCCTTGGGGCATGGTGTTGGGGCCGGGGCATTGGATGCCACCCAACAAACAAGAGTCACATAAGATGTGATTAGCAAGTGTTGCTTACCTCGTCACTAGGTTTCTAGCAGTGATGCCAAAGCTCACTAGAACTTAGATGAACATGGATCTTGACCACTATATGTCGTTAGAGGAAGACGATTACAAAACATATAGTGGGAGTATCTTTGTTAAATTGTTTAATGGAAGATCAAACATGAACATAGTGCTAAACTTTGCATATTCTTTGTTGTAGATCATGTCAACTAATGCCGCATCCAGTTCTTTTAATTTGCGATCTATTCTTGAGAAAGAAAACTCAATGGAACGAACTTTTTGGATTGGTATCGCAACACGAGAATTGTTCTCAAGCAAGGCGCAAGGAGCATGTCCTTGAGTCTCCTTATCACGATGACTTGCACGATAATGCTACGTGGTCGCACGGAAAGCTTATGAGAAGCAAGCGAATGATTACCTTGATGTGAGTCTGTCTCATGCTTGCCACAATGTCCTCTGAGCTTCGAAGCAATATGAGAACACAGATGCCTACAATATCATTGTGGGGTTGCGTGGTATGTTTGAGAACCAAGCAAGGGTGAGAGGTTCAACACTTCAAAGTCCTTGTTTGCGTGCGAGCTTGCGAAGGGAATCCGTCGACCCTCATGTGATTAAGATGATTGGCTACATTGAGAGTCCGGAAAAGCTTGGTTTTCCCTTAGCCAAGAGTTGGCTCGATGTGATTCTTGATCGCCCCCTCGAGCTTTGAGCCATTCATTACGAACTATCACATGAACAACATGGACAAGACCTTGGCCGAGTTGCATGGGATGCTAAAATCACCGAGGAAAGCATTAAGAAAAGCGACCATCATGTGATGATGATGCAGAAAGGCAAGGCAAGCCCTATGTAAAGAAAGGCGCGGTCAAAGAAAGTTAGCTCCGATGAGATCGCGGCGGTTCTAAGGCCAAGCAAGTCAAGAAGAAGGCCTGCTCTAATGCGATTGCTACTCGTAAGCAATCGGGACATTGGAAAAGGAACCGCCCAAAGTACTTGGAGGATCTTGAGAAAAGAAGGAAATACGACTTCCGCTCCGGTATAAATGTTATAGAAATCAATCTTGCTACTTCATCTATCGATTCTTGGGTATTTGATACCGGATCGGTTGCTCACATTTGCAAATCGTTGCGGGGCTAAGAAGAAGTAGAAGTTTGAGGAGGAGCGAAGTGGATCTTCGCGTTGGCAATGGAGCAAAAGTTGTCGGTGGTACATTGGCACCATGCCATTGTCTTTACCTTCGTGATTAGTTTTGGAATTGAATAATTGTTATTGTGTTCCATCTCTTTCCAAGAACATTATTTCGCTTCATGTTTACAAGCGAAGGTTATGACTTTAGATCCGTGAACAATGGTTGTTCTCTTTATTTCAAAGATATGTTCTATTGTCATACTCCATTGGTGAATGGGTTATATGTTCTTACTCTTGAAGAGTCATCGGTCTATAACATTAATACAAAGAGGCAACGATCGAATGATTTGAATCCCACGTTTATTTGGCACTTTGTCGCTTAGGTCACATAAATGAGAAACGCATGGAGAAGCTCCATAGAGATGGTATTCGCACTCATTTGATTTTGAATCATTTGAGACATGCGAATCTTGTTTACTTGGCAAGATGACAAAAGCACCTTTCACCGGTCAAGGTGAGCGGGCAAGTGACTTATTGGCACTCGTACATTCGATGTATGTGGACCAATGAGCTCAACGACCAGAGGTGGTTTTCGGTGCTTCATAACTTTTATCGATGACTTTAGTAGATATGGATATATCTACCGATGAAGATAAGTCCGAATCCTTTGAAAAGTTCAAAGAATTCCAAAATGAAGTGCAAAATCATTTAGGCAAGACAATCAAGTTTCTACGATCCGATCGTGGAGGCGAGTATTTGAGCCATGAGTTTGGTAATCATCGAAGGATTGTGGAATTGTTCCACAATTGACTCACTTGGAACACCTCAATGGAATGGGGTATCGAACGAGAAATCGCACCTTATTAGATATGGTGCGCCCATGATGAGCCACAGTGATCTTAGTTGTCTTTTGGTGTACGCTCTTGAAGCAGTAGCTTTCACACTAAATGAGTTCCATCAAAATCGATGAAAAGACACCATAAGAGATGTGGACGGGACAACGTCCTAGCTTGTCTTTTCTTAAGATTGGGGATGTGAGACTTATGTAAAACGTTTACAATCGATAAGCTCGGTCCTAAATCGATAAATGCTTCTTTATCGGGTATCCTAAGGAAACAAAAGGATATTACTTCTATAATCAAGAAGAAGGCAAAGTGTTTGTCGCTCAAGCATGGTGTCTTCTTAGAGAAAGAGTTTCTCTCAAGAAGGGATAGTGGGAGCATGGTGCAACTTGAAGAAATTCGAGAAACACACAAAACGTTTCGACCCTCTGAACCACAGCAGGATGAACAAGCTGTTGAAGAACCTGTTGTGGACACACCGCACCACGTAGGTCGAGAGGTCACGTCGTGTACCGAGAGGTACATGCTCTTGACTACTCAACAACGGGATATATTGTTGTTAGACAACGATGAACCTAAGACCTATGAAGAAGCGATGGTGGGACCAGACTGAGAAATGGCTTGAAGCCATGAGATCCGAAATTGAATCCATGCACGTAATCAAGTTTGGAACTTGGTTGATCCACTGATGGTGTTAAAACCATTGAGTGCAAATGGGTTTTCAAGAAAAGATAGACATAGATGGAAATGTTCACATCTATAAAGCGCGATTGGTGGCCAAAGGTTTCAAACAAATTCAAGGTGTTGATTATGATGAAACTTTTACCGTCGCAATGCTAAAGTCTATTCGGATCATTCTAGCGATTCACGCTTATTTCGACTATGAAATATGGCAAATGGATGTCAAAACGACTTTCCTTAATGGAAATCGAGTGAGGATGTGTACATGACACGACCCAAAGGTTTTGTCGATCCGCAATCGCCTAGAAAGATATGCAAGTCGCAAAGATCCATTTATGGATTAAAGCGAGCATCTCGGAGTTGGAACATTCGTTTTGATGAAGTAATCAAAGGGTTTGGTTTCATCAAGAACGAAGAAGAGCCTTGTGTTTACAAAAGGCTAGTGGGAGCGCACTCGTGTTTACGGTCTTATATGTGGATGACATATTATTGATCGGAAATGACATTCCTATGCTCGAATCATTAAGTCTTCATTGAAAAGTAGTTTCTCTATGAAAGACTTAGGAGAGGCGACATATATTCGGGCATCAAGATCTATAGAGATAGATCAAAAGGTCGATTGGATTAAGCCAAGATACGTTACATTGACAAGGTGTTGAAAAGGTTCAACATGCAGATTCAAGAAAGGCTTCCTACCTATGTCACATGGTATAAATCTTAGCAAGAATCGGTGTCCTAGTACACCGATGAGCGGGATAA
Source organism: Bonia amplexicaulis (assembly GCA_036346245.1). Taxonomy (NCBI): domain Eukaryota; kingdom Viridiplantae; phylum Streptophyta; class Magnoliopsida; order Poales; family Poaceae; genus Bonia; species Bonia amplexicaulis. The sequence continues at coordinate 24,195,472 of CM070737.1, forward strand.
AATGAATGCGATTCCATATGCTTGACTATTGGATCCATTATGTATGCCATGCTTTGTACACGTCCGGATGTCTCGTATGCTTTAAGTGCTACGGTAGATACCATCGGATCGAGGTGAAAGTCAACGGATTATCAGTAAAGAACATCTTGAAGTACTTGAGAAGAACTAAAGATGTGTTCCTCGTCTATGGGGTGAGGAAGAGCTCGTTGTAAATGGTTACACCGATGCTAGCTTCCAAACCGACAAAGATGATTTTAGATCGCAATCGGGATTTGTGTTACGCTGAATGGCGGTGCGGTGGTGGAAGAGTTCAAGCGAGACGATTCTTGATTCTACAACGAGCCGAGTACATAGCGGCTCGAAGTCGCTAAAGAGGCCGCTTGGATCAAGAAATTTGTTTCGAGCTTGGTGTGATGGCTAGTGCCTCCACCCAATGGACCTCTCTTGTGACAACAAATGGAGCCATTGCGCAAGCCAAGGAGCCTAGATCGCACTGTAAGTCCAAGCACATTCTCTGGCGATTTCATCTCATCCGCGAGATTGTGGAGAGGCGATGTTAAGATATGCAAAGTACACACGGATTTGAACATTGCGGATCCGTTGACAAAGCCGCTTCCCGACCAAAGCATGAGGCTCACACTAGGGCAATGGGTATTAGATACCTACATGGTTGACTCTAGTGCAAGTGGGAGCTGCTGGTGATATGCCCTAGAGGCAACATGGAGATGTTGAATATATCACATATTATGTTTATGATACATTGCTTTGTTCCTTGAAATAGACATTATCATTATTGATCAATGAGTATGTGACTTATTCATGAGACTCTTAATGCCAAAATGTTGCTATTTCTAAATGATCCCCGATTATATTTCATATGAGGAACAAATATGATTCAAAGATCGACATATGTATTGATTGATGATCATGTCTCATGGATCATGGTATGGAGATACCAAATCAATAATATGGACATGTGTTAGTGAACATATGTTAGATAGACCCGCCATGAGACACCGCAGAGATTCCATGTGTCATCAGTTGGTCTCAAGTAGTGTTTATGTGGAATCCTTAGACTTGAGATCATCATGGTTCCCAAACATGCGTAGTAGCTACTTTGGGACTACTAAACACTACTCCGAATCGGGTAGTCATAAAAGTAGTCTTTGGGTTTGCCATGAAACATGTAGTGGGATGTGAATGATCAAGATAGAATTTGCCCCTCCTTATGGGAGAGATATCTCTCGGCCCCTCGATGTAATGGATTATGAAAGTGCATGGCCATGCCAAGGTGATTGAGAGTCAATCACGAGTTTATAATCCATCACGGAATCGAGAGAGTGATTGAGCTATTAAGAGGATGACACAGGTCTCGCCTTGAGCTTAATCTATATCGTGAGGCAAAGGATTAGTACATGAGAACATTACGAGTTCGGTAGATATGATCTTTACGTATACTTTGGGGTTAATATGTCTTGCTAGAGGCCGCTATTAATGTGGTGACCGGAAAGGTGTTTCGGGTCGCGACCAAGTATACGTGAACCTCTGGTCGCACACTTAACGGGTTGGAACACTAATTCGAATGTGATTCGGATATGGGCTCAATTCGGATAGAGATCCGGATAGACTCTATTGGGCCTCGGTCCACGAGGCCCAAGTGAGGAGTCTATATATATGGAGGCGAGGGCCGAGGGAATGCACCGATAATCCCGAGCTAATCCGTAGCCGCCACCTCGAGCCAAACCCTAGCCGCTCGCATGTCGCCGGTACACTCGCGATCGGCTGCCCACCCCGGGACGTGTGGATACCGGTGGAGGCGCCGCTCGTTGCGGCGTTGATCGGCATCAACAACCTCTGATTGGATCCGCTCGTGGTGTGGTTGATCGCGTGGAGGAGACGATCGGTTCGGGCGATCGACTACTTCCACTACTACTTCGACGCGCGTGGTTGGATCGGCTTCTCCAACTCTTCTTCATTGCACAAGGCGTCTAGTAGGTAACGATCCATGATCCTCCTTAAGCATGATGTTCTTGTGTGCGGTAGAAAAATTTTGTTTTCTGCTCTCGTAGCCTACTCGCGATCCATTAATATCCAGGCTCAGGGGTATGCCATCTGGAGGAAGGTGAAGGTTCAGTTTGTTGTTCCTGCCGATGAGAACATCAATGCCGGGAATATGGCTGATGTTGAGGCAAACGCAAGGGCAAGAAACATCATCATTCAGGGATTAAGCAGAAGCGAGTTTGACCACGGTATTGTGATGGCTGGTTCAATTGGTAGGCCCGAACGACAGATTTTGACCACGGTATTTCGACCATGGTATTTTTATCACGTCAGACTTTGACCATGTACACTTCGACAACATCCGATTTCGATCATGGCAGGTATCGACTATGGCAGCCTTCGACTATGGCCTTTACTGGTTGGTACTCGATAGTCATAGACTTTACTGGTCGGTACTCGATAGTCGTGGACTTTACTGATCGGTACTCGATAGTCAAAGACTTTGTGATTGGTAGTCATAGACTTTGCAACTGGTTGTCGTTATCTTAGGCTTTTCGATCGGTTGTCATAGACCTCACGATTGGTAGTCTTAGGCTTTTCAATCGTGAGAGACCATGTGGAGGTCATCCTGTTGTGTATGATGAGTAATTGACATCGGTTGTCGAAAAATCGAGTTTGAGTCGGTTGGTTCGGACCTAGACGTTGCGTGGCGTAACGGACTCGGTCGGACTTGGTCGAACCTAGTCGTTTGGGTTTAGGTTGCATATTCTGGTGACTCGACAGGTTTGATCTCTATTTACGCTTTCATGTATCGAGCGGTGCTATTTGATGTGTTTCTTGTCGTGTGACCGCGACGCCGAGGCGGAGTCGTGGCGAGACACGAGGTGACCGGACTAGGCGCAGGTGGCGCTGAGGTCAGAACGGTCGTGATGTGTCGAAAACGATGTGGACTCGAGGTGGTTGCGAGGTGTGCAAGGCAAGGAGCGCGGAAGCTTCCCGGAAGGTGCGGGCGGCGGGAATTTCGCAAGGCTGGCAAGCGGGCGGGCGCCGTTGGATTTAGCGGGCGTAACGGGGCGGAGACCCGTTAGCCAAGGCTATAAATAGAGGAGAGGGGCTGCATGCCTCCTCATTGCTTTTAGAATGGATTAGGGTTTCAATTGAGTCAAAAGAGGCTTTAGAAGTTTGTTTGCTTTTGAGCCTTTAGTTGTTGGGAAGGGCAGAGCAGAGCAGGAGATGGTTTTCTCGTAGCTTCTCCCTGTCCCCTGTTCTTGACTTCTTGAGAAGAGTTCTTGAGATGGAGAGGGAGTGGATGGATTGAGTCCTTTGCAAGCATTCTTCTTGCTCTAATGTTCATGCATACGGGGACTCCTTGTAATCCTTGATTGGAAATGGAAATTAAATCTGAAGTTCATTTCTTTAGTTCCTGCTCTCTGTTCTTCGATACCTTTTGGCTAGAAATTTGAGATTTTGTGTTTTAGCTTGGTTCTTGCTCAAGAGTAGCAAAATGGGTTGCTCTGTGGTGGAATTGCATTTCTAGACTCTTTGGTCATCTATTTCCAAGAGCAAATCAATTTTAATCTCAGATTTTATCTTTCAACCTCCTCTGTTCTTGTTCTTTTCCTGTTCTAGTTTCCTAGGGTTTGAGGGATCTTTTGATTCCCCTTGGGAGATGGCATGAGACTTGGGTTCTAAAGTCTTGAGTTCATTGCTAAGTTGATTGCAAAAGATTATAAGCAAGGAATGAAAGACTTACGAGAAATCAGAGAATTGGACTCTTCTCTTTTCATTTTCAGATTTCTGGTCAATTCTCACTTCCTTGCTCCTTTGTGAAATCCCTCTAATTCCTAAGGTCTTAATGCTATTTAGATCAAGTTCTCTCTCTTTTGGCCTAAAAAGATTATCTGTATTTCATCTTTATGCAGTTTGTTGATTGTCTGCAATATCACTGCTTGCTATTTTTCTTGACTACAGAGTGCCTGTTTTCAGCAGCAGCTACAGTCTGCATTTCGGCCTGCAGGAAATTTGCTAAAGGCAGCACTGCTGTGCAGTTTACAGCCGATAGCATGCAGTCCAGATTTTTCAGTTTGTGCACTCAGATCATGCTCTCGGCTGCCCCTTTTTCCCTCAGCTTTGGCTGCAGCAATTCTGCATTTTTCCTGAACTAAACACTCTGTTCTTCGGCTGACTGCAAGTTTTTCAGTGCTTGCATTTTCAGATTGATTCCTTCCCAGTCAGCTTCGGTTGCAGTTCTTGAACTTTCTCTTCTTACCGACTGATGTTGTCTCAGGTGTTTGGCAGCAAGAAGTAAACACTGTTATAAGTTTTCACTGTAGTATCAATTCAGTTTGAGGCAGTCTGTAGATTCCAGTTTGCTGCATGCAATGCAGTGTTTGCAGCGCTGTATTTCAGTTCCTTCTCTTGATATATTGACTACTGTTTTCATGTGAACTACTTTCAGCCATTTGCTTACAATCTCATTCTTTACTAAACCGTTTATCAGTCTGGCTCTCTGTCTCTTTGCTCTAATTTTATCAGTCCGCTGTTTGGTTACCAGTAAACTGAGACTTCCTATCTTCATAGCTGCTATAGCTATCGAAGAGATGAGATCTTTGTGAGTATTTTCGGGGCGATTTTTTTATTGCACCATTCACCCCCCCTCTGTTGCGATTTCCGATCCTACAAATCGGTTGCCGTAGACTTTACGGTTGGTACCTGTAGACTTCATGGTCGATACGAGTGCTTCAACTTTTGTGAGTTTCGGGTATCTTGAGTGCTCGTGTCTGATGGGTCAGTGGTTGACTGATCTGTGCATGGTGGTCGGAGATCAGTGGTCTTTGCTATAGTACCAGGTAGGTACATGGTGGTTGGTGCTTCGGTACTCATGTATGGTAGTTTATGCGGTACTTGGTGACCAATGGTGCAATGAATGGTTGAAGATCGGTAGTCGTAGACTTAGCGTTCTGGTGTTTTAGCCGTAGCGATCGGTACTCGATAGTTCTGTGGTCGGTAGCGATGCTTGTTATTTCCGAGTGTTTTGAGCGATGGTATTTCCCGAGTACTTATGTTCGAGTGGTCTGAAGTGATCTGAAGTTGGTGATTTCTTGTGAGTGTGGAAATTGTGGTCGTGGACGACCTGGTTGGTATTCATGGTTGGTTTGGTTCTTGTCTATGGATAGACGAGGGTGAGTTATGTGTGTGTGCTGATGTTGGTCAAGTTGTGGAGAACTTGTGCCGGAAAGATACTCTTTGGTCTTTGATGTACAAGTTGGTGTGGAGACGATCATGGTTAGTGACGAGGAGGACCGGGACTAGGATGGGAAAATCTGAGGTCCAAGCGGTAGAGCATATCATGCGAGGTGGTCAGGCTCATGCCGGAGCAAATGGAGATCAAAGGTGATGATGCGTGGAGAAGATACGGGAGGTGCGGTCCCGGAGGTTTCAACACGTGAGGATGATGTGTGGAGAAGATGTGGGAGGTGCGGTCCCGAAGGTTTGAACACGTGAGTGTGATGCGTGAAGAAGATATGAGAGGTGCGGTCCGGGAGACTTCTACACGTAAGGATGATGCATGACGAGATACGGGAGGTGCAATTCTAGAGGCTTGACACATGATGATGATGCGTGATGAAGATACATGAGGTGTTGTCCTGGAGGTTTCGTCATGTGGTGAGATTGAAAACGTTATGGAAGGAGTTCGTAACGGGCAGGGTTGGAGATATTGGAAAACCCATATTTGGAAGGGTTTCGGGTCCAGTTTGATAAGGATACGGTTTATGGCTCTAGCATATAAAAGCAGGGAAGATGTTAAGTGTTTAGCCGTGGCTTTGGAAAGCTTTTTGTGCTAGAGTTTTAGGGGTGCTGTAAGGACACTTTTGTAACATCCTGTGTAGGACCGAAATGGCGACAGAGGGGGGGTGAATGTCGCTTTCTTGAAAATCGCCCTTCAGAACAAGAAGTGTTCGGCAAGAGGAAACATTAAAGAGGATCAATTGGCTGCAATAACTTAGCTTTGAAAACCGAAACTCGTAACAATCACCAAAAATATCAAGCAAAGAAAGCGAAAAACCAAATTGTTGTCACGAGCAATCTCATTTAAAGATGACTAAGAACATACTGAGCTCACTGTCAAGTACCAACAGAAAAGTAAGAAAAGAAATCAGGAAAGAAGAAAAGCTAGAATAGAAAAGAAAAGGAGAAACTGAAAAATAGAGAGAGATCAAAAAGCTAACAAACAAAACACTGCGAACACAGACTTTAGAACAAAGGAAGGAAAAGCTAGTAAACAAAGAAGAAAGCAAAACAAGTGCTAGGTATACTTCTCTGACCAAAAAGAAAAGTATTCAGTTCTGATGTTGCTTTCGGCTAGCACACAGTAAACAAAGTATAAAACAGAGATAAACTAGTGAACATGTAGCAGAACCAAGGCAGCCAATCAGGAATTGAAGGAGTACATAGAAATCGGAAAAATAGAAACTACATCCAATAGAATAAAAAGGCTGCTGCTGAACTGTTTTTGAAGCATCCGAAACAATTTTTGAAATGATGCCGAGAGGATCAATACTGGAATAGAAAGGCTGCTGCAGATCAAACAAAGATCATGAGCCGAACTCACTTTTAGTACTCGGCAGGAAGAAGAAGAATTTAGATTAAGAATGCATCTCGGCAGGGAATCAAAACAGAGAAAACCAAATGCCAAGAAAAACCGAATAAGTTCAACTGCTTGAATAGCTAGGGGTTCTCATGACTGTTGATGGTGAATCTCTTGATTTTAGCTGGGAACCATCTCTCAAAAGGAAAATATATATACTTAGAGCAATCTTTTCTGAGTCACAGAAAAATCATGAGATTGACTTCACACGAGAGAAACACTAGCCTGAAACACACTTCTTCCCAAAACAAAGAAGGAGCAAAACAAGAACAGGTGTTACTCACCTTGACGAAAGAAGTAACTCATCTCAGAAGAGAGACAAAGAAACAACACAGAAGGAACACAAGAAGAAAATAGCCAAGAAAATCATCCTTAAATTAAAAGAGATGACTACAGATGAGTCCCCATACGCATGGACATTCGGAGAAATGATTACAAGACTCTCAATCCATCCTCTCACTCTCAATCCTCAAGAACACCAAGAGCCTCACATGCTTCTTGGGAGGAACACAACACACACAAAGATATGAATAAGCTCACAAGTGTCCTAAGGGGTATGGAGCCCCCAACCTCTATTTATAGCCATTGGCTAACGGGTCTCCAACCCGTTACGCCGGCTAAACCCTAATGGAGCCGTCTCCCGCTTGTGCAGCCTTGCGAAATTCCCGTTTCGCCCCTCCTGCACCTTCCGGGAAGCTTCCGCGCTCCTTGCCTCGCACGCCTCGCAACACGTCGAGTCCACGTCGTCTTCGACACCTCATGACCGTTCTGACCTCAGCGCCACCTGCGCCTAGTCCGGTCCACCGTGTCTCGCCACGACTCGCCGCCCGTCCCGCAACACACGACAAGAAAACACGTCACATAGCACCGCCGATACATGAGCGCGCAAATAGCATTAGCAAGATCAAACTGCCGCAACAATGGAATATACATCCTAACCCATACGACTAAGTTTGACCAAAGTCCGACCGAGCCCGTTGCACCATGCAACGTCTGGGTCCGAACAAACCGACTCAAACTCGACTTTTGAGAAACGATGTCAATTACTCATCACTCACAATGGGATGACCCTCACATGGTCTCTCAATCTCCCCCTTGATGAGTATATTGACAAACACCAAAAAAGCACAAAGTAGAGTTTGAAGAGTCCAACATGGTCCAAAGAAAGAAATGAAACTCATGATCATGTCGACAGAAGGAGCAAAAGAAAGAACAATTTTTCCTCAAAGCTCCCAAGTGGCTTTTTCTACCACTAATTTCTCCCCCTTTTGGCAATAAACCCATCAAGAATGAAAGAAGGAGAAAAAATCATGAAAATGGATGAAAGGCTGATTTGATCATTTTTAAGTATGTAGAGCCATGAGAATTATCCAAATGACCATCATGCATTACATCAAGCCATAACATACAAATATGCTACAAAGATCATGACTAAGTATGTAAAGAGAAGCTAGAAGCAACTAGATGACAATATGAATTTTAGTGCATTTTATGTACATGTCAAGTCATCAATAAGAAAAGTCTAGCTAGAGATATCCAAGATGATGCAAGCCATGTCAATCAAGCTAAGCGGAACCAAGAATCTAATATCGAGTCCAAATAGAGTGTTATATACTCAAGAGTAAAACAATGGATTAAGTACTTGATTCTTTTGATAACTCATGCAAATTGAGCACAAATGACATTTTTTTTGAAGCTTATGGTTGTTTTCAACCAATTTTTATCATGTGCTAGATCTCAAGCCATGCTACGATTACTCCAAGCGATAAGCTTAAGAAGATAATCTAGGTCATCCAAAACTTCCCCCAAGTTCATGCCTAGTGCAATGGCAAGCCGTCTCGTGAGAAAGAATTGGTGAGATCAGTTTTTTCGCACAGAAGATATCTTTTTGTCTCCCTTTTTTTTTAATCAAGTTGTACTAACTCATGTTACATCAAGAGTTTAAGACAGCTCAAACTAAGGCTCAAAAGAGATTCAACGCTCAACTCAGCCTATTTGACATGGCATGAATCATAAACGGATAGCTCAAGAAAGACTAAACTCTAGTGCTAATCATGACAAGTTTTTTTTTAGTTTAAATTGAACAAGTTTAATTAACTCATCATGGCAAAAGCTAGTCTACACATATGAAGTCATGATAAATCTAGCAATTAAGCATAAATCATGGCAAGATATAATATAATGAAAACATGTCATGAAAGGATAATAATCAAGGCTCCATTAAGTTATGTTACAAATCAAATGAAGAAATTCCAGCTCCCCCTTAACAAGTGATGCAACTTTTAGTTCAAGTTGAGTTATGTCATCATTAAAATCTAGAAGTTCCCAAAAGAACTCCCCCTGAACCAAAGCAATAAAAAAACAAGAGCTGGCAAATGAATTAAGAAAACAGGCAGTCCTTAGAGCATAGATAAGATATAGAGGATACTACGGCTCAGACTGACTCTCATCTACCCCATATGTCTCCAGGACAACAGCTGTCGAGAAAAACGCACACTAGAGAGCAAACACGCACCACTGTCTGCAGGATGGCCCAACCTCGCTAGAACCTAAAAGAAGTGAGTGAGCTCAACCTAGTGAGATAAGAAAGCGACTATCATGAAAGCACAAGATAAGAGCAAGAAGTCTAAGCAACTCAAAGAAGAGACACACTCTAATCTATGCTAGAAGGACTAATCCCAATGCACCCGCAAATGCAATGCAACAGAAATGAGACAGAAGCATAATCAATATAGTAAAGCAGTAAAGTCCAAGCTCCCCCTCACAACAGTCCATAAGGACAAACCACCCCAAGCTCTCCCCGCAGAGCTGAAAACCTCGAGCTATCCAAAGGCTTGGTGAAGATATCAGCCAACTGGTGGTCACTCTCCACAAACTGGAGTAGTATGTCACCCTTCTCCACATGGTCTCGAAGGAAGTGATATCTGATATCGATGTGCTTGGTCCAAGAGTGCTTTGCGGGTTCTTAGCAATGCTAATCGCAGGCGTGTTATCGCAGAAGAGCGGAACACGATCGATAGCAACCCAAAGTCCCGCAAAGTCGAGACCATCCAAAGGACACAGCTACGACAATCGGGCTCTGACAACATACTCGACCTCTGCGGTGGATGTGCAACACCGGACGCTTCCTCAAGACCAAGAAATGAGAGAAGTGCCAATGAGCGGCGGTGCGAAGTGCTCTTCCTATCTATCCTCTGTAGGCAAAGTCTGCGTCCGAATAGGCTCTAAGGGATGAGCAGGATGAGGAAGAGTACCGATACCATAGTCAATGGTAGCTCGAAGGTACCGAAGATGCGCTTCACCGCTTTGGCGGTGAGATACGCGAGGAGAAGCTCAAACCGAGCACAAAGACACACGGAGAAGTGTATGTCCGGTCTCGAGGCGGTGAGGTACAGAGAGAGCCAATCATGCTTCGAACTCTTTTGATCAACGGCTCGCCGTCCTCATCTGGGTCAAGTGTGGCCGTAGAAGCCATCGGAGTTGACACCGGCTTTCCATCACTCATGTCGAAACGTCTCAGGAGGTCACGGGTGTACTTGCCTTGATGCAAGAAGGTACCCTCCCGAGTCTCGCTTGATCCGGAAGCCAAGGAAGAAAGTCAACTCACCCATCATGCTCATCTCAAACTCGGTGCTCATGACATCCGAGAACTGTGAAACTAGAGCATGAGAAGAGCCGCCAAAGATGATGTCATCGACATAAATTTAAGCGGCGGAAGGTCATTGCAAGCCGTGAATGAACAAGGTCTTGTCAACTTTACCCATCTCAAAATCATGTCTCAATAGATAGGACTTAAGCCTCTCATACCAAGCTCTAGGGGCTTGCTTAAGTCCATACAACGCTTTAGAAAGCTTGAAGACATGACTAGGGTATTTAGGGTTCTCGAAACCTGGAGGCTGTCTGACATAGACTTCTTCCTCAATGAAGCCATTAAGAAAGGCACTCTTGACGTCCATCGGTAAAGCTTGAAACCTTTAGAAGCCGCAAAGGCAAGCGTAATTCTAATGGCCTCAAGACGCTTCTGAGGGCAAAGGTCTCCTCAAGTCTAGACCCTCAACACAGGAATACCCCCGAGCAACCGCCTAGCCTTGTTTCAAATGACTACCCCATCCTCACTTTGCTTGTTCTTGAACACCCATTTGGTTCCAATGATATTGTGATCTCGAGGGGGCTCAACAAGCGTCCAAACCTTGTTTCTTTCGAAACTCTCCACCTCCTCATGCATGGCATTGATCCAAGACTCGTCAGATAAAGCATGAGAAACATCTTTGGGCTCAAAGGAGGCAATAAAAGCAGAATGAAGACATAATTGAGATAAGCCAGATTTTGAGCGGGTAACACGCTCGAAGAGGTCTCCAATAATCTGCTTAGAAGGATGAGATTTTTGGATATGTCTAGGAGGTCCGGGATGAGATGAAGAAGCGGCCTCTACCTCGTGAGTCGACGAAGTAGGAACAGAGCCACTAGCTCCGAAAAGCGTGGTGGGGCGATCACCTCGAGGTGCGGTGGAAGAAGGCACCTCAAGGGGTGGAAGAGGTCTTGGATCGGGTAGACAACCCTCATCTCCATCATCCTCATCATCCACGAAGATGGTCTCGGACTGCTCTAGTGATCCTGAGATATCGGGCCTAGTCCCCGGACTGGCCTCATCGAAAGTCACCTCACTGTGTTTCTACCAATTTGCTAGACTCGCAGTTCTGCACCCTATAGGCCCGCCAAGAGGTCGAGTAGCCCGTAAAGAGTCCATCACAAGATCGTGACTCGAACTTATCTAGGTTCCGGACTTTAGAATAAAACACTTGCAACCAAACACACGAAAATGAGAAACACCGGGCTTTCGCCGTATCTCAACTCATAAGAAGTGGTGCAAGTGTGCCCAAGAAAACTCGATTAGAAACATGGCACGCGGTGGCTATAACCTCACCCCAAAACTTCGCGGTGTAGAGTACTCATCAAGCATCGTCCCGCCATCTCGACCAAGGTGCGGTTCTTCCTCTCCACAACGCCATTCTCGCGAGGGACGATGGAGAAGAGGCGGTGCTCTACACCGGTCTCATCACGTAACCTCTCAAAGTAGGAGTTCTTGAACTCCGTGCCATTGTCATCGCGGATCGCTCGTAAGGCACCGGAAGCTCAGCGAAAGCCTCTTGAAAAGACCTCGGAATGTGTAAACGTCTCATCCTTCGAGGCCAAGAAAACACCCAAGAATACCTCGAGAAGTCATCGACTATAACAAGAACATACCACTTTCCTCCTGCCGATCGACTCGATTTGGTCCAACCGTATCCATATGGAGCAATGTCCTGCATCGGTCAGTAATGCTTGTGTGGGAGGATGAGAAGCGGCAACCATCTTGCCATGCCGGCATGGAGCGCAAACAAGATCTTTGACCATCTTGAGTTTCGCAGACCACGAATGAGATCGTGGCCGCTAACTCGAGTCAAATGGTCAAATCCAATATGACCAAGTCTCCTATGCCGAAGGAAAGGTCGCGGGACTCGAGTAAGCAAACAGGAGAGGATCACCGAAGACTCAATAAAATCAGCACGAAGATCCTCCCATAACGAGAAATCACGCAAACCGGACTCACCAAGAATCAACAATTTTGCGGCGTTTTCTTAAAACTTACCTCGAAACCGTCATCAGAAGTCGAGAAACCGAAAGCGATTGTAATGCGACTTACTCACCAAGGCAACATCTTTTAAAACAAATGAGTCATTAACGCGCAAGTACCTTTGGCAATAACGCGTCCGCACGAAGAGTCTCCAAAGGTGATAGTCTCATCACCAAGCTCGGGCTAGGAAGAAAACCAACGTGAATCTTCGGTCATGTGTCGTGAACACCCGAGTCTACGAGCCAAACCTTTCCTTCCCCGCCCGGGAACCCGAGTCAACAAGAGAGCAAAGTCTCGATCTTGGGATAAATCAAGATAGATTTTGGAACCCAATCACCGAGTCACACGTCGAGCGTAAGAAGTAGTCACACACGATCGACCTCTAACTACCCACGCTCTCCGTCGCTCAAAGAAGCGGAAGGTCTATGAGCGACACAGGTCATTCTTCGGGTCCGACCGCTACGGAGAGCGAGTTGAGCACCGGAAGACGCCGATCACGCCGCGGGTAGCTATCTCGATGGAACCGAGATCTACCCTCGTGACGGCGGAAGTCATGACAAGAGGGAGCATGAGAACGAAAAGCGAAAACTCGGAAGAACCAAGTCCTCGATGTCGCCCAAAGCTACCAACAAGAGTAAGCCTAGACCTCGTGTTGGTCTTAGGTGCACTCAAGGTCCGGGTCGACCACGAATACGCATAAGAGCGCAACACGGTCTCTCACGCGATCTTGGCGCTTGAAGCAATGGTCAAATAAATGCCCATCCTTCGGCGAAGGTGCAATGATACCGCCTTCTTAGGGGTCAAGTAGCATGAGATGGCTTCATCCGAGAGGCCAAGTGCAGTGAAATCACCTTGTCGTCGAAATCCCTTGGACAAAGCCCGCCGATTTAAATTGAACTTTCTTGTTCTTGGGCTTGACCTCAATCACACCCGAGGCTACGGTCCGAGCACTCTGTGGATGCTTCCTCACATCCTCACGGAAATCATATCCTAGACCTGTTTGAACTTGCAAATCTTTGATTGGTCTAGAATAAGATTGAGATCCTTCTTGCCTCCTACAAATTTCTCGAGAGTGTTCATAAGGCACCGACACTCCCGAAAGAGAGAGGTGCAAGAGGAGCAAGGAGGAGTAGAAAGCAAGCAGAAGGTAAGGGAGCAGGAGAGACACCAACAGCAGCGAGAGGAAGGCGGCTTGTGCACGCACGGTAGGCGAGAAGGACGAGCCCCATCGCTAGCAGGTTGGTTCGTATCGCTAGGCGTCTCTACCTTACCCGGGGGCTTCTCCCCCTTCTCCACAACCACATTACAAGCACAAGGTGGCTTCTCTAGTAGGTCCTTAGTTAGCTTCACACATTTCTCATCCAATGCAATCAAGTTAGATTTTAGTTTGTTACAACTAATGCATGGTGAGCTAACGAGGTCCTTAGAAGCAAACCGAGCCAACTTCTTATCATGATCAATCATTTCTTGAAGCTGCTTGGTAATGATTCAAGCTCGTGATCGATTTAGGACAATTCACACATGAAGCAATAGGCTCAAGTAAAAAGCTTGTAACTCAAACAATTTTATGATCCGCCTGCTTTAGATTCATCTTTAAGTTATTACAACTTTCACAAGTCTCGGCAGATCGAGAAGCATAGTGTAAAGACCTCTAAAAGCATTATCCTTATCCTCACATGAGGTGCAAGAAAAGTCTCAATAGTAGTAGAGGAACCAGAACCACCCTACTCATCTCAATCTCAAGAAGAAGACTAATATTCTCCACCTTAAGCAAATCAAGCTCGGAGGTCACACTATCATGAGAAGTCCTTAACTTCTCCATATCTCCCAAACAAAGCGGTGCATGTATCACAATCGTCACGAGAGGGAGCAGATATAAGTAAAGAAAGCTCCCGTGACAAACGATCTACTTCCTTCTCCAACTCGCTACATCTAGCTCTAGATCTAGTATGAAAACCTCCTATCTTAAGAAAAGCTGCATTCAGTTGGTCATAGGAGGGACATACCTCGTCGAGTCGGAATAGAGATCGCCGTCACGATCTCGCCTCGAGGGCCATGAAGCACATTGGGAGAAGTCGCCGCCGCTCTTGGGTTCTTGATCACCCATCCCGTCGTCGTCGCTCCATCCCTCCACCTCGCCGAGGTCGAGGTCGTCGAAGGCGGCGAGGACGCGGTGGAAGAGCTTGGCCTTCCCAAAGTCGCGAACGGCTTCTTGCCTTGCGTCGGAGTTGGGGCCTTCTTGTTGCGGTTCTTATCGGAGTAGTCGTTCTTGCCGGAACCGCCGTAGTCGACTTTGCCTTTCCCCAACTTGGGATAGTTTGCTCGAATGTGGTTGGGGCCACCACACTCAAAGCAAATCACTGGTCCTCTTTTCTTTCCGTTCCTCCTCCTCTTGTAAGCATGGGAGAACTTACGAGCAAGAAGGGCGATTGTTCATCCTCTAACCGCCTAACCGATCATCGTTACATCACGAGAGCGATAGGAGAACCCACCAAGAGAGTCGTGAGAAGAACCGTAGCGGCGGTGGGATCGGTGACTAAAGCCATCGATCGAGACTTGACCGACCGCGAGACTATGTCAATCTCGTGAGTCTTGAGGCGAGTAAAGCGCATCAAGAGTCGTGGTCGAGAGGTCCGTGGTGTCCTTGATGGTGGTCACCTTCATTTCCCAAACCCTAAGATCGAGTGCGGAAAGAATCATCGGCGTTATCCGAGTCGGAGTATGTGAGACCGACGGCTCGGAGGTTGCTCAGAATCTTATGAAAGCGAGAAAAGCACTCGTCTAGGGACTCACCGGCAAGCATCTCAAATTTGTTGTAGTCGCTTGAACCGGTCTTGTCGCACCGTCTTTATTTGGGTGGTGCCCTCATGGTAAGCATTGAGGGTCACCCAAATATCGGCCGACGTCGGTGAGAGATGCGATCAAACTCGCTTCTACTCAAACCACGAACGATGATGTTCCTCGCCTCGCGTTTGCCTCAACATCGACCATATTACGGCGTTGATGTTCTCATCGGTCACGGAACAACAAACGGACCTTGACCTACGCCAAATGGCGTAGCCACGAGCTCGGATGTAGGTCTCCATCCGGCTCTTCCAGAATGGAAAATCCATCCCATCAAAGATCGGGGGCTTGGTCGAGTACTTGTCCGTCGCCATGGCTCTTGAGTCCGGTTAAAGATCTATCAAGAAGAGCTAACCGGCTCTGATACCAATTGTAGGACCGAAATGACGACAGAGGTGGGGTGAATGTCGCTTTCTTGAAAATCGCCCTTCAGAACAAGAAGTGTTCGGCAAGAGGAAACATTAAAGAGGATCAATTGGCGCAATAACTTAGCTTTGAAAAGCGAAACTCGTAACAATCACCAAAATATCAAGCAACAAAACGAAAAACCAAATTGTTGTCACGAGAGCAATCTCATTTAAAGATGACTAAGAACATACTGAGCTCACTGTCAAGTACCAACAGAAAAGTAAGAAAAGAAATCAGGAAAGAAGAAAAGCTAGAATAGAAAAGAAAAGGAGAAACTGAAAAATAGAGAGAGATCAAAAAGCTAACAAACAAAACACTGCGAACACAGACTTTAGAACAAAGGAAGGAAAAGCTAGTAAACAAAGAAGAAAGCAAAACAAGTGCTAGGTATACTTCTCTGACCAAAAAGAAAAGTATTCAGTTCGATGTTGCTTTCGGCTAGCACTGATAAACAAAGTATAAAAGCAGAGATAAACTAGTGAACATGTAGCGTAACCAAGGCAACCAATCAGAATTGAAGGAGTACATAGAAATCGGAAAATAGAAACCGCATCCAATAGAATAAAAAGGTCAGCCGAACTGCTTTTTGAAGCATCCAAACAATTTTGAAATGATGCCGAGAGGATCAATCTTTGGAATAGAAAGGCTTCTGCAGATCAAACAAAGATCATGAGCCGAACTCACTTTTAGTACTCGGCAGGAAGAAGAAGAATTTAGATTAAGAATGCATCTCGGCAGGGAATCAAAACAGAGAAAACCAAATGCCAAGAAAAACCGAATAAGTTCAACTGCTTGAATAGCTAGGGGTTCTCATGACTGTTGATGGTGAATCTCTTGATTTTAGCTGGGAACCATCTCTCAAAAGGAAAATATATATACTTAGAGCAATCTTTTTCGAGTCACGTAAAATCATGAGATTGACTTCACACGAGAGAAACACTAGCTCGAAACACACTTCTTCCCAAAACAAAGAAGGAGCAAAACAAGAACAGTGTTACTCACCTTGACGAAGAAGTAACTCATCTCAGAAGAGAGACAAAGAAACAACACAGAAGGAACACAAGAAGAAAATAGCCAAGAAAATCATCCTTAAATTAAAAGAGATGACTACAGATGAGTCCCCATACGCATGGACATTCGGAGAAATGATTACAAGACTCTCAATCCATCCTCTCACTCTCAATCCTCAAGAACACCAAGAGCCTCACATGCTTCTTGGGAGGAACACAACACACACAAAGATATGAATAAGCTCACAAGTGTCCTAAGGGGTATGGAGCCCCAACCTCTATTTATAGCCATTGGCTAACGGGTCTCCAACCCGTTCACGGCTAAACCCTAACAGAGCCGTCTCCCGCTTGTGTGCCTTGCGAAATTCCGTTTCGCCTCTCCGCACCTTCCGGAAGCTTAGCGCTCCTTGCCTCGCACGCCCGCAACACGCCGAGTCCACGCCGTCTTCGACACCTCATGACCGTTCGACCTCGGCGCCACTGCGCCTAGTCCGGCCCACCGTGTCTCGCCACGACTCGCCTCGCCGCCCTGCAACACGCACAAGAAAACACGTCACATAGCACCGCCGATACATGAGCGCGCAAATAGCATTAGCAAGATCAAACCTGTCGCAACAATGGAATATACATCCTAACCCATACGACTAAGTTTGACCAAAGTCCGACCGAGCCCGTTGCACCATGCAACGTCTGGGTCCGAACAAACCGACTCAAACTCGACTTTTGAGAAACGATGTCAATTACTCATCACTCACAATGGGATGACCCTCACATGGTCTCTGATCCTGAAATTTGGTTATTTTAAAAATATGGAATTTTAAAATCAGTTCCTGCATTTTGCTGGCATTTGAGTTTCTTTTGAATATTTATTTGAAATCTTTTTGAGATTTGTGGCATGTAAATTAATAATCAAAGAGTAATCCCAAATGCAAATAATAGAAAACTAGAATTTTAAATACGAATATGAAAAGATGATCCAGTATAAGGAAAGAGGAACCCGATTTAAAATATAAAATCTCATATTTGGGAATAATGACATAAAGAGCAATAAAAGTGAAGGACTAAAATACAAACACCTATACAAAGATTTATACAAATTGTGCAAAGAATGGTTGGGCAATATAAGAAATAAAATATATATATATATATATATATATATATATATATATATATATATATATATATATATATATATATATATATATATGCAAAAGTTAGGTAGGCGACAAAATAACGATGGTGAAATTAAATATATACATATAACCTAAATAATAATAATAATAATAACTCATTTTATAGCTGAAAATTTAAAATTTAAATGTCATGCAAAGGTTGAAACCAATAATCATATATGTGAGATAGAAATTTAAGTTAAAATCCAAAAATTCAAAAATAAATTGCATGAGCCTTCTTTTTCCCTTTTCCCCATTTTCTTTTCTCTCTCTCCTACATGTGGGCCCCTCCTTTCTTTCTTCTTTCCTCCTCCATTTTCTCCTCTCGTCGCCGGGCCTAGCTTGTGTGTGACCTCCGCTTTCTTCTTCTTCCTCCTCCTCCCGCAGCGTCGGCCCTCTCTTCCTCTCCTCTGCTCGCCTCGACCAAGACCCGCGACACGGCCCTTGCCTCCGCCCGAATCCCGCCGCCAAGCTTTACCATCGCCGCCACGACGCCTTGCCCGCTTGCCATTGCCGCCCGACAGGCCCACGGCGCCCATCGTCTTTGCCATGGCCAGCCGCGCCCTGTCCCCTATAAAATCCGCCGAGGTTCCCAAATGCATCGCAACGTCTCCCTCTCCATCCCATAGCAAGCAATCGAGCTCGGAGACCTTCAATCGTCGGCGAGCCATTCTCTTCCCCAACTCCGGCCAGCCGGCTCGTCGTCAAATGGAGCCACCTCGGACCAATTCCACCGAGCCCGAGCTTCCTCAGGACACGGTGAAGACATTCCCGGCCTCGCCGGAACTCCTCCCCCACTCCAGTTCACCGGCCAGTAAGCGCCCGCGCCACCACCGCCCTCACGCCGCCCACCTCGCGCCTCTCGGCTCGGCCGGACCTATGGTGAGCATCCCTTTTTCCCTGGTGCTTCCGCACCTCCCAATTCCTCCCTATCCTCCCGATCGCCGACGCCTGTTTCACCCCCACCATGGCCGCCTGCTGCTAGCCCGCCATCACAAGACGCCGGCCGGAGCCGCCACCCTGAGGCATCCCCGCCGGGATTCCATTTTGCCGGTCACCACTTCCTCCCCGGCCACCCTCACCGGGCCAGCCATCCGATTCTGTGGCCGGCCGCCTCCTCTGCCTTGCCAGTCCCTCCCCGTGATACCTTAAGAGGTATAATTACCCTTATAGGGTAAGAAACACCTGAGAGTCTCCCCGGCTTGCAGCGCTAATCCCTTTCCCCCCGGCTCCCTCGGCGCGCGTTCGAGCCCCCGCTCACGCAGCGCCTGAGGTTGAGCCATTTCTTTTAAAAACGCCGGCTAACAAGTGGGCCCCACCTGTCAGCGACCGCACACGCGCGCGTCCGGCTGACAGTCGGGTCCCGCCTGCCGAGGCGAGGGGAAGAGAGGGTGAGCCGCCACCCGGCCCCACTGTCGGCCAGCGTGCGCGGTCACTGCTAGTGAGCCCCACCTTATTTGCTTTAATATTTTCGGGATTTAAACAAACCGAAAGATTTTAAATGGGCATAACTTATTCATTTTAACTCCAAATTGAATGAAACAAATTTCTAAATTCATTTAAATTCAAGATCTGTCCAATGGAACCAAACTTATGATTTTTTAATGCTCATTTGAATTTAGAGAATAATTTAGAGAAACTAATAAAATTTAACTAAGATATAAATGGGGTTGTCCAAGATTTAGATTTCGATTAGATCATGTATGGCTAATTAATATGGTTTGAATAACTATCCAAAAGACTAAAATATTAATTCAGTAAACTAAAAGTTGTATACATTGCATAAATATAACATATGTCCTAAATGTAACGCTCAACGAAATATTGCTCCCCAACCTCGTACACCAAATCACAAGTCCAACCTAACTCATGGAACTTCCTAAATAAATACAAGAATAATAAAATTGATTATTAATAAAAAGACCGAGTCGTCGTATTCTACCACCAACCTTGTTTCCAACCACCCAAATCACCCATTAACTCATAATAAAACTAAATTGAGTTTATCTGGATTTATTTTGGATCTTTTGAGTTATTTGCTTTTATTTGGATTAAAAACGAGAGCTCCGAAGAATCAGTGGGACAAGCGAGGCCAGGATCGAGGTGAAGATAAAGACCAGAAGCTCAGGACCTTCGAATGAGAAAGCGTTGAGTGAGCTCAAGACCATGATAAACCGCAAGAAGGCGAGTCGATACTTTGATCATGTTGAACCTACATTTTCTGCAAATTACTTTTGTTTAAATTATCAAACCGCATGCTATTACTTTATATACAAATACATGTTTAATTTAAGATCCTAGTTATATGCCCATGTTTACCTTGATTAATATTACACCCATTTTTGAATACTTGACTATGTGAACCTTGTCACCCTAGCAAAAATTATGATAGTAACCTTTCGAAAATAAGTCCGTCGCTATATGCCATGTATAGTATTGCTTAGATATTCATGGGCGTGGAAATGCCCAAACTTCACTTTTAAACATGAGAGAATTTGGTTGGGCAGTCATTGTGATGATGACTGATATATGTTGGTATGAATATTTTATGTTCCCAGAAACCCTACTTGCTTAAATATCTGGGCGGATGGTTCGTGGGTGTGAGTGTGTAAGTGGTGCAGTGGAAGCACAAAGTGGGTTAGTGCCAGAACCGCCCATATAATCCCTAAGGACCGAATCTTGTGATGGCCTCCCAAGGTACAACAGTACCACATGCTGGCAAAATGTAGGCAGGGCTAACTAATCTGCATAGCTCTAGTGTGGTTACGTGAAGGTGTGGACATGAGCAAAGGGATGGATGGTCTCATCCCCGCCTTTGCCCGTGATGGCTCACGAGGGACCCTTCTCGAGGGATACGCGCATCCTACAGAAGATAGACCTTAGCGGGCGTAACCACAAGTAGGATTATGCATTGTAATGATCTGTGATAGTCTACTCAACCGCATGGCTAAGGAATCATGTGGGGCAACGAGCAGATCTATCTCTTGTGGGTAAATTGTACAAACTCTGCAGAGTGAAAACTATTCGAATAGCCGTGCCCACGGTCAAGGGCGGACATGGGATCTTAACCAGATATAGTTCTATTTCAAAAACTTTTTGGGTGGGAATGGAAAAGTGGAGGGCAGAGAAAGGCCCTGATTTGTGTTGCCATGGGTGTCGCCCTAGTGATAAGGTAAGCGGTTATAACGCTGAAAGGTTAAGCATATGGTGCGGAGACTATGAAATGGTGGATGGAATCTGGATAGCTATTACTATTGCATTCTGTCACATTATGTTTTTGTTCAAATGGCTAAATCTCAGGAAGTTTCTATGTATTATATTTCAAAAGCAAATAATGGCGATATTTCTCCTAAAAATAAAATGCCAGGAAGAATAAATAGAATCGTAAGAAATGGAGATGACTGCTGTGGTAAATACATAAAAATGCTTGGTGGATTCATGTCAATTATAAATAAGGGAATGATAGAAAGGAGTCTAGTAGAAATAAATTGGGGGAGTCCAAATGAATAGATAGGCTAGATAGACGATTTAAATAATTTTGGAGAATTAGAAGAGTGTAAAGGTAATTGCTGGAATTAATGGGATTAATAGGGTTTGATCTAAATGGATGAATTGAATTTTTGAAAATTTGGAGACATGATAAATTAGAGTATAAACTTGATTAATGATATTCCTTGGTGGAGGAATACCGATGAATTAGTTAGAGATAGATGATGGAAAGTAAGGATTAATTATGGGAAGGGTAAATTACAGATTTGGATCATTAATAGAAAGGATTGAATTGTTAGAATATTCTGATACAAATGATTTCGGTGGCTTAAAAAGTAATCATGTTAGAGAATCATTATAATTCAGAAGTGAAGAATTGGTGATTAGTGATTACAATATTGGATTATTAGGAATTCGGAATACAAAAGGTATTGGTGGATTAATTAAAAGATGTCATTCGATGTTTGGAGTTGTAGACAGCAATCAGTATAGGAAGTGTATATTCGGTTGATTAAATGAAGGATGCCACCTGTTGTTTGGAGTCTTAGACAACAATCAATAAAGAAAATATATCATTGGTGGACTAAGTCAATTATGGCAATCGGCGTGTGGAGTCCCAGGTAGCAACTATAACACTATGATTTTAGTAATGATAATGCTACCAAAAGTAAATCTCTGGCAAATAAAACAAACCCGACCCTTTCCTTTGATAAGCCATGCATACTATATGATTGCATTCTGTGTATTGGCTCGCGGAGCACGGTGGTTAGTGTGCTCACTCTCGCTCTCACAACAAATCCAGAATCAAGAATCAGGTTACTACGCCTCAACAACTCTGATGGTTATGATGGCAAAGAAGTTGAAGATGTCAAGGGCTAGGTTGCGAACCTCCAGTTGGGTGCCTGTGGGCACGTCCTGAGGGTTCCCCCTGTGTGCTTCGTTCTTCCGCTGCTGCAATTCTCTTATTTCGGCCTAATCGGCCCATGTGTAAGTTTACTATTTTATTTATGCTTTCGTATGATATGTTGTTGATATTCATTTTTTGTATCTGTGAGCACTATCTACTGATCCAAGGAATAGTACAATAAATCACAGAGAATTTTGGATGTAAAATCCTGGGTCTGACAACTTTGTAGCTACAGAACATGATCCATAAGTAATAGATTAGATCAATTCCAAGAAAAATTAGTTGGCATCGGTGACATGTTTTATGAGCATCAATTTCTTGTGTCTTCGGCGACGTTCTAACACATCATGATCTTGTGTGCCACGAGCCTGGTGTCTACGGTCGTCGGTTCAATCGAACTGAGCAGAGTACGGTGTTGTCTTCGACGTGTTCTCATTCAAGCGGTCGAAGTGTTCCAGTGGCTGAAGCTTTCGAGCAGAGGGAGATTTTGACCACGTGCAAAGGCAATCGTAGCAAATGGTCGGAGTGAATGGTCGAACGATCGAATTGTTCATTGAGGGCGTGTAGAGGAGGTCAAGCGAGTAGACAAACAACTTGCGATCGAAATCTATATACGATAATTTAGATTGCTTTTTGTCAAACCCGGATTTCCTAATCCAGAATCTCATGTGATTACTGCATTATTCCCTATATCAGTAGATAATGCGCACAGGTACATTGCTGTATCATCCCATACATCGCATACACATGAGTATTACAGATCAAAGTATTAAATTATACCACGTCGGGCAACAGTCTTACAAAAGAGGCACATATGCCAAATGTTATCATTACAAGCAAACATCGGAAGTGAAAGCAAAAGTAGGACCATAACCTCAGGCAAGCGACTCGGGGTAATGGGTGCAATATATATTACCTAGATTTAAATAATATATGTGCACACAATGCCTTAGGTCTAACTGGTCTAGGTTCAGAAAATATGAATGGCAGCCTAATTCCCATCGTCCTTCCTCCCTTCCATGGCCGGAGCGTCTTCATAATCATAATGATCATGCGTCCCTGTTTCTGTTTTTGGTCATGCGAGTGTGAGCACACTAACCACCGTGCTCAGCGAGCCAACACACAGAATGCAGTAAATAGCATGCTGGGCTAGTTCAAGGAGGGGTTTGGGTTTATTTTATTTTGCCAGAAGCTGCCTTTGCAATACAGTACTTAGAAAATTCCTATAACCTAGCAGCTTTGAAAGGTACGACCTAGGTTTTAGTGAAATATGATCATCTTAATAGTGATACAGATTCCATCCACCATTACATGGCCTCTGCACCATATAGCATCTTTCAGCGTATTAGCCGCTTAACTTACCACTGGGACGACACCCAGGACAATTCCAAACTAGGGCTTTCCACTGCCCTTCATTTTCCCATTCCACCCACAAATTATTTTGAAATGGGCACGACTTTTCGAATAGTTTTGACTCTACCGAGTGTGTACACTTTCACCACAGGAGACAATCAACTCATTGCCCCACATGATTCCTTAGTCATGTGGTTGAGCAGACCGTCACAGTGACTTTTCAAAATATCTAGCCTCTTTTGTCATCTCACCCTATGGGCTGCTCCCACTTGCAGTGGGTCTCATACGTTGCACGGGATGTTCCCCACAGTCACTAACGTAGTCGGGCTCCACTTCCCGCATCGCTAGTACAGCTGGAAAACTTCACCCTCCCCTTGGTGTCCCTTTAGGCCTCTCCTTGCCCTTGCATATCCACCCCTATCCACTACCAGTGAGATGAGTCCGGGGGTTTTGATAAATTTACTTAGCCAGGTTGTATTTTACAAACTTGTGGTTGTACTGTTCTACACGGGCTAACATGACAAGATTCGGTCCTTAGGACTACCTGGGTGGTTTTACCACATTCCTCAAATTGTGCTTCCACTGCACCACATCCCTGCCCCCAAACCATCCACCCAGATATTTAAGCAACATTGAGAGATTTGGGAGCATAAAATAACCATCCCGAAAGTTCTTCAGTCATTCCCACCATGACTGCCCAAATCATGTTCGTATTTGCAAGTGAGGATTTTTGAGGCATTTAGGTGCCCCCGTCTATCTAGCAATACTAAGCAGCACGATATAACATAGACTTACTTGTGAAATTTACATCATTATAGTTTTGCTATGGCGACAAGGTTCAAATATTCCAAGAGTTTCCACAAAGTGATACTAGCAAGCATAATAATGGGTCTATACCTAGAATCTTCAAAACTCAACATAATCTATCACATAAATTAATGGCATGCACAAAGATAATTTAAAAGAAATTAAATTTGTATAAACATGGGTTCAATATGATCAAAGTGTTAACTCGCCTTGGTCACAGTGGTATGGTTCTTGGTGATCTTGACCTTCTAAAGTTGCTGGCTCGGCTTCTTCCTCCTGAGCCTCGTACGCTATTTTAATTGTGCGCGAAACTTTGGATAAAAAGAAATACAACAAATCAAACCAAATAACACCAGAAATTCAAATGAACTCTAAAAATTATGATTTTAGTTCCATTGGATAGATCTTGAATTTAGATGAATTGAGAAATTTATCTCATTCAATTTGTAGCTAAAATGAATAAGTTATACCCATTTGAAGTTTTTCGGCCTCTAAAATTCGGAAAATTATAAAAGTCCGACATGTGGGGCCCATCCGCGATGACTCTATTCTCCTACCGCCACCGCGCGGTGGGGTCATATGGCAGTGGCTCCAACTCCATGCGTCAGCGGCGGTGGGTCCCCTCGGCCGACCCACATGTCGCTGACCAACCGGACAGTGGGACCCGGTGTCGGTGGCCTCTCGAGACTAGCGACCAGCGGCGGTGGGGCCCACTTGTTAGTCTCGAAAAATAAAAGAAAGTCTCGACCTCGGCGCTGCGGAGCCGGTGGCTCGAACGCGCGCGACCGAGGGAAACGGGGGGGGGAAGAGATTCGCGCGGCTAGCCAAGTGAACGCTCTGATGTTGCTTACCCTATAAGGGTAATTATACCCTTTGGAGTATCCCATGAAGGGGGGCCGGGCGAGTGAGGTTGGCAACGGGCGCCTACCCGGCGGTCTCGTCGGTGTCATTCGGCACCGTGACCGCCGCGGATTTTCGGGGATCCGGGGGTTGCGTCGCATTGAAGGGTCGCCGCCTGCGCCGCCACGACAACGCGGAGGAAAACCGACTGAGGTGCAGGGGGCGCGGCTTTTGCCGGCGTGCCGGACGTGACGTGCGCTGACCCGAGCGTTGCGCATGACAAGCGGTCCAAATGGCGCCGCGGGGAGAGGGAGGTGGGTGGTCATGGGCGGCGGCGGCCGTGAGGGAGAACGAGAGAGAGGGAGGGGGGCGTCGGGAGGAGGAAGAGGAACATGAGGGGTGCGTTGCTAATGGAGCGGGGATGGGCTACTGGTGATTCTGCCGGTGGCCTTTCCCCTATTTCTTTTCTTCTTATATATATATATTTGATTTGTATATATTTCCAAGCCAATCATGGTATGAAGAATTTATTTGCATACATTTCCTCATCCTTATTGTTTATCTATATTTTATTCTTATTTTTACTTATCTAGTTATTATTGCAACCCTAAAATAGAATTCCCAATATTTTGGGATCAAGTTGTATTCCTCTTTTAATGGATCATCTTTTCAGATTCGTATTTTAAAATTTTGTTTTCTATTATTTTAACATGTGTGCTCTTTTTCTTGAATTTTTAACTTTTTGGAACCTTAACCAAACTCCAGAAAATACAATAAAAATTCAACTCAAATATAATATATCGAAAAGTAATTCACAATATTTTATTTTACAATTTTAAGTTTTCAGGATGTTACAAGTCTACCCCCTTAAAAAGAATCTCGACCCCGAGATTCAGCCTAGCTAGCGAACAAGTCGGGATAATCTCTTCGCAGTTGATCTTCGCGTTCCCAGGTAGCTTCTTTTTTTTGGATGATGACTCCACTGTACTCTACACATGCGAATGGTTTGGTTTCTTGTTTGCTTCTCCACGGTGTCCAAAATTTTAATTGGACACTCTTTGTACGTCAAGTCGTTCTCGAGCTCGATTGCTTCCAACGGGGCTTTGTGTTCGGGTACTCGTAAACACTTCTTGAACTGGAATACATGGAAGATGTTGTGCACATCTGACAGATTCGGAGGTAGTTCTAACTGGTAGGCAACTTCTCCCTTCTTGGCCATAATTGGAAATGGCCCAACATAGCGTGGAGTGAGCTTGCCTTTGACTTTAAACCGCTTGACTCCTCGTAAGGGTGACACCTTCAAGTAGACGTAGTCTCCAACTTCAAAACTCAATGGCCTACGCCTCTTATCCGCATAACTCTTTTGCCTGGACTGAGCTGCTAACAACCGATCTCTAATTATGCGAACATTTTCTTCAGCTTGCTTCAGAGTTTCTGGCCCAAATACATTGCCCTCTCCCACTTCCGACCAGTGTAGAGGGGTTCGGCATTTCCTTCCATACAAAGCTTCAAATGGGGACATCTGCAAGCTGGTTTGATAGCTATTGTTGTAGGCGAACTCGGCATAGGGTAGACATCTATCCCAGTCTTTGGAGAAATCTAGGACACATGCCCGAAGCATGTCTTCCAATATCTGATTCACCTTTTTCGCTTGACCGTCCATCCGGGGTGGTGGCGGTCTTTGAAATCCAAGTGGGTGCGGAGAGCATCATGTAGGCTTGCCCAGAAATGCGAGGTAAATTGGGAACCTCGATCTGACACTATCCGTTTTGGTACACCGTGCAAACACACGATGTGTGACATGTACAACTCTGCCAGTTTATCTCCCTTGTAAGTTGTCCTGACGGGGATAAAATGTGCAACCTTGGTCAATCTATCAATTACGACCCATATGGAATCATACCCTGATTTCGTTCGTGGGAGGCCTATGATAAAGTCCATTCCGACTTCCTCCCATTTCCACTGAGGTATTTGCAAGGGCTGTAGTAATCCTGCTGGCCTCTGGTGTTCAGCCTTCACTCTTTGACATACATCACAGCAGGCGACATGTTCTGCTATGTCGCTCTTCATACGTGGCCACCAGTACCACTGCTTCATATCTTGATACATTTTGGTACTTCCGGGGTGGAGAGAATATGCAGAGCTATGAGTTTCCTTGAGTACCAGGTCCTTGAGGTCCTTCTGGTGGGGCACAAAGATACGTGTCCCATACCTCAAAACTCCTTACTGATCCACATTTATCTTAGGAGCCTTACCTTTTTCCATTAATCTTCTCAACCTCAAAGCAGTTGGGTCTTCCTTTTGTGCGGCTATAATCCTCTCTTCTATACTTGTTTGCAATTCCATTGCCGCTAATGTTCCTTTCTCGACTATTTCTAAGTTCAATGCCATCAACTCTTTATATAGCTCCGGCTGGTGTTCTTGAACCATGAGGTTATTATAATAGGCCTTACGACTGAGAGCATCCGCTACCACATTAGCTTTTCCCGGGTGGTGGTGGACACTTAGGTCGTAATCTTTTATCAATTCTAGCCATGTCCTTTGCCTTAGGTTAATGTGTGGTTGGGTGAAGAAGTACTTGAGGCTCTTGTGATCTGTGTATATATCACAGTGGTTGCCAATCAGATAGTACCTCCAAATTTTTAAGGCATGTACCACTGAAGCTAATTCCAAATCGTGGGTTGGGTAATTCGCTTCATGAGGGCGACGCTGTCTGGATGCATACGCCACAACCTTCCTCCTTGCATCAGTACACATCCCAGTCCTTGATGTGAGGCATCATAGTACACCTCAAAGTCTTTGCGTACATCAGGTAGGACTAGCACTGGAGTGGTAGTCAACCTCTTTTCAGCTCCAGAAAACTTTCTTCGCAGGCCTTGGTCCATCCAAACGTCTGGTCCTTCTTGAGTAGCTGTGTCATTAGCCTAGCAATACGGGAAAATCCCTCTATAAATCTTCGGTAATATCCTACCAATCCAAGAAAACTCCGCACTTCAGTGATGGAGGTGGGCTGCTTCCATTCTGTTACTGTTGCAATCTTGGCGGGGTCAACGGATACTCCTCCTGCAGACACTATATGCCCCAAGAAACTGATGTCACTTAACCAGAATTCACACTTGCTAAACTTGGCATATAACTGATGTTCTCTTAGCTTCTCTAGCACCAGGCGTAGATACTCAGCATGCTCTTATGCATTCTTGGAGTAAATAAGAATGTCATCAATGAACACCACCACGAACCTGTCCATATACTCCATGAATACCTTATTCATGAGGTTCATAAAGTAGGCTGGGGCATTTGTTAGACCAAAAGACATGACCGTAAACTCGTACAGTCCATATCTAGTGGTAAAAGTTGTCTTGGGTATATCCTCAGCCCTGATTTTCAGCTGGTGATAGACCGACCTCATATCTATTTTGGAGAATATGATGGCGCCACCAAGTTGATCAAATAGGTTATCGATCCTGGGAAGGGGGTATTTATTCTTGATGGTTACTTCATTTAAGGCCCGATAATCCACACACATCCTAGCTGTGCCATCCTTCTTCTTCACAAATAATACTGGAGATCCCCAAGGTGAGGAACTAGGCCTGATAAATCCTTTCTCCTGCAGTTCTTGGAGTTGGGTCTTCAACTCTTCCAGCTCTTCTACCGTCATCCTATAAGGTCTCTTGGAGTTGGGAGCAGCGCCCGGCTTCAAGTTAATAACAAACTCCAGATCTCTATCTGGGGGCATGCCAGGTAGGTCTTCAGGAAATACTTTCGGATAGTCTTGCACCACTATCATTCCTTCTAAGGGTACATCTTCACTATAATATATTGCACGGCCCCATCGGTATGGTCAGTCCACTTTTACATCTATGGTCACTTCAGGACACTTAGTTAGCTTCACTATCCTGGTGGCACAGTCTATAACCCCTTGATGTCTGGCTAGCCAGTCCATTCCTAATATAATATCCAGGGTTTGGGAGCCTAGTACTATCAGGTCTGCTAGGAAGTCGCACTTCTCCATGGTAACCTTTACCCCAGGGCGTACTAAGGTAGCAGTAATCATACCAGCTGGTGAACTAAGCACTACTGGCCTCTTTAGAGGATAGATAGGTAACCCTAGTTTATCAGCATACCCCTTGGATATAAATGAATGTGAAGCTCCTGAATCAAATAAAGTTTGCGCTGGTATTGACTTGACAAAGAACGTACCCATAAGAACTCCCGCAGCTTACTGAGCTTCCTCGGCTGTGATATGGTTGACTCTTCCATGGTTGGGTGTTGGGGCACTCGCCGGCTGCGATGTCGAGGCCCCTTGTCGAGCATCGAGGCTTGGGTCAGGGGGGTGTTTTGTTTGTGTGGGCACCGGTTGGCGAAATGTCACTTCTCCCCGCAGCTATAGCAATTAAGATTGACTGCGGGGTTTGTACCGGTGTACTGACTTCCTGTGCGTGGAGCTTGAAAAGAACCCCACTTGATCGGGGTGCTGGAGTCGGGTCCCTGGGTTGATTGGGTCTTGGGAATGAGGGGTTGTTGAAGAACTTCTGAATGAATCTTCCTTGTGGCCGTTGAGTTGCTAGCTTGCGTTTATGGCTGGCTTCGAGATTCTTCTTCTCCTTTCTAAAATCAAAGCCTTGTTCACCAGCTGGTGGAAGCTTGTGAAGTCCTGAACAATCAGCTGCACTCTTAATTCCTCATTCATACCTTCAAAAAATCTGTCAATCTTCTCTTCTTCTTCGGCCACGTCCTTCGGGGTGTAGCGAGCCAGCTGGGTGAACTTTGTGAGATATTCATTGATTGTCATGCCTCCCTGCTTGAGGGTGTGAAATTCATTCTTCTTCATCCTCATTACTCCTGCTGGGATGAAGTTGGCCTTGAAAGCAGTTCTGAATTCTGCCCAGGGTATGACCTCCATGTTATTCCCTGTAGTGCCATCTTCTTAGCCTCTGGCGGCCAGATAGTTTTCCCACCACGCCGCTGCAGCTCCTTGGAGCTGGTGCGCGGCAAATATGACCCTGTCTTCTTCTGCGCATTTGGCCAAGCGTAGTTTCTGCTCCGTGTCCCGAAGCCAATCCTCGGCTTTGAGTGGCTCATCTGCTGATGAGAAAGTAAGTGGCCTCGTCCGTTGGAAGTCTGCCAAATTAGCTCTATGCCCGCTGGAGCTTCCTTGTTGTCCAGTGTAGATGGCCTGCAGCAGCTGAGTCTGCTGCGCCATAACTTGGGCCATAGTGGGGTTAACCGGAGGGGTTGGAAGGTTGTCATCTTGGTTTTGATTCCTGCCTTGCCTTTCGGGCAAGGCCCCTTGGGTAGAATCTACCTCAGCTTGATTGAGGTTAGTGTTGGCCTGGGCCCTCGTGGTCCTTTGGCTGGCCACCTGCAGTTATAGCTTGGCGACTTAATACTAATACTATGCAGGTAAAAGAAGGATACCACCTCATGTAATAAAAACCAATAAGATAAACGATAAAATAATTTCAACACAAGGCCATTTCATTAAGCATAAAGTAAACACCACATAGCCAGCTTTTATGGCCCATAGACCATGCTGGGCTTTACAAGCACATACATACTTAAGGTTCATAGTTACACAAATACGAGACTAGAACACTAACACAAGCTACCACTAGTAGGATAGGGACCTGTGCCTGCTAACACTGACCAACCTCTAGCAAGCACTACACTAACTAAACCATATGCTGCCTACTCCTCCATGCGACCAACACTGGGGCTGGAGGGGCTGTAATCCGGACACTGCGAACGGGATCTGCTACCACTGAACTCGGAGGGGTCGGTGTCGGAGCGCGAACGGCTGCGGGCGCGGCGAGTCCCTCCCTGATGCAGTGTGGACTGTGGCCCCGGGGGCCGCACGCTCTTGCGTGCGGTGAGCCTAATCTTGAGCCCTCCAACACAGTGGGGTGGTGCTTTGGAGCCGCGGCCGGTGCAGAGGTCAGCCGAGGCTGGGCGGCGGCCGCCTCGCCTTTGACTCGCCAAAGCCCTCTCGTACTGGGCGAGCTGCTCCTGTAAGGACTCTACCTCACCGTGACCGGCTAGTAGGCGCTCCCGGAGTGCTGTGATCTCCTCCTGGGCCACCACGTGGGCCGTCCCCATGGCCCGGGTGAGCTCCACCTAATGCGTGAGCATCGGGTCGTCCTCTAACTTGGTCACCCGGGTCCCGTCGTACCTGGCGTCCTCTGTGCGTAACGGGTAGTAGCGGAAAGGTGTCTGTCGCATCACAGCCGTGTGGATGTCGCAGAGTCGGGCCGCGGCCAATCGTGCGATGTCCTGTAGAGCTGCAGCCACCGAGCTCCTCCGGTGAGTGGTCTGAAAAACGTGGGGCGGGTCTCCCTCATGCTTGGGGTATATAAAGACCTCCAATAACCACGACTCGTCTCCTCCGGTCCAGGTCCTCCGTCCGCGGTAGATAGGCGGCTCCGGGTAGCCCAAGTAGTGCAGGAGCATGCGAAGTAGACTCGCAAACTCCCCCTCGCTTACTCCGTGGGCCATAAAGTCCCAGTGTCCCGCGTCTGCTGCTCCTGCCATCTATAATTTTAATAATAGCGTTAGTAATTTCAAAATAACAATTGAAAGGTAGGGTAGAACAGATCTAGGAAGGGTACGAGAAGAAGTAATACTCTATATTGTTAAGAAATTCTTTTTATAAGTTTTTCAACAATCGTAATCCTAAATTCTAACGACCACCTAAGGCTTTTACCCTACAGTCGTATGCTCTGATACCAGCTCTGTCAGACCCGGATTTTCTAATCCAAAATCTCGTGTGATTACTGCATTATTCCCTGGATCAGTAGATAATGCGCACAAGTACATTGCTGTATCATCCCATATATCGCATACACATGAGTATTACAGATCAGAGTATTAAATTATACCACGTTGGGCAACAGTCTTACAAAAAAGGCACATAGGCCAAATGCTATCATTACAACAAAACAGCGGAAGTGAAAGCAAAAGTAGGACCATAGCCTCAGGCAAGCGACTGGGGGTAATGTGTGCAATATATATTACCTAGATTTAAATAATATATGTGCACACAATGCCTTAGGTCTAACTGGTCTAGGTTCAGAAAATATGAATGGCGGCCTAATTCCCATCGTCCTTCCTCCCTTCCATGGCCGGAGCGTCTTCATAATCATAATGATCATGCGTCCCTGTTTCTGTTTTTGGTAATGCGAGTGTGAGCACACTAACCACCGTGCTCAGCGAGCCAACAAACAAAATGCAGTAAATAGCATGCTGGGCTAGTTCAAGGAGGGGTTTGGGTTTATTTTATTTTGCCAGAAGCTGCCTTTACAATACAGTACTTAGAAAATCCCTATGACCTAGCAGCTTTGAAAGGTACGACCTAGGTTTTAGTGAAATATGATCATCTTAATAGTGATACAGATTCCATCCACCATTACATGGCCTTCGCACCATATAGCATCTTTCAGCATATTAGCCGCTTAACTTACCACTGGGACGACACCCAGGACAATTCCAACCTAGGGCTTTCCACTGCCCTTCATTTTCCCATTCCACCCACAAATCATTTTGAAATAGAACTATATCTAGTTAAGTCCCCATGTCCGCCCATAACCGTTGGCACGGCTATTCGAATAGTTTTGACTCTACCGAGTGTGTACACTTTCACCACAAGAGACAATCAACTCATTGCCCCACATGATTCCTTAGCCATGTGGTTGAGCAGACCGTCACAGTGACTTTTCAAAATATCTAGCCTCTTTTGTCATCTCACCCTATGGGCTGCTCCCACTTGCAGTGGGTCCCATAAGTTGCACGGGATGTTCCCCACAGTCACTAACGTAGCCGGGCTCCACTTCCCGCAACGCTAGTACAGCTGGAAAACTTCACCCTCCCCTTGGTGTCCCTTTAGGCCTCTCCTTGCCCTTGCATATCCACCCCTATCCACTACCGGTGAGATGAGTCCGGGGGTTTTGATAAATTTACTTAGCCAGGTTGTATTTTACAGACTTGTGGTTGTACTGTTCTACACGGGCTAACATGACAAGATTCGGTCCTTAGGACTACCTGGGTGGTTCTACCACATTCCTCAAATTGTGCTTCCACTGCACCACATCCCTGCCCCCAAACCATCCACCCAGATATTTAAGCAATATTGAGAGATTTGGGAGTATAAAATAACCATCCCGAAAGTTCTTCAGTCATTCCCACCATGACTGCCCAAATCATGTTCGTATATGCAAGTGAGGATTTTTGAGGCATTTAGGTGCCCCCGTCTATCTAGCAATACTAAGCAGTGCGATATAACGTAGACTTACTTGTGAAATTTACATCATTATAGTTTTGCTATGGCACAAGGTTTAAATATTCCAAGAGTTTCCACGAAGTGATACTAGCAAGCATAATAATGGGTCTATACCTAGAATCTTCAAAACTGAACATAATCTATCACATAAATTAATGGCATGCACATAGATAATTTAAAAGAAATTAAATTTGCATAAACATGGGTTCAATATGATCAAAGTGTTAACTCGCCTTGGTCACAATGGTCTGGTTTTGGTGATCTTGAGCTTTTAAGGTTGCTGCCTTGGCTTTTTCCTCCTGAGCCTCGTACGCTATTTTAATCGTGCGTGAAAATTTGGATAAAAAGAAAAACAACAAATCAAACCAAAGAACCCCAGAAATTCAAATGAACTCTGAAAATTATGATTTCAGTTCCATTGGATAGATTTTGAATTTAGATGAATTTAGAAATTTGTCTCATTCAATTTGGAGCTAAAATGAATAAGTTATACCCATTTGAAGTTTTTCGGCCTCTAAAATTCGAAAAATTATAAAAGTCCGACATGTGGGGCCCATCCGCGGTGACTCACTTCTCCGGTCATCGACGGCGGTGGGGGTCATATGGCAGTGGCTCCTACTCCATGCGCCAGCGGCGGTGGGTCCCTCGGGCCGACCCACATGTCGCTGACCAACTCTGAGCAGTGGGACCCTACTGTTAGTGGCCTCTCGGACTAGCGACCAGCGGCGGTGGGGCCCACCGCCGCCTAGGAAAATAAAGAAAGTCTCGACCTCGGTCTTTGAGCCGGTGGCTTGAATGCCACGAGGGAGACAGGGGGAAGGATTCGCGGCCAGCCAAGTGAACGCTCTGATGTTGCTTACCCTATAAGGGTAATTATACCCTTTGGAGTATCCCGTGAAGGGGGGCCGGGCAGAGGTGGCCGAGGGTGGAAATCGGTGGCGGTGCGGCTGGCGGTAGATGGTCGGGGAGGTGCCGATGAGGGGTAAAATGGGACCCCGTTGGCATGTGGAAGGCGTTGGAGAAGGCGCTGGTGACCGGGGGTCGCCGGAGAGGGGTCGGCAGCGTGCGTTGGCCGCGGCTCGGGGAGGTGCTCGGCACTGGCGAGGTACGGTCCACGGGGAGGTTGGGGGAGACCGGGAGTGGGCTCACGGTGCTCCGGAGGTGGTGTGGGAGGGTGGAATCGGAGTGTGGCGAAGCAATTTGGCGTGAAGAGTGGCGCCGGAGGTGGAGAAGAAGAGTGAGGCCGGCGGCGATTTGGGGGCTTTAAGTGCAATTGCTTGAAGAGGGAGGATGTTTGGAGCGTGGGGAACTCGAATGAGGCCTCGGTGGCTTCTATTGCCGCGCGAGTGAGGCTGGCAACGGGCGCCTACCCGGCGGTCTTGTCGGTGTCATTCGGCGTCGTGACCGCCATGGATTTTTGGGGATCCGGGGGTTGCGTCGCATTGAAGGGCTGCTGCAGGGGCACTGACTTTTGT
This sequence comes from Bonia amplexicaulis, assembly GCA_036346245.1. Lineage (NCBI taxonomy): Eukaryota > Viridiplantae > Streptophyta > Magnoliopsida > Poales > Poaceae > Bonia > Bonia amplexicaulis. The sequence continues at coordinate 24,230,312 of CM070737.1, forward strand.
TTGGCGTCTTGGGACGTGACGCTACCGGGAGAGGGTGGGTGGTCATGGGTGAGGGTACAGGCGGCCCGTGAGGGAGAACGAAAGAGACGGAGGGGGCGTCGGGAGGAGGAAGAGGAACAGGAGGGGGGTGCACGTTGGGCTGGAGCGGGGGATGGGCCGGCTGGGCTAGTTCCTGGCCGACTGGCCTTTCCCCATTTCTTTTCTGCTGTTTATATATATATATATTTGATTTGTATATATTTCCAAGCCTATCTTTGTATGAAGAATTTATTTGCATACATTTCCTCATCCCTATTGTTTATCTATATTTTATTCTTATTTTTACTTATCTAGTTATTGTTGCAACCCTCAAATAGAATTCCCAATATTTTGGGATCAAGCTGTATTCCTCTTTTAATGGATCCATCTTTTCAGATTCGTATTTTAAAATTTTGTTTTCTATTATTGTAACAGGTGTGCTCTTTTTCTTGAATTTTTAACTTTTTGGAACCTTAACCAAACTTCAGAAAATACAATAAAAATTCAACTCAAATATAATATATCGAAAAGTAATTCACAATATTTTATTTTACAATTTTAAATTTTCAGGATGTTACACTTTTTTCTGGTTTGAGATTTGTTTTCAGGTATCAAAAAGCTGGGGCAATCGTTCACCAACTCTGATTGCGCCATACGATCCTACAAGTGGTATCAGAGCCAAGTTGCGATGGCATCAGAGAGGTATGTGAACATTCCCCCAAGCTAGATGGTACTGATTTTGCTTTTTGGAAGTGTCGGATGCAAGCGTACATTGAGGCGCAAGGTAGTGATGTTTGGAATAATGTTTCTAGACCTTATGAGGTTCCTGCTACTGTTATGGCTCTAAATAAAATAGATATTGATCTAAATGCTTAAGCTCGTAACCTGTTATTTTAAGGGATTTCTCATAAAAAAGTCGATCGTATAGCTCACATTAATTCTGCTCACTTAATATGGAAAATATTTGTGATTATCATGAAGGAACTACTAAGATTAAGAAAATACGTAAGAATTGAATAAAAAAGAGTACTCTAATTTTGCTATGAAGCCTCGTGAATCTATTGATGGTCTATTTGCTCATTTTGAAAAAAATCTTGAGTGATATGCGTGGTGTTAATGTTACTCTTGCTGATGAAGATAATGTAACAAAATTTTTGAAATTAATGGTTGTCACAACTATTAATCAAACTGTCGATCTAGATACTTTAACCATGGATGGTCTTTATTCTAGATTGAAAACCTATCAAATGGAAGCTTTGCCATCTTGGATTGAGAAATTTTCATCTTTAGCACTTGTAACTAACCCTGTGCAGGCTGCTTTGTCGAGTACTTTGTCTTGTGGTTCTTTGTCCGTTCTATTTTCTTTTTCAGAGGAACAATTCGAGCAGCTCCCTGAAGATGACTTTGTGTTGATTTTCTCACGTGCAATCAAGGCAGTTAACAACATGAGGATGAGGAGGCAAGGAGGCGCTTCAGGTTCGATCAGATGCTTTGAGTGTGACGAGCCAGGCCATATTAAGTGGATTGCCCCAAGCTCCATGGGAAGGTGATCAAGGAAGATAAGAATTATCGTCGTTAGCCGTCCAAGAACTATAACACCAAGGGTGGCAATTTCGGTCGCAATATTGCTGAACAGATCATATCGACCCTTAAGCGTCTTGATTTGAGTGATGTGAATATGAGAGTTACGACGACATTGACCATGATGATGATGAGACTAAAAGTAAGAAAAAGAAGAACATCGGCTTCACAGGCAAGTGCTTCATCACAAGGAGTGACGACGACTACAGTGATCCCGATGAGGTAGGACCATCATATGATGAGCTTCAAGATGGTTTGATTAAACTTACTATTGAATTGAAAAGGACCAAAAAGAAATTGAAATAAAATAATCTTGTTGTTGAAAATATTAATTCAAAAATCTCTAGGCTAAGAGTTGTAGTTCCAGATGATGATTCATGTTCTTCATGCACAAACTTGTTAATTGAGCTTGATAATGTTAGATCTATTCATATAAGTTACATGGATAAATTTGATTCTCTTAATACTGAACATGAGGAACGACATGCTTGCTTTTCTCTTGGTACAACTGTCCATGTTTATGTTCTTAATGATTTGCTTGTTACCAAGAAGAATTTGAAAAAGATGAAAGTTGCTCCTGTCGCTAGTTCACTAGTTCAATCTTTCTTTGCTAAGAATCTTAAGTCTAGCGAACCCTCTCTATGTAAAAGTTGTGAATTGCTTGAAGTTAGACTTAATTCATCTCGAAAATTAATTCAACAAATGTTTTTATCATGAGACACTTTTCTGCTCTAATTGTCCTAAGTTTAACACAGAAGTAGAAGCCTTAACGAGACAACTTAACGATTTTGCTGAAAAAGAAAGATTGACTCAATTTAGTGTTTCTAAGAATTTAGTACTGAACCTAGTAAATGCACAACCTGTCCTGCTTTGGTTAAACAAAATGAGTATCTTAAGAACACTTTGGAGAGATTTCTTTTGGTAATGAAATTTAAACATGATTCTAGATCAATCAAAAATAAGTGTGAAAAAACATGGTCTACGATTTTATTTTGTTGAGCATGCCAAGAATAATCCTCCTATGGTTGTTAAACTTCTTGAACTAGGAAATTGTGTTTAAATTTGCTGATATAGCAAAGGATACATCTACCAAAGTGGGTCTTGTGAAGTTGAGAGACCATGTGGAGGTCATCCCATTGTGAGTGATGAGAAATTGACATCTGTTTTCAAAAGTCGAGTTTGAGTCGGTGTGTTCGGACCCTGACGTTGCATGGGTGCAACGGGCTCGGTCGGACTTTGGTCAAACTTAGTCGTATGTGTTAGGATGTATATTCTGATATTGCGACATGTTTGATTTTGTTTATGCTACTTACACGTTCATATATCGAGCGGTGCTATGTGACGTGTTTTCTTGTCGTGTGTCCGCGGGGCGTCGAGGCGAGTCGTGGCGAGACACGGTGGACCGGACTAGGCGCAGGTGGCGCTGAGGTCAGAACGGTCATGAGGTGTCGAAGACGACGTGGACTCGACGTGTTGCGAGGCGTGCGAGGCAAGGAGCGCGGAAGCTTCTCGGAAGGTGCAGGAGGGGCGAATCGGTAAATTCGCAAGGCTGCACAAGCGGGAGACGACTCCGTTAGGGTTTAGCCGGCGTAACGGGTTGGAGACCCGTTAGCCAAGAGCTATAAATTGAGGTTGGGGGCTGCATACCCCTGTGAGGATCACAAGTGTTTTAGAACTCTTCTCTTGTGTGTGTGTGTTCCTCCCAAGAACATGTGAGGTTCTTGGTGTTCTTGAGGATTGAGAGGATGGATTGAGAGTCTTGTAATCTTTCTTGATCTAATGTCCATGCGTATCGGGACTCCTTTGTATCTTTTTGATTGGAATGAAATTTATCTGAGATGTATTTTACTATCTGATTTTTGTCATCTCATATGTTTTGGTTTTGGTCTACTGCTTTCTGTTTTGTTTTTCCTCCCTAATTTCCTTTGTCCTTCTGTTGGTGGTTGGCGATGAATACTCTTTCAGTTTAAGCAGGTTTCGGTGGCTGTTTCAACATTTGAAGCATATGCACTGTTGTCAACCGAATACTTTGATCTTTGCCAGCCGAAACTGAATTTTGTGTGCTGTGTTCTGTGCTTATTTCAGTCTACAGATTTTCGATCTGCTGCACTTCAGAGTAACTGCTGTTTTCATTACTTGCTAGCAGTCTTATTGCAGTGCTATTCACGGACTGCTTCTAGCAGCTCTATTTTTCGGCAGAAAGATGCCTTGAACAATATGCTTCTTTTGCTCTGCAGTCTCATGTTCAGCCAAATGTAGTTCTTGCTTGCCGACAGACTTTTCTAGTCTGCTTTAGCTCTTGCTAATAGTTCTCAAATCAGTAGTACTACATCTCGGGAGCAAAGAAACTAGCATACAGTTCATCTCTACGGCTTGTGTTCAGCCATTCTCTGGAGTTTCTGTTTCAGCAGTCCAAAGTCAGTTTGGACTGGAGACTTTTCTTTTGGGTTCGGTCCTTGCAGTATGCTGTGATGGTTTGGCTATGCCTTCTTTTCTTCTTTAGTGTTTGCTTTTTGCTTTATAGTACTTGGGTGCTGTTTGCTGCTTTGTTCTTTCTTACCCGAATCAGTTTATTGATCTGAGCATCTCCTGTTTGCTTCTCCATCTAGTTTAGTCACTTTTCTTTTTATTCTTTTACTAATCTTTGACGATTTTGCATGCAGATCAAAGCGGTATTATTTTCAGCTGAAATTTTACTGATCACTCTTTGATTTATGCTGAATTTTTTAGTATAGCATGTGTTCCAGTTTTTAGCAGAATTAATTTTTCGAATTCTCGGGGGCGATTCAAAAGAGAACGACATTCACCCCCCCTCTGTCATCATTTTCGGTCCTACAATTGGTATCAGAGCCGGTTAGCTCTTCTTGATAGATCTTTAACCGGTCTCAAGAGCCATGGCGACAGACAAGTACTCGACCAAGCCCCCGATCTTTGATGGGATGGATTTTCCATTCTGGAAGAGCCGGATGGAGACCTACATCCGAGCTCGTGGCTACGCCATTTGGCGAAAGGTCAAGGTCCGATTCGTTGTTCCTACCGATGAGAACATCAATGCCGGAATATGGTCGATGTTGAGGCTAACGCAAGAGCGAGGAACATCATTGTTCGGGGTTTGAGTAGAAGCGAGTTTGATCGCATCTCTCACCTGACGTCGGCCTTCGATATTTGGGTGACCCTCAATGCTTACCATGAGGGCACCACCCAAATAAAGACGGTGCGACAAGACCGGTTCAAGCACGACTACAAACAAATTTGAGATGCTTGTCGGTGAGTCCCTAGACGAGTGCTTTTCTCGCTTTCATAAGATTTCGAGCAACCTCCGAGCCGTCGGTCTCACATACTCCGACTCGGATAACGCTCGGATGATTCTTTCCGCACTCGATCTTAGGGTTTGGGAAATGAAGGTGACCACCATCAAGGACACCACGGACCTCTCGACCACGACTCTTGATGCGCTTTACTCGCGCCTCAAGACTCACGAGATTGACATAGTCTCTCGTCGGTCAAGTCTCGATCGATGGCTTTAGTCACCGATCCCACCGCCGCTCGGTTCTTCTCACGACTCTCTTGGTGGGTTCTCCTATCGCTCTCGTGATGTAACCGATGATCGTTAGAGCGGTTAGAGGATGAACAATCGGCCCTTCTTGCTCGTAAGTTCTCCCATGCTTACAAGAGGAGGAGGGACGGAAAGAAAAGAGGACCGATGATTTGCTTTGAGTGTGGTGGCCCCAACCACATTCGAGCAAACTGTCCCAAGTTGGGGAAAGGCAAAGTCGACTACGGCGGTTCCGGCAAGAACAACTACTCCGACAAGAACCGCAACAAGAAGGCCCCAACTCCGACGCAAGGCAAGAAGCCGTTCCACGACTTTGGGAAGGCCAAGAAGCTCTTCCACGCGTCCTCGCCGCCTTCGACGACCTCGACCTCGACGAGGTGGAGGGATGGAGCGACGACGACGGGACGGGTGATCAAGAACCCAAGAGCGGCGACTTCTCCGACATGTGCTTCATGGCCCTCGAGGCGAGATCGCGACGGCGATCTCTATTCGACTCGACGAGGTATGTCCCTCCTATGACCAAGCGAATGCGCTTTTCTTAAGCTAGGAGGTTTTCATGCTAGATCTAGAGCTAGATGTAGCGAGTTGGAGAAGGAAGTAGATCGTTTGTCACGGAGCTTTCTTTACTTATATCCGCTCCCTCCCGTGACGATTGTGATACATGCGCTTTGTGGGAGATATGGAGAAGTTAAGGACTTCTCATGATAGTGTGACCTCTGAGCTTGATTTGCTTAAGGTGGAGAATATTAGTCTTCTTGCTGAGATTGAGATGAGTAGGGTGGTTCCTGTTTCCTCTACTACTATTGAGACTATTTCTTGCACCTCATGTGAGGATAAGGATAATGCTTTTAGAGGTCTTTACACTATGCTTCTCGATCCGCCCGAGACTTGTGAAAGTTGTAATAACTTAAAGATGAATCTAAAGCAGGCGGATCATAAAATTCTTGAGTTACAAGCTTTTTACTTGAGCCTATTACTTCATGTGCAAATTGTCCCAAACTTATCTTTGAACTTGAATCGTCTCCAAACAGTTTCAAGAATTTGTTGATGATAATAAGAAAATGGCTCAGTATGCTTCTAAGGATCCTGTTAGCTCACCATGCAAAAGTTGTAATAAACTAAAATCTGATTTGATTGCCTTAGATGAAAAGTGTGTGAAGCTAACTAAGGACCTTCTAGAAAAATCACATCCTTCTTGTGCTACGTCAGGTTGAAATGTTGGAAAAGGATAAGGACATGGTAGAGACGTTTAGGAAGAGTTACGAGAACCAAATGGCTAGGATTAGGGCTGCCCCTGTGTCTGTGAAGCCCTCAAGGTTGAGGTGGCGTGCATAAGGAAAAATACGCACGTGCTATTCGCTCTTCGCTATTGGTTCTTCTCCTTCCTCTCCTCCTGCTGTCTCTTCTTCTCCTCCTTGCTCTTCCCGCCTCTCTCTTTCGGGAGTGTCGGTATCTTATGAACACTCTCGAGAAATTTGTAGGAGGTAAGAAGAAGCTCAACCTTATTCTAGACCAGTCTAAGATTTCCAGATTTAAAAAAGTTCTAGGATATGATTTCCGTGAGGATGTGAGGAAGCATCCACCTGTAGTGCTCAGACCCGTAGCCTCAGGTGTGATTGAGGTCAAGCCCAAGAACAAGAAAGTTCAATTTAAATCAGCGGGCTTTGTCCAAGGATTTCGACAAGAAGGTGATTTCACTGCAGACTTGACCTCTCGGCGAAGCCATCTCATGCTACTTGACCCCTCGAGGCGGTATCATTGCACCTTCATCGAAGGATGGACATTTATTTGACCATTGCTTCAAGCGCCAAGATCGCGCCAGAGACCGTGTTGCGCTCTTAGGCGTATCTGTGGTCAGCCCGGACCTTGAGTGCACCTAAGACCAACACGAGGTCTAGGCTTGCTCTTGTTGGTAGCTTTGGGCGAGATCGAGGACTTGGTTCTTCCGAGTTTTCTGTTTTTCGTTCTCATGCTCCCTCTTGTCATGACTTCCGCCGTCCTGAGGGTAGATCTCATTTCCATCAAGATAGCTATCCGCGGCGTGATCAGCGTGCTGCCGGCGCTCCGACTCGCTCTCCGTAGCGGTCGGACCCAAGAATGACTTCAGTGCGCTCATAGACCTTACGCTTCTTTGAGCGACGGAGGCGAGGGTAGTTAGAGGTCGATCGTGTGTGACTACTTCTTACGCTCGACGTGTGACTCAAGATTGGGTTCCAAAATCTATCTTGATTTATCCCGATCGAGACTTTGCTCTCTTGTTGACTCAGGTTCCCCGGGCAGGGAAGGGAAAGGTTTGGCTCGTAGACTCCGGGTGTTCACGACACATGACCGGAGATTCACGTTGGTTTTCTTCCCTAGCCCGAGCTTGTGTGATGAGACTATCACCTTTGGAGACTCTTAAATGCGACGCGTCATTGCCAAAAGTCTTGCGCGTTAATGACTCATTGTTTTAAAAGATGTTGCCTTGGTGAGTAAGTCGCATTACAATCGCTATCGGTTTCTCACCACCGATGATGGTTTCGAGGTAAGTTTTAAGAAAACACCGCAAAATTGTTGATTCTTCTGTAGTCCGGTTTGCGAGATTTCTCGTTATGGGAGGATCTTTCGTGCTGATTTTATTGAGTCTTCTGGTGATCCTCTCCGGTGTTTGCTTGCTTCTGAGTCCCGCGACCTTTCCTTCTGGCATAGGAGACTTGGTCATATTGGATTTGACCATTTGACTCGAGTTAGCGCCACGATCTCATTCGTGGTCTGCGAAACTCAAGATGGTCAAAGATCTTGTTTGCGCTCCATGCCTTAAGACGCACGGCAAGATGGTTGCCGCCTCTCATCCTCCGGTCACAGTTACTATGACCGATGCACCGGGACAGCTGCTCCATATGGACACAGTTGGACCAGCTCGAGTCTTGATCGGCAGGAGGAAGTGGTATGTTCTTGTTGTGGTCGATGACTATTCGAGATATTCTTGGGTGTTTTTCTTGGCCTCGAAGGATGAGACGTTTACACATTTCCGAGGTCTTTTCAGTAGGCTTTCTGTTGAGCTTCCAGGTGCCTTACGAGCGATCCGCAGTGACAATGGCACGGAGTTCAAGAATTCCTACTTTGAGAGTTTCGTGGTGAGGCAGTGTAGAGCACCGTTCTCTTCTCCATCGTCCCCAGCGAGAATGGCGTTGTGGAGAGGAAGAACCGTACCTTGGTCGAGATGGCCAGGACGATGCTTGATGAGTACTCTACACCGCGGAAGTTTTGGGCTGAGGCTATAGCCACCGCGTGCCATGTTTCTAATCGAGTTTTCTTGGGCACACTTGCACCGCACTTATGAGTTGAGATACGGAAAGCCCGGTGTTTCCATTTTCGTGTGTTTGGTTGCAAGTGTTTTATTCTGAAGTCCGGGAACCTAGATAAGTTCGAGTCACGTTCTTGTGATGGACTTTTTCTGGGCTACTCGACTTCTTCGCGGGCCTATAGGGTGCAGGCTGCGAGTCTAGTAAAATGGTAGAAACACGTGAGGTAACTTTCGATGAGGCGGTCAGGGACTAGGCCCGATATCTCGAGTTCACTAGAGCGATCCGAGACCATCTTTGTGGATGATGAGGATGATGGAGATGAGGGTTGTCTACCCGATCCAGTCCCTTCTCCACCCCTTGAGGTGCCTTCTTCCACCGCACCTCGAGGCGATCAGCCCTTACCTTCTGCTTCTTCTGGAGCTAGTGGCTCTGTTCCTATCCCGTCAGGTAACGAGGTAGAGGCCACTTCTTCATCTCATCTAGGACCTCCAAGACATATCCAAAAATCTCATCCTTCTGAGCAGATGATTGGAGATCTATTTGAGCGAGTCACACGTTCCAAGTCTGGCGTGTCACTTTTCTGTCTCCACTCTGCCTTCGTAGCTTCCTTTGAGCCCAAGGACGTTTGCCATGCTTTATCTGACGAGTCTTGGGTCAACGCCATGCATGAGGAGCTAGAGAGTTTCGAGAGAAACAAGGTCTGGACGTTTGTTGAACCCCCTCGAGATCAAAATATCATTGGAACCAAATGGGTGTTCAAGAACAAGCAAAGTGAGGATGGGGTAGTCATTGAAACAAGGCTAGGTGGTTGCATGTGGGTACTCCGGGTTGAGGGTCTAGATTTCGAGGAGACCTTTGCCCCTGTAGCTCGTCTTGAGGCCATTAGAATTCTGCTTGCCTTTGCAGCTTCTAAGGGTTTCAAGCTTTACCAGATGGACGTCAAGAGTGCCTTTCTCAATGGCTTCATTGAGGAAGAAGTCTATGTCAGACAGCCTCCAGGTTTCGAGAACCCCAAATACCCTAGTCATGTCTTCAAGCTTTCCAAAGCATTGTATGGACTTAAGCAAGCCCCTAGAGCTTGGTATGAGAGGCTTAAGTCCTATCTATTGAGACATGATTTTGATATGGGTAAAGTTGACAAGACCTTGTTCATTCACGGGCAGCAATGACCTTCGCTCGCCCAAATTTATGTCGATGACATTATCTTTGGCGGCTCTTCTCATGCTCTAGTTTCACAGTTCTCGGATGTCATGAGCACCGAGTTTGAGATGAGCATGATGGGTGAGTTGACTTTCTTCCTTGGCTTCCAAATCAAGCAGACTCGGGAGGGTACCTTCTTGCATCAAGGCAAGTACACCCGTGATCTCCTGAGATGTTTCGACATGAGTGATGGAAAGCCGGTGTCGACTCCGATGGCTTCTACGGCCACACTTGACCCAGATGAGGACGGCGAGCCAGTTGATCAAAAGGAGTTCAGAAGTATGATTGGCTCTCTCTTGTACCTCACTGCCTCGAGACCGGACATACACTTTTCTGTGTGTCTATGTGCTCGGTTTCAGGCTTCTCCTCGCGTGTCTCACCGCCAGGCGGTGAAGCGCATCTTTCGGTACCTTCGAGCTACCATTGACTATGGTATCTGGTACTCTTCCTCATCCTGTCTATCCCTTAGAGCCTATTCGGATGCGACTTTGCGGTGTAGGATAGATAGGAAGAGCACCGCACCGCCGGTTCATTGGCACTTCTCTCGTTTCTTGGTCTTCGAGGAAGCGATCCGGTGTTGCACGATCCACCGCAGAGGCCGAGTACGTTGTTGCGACCGATTCTTTGTAGCCAAGTGCTGGATGGTCTCGACTGCGGGACTTTGGGTTGCTATCGATCGTGTTCCGCTCTTTTGCGATAACACGTCTGCGATTAGCATTGCTAAGAACCGGTGCAGCAATCTCGGACCAAGCACATCGATATCGATATCACTTCCTTCGAGACCATGTGGAGAAGGGTGACATAGTGCTCCGGCCAGGAGAGTGACCACCGGTTGGTGATATCTTCACCAAGCCTTTGGATAGCACGAGGTTTTCACTCTGGGAGAGCTTGGGGTGGTTTGTCCTTATGGACTGTTGTGAGGGGGAGCTTGGACTTTACTGCTTTACTATATTGATTATGCTTCTGTCTCATTTCTGTTGCATTGCATTTGCGGGTGCATTGGGATTAGTCCTTCTAGCATAGATTAGAGTGTATCTCTTGCTGAGTTGCTTAGACTTCTTGCTCTTATCTTGTGCTTTCAGGATAGTTGTTTCTTATCTCACTAGGTTGAGCTCACTCACTTCTTTTAGGATCTAGCGAGGGTTGGGCCACCCTCGGGTAGACAGGGTACGTGTTTGCTCTCTAGTGTGCGTTTTTCTCGACAGCTGTTGTCCTGGAGACATATGGGGTAGATGAGAGTCAGTCTGAGCCATAGTATCCTCTATATCTTATCTATGCTCTAAGGACTGCCTGTTTTCTTGATTCATTTGCCAGCTCTTGATTTTTATTGCTTTGGTTCAGGGGGAGTTCATTTGGGAACTTCTAGATTTTAATGATGACATAACTCAACTTGAACTAAAAGTTGTATCTCAAGTTAAGGGGGAGCTGGATTCTCTTCATTTGTATCATAACTTAATAGAGCCTTGATTATTATCCTTTCATGACATGTTTTCATTATATTACATCTTGTCATGATTTATGCTCCATTGCTAATTTGATCATGACTTTATATGTGTAGTCAAGTCTTTGCCATGATGGGTTAATTAAAATGCTAAATTTTGACCTAACTCATGTCATGTTCATATTTGAGACTAGTCGACTTTGTGTTATCTTTTATGGTTCTTACCATGTCAAATAGGCGAGTTGAGTCTTGAATCTTAGTTGAGCAATAGATTGAGCTATACAGGTTTCTTGATGACACATAAGTTAGTACAACTGTCAAAACAAAAAAAGATCTCTTCGTGCGAAAAACTGATCTCACCAATTCTTTCTCATGAGACGGCTTGCCATTGCACAAGGCATGAACTCAGGGGAGTTTTGGATGACCAAGATCATTTCCTTAAGCTTCGCTTGGAATGATCGCATAAGGCTTGAGGTCTAGCACATGGTGAATAAAAGATGGTTGAAAACAACCATGTGATCTCTAAAGAAAAATGTCATTTGTGCTCAATTGCAAAATGTCAAAGTACTTAAACAAATGTATCATTCTTGAACAAATAGCACTCTAGTTTGCTCAACACTAGCTTCTTGATTCCATTTAGCTTATTGACATGGTTTGCATCATTTGTGGATATCATTAGCTAGACTAAAATCTTGTTTGACTTGACTTGTTAAAGCACTTCAATTAAAATTCAGATTATACCTTATGTTGCTTAGCTTCTCTTTACATACTTAGTCATGATCTTTATAGCATATTTGTATGTTATGGCTTGATATAATACATGATGGTCATTTTGGATAATTCTCATGGCTCTACATACTTAAAAATGATCCAATCAGCCTTTCATCCATTTTCATGACTTTTTCTCCTTCTTACATTTGTGATGGGTTTATTGCCAAAAGGGGGAGAATAGTGGTAGAAAAAGCCACTTCGGGAGCTTTGAGGAAAAATGTTCTTTCTTTTGCTCCTACATCAACATGGTCATTAGCTTCAATCTTGTTCTTATGGACCATGTTAGACCTTGCAAACTCAACTTTGTGCTTTTTCGGTGTTTGTCAATATACTCATCAAGGGGGAGATTGAGAGACCATGTGGAGGTCATCCCATTGTGAGTGATGAGAAATTGACATCTGTTTTCAAAAGTCGAGTTTGAGTCGGTGTGTTCGGACCCTGACGTTGCATGGGTGCAACGGGCTCGGTCGGACTTTGGTCAAACTTAGTCGTATGTGTTAGGATGTATATTCTGATATTGCGACATGTTTGATTTTGTTTATGCTACTTACACGTTCATGTATCGAGCGGTGCTATGTGACGTGTTTTCTTGTCTGTGTCCGCAGGACAGCGAGGCGAGTCGTGGCGAGACACGGTGGACGGACTAGGCGCGGTGGCGCCGAGGTCAGAACGGTCATGAGGTGTCGAAGACGACGTGGACTCGACGTGTTGCGATGCGTGCGAGGCAAGGAGCGCGGAAGCTTCCCGGAAGGTGCAGGAGGGGCGAATCGGTAAATTCGCAAGGCTGCACAAGCGGGAGACGGCTCCGTTAGGGTTTAGCCGGCGTAACGGGTTGGAGACCCGTTAGCCAAGGGCTATAAATAGAGGTTGGGGGCTGCATACCCCTTTGAGGATCACAAGTGTTTTAGAACTCTTCTCTTGTGTGTGTGTTCCTCCCAAGAACATGTGAGGTTCTTGGTGTTCTTGAGGATTGAGAGGATGGATTGAGAGTCTTTGTAATCTTTCTTGATCTAATGTCCATGCGTATCGGGACTCCTTTGTATCTTTTGATTGGAATGAAATTTATCGAGATGTATTTTACTATCTGATTTTGTCATCTCATATGTTTTGGTTTTGGTCTACTGCTTTCTGTTTTGTTTTTCCTCCCTAATTTCCTTTGTCCTTCTGTTGGTGGTTGGCGATGAATACTCTTTCAGTTTAAGCAGGTTTCGGTGGCTGTTTCAACATTTGAAGCATATGCACTGTTGTCAACCGAATACTTTGATCTTTGCCAGCCGAAACTGAATTTTGTGTGCTGTGTTCTGTGCTTATTTCAGTCTACAGATTTTCGATCTGCTGCACTTCAGAGTAACTGCTGTTTTCATTACTTGCTAGCAGTCTTATTGCAGTGCTATTCACGGACTGCTTCTAGCAGCTCTATTTTTCGGCAGAAAGATGCCTTGAACAATATGCTTCTTTTGCTCTGCAGTCTCATGTTCAGCCAAATGCAGTTCTTGCTTGCCGACAGACTTTTCTAGTCTGCTTTAGCTCTTGCTAATAGTTCTCAAATCAGTAGTACTACATCTCGGGAGCAAAGAAACTAGCATACAGTTCATCTCTACGGCTTGTGTTCAGCCATTCTCTGGAGTTTCTGTTTCAGCAGTCCAAAGTCAGTTTGGACTGGAGACTTTTCTTTTGGGTTCGGTCCTTGCAGTATGCTGTGATGGTTTGGCTATGCCTTCTTTTCTTCTTTAGTGTTTGCTTTTTGCTTTATAGTACTTGGGTGCTGTTTGCTGCTTTGTTCTTTCTTACCCGAATCAGTTTATTGATCTGAGCATCTCCTGTTTGCTTCTCCATCTAGTTTAGTCACTTTTCTTTTTATTCTTTTACTAATCTTTGACGATTTTGCATGCAGATCAAACGGTATTATTTTCAGCTGAAATTTTTACTGATCACTCTTTGATTTATGCTGAATTTTTTAGTATAGCATGTGTTCCAGTTTTTAGCAGAATTAATTTTTCGAATTCTCGGGGGCGATTCAAAAGAGAACGACATTCACCCCCCTCTGTCGTCATTTTCGGTCCTACAGAAGTCAACATATATGACTTTTCATCAAGTCAAGTATCAATGCTCTCATTGTGGTAGAGATGGTCATTTGGCTCAATTTTATTTTTAGAAAGCTAAGAAAGAAAAGTGAGACAAGTTAAGAAAGCGTTCTCAAATGGCATTTGTGCAAGCTTCTTGTTGTCGCTTTGCTCCCTCTAACCAATTATCTACAGGTTGTTGGTGTGCTCCCTATAATCAATCGTCTACATGTTGTCGTTTTGCTCTCTCTAATCAATCGTATGTAGGTTTGGGAGCTTTTTGCATTAGAACCAATTCGACCAGCTGCTTCTTGAGGTCGAACAAGCGAGGCTAGACCAGACGTTCGACCAGTTGTTTCTCGTGGTCGGGCCTGTGTGGTCGAACAAGATTTTTGACTAGTTGTTTTCCGCGATTGGGACAGGTTGTCAAAAGACTTTCGACCAGAGTTCTCCTCTCAGTTAGACCAGACAGGGGTCAGACCAGCTTTACCTAAGTAGTCAAATCATTTTCGACTAGTGATGTTCATGTAATCCGACCGACTGGCGGTTAGGTTAGCTCTACTGAGGAAGTCAGATCGCCTCGTGGTCGAAGGAGCTTCTCAATGGAGGTCTGATCGGAATTTGACAGAGGCTCACTCTTCACTTAAATCTTTATCATTGATTGTTGCTTCTATTCATTGAGTAGCTCAGTACTGGACTCCTAAATCTTATCTTACAACCCTTGTACTGTGAGATCGACATTTCCTTTGAGGTAAGACCAGCTAGCTTGGGATGAAGAACATGCGCTCCATTGGGTTCCATTCTTTTACGTCAATGCTTGATTGGAATACCTGATGGTTCTTCACTTCCTTTGATGGCTCCTAAGAGATTTCGCCTTCTGATTAGACCATGTGAAAAAGGTGATGTTGTCCTACACTTAGTTGAGTTAGATTTTCAGTTTGCTCATTATTTTCTCAAAGCCACTTGATTCTTCTCACTTTGGTCTTTTGCAAAGTAATTTGGGTGTGTTGCATCTTTTGGGATTATTCGGAGGGAGAGCTTGTTGTTTAAAAGATTCAGAGGCTTGTTGATTATACTTGTCAAATAATACATCAGTCAAAGTCATTGAAATCAAATGAGTAGTAGAGTTGTCTTTATCATATTTGCTCATTTATTGTGTAGCCTTGATCGTGACTGGTTGTAATTAATGTGATATACTTGAACTAAAACATGACATGGTCGAGGACTCTGACTAGATAGATTGTAGATTGATTGATTGTGAGTCCTCTTTTAAAAGATGTGTGCTACAAAAATGGCATTATCTTGATTGTGAGTCCTCTTTTAAATCTTGGTTATGAGGCTCGTATGTTTCATATTGTAATATTTATGTTCACTCATGTTGGCATGTTATGATAAAAATAACAAATTGAGAAAGAGAAGATTGAAAATATATATATTTTAAGTATGCCATGGTTAAACAAAAGAAAAAGCACAAAACGTGGTCGATCGATAAGAAGTATGCATCATGCATGCCACCATTTAAAAGATATATGCTACAAAAATGGCATCATGAAAAGAAGTATGCTACAAGCATGCTACATGCTTAAAAAATGAGTGTGGAGCAATAGGTTGCAATATGAGCCCGCTAGTTCGACTAGATTTAAAGTTTGCTTCACTTTTAGGCTTACTTTTTTGGTGTAATATCTCTTTGTGCTCTTTATAGATCGGTTTGGTCATGGTTGTAATGCCTGTCATTTATCCAATTTGCTTAATCATGTTAAAGACCTATTTAGACTTGCTTTATGGTATATGACTTTAGATAATCTAGAAAGCTCTACTATAAAAGATGACTTCGATGCATTCTTAGTTTAATGCAAAGTAACTTGGATGATCTACAAACCTTCTGGATGTTTTCTCTCCTTTCTCCATTTTAGAATTATTCTCTCTCTGGAGCTCTTGATGATTTCATTGCCAAATGGGAAATTAGAAGAGAGGGTGTAGGATCGAAGACAGCAATCAGAGGGGGTGTGAATGATTGTCGCTGCTTTTTGGCACCTGATAACAAATCCTAAACCAACAGAAAAACAATCTAACTTACAGAGGTAGAATACAACCACAAGACGCTCTGCTCGACCGCTCGCTTGACTGTGCAAAGGCTCGATGAAGATTACGACCACTCAGCATTGCTCTGGGACTAGTTCGTACGTTGTCGAAACATTCTGCTGCTCGACCGCCCGACCGCTCGATCTATTACTTTGTTTTTCTTGGTAGCGAATCAACACCTTTGCATGTTGTTGTATGCTTCACTCCACCCATAATCTCCAGCAATCTTTAACAAAACACGAACTAGATTGAACAACTAGATTGATTCAAAATAATCTTTATTGCTGGATTTCAGTGTTTTACAAATTGCCCTCAATAGAAACCCTAAAAGCTTTCTCCACGAAAGCCCTATCAAAACCCACATAACCTTTGTCCCTGAAAATCTTACCAAAAACCACACGTTAGCCCTTAGCCGATCCATATTTTTATAGCCTAACGTCCAAACCGTGTCTGCCTCAACCACAAACACCAATCTCTATCTCTTCCAAAAAATTAAGTGACCCAAAACCCTTCCTAACACGGGTTTTATTTAAACTCTCACTCTTGCAAGCTATAGACTCTATCTATAACTCTCTAATCCCACCACATGACGAAGCCTCCAAGACAGCACTTCCTGTATCTTCATCATGCACCATCACCACGGTTGAAGCCTCCAAAAATGCACCTCCCGTATCTTCTTCATGCATCATCAACCTCCTTGTCGAAGCCTCCTGGACTGCTCCGACGTAGCTTCTCCACGAATCACCACATTTGATCTCCACATGCTCCAGCGTAAGCTCGACCACCTCGTGTGACATCCTCGATCGCCTGGACCTCAGACTTCCCCTAGTCCCGATCCTTCTCGTCACTGACCATGATAGTTTCCATGCCCACCTGCATATCAACGACCAAAAAATGATTTTCCGGTACAAGTTCTCTACAACTTGACTAACATCAGCACACACACACACTCCTGTCTATGCATACACATGAACCAAACCATCCACGACCACCAACCCGGACGTCCTCGACCACAAACTCCATCGCCATCCAGAAAATAACCTCAGATTAACTATTATGACCGCTAGCTCAACAAGTACTCAAAAACAACAAGTACTCGGGAAACAAGCATCGCTACTGATCAGAACCATCGAGTACCGTCTACCGAGCATCGAGTATCAAGTTCTTCTAACTACAAGTACTGAGCACCAGCCAGTCATCCTGCTGGCCTAACACAATAATCGAAGTACTTGAAGATCGAAAGAATTGAAGCACTCGTACCAACAATGAAGTCTATGAGTACCGACCATGAAGCCAATGGTAACTGATTGCAAAAGCCTTCGACTACTGGTCACAAGGTCTACAACAACCGACTGGGAAACCGAAGACAACGACAGTAGACCGCAAAGTCTACAACTATGATAACAAAACTGCGATGACTATGACTATGAAAGCAATCTGCGAAGTCTACGACCATCGACCGCTGAGTCTACGACTATCAACCACAAAGTCTACGACTATCGACCTCAAATTCTACGACTATCGACTGCAAAGTCTACAGCCATCGACCATAAAGCCTTTGACTATCAATCCGTAATATCTACGACTATTGAGTATGTAGCTACGTCCATAAAAAAGTACTGTAGCTACGACCATGGAAAGTATTGTAGCTACGATTACTTTCAGTGGTCGTTCTGTCGTCGTCGAAGTCTGTCGTGGTCGAAATGCCGTAGTCGAGTTGTTGTGGTCAAAGCTAGTCGTAGTTGAAGTGTCGTGGTAGTTCAGACGTGGTTGAAGTTGGACGTGATCAGAAATAAGTCATTTTGCTATAGTTGTTCAACTGTGGTCATAGCGCTATGCGTCTTCAGCTGTGGTCATGACGCCTGCCGATGGGACCAGTCGATTGGACCTCCCAATACAAAGCCATTCGGACCAGCGATCGGACCTCCGACTACCTTTGGACTGAGTGTGAACCTTCAAACTCGGAGTCGACCAGAACCACTCGGAGCAGATCAAAACAACTCGGAGCAACCAAAACCACTTAGAGCCACTCGAAACTGATCGAAATCACTCGGATTCAAAACCTTTGACTGCGATCGATTGAAACTTTCACAAACGTAAATTCCAAAGCAATCCAAAAGTCAATTATTCATCATCACAAACTCATGACTATCCACATGTTCTAACAATCTCTCTCTTGATGAATACATTGGCAACACCTTGAAAATCACACAAAGAGTTGAGTTTTGAAGGAAAAACAGAATATGCGAAAATAAAGTTTCAACGCAGACTACAGCAACAACAAATCACTCAAAAACTCACAAAAACTCCCCCTTAACTCTAGAGAATATTTTTATAAATTGTCCCCCTTTCTTAAGCAATTGAAAATTCTCCCCCTTTCTTTTAATTTCTCCCCCTTTGGCAATATAATCATTAAGAAATTCATTGAGATAATAATTCTAAGAAGGAGCCATGAGAGTAAAAATTAGGAAGCTTTATAGATTATACAAGTCATTTTGAATTGATTTAGTAATTTAGCCAAGCAAACTGTTTGAGTAGAGCTACCTAAATCATATAAAGTCATATATCATATAGTAAAGTCAAAACAAGTTTTTCAACATGATTAAGCGATTTATATCAATGACAGGCATCTCAACAATAGCTAAACCAATTACAAAGAACACAATGAGACATCACACTTAAAAGTGAAGCAAACTTTAAATCTATACAAGCTAGCAATCTCATATAGCAACACATTGCTTCATACTCAATTCTTAAGCATGTAGCATGCTTGCAGCATACTTCTTTTCATGATGCTATCTTTGCAGCAATCATTTTTTTCTTTTGATGGTGGCATGCTTGAAGCATACTTTTTTTCAGCTGCACACTTTTTGTGCTATTTTTTTGTTTAACCATGGCATGCTTGAAGCATACATCTTTTTATTTGTGTAACATGCCAACTTGAGTGAACATAAAGAAATTGTCATATGAAACATACTGCCCCATAGCCAAGATTTAAATTAAGACTCATAATCCAACTAATCCTTTTAGATGAACATCACAAAGTACTAACTATAATCAGTCTAATCAAAGCATTACGCCATATCATGTTTTAGTTCAAATGTAGCAAATTGATTATAACCAATCATGATCGAAACTACATAGCATATGAGTAAATATGATAAAGAAAGCTCTTCTACTCATTTAATTTCAAGACTTGGACTTGATGAATTATATAAGAGGTATAACAAACAAAGTTTCTGAAACCACTTCAAACAACAAGCTCCCCTCAAAATAATCCCCAAAGAGGCAACACACCCAAAACTTTGCAAAAGAGTAAAACGAGAAGAACCAAAGAGATGAGAGAGAATAAGCAATATGAGAAAAGACCACTTGTAGGGCAACATTACCTTTTCCACATGGTCTAACCAGAAGGTGAAATCTCGTGGACAACATCCAAAGGAGTGAAGAACCATCAAATGTTCCAGTCAAGTTGTTGTAAAAGACTGGAATCCACTCAAGCGCATGTTCTCCATCCCGCATTAGCTGGTTTTACATCACAGAGAGTGTTGGTCTCACCGTACTGGGGTTAGTGAAATAATCTTTATGAATCCATTACTGTGACACTCGACGAATAGAAGAAACAACAAGCAACGATGAAGATTTAAGTGAAGTATGAGCCTTTTTTAGATTTCGGTCAGACCGTTGTTGAACAGCCGGTCTGACCACTAACCAGTCTAAGCGAGTAGAAAACACTGGTTGAAACCGATCTGAGCACCTTTGGAATGCTGGTCAAAATGTTGATCCGACCACACTGTTTTGACCACAGGAAAAAGCTGGTTTGACTGTCAACCGGTCTAGTCGAAACTCTGGTCTAAACACGGGGCATCCGATCATGGACGTCCGACCACGGAGCGGTCTGAATGCTTTGGCAAGGCTAGTCTGACCGCCGACCGAGCATTACTACCAAGTCCTATTGCAAAAACTCCTAAGTCTGCAGAAAACTGATTAGAGAGAGCAGAGCAATGACCTGTAGACAATCGGTTAGAGGAAGCAAAGCAACAATCTGCAGACGATTGATTACAAGGAGGAAAAGCATGCCATGATAAGGATGTAAGTGAAACATTAGTATCTGACATATTTGGACCAGTCATGCATTGAGAAGCAGGTTCAACCACTCTGATTTGTCTATGAGAGACAACTGGTCGAACGTCTGGTCCAACTTTGCTTGTTTGACCTTGGGAAGCAGGTCGAAAACACTTCATCATGTCCTTCTCCTTCTTTACTTTCCGAAAATAGAATTGAACCAAATGACCATCTCTACCACAATAAATGCACTTATACTTGACCTGATGAGAAGTCGTATCTTTCTCCTTCACAACACCCACTTTGATAGAGGGATCTTTAGCAACACCAGCAGATTTAAAAATAATTTGTTTTGGTTCAGATTCTACGTCGAATTTTTTAGGTTCAAGAAGCTTAACAACTTTAGGGGGATTATTCTTGTCATGCTCAATAAAATTAAATCCTAGACCATGTTTCTTCATACTTGTTTTTGATTGATCTAGAATCATATTCAAATTCTTTTTGCTAAAAGAAAACCTCTCTAAAATATTCTTAAGGTACTCGTTTTCTTTGGACAGAGAGCAACACGATGAGCACCTAATAGATTTGTGAGCTAGATCCTTAGAAGCACTAGACTGAGCCAATTTCTCCTTTTTAGTAAAATCATTAAGTTATCTAGTCAAAACTTCTATCTCAGTGTTAAGCTTAGGACAATTAGAGCATGAAAGTATCTCATGATAAAACATCTGTTGAATTGATTTATGGGAAGAGTTAAGTCTAGCTTGGAGCAAATCACATCTTTTACATGGAGAGGATTCGCTAGACTTAAGATTCTTAGCAAAGAAATATTGAACTAGTGAACCAGCAACAAGGACAACTTTCATCTTTTTCAAATTCTTCTTGGTAACAAACAAGTCATTAAGAACATAAGCATGGACAGTTTTAGCAAGAGCAAACCAAGCATGTAGTTTCTCATATTTAGTATTAAGAGATTCAAATTTATCCATGTAACTTGTATGAATAGATCTAACATTATTAAGCACAATTATCAAATTAGTGCGCGAAGAACATGAATCATCATCTAGAACCAAAGCTCTTGATCTAGCATTTTCTGATGCAAGATTTTCAACAACAAGATTATTTTCTTTCAAATTCTTTTTAATCCTTTTCAATTCAATAGCAAGTTTAATTAGACCATCTTCAAGCTGTTCATATGACAGACCTACCTCATCATCGAGATCACTGTAGTTGACATCGTTGTCGGTGTTCTTACTCTTGACTTTGGCATCATCATCATCATGGTTTTCATCATCACAACTCTCAAAATCCACATCACTGAAGTCAAGACGCTTGATGGTTGAGAAAACTTTTTCAACAATTTTGCGATGGAAATTTTCACCCTTGGTATAATTTTTGGATGTTTGGTGACAATGATTCCTGTCTTTCCTGGTCACTTTTTTCCTTTGAGTTTGGGGCAATCCTTCTTAATATGGCCTAGATCGCCAGACTCAAAGCATCTGACTGAGCTTGAAGCGCCTCCTCGCTTTCTCATTCTCACATTGTTAAGTGCCTTGTATGACCGTGTGGAGATCAATATCAAGTCGTCTTTAGGAAGCTGCTCAAATTGTTTCTCTGAAAAAGAAGACAAGGAAACACAAGACGATGCATTCGATGAAGTAGCCTGCACGGGGTTAGTCACAAGTGCTACAGATGAAGATTTGTCAATCTTGATGGTAAGGCTTCCTTCTCATAGGTTTTCAATCTAGAATAGAGATCATCCATGGTTAAAGTATCTAGATCGATAGTTTGATTGATAGTTGTGACAACCATTAACCACTTAGAATATAAAGATCTCAAAATTTTAGTTGCATTACCTTTATCTGTAGGAGTAACATTAACACCGCGAAATCACTTAAGATTTTCTCAAAACAAGCAAAAAGATTATCAATAGATTTACCAGGCATCATAGGAAAATCAGAATAGTCTTTTTTATACATAGTTTTACACACTTTCTTGATCATAGTGGTTCCTTCATGACAATCACAAAGAGTTTTCCATATTAAGTGAACATAACTAATATGAGCTATACGATCAAATTCATTGAGAGAGATTCCTTGAAAGAGCAGGTTACGAGCTTGAGCATTTAGATCAACAACTGTTTTATTTAGATTTGTAGCCATAGTAGGAACCTCATATGATCTTGAAACCTTATTTCGCACCTCGCGACCTTGCGCTTCAGTGTACGATTGCATCTGACACTTCCAAAAAACATAATCAGCACCATCTAGCATGGGGGGATGATTCACATACCTCTTTGATGCCAACACAGTTGGCTCTTATACCACTTGTCGAATCGAAGACAACAATCAGAGGGGGTGAATAATTTCACTACTTTTTGGTACCTCATTACAAATCTTAAACCAACAAAAAAACAATCTAACTTACAGAGCTAGAATACGACTGCAAGACGCTTCACTCGACCGCTCACTTAACTGTGCATAGGCTTGATGAAGATTACGACCGCTCAGAATTGCTCTACGACTAGTTCGTGCATTGTACAAACCTTCTGCTGCTCGACCACCCCGATTGCTCGATCTTGTAATACCCTGAACGTCGTTTCGGCATCGGCTTTAAATTAATCGCGGAGTCGTCGGTTTTTCGGTAAATCGCGGGAAGAAAAAAATAAAAATTGTGGAATAGCGTAAAATAAAATAAAAAAACTCTAAGTGGGCTGCCTGGAGAGTGGGCCGACCACCTTGGGCCTTCCGGCCCAAGGGGTGGCCTCACCTTCCCCTCCTCCTCCCCAAAAAACCCTAACCGCACCCCTAGCCGCCCCCCTTATTTTCCCTGGCCGCCACCCGTTTCCCACCCCCTGGCCGCACCCTCCCCTCCCAGATTGTGCCTTCATCATCCCTCCACAGCTGCTATCCATTGGTGCAAATGAGGAAGAAGAAGAGAGGGAAGAGAAGGAAGGAGAAGAAAGGAAGGAGGAAGAAGAAGGGGAAGAAGATGGGTGATCCCAAGGGGATCCCCTAGGTAATTCTCTCTTATCCCAAATCCCTCTGATTTTGCTGTATGTAGGGTTCTTAGCTTAAGAATTGGTGGGGATTAGCAATTAGATTCCCCGATTAGGGAATTGCGCAGTTTAGACCGTCGAAACGATTTTTCCTCTAGGTCTTCCCAAAAGGAAAATTGTAGAGGACGTCGAGACCCATCTAATGTAATTGTTTTAGAATTTTTGACCACGGGATTTGGGCGTAGTAGGGTCAGGAACCTCGCTGTCCGTCAGGGTGCAGACTGGGGCAGATTGCTGTTCAGGTGTGAATTAGGGGTAGTAGATAATTTTTATATTTTTCGTCACAATTGAGAAAAATATAGGGAATTCAGTAATATAACTACTGTATATAAATCATAAATGGGACGCGTTAGAATCTGGCTGCCCAGATTGCCAGAACAGATAACGTCCTCTGTTTTGCGTGTTAAGTTGCACCTTATAGTAACGAAATAAAAACAAGTGATATACATGAAAAGTGAAGGTATTTAAATGAGAAATCCAGAAATATACATGTCTTTGTAAATGGTTTAATAATCTTAAAGATACAAAAAAATTAAGCAGCGCTGCTACAGCGGGCAAAATGTAGAACCGTTAAGCGGAGAGGGATGTTGTGGGGATTTGGGGTTTAGCGATATCTTTACTTCTTAAGACGTGTTTTTATTGCTGTTGTATTGTGCTGAGAGGTACTTTTGGACAGGTGGTTTTGCTCCTGAACGCACGTGATTGTTTCGCTTCAACGGTAGAGGCAACTAAACGTAGCGATTGTGCTACTGTTTAACTCGTTAATTATTCTACATTCACATTAATTAATTCTCTTAATTTGAGGTGCTATGTCATTATTACATGCTTCCTTAACGTGGACCATGTGGTAGTATTTTAAGAATTCAATTGTTTATGATCTTGATGGTTTAATTGTGGATATGCGAGATTGTTCTTGATGAACCAATATAATTGTGGGGTAGAATATTTTACGAGCATATTGTGATCTAGATGGTAGTATTCTTAGTGAATATTTGTGGTTGTGGTGATAGCATTCTTGATGATTATGTTGTGGTCTATATGGTAGAATTTCCCATAGATCAATGGATTATCATCTTGGTGAACCGAATGTGGGTTATGTGGCAATGATCTTATGAAACATTGGTATTGTGCTTAATGAGACATAGGTGGGTTATGAGAAAGTATTCATGATGATTAGGTTGTTAACCTTCGTGGTTAAATTCCTGTGGTTTATAATTATCATATCATTCATAACATGTCATGACATTTGCATTGTGGATGTCGCCGTATTTAGCCGCGACCGTACCAGTACAACATTGTATATTGTCGTAGTACAATGCACACTCTTATCTTGTTGGGTAAGGGTGTAGTGGATCATACGTATTCATATGCATTGCATTATGGAAAGATCATTTGCATACCTATGCAATGTATAGTGGTGAAGTTATTTTGCAGTCAAATACAACTTCATATTTGTAATGTGGAATTGGCTCATGTGAGTTACTTGTGGTATGAGGAATGTGGCTGTGGTTGTGGAATGGGGTTCATCCGTTGTGGTATGGTAGGGGTTGTGATTGTGGCATGAGATTCTTTTCTCTTGTAGTAACTGTTGATTGCAGTTGTGGATGTGAGAAATAACAAAAGTAGTGAGGTAAAACATAAATATGCTTTATTGTCTTTGGTAGTGGTAGTGGTAGTGGTTGAGGTTTTAAAGTAGTCAAATAAGATTTATTTGCTAATGTTTTACCGTCGTTGGTGGTGATTTGAGGTTGAGGATATAAAGGTGGTCACTGTGGAAAATAAATATTGATGATTAAATTGTTGTAGTTTAATTAGCATGTTAAACAGTTTGCTTGTTGAGATTTTTATCTCACTCTTGTTTTTTCCCCTTCCAGGTGATTCTGAAGCATGCATGGGACGGGTAGAGTAGCACATCACTGTCACACACCATATCATGTTTCATACTGTAATAAATAAGTGCAGTCTCAAGTTGCTCATTTTTATCTCTTATTGCTGATCACTTTTAATTATTAAAGATAGGTTATGGTTCGTTTTAATTGATTAAGTTATTAGCGATTGTTCTTTAATTAGCAGTGTTTCTTTACCTTTGTTTTAGTATGCTTCCGCTTAGGTTAACATGATTTAGAAAATAACCTTAGATTAATCATTACGACCGCTATCTCAACAAGTACTCGAGAACAACAAGTACTTGGGAAACTCCATCGCTTCGTTTGAAACACTCATAAAAAACAAGCATCGCTACCGACCAGAACCATTGAGTACCATTTACTAAGTACCAATCACATACCACAAGTACCGAACACCAACTAGTCATCCGATCGCAACGCCTACAACTACTGATCACTAACCATCGAGTGTTGAGTCCTACCGACTACAAGTACCGAACACCAACTAGTCATCCCGCTGGCCAAACACGAGTACTTGAAGTACTCAAAGATCGCAAGAATTGAAGCACTCGTACCGACAATGAAGTCTACAAGTACTAACCATGAATCCAATGGTAACCAATCACAAAAGCCTTCGACTACCGATCGCAAGGTCTACGACAACCAACATGGTTGTTCTATCATGGTCGAAGTCTGTCGTGGTCGGAATGTCACATTCGAGTTGCTGTGGTCGAAGCCAGACGTAGTCAAAATGCCATGGTCGTTCAGATGTGGTTGAAGTCGAACGTGATTGAAATAAGCCATTTTGCCGTAGTCATTCAGCTGTGGTCAGTTGTGGTCGTAGCGCCGTAGACGTTCAGCTGTGGTCATATTGCCATGGTCGTGACGCCTCCCGATTGGACCAATCGATGGTCGTAGTTACAATACTTTTCTATAGTCGTAGCTACAGTACCTGGTCTATACTAGATAGTCGTAGATTTTACAAGTCGGTACTCGATAGTCGTAGACTTTACTGGTCGGTACTCAATAGTCATAGATTTTACTAATCAGTACTCAATAGTCGTAGACTTTACTGGTCAGTACTCGATAGTCATAGACTTTACTAGTCGATACTCATTAGTCATAGACTTTACTGCTCGGTACTTGATAGTAGAAGACTTTGTGATCGGTAATCGTAGACTTTGCAGTTGGCTGTCGTTATCTTAGGTTTTTCGATCGGTTGTCATAGACCTCACGAACGGTAGTTTTAGGCTTTTCGATCGGTTGCCATAGGCTTCAAGGTCAGTACTCGTAGACTTCAAGGTCGGTAAGAGTGTAAGATCGACGAGACGGACTTGAGGGAGGTGAATAGGCGGTCTAAAAATTCTCTTCTAATTATCATCAATTAAAGATCTTTTCTTTCTGTCTAAAGCAAGTATACAATGTGAAAGTTTAAATCAAATTGGTTTAGCACAAATGAATTCTAAATCACTTATGATCACCTAAGTGCACCAACACCCTAGCGCTATGTCAAAGTTTGCAATCCTAGGATGACAAGCAATCAATTTAATTCTATGAATATAAATTGCTTGAAAGTAAACTGAGCACAAGAAAATAAATCACAATTGACACGATCTCTTTTTACCGTGGTGTTCGGAGACTTATCGGTCTCCTCTAGTCCACGTTGAGGTTAGCCCAAACGAATTGGACTGACTCCACGAATTAAGCCGAAACACCTCAATCCACTAGTGGTAGATCTTTCCCGCTCCGGGTAGGTGAGCTCCAATCTTCACACTTCGCTAGGCCTTCTCACAACCTTCTTTGAGAAGATCATCGCGCATGACGCCTCCAACGCTATCTAGGAGTTGGCAAACTCCAAGAGTAATAAGTCAAGACACTCGCTTGACTCTCACCACGTGCAACGAATGCACAAGCTCGAGTAGATACTCAATCCACCTCTAGATGCAACATATGTAATCTAGAGCCTTCCTCCTTGCTCACAAGGTGCAACACATACACAATTGAGATGAGGACTTTATACTAGCTCAAGAGAGTGAAATGGAGTGTAGCAATCCCCTCTCCAAATGGCCACAAGGGGGTATATATACCCACACCACGAAAACTAGCCGCTGGAAGCAAAGGACCAGAAAAACCAGGATTATCGAAAGTACATGTAGCAAACTGCGGTACTTTAGCTCCCCTCGCAACGGTCAAAAAGCTAGCCATTAGAAGCAAAGGACCAGTCAAATCTAGTAGTTCCACAATTTATTTTTCGGTAGTTCCGATCATCGGAAGTACCGCTCCCATATGTGGAACTACCGTTCTCATGGGGAGAATACCACCACATAGGTGCCTCTTTGGAAAAAATATACTGCTACACAAGTCGGACATTCCACAAATCAGAAATAATGCTCACACAGAACCAGTAGTGCCACTCGCTGATTGGACCGCTCACACAAAGCTGAACGACCGCTCACACAGAGCTAGTCGAAAGTACCGATCATTGACTACACTGGTCCCTGACCACGTCAGATGATTCGACCACTCAGGTCTTCGACCACGTTGTCTGATTCAACCACACAGGTCTCTGACTACGCTGATCTCCGACCACATTGTCCGGATCGACCACACAGGTTTTCGACTACACTGGTCTCTGACCACATTGGTTTCGATCGCTCTGGTCTCAACCACGTTGACCATGTCAGTCTTTGATCAAATATATCTCTGACTACTTCATCGATCTTAGACAACGTTGTATTAATCACGTCAGTTCGACCATGTTGGTTTTGACCACACAGGTCTCAACCACGTCGGTTCAGATCATGTCGGTTCAACCATGCTGGTTTCGATCACGCAGATCTTTGACCACGTCGGTTCGACCACGTTGGTTTCGGTCACATGAATCTTCGACCACGTTGGTTCGACCACGCTAGTTTTGATCACACAGATCTTCGGCCACACAGGTCTTCGACCAGATTGGTTCGACCAAGTCAGCTCTCGACCATTAAGGTCTTCGACCGCAGACGCGTATGGTAGTTCTGTGATTACAACGCCGATAGTTCCGACCAGCGGCAGTACCATAGACTACACTGCGGTAGTTCCGATTTCCCTGGGAAGTGCATATACTTCAATAGATTTTGCAAAGCACATTTGTAAACAACATTATGTTACACACAAGGATCAAACATGATCCCAACAAGTTGCAAAACATATTTGCACACTTTTAAAATCATGATACAAGGATTATGTATGAGCTTTAACTATTTACAAAACACGTTTGCAAATATAAGCCTCATACTACAAAGAATGAAAATATAGACTTCAAACACATGCAAAACACATTTGCAATGTATAGTCCCATATTACAGGAATTCAATACATGAGCTTCAATTATTTGCAAAACACATTCTC
Organism: Bonia amplexicaulis; assembly: GCA_036346245.1. NCBI lineage: Eukaryota > Viridiplantae > Streptophyta > Magnoliopsida > Poales > Poaceae > Bonia > Bonia amplexicaulis. The sequence continues at coordinate 24,258,707 of CM070737.1, forward strand.
AAATACAAGCCTCATGCTAAAGAGAGCTAGAGCAAGTGAGATTGAGCTATCAACACATGATGAGACTCAAACTACTAGACAAGACCTCTTTTAATAGTACGGCAACCTATATTAGCAATCCGGTCTTCCAACCAAACTCCAAGACCGGTAAAAGATTAGGAATACATCCTTAGCTCTAGCTAGTCATACCTTTGTCTTAGCATCTTCTTGAAGCATGATGACTCACAACTTCACTTCAAGTCCAAGTCCTTGTCACTTGAACTCCAACATATGATGCGTCTTCACTTGAGTTGATGATCTTCAACACATGAAGCTGTCCCAAACCATCCTCTTTTGTAAAACCTAACCTATTCATCCAACTCATGAAAAATGTTAGTCCACAAATCTATTGTCATCAATTACCAAACTTCGCCATTAACTCGTAATGGATGGACTAGATTCTACAATCTTTCGTTTTTGGTAATTCGTGACAATCTCAACAAATAATGATATAAAATATTTTTTTCGAGTATATAACATGAACACAACAATTGTATACTCTAAGATAAGATTTTTTAACCAAAGCTTACTTACCCGATTGCCATATATCATTCAACCATTAACACATAATAGAGGAACTAGATGACAACCCGATTATGAGTATATATGAACTACACAAGCTATATATACTCAAGGGATATGTTTCAAGGTAAAGATCCTTAATATGTGAAAAGATGAACATGAATCAATACTAATGAAACCACAAAACATAGAGTGAACTCCCCTAAATGTGTGTATACAAGAATGTGCAACAGACATATTCATGTTTGACTATTCGGTGAAGTTCAATCTATATTTTGGATCCGATGAATGTGATAAGAAATAAGAATGTGATATAGAATACATACCTCTTATGGTTTTTACCTTTTTCATCCAAATGTGACTAGATAATATCATAATCAATAAACAAGGTAGTCTCGTAATTATATTTATCATTATTGCCAAAACCAACTTAATGGAGCTTGAACTTACAAAGAGTGCTTCAACTCTTGTGATTTTTGAGTACCTTAAATACTCATGTCTAATGGATCAGTGGTTGACTGATCTGTGCATGGCTATCGGTGATCAGTGGTCTTTGCTACAGTATCAGGTAGGTACTTGGTGGTTGGTGCTTCGGTACTTGTGGATGGTAGTCTGTGCAGTACTCGGTGGTCAATGGTGCAACGAATGGTTGGAGATCGGTAGTCGTAGACTTAGCGATCTGGTGTTTTAGTCATAGCAATCAGTATTCGGTAGTTGGTACCGATGGTTCTGTGGTCGGTAGTGATGATTGTTATTCTTGAGTGTTTTGAGCTATGGTATTTCCTGAGTACATGTATTCAAATACTCGATGAGCGCTACCAATCTTGCATAGCGGTTGTAACCGATTGTGCTGAGTGATCTGAAGTTGGTGATTTCTAGAGAGTGTGGAAATTGTGGTCGTGGATGACCTAGTTGGTATTCGTGGTTGTTTTAGTTCTTGTCTATGGATAAACGAGAGTGGGTTATATGTGTGTGTTGATGTTGGTCAAGTTGTAGGGAACTTGTGCTAGAAAAATGTTCTTTGGTCTTTGATGTGCAAGTTGGTGTGGGGACGATCATGGTCGGTGACGAGGAGGACCGGGACTAGGATGGAGAAATCTGATGTCCAGGCGGTCAAGGATGTCACGCGTGGTGGTCAAGCTCATGTTGGAGCACATGGAGATCAAATGTGATAATGCGTGGAGAAAATTGGGAGTAGCGGTCTCGGAGGCTTAGGCACGTGAGGATTATGCGTGGAGAAGATACAGGAGGTGCGGTCCTACAGGCTTCAACACGTGATGATGATGTGTGGAGGAGATATGGAGGTACGGTCCCAAAGGCTTCGACATGTGATGATGATGCGTGATGAAGATACAAGAGGTGCTGTCCTAGAGGCTTTGTCATCTAGTGAGATTGGATACATTATGGAAGGAGTCCGTAAAGGGAAGGATTAGAGATATTGGAGTATCCATGCTTGGAAGTGTTTTGGGTCCCTTGATTTTTGGAAGAGATAAGATTGTGTGTCCAGTTTGATAAGGATACGGTTTAGGGCTCTAGCATATAAAAGTAGGGGAGAGGCTTAGTGTTTAGCCATGGTTTTGCGAGGCTTTTTGTGCTAGAGTTTTAGGGGTGCTGTGATGGCGCTTTTGTAGCCACAGAACATGATCCAGAAGTAATAGATCAGAAAGATTCCTAGACGTGTTTTTCTAAGCAACATTTTCTTGTGTCTTCAGCGGCGTTCTAACACATCACGATCTTGCGTGCCACGAGCTCGGTGTCTACGGTCGTCGGTTCAATCCAACCGAACAGAGTACGGTGTTGTCTTCAGTGTGTTCTCGTTCGAGCAGTCGAATCGTTCGAGCGGCTGAAGCTTTCAAGCCGAGGGAGATTTCGATCACGTACAATCGTCATTGAGATGATGTGGATGGTTAATTCATTTATGGGTAATTTTTCACATGGCGCAAGAGAGGGCTTTTTCAACTAGGTGGTTGTCCTACTCGATCGCAAAACCTTTGCGGATAAGATCACTTTGAGATTTAGCATTGTAAAAACCTTATGATAATTACTTAGTCACATGTTTAAGGAATCATGTATTGGCCGAGATGGTGAGTTGATTATCTCTTGTGGGTAAAGTTGGCAATCTCTGCAGAGTATAAAACTATTCGAATAACTATGCCCCTAGTTATGGACAATGCTCAGTGATTTCACACAAGAGTTATATTTTTCCTAAAAACTTGGTTTGGTTATAAAGTAAGTTAGTTGGGAAGTGAATGGCCAATTCACTTATGCTTTATTCAATCCATGATTAATTCATTATTTATTTATGTCACTTTTAGCAGTGTGCTTCCAATATATTTTTTGTATTTACTCTAAATTATTGTTTTCTACAAAATAACCAGTTAGTTATTCTTTGATAAGCCTTACATAATTATATTGCATCTTGTTACAAACGATTTGCTGAGTATTTTATGTACTTACAACTATATCAATTGTTGCTTAGTTGCTGAAGAAGAATCATATCAATCAGAGGTATTCGAAGGGGGATTCTTTGATGACTTCTTAGAGTAGCACTACGCTTCCCAGTCGATTGCCTAGGGACAAGACGAGACCTACAACCACTTGGATTTGGAGTTAAAGAGCACCTATGCAAAGCTAAAAGTTGCCCAGATGGAGTTGTCACAACTAAAAGAGCTGCATCAAGACTGACAACAACTAAAAGGATTGCATCAGGAGCTTGAGCACTTAGAAGAATATCAACCTTAAATGACGTAGGAGCAGCAGCAGTCAACACTTTCTTCCATGGAGATGCCACCTCGTGGGCTTACTCCAGAAGCATCTCTAGTTCATCGCCATCATCCGAAGCTCAGAACCACTACACGCAAGATCTCGTGCCCTCGTCATATGGACAGCTTCATGCCTATGAAGGAGTATCATTCGATGTTCCCAACAGGGCTCCATGCTAGTGGGGGAGGATGGCTTAGTGAAGTGGGGTAGGATGGTTCACTGAAGTAGAAGAACCAGAAGAATAGGATCAGAGGATCCTGAAGAGCGCGTGATTGCTTAGGATGTTAACGAGGAAGGGCAGAGTAGTAGCAATAAAAGTAGTAGTGTTGAGAGTCTATGGCATTCTAAATTAAGAGTACACATTATGTCATTTTGATTTTTATTTGCAGTTGCGTGTGATGTGAGCTGCAGTTCTGCTTTAGCACTATGTTGCAGTCATGTCAAGGATCTTTATCTAATTAATTCAATGCTTGTTTTTGTCAGCTTTTTGGTTAAGTGTTTGTTTAGTTTAGGATTGTCCCTAGTTTATTCCTCTTAGATGAGTTTACCTCTTATCTTTGCTATTTCCCCATTTCCCTCTATTGGTCACTGTTTAAGTTGGATAACCTACCAAAGGCCGTAAGAGTATATGTGGAATTGGTAGAAATCAGAATCACCATACTCCTCAAGATCTCAAGTGTAGTCAGAGCAGTAGTTGCAGCAGTTTTGCTGGTACTAATTTCACCTTAGCCCAATCGCCATCTAAGAAGCAGTTGTTGGCTATGTAGTTGAAGTTACTCAACAATAGACAGGAGAATTCAGGATAGTTTTGTTCTTCCATAACTGTTGGATTAGTTGTTTCCCTAGAAGTTGTTGATTGGCTCAAGAATGTGGGAGGAATGTGTTCGACGTCATGAACATGAGAAGGTGTGGAGTGCTGCCCACCAAAGGAACTACTATTAGTTGGGTTGAGCATTACTGTATTGCCCATTAGACAATGATTAGTCCAATTAGGTAGAATCGAAGTGAGATTTGAAATCATTTCAGAATAGCCAAGAGAAGTTATGGTTTCCAGAGTATAGGTATCATGTTAGAAGGTGTGCCTGTTATCAGAGATTTTCCTGATATTCTTCCAAATGATCCAAAAATGCCACCTGACAGAGATGTTGAGTTTTCAAATGAGTTAGTTCCTGGTACCACGCCTATATCCAAGAGACCTTATCGGATGCCTGCTAATGAGTTACTGGAATTGAAAAAGTAGATTCAGGAATTATATGATAAAAGTTATGTCAGATCTAGTTTATTGCCATTGAGAGCTCCAGTGTTGTTTGCTAAGAAGAATGATGGTAGTCAACTTATGTGTGTGAATTACTGAGAACTCAATGAGGTCACTTTTAAGAACAAGTACCCTTTACACAATCGCTGAAGAAAGGAAAGAAGTTTGTTTGGGCACTAGAGTGTGCGGAGAGTTTTTAGAAATTGAACGAATGTTTGACCACTGCACCGGTGTTAGTTTTGCCAAATATTAACACAGATTTTGAAATTTATTGTGATGCTTCTCTTAAAGGTTTATGATATGTGTTGATGCAAGACAAAAAAAAGGTAGTAGCTTATGCTTCGTGACCGTTGAGAGATCTATATGAATCACAAGAGTTTAAAGTATATTTTTACTCAAGTCGATCTTAATCTCAGGCAGAGAAGATGATTGAAATTAATAAAGGATTATAATATTATGATTCATTATCACCTAGACAAGACCAATGTGGTAGTTGATGTCTTGAGCAGAAAGAGTTATTACAGTACCATGATGATTAAAGAAAGATAGCCAGCTTTACAAGAGGAATTTTAGAAGCTTAGTATGGAGTTGGATTCAAGAAGAATTTTTAGCTACGATGGAGCTACAGTCTACATTGGATGCTCAAATTCAAAAAAAAACACAAGTATATGATGTGGACATGAAGGATATCAAGACTAACATGAATAAAGGTACAACATCTGATTTTACCCAAGGGGAATAAGGTACCATGTGGTTTAAGAAGCGTTTATGTGTACCAAACAAGGAGCTTAAGGGTGTTGGATCAGAATGCCCAATCTGTAGAAAAAACGTAATGTGGATGCACACAAAAAAGGATACAGAGCATCGACAATACACACGCTAGAGTTTTCTGATAGCTAACACGCGCTGGGAGGAGATAACACTGAAGAAGAAGCAGCGTCAGACAGATATCCGGTGACTTAATGACCAAATATTAGCTACTACATTATTCACTTCTCCTCTCAAACAAACTTCTGAATACAAAGCAGTTTATATAATGCGGCAGCCTACCTAATAATCGTCTAAACCTGGAGAGTAACTTGACTACTATATGCATGCATGCACTAACAAACTACATGGACGTTTATTCCATGACTCGTTCCTCCAGCCGCACAGTTCGAATCACAACTATGAACCTGTGACTAGCTCAAACAAAGCACTAATGTTACGCACAAGACTCAGTCATGCATGGATTCCATGCATGCAATGACCTGGTAAAACAAACATGACGTGCAAGTAAATACTAATCAAGATTAGTGTCTAACATTTTCCCCCTAATCTTAATGTCGTTATTTGAGTATCTTCTCGCCAAGACTCAAAGTAGCGCCGGTTCATCATCGACATCAGCCATAACGAGATGCGCCTCCTCCTCCTTCTTGTGGCATTCGGAAGCAAAATGCCTATAATCATTGCAATTGTAGCATCTTACTTTCGCCTTGTCAAATTTACGATACCTATGGTTTCGGCCACCATTGCCATCGGAACCGTCGCCTTCGCGCTTTGAAGATCGAGCCTCCCACTCGGCCCGCATGAGAAGAAGATGTTCGCTGTTGTTGTCGTCGCCCGGAATGCGTAGACGCTCCTCATACGCCTTGAGACGGCCGATCGCTTCTTCCACCGTCATTGTCTTCAAGTCCCCAAATTGCTCAATAGTTGAGACAATCTGCAGGTACTTGTTCGGGACAGCGCGGGGAAACTTCTTCACGACGTAGCCTTCCTCCATCTTGTCGCCAAGTCTGCGGATCTGGTTGACGAGAGTCGTCAATCTCACGGCAAAGTCGTCCACCGACTATGTTTCCTTCATGCGCATACCCTCAAACTCACTCTTAAGGGTTTGTACATGCGCCTCCTTGACGCGATCGGCCCCGACGTACATTATCTTGAGCGTGTCCCACGCAGCTTTTGCCGCCTCCTTTTCGCCGAGTAGGAGGAGGATCTCCTCCGGGACTCCTTGGAAGATGGCCGCAAGGGTCATCTGATCTTTGCGCTCATCAACGTCGTCGGCCACCACAGCTTCCCAAACGCCTTGGGCCTTCATGAACACCTTCATCTTGATTGCTCACGCGGCGTAATTGCTCTTGTTCAGCATAGGGTATTGAAGAGAGACGCTGCTTTCTCTTCCCGGTACCCTCGGCGGACCACCGTCGGTGACGTTGGCGTAACCCGACGGCGACACCGATCTTGTCCTCGGCATGGCTCTGATACCAAATGTTAGATCAGAATGCCCAATCTGCAAAAAGAACGTAATGTGGATGCACTCAAGAAAGGATACAGAGCATCGGCAATACACACGCTAGAGTTTTCTGATAGCTAACACACGCTGGGAGGAGATAACACTGAAGAAGAAGCGCGCGTCTGAGATATCGGTGACTTAATGACCAAATATTAGCTACTACATTATTCACTTCTCTTCTCAAACAAACTTCTGAATACAAAGCAGTTTATATAATGCGGCAGCCTACCTAATAATCGTCTAAACCTGGAGAGTAACTTGACTACTATATGCATGTATGCACTAACAAACTACATGGACGTTTATTCCATGACTCGTTCCTCCAGCCGCACAGTTCGGATCACAACTATGAACCTGTGACTAGCTCAAACAAAGCACTAATGTTACACACAAGACTCAGTCATGCATGCAATGACCTGGTAAAACAAACATGACGTGCAAGTAAATACTAATCAAGATTAGTGTCTAACAAAGGGATTGTTACTCAAGGAAGAAGAGTCTTTGTAATTGATTCATCTAGTAGTACTAAGATATATTAAAATATCAGAGTACTGATTTATTCTGAACTGATACAAAATATACAGAGAGATCTGAATTTATATATTCAGATCTCGACAGCTTGTTTGGTTTTTGCTTTGCTTCGCTTCGGGCAGGAAGGGATGGAGAAGGGGGTCGACCTGCTACGGTGCTGCAACGAGATGGTTAGCAAGCTCGCCCTCTCCTCCAACGAGACCATGGACGAAGTATCCACCGCCAGCCTCAAATGCCTACTCGTTCGTCCCTCCCCCTCTCTCCTTTCTCTCCTCCCCACATCTGCGCTTGCTCTTCATTTCTCCGTCATATCTGCATTTGCAACGCGTGTTCTACCTGTGGTTTATGGTTGGTTTCTTCTGGTACCGTCCTACCTTGAGGAAATGACTGAAAAGGTTGCGCAGGAGGACCGGATCCCAATACTTAAGGCATCACAGGATCATTTGAAGGTTAGCAGTCTGCCATGTCACATTTGTTGATTTGTTGTATATTTATAGTGCGTTTTTAATGGGGATTTCTCATATGGTACTCCATAATCACATCACCCATTTCTCATGTAAACCTCACCTGCTTGGTTCTGGAGGAGTTCTATCTGTGAAGCGTTGGAGCTTATACATAAGGATGAGCTGGAATTATCTAGCCAGAGGCAGCCTGATACTATGGCAAACTGGAGCGCACAAAAGGTGAGCATGAATTACCTCCCTCCTAAAATACTAAGGATTCACTGAACAATTCTTACTCTACAAGAGACACCATGATCTGGGACATATTTCTCTTGTTGAGCCTGCAAAATGTTGGACATATAGGCTGCTTAACCTATTTCAAGTCTGTTAATTTCCTGTAAGTTACTTTGTTGTCTTAATTCTTGAGCTTAGGTTGCCCGGTTCAAGCGACAAAAGGTTGCAGAAACAAAACTCCAAGAGATCAAAGAGAGAAAGAAAAGGCGTGGGCGATCATTGAGAGTAGCTGCTTTATCAGGTCCTATTGAAGCTATGGAGTAAGACGCCTTGGAGGATGATGGAGAGGAAGAAAGAGAGGTTAGCATCACACATCTGGAAGCCATCTAGCATTGTGTGTGACTTGTTCAAAACCTTCGAATCTGACATTGCTTGCTGAATCATAACGCCACGTGATTTCTATATTTCAAAATATTCTAAATTAAAAATTAGCTTGAATGTACTTGCTTTGTTCAATTTAACAGGAGATAGTTTAATTTATTTAATTCTTATGCTTGTCTGGAGTTTGATGAATTTGATACGTGTAGCTAGATTCTTGAAAACCAATAGGGGAGCGATCACGTGCCCTAAATTTCCCCGTTTTAGCGCATGTCAAGATCATGAGGATTTTTTCCTTTAGTGCCAGATCACCATAAAACTTCTCCCATTCACTATAAGGTCTTCTAATTTGTAATCCTCTTCCCTCTTTCTACGCCATTTAGTTCATCTCTTATTTTCAAATGACTACATCAATCTTTTCGGATGTTGTCGATGCAAGCTTTTGGGATTTGTTTATGTGTGCCTCCAAAGCTTATACTGTTAGTCTATTATCTACTTATCTTGTACTTTGGTTCAATAAATCAGTCGAAACTTACGCTATGGTTCTAATTTCTTGTTCTATGCTGCAGGCTTGGCTAGCTACTATCTCATTGGCTCTCTACAAGGTTAGTTTGTTGTGGCAAGACATTCTTTTATGCTTCTTGGAATGTTCTTTTCTGTTCTCTAAGTCTGTGCTTGCTTTAAGAATAACATTTGATCTTCAAACGGATATATTTCTATTTCCCTCTGTAGGCTTTTGGTCTTCTTGACATGGTAAAGAAGGAAGAAGAAATGCTGTCTATAAAAGAAAGACAAGCAAAGGTACAACTAATGAAAACAAATTGGCAAGTTCTTTGCAGCGACGTCTTTGGCTGATTCCTTTCAGTGGCATATGTTTGGGAATCTTCTTTTTTTCTTTCGATAATGTGCGAGTTGATGGAGTTTCTGCTTTGTTCATTTTAGATTGTATGTGTTTTTACCTATATAATGAGGAAACTTCAACTCGGAACTTGCCTTAGGCTTTTATGGATTTGTTACGAGTTACAATAGCTCCCAAGAAGATCATGAGTAGTCGTGTATGAAGTTTTACAGTAGTTGTGTTTGACAAACTTTTACATGGCATTTCTTGAATATGGACCTAAAATGAATTTGATTATGATTGCAACTCCTACAGTGTACCATCAGAACTCTGAAGTATTTCGTCCCGTTGATTTTTATTAGGGGAATAATAAAATATATTACTTGAGTGTCTCTTGAGTTTTGAACAGTGGTGGTTATTTATGAATAATCCTTAGCTATTAGACTTTGTGAAGGTGATTCTTTATCAGCATAGAACTCAGTATATGTTTCTACCAAAAAAAGTAGTTACATATATTGTTTTTGTTTTGGCTCCCTTGTGTTGCATGTCAATTTTGAATAAACTCTGCATGTACATTTGAGGTTTCCTTTGTTAAATTAAAACTGCATGTTTGTATGTTTCAGGATGGGACTGCATTTGCTCGTGAATTGCTTGATGAACATACAAAAAAGGCTGAAGCGTGGCACCATAATGCTGCCAAACGTGCACCATATTCCAAACTAGTTGATCCAATCACTTGCGCAACATTTGCTCAAGACGTGATTGAAGGTAGAGCAACTGTTTCACAAGCTCATGAGCACAAACACCAACCCCTGATATTTGGACCTGCAAGTCTTGTTGGTGGGGGACTAACCAGTGAAAGAGAAAGAATGGTAGCACAAGTTTTTTCAGCCTGGTTACAGGTATGCTTTGAAGTTCGAAATAGTGTTACTCACCTGCAGGACACTGCATTGCTTTTCGTTTTTATACTATGCTGGCTTTTGACCTTGTGTGATGGCAGAATGTGCAATAAGCGCTATTTGTCACAACCCTTAATGCACCACTCTAGATATACACACTTTGATATTTTGTGGGAGCTTTGGCTTCTTGGTGTATTGAGCATTGTACAATAAGCAGATTCATTGATAAATTAGAAATTGGTTTTTATGTCATATTTGCCTCTCCACGTTAGTCTGTGGACCTCGTTTGTTCTATCATAGGCTCTACCTTGTTAGTTTTGTTTCTGGACATCAAAACCAATTGGTGATTTAGACTTTGTTGGAGACCATGCTTTGTTTTGGTGTTAGAAAAAGCATCCCATGGTACTGTGTTAAATTTGGTACCCAGAAGGGTCAAAAGGATGACTCCTTGAAAGTACAACATTTGTTTTTTAGCTCTCTGTTATTTCTAATCTCTGTTTCGATGGTAAACACTTAGAAATGCCGTGATGCTGAGATAATGATTCTGGGGTGTTCCTTAGATGCAGCCATAGTTTATGACAAAAGGCCCAAGTAAGAAGATACTATTATGTATTTACTGGTAGAAACCAGCAGATCTTCCCTTGGAATGTTAAACTAATAGTAGGTCTTATCCCCTAGAGAGGTCTTGCATTGTCTGGGCCTGACAGTTTATGAAAGCATTTGCGAAGCATATCAGATGACTCTGATTCAATTTTTATGCTGCCTATTTGCTTGTATTGGACTATAGGCTACCAACAATGAACATAGAAGAAGCTAGCATACGTGCGATTAAAATGATGGAGAAATGGCAAGAAAGAACTGCTAAGATGATTCAAGACACAAACTCTGCTCGGTACAAGGATGGCACTAGGTCAACCCAAGAGGATGAGGATGCTGAAGAGGAGGAAGCAAGAGTATGTGATGACTGGAAGGATGATAATCCTTGTGGTGCAGGCAACAAGAAGCTCACTCCCTGTAGTAGAACTGCTGGAGATTTTATGTTGCTTTAGGGATTTTAGTTTGTATAGATATGTTTTGCTTGACATGTGTGTAAAAGAAAAATTATATTTATTATACGGTCTAGACCATGTTTGACCTTTTTTAGGATTTTACTGCAACGAACGGCATCTTCCTAGTCTCTGTAGAAATAAAAGTGAGGGAAAACAGCAGAGTAAATAGAAACAAAGACAGACGAGGCCCATGTTTCTCAGGTCGCGTACATCCCACTAAATACCGATAGGCAAAATACCACACGCGGATGACCAGCCATCAACAAGTATTTGGCATTTTGCTCACGAAAACCACAAAAAAAATTTGCAAATAGTATGACGATCATATATGATTGCACAGGAATATCAGCGTTGATTTTGTAGTTATATGTACAATTGTTTTGGTATACAAAAAAGTAGGATATCTGTGACGATGAGGGCTATGACGCAGTTGACACGACATTGCTTTACTATTAATAGCTGAATGTCCGCACGTGTTGCGAAATACAATAAAATGTGAAAGATGCAGCTATTTAGCATACAAATTTGTGAAAGATGCTGCCATGTAGAATAGAAATTATGAGCAGATATTGTGTAATTATGAAAAGTTAGGCATCATGGTGTATTACATGCGGTGGCAACCTGACATGCAGAGCAAAATTGGTTACTTACATACTTCTTAGGCCCCGTTTGGGACACAACAATTTTTCCTGATTCCTGTGAAAATTGATCTATTTCCTATGGAATTCTTGTGAAATTCCTAACAAATTCATGCATTCAAAATGGAGCATTAATAGTATGAAGGCTCGACACCCTCTGGAGTAGGGATGGTGTAGGACCGGACAGGCAACAGAGGGGGTGAATGGGGTCTTCAAATTCTCCCCAAGTATTCACTTAATCCTTTTCTCCGATAGCTACTGAGTTATGAAGATTAGAGTTGAGAACTCACTTGAAAAATCAGAATAGCAGAGAACTGACCATGGTCGGAGACCAGCAACGTGGTCGAAATATGACAACGTGGTCGTAAACAGGATAACGTGGTCAAAAATAGACAATGTGATCGTAAACCGTTGTAGTCGAGACCAAAACCAACGTGATCGAAAACGGTTGTAGTTGAAACTGACATAGTTGAAAACAACGTGATCGAATGCCAACAAGTGGTCGAACAATCAATGTTGTCATAACCCGCTGAGACCGTGGTCGTAACCAACGCAGTCATAAGCCAACGAGTGATCGAACGACCTGCGTGGTTGGAACCAGTCCGCAACCAAAATGATCAGAGCGGTCGAAACGTTCTCAGAAGAACAGAAGAAAGTCAGGAGGCGCACGATCGCAAGATCCAGATTCCGAATAACTTTTGATTCAAGGATCACCTGGTCATGAAACTTTGAACATAGCTGGAATAAGATCTCAAGAGGCTGCTCTATGCTTTAATTGAAAACTTAGCAAGCAAAAAGATATATTTTCACAGATTCTCCAAGAACGCATAAAAGTGAAGGCAAGAGAGTGAAACGTCAGTCAGACTATGCTGTTGGGAGTAGAATAGCCAAGATGGCTTTGAGCATATTCCTGAACACACAGTAAGTCAGATCATAGGCAAGAATCGTTCTCTCGGGTCAAGAAAGAAAAGAAACGATCAAAGAACAGAGAAGAACCAAGAAAACTGGAAAACAAGACCAAACCAACTCAAAGCCATCCAGCCACTGAGGATTGAGTCTACAGCCACTCCATCCAGAAGGACCAAGAGCACAAGTTATCCACACAAAACCCTAACCCTGATCCAGAATGCACGCAAGGAAAACAAGAGACCAGAGAGCCATCAGGATGGTTAGCCCTCCATCCCATTTTATAGCCTCTCGATACCGGGGATAGCCCGTTAATCCCCTATCTACCACCGGATTTTCTCACACACACTTCTCAAAGCAGCTTACATCAACCCGTTAGCACATACAGGACTAAAACCCTTTAGGTCAACAGAACCGCCTCCTTTTCTGGTCTTGAGCAATTTACCAAACTGCCCCTGTACCACCTTCCTAGAAGCTTCCTACTTTCTTACCGTCCACACTTGCAACTACCTTGCAAGCCTCAGTCATCTTCGGCGTCTTCCTGACCGTTCTGAACCTCAACACCTCCCTGTGCCTAGTCCCGATCCTTCACCCTCCCTTTGATTGCAATATTCGATCCTACAAGTGGTATCAGAGCCAGGATGCCATGGAATCAAAGAGGTATGTGAATCGTCCCCCCATCTAGATGGTACTTATTTTGCTTTTTGGAAGTGTCGTATGCAAGCTTACATTGAGGCTCAAGATAGTGATATTTGGAAAAAAAAATTCTCAACCTTATGTAGTTCCTGCTGATGTTACTACTGAAAATAAAACAAATGTTGATTTAAATGCTCGTGCTCATAACTTGCTTTTTCAAGGAATATCTCGCAATCATATTAATTCTACCCACTTAATATGGAAACTCTTTGCGATTATCATGAAGGAACCACTAAAATCAAAAAGGTGCGCAAGAATCTTATCAAAAAGAGTACTCTGATTTTGCTATAAAATCTAGTGAATCTAGTGATGATCTTTTTGCTCATTTTGAGAAGATTTTGAGTAATTTGTACGGTGTTAATGTTATTCCTTCTGATGAAGATAATGCAACTAAAATTTTGAGATCTTTAGGTTCTGAGTAGTTGATGGTTGTCATGACCATTAATCAAACTGTCGATCTAGATACTCTAACCATGAATAATCTTTATTCTAGATTAAAAACCTATGAGATAGAAGCTTTGCCATCTAAGATTGATAAATCTTCATCTTTAGCACTTGTGACTTACCCCGTGCAGGCTGCATCTAGTGTGTTGTCATGTTTTTCCTTATCTGCTTTGACTTCTTTTTCAGAGGAATAGTTCGAGCAACTCCCTAAAAAGGACTTGGTATTGATCTCCTCACGTGCATTCAAGGCACTCAACAATGTGAGGACGAGGAGGCAAGACGGTGCTTCAGGTCCGATCAGATGCTTTGAGTGTGGCGAGCTAGGCCACATTAAGGTGAATTGCCCCAAGCTCCAGGGGAAAGCGAACAAAGAAGATAGAAATTATCATCGTCGATCATCCAAGAATAACACCAAGGGTGGATCTTTTTGTCACAAAGTCATTGACAAGGTTTTATCAGCTATCGAGCGCCTTGATCTGAGTGATGGGGATTTTGGGAGTTGTGACGATGATGACCATGACAATGATGATGCCAAAGGCAAGAAGAAGAGCACCTATGATTTTACGGGCATGTGCTTCATGGCAAGCAACGACGACGATGACTACAGTGATCTTGATGAGATAAGACCATTGTATGGTCAGCTAGAAGATGGTTTAATTAAACTTGCTATTGAATTGAAAAAGACTAAAAAAAGAAAATAAAATAATTTCGTAGTCGAAAGCTTGAATTATGAGGTTAATAGACTTAAAGCATCTATTCCTAAAGATGATTCTTGTGAAGCGTGTCAAGTCTTACATTCTGAGTTGGAAACTGCTAAATATGTTACTGCAACTAACCTATTTCAACTTAAAGATGTAACTGATAGGTTTGATAAACTAATAATAGTACATGATTCTTGTGATGGAAAACTTAAACAAGTCAAGTATAAATACACTTATTGTGGTAAAGACGGTCATTTGGTTCAATTCTGCTTTATAAAAGCAAAGAAAGAGAAGAAAGAAGGGATAAAGAAGTGATTTTGACCAGCTATTTCCCGTGGTTGAACCAGGTTGGCTGGACCAGATGTTCAACCAGTTGTTTCATGTAGTCAGATCAACGTGGTTGAATAAGATTTTTGACCAGATATTTACCGTGGTCGGACCAGCTTCTCAAGAGATTTTCGACCAGCGTTTTTCACTTTGTTAGACCGGTCAAGGGTCAGACCAATTTCACCTAAGCAGTCGGGTCATTTTTTGCTAGTGTTGTCCATGCGATTTGACCGATTGGCAGTTAGACAGCTCTACTGAGGAGGTCAGACTACGCCATGGTCAAATGAGTTTCTCAATGACTGTCTGGTCGAAATATGTCAGATGCTAATGCTTCACTTAAATCTTTATCAGTTCATGCTTGTGCTCCTGTTCATCAAGTATCTCAATACTGGATACCTAAATCTTTATTGTCTAACCCATGTACTAAAGTACTGACAATTGTTCATGCTCTGTAGGCTCATCGCAAGAGGAAGGAGAACATATGGTGCATTGAATCCGAGTGTTCTCGCCACATGACCGGAGACTCACGATGGTTCTTCTCCCTCACTCGTGCCTCTGGTGATGAGATGGTCACTTTTGGGGACAACTCTCAACGACGAGTTCTTGTTAAAGGTATCATGCGCGTTAACTACAAGCTCATCTTAAAGGATGTCACTCGCGTTAGTAAGTTGAGCTATAACTTGCTTTTAGTTTCATAGTTGGTAGATGATAATCTTGAGGTGAACTTTAAAAAGCGTTCATGTTATATTTTGGATTCATCTGGTGATCTTGTATGCAAAATTAGTTGAGTTGGTCGCTTGTTTAAGGGTGACTTTTCGTATTCAGCTTCTTTTAATCTTAAGTGTCTTATTTCTTAGGATTCTAAAGATCTATTCTTTTGGCACCGTAGATTAGGTTGTATTGTGTTCGGTCATCTTGCTCAGCTTAGTAATACGGATCTAGTTAGCGGAATTCCTAGTCTTAAGATTGAAAAGTCAATGGATCTAATGTGTTCACCCTATAGACATGGTAAGATGTTCTCATCCTCCTCTCACACTTGTCATAACTGATTTTTTGGGTCCATTGTTGCATATGGACATAGTAGGTCCTTCTAGGGTTTAGTCGGTTGGAGGTAAATAGTATGTTCTTGTTATTGTTGACGATTTCTCTATATACTTTTGCATGCATTTTATGTCCTCTAAGGATGAAGCTTTCAGTCATTTTACGGCAAGAAAATGAGAAAGGTGGGTTAGGGAGGGAGGCGGTCTAGGGCGGCAGCTCTGGCGGTGGTGGTGTAGCTGAAGCTAGTCAGGGTGGCGGCGGGAGGCAGGGTGCACAAGAGGCTGTGGTCTTTGCTGGGAAGAAGAGGTGGGGAGGGCAAGCGACGGAAGGGGAAGACGATGGGCGTTGCAGGACGCCAGCAAGGTGGCTGGGTGAAGGCACGTGGGGCGGCGATGGCGGGGTAGGGTTTGAGGGTCGGGTGAGGAGGAGAGTTTTATATGGCTGAGGGGAGGGGGAATGGGATCTATTGAATTGAATCTAGATACAAGGCTTCCAATTTGAGTACTCTAGATGAAAAAAATACTCAATCACCTTATATAAATTGACTCCCTTAGCTCCAGCATCGCCTTCCGTTGTCAGCTTAGTGGGGACTCTTTGCAAGAATTCGTCATGAATGCGATGCGAATGGTATTGTACTAGAATAATTGAGACCGCTAATCATCATGTTCCCGTGCGGAACCACTCAAAAGTCGAGCAAATAAAAGGCTTGTGTTCGTATTTAGAGCTATCCCTTTTCAGATCGTTTTGGGCAAAGCAGGCTGTGCCGCCAGCTCAGCGGGATCATAGCATGATACTCCTAGTACTAGTAACAATGACGAATGTAATCATCATGCACTGTTACAGCTTCACTGAAATCGTTGATGATTGCATTGCATGTGGTCAACTACTAAGATCCCAATTCTAGCAGAACGGAAGAGAAAAAAAAATGCAACTATGCCTCCTATATACACATCCTATACAAGAGCTAGATGATACGACAATATTCTGTCTTTAAGCACCTATAGAAGATATTTTAGAGAGTACACGAACACACACAACATTCATGCCAGACATCTATGTGTGCATGTCCATTAATTTAACAAGGCTCTAGGTCTCCAGAGCACGAGCATATACTTTTCTACTATAAATATATATATAGGACGCTGAAATTAGACACCAGGGTGTCTGGGCACCTGATTTTAAATGCGCGAATTAAACCCAAATTCGGGTATATTTTTGAAAATATCAGTTTTAGGGTATATGCCCATCTATAACAATTCAAATGAAACATATACCTTTGAAAAAATATACTTGAATTCAAAGTTTTGAACGGATTTAGATCACATTCTTTGCTGATTTATATATATAATCAGCACATATCTACAATCAAACTATCAATAAAAAAGGCAACTACAGTTCAAATTTCAGTTCGAACTTGTTTGAACTAGTTAGTAAACTAGTTAAACTTGATATCCAAAAAATTTTAAAATTTTTCGCACGCGATACATACCTATTTTAGACTATGGTGCCCAGGTACCAAGGAGCACTCGTTATTTTTACTATATATATATATATATATATATATATATATATATATATATAAGAGTATACCTAAAGTGATAAAGGAGTATTTTATGTTTGTTTAGGTGGTATATTAGAGGTGGGAGTAACTACACCGGTGTAGAAAAGATTTTTCCTATATATATATATATACTAATTAAATAAATCACACCACGCTGATCCTAGAGATGGAACACCCTCGCTCCCACTACAAGCCATTAGCATGTCCTTACCTATGGAAGAGATGTCGGTATTGACCATGCCCTAGAGCTGTAGGAGCTAAAGAAATTAGATGTGCACACATGATGAACCTTCCACTATCAATTTTATAAAGTTCAATTATTTTACAAAAAACAATTTAATTCCCGTAGGAATCTAGGAAAACTCCTATATCCCAATAAGGGTTTGTTTTAAACGTAGAAATTTTACATAAATTTTATAAGAAGCAGTTTAACTTCCTAGGGACGTAGGAAAACTTCTATATTGAATATTAGAAAACTCCTATATTCTAAATGGACCTTAGAGGATTTGATTGGCCTAATGTAAACTTTGTACTTACCAACGAAGCCCAAAAATAAAAATGACATGCATGCATATCGGATCTGTCTTTTTGGGCTATATTTTATAGCTACGGTTTATATCTTTGGATCATAGTATGAACTCTCATGTGAATAAATTGAAAGCCGATAAGCCATTTCTAAAAGATTATCTTAATAAACTATTTTAAAATAGCGACGAAAAAATATTCTATCTATTCGAAAAAAAAATCATAAGCTTGGCAACCTCTGACGCTGCCTGTCAGGTTGGCTAGACATGAACGGACCAACAAGTCATCTTGATTCTTGAGCCCTTGACTCGTTGAGGTCGCCAACGCACCGCAGCTGCACAAGGAGGAAGCAGAAAACGACACGCCGGCTCCTCAAAGATCCCTCTTCCCATATATGCAACTTTCAACCAAAGGCAAGGGGAGCAAAAGCTGACGTTGCAAACTGCAAAGTCGTTTTTCCCGTAGAAGGATGTGCAGCTGCAAATTGGCAGATCTAGCATGCAGAGCAGAGCCGCTGATCATCAGCTGAAGGCCCGGCCGCCTGATGATTACGGAGCTATTCTTTTTCTTCGAAACTGATGATTTTTAGTTTTTTTATAGTACCTAATTTTTAAACGAAATATTTTTTTAAAACAGGGTATACAGATTAAACGATCTACACGTTAAAAGCCCAATATCTATATCTACCAAAATAGCAAGTGAGTATCTGTCTCTCTGTAATCTGTAACATAAACAACCAAAATTTAAAAATTTCAGCAAAAAATTATAAGCTGCAGCCGAAAAGAACAGACCATGTACCGTCCCCCGGTGCTCTTTTCGTCCAAAATGGCGTCGTCCGACTCGATCCGTCCCTTCGCTCTGCATGGGAAGGAGTCGATGGGGATGGTCGACTTTGTGGTGCTGCCGTGCTAGGCATCAGCTGATGGTCCCGGCCAGTAGCGGAGCCAGCAAAATTAGGGAGCTGGGCAAGCACAACTTGATCCTTGTTGTGTCCAGCGACGGCGTCTTCCTCCCTGCTGCCTGCGCCCTGCTCGGCGACGAGGGACCTCCATGACTTGTCGCCGGCGAGTTTAGACAGTCGACCGCGGTGGTCGGGAGGTGGCTGCGCTCTGGTCCGGCTCTTAATTAGTACTATTGAGCAATAAGACTAGTGCCCTTTTGTCCGTACCTGTTGGCTCTTTTTCTCCTTCCCTTTGTGTGTGCCAGCGAAATTTGTATCCCTTTCCTTTGTGTTTATAGCGGAATTTGTATCGTTGAAATTTCATTCGTAACTAATGGTTACTGGCCTTATCGACAGGACTGGATTCATCAAAATTCATCTAAAATTTCAAAATATCAAAATTTTAATTCAAAATTTTCGTCCAAAAAATTCTAAAAATTCAGATAACCAACGGTTACCAATCATATCATTACCCTCCAATAAAATTTTTGAGCCGATAGAAATTTCGCTGGTGCATGCTTTGTTCCTGCCTGCGTTATGTGCACTCGTGCTACCGGTGCTACTATACAGATTGACGACCATTCCGTGCAGGCATCGTTCATGGAACAATCTGTTGAGGCACTGCCTGATACTACTACTATTGTAACATATAAAAGAACGGGTGCTTCGGCTTCAGAAACAAGCAAAAAAGAGAGAAGAACGGGTGCTGAAACCGAAGCTCTCTGCGGGGAATGATGAACGAGCGAGATGATTCGCTCACTCGATGGGTTTGCTGGCGCAGTCAAACCTAGACCATGAAGAGACGATCGGACGGCAAAAGCACGGCACCGGGGCAGCCTGAACTGACGACGACGCATGGCATGCTGCATGGGCCCTGACATGGATATTCAACGGAGGAATGCCCTCCCAAGACAGTTCAGGGGGCGACGAGCCCAACCCATGACCAGACCCAGCGTGCAGCAGCACCGGCGAGCGAATCAAGACGCACGCTAATGCGTCTGCATGCATGGCGGTGATATTATGGCGCTGCTTCTGCCTCTGTTTGAGGAAGCCAAAACACAATAGGAACTTTTAGTATTTTGAAACAGCTTCTTCATTTATCTTTTTCTTGTCTCTCTCTAGAGATAAGAGAGAGAGTCACAGGTGCATCACGCATCCAACTCCTTTCACTCATATCTCGCACACGCCTCTCCCTCACTTTGCTCACTGCTCCATCTTCCTTCTAAAAGCCACTTCTTTCAACCACTACTATTTATTTTTAACCATATCTGTTTTGATCGGTGGCTAAAATAAGCTAAATCAAAATTCTACCATAGTTAAAATCTAGATAAAGCTAAATATTGGCAAACAGGGCGTTAGCTAAAATCTAGACAAAGCTAAATATTGTCAAACAGAGCGTTGTTTGTATCGTGGCCAAGCCAAATTTTGGTGAGCGATTTTCTCGTGCCTCGAATTGTCCGTGTGTGATATTAGATTTTATTGATGTTACTAATTTTTTATAGGCACTACCAAATTTTGGTAGCAAACCAAATAATAGATAATTTCGTTGATGTAACCAATATTTGGTTTGTTTGCAAAGGTAGCAAAGCAAGCAGTCTTTCAGATGGCCCATCTTGCTCTGAGAAGGAGTGATGGGATGGGTGTGAGGCAAAAAGATGTGTGCATTGTCGATTTTACTGAAAGAACTCGATTTCATTGATAGTTTACTGTTGTTTACAGAGGGGTATATACAAGAGATGTCTACAGTAGCTATATGGGCCTATGTAACAAGGAGGAGATACTCTTAACACCCTCCTCAAACTTAAGGTGGATCTAACACATTAAGTTTGAGGATATGAAACCTATGATGTTCTTTGGTTTGAGCATTCATGAAGAAGTCTGCCACTTGAAGCTCCGAAGGGATATATTGAAGGTGAATAGTTGATTGTTGGCAATAAAAATGTGTGAATAAAGCATCCGCACTAATATGCTTTGTTAGCTCATGCTTGATAGGATCATTTGCAATCTGAATGGCAGTGATACTATCACAAAGAAGGGATGTGGATGCATCACACGAAACACCAAGATCAGCCAAAAGCCACCGAAGCCACACGATATCTGATGTGGTAGTGGCAAGGGCTCGAAGCTCAGCCTCAGCGCTGGAACAGGACAATGCAGTCTGTTTCTTGGGCTTCTAGGCAATGAGAGAGGTGCCAAAAAAAGACAATAACCAGTGACTAAGCGATGGTCAATAGGATTATTGGCCCAGGTGGAGTCGGAGTAAGCATGAAGCTGAACCTGATTAGAGTGAGCATAAAATAAACGAGGAGATGTTGTCACCCTTAAGTACCGAAGCATACGAAGTGACTATAATGATCTAAGGTAGGAGCACTAACAAGCTGACTGAGAACATGAACCACATGAGCAACATCAGGCCTAGTCATAGTGAGATATACAAGGCTGCCTACAAGATGCCTGTAGCAAGAGGGATCCTCAAGAAGGGTCTATCAGTAGGACGCAACTGCAAATGAAACTCTATAGGTATAGCAGTAGTGCGTGTATCAGTAAGACCTAAGCGAGATATCAAATCTTGAGTGTACCGATGTTGAGAGATATAGCCATCATCAGTATGATCAACCTCAATTCCTAGAAAGTAACTAAGGAACCCCAGATCTGACATCTTGAACTGCTCACTCAATTTCTGCTTAACAAGGGTAATGTATTCTGAATCATCTCCAATAATCAATATGTCATCCATATAAAGCAGAAACAATGTACGCCCACGATTAGAGGTGTGAATGAAAAGTGTAGGGTCATGTTCACTAGGAGAGAAACCAACAGTCGAATCACATAGCTAAAACGTTCAAATCAGGCATAAGGCACTAGCTTGAGCCCACAAAGAGCCTTTTAGAAGACGACATACATGCCAAAACGAAACCTCAAACACCTAGAGGTGGTTCCATGTAGACTTTCTTATGTAGATCACCATGAAGGAAGGCATTCTTAACATCCATTTGAGAAATTTGCCATGACCGAACAACAACCATAGTAATCAAAGTGCGAACTGTCATCATGTGAGCAACTGGAGCAAATGTCTCATCATAATCTTAAATATGAGCCTACTAAAAATCTCTAGCAACAAGTCGAGTCTTATAGCATTCCACAGAACCATCTAGTCTGGTTTTCACCCTGTACACCCATTTACACATGATAGGGACTGACCAAGGGGGTAGTGGCACCAAATCCCATATACCAGTACCTTTTAGGGCTTCAAGCTCCTCAAACATAGTTATCTACCACTCAGGTAGTAGAACTGCCTTATGATAAGTACTAGGTTCATGAGCTGCTCCTGTACAAAAGCCATATCTGTCTGAAATTTTAATGGAAGAACGATCACGAAGCGTATACCTCGATGTCTGAGAGGAATCGTCATTGCAGGGATCAATAATACTAGCCGGAGAAGCAGAAGTCAAAGGAATGGGAAGCTCAGAATCAAATGAAACTCAGGGACGAGGACTATAATAGAAAGGAAGTGTATCTGAAGGTAGAGCCGGTGAGGGAGAGGAAGAAACCTGTGAAGGTGGCTCTAGTGACAGAGATGATGATGGCAGATCAGAAACTAACTCATCTAGAGAGAAGATAGGTGAAAGAGAAAGAAACGAGGTAGACTCTAAGGAAGTTGAGGATGATAATTAAGTAGAAGAAGAATAGAAGAAGCATTGATCCTCAGCAAATGTGACATCTCGAGAAAACCGAATGCGATCAGTGGAGGGATCATAGCAATGATATCCCTTGTGCTCAAGATTGTACCTAAGAAAAACACATTCAACACACTAAGTAGTCAATTTGGTACGCTCATGAGGTGCTAAGAGAACGTAGCAGGTATAGCCCAAAACACGAAGATGTTCATACTTGGGAGGAGAACCAAACAGAATTTCACCAGAGCACTTGCCCTGAAGACAAGAGGAAGGCTAAAGATTAATTACATAGACAGCTGTTGAAACAGCTTCACCCCAGAAATGAGCAGGAACAAAAGAGGAAATCACAAGAGTACGGGTTGTCTCAATAATATGACAATGCTTACACTCAGCAACACCTTTTCTGAGCATGATCACCTAGACATGAAAGCTGAGAAAGAGTACCTTCAGAAGAGAGAAACTCATGAAAGGCTGTGGATAGATACTCTCCTCCTGAGTCAGAGCGAAAAACACGAATAACAATAGAAAACTGTGTATGAACCATGCGAGCAAAAACCTGATATATAGATATCAATTAAGAGCGATGCTTTATGAAATAGACCCAAGTATATCGAGAGTAATCATCAATAAATATAACATAATATTTGTGACCACCCTTCGAAACAAAAAAGGGCACTGAAGTGGCAGCAGTAGAAGTGACAGATGATATGAAAGTTGGAAGGTGCAAGGTGTTAAGAATGTATAGGCCCATAGATCCTCTACGACGACGGCCAGTACCAATCACCCTTTTGCTCTGACGATCCTACACATAACAAGAGATGTCATCAAAACCAATGAAATAATTCAAACAGCCAGCTGACCAATAGATATAAGATTCATGGACAACTGTGGAACAAAAGAAATAGCAGGAACAAAAAACTTGGATGTGGCAAGAGAACCCTGATGTGTAACAGAACAAGATGTACCATCAGCTGTCTAAACGGATGGATTGTCCTTCACTGGCTGGCAGGACACAAGCTGAGAGCAATCAGAGGTCACATGAAAAGAAGCTGTTGAATCAAGTTCCCAAGGCTGAACAGCACCAGAAGCAGACTGGGAAGCAGCTGAAACTAAGGCACCCTTCGCTGAAAGCTCTGACTCAAGGATTGTAGCGGTGGAGGACCTCCTAGTAGATCCACCAGGCTGAAGATATCGTTACTCAAGATACTTCCATATCTCTTTGACTAAGTGATGATGCTCAAGGCTCATTCGAAGTGAAGGAACAATACTCAGAACCAGAGCTCCTATCATCTTAGCATCAACCCTTTTTCAACCTTCTTGATGGCATCATCAATCCTTGAATCGGGAGGATCATCATTTAGGTGATCCTCAAGACCGACTGCCCTTACAACTATCATGGTCGAGAAGGCCCACTCCCTATAGTGGAATCATCTAGCTTAATGTTAGTGGCTAAGAGGGAGTCATCCTTTGCCATGATAGCAGAGAATAGTAGAGAAGGCGACCCTCTACTCGATAGAGATGAAGAAGAGGCCGACTGCGACTAGAGGACCCCGCGACTTGCCGACGATGTAGCACGAATAAAGGAGAGGCAGCAGCCAGCAGCGACACCTGTTCCTCTCCTGGCGACCATCAACATGGATTTTGAAATGCCAGTTGGGGTTTCATCCTTTTCATATCAAATCTAGCATCACCATTTGTTGGGCAATGTTGAATGAAATGACCAGGTACTTCACATCTATGACAAACATAGCCTATGGGAGGTATCCTACATTCCAACCCAAGTCCAAAACCATGGCCAGCCATCATTCTTCCACCGATCCCTCTGCCATAGCCTCTACCAGTACCATACCAATCAGGGATTTGGCACCAAGAAGGAGTCACTTGTAATGGATTGCGCGAAGGCTACGAAAGCAGAAAACAAAATTTTTCTACCGCGCACACAAGGACATCATGCTTAAGGAGGGATCATGGATCGTTACCACTAGGCAGCAGTAGCAATGTGAAGAAGAGTTGAAGAAGCCGATCCAACCACGCGTCGAGGTAGTAGTGGAAGTAGTCGATCGTCCCGAACCGATCGTCTCCTCCACGCGATCAACCACACCACGAGCAGATCCAATCTGTAGATTGTTGATGCCGATCAACGCCGAACGAGCGGCGCCGCCACCGGTATCCACACGTCCGGGGTGGAACGCCGATCGCGAGTGTACCAAAGACTCATGAGCGGCTAGGGTTTGGCTCGAGAGGTGGCGGCTAGGGATTAGCTCGGGATTATCGGATCGTCCCCGGCCCTCGCCTCCATATATAGACCTCCTCACTTGGGCCTCGTGGACCGAGGCCCAATATGAGTCTATCTGGATCTCTATCCAAATTGAGCCCACATCCGAATCACATTCGAATTAGTGTTCCAACCCGTTAAGTGTGCGACCACAGCAGGTTCACGTATACTTGGTCGCGACCGAAACACCTTCCGGTCACCACATTAATAGCGGCCTCTAGTAAGACATATTAACCCCAAAGTATACGTAAAGATCATATCGGTGAACACGTAATGTTCTCATGTACTAATCCCTTTGCCTCACGATATAGATTAAGCTCAAGGCGAGACCTGTGTCATCCTCTTAATAGCTCAATCACTCTCTCGATTCCGTGATGGATTATAAACTCGTGATTGACTCCTCAATCACCTTGGCATGGCCATGCACTTTAATAATCCATTACATCGAGGGGCTCAGAGATATCTCTCCTATAAGGAGGGGCAAATTCTATCTTGATCATTCACATCCCACTACATGTTTTATGGCAAACCC
This sequence comes from Bonia amplexicaulis, assembly GCA_036346245.1. NCBI lineage: Eukaryota > Viridiplantae > Streptophyta > Magnoliopsida > Poales > Poaceae > Bonia > Bonia amplexicaulis. Next base: position 24,284,193 of record CM070737.1, read on the forward strand.
AAAGACTACTTTTATGACTACCCGATTCGGAGTAGTGTTTAGTAGTCCCAAAATAAGCTACTACGCATCTTGGGAACCATGATGATCTCAAGTCTAAGGATTCCACATAAACACTACTTGAGACCAAGCGATGACACATGGAATCTCTGCGGTGTCTCATGGCGGGTCTATCCAACATATGTTCACTAACACATGTCCATATTATTGATTTGGTATCTCCATACCATGATCCATGAGACATGATCATCAATCAATACATATCTTGATCTTTGAATCATATTTGTTCCTCATATGAAATATAATCAGGGATCATTTAGAAATAGCAACATTTTGGCATTAAGAGTCTCATGAATATGTCACATACTCATTGATCAATAATGATAATGTCTATTTCAAGGAACAAAGCAATGTATCATAAACATAGTATGTGATATATTCAATATCTCCATGTTGCCTCTAGGGCATATCACCATGATCTCCCACTTGCACTAGAGTCAACCATGTAGGTATCTAATACCCATTGCCCTAGTGTGAGCCTCATGCTTTGGTCGGGAAGCGGCTTTGTCAACGGATCCGCAATGTTCAAATCCGTTTGTACTTTGCATATCTTAACATCGCCTCTCCACAATCTCGCAGATGAGATGAAATCGCCGTAGAATGTGTTTGGACTTACGGTGCGATCTAGACTCCTTGGCTTTATGAATGGCTCCACTTGTTGTCACAGATGAGGTCCATTGGGTGGAGGCACTAGCCATCACACCAAGCTCGAAACAAATTTCTTGATCCAAACGACCTCTTTAGCGACTTGAAGCCGCTATGTAGTAAACCACGTTGTAGAATCAACAAGCGTCTGCTTGGAACTCTTCCACTCACCGCACCGCCATTCGTGCGAACACAAATCCAGATTGCGATCTAAAATCATCTTTGTCGGTTTGGAAGCTAGCATCGGTGTAACCATTTACAACGAGCTCTTCCTCACCCCATAGACGAGGAACACATCTTTAGTTCTTCTCAAGTACTTCAAGATGTTCTTTACTGTAATCCGATGACTTTCACCGGACTGGTGGTATCTACTCGTAGCACTTAAAGCATACGAGACATCTGGACGTGTACAAAGCATGGCATACATAATGGATCCAATAGCTGAAGCATATGGAATCGCATTCATTTTATCCCGCTCATCAGGTGTACTAGGACACTGATTCTTGCTAAGATTTTAAATACAAAAGCCATAAACTATTTGAAACAGGTCTAAAGTGCATTTGCCTTTCTTGTCTTGTTCCTTGCCCTCACTTCACTCTTTTGTACTGCTAAAGATGCTATTGTGCCTGTTTGGCTGGTCCAGTTTAGAGTAGACTGACTGCTCATCTTATCATCTTTGCTGGATCGACGAATTAGTACAATTCTTGGTAGGTGGATTCTTTTCGGGTACGGTTTATAGTTTTTAGGTTTAGCGCGAGCGCTTGTGTGAACGAATCGAACGTCGATAAGACCAGAAACACGAGTGTGCTCCCACTAGCCTTTTTATAAACACAAGACTCTTCTTCGTTCTTGATGAAACCAAACCCTTTGATTACTTCATCAAAACGAATATTCCAACTCCGAGATGCCTGCTTTAATCCATTAATGGATCTTTGCAGCTTGCATATCTTTCCAGCTGATTGCGGATCGACAAAACCCGTGGGATGTGTCATGTACACATCCTCACTCAGATTTCCATTAAGGAAAGCTGTTTTGACATACATTTGCCATATTTCATAGTCGAAATAAGCGAGAATCGCTAGAATGATCCGAATAGACTTTAGCATTGTGACGGCGAAAAGTTTCATCATAATCAACACCTTGAATTTGTTTGAAACCTTTGGCCACCAATCGCGCTTTATAGATGTGAACATTTCCATCTATGTCTATATTTTTCTTGAAAACCCATTTGCACTCAATGGCTTTAACACCATCAGGTGGATCAACCAAGTTCCAAACTTGATTACTGTGCATGGATTCAATTTCGGATCTCATGGCTTCAAGCCATTTCTCAGAGTCTGGTCCCACCATCGCTTCTTCATAGGTCTTAGGCTCATCGTTGTCTAACAACAATATGTCCCGTTGTTGAGTAGTCAAGAACATGTACCTCTCAGGTGCACGACGTGACCTCTCTGACCTACGTGGTGCCGATGTGTCCACAGCGGGTTCTTCAACAGTTTGTTCATCTGTTGTGGTTCACAGGAGCTGAAACGTTTTCGGTGTTTCTCGAATTTCTTCAAGTTGCACCATGCTCCCACTATCCCTTCTTGAGAGAAACTCTTTCTCTAAGAAGACACCATCTTAAGGCGACAAACACTTTGCCTTCTTCTTGATTATAGAAGTAATATCCTTTTGTTTCCTTAGGATACCCGATAAAGAAGTATTTATCGATTGGGGTGAGCTTATCGGTTGTAAAGCGTTTTACATAAGCCTCACATCCCCAATCTTAAGAAAAGACAAGCTAGGACGTTGTCTGTCCACATCTCATATGGTGTCTTTTCTCTCGATTTTGATGGAACTCATTTAGTGTGAAAGTGGTCATTTCAAGAGCGTATCCCCAAAAGACAACGGAAGATCACTGTGGCTCATCATGGGCGCACCATATCTAATAAGGTGCGATTTCTCGTTCGATACCCCATTCCATTGAGGTGTTCTGGCGAGTCAATTGTGGAACAATTCCACAATCCTTCAGATGATTGCCAAATTCATGGCTCAAATACTCGCCTCCACGATCAGATCATAGAAAGTTGATTGTCTTGCCTAAATGATTTTGCACTTCATTTTGGAATTCTTTGAACTTTTCAAAGGATTCAGACTTATCTTCATCGGTAGATATACCCATATCTACTAAAGTCATCGATAAAAGTTATGAAGCATCGAAAACCACCTCGGTCGTTGAGCTCATTGGTCCACATACATCGAATGTACGAGTGCCAATAAGTCACTTGCCCTTTCACCTTGACCGGTGAAAGGTGCTTTTGTCATCTTGCCAAGTAAACAAGATTCGCATGTCTCAAATGATTCAAAATCAAATGAGTGCGAATACCATCTCTATGGAGCTTCTCCATGCGTTTCTCATTTATGTGACCTAGCGGCAAGTGCCAAATAAACGTGGGATTCAAATCATTCGAACGTTGCATCTTTGCATTAATGTTATAGACCGGTGACTCTTCAAGAGTAAGAACATATAACCCATTCACCAATAGAGTATGACAATAGAACATATCTTTGAAATAAAGAGAACAACCATTGTTCACAGATCTAAAGTCATAACCTTCTGCTTGCAAACATGAAGCAGAAATAATATTCTTGGAAAGAGATGGAACACAATAACAATTATTCAATTCCAAAACTAATCTCGAAGGTAAAGACAATAGCATGGTGCCAACAACCACCGCATGACAACTTTTGCTCCATTGCCAACGCGAAGATCCACTTCGCTCCTCCTCAAACTTCTACTTCTTCTTAGCCCCTGCAACGATTTGCAAATGTGAGCAACCGATCTGGTATCAAATACCCAAGAATCAGCACATGAAGTAGCAAGATTGATTTCTATAGCATTTATACCTGAAGCGGAAGTCGTACTTCCCTTCTTCTTCTCAAGATCCTCCAAGTACTTTGGGGGTTCCTTTTCCAATGTCCCGATTGCTTACATGAGTAACATTTCGCATCGAGCGGCGCCCTTCTTGACTTGCTTGGCCTTAGAACCGCCGCGATCTCATCGGGAGCTAACTTTCTTTGACCGCGCCTTTCTTGACATAGGGCTTGCCCTTGCCTTTATGCATCATCATCGCATGATTGCTGCTTTTCTTAATGCTTTCCTCGGCGGTTTTAGCATCCCATGCAACTCACCAAGGTCTTGTCCATGTTGTTCATGTGATAGTTCGAATGAATGGCTCAAAGCTCGAGGGAGCGATCAAGAATCACATCGTAGCCAACTCTTGGCTAAGGGAAAACCAAGCTTTTCCGGACTCTCAATGTAGCCAATCATCTTAATCACACGAGGGTGACGGATTCCCTTACGCAAGCTCGCACGCAAAGAAGGACTTTGAAGTATTGAACCTCTCAGCCCTTGCTTGGTTCTCAAACATACCACGCAACCCCACAATGATATTGTAGGCATCTGTGTTCTCATATTGCTTCAAGCTCGAGAGGACATTGTGGTAAGCATGAGACGACTCACATCAAGGCAATCATTCGTTTGCTTCTCATAAGCTCTCCGTGCGACCACGGTAGCATTATCAGGCAAGTCATCAGGATAAGGAGACTCAAGGACATACTCCTTGCGCTCTTGCTTGAGAACAATTCTCAAGTTGCGATACCAATCCAAAAAGTTTGTTCCATTGAGCTTTTCTTTCTCAAGAACAGATCGCAAATTAAAAGAACTGGATGCGGCATTAGTTGACATGATCTACAACAAAGAATATGCAAAGTTTAGCACTATGTTTATGTTCATCTTTTATTAAACTATTTAACAAAAGACTCCCACTATGTGTTTTGCAACAAAACGCCCTCTAAGTTACATAGTGGGTCAAGATCCTCATTTCACTAATTCCTAGTGAGCTTTGGCATCACGGCTAGAAAACTAGTGACATGGGTAAGCAACACCTTGCTAATCATATCCCTATGTGACTCTTGCTTGTTGGGTGACATCAATATGTCCCGGCCCCAACCTATGCCCTAAGGTTCAAAACTGTTTTGATAACCTTGTTAAGTAAACCAAATGCTTCCGCATGTAGATGTCCGACATCTACTCCAAATAATGATGATAACCGACGGCACTCTACTTTGGTAGACCTACCATGCGGTGATCATTATCTTTTGGTGCAACATATGGAAGGGCATTAACACCTAATTTTATGAGGAATTCTATCCTACCAAAGCAACATATCACATATATCATTGCACAAAAATAAGATAGATAACATCACAGGTAAACACATTTAACTGTGAAATAGTATGGCCCAAAAAATGGTGATCTCCATCTCCATGTAGGTGTAGACGATCTCCATCCTCCACATCACTCCTTTAGGCCACCATGCTTGAAAGCTTGTAATCTCAAAACTAGGCTACTACCTATAATAGCTAGAAATTGAAGATTACAAAGATAGATTCAAGCATTAAGGTCGACACGCAGTCGTTAAATACAATATAGACGACTAACAATAGCTGAAATAATCATGACACGCAGGCCATGTACGAATGTTACATGCATCACATACATCTCATACATTCCAATAAGATATAGGGCCATACTATTCACATCATTCCCTGGAAAAACAAGTTAGACGTAGAATCGTATTCTACCTAACGATGTGAACCCAAGACGCTATACAAGGTGGGTACGCACGGCAATGGACACCCTACGATATTTACAGATCCAATCTATGAAATCGCAATGGAAAAACTATTCGGCACAACCACCTTATGTCGATCCGAGACATTCTCTAGACGCTAGTTTTTCCATCGGGTCGAGGCCATCGGATCCATAGAATACTAGTATTCGCATAACTACCTTATACCGATCCGAGACAATCTCTAGGACACTAGTATTCATACAATCTGCGCCTCATCTAACCCCTGTTCACCGATTGATCTCATCAACCCGTGCTACCATCGATTCATCACATGAACCGACTGATCTAGTCTGTAATAGATCCAATCTACTACAACCGCATATCAACATATGCGTTGATCCAGATCGTAAACTAAGCAAGATGGCTCTGATACCACTAATGGATTGCGCGAAGGCAACGAAAGCAGAAAACAAAATTTTTCTACCGCGCACACAAGGACATCATGCTTAAGGAGGGATCATGGATCGTTACCACTAGACGCGCAGCAGTGAAGAAGAGTTGGAGAAGCCGATCCAACCACGCGTCGAGGTAGTAGTGGAAGTAGTCGATCGTCCCGAACCGATCGTCTCCTCCACGCGATCAACCACACCACGAGCGGATCCAATCAGATTGTTGATGCCGATCAACGCCGAACGAGCAGCGCCTCCACCGGTATCTACACGTCCGGGGCTGGAACGCCGATCGCGAGTGTACCAGCACTCGCGAGCGGCTAGGGTTTGGCTCAGGAGGTGGCGGCTAGGGATTAGCTCAGGATTCTCAGATGCGTCCCCTCGGCCCCTCGCCTCCATATATATAGACCTCCTCACTTGGGCCTCGTGGACCGAGGCCCAATAGGAGTCTATCCGGATCTCTATCCAAATTGAGCCCACATCCGAATCACATTCAATTAGTGTTCCAACCCGTTAAGTGTGCGACACAGCAGGTTCACGTATACTTGGTCGCGACCGAAACACCTTCCGGTCACCACGTTAATAGCGGCCTCTAGTAAGACATATTAACCCCAAAGTATACGTAAAGATCATATCGGTGAACTCGTAATGTTCTCATGTACTAATCCCTATGCCTCACGATATAGATTAAGCTCAAGGCGAGACCTGTGTCATCCTCTTAATAGCTCAATCACTCTCTCGATTCCGTGATGGATTATAAACTCGTGATTGACTCCTCAATCACCTTGGCATGGCCATGCACTTTAATAATCCATTACATCAAGGGGCCCGAGATATCTCTCCCATAAGGAGGGTAAATTCTATCTTGATCATTCACATCCCACTACATGTTTCATGGCAAACCCAAAGACTACTTTTATGACTACCCGATACGGAGTAGTGTTTAGTAGTCCCAAAATAAGCTACTACGCATGCTGGGAACTATGATGATCTCAAGTCTAAGGATTCCACATAAACACTACTTGAGACCAACTAATGACACATGGAATCTCTGCAGTGTCTCATAGCGGGTCTATCCAACATATGTTCACTAACACATGACCATATTATTGATTTGGTATCTCCATACCATGATCCATGAGACATGATCATCAATCAATACATATTCGATCTTTGAATCATATTTGTTCCTCATATGAAATATAATCGGGATCATTTAGAAATAGCAACATTTTGGCATTAAGAGTCTCATGAATAAGTCACATACTCATTGATCAATAATGATAATGTCTATTTCAAGAAACAAAGCAATGTATCATAAACATAGTATGTGATATATTCAACATCTCCATGTTGCCTCTAGGGCATATCACCTGATCTCCCACTTGCACTAGAGTCAACCATGTAGGTATCTAATACCCATTGCCCTAGTGTGAGCCTCATGCTTTGGTCGGGAAGCGGCTTTGTCAACGGATCCGCAATGTTCAAACCGTTTGTACTTTGCATATCTTAACATCGCCTCTCCACAATCTCGCAGATGAGATGAAATCACCGTAGAATGTGCTTGGACTTACAGTGCGATCTAGGCTCTTTGGCTTATGAATGGCTCCTTGTTGTCTGAGAGAGGTCCATTGGGTGGAGGCACTAGCCATCACACCAAGCTCGAAACAAATTTCTTGATCCAAACGACCTCTTTAGCGACTTGAGCCGCTATGTAGTCGGCTCATTGTAGAATCAAGAATCGTCTGCTTGGAACTCTTCCAGCTCACCGCACCGCCATTCAGGCAGAACACAAATCCAGATTGCGATCTAAAATCATCTTTGTCAGTTTGGAAGCTAGCATCGGTGTAACCATTTACAACGAGCTCTTCCTCACCCCCATAGACGAGGAACACATCTTTAGTTCTTCTCAAGTACTTCAAGATGTTCTTTACGGTAATCCGATGACTTTCACCGGATCGATGGTATCTACCGTAGCACTTAAAGCATACGAGACATCTGGACGTGTACAAAGCATGACATACATAATGGATCCAATAGCTGAAGCATATGGAATCGCATTCATTTTATCCCGCTCATCAGGTGTACTAGGACACTGATTCTTGCTAAGATTTTAAATACAAAAGCCATAAACTATTTGAAACAGGTCTAAAGTGCATTTGCCTTTCTTGTCTTGTTACTTGCCCTCACTTCACTCTTTTGTACTGCTAAAGATGCTATTGTGCCTGTTTGGCTGGTCCAGTTTAGAGTAGACTGACTGCTCATCTTATCATCTTTGCTGGATCGACGAATTAGTACAATTCTTGGTAGGTGGATTCTTTTCGGGTACGGTTTATAGTTTTTAGGTTTAGCGCGAGCGCTTGTGTGAACGAATCGAACGTCGATAAGTCAATAAGCCATTTCAAAAAAAGTTGTCACACTAAGTTACTTTAAAATAATGACGGAAAAACTATCTCGTTTGTTTATTCGAAAAAATCCGTATACCAGCCAAATTCTTCACGGCTAGTACGAATTTATCATGCTCCGATCAAAGTTGTTAACAAAATGTTGTTGTGAGTAGAATGGAATATATAGGTGGTGCTCAGTTTGGCTAAATTTTGGTAGCTTATGACTGAATTTTTACTGTAACTGACTGAAATTACTCTGTAACTGATAATGGCTTATTTGGCATAATTAAATTTAAAAAATATATAAAAAGAAAAAAGGTTAGCTCATCACGTATAATACAAATAAATATGGAGAAAAAAGAATCTGCAAAAAAAAACTCAAAATAAACTAAAAAATTAGAAAAAAACGAAATTTAAAAATAATAAAAAATAAACCGGAAGATAAAAGTCTAAGCTTAGATGAGCGAAGGCCATAAAGTGGCAAGTCAGGTCGGGCCAGGTTTGTTCCTAGGCGCTAAATACAAGTCCGACTAGCTACCAGCTAGACACGGGCTGATCCAGCCTACTATACCTTTTGCTGTCACTCTACGTGTAGCTTTCCATGAACTCCCACGCTACACTCGATTGAGTTGATTATTCTATTGTCACAAGGCAGGACGCACACAAAATCTTGTACGGGCCAACTGTGCTCTGTTTCGGCAAAGCTCGTCACAAGGCCGACTGTCCGCATGCCTCGCACACCTGAACTGAGAAGCATATCCCGCATCCTATTCTGTTGTCTGAAATACGGGAATTTTTTTAGGAGTTAAAAAGACAGATTTAACAAAATTACGTTTCGTATTTATAAAAAATAGCTATATACGTATCGTATTTATAAAAATATTATTTTTGCCGTTCAGTGATTGGACGGTAGCGCCGGCGAAATGACACGTGACGGTACCACTGGCGGCAGCCGCCCCTCACCAAACTGCAGGTAGCCTGCCGTCTGGTGAAGGGAGCCGGCTTAATTACCTGCTCTGATTTTTTTGTTTAGTGTCTGTTTGAATTTTAAAATATATTAAATAAGCTCCAAAATTACAAAAATTTATGTACAGCCTCCCGATACAATGTACATTGCAGTGTAAATTTTTACATATAGCAAATGGGCTCCAAAAATTACGAAATTCTATGTGAAGGCTCTCGACAAAGTCATAGTTATTGTGTCATATTTTGGGAATTTATGTGGTCCGAATTTACCACGTTTATTCGGGTTAATTTAATCATAAATTTACTAATATTTCACAATTGTTTTACAATTTTATACATTACAAATATTGTACAATTAAATTTTCAGTAGTACAAAAAATGTATCACACTAGATGCGATATGACTCACCCATCTGAGCCACTACTATCTTCCCGCTGCGTCTGCCTCCCTGTACGTGGCCTTGTCTTCTGTCGCACACGAGCATGTCTCGTTGAGTACGTCAGTCGGTCCGGAGGTTGCGTCTCAGGTCAGAGGATGTATGGAGACCGTTGTATCTGCTCAGTGGTTGGCGGTGGTCCAGTATGCTGAGGTAAAGTAGGCTGGGTCTAGTAAGGATCAAAGTTCTCCAACTAAGATATGGCGAATTACGAGCCGCCCGTAATAATGTCGTGTACGAAGGACTCCAGAAATCCCCCTCTTGGTGTGAAGAAGCTCTCGCCTTGACCGTATGACGTGGCAGCGAAGCCGGAGGAGCTCTGCCCACCGAAGTGTCCAAACCCTGGGTATGCTATGAACGCTGAGCTCTACCCTGTGTACGTTGCAAACCCTGGCGCCATGTACTGCTCTCTGGAAGCATCTGGGAGGCTCGTGTCGTCATCGGTGGACTCGTCGTCACCCGCATGTTGAATTGAAGGATGCAAGATGAAACGATATTAGTGACAATAAATATTCCGGATGTACAATACGAATCTCATACCTCCCGAATGTGCAGCGAAGATGAACAAAGGGGAGTGGTAGTCTGTGCAGGTGGTGCGGACAGCAAAAGAGATGCATCTCGATGACGGACCTATAGCGGAAGAATGCAATGATGTTAGTGGAACGCAAAGCGTAATAAGAAAACAAAATGTAGGTTTATACGTAAGTTACCTACTCGTCGGTACAGTGCACAGATGATCGGCGGCTAGTACTATGATGCCATGCAGACTCAGTAATTACAATGGCTGACAGGACTCGCTAGGTCGCAATGACTTGGCGAGTGAGCATGGTGCCCCTACTTGGTGGCTCACGTGCGCACTGTGATCCGTGAAATAGCTACAGCTTAGGTTGGCCTGCTTTAGGATGAACTTCATAGTCCTTTGCAGGGCTGGTGGTGTCTTTGGGCTGCTGATGACGGCCTCCGACGCGCATGTGATGCATTGTGCCTTCTCCAACTGAACTGATATACGAAACAGGTTCAGTAACAAGCAGTATGAATTTCTTGAATAAAACGATAAGATATTTGAACGGTCTTACGCTGTTCTGCCACCGTAAAGCGCTGCGGGGATCGATCGAGCGTTGCAGATGTTCCTTGTGCGTGATCTACTCAGGGCGATATAGTAGAGGAATGGTGAGTCTGTTGCGTGACCAGGGGTACGTACCGCTCTAGGTACTCATCGTATGTCTCGACGTCGGACGGACGCTGCTCCAACCAAAGAGGTAGATAAGGAACATGATGAGGTGCGTTCTGACAACCTCCAGCGGTGCAACCTGCGGGCACACACTGAAATTGTTAAGCCACGTACGGGAGACGCCACGTGCACTCTCCGGGATAGGCTGGCCGAACCGGTCCGCCAGCCTCTCCTTCCAGTCGGCTGGTGCAGGGGTGGAACAAGTGTGTCACCCCGAGAGAGAGACCGGTCAAGAACACAACGTCGAAAGCATACGATCAAAATTTACCTGCCTTTCCAGAGAAGAAATCAGCACTGCCAATTTTGAGCTATGCACTGCCTTCTCGAAGTAATGAGCTACGCACTCCCAATTTTGAGCGACGACCGCGATAATTGACCTTCTACGATGGGCGACTGAGATAAGCAACGACGAACTGCGAGAGATTCGTATTTATGTCCGAGTGAAAGGTGGACCATGTGCGCTCACCCCATACATTGAGGACCCATTATCACTAGCAATGCTTCGGGTGAGGGGGACGACATTGTAATACTAACAAATGTGCAAACGAGGGAGCGGGCGAGGGGGGACGACACGGATAAAATGACATTAGTATGAACAAGAGACCGCGCGAGGGGGCACATACACAGAGAGTGACAATTGTGCGAACCAAATAGTAGGAAATGAAATATAGCACGATTGGCCGACACATGCCACTTCAAAAGATGCGTGAGGGTCGTTAAATTCATGATTAAGTTAACCCCAATAAACGTGGTAAATTCGGATCACATAAAATTCTTAAAAAATTACAAAATAACTATGACTATGTTGGGAGGCTTCACATAAAATTTTGTAATTTTTAGAGCTCGTTTACTATATGTAAAAACTTGTAAAAATATCAAAATTGTATGAATTTTTTAGCAACATCTGCAGTGGTTAAAATTACCCAAATATTACATTGTGAGGTACGTTGTGTCAGAAGGCTGTATATAAATTTTTGTCAGTTTTGGAGCTCATTTGATATATTTAAAAATTAAAATCAACACTAAATAAAAAATTAGCGCAGCTTAACTACCTTCCGCCCCCTCACCAGACCAAGAAGCTTGCTCGCCGTCCCTCCACCGGTGGTAGGCTGAACCGCCAAATCAAGCCCCTCGCCGCCGGCTTAGTTAGCGCCCCCCATGCCGGACGGAAAAAGTGATATTTTTGCAAATACGGTCGGTATATTGCTATTTTTGTAAATACGTGCGTAACAGTGCCAAATCTGCCTTTGGCTCTTTTTTTAGATGCCGCTCTAAAAAGCTTATACCCTTTGCTTTTGACCGCCGATTAAAATTATACTGTAGTGACTATTAGTTTTTCTAAATCATTTAATTAAAATAAAATAAGAAATAAGAAAAAATAATAATACCATTATATCTTTACAAACATATTTTTTTCGGTCGCATAGCATTGCAACTTGCACAAATCCTGGATATGCCATGGCATATTCAAGATCGTCAAAATTTACATTTGTAAATAAGGAATTGCCCCTTATTCGGGTTTTCCATGTCACTGAGACAAAGGATAACATATTCCTTATCGGGAAAATTTGCAATGGCAAATAAAGAATCGTCTCTTGTTCTAAAACGTCGGTTCCAGATGCATGCCGGCTAGTGGAGTGTATTATAATATAATAGGTCTGGGCCAAAGATATCTATGAGAGTGGTAAATAAGTTTGCAAGATTGAGATTAAGGCCAAAGATATAAGTTAAATTTGAGCGTCAATTATGCCAATTAAGTACGGACTTGGCAGTTGGTATTGACTCTTGGGGAGAGAAGAGAGGTGCAGGAAGGTGTGCCCAACACAAAGGTCAGAGGTTTGAAATTCTATTTCATTTTCACGTGCAAATGTTCTCCTAAATCTTAATGATGTTCATAAGGAAAATTAGGCCGGCCTTTTGCGGCATTAGTTTCCATGCATGCCTGGAATCTTCGTTGACGTAATGGACTTGCTGGTCTTAATGCGGTCCTAATCCTAAAAATTCTAATCTCGACAGCTTCTTCGATCGAGCACGTGCTTACAAGGCCAACCCCCATCCGGTTTCTATATGAAAGTCAAATACTCCTTTTGTGGCTCTAAGCAACCAGCATTTGAAGTTACATAAAAACTACAAACCAAGTGCCAATCATGAATTTCCTAGGAGACGAAGGTTGTCAGAATCCGAATTCTAAGAGTATCTACGTGCAAGCCACCATAAGGTGATGGTTTAAGAAGAGAGACTGTCTTCACATCAGCTCAAGTCATTGTCCAAAAGTTTTAGGGTTTAGGTAGCTTCAATTTCAGTGTATGGTGGCTTCAAGTGGTAGCTTTAATTATACAGTTCAGCTCTCTACCTTTTTTTGCAGCCCCTTTATTATTCTAATTTATCCTTGAGGACAATATTTTACACATAGAACCCTAGAGAAAGTAAATAAATTGCACAACAACCCAACTAAAACACCGGCCCCACAAGTCATTCTCTTCCCCACCCTTCCCTTCTCACTTCCCTACCACATCCCCCTCTCTCCCTCACCTCTCCCATCGATGACCGATGTTGCCTAGACCCTCAAGCCTCTTCGTCGTCCTCTGCCGCAGCTGGTGTCATCCTCATGGCCATCGGATCAGACCGTCGTCAGCCTCGTCTCGCTTGAGCCCAACTCACCGGATCCGATGGTCGTCACCCTCGCTGCCAGAGCCGTAGTCACTGCCAGCAGCATTGAGGCTCCCATCACCTCCGCTATTCGAGCTCACACGCACGTGGACTCAACGATGAGTAGGGGCAAATCCAAAGAGATCCATGGCGGTGCATAGGGGGTCCAATTTTATTTTTCTATTGTGTAGCTCACGTGAATTTTGCTGTGAACCCCCAACCCAAATCAAAGGACACCTGACCAATTCAAAGATTAATGCTCTCGGCCTCCCGACTCTAGTTGCTCCACTTGGCACTCCCGTAACTAGGCCTAAGACGACACCAATCGAAGCCTAGGACACACAGCCTAGCATACACAAGTGTAGCCCAGCTAACACAAGCAAGATCTAAGGCGCTCGGCTAGCCAAGCCACTCTATCAAGGAAAGATAGCAAGTAGAGGCCACACTGAACACGCATCGTATTGCCCCAATCACTCACATCTCATTCCCTTCCTCCCTTTGTTCTTGTTTGATGAGATTTTGTACAAACATTTTTAAGTTAAAGCATTATACCTCATATGACTACGAGGTCGAAAGCATCTAAGTATGAACTTTCAAGGTCTGATACGACCACGTTGAGACGAGCACATACTACGACCACGCCTGCTTGAGCACCTGCTACGACCACGTCTTCAATCACACGGGGTGTCGAGTACGTTCTTCGATTACGTTGGATCGACCATGTTGTGTTGACTAGCCGTTGCGACCATGTTGTATCAACCGTGATGCTTTGACCACAGCACCTCATTACGACCATGAGTACCGTGGCGTCATGCCTCATACAACCATGTTTCAATCAGTTGTGGCACCGTGCCTCATACAATCGTATGTTCTCGACCGATTGCAAGGCACATGGCTAATTTACGGAAACCTATGCCCACAGATGGAAAGAAAAGATTGATTCGGGATGCATTTTCTTCACAATGGAAAGATGATCGCATCTGTCCCCATCTGATGGAAGTAATTCTTAACAAATATCTTGATATGGAAAGTAGAGTTCTCGAAGGTAAATAATCCGTAGTCAATCAGGAATCTTATCACAATTTAAACGGCATGATCGACACCGTGTGGGAGCCGCATACGAGGCCTACGGCCCTTGCCCGCATTAATAAAAGGGGGAGCACATCCACTCACCAAAGGCACAGAGGAAGAGAAGGGGACAGGAGGAAATAGAGGGAGAAACAGAGAGGCAGATACAGATGCAGAGGAAAGCGTTGATCGAACACTCAACGACAAGTCAGGACCCTGACGAACTCAGGGGAAAGGAAGAGAAGGTGGAGGAACTTAGGAGAAGGCAAGGCCATGGCGCGCTCTACAGTGGAAGGTAAATCTCCTCTTTTCGCTTTCTCTGCTATTTAGCTATCTCGCTTGTAGATAGATGGCAGCGTGTAGGGAAGATTGCCAAGCCCCACGATCGATGTTGGCAATACCATCGTTTAGACGCTATAGAGTTCGCTATCAAAAAGTCGTGGTCATGACGAAGATGCTGGCAAGATTGCTGATCGTTTGCCGATCCCATGAGTTTAAAGCGCAAAGCCCCTTCATCGCTTACCCGCAGCTTGATTGTCCCAGCCCAAGCCACGCGGCTGCAGCAATCCGTCATATACCAGAGTTTTTGGTCCGCTCGTGTGTCCGATATGATGATGGCTCTGCAAGGCGAGGCGAATGATGCTATGCTCGAGTGTCTCCAACCGCTTCTCATGGGCAGGCGTCCCTGACCGCTTGCTAAGTCGAGCACCTCCAATCGTTTACTATGAGCATGCCCTCCGACCGCCCGCAACACTGAACGCCTCTGATCGTTCCTGTGGGTAGGTGTCTCCGATCACTCGCAAAGTCGAGTGCCTCCGATCTCTTCACGAAGACAGACGTCTCCGACCACTTGTCGAAGCCGAACGCCTCCGACAACTTCTCGTGGGAAGGCGTCTTTTGACCGCTCAGAAAGTCGAGTGCCTCCGATCATCTACTATGAGCATGCCCTCCGACCGCCCGCAATGCCGAACGCCTCTGATTGTTCCTGTGGTTAGGTGTCTTCGATCGCTCGCAAAGTCAAGCGTCTCCGATCTCTTCATGAAGATAGACATCTTCGATCGCTCATCAAAGTCAAGATGCCTTCGACTGCTCCTCGAAGATGGACACTCCGATCGCTCCCAGAAGACGCGCACTTCGATCGCTTGCCAAAGTCAAGTGCCTCCGATCGCTTCTCGAAGACAGACGCTTCTGATCACTCGTCGAAGCCAAACGCCTCTAACCACTCTTCAAATACGGACACTCCGATCGCTCCTCAAAGACATGCACTCCAACCGCTTGCCTAAGTCGAGTGCCTCCGATCGCTCCTCGAAGACAAATGCTTTCGACCACTCATCGAAGCCGAATGCCTCCGACCGCTCGTTGAAGTCGAACGCCTCTGACTGCTCCTCGAATATGGATGCATACGATCGCTTGCCGAAGTCAAGTGCCTTCAACCACTCATTGTATCCAAGCAGCGTCGACCTCCTGGGGTTCCCAAGAGCTGCCGACCGCCCATTGTACGCATACTTATTCAGCTGAAGATCTCCGATCACGGTGCTTCAGTACTCCAATGAGTACTCCCCTACGACCATGCTTCATCGGTTCCCCATTCGACTCAGTGTGCTATACTAATTTTACGAGTACGCCCCACGACCATGGTGATACCGTGATGTTTGACCATGGTGCCACAACACTTTTATGACCACGGTGATACGGTGATGATCGACCTCTAGGCTATAGAACTTTTACGAGCACGTCCTACGACCATGTGCTACAGTACTCCAGCGAGTACGTCCTACAACCGATATGCCATTGTACTTTTACGAGTACGTTGTACGACTACTGTGACTGTCGGCCACGAATATCTTTTGATGGGTTTCGACCACGGACATCTTCCGATGGGTTTCGACCACGGACATCTTCCGATGGGTTTCGACCACGGTGGACTTCAACCACGGACATCTTCCGATGCGTTTCGACCATGGTGGACTTCGACCACGGACATCTTCCGATAGGTTTCGACCACGATGGACTTCGACCACGGACATCTTCCAATGGGTTTTGACCACGGTGGATTTTGATCACGGACGTCTTCCAATGTGTTTCGACCACGAGCATTTTCTGATGGGTTTCGACCACTGTGACTTTTGACCACGGACATCTTCTGGTGGGTTTCGACCACGGTGGATTTCAACCACAGACATCCTCCGATGAGTTTGACCATAGTGGCTTTCGACCATGGACATTCTCTGATGAGTTAGACCATAGTGGCTTTCAACCATGAACATCTTTCGATGGGTTTCGACTACTGTGATTGTCGACCACGGGCATCTTCCGGCGAGTTCGATCACAGTGACTTTCGACCACAAAGCGCTCCCAGTGGGCTTCAATCGCGATGGATTTCGACCCTGGGCATTCTCCGGTGGATTTCAACCATAGTCATTTCTCAATGGGTTCCGACTATGATGACTTTCGACCACATGCGACATCCGATGGATTTCGACCATGTGACCCTTAACTACTGTAATGTCCTCGATACCAATCTTTGCTGGCATTATTGCCAGATTGGTCACGCTAGACGTTAATCATGCACACTTCAAATCACTTCCATCGTGTCTGTTCGATACCGACAAGGTCGAATAGCACGGGCGAGTCTAATCAGCGTAATAACCACACTATCAACGGCCCCATAGACTGACGAGGCTATGGATAATGCCAACGCCCAAATCTTCTTTAATCATTCATCCCTTGCATGGAGAACATAAAGCGATGACTGAAGATGACAACCAATATGCAGCTTAATCGGAGGTATTCTGTGGGTTTACCCTACGGATGTAATTAATCGAGAGCCTTCTGAAGCCCCGGAAACCAGGATACCACATCGTTTATGTCAGATCTGGTACACAAAGCAGGCTACTGAGCGCATATATATATATATATATATATATATATATATATATATATATATATATATATAAAGGGAACTTGTAATTTTGTTCTTCTCAAATGAATGAATAAATACTTGTTTTTCCTATCTTTTGTTGTGTTTATTTATTTTGTGTACTTTAGTACACTGGCATGCCCGCACCTTATGCCCTGAGGTAAGAAATCAATGAGCGATTTCTCGCGTCAAACAGTTTCGTCTCATGCGAAAGCAAAATCCACCCTCTCACTTGGTCAAAGACTCGTAGTTGCCAGTTGCCAGAGCCCGAATACCTAGGCTATGGCCCACCGAACACTACGTCTCCTGGTCGTCATCACTCGTTGATCGTCTCGCCGAGTATTTGACGATATGGATTAAGTTCTAAATCGACATAGGAGGATTGTGTAATAAAAATCGTGATTTGTAAAAGGCTAAAAATTGAAATGGTCAAGTAGGATCATATAATGAATGTGAAATCTGTAGCTTTAGGAGATAATTTCAAACTACGTACTCAAAACACACGTTTGATTCAGTATGACTCGAGTTTCTTACTTGAAGTTAGGGCAGTAGGTATAGGAGTATATTATCTTTAGCTACCTTCTCTCTTAGGTAAATTAACCTCACCGACAAGATGCCAAAGTAGGCTACATCAAGGTTAATTTAACTAGTCAACCACACACTAACCGTAGAGGGTCTCTGCCCTAATTAAGTATGTACCTTTACTTTGTCTTTAATGAAAAGGATTCCGCGGTGCACTACCCAAGGCTAAGCTGGAGCAGCGTAATCTCTGATGTGTAACTGCAACAAAATTGTCAACACAAACAACCAGACCAAGCAAACCCACTAATTAACTAGTGGCTAATTCTATCTTTCCACGTGATCTCGTCTTCTGCTTTGCTAGCTAATCCGGGTTTAGACAAGTAAGAACTCAAAAGTTGGAGAATTAAAACAAGCAAGTGGAAGTATGGCATCTGGTTCCCGGCCAAACGGAAGCTTTTCTTCTCAACGGAAGCGATCACGCGAAGCGGGGTGGGCAAGAGCATGGAAAGTTCCAAGGAAGTTTTAGTTAGTATGAAATACAGAAATCGTACAAGAATTTTGCGAGAAGCAGAATGACGCTGCATACAATAACCCTACCAAATTCCAACATTCAAAATGGAGCCTTATGTAGAGGAACTGCGAGGAGATTTATTCGAATGAGGATGGTGTAACGTACGTCCTGCGTTTTCCTAACTAAGCTAATCGGCGAGATTAAAACTAATCACAGTAATTAAATCATCTAACTAATGTTATGAATTAACAAGTTCAAATCTAAAACATTGGATTCAATTGAATAACGTACAACCAAACGAACAAATACAAGTGGTGTTATCCATTACAACCTAAAACTGAATAGTTCGTTTTAATTATAACACCGAGTATAACAAAGACATAAAATTACATGAGGATTATTTCATACATATATAAATCTACTAGGATCAATAGAGGGTATAAATTACATGTAGATCACCTCGTATATTTCGTAATCAATCAAGAGCTAGGGGAAAGGTAAAGTTACAGGCATAGCCTCTCACACATCAAGCGCCGATTCGAAAATCGTAACCGCACCGCAGTTTCATTTGCGAATAGAACGAACTTAATGACGACGAAAAAGATCTTACAAAAGAAAAGAATTAAAAGAAAGACGTACCATTAGAACCCTAGAATTTAATTTTGAGCTGGGTATTCCGCTCATCGAGATACCAAACCATCCAGGGCCAATCGACACCTCTTACAACTATAGAATCATCATTCGGCAATAAAATAAACCTAAATTTACACCGAAGACCATTTTCCAACCCAACCAAGTAAGTATCTCGGGTTCACACCCCCCATGGCATAGTAACAGTGGGAGCATAGGGAAGCACAACCAAGGGATAAAGGCAAGCCATTCGACCACAAGTGAGAGAAAGACCACATTTTGCCAAGCAAGTGAGCAGCAAAGAGCAGCTCCCTCGCTAAGCTCTTCCACATTCTCAAACCCACCCCTATATCCAACCCCCCCCCTCCCTAGGCACATTCCTTTGGCCAGCATCAGAGGAGGTCAAGGCCGAGCTAGATTGAATTATAGCACCTGCATAATTTGTAGGAGAGGGACCGGGGTCTGAGAGCGGATTTTACCTGAGTGACTTTGGGACCCAGAACTTTGATCTAAACTCAGACAAGCATACCTTTGAATATTTGAGCAGAGTATATTCCGTAACATAAGTATTTGTCTATTAAATTATTATCACCTTGTATAAAGTTTTAAAACCATGTTTAAATCAGATAAATGGCATAAGAAAGGAAAGAGAAATAATAGCAGTCGACTGATGGAGCAGTTGACAAGTAAGTTTAAATAAAAGGATGGGCAGAGGTTGCCCTAGCAAGTGACAGAAGGGCAGGATTTAGACCTCTGCATAAGAATAGAATATAAGAACTTACAAACTTCACTCGTTTAATGAACCGTATCAATTGTATCAACCATTATTCCGTCTAAGGGCGGGCAGAATCAGTAACGCTATAGATGTTATTATATTCTCCACATGGGTAAGTATATAATTAGGGAAGGAATCTAGAGTAGGATAGAGAAGCCGGGAGTGGGGATCCAGTACCGCGAACTCGTAACTAGTACATAGGCCGGTGGGGACCTTGATCGCAAGAACACATGGTAATCGAGACTAGAATCGAGGTACGCGGAGACGATATATTACGTAGTGGAGTGTTAGATGATGGTTAGACCACCCCAACCAACAATTATATCGAGATCGGTGGATGTTGGGTAAGGGTGAGAGACCGCCCTGGGCCCCCGATTGAGAGTAATGGGGTGAAGATATAATATACTAAGATAGATGTGAAAGTTCTGTACTCTGGTTTTGGCATCACATCTAAGGAAATGTGAAGATTCATTAGCTACAAGAATCAGAGTGATAAGGAAAAAATTGGTACAAGTTTGCGCAATGCTATATAAATCATGAATTCATACATGTCTTCTAGATTAGAGGCTATGGAAACCAATGAAGGTTTTTAGCTATTTATACGAGTGAACGAGTGTTTAGTTGTTCTCTAAAGTTAATGAATCTGAAATCTTTTACAACCTAAAATCACTTATTTCCTATATAGTCTGAGAATGAAAATGAGCACGAGAATGAGATGTATGAAAAGAAAGGTAGAACAGGAGCATACAATGCATAATTGCTATATGAACTTGCTGAGTACTTAGTACTCATCCTTGGTATTATTTTCTTTGTTTAGAGGATAGCCAGTTGGGATCCATATTTGGGGCGGATGAGGCCTAGCACACAAGCCCTACCACGAATGGGAGGGAGATAGTACTGAGACCGAGTCGTATGAGGGTGACGCCTTATACGAGACCTGGGACGACTAGGACTCTAGGAGCGGCTCTGTGTGGCTATTTGGATGAAATGTTATGTAGAGTCTTTAATTA
The DNA here is from genome assembly GCA_036346245.1 of Bonia amplexicaulis. Taxonomy (NCBI): domain Eukaryota; kingdom Viridiplantae; phylum Streptophyta; class Magnoliopsida; order Poales; family Poaceae; genus Bonia; species Bonia amplexicaulis. The sequence continues at coordinate 24,305,065 of CM070737.1, forward strand.
TTGTTCTGCTGTAACACTCTGATAGACTTATTATTTGTTAGAGGGATATTCTATCAGCTAAAACGAATAATAATTGATTGACTAATGTTTTTACCCTAAGGTAAAAATACGGGTCATCACATATGGGTTGTCGATACATGTAGGGTTTTGTGGGATCTGTTGATTGCTAGTTGCATAATCCGACTAATGTAGCACCTTCATTCTGTAGTTGATAGCTAGATTTCGATTTCCATTAATTACGAGTTGTGTGTGTTATTTATGTGGACTTTTTTTAAGACCCGTATTCTATGAGCGGCTTCGTGTCTCTCATTCGCGGAGCGAAGAAAGCGGGCTTTGCCCCAGCTACCGCTATCCTTGGGAAACCTAAAGAGCTACCGAAGGAAAGGGATGCAGTCTCTCCCTGGGCCAAGGGAGAGGACAGGGCAGAGAAGAAAACGTCCTTCGCGCAAGTTTGTTTGCTTCCTGCGCAGGCTTGGCTCTTCGACCAAGGAGGCATGAAGGTAGGAAGGCCGACCACTACATAAAGGGTCTTAAGATGAATACACCAGGCTAATTATCTCCGCTACAAAAAGGAATGTAGTTCTAAAAAATATCTTATTTTATACAATATACTAGTGTAAGGATCTATCCTCCCGATTAGCTATGCATCCAATCGTCCCTAGCATCCTAACCAGACGGAGGCTAGTGTCTATGTTTTTCTTCTAAAAGGTCCTACAAGACGGGTAATATCACCTTTGCCAGGTGAAACACTATACTCCGTATATTATAAGTGGCAGATTCCCCGGGAGGGGAGGCGTGCCACGTCATTTTTTTGCGAGAAAGTCCCTACGCTTTGCAAAATCGCGTAGAGGTCCTCCGTCCTCGCAAACATGTCCCTGCTTCTCGCAAACAGGTCCTTGCCAGGTTTTTTCTGAAAAACACCCTCCACTTCACCGATAGCAATCCGTGGTTTCCAAAATTATGTATAGGTCCTTGTTTAGTTACATACAGGTCCTTGCGGGTCCCTGCTTTTTTTTGCGAAAAAGCCCTTTAGTTTCTCCGAAATTACGTATATATCCTCGATTTTTTTAAAAAAATGTCTTACGAATTATCGTCTCTTTTACTTCGGTCCATACGGTGGCTAGCGCGGCGCCGCGCCGCGCTTACGTAACTAGTTAATATGACAAACTATCCTTTTCCCCCTTAATATAACGGAGGTAGATAAATCATGTGCGTGTCAAGATATATCCAAGCCAGCACTGGTACATGTACAGCTGGAAGGTCAGCAGAGGCAATATCTCGGCTCGTTACTTTCTTTGGCCTTATAAAGTGCAGTATTTTCTTAGTTTTTTTAGATTACAAAAAAGATTGAAAGAGTAAGAGAGATACTAACGGTAAAAAAATTATCTCGTTTCAAATAGTTTATGTAGTAAATTCTGTAGATAATTTATAAAAATTATCTCAAAAAATCACTATATTTAAAAGTCAGTTTTAAAAATTAAAAGATGAAAACTGTTTAGAACGTGACCTTTGTTTCTCGTCAGTCTACTGTATCCTGTAGTACGCTGTACGCCGTGTATGATGATGCGACCTTCACGCTGTCGTGTCATCGTGTGTCGGCCGGCCCTACCCTCTCTCTGTCCACCGATTGGTGAGCACTAGAAATGGCTGCAGCGCAACGGCCGGCCATCACTGGCGAAACGCTCCAAACCTTGCCACAAAGGTTGGCATGCGCATGCCCGCACCACCACCCCTGCAATGGTCAACGGAGCTGCACCGGCAGCCGTGCTAGCTCTCTACCCGACGCAGCCCAGCCGAGGTGTATGTCAACCGTGCCAACCGAAAACTAACTGGGACATTGCAAAATGAAACAGACAGAAGGAGCAGATATCAAACCGGCCGGACGGGTCAGTGAAGGCCCTTCCAGCAATCCTGCTACTTTCAGCAATCCTGCTACTTTCTTTTTCACCTATAACTTATAACTTATATTACATTAATTAACTTTTAAATGCTATAATTGTTAAGACGGATTAACAGAAAATCTGTAGTAAAAGTGTACTGAGTTCAGTTGTACCTGTCAAAATCGTATGCGACTATTTTTTCTGCGTACTACCTCTCGCAAACAGTTAAAATTCAAAAATTTAAGCTATAAGTCATAGCCCAAAAGAACCCATCCAGTTACCTTAACATCGTTCGTATAAAAAAATCAACAACAGATATAGAGCATACATTGCAATTATTAAAGCCACTAAAGTTTTTTTTTTTTGCAATTCATGGCTACAATGAGTTACCTATAGTAAAAAAAAGCTATCTAAGAAAATCTAAGCGAGTACTAATGTAGAAGCCCTATTGCTATGAGAAGCCTCTTATAAAGAGTAACACCGACTGACATATGGGGCCCACGCCTCATACTCACGCGTAGTCCGGGGGGCATCCACGTTATTACTCCCTCCAAGACCGATCCACCCCTCGAACCCCTCACCCCTGCACGCTGCAGTGCACGCTCTTGCCTCCTCTCCTCGCGCGCCAGGGCCTTCCCAAGAACCGCACGCCTCTCGCATCGGCAGGCACCGGCCGCGGCGGCAATGGCCCCCTCCCGCGTCGTCGCGCTCGCTGCCATTGTTGGCTGCTTTATGCTGGGCGTGGCCTCCGCGGCGGACGACGGAGAGGTGCAGACGCTGCTGGAGCTCAGGGCGGCGCTGGACCCGACGGGGCGCCTGCTGCCGTCGTGGGCGCCGGGGCGGGACCCGTGCGGCGGGCGTGGCGGCGGAGGCGGGTTCGAGGGAGTGGCGTGCGACGGGCGCGGCGGGGTCGCCAACGTCTCGCTGCAGGGGAAGGGCCTGTCCGGGACGCTCTCCCCGGCCGTGGCGGGGCTCCGGTCGCTCACGGGGCTCTACCTCCACTACAACGCGCTCCGCGGCGGCTTGCCCCGGGAACTCGCCAGCCTCTCCCAGCTCACCGACCTCTACCTCGACGTCAACAACTTCTCCGGGCCTATCCCGCCCGAGATCGCCGCCATGGCCTCCCTGCAAGGTGTGTGCAAAGTCAGAGCTCATTTTTTTTTAACCTTACCGTGCCAAGCCAAGATGCGCTATTTGGGTGCATTTCTTGGAAGCTTCTTGCTCGCCTAGTTGCATGTGGCGCCGTGGACTCCGGCACGAGGATATACAGCATTGTTGCATCGCTTGGATTGACTCGATTCTTTTCTCTTTTTTTTATTCTCGTTCCCTCCTCTCGTGGCTTGGCGTTTCTTGATCCCCAAATCCGTGCTTGGGCTACCTACTTACCCGTTGGATTTTTCGAGAAGATTTAATTTGTCGGGACAACTTGCAAGCAGCTCTTGTTGTTCGATTGCAACGTCTTCTTGGCTGATGCCTGTGATTTTGCCATGGATTTACCTCTTTTCTTGGTTTGCTTGCCATTTTTGTTATTCTTCTGGTTACTACTCTTGTCTTGAGCTGCGCTGCCTGGTCTGTACTGGGAGGGGGACTACTCTAATGGAGTACTCTTCTCCCTAGCCACTCTTGCTAGCTCAAACTTATCTATTTCTTACTTCTTACTAGTACCAATCAGTGAATCAGATGAAGCATTGAATAAGATGTTGTTCTGATCTTACCTGTCCTTACTAAATGGGAGGGAGCCCAGAGTACTGTTCCTTGTGTCTCTGACCTGAATTAATGCTGCTGCTGTTGATGTGTTTCAGTGGTGCAGCTGTGCTACAACCAGCTCGCCGGGAGCATCCCCACGCAGCTCGGGCTCCTCAAGAGGCTCACCGTGCTGGCCCTGCAGTCCAACCACCTCAACGGCGCCATCCCCGCCAGCCTCGGCGACCTGCCCCTGCTGGTGCGGCTGGACTTGAGCTTCAACAACCTCTTCGGCTCCATCCCGGTCAGGCTGGCGCAGCTGCCTCAGCTCGTGGCCCTGGACGTCAGGAATAACTCGCTCACCGGCAATGTTCCCTCCGGTAATTAATCCACGCAAGCAAAAATCCCGTGTTGCTTATCGAGCGATTAATGTGTGTTGGCTATTAATTCTGTAAGCTCGATCAGTCTGGTTAATTGGGGGTTGTTTGATTTGGTTGCTTCACCAAGAACTGGCGAAGCTGCAGGGTGGATTCCAGTACGGGAACAACACTGATCTGTGTGGCACCGGGCTCCCCGCGCTCCGGCCGTGCACTCCGGCCGACCTTATCAACCCCGACAGGCCCCAGCCGTTCAGCGCCGGCATCGCACCGCAGATCACACCAGGGTCCTCCGATGGCCACGGACATTGCAGTGGAACCCATTGCCCCCCTTCAACCAAGGCGCTCGCTGCTGCTGTCGTTCTCGCGGTGGTCCTTGTTGCAGCGACGGTGGCTGGTCTCTTCGCGTTCTCGTGGTACCGGTGGCGGAAGCAGAGGATCGCAGGCACACCAGTGATCGTCGGTGGCCGGTGCAGCACCGAGGCGACTAAGGAGTCGTTTCGCAAGAGCGCGTCGTCCACGCTTGTGAGCCTCGAGTACTCGAATGGCTGGGATCCATTGGCCGATGGGAGGAGCGGTGTTGGGTTCTCGCAGGAGGTGTCTCAGAGCTTCAGGTTCAACATGGAGGAGGTCGAGTCCGCCACGCAGTTCTTCTCGGAGCTGAACCTCCTGGGGAAGAAGGGCAACTTCGCAGCCACGTACAGGGGCACATTGCGCGATGGGACGTCCGTCGTCGTCAAGCGGCTCAGCAAGACCTGCTGCAAGCAGGAGGAGGCCGAGTTCCTCAAGGGCCTGAAGCTGCTCGCCGAGCTGCAGCACGAGAACATTGTTGGCCTGAGGGGGTTCTGCTGCTCCAGGGCCAGAGGGGAGTGTTTCCTCGTGTACAATTTCGTGCCGAATGGGAGTTTGTCGCAGTTCTTGGACATCGGCGACAACGCTGCTCGCAGCGGTGGCCACGTTCTTGAATGGTCCACGAGGGTTTCCATCATCAAGGGCATTGCTACAGGTATAGTGGAGCTCCATCCCCTGTCACTGTCTAGTTATCAGTTATCACTGCGCTAGTAGATGGTGCTAATGACCAAATCCTTTTGCATTCACACTGTCCATAAAAGTAGCAATGCCCAAATGATGCTTCTAGTTTCTTGGTGCTAGCTAGTTGTCACTTTGCCTGAGAAACACATTGTAGGCATGCAACATTTGGGCTCACCTTTGCAAATTTGCCTAGTGTGTACATGTGATGCATGGGCACTTTCTTTTTTTGCAGTCACTGAAACAAAAGTCCATCAATTTATCGATGCTAGTACTGTGTTGGTAGTTCACATGTTTTGCGGGAGCCTGTGATAGGTGCGCACCACTAGTCACATTTTGGAACTCTGTAGGTACTGAAAGGGCTCAGCCTGCTGTGTCTAAACTGAGAAATAACTTGTGATACTTGTAGTTTTGCAATTGCTTCATTGTAATATTGGTGTGAAAATGTTGGTCTTTTACAACTTGCAACACACTGATGATCAATTGTTGTTTGTAGTTTTCGCAAGACACTGATGATCAATTGTTGTTTGTAGTTTTCGTAAGACACTAAGCTTGATGACTGTTTTTTCCCTGCAGGAATTCAGTATTTGCACAGCAGTAGAGCGAACAAGCCCCCTCTTGTTCACCAAAACATATCAGGAGACAAAATTCTGGTGGACTACACCTACAAGCCTCTAATATCCGGTTCTGGCCTGCACAAGCTCCTCGTTGATGACCTGGTCTTCTCAACCCTTAAAGCAAGCGCCGCCATGGGTTACCTTGCTCCTGAGTACACTACCGTCGGCCGGTTCTCAGAGAAGAGCGATGTTTATGCATTTGGGGTAATTGTGTTTCAGGTACTTACCGGTAAAAGGAAGACAATGCAGCCGCCCTTCGAGTCTGGTAACATCGAGGAGCTCATCGACGGTAACCTAAAAGGATGTTACTCAGCAACTGAAGGGGCTAAACTGGCAAAGATTGCATTGGTCTGCACCAGTGAAAACCCAGACCAAAGGCCTACAATGGAAGAGTTGCTCCAAGAACTGGGCACCTTCTGATATGATGACCATCATCCACTGTTAAGTCTGTAACTGTTCATGCAAGTCACATGCCTGACAGTGCCCTGAGCATGTAACCCTACTTATCTAGATCACTAATCGCTGATCTTAGAATCTCCTGAGGTGCCAATGACCTAGGATCCTTAGATCTTGTATTATGCTAATGCTGTATCATTACTGTTGCTCCCTCCATGTTAGGTGAATGCAGCCATTTGTTGCAACCCTTTTTGCCCAGCTCTTGTGACTCAAGTGTACCATCGATCTTGTATTCCTGTGTACCAGCTTGGATGGATCCTGTGTATCCGAGGAGGAAGAGCCAAGAGACCTGGAAAGCATGTGAGCCATAGATTGTTGTGTTGTCTTGTTTTGTTGCTCATGTATTGGTCCAGCCTGGGGTGTCAAACGAATGCGGATTATTTGTTTTATTTGGCATCTGTATTCGGATGGTAGCAAATGTGGCAAGCAAAAATGCTTTCATATTGTAAAACGAATCCGAATCCGGATGATATCTGGATTTTTTTGTTGAATACAAATATGGTATGTAAAATATGTGTTGAATTGAATATAAATACAGATAATATTTGTATTCGATAGACATAATAGCAGCAACTAGCTAATATGCATCTTTTGTATTTGACCTCTAAATTAGACATATTATATATGCATTTCGATTATCTCCATGAGGCCATCATCATTGTGGATCTCTAATTTGGCATTCATGTTTTTTTGGCACATCCACCAATAACGCTTTTTGCATGCTCTTTTTAGCCAAAATATAACTAATTTATTTGCAATATATCTAGAATTAGTTAGGATTACGGGTAAAATGGCACCAATGATCAATGATTATGTGATAAATTAGAGAAAAATGACATAAATATTACTATAAAATTAGTATCAATATGGTAAACTTTATTATGTCATAGGATATTCGTATTCGACTGAAGTGAGTAGGTATTCGATTTGTATTCGTTATAATATTCTATTGGTATTTGTATTTAAGTATATTTATATTCATATTTGTTTAGAAAATATAAATATGGAAAACTACTATTCGATTCACATCCCTTGACACCTGTAGTCCAACCTTGTGATCACACAGGCTGATGAAATCTCCCAGGAAAATAAGTGCAGGGTGGTCCTGGGCTTGTTTATGCTAGCTGCTGAGAGGCTGGACAAAATAGACTCTACCAAACAATAAAATTATAGCACTGAAGGACAACAGCTCCAAAAGAGTAAAACCCAAGGTGAGACTGTACATTGTGAGTGTGCTTGTTTTGTAAGATAGTGGTATTGGTTGTGTTGGAATGGAGTCCTTGGAGTTTAGAAGGGTAAATCATTTTTATATGCTAACTACTGGGTCTATAAACTCAGATAATGTGTAGTTTAAACTTTTCAATGAATATTTACTACAATGGGCAAAAGTGTAGTGCGTGTAAAATGCAGACTTTTCTCACTCCGCTGTTGAGCATTGGGTTCAGTTGGTTAGTTGTAGGGAGCATTGGTATTGGTTTTTGCTGGTGATTTTTAGCTGAAAGAAGTGAATTTAAAAATGAGCGTGCAAACAAGAGATGCATGCATGTGACGTGAGCGAGAGGAGTAGGGTGCGTGATGCACCCGTGACCATCTGTCTTATTTCCGAAGTGAGACGGTAGCGAGAGAAGTGGAGAAGCCACTTCAAGAAGCCATGTGTTCATATTGACTTTTGGCTTTTCTGAGCAGAAATTAGAAACAAAAACCAATACGAACAGGGCTATAGTAATATTGGAAAGGTACAACAATGCCTTGCTGTTGCTGGTGGTGACTGAGATCAGTTGGTCAGTTGTCGTTTGTTTTCAGCTACTGTTTCAACTTCCCAGCTATGACTTTCCATTTGGAAATGGTGTTCATCACAAGACTTCGGAAGCTGCTGAATTTGGAACTTGGATGCTTTGATTGGCGATGCTAACTGAAACAATGTCTATGGATAGAGAAACGTCAGGAGATCAAATCACAATCTTCTATTATATTATTATTAAAGAGATAGAAAATTAAACCATCACGTTGGCTCTTAATTGCTAGAAATTCCCACGTTAATTGGTAGAAAAAGAGAAAAGATATATACCATCGATTGTGGTGGGTCCAGATTATAATGGTTTAGATTAAAAGAAAGAGTACATGTCAAATACAATATAGAAATAACTAAAATTCGGAATAAAAATAAAATAAAATAAGCATTTTGATTTACATACTAATTCCTAAGTAAAATCTCTAAGTAAACATAATTCGGAATAAAAACTAAACAAGCGATAGAAAATGAAGCCACCACATTCACTCTTGAAGGCTAGAAATTCTCACATTAATCAATGAAAAAGAAGAAAGATTTATAGCGTCGATTGTGGTGGGTCCAGATTATAATGGTCTAGATTAAAAAAAGACTCAATGTTAAGTACAATATACAAATAACTGAAATTCAAAATAAAAAATAAAATAAAATAAGCACTTTGATTTCTATACAAATTTCTAAGTAAAATCCCTACATAAATATGATCCAGAATAAAAATTAAACAAAAATAGCAATTTGATTTGTATACCAATTCCAACAAAAAATAACTAAAATTCGGAATAAAATGAAATAAGCACTTTAATTTTAGAATCCAAAGTAAAATACCTAAATAATTGTAATTCGGAATAAAAATTAATTACCACATTAATAGAAGAAAAAAAGATAAAGATCTATATCGTTTATTGTGGTGGTCTCATGTTATAATGGTCTAAATTAAAGAAAGAGCACATGTCAAGTACAATCCAGAAATAAATAAAATTTTGAATAAAAATAAAATTATAATTTTATTTTCATACAAATTTCTAAGAAAAATCTCTAAATAAATATAATTCAAAATAAAATTTAAAAATAGCAATTGGATTTGTATACGAATTCCAACAAAAAATAACTAAAATTAGAATAAAATAAAAATGATAAAATAGCAATTTGATTTTGATACAAAAACCCTAAATAATTTTAATTCGGAATAATAATGAAAGAAAAATCTATCTATTGTATTATTAAGATAGAGGCAAAGGAAGCTATCATGTTCACCCTCAAGGGCTAGAAATTACCACATTAATCGAGAAAAAACTATTATAGTAAGATGAAATATACAATTGTATTTTCAATCATATATAAGTATTGAAGTTAGATAACAAATGCAACACTATTTTTAGAGGTATTGTAATAGCTAGCCACGCAGTGGTGCGGGCAATTCGGCTAGTTTTCATTAACATAACAGCTTCTAGAAATCAAAGATGCAGGCCTGCTAGGTCATTGTACTAACTTGTATCTTTCTTGGAGGTCGTGCTATTTGTTCATGTTGCATGGTTTGGGCCCGTTCGATTCAAGCTGTGCCAACAGATTTGTGTACGGGCTAGGTTAGACTATACCAACACAATATGTAGCCCACTTGGATTGTGGGCAACATATCTGGTGAACAAGCCCATATTTGTGGACATATGGACTTACTCCATCTCGGCCATCCAGTTCGAAATTTATGGCTAAGATACAGGTAGATGCTCCTACCTTCCCACTTACGTGCTTTTTCACTCAGCCCCTCGCACGAGCCACAACAATTTTGTAATAACCCCATTGGCGCCCTCTTCCACCATCCCGATCGCCATTCGCTCTAGCTCCTCAAATCGATCCCTTTCTCGTAGTCGCCACCTAACCCAGCCCCACTCCAGCCCGCCGCCATCGCCCCACCCAACATCGCCGCCTAGCCTCCTCTCTGCCACTGCCCAACATGGCTCTGCTCTAGCTCACCCATTCGATGCTAGGGTTTGGCCCGCCGCCTCCATCACTGCCAATGTCGTCAGATCCCCTCCAGTGCCACCTCCTATCTCTGCTTCTCCTGTGTAAGATCGAGGTGGCCGACTAGAGGGGGGTGAATAGGCGGTCTCTAAATATTCTCTACAAATTATTGCTAATTAATTCGAGAGCTTTTCTATTTGCCTAAACTAAGTATATAATGCGGAAGCGTAAATTAATTTGGTTTAGCTCAAATAGCGCATACAACAAGAATATCGCCTAAATGCACCAAATTCTATCCTAGGTCAATATTTGCAATCCTAGGTATACAAGCAATCAATTTAATTCTATGAATGTAAATTGCTTGAATGTAAATAAGGAACAAGGAAACAAACCACAATTTGACACGGTCTCTTTTTACCGTGGTGTTCGGAGAGTTGCCGCTCTCTCCTAATCCACGTTGAGGTTAGCCCGAACTAATCGGACCGGCTCCACGAATTAAGCCTAAACACATCAATCCACTAGTGGTAGCTCTTTCCCGCTCCGAGTAGGTGAGCTCCGACTTTCACAACTTCACCGGGCCTTCTCACAAACTTCTTGAGAAGATCACCGCGCACAACGCCTCCAACGCCGTCTAGGAGTCGGCAAACTCCAAGAGTAATAAGCCAAGCCCCTCGCTTGACTCTCACCACGTGCAACAGATGCACAAGCTCGCTGGACACAAAGTCCTCAGCTAGAGGCAACACATGCACTCTAGTCCTCTTCTCCCTTCTCACAAAGTGCAACACATGCACAATTGAGTAGAGAACCTCAAACTAGCTCAAGGGTTCACAAATGAATACACCAGTCACTTCTCCAACCGGCCTCAAGGGGGTATAAATACCCCACACAAGAAAACTAGCCGTTGGAGCAAAGTCTTGAAAAATTCAGGACGAGCGGTAGTACCGCCGGCCAACGGCCGGTAGTACCGCTCCACTTCTGACGCGTTGTAACGGCTATGTCAGAGCCTCTGAACTAGCCATTACACGGTTAGAGCGGTAGTACTGCTGCTCATTTTCTTCGGTACTTCGCTCATGTAGTATCTGCAAAGTCGTGTGCAGTACTTCCGCTCGAGTCGAGCCCAAACTTGGTGCTCTCTGGAAAAAAGGGTCCGCTCGGGACTCGGAGCTTCCGGGAGCCGGTAGTACTTCTCAACACATGCCGGTACTTCCTCTCGCCGGTAGTACCGCTCATACAGAGCCGGTACTTCCGATTTTCCTGAGCAGTGTAGATATCTCAACAGATTTTGTAAAACACATTTGCAAACTATGATATTATGCACACAAGGATCACACATGATTTCCAATAAGTTGCAAAACACATTTGCACACTTTTGAAATCAGGACGCAAAGATTAAATATGAGCTACAACCATTTGCAAAACACATTTGCAAATCTAAGCCTCATATTACAAAGAATAGAAACATGGACTTAAAGCACTTGCAAAACACATTCGCAATGCATAGTCCCATGTTACAAAGATGTTCAACACATGAGCTTCAACTATTTGCAAAACACATTCGTAAATACAAGCCTCATGTCAATTTGAGCTAGCGAGGTGAAGATGAGCCATCAACACATGATGAGACTCAAACTACTAGACATGACCCCTCTTAATAGTACGGCAACCTATACTAGCAATCCGGTCTTCCAACCAAACACCAAGACCGGTAAAAGACTAGGAACACATCCTTAGCCCTAGCTAGTCATACCTTTGCCTTGGGTCATCATTTTGATATGCATTAACACATAATGCATCTTTCACATCAACTCTATCAACACATGATGGTCTTTGCTTGATCAACACATGATCACCTTGATGGCCTTCAACACGTGAAGCCTTCATCTTCTTGATAGCATTCAACTCATGAATCTATCTTCTTCTCGCGTCTTGACTTGATGATCTTCAACACATGAAGTCATCCCAAGTCATGCTCATTTGTGGAACCTAACCTATTCATCCAACTCATGGAAACCGTTAGTCCACAAAACAATTGTCATCAATTACCAAACTTCACCATTAACACGCAATGGAGGGACAAGATTCAACAATTTTCCCTTTTTGGTAATTCGTGACAATCTCCATAAATCATGATATAAAGATTGATTTGCGAATATACAACTTGTACACAACAATTTGTATACTCTAGGCTAAACACAAAGCTTACTTATCCGGTTGTCATTTGACTATTCAACCATTAACATATAATGGAGAAGTTAGTTGACAACCTGATTATACTTGAGTATATATGAACTACACAAGTTATATATATACCCAACAATGTATTTCAAAGTAAAGATCCCAAATATGCATATTGAAATAAGCATGGATCAATACTCATGAAACTCCAAAATATATAGATAGCTCCCCCTAAATGTATGCATACAAGTATGTATATTGAATACATATGCACATTCATTTTGAACAAATTTGTGGAGTTCAATCTATATTTTGGATTTAAGGAATGCACTAATATATGAGAGAATAATTTTGAATGCATACCTCTTTGATTTCACCTTTCCATCAAATGAGACTAATCATAAATAAACTTCAACAAACATATTAGTCTCATATATACATTTGTCATTATCACCAAAACATTATAAAAGTATTTGTCATTAACATCAAAATCTCATAATGGCATTTGTCATTAACACCAAAACCAACTTAAACGGAGCTTGATCTTTCATCCTGTCTATTGCCCCTTCTCCTCGCATGAGGTCTGTGTGTTTTACGTTGACATTTTATTGGAGTTTTCAAAAGTGGTATGTTAATTGATTTTTGATGGGCATTGCAGCCAAATGGATTCAATGGAGGATGTGAGTAGCGTTGTGCAGCCACTAACCTTGCCAACTGGTGATATCAGTGATACACAGTTACTCGTTATGAGCAATAGATGTAGAACTCCCCAAAAGGCTATGAGCATCCTATTCTACGTGAGTTGCGCGTATTACTCAAATTTCTTAATTTCAATTACTAATATTATTGTTGTCATAAACCATCTTTACCAATGTAGGGTTTATCCTCCACACTGGTAGTTAGTGACGAGTTAAGGCCTGTTGTGGGGATGATTTTTGAAGATGAGGATGTAGTTCTCAAAGTTTTACAAAGCATATGCACATGTTGTCAGGTTTTTCGTTCGTATTGGATAATGGACTAATCGCAATTGTGTTTTGGTATGGAGACGGTACTACTACTCTAGGCGAGGCTAGAAAGAAGATAAAGGTAAAGGCAAGTTGGAGAGTAAAAAAAGAGGACATACGAATCGAAATTGACCAGATACGGATGTGAAGCCATGTTTTGTATCAAACAAACTAAGGACAATAAGTTCAGATTAAAAATATTTGTGGAAGGCCATACACATAGTTTTGTCTCACCTAGTAAGCAACACTTGATCTGGTCTAATAGACAGGTAAATGAGAAGGCTAAGACTACATTGTTCACATGTAGGGCTGTAAACGAGCCGAGCTCGAGCGAGCTTGGCCTTCCAGGCTCGAGCTCGGTAGAAGCTCGAGCCGAGCTCGAGATGGGGTCCGAGCTTGAACCTAGGCTCAGCTCGGCTCGGGCTAAGCTCGATTAGGCTCGAGCTCGGTTCGGTGAAGTTCGATAACAATTAAAATAATTTATTATGCACTATTTTTCAATAATAAGAAAAGCTCGAGCTCGAGTTCGACTCGAGTAAGCTCGATAACAGTCAAAATAATTCAAATATACACTAATTTTCAACAATAAGAAAAGCTCGAGTAAGCTCGGTAAGAATTAATATGTATTACTATTTAAGCTCGAATCGGAGCTCGCGAACTATTCGAGTTCGGCTCGGTAAAGCTCGCGAGCTCGAGATCAAGCTCGAGTTCGGCTCGTTTAAAGTTCGAACCGAGCCTAGAACGAGCCGAACTCGAGTAGCACGTGAGCTCCGAGCTTTTTTTACAGCCCTATTCACATGCCTAAACATGTTGATATATTACCGCCAACCACATTTGTGAGAGGCCATACACACTATTTTGTCTCACCTAGTAAGCAACACTTGATCCAATCTAATAGACAAGTAAATAAGAAGGCTAAGACTACATTATTCACATGCCTAAACATGTTGATATATTACCGCCAATCGATATTATCACTAGAGGCAAATGAAAGAGGAATTTCAATATGTGTCCCATTTGAGGAAGTTGGATTGTTAGAATGGGATGAAATAGAAGAATTGGGGTTGATAGGAGATAATGCACACTCAGAGTATCTGATAGTGTATTATATCATGAAACTATTTTCCATGCTGAGTTTTTGCAATGTATGAATTTGTCGAAATGTATCTGATCCTGTATCATAAGAGTATAAGTGAATGAGTTGCCTATTCTTAGAATGTATGTGCCTAGAGCATGTGCTAAGTTTCTGTGTCACTGGTTGTGTTCATTTTTTTTTTTGAATAGAAGCATGGACCTAAATTTGTAAGCTTATTCCTAAATGTGTGTGTCTAGTCAATGTAGGCAATAGAACCAACATTGTGATTTTGTTTTCTGAACTTAAATGTTTCATGGCTTATTTCTAAACTTGAAAAAAGAGTATTATTTTTCTGGCTTGCTACCTGGTGCCCTTTTGCATAGAGATATGCACAACAATTCCTGACACTTTAGCTACATTGCCCTCCTTGACAGTATGCAAGCATCCATAACTTATTTTGTTCCTAGCTTTGATCATAAAATTGTTGAGCCAAAAAATGTGGTTTGCAAAATGTTGAATGCTGTTAGAATGAACACAACATCACACAGAGTTAGAACATCATGCAATTCAGAGTGAGAACATGTAGGATCAAGGATGACCGATTAGAGGGTGTGAATAGGATGTTCTAAAAATTTTTGCTCTAAGTTTAACAATTATAACAACAATGATCAATAAATGATCCTAGCACAAATTGAGAGCGAATTTTCTAAGTTTTCTAAAGCACCACACAGGCTATGTCCCTACCAAGTACAATTCTTAACTATATATATATATATATATATATATATATATATATATATATATATATCAATTCAATAGTTAGGAATATAAATGTGAAACAGTAAAGACAAGAGATAACCACAACAGAGACATGCAATGTTTTTCCTATGGTATCGATGACTTGTTGGTCTTCACTAGTCACGTTGAGATAAATCCAAACAAATTAGACCAGCTCCACGAATTAAGCCTAATGACCTCAAGTCTACTAGGGCTGCTTTTCCTCTACTACGGAGATGACGAGCACCACACCACTCACAACCAGCATCAGGCATCTTCACAACCTTCTTGAAGATATCACCACACAATCTTCTCCCAAGCCCCCAGGTGCTAGCAAACACCAAGAGTAATATATCACAACCCTTGCTTGAGGAGAAATAGGTTCCAAGAGAATCAACAAATGATGCAAATGTACTTCAATGCTCTCAACTACTCCAAAATGGTGAGAAATGAACAAACTGAGTAGTAAAGAGCGCACCAATAGCTCTAAGGTATTCAATGATATCAAGTATATCTGCCATGGTGTTGGTGAGGGGGTATTTATATCCCCAACCACAAATTCAACCATTTGTGGAAAAACTCCACAAAATTCAGTACGTGCGGTACTATCGCCATGTATGGTCGATACTACCGCACCTCCTGTTCATCGGCTCTTTTGTATGCAATAAATGCTTTTGAACTAGCCGTTGAACTCAAAGTGTGGTACTACTGGCAAGTAAAATCAGTACTACCGCATGGCTGTAGTATCGCATGCTAGGATCGGTACTACCGAATTCTAGAGCTTTAGAAAAAATCCCAAAACATGCTCTTTGGAAAAAACATACCGCAAGAAAATTGGTACTATCGCACTACGGTAGTACCGCTCCATAATGGCGGTATTACCGTCGGCCGGTAATACCACATGGGTACTACAATGCTACCGATTTTTTGATAGATGGTCCTTAAAACCGATTTAAGATGCACGCATGACTCTTTGTTGATCAAGATGGTATAAATTAAATTCTCAAGCTACTAGTTATGATCTTCCTTTATAGTACGGCGTCTAGTCTACAAATCTGATCTTTTCTCCAAACATTGGGACAGGCAAAATGATAAAAGGATCCTAAAGCTATATTTTACTTTTGTCTTGAGCCATGTCGATCCTTCATAGTCTTTGCATGCCATAGTTGTGTTGTCTTCTATAATTCAGGACTAAATATTTTATGACATCTTAGCACATTGTTAGTCCTAAAAACAACATTGTTATTAATTATCAAAACTAATTTTTATGGGACCTATATGCTTTCAGAATAGCATAGAACAGACTCAAGTTGCTACTACATTCATCATTTCATCCATTCAGAGTACATGTTGCAACATACATGTCAATCTTCAAGATGCACATATCATACAACAAATAATTTCATCCATGAACATATGCACAATTTCACTGTGCATTGAATTCACAAATTTGACACAAATATGTTACAATTTCACTACAAATTCAACACCATGCTTCCATTCATACAATCTAAAGAATTTTAGAAACAATTGGATAAACACAACCACATGCAGTTAACAAAATCATCGAAACATCCAGTCATCACTACATCCATTCATCCTATCAAATCTTGTACATACTTGTAGACAAAGAGGCGGAAGACAGGGAGGCAAAGGAGAGGAGCATGCGGGCGCGGGGAGGAAGATCAAAACTAGGGGCGAGCTCGATGGAAGGGCACCAGCAGGGGGTTAGTGGAGAGGTAACAAGGGATGGAGAGGTGGCGCTGGATCTAGTCATCATCGAAACAAGGTGGTGTTGAAGTCGGCGGGGACGAGCTCGTGGAGGAGCAGTATCAAGGGGTCAGCGAAGCCTTGCTGGAGTAGTGGCAGACAGTGGAGGTAGAGTGGTAGCGGCCCTGGGCACCCCCTAACCCTAGCTCGGTTGGGGAGGAGGGGATCGAATGGAGACGGTGGTGAGGTCAGCAGAAGGAGGCGGTGGTGAGGGCGGTGGGAATGAGCTCGACGGAGGAGCAGTAGCAAAGGGTCGGTGGAGCAGTGACGACTGGGGAATTAGAGCAGTGACAGGAAGGAGAGGCAATTGAGGGGAGGGGATCGAATGGAGAGGCCCATGCTTGAATGGAGGAGGGATCGAACATGGTGGTGGGTTTTGACTAGTAATGAGACTAATAGATTGGTTTACTTTGTTCTCTATGATGGCAAAACAACCTCATGAGGGGAATTTAGAGTTCTTTGATAATTGAGATTGTATAACCTTTCTGCTAGTGAAAGACCAAGCTCTATTTAATTTGGTTTTAGTGATAATGATAAATACTATTATGAGATCTTGGTGCTAATGACAAATACATTTGTGAGACTAACCTTGTTTATTGATTATGATATTAATTAGTTTCACATGGATGAAAAGATGAAATTATTGAGGTATGCACTCGATATCTTTCTTATAATCTTATTGCATTTCTCACATCCAATATACGACTAAATGACAACTAACATGCTTGTTTGAATATATTATTGCTTAGTCTCATTTGGATAAAAAGGTGAAAGCCATAAGAGGTATGTATTAGAAATCACATTCTCATATACTAGTGCATTCCTTAGATCTAAAATATAGATTGAACTCCACAAATAGTCCAAAATGAATACATGCATATGTTTTTATTATACATACTTGTATGCACATATTTAGCGAGAGTTCACTCTATGTTTTGAGGTTTTATAAGTATCGATCCATGTTTATTTTAATATGCATATTTAAGATCTTTACTTTGAAACACATCCTTTGAGTATATATAGCTTGTGTAGCTTATATATACTCATTTGCAATTGGGTTGTCATCTAATTTCTCTATTATGTGTTAATAGTTGGATGAATAATGACAACCGGATAAGGAAGCTTTGCTTAAACAAATTTTATCTTAAAGTATACAAGTGTTGTGTACAAGTTGTATACTCGCAAATACAATCTTTATCTCATATTTTGTTGAGATTGTCATGAATTAACAAAAATGGAAGATTGTGAAATCTAATCCCTCCATTATGTTTTAATAGTGAAGTTTGGTAATTGATGGCAATTGATCTGTGGACTAATATTTTTTATGAGTTGGATGAATATGTTAAGTGCCACAAATGAGGATGACTTGAGATGACTCCATGTGTTGAAGATCATCTAGTCTAGATGGAAGATGGCTTCATGTGTTAAAAGCTATTAAAAAGAAGATGCATTATGAGTTGATGCATATCCAAGAGGAGATGATCATGTGTTGATCATCAAGTCAAGTAAAAACTTATCATGTGTTGATGGAGTTTAAGAAGTGGATGCATCATATGTTGATGCATGTCAAGACGATGGCTCGGACATGAAGTAGTGATGTGCGTTATCGAGCTTCAAGTGGATGCTCAATGCAAAGGTATAACTAGTTAGGGCTAAGGATGTGTTCCTAGTCTTTTACCGGTCTTAGAGTTTGGTTGGAAGATCGGATTACTAATATAGTTTGTCGTACTATTAAGAAGGGTCATGTTTAGTAGCTTGAATTGCATCATGTGTTGGTAGCTCAACCTCACCTCTTATAACTCATCTTGGCATGGAGCTTGTATTTGCGAATGTGTTTTGCAAATAGTTGAAGCTCATGTGTTGAACCCTTGTAGCATGGGACTATGCACTGCAAATGTGCTTTGCAAGTGCTTGAAGTTCTGAGAGACCATGTGAAGGTCATCCCATTGTGAGTGATGAGTAATTGACATCTGTTTTCAAAAGTCGAGTTTGAGTCGGTTTGTTCGGACCCAGACGTTGCTTGGTGCAACGGGCTCGGTCGGACTTTGGTCAAGCGAAGTCGTATGGGTTAGGATGTATATTCTATTATTGCGACTTGTTTGATCTTGCTAATGCTATTTGCGCGTTCATGTATCGAGCGGTGCTATGTGACGTGTTTTCTTGTCGTGTGTGACCGCAGGACGTGAGGCGAGTCGTGGCGAGACACGTGGACCGGACTAGGCGCGGTGGCCGAGGTCGAACGGTCATGAGGTGTCGAAGGCGGCGTGGACTCGACGTGTTGCGGAGCGTGCGAGACAAGGCGCGAAGCTTCCGGAAGGTGCGGAGAGGCGAAACGGGAATTTCGCAAGGCGCACAAGCGGAAGACGGCTCCGTTAGGGTTTAGCCGCGAACGGGTTAGAGACCCGTTAGCCAATGGCTATAAATAGAGGTGAGGGGCTGCATACCCCTTAGGACACAATAGAGTGAGTTAGGGTTTTAGAGCTCATTTTATCTCTTTGTGTGTTGTGTTCCTCCCAAGTAGCATGTGTGGCTCTTGGTGTTCTTGAGGATTGAGAGGGAAAGGATGGATTGAAAATCTTGTAATCTTTCATGGATATGAATTTATCTGAGATGGTTTGAGAAGGTTTTTGTGCTTATGTTCTTCTGCATGAGTGTGTTATCTTTTCTCTCTTAAGTTTCCTTCTTTTGATTGTTGATTGCTTCGGCT
Organism: Bonia amplexicaulis; assembly: GCA_036346245.1. Taxonomy (NCBI): domain Eukaryota; kingdom Viridiplantae; phylum Streptophyta; class Magnoliopsida; order Poales; family Poaceae; genus Bonia; species Bonia amplexicaulis. The sequence continues at coordinate 24,324,363 of CM070737.1, forward strand.
CCCTCTTGATCGTTTGCTGATCTTCTTTGTGTTGTGCTCCTCTGCGTTGCAGTATGGGATAAGTGGTTCAAAACTTCAATCAGTACTTTTTGCTCTTCTCAACCAATCAATCTTTGCGTCTATTTTCTTCAGGCCATCTAGCTGCTGTTCCTTTTTCTTGTTTGATTTTTCTCAGGAAGCTGCAGCCAAGCAATATGGCAGACAAGTTCTTGGAGAACACTCCTGTACCGACAAGAGTTCTGTTGTTATTTTCTTTTCAGTTGTTCAGTCAGCAGACCGTATCTTCTCATTGATGATTTCCTTCTCTTTTACTTTCTCTGTTATTTTCAATAGTACTTTTCTTTTGGTTTTAGTCTGAAACTTTGAGAAGTCTTTTATGTTCTTTTGGGAGCACGTCAAGGAGTTTTGGAGCAGCAAGTTTGTGCAGGTTTTTCATTTATTTTGCCGGTTTTTGACCCCACTGCATGTAGTCCAAACGATCTCGGTTTTGGCTGAAATTTTTACTGTCTACGCACCGATCTAAGCTGATTCTATTTGAGTAGCATGCAGTCCGAAATTCTTCTTTTTGTATTTTTTGGCAGCAAAATCGCTCCCATTCTTTGATTCTTTAGTTCGGCTACTCCACGGACAATGTTAGATTCGGAAATTGAACTCTTTGTACAAACTCAGTTTCGGTTCTTTTCAGATTTCCTTTCTTGCTGCAGCTCTTGTCTTCTCTTCTTTTCTCCTTTCAGTTATCTTTTCAGTCTGCCTTTTCAGTTTGTAGTTCAAGCCTTTTGGTATTTACAGAACAAAACATCAGTTGTTATCCTCCTTGCTTGGGACTACAGTTTCTTGTTTCTCAAAACATCGGCCGAATATTTTTAATATCCTCTCTGTTGTCTTGATCTCGAGTTTAGTATTTAGTGGGGGCAATTTTTAAAAGAACGACATTCACCCCCCCTCTGTCGCCATTTCCGGTCCTACAATTGGTATCAGAGCCGGTTAGCTCTTCTTGATAGATCTTTAACCGGTCTCAAGAGCCATGGCGACAGACAAGTACTCGACCAAGCCCCCGATCTTTGATGGGATGGATTTTCCATTCTGGAAGAGCCGGATGGAGACCTACATCCGAGCTCGTGGCTACGCCATTTGGCGAAAGGTCAAGGTCGATTCGTTGTTCCGTACCGATGAGAACATCAATGCCGGAATATGGTCGATGTTGAGGCTAACGCAAGAGCGAGGAACATCATTGTTCAGGGTTTGAGTAGAAGCGAGTTTGATCGCATCTCTCACTGACGTCGACCGGCCGATATTTGGGTGACCCTCAATGCTTACCATGAGGGCACCACCCAAATAAAGACGGTGCGACAAGACCAGTTCAAGCGACTACAACAAATTTGAGATGCTTGTCGGTGAGTCCCTAGGCGAGTGCTTTTCTCGCTTTCATAAGATTCGAGCAACCTCCGAGCCGTCGGTCTCACATACTCCGACTCGGATAACGCTCGATGATTCTTTCCGCGACTCGATCTTAGGGTTTGGGAAATGAAGGTGACCACCATCAAGGACACCACGGACCTCTCGACCACGACTCTTGATGCGCTTTACTCGCGCCTCAAGACTCACGAGATTGACATAGTCTCTCGTCGGTCAAGTCTCGATCGATGGCTTTAGTCACCGATCCCACCGCCGCTTCGGTTCTTCTCACGACTCTCTTAGCGGGTTCTCCCTATCGCTCTCGTGATGTAAGCGATGATCGGTTAGAGCGGTTAGAGGATGAACGGTGGCCCTCCTTGCTCGTAAGTTCTCTCATGCTTACAAGAGGAGGAGGGACGAAAGAGAAGAGGACCGATGATTTGCTTTGAGTGTGGTGGCCCCAACCACATTCGAGCAAACCGTCCCAAGTTGGGGAAAGGCAAAGTCGACTACGGCGGTTCCGGCAAGAACGACTACTCCGACAAGAACCGCAACAAGAAGGCCCCAACCCCGACGCAAGGCAAGAAGCCGTTCCGCGACTTTGGGAAGGCCAAGAAACTCTTCCACCGCGTCCTCGCCGCCTTCGACGACCTCGACCTCGACAAGGTAGAAGGATGGAGCGACGACGACGGGACGGGTGATCAAGAACCCAAGAGCGGCGACGACTTCTCGGCATGTGCTTCATGGCCCTCGAGGCGAGATCGTGACGGCGATCTCTATTCCGACTCGACGAGGTATGTCCCTCCTATGACCAAGCGAATGCGACTTTTCTTAAGCTAGGAGGTTTTCATGCTAGATCTAGAGCTAGATGTAGCGAGTTGGAGAAGGAAGTAGATCGTTTGTCACGGGAGCTTTCTTTACTTATATCTGCTCCCTCCCGTGACGATTGTGATACATGCACTGTTTTGCTTGGAGACATGGAGAAACTAAGGACCTCTCATGCTAGTCTGTCCTCTGAGCTTGATGAGATTAAGGTGGAGAATGTTAGTCTACTTGCTGAACTTGAGATGAGTAGGGTAGCTCCCGTTTCATCCTCTACTGTTGAGACTATTTCTTGCACCTCATGTGAGGATAAGGATAATGTTTTTAGAGGTCTTTACACTATGCTTCTCGATCTGCCGAGACTTGTGAAACTTGTAATAATTTGAAGATGAACCTAAAGCAGGCGGATCATAAAATTCTTGAATTACAAGCTTTTCTTCTTGAGCCTATTGCTTCATGTGTGAATTGTCCTAAGCTTCTTGCCGAACTTGAATCGTCTCCAAGCGGTTTCAAGATATGATTGATCATGATAGGAAGTTGGTTCGGTTTGCTTCTAAGGACCTGTTAGCTCACCATGCATTAATTGTAACAAACTAAAATCGACTTGATTGCATTGGATGAGAAATGTGAAGCTAACTAAGGACCTTCTAGAGAAGTCACCTTGACTTGTAATGTGATTGAGGAGAAGGGAAGAAGCCCGGGATAAGGGTAAGACGCCAGAGACGCGAACCAACCCGCTAGTAGTAGGAATGTGCCCAGTCGGTGTGCGTGCACAAGCCAAACTTTCCTCTCTTGTTGGTTCTTCTTCGCTCCCTTACCTCTCACTGTCTCGTCTTCTCCCCGCCCTTCTTGTGCCTCTCTGTTTCGGGAGTGTCGGTGCCTTATGAACACTCTCGAGAGATTTCTAGGGGGTAAGAAGAATCTTAATCTTATTCTAGACCAATCGAAGATTTGCAAATTCAATCAAGGTCTAGGATATGATTTTCGAGAGGATAGAAGGAAGCATCCACCTGCCATACTCAGACCCATAGCCGTAGGTGTGATCGAGGTCAAGCCCAAGAACAAGAAAGTTCAATTTAGATCAACGGGCTTTGTCCAAGGGATTTCTGACAGCAAGGTGATTTCACCTGCAGCTTCGACCTCTCAGAAGGCGAAGCCATCTCATGCCACTTGACCCCTCGAGGCGGTATCATTGCACCTTCCGCCGGAAGGATGGGCATTTATTTGACCATTGCTTCAAGCGCCAAGATCGCGTAGAGACCGTGTTGCAGCTCTTAGGCGTATTCAGGGTCAGCCCCAGACCTTGAGTGCACCTAAGACCAACACGAGGTCTAGGCTTGCTACTGTTGGTAGCTTTGGGCAACATCGAGGACTTGGTTCTTCCGAGTTTTCTATTTTTCGTTCTCATGCTCCCTCTTGTCATGACTTCCGCCGTCCTGAGGGTAGATCTCGTTTCCATCGAGATAGCTACCCGCGGCGTGATCAGCGTGCTGCCGGTGCTCCGACTCGCTCTCCGTAGCGATCGGACCCAAGAATGACTTCAGTGCGCTCATAGACCTTACGCTTCTTTGAGCGACGGAGGCGAGGGTAGTTAGAGGTCGATCGTGTGTGACTACTTCTTACGCTCGACGTGTGACTCAAGATTGGGTTCCAAAATCTATCTTGATTTATCCCGATCGAGACTTTGCTCTCTTGTTGACTCGGGTTCCCGGCGAGGAAGGAAAGGTTTGGCTCAGACTCGGGTGTTCACGACACATGACCGGAGATTCACGTTGGTTTTCTTCCCTAGCCCGAGCTTCAGGTGATGAGACTATCACCTTTGGAGACTCTTCGTCTGGACGCGTCATTGCCAAAGGTACTTGTCGCGTTAATGACTCATTGTTTTAAAAGATGTTGCCTTGGTGAGTAAGCTACATTACAATCGCTTTCGGTTTCTCGACCACCGATGACGGTTTCGAGGTAAGTTTTAAGAAAACGCCCGCAAAATTGTTGATTCTTGAGCGGTTTGGTTTGCGGGATTTCTCGTTATGGGAGGATCTTCGTGCTGATTTTATTGAGTCTTTGGTGATCCTCTCGGTGTTTGCTTGCTTACGAGTCCGCGACCTTTCCTTACGGCATAGGAGACTTGGTCATATTGGATTTGACCATTTGACTCGAGTTAGCGGCCACGATCTCATTCGTGGTCGCCAAACTCAAGATGGTCAAAGATTTTGTTTGCGCTCCATGCCTAAAGACGGCAAGATGGTTGCCGCTTCTCATCCTCCGGTCACAATTACTATGACCGATGCAGGGACATTGCTCCATATGGATACGGTTGGACCGGCTCGAGTGCGATCGGCGGAGGGAAGTGGTATGTTCTTGTCGTAGTCGATGACTTCTCGAGGTACTCTTGGGTGTTTTCTTAGCCTCGAAGGATGAGACGTTTTCACATTTCCGAGGTCTTTTCAAGAGGCTTTCTCGTTGAGCTTCCGGTGCCTTACGAGCGATCCGCGATGACAATGGCACGGAGTTCAAGAATTCCTACTTTGAGAGCTTCGTGGTGAGGCAGTGTAGAGCACCGTTCTCTTCTCCATACGTCCCTCGGCCAGAATGGCGTTGTGAGAGAAAGAACCGCACCTTGGTCGAGATGGCGGGACGATGCTTGATGAGTACTCTACACCGCGGAAGTTTTGGTGAGGCTATAGCCACCGCGTGCCATGTTTCGAACATAGTTTTTCTTCTGCACACTTGCATCGCACTTCTTATGAGTCGAGATACGGGCGGCCCAGTGTTTCCCATTTTCGTGTGTTTGGTTGCAAGTGTTTTATTCAAGTCCGGGAACCTAGATAAGTTCGAGTCACGTTCTTGTGATGGACTCTTTCTAGGCTACTCGACTTCTTGGCGGCCTATAGGGTGCAGGCTGCGAGTCTAGCAAAATGGTAGAAACACAGTGAGGTAACCTTCGATGAGGCGGTCAGGGACTAGGCCCGATATCTCAGGTTCACTAGAGCAGTCCGAGACCATTTTCGTGGATGATGAGGATGATGGAGATGAGGGTTGTCTACCCGATCCAGTTCCTCCTCCACCCCTTGAGATGCCTTCTTCTACCGCACCTCAAGGTGATCAGCCCTTACCTTCTGCTTCTTCTGGAGCTAGTGGCTCTGTTCCTACCCCGTCAGGTAACGAGGTAGATGCCACTTCTTCATCTCATCCAGGACCTCCAAGACATATCCAAAAATCTCATCCTTCCGAGCGAGATGATTGGAGATCTATTTGAGCGAGTCACACGTTCCAAGTCCGGCGTGTCACTTTTCTCATCTCCACTCGCCTTCGTAGCTTCCTTTGAGCCCAAGGGCGTTTGCCATGCTTTATCGACGAGTCTTGGGTCAATGCCATGCATGAGGAGCTAGAGAGTTTCGAGAGAAACAAGGTGCGGGCGCTTGTTGAGCCCCTCGAGATCAAAATATCATTGGAACCAAATGGGTGTTCAAGAACAAGCAAAGTGAGGATGGGGTAGTCATTGAAACAAGGCTAGGCTGGTTGCATGTGGGTACTCCCGGGTTGAGGGTCCGGATTTCGAGGAGACCTTTGCCCCGTAGCTCGTCTTGAGGCCATTAGAATTCGCTTGCCTTTGCGGCTTCTAAGGGTTTCAAGCTTTACCGATGGACGTCAAGAGTGCATTTCTCAATGGCTTCATTGAGGAAGAAGTCTATGTCGACGACCTCCGTGTTTCGAGAACCCCAAATACCCTAGTCATGTCTTCAAGCTTTCCAAAGCATTGTATGGACTTAAGCAAGCCCCTAGAGCTTGGTATGAGAGGCTTAAGTCCTATCTATTGAGACATGATTTTGAGCCAACATGTAAAGTTGACAAGACCTTGTTCATTCGACGGCTTGGCAATGACCTTCGTCGCCCAAATTTATGTCGATGACATTATCTTTGGCGGCTCTTCTCATGCTCTAGTTTCACAGTTCTCGGATGTCATGAGCACCGAGTTTGAGATGAGCATGATGGGTGAGTTGACTTTCTTCCTTGGCTTCCAAATCAAGCGAGACTCGGGAGGTACCTTCTTGCATCAAGGCAAGTACACCGTGATCTCCGAGACGTTTCGACATGAGTGATGGAAAGCGGTGTCGACTCCGATGGCTTCTACGGCCACACTTGACCCGAGATGAGGACGGCGAGCAGTTGATCAAAAGAGTTCGAAGTATGATTGGCTCTCTCTTGTACCTCACGCCTCGAGACCGGACATACACTTTTCGTGTGTCTTTGTGCGGTTTGAGCTTCTCCTCGCGTATCTCACCTTTGGCGGTGAAGCGCATCTTTCGGTACCTTCGAGCTACCATTGACTATGGTATCTGGTACTCTTCCTCATCCTGTCTATCCCTTAGAGCCTATTCGGATGCAGACTTTGCCGGCTGTAGGATAGATAGGAAGAGCACCGCACTGCGGTTCATTGGCACTTCTCTCGTTTCTTGGTCTTGAGGAAGCGGTCCGGTGTTGCCTGATCCACCGCAGAGGTCGAGCACGTTCTTGCGCCGATTCTTTGTAGCCAAGTGCTGGATGGTCTCGACTCTCACGGGACTTTGGGTTGCTATCGATCGTGTTCCGCTCTTTTGCGATAACACGTCTGCGATTAGCATTGCTAAGAACCCAGTGCAAACACTCTCGGACCAAGCACATCGATATCGATATCACTTTCTTGAGACCATGTAGAGAAGGGTGACATCGTGCTCCGGTTGTGGAGAGTGACCACCGGTTGGTCGATATTTTCACCAAGCCTTTGGATAGCACGAGGTTTTCACTCATGGGAGAGCTTGGGGTGGTTTGTCCTTACGGACTATTGTGAGGGAGCTTTGGGATTTAATGCTTTATCATATTATTTATGCTTACGTATCCTTACTATTGCATCACATTTTGGGTGCATTGGGTTTAGTCCTTCTAGCATAGGTTAGAGTGTGTCTCTTCTTGAGTGCTTAGACTTCTTGCTCTTATCTTGTGCTTTCGGGATAGTGTTTCTTATCTCACTAGGTTGAGCTCACTCACTTCTTTTAGGTTCTAGCGAGGGTTGGGCCACCTCGGGTGAGCAGTGCGTGTTTGCTCTCTAGTGTGTGTTTTTCTCGACATTTGTTGTCACGGAGTCATATGGGGTAGATAGGAGTTAGTCCGAGTCATTAGTATTCTCTATCTTATCTATGCTTTAAGGACCGCCTATTTTCGTGATTTATTTGCCGACTTCTCGTTTTATTGCTTTGGTTGTGGGGAGTTCATTTGGGAACTTCTAGATTTTAATGATGACATAACTCAACTTGAACCGAAAGTTGCATCAATTGTTAAGGGTGAGTGGATGTTCTTCTTTGTATTTGTAACATAACTTAATGGAGCCATGATTATTATCCTTTCATGACATGTTTTCATTATAATACATTTTGCCATGACTTATGCTCCATTGCTAATTTGATCATGACTTTATATGTGTAGTCAAGTCTTTGCCCGATAGGTTAATTAAAATGCTAAATTTGATCTAATTCCTGTCATGTTCATATTTGAGACTAGTCAGCTTTGTGTTATCTTTTTATGGTTCTTGCCATGTCAAATAGGCTGAGTTGAGTCTTGAATCTTAGTTGAGCAATAGAATGAGCTATATAGTTTCTTGATGACATATAAGTTAGTACAATCTATCAAAAAAAATCTCTTACGTGCGAAAAACCGATCTCACCAATTCCTTCTCATGAGGCGGCTTGCCATTGCACAAGGCATGAACTCAGGGGAGATTTGGATGACCAAGATCATTTCCTTAAGCTTCTCGCTTGGAATGATCGCATAAGGCTTGAGGTCTAGCACATGACAAAAATATGATTGAAAACAATCATGAGATCTCAAAAGAAAAATGTCAAAAGTGCTCAATTAAAAAAAAATTCAAAGTACTTCAACAATCACTCTAGTTGGCTCAACACTAGCTTCTTGATTCCATTTAGCTCATTGGCATGGCTTGCATCATTTGTGGATATCATTAGCTAGACTAAAATCATGATTGACTTGACTTGCTAAGCACTTCAACTAAAATTCAGAATATGCCTTATGTTGCTTAGCTTCTCTTTACATACTTAGTCATGATCTTTGTAGCATATTTGTATGATATGGCTTGATGTAATATATGTTGGTCATTTTGGATAATTCTCATGGCTCTACATACTTAAAAAAAAAAGATCAAATCAGCCTTTCATCCATTTTCATGACTTTTTCTCCTTCTTTCATTCTTGATGGGTTTATTGCCAAAAGGGGGAGAAATTAGTGGTAGAAAAAGCCACTTGGGAGTTTTGAGGAAAACTTGTTCTTTCTTTTGCTCCTTCTGTCGACATGGTCATTAGCTTCACTCTTGCTCTTATGGACCATGTTAGACTCTTCAAACTCAACTTTGTGCTTTTTCGGTATTTGTCAATATACTCATCAAGGGGGAGATTGAGAGACCATGTGAAGGTCATCCCATTGTGAGTGATGAGTAATTGACATCTGTTTTCAAAAGTCGAGTTTGAGTCGGTTTGTTCGGACCCAGACGTTGCTTGGTGCAACGGGCTCGGTCAGACTTTGGTCAAGCGAAGTCGTATGGGTTAGGATGTATATTCTATTATTGCGACTTGTTTGATCTTGCTAATGCTATTTGCGCGTTCATGTATCGAGCGGTGCTATGTGACGTGTTTTCTTGTCTGTGTGACTGCAGGACAGCGAGGCGGAGTCGTGGCGAGACACGTGGACCGGACTAGGCGCAGGTGGCGCTGAGGTCAGAACGGTCATGAGGTGTCGAAGACGACGTGGACTCGACGTGTTGCGGAGCGTGCGAGACAAGGAGCGCGGAAGCTTCCCGGAAGGTGCAGGAGGGGCGAAACGGGAATTTCGCAAGGCTGCACAAGCGGAAGACGGCTCCGTTAGGGTTTAGCCGGCGTAACGGGTTAGAGACCCGTTAGCCAATGGCTATAAATAGAGGTGAGGGGCTGCATACCCCTTAGGACACAATAGAGTGAGTTAGGGTTTTAGAGCTCATTTTATCTCTTTGTGTGTTGTGTTCCTCCCAAGTAGCATGTGTGGCTCTTGGTGTTCTTGAGGATTGAGAGGGAAAGGATGGATTGAAAATCTTGTAATCTTTCATGGATATGAATTTATCTGAGATGGTTTGAGAAGGTTTTTGTGCTTATGTTCTTCTGCATGAGTGTGTTATCTTTTCTCTCTTAAGTTTCCTTCTTTTGATTGTTGATTGCTTCGGCTCCCTCTTGATCGTTTGCTGATCTTCTTTGTGTTGTGCTCCTCTGCGTTGCAGTATGGGATAAGTGGTTCAAAACTTCAATCAGTACTTTTTGCTCTTCTCAACCAATCAATCTTTGCGTCTATTTTCTTCAGGCCATCTAGCTGCTGTTCCTTTTTCTTGTTTGATTTTTCTCAGGAAGCTGCAGCCAAGCAATATGGCAGACAAGTTCTTGGAGAACACTCCTGTACCGACAAGAGTTCTGTTGTTATTTTCTTTTCAGTTGTTCAGTCAGCAGACCGTATCTTCTCATTGATGATTTCCTTCTCTTTTACTTTCTCTGTTATTTTCAGTAGTACTTTTCTTTTGGTTTTAGTCTGAAACTTTGAGAAGTCTTTTATGTTCTTTTGGGAGCACGTCAAGGAGTTTTGGAGCGACAAGTTTGTGCAGGTTTTCATTTATTTTGCGGTTTTGACCCCTTGCATGTAGTCCAAACGATCTCGGTTTTGGCTGAAATTTTTACTGTCTACGCACCGATCTAAGCTGATTCTATTTGAGTAGCATGCAGTCCAAAATTCTTCTTTTTTTTGTATTTTGCTGGCAGCAAAATCTGCTCCCGATTTCTTTGATTCTTTAGTTCGGCTACTCCCTGGACAACAGCAGTTCGGCAGCTGAACCTGCTGTACAAACTCAGTTTCGGTTCTTTTCAGATTTCCTTTCTTGCTGCAGCTCTTGTCTTCTCTTCTTTTCTCCTTTCAGTTATCTTTTCAGTCTGCCTTTTCAGTTTGTAGTTCAAGCCTTTTGGTATTTACAGAACAAAACATCAGTTGTTATCCTCCTTGCTTGGGACTACAGTTTCTTGTTTCTCAAAACATCGGCCGAATATTTTTAATATCCTCTCTATTGTCTTGATCTCGAGTTTAGTATTTAGTGGGGGAAATTTTTAAAAGAACGACATTCACCCCCCCTCTGTCGCCATTTCCGGTCCTACAAGTTCATGTTTCCATTTTTTGTGATATGATGGTTATATTTGCAAATATGTCTTGCAAATGGTTGAAGCTTATATTTAATCCTTGTGTCATGATTCTAAAAGTGTGCAAATGTATTTTGCAATTTGTTGGGAATCATGTCTGGTACTTGTATGCATGATACTAAAGTTTGCAAATGTGTTTTACAAAATCTGGTGAAGTATCTGTATTCCTCAGGACAATTGGAACTACCGCAATATAACCTGCGGTATTGCTGTGGACCGGAACTACCAGCGTTTTAATCACGGCACTACCGCGTGAGTTGGTGGTCGAAACCTGCGTGGTCAAAACCGATGTGGATGAACCGACTTGGTTGAAACTGATGTGGTCGAAGATCAAGTGGTCAAGAGCCAGAGTGGTCAAACCAAGGTGGTCGAAGACATGTGTGGTCAAAGTCCAGAGCGGTCGAGCCCAAGTGGTCGAAGACTAGAGTGGTCGAACCGACTTGATCGATCCAACGTGGTCGAAACCAACATGGTCGAGATCTGTGTGATCAAAACCAGCATGGTCGAAACTAGCGTGGTCGAACCAGCGTGATCAAAGACAGCGTAGTCGAAACCAACATTGTCGAGATCTGTGTGGTCGTAACTAGCGTGGTCGAAATCGACGTGGTCGTAAACCAGCGTGGTTGGAATCGGCGTGGTCATAGGCCTTCGTGGTGGTAAACTAGCGTGATCGGAATCGACGTGGTCATAGACTTTTGTGGTCGTAAATCAGCGATCAAAATCGAGAGGGTCGAAACAATGTGATTAAAACAACATAGTGAAAGATCAATGGGGTGGTCGGAGATCTGTGTGATCGAAGATTGACGTGGTCGAAGATCGACATGGTTGAGACCTGAGTGGTCGAAACCAACATGGTTGTGTACCAAGGTAGTCACGATTGGAGTTTTCGACCAACTCTGTGTGAGCGGTCCAATTAGCTCTATGTGAGTGGTACGATCGGCGAGCGGAAGTACCGGTTCTGTGTGAGCGGTACTACCGATGAGCGAAAGTAACGACTCTATGTGGGTGGTATTACCGGCGAGCGGAAGTTGGCGAGCGGAAGTTTTGGCTTAGCGGCATATTTTTCTAGAGAGACACCTGTGTGGAGTCTTCTCGTCCCCGAGGAAATCGGTAGTTCCGCACGAGTGTAACGGTACTTCCGATAATCGGTAGTACCGGACTTTGCACTTCGGAACTACCGGATTTGTCTGTAATGGCTACTTTTCTGACCGTTGAAAAGGGGAGAAGAAGTACTGGCCTTAAGCCGGCGGTACTTCCGATTTCCTTGTTTTTTTAGGGATTTGGTTTCAACAGCTAATTTTCTTGTGTGGGGTATAAATACCCCCTTGTAGCCGGTTGGAGAGGGAGTTGCTTGACCCATTTCTATTCCCTTGAGCTAGTGTGAGACTCTCTACTCAATTATGCATGTGTTGTACTTTGTGAGCAAGGAGAAGGGATCTAGATTGCATGTGTTGCATCTAGAGATGGACTTGGTGTCTATTTGAGCTTGTGTATTCGTTGCACGTGGTGAGAGTCAAGCGGTGGGCTTGACTTGTTACTCTTGGAGTTTGTTGACTCCTAGACGGTGTGGGACGTTGTGCGTGGTGATCTTTTCAAAGAAGATTGTGAGAAGACTTAGCGACGCGTGAAGGTTGGAGCTCACCTACCCGGAATGGGAAAGAGCTAGCACTGGTAGATTGAGGTGTTTCGGCTTAATTCGTGGAGCCGGTCCAATTCGTTTGGGCTAATCTCAACGTGGACTAGGGGAGAGCGGCAGCTCTCCGAACACCACGGTAAAAAGAGACCGTGTCTATTGTAGTTTGTTTTCTTGTGCTCAATTTACCTTCAAGCAATTTACTTTCATATAATTAAATTGATTGCTTGTCATTTAAAATTTCACACCTTGACATAGCATAAAATTGTTGGTGCGCTTAGGTGAACTTAATTGATATAGATGTTGTTTGTGCTAAACCAAATTGATTTAAGTTTTCGTATTGTTTACTTGGTTTAGACAAATAGGAAAGGTCTTGAATTGTTAATAATAATTAGAAGAGAATGTTTAGACCGTCTATTTACCACCCTCTAGTCAGCCTACTCGATCTTACAGCTGTGAATTGATAGCGCGATAGGGTTTCGCTTGGTGGTCATAAAATCTAGCACGTGTGTTCTTGTGAATTGAAAGTGCAAGCTCTTGCGTTAGCAATGAGAGATCACTACAATTCGAGAGATTACATGTGAGTAACTTGATTCACGTTGAGATACAGGCGACTCTCTTCAACACCTAGCAAAAAAGTGGTGGTAGCCACCACCTATCAGCATAATTAGATTTAATAATAAAAAATGTTAATGCCTGTTTTTTAGACTGTAGCTTATGATTTTTGGTTATGATTTATTAATCTAATAAATAGTGATTGCTGAGAAACTACTAAAAAGCTAAAAGAACATAGCCTAAAATATGTGCAACGTGAACAAATACTGCCAAGTATGTGGTGTAAATGCCTATTTGCTAGAACCATTCCGTATGGACGCTTTTGAATATACATCTTTGTGCTTACAGTAATTTACTCTCTTCTTTTGGAGAAGTTGCTCAGCCATTGAAGCAACATGCGTGCACAACATTGCATCTTGTATGGACCAAAAAAAAAAAAATACAACGGTGGTTCACTCGTCTCCAAGACAGAAACTGGAAACCACCACCGAGGTGCTGATCACCGAGCCATTAAGAACATATACAATAATTTATATTAGCTGTCTATAAAACTATACTATATAGGATTTAGATTATACTAATATGAGAGAAATATGTTATTTAGTATTTAATAGACGATTTTCTATTATCTATATCATTGTATAGATAATTATATAGATAAAATATTAATTATGTGAGTCTATTATAGATAAATTGTATAAACAATACATTGTATGAGTTATTATTTATTCTATCTATAGATAATATAGAAATGTATTATAGATAACCATTATCTATAGCATTGTACATACTGTGAAATTTTTTGAAGTTTTTTTAAATACTGAATTCAAAGTTCAAAGGGTCACAATCAAGAAAAAGAAAAAAGAAAAATAAAATTTCCTCCCAAATTCTTAGCGGGTCAAACGAGCGACCACCGACCCGCGTAGCCTCGTCGCCTTCCTCCCTCCCGCAACCACCACCTCCTCTGCCTCCCGCCTCCCGTTCGCGCACAGAGTCGAGACGAGAGAGAGAGAGAGAGAGACCAACCGCCGCGACGAGGACACCTTCCAGGAGGCGTGCGGGCGGGCGGTCCGGTGATCACCGGAGGCGGCGGAGATGGTGTCGTCGTCGCGGATCTTCGAGTACTTCGTGGTGTGCGGGCTGGGGCCGGAGATCCGGGCGCTGGACGGCGCCAAGGGCTTCCACGGCGCCGACGACATGTACATGCCTGCCTTCCTCGACCAGTTCCCGCCCTCCAACCACGCGCTCTACCCTCCCCGCCCCGCAGCTCCCACCGTGAGTCGCAGATCCCGCCCTCCCCTCCCTTCCTCAATTGGTCCTGTCTCGATCTGCTTAGGGATCTTATCGTTCGAATTCTCGGTGAAATAGGGCCGAATTGGTGGTTACTGCGAAATGCTGCGTGTATTGTTAGCAACCTAGCATTTGGTTGGGGTGGCGTGTTACCAATTTCGGGAATTTTGATCGTTAAGATGTGAATTCGTGATGCTCTTGTGCAGTGGGTTTAGTATCGTATGTGCCAGAGGTGAATTGAAGGAGCCAGAAATTGGTGAAAGGCTGGGAAAGTATAGACGGATAGACCGCGCCGTGGATTGCCGGCCTTCTGTGTGGTACTGCTTCCTGCACACTTGCTGGCGTGCTGGAGAGGTGCTTTTGCGCCGCCACTTGCTTGCCTTCTGCGCCGTGCCACCGCTTGCTCACCAGCCTACTGGTCCTGCGCCGCCATTTGCTTGCCCAATCACCTACTCTGTTCAACTCCATTCTATTGGGTTTGAGATTTTGATTTAGGGATTAGTGGGTTGAGCTCCTGTGCCAGTGGGACATACTCTGCTCTAGTAGCCACTAGAGACTAGCCTAACTGCCCAACAGAGGCTTCTTCTTCCTTCGACAATTGCCTTCTTCTCTCTTTTCTGGACACCACGATTGGAGGTTCGGAACTCATGTTAGTTAGGGCAAACACCGAAGTAGCTAGGGAGGGGGTCCCTTGTCGACTTGTTGCTGCTGGCCTTCTAGGGCAAGTACCCCGGCTTGCCCCAGGGGTGTCTCTGCCCTGGGGCCGGCGGTGTGATGCTGTGTGAACTGGTGGAAGCAGGGAATTTGTATGCAGTACGTCTGTGTGGTTAGAGATGATTGAACATGGAAGGGTACTGTTACAATGCTAGTGATGTAATTGTGATCATGTGATGTATGTAGGGGCATCTTGTTGTAGCATGTGCAAGTGCAACTCATATCCCTGCTGCATGACCATTTTATACCATCGCATATAATTTTAACTGAAATTAGTTTGCAGCGTCAAACTGAAATGGTAAGCGATATATTGTCGAAATTTCATGTTAATGAAAAATAGTATGAAAAGAAGGGTGGGATGTTCTATGCAACTGTTTTAAGTATTGCATGTTTTTAATCATTGGTGGATAATACCATGAAGATTTGGCAGGAAGATGAAGTTGGAGGGAGTGAACTGTGAAACCCATAAATAATGAGCTAAAATATTTGCCAGATGACTCAAAATAAAAGAGGAAATAGTTTAAAATAAAAGGAATGTGAATGCATTCATGTTATAATACTTTTAAACTGCTGGGTGACAATCATGATACCTTGTCTCTGTTTTATCCCTGAATTTAATCCTTTCGTTTTATTTGTGTATCTGAACCCGTCTATCATTGTCCGGTGATAACTGCAGTGTGTTTTGCCAGCGGGAGTAAGAATATACTCATCTGGGTTGGACGCAAATGATGTCTCAACCTATCCACGGAGTTATCCCATAGTTTTGACAGGTACATGCAACAGCCATTCAGATTCATTGTTCCCATTGAAAGTTGATATTCCCAAACTTTTGGACATGCTGTTTAACCCTTCTAGTTAAAACTATGATTGCTTACTGTATACAGATCACCCTCTTATTTAAGTTGTCATTTCTTGTAGAGGGAGATGGTTCAAAAATTTACGTCAGTTGTATTGCATTTCGGGATCCAATTTGTGAAGATATTACTGAAGCCTACCAAATTCTGGCAAATTCTTTTGCTGATAAATGCATCTGCCTTGTATCCCATTCTCCTAGTTTTCAAGTCCTTCGTGATGCCCTAGAAGAAATATTTGTCCTTTGTTTTTCCCCTGCTGGGTGTAGGTAAACTTCATTATTCATGCACTTTATATACTCTGGTCTCAACTTTCTTATGGCCTAATTTTTGCTGGCTCTGATTTCAGCGAGCCGTTGTGGGACATAATATCCCATGTGGTGTCAAATGTTCCATTACCAACACCGGGAAAGGATCGTGTCTTATTTGCCATTGAGAATTGCCTTCTTTCTGTGGAGGCTCCTTCAAAAGAATGGCTTCCTCACGCTGATGTATGGCTCCCTTGTTCATTATGTTTCTCAACCATATTTCCAGTACCATTCCTCCCTTTGACTAGAATACCTCCATACTATTTATATTAAGCTTACTGTGGCTGCAGATATCCTTCCAGCCATTGGTGCAGTGTCTGGATGTTGATAAACTAATACAGCTCTTTACTGCTGTTCTTCTTGAAAGAAGGATATTGCTACGATCAAATAAGTTCGTTGAGTTTCACTTTGCAATTTTTTACCATGTTTTTTCTTCCTACCAGCTGATCCTTATGTCTGTATATCATTAGTTTTATGAGTGAAGGAATTGTTACTTCGGAAACAATAACTTGATATGAAAGTGTTTGATGCATGCCATGTTAGAGATTGTGTCCTGATCTGATTAGGATCAGGTCGCATTGAGTCCTGATCCGATTAGGATCAGGTCTAGTCGGTTAAGATCTTTTAGATATCCTCCTCAATCTCTTGTATTTAGTATCTAACCGTGAGATAAGGCTGGAGATCTGATTAGAGATAGAAGGTATAGATTAGTTTCCTTATAATCAGATTCAGATCAGATCTCCTTTCCTTGTGTATCACGGCTCCTTCTGTAATTGCTTTTGGGCTCTAGCCCTATATTAACACGCAGGGATCGGCAGGGATCCTTAAGGCCAATAGTTCACATGGTATCAGAGCCTCTCCCATCAATGGCAAGCACCTCTAGTTCCTCTTCTATCTTTCCCTTTGCCATCCTAGTAACTGAAAAACTCACCAGATCCAATCATGCGTTGTGGAAGGCGCAAATTCTTCCCACAATGCGCGGTGCTCAGATGATGGGGTTCCTGGATGGGACTACCAAAGCTCCACCAGAAGAAATCGAAGCCAAACAAGGCGAAAAGACAGGCAAGATCTCCAATCCAGAGTATGTTCAGTGGTTGATCAAGGATCAACAAATCCTTGGCTATCTGCTGTCATCTCTGTCCAGAGAAATCTTGATCCATGTCGCAGTCAAGAAGACGGCTGCTGAAGTATGGCAGACAATTGAAGCAATGTTTGCTTCTCAAGTGCGTGCACGATCGGTAAATACGCGCATAGCGCCAAGGTTATTAAGTCGTAAAGTCGAGTCGAGTCGTGATGCTACCGACTTAGAGATTAGTCGTGACTAATCCCGACTAGTCGTCGACTAATCTACTACTACTTGCTTGTTGCTTCTACTACTAACTGCCTTCTATCACCACTACTACTTGCTTGTTGCTTCTACTACTAAGCGCCTTCTATCACCACTACTACTTGCTACTCGCTACCCGGGCTCGAGTGGAAGAATACCGGATCTTGCTTTAGAAGAATGCATCAAACCGAGTCTAAAAGAAAAAAAACTAGGATCAAGATCCGAAAATAGAGCGACAAAATAAAGGAAGAAGATGGGAGTAAGTGGAAGAACAAAGCGTCAAACGGATGAAGATCGAGCAAGATCCAATTAGGCGTTCGACTCGCTCATGTTGGTCGACTAGTCGCGGCTAGTCGCCGACTAGTCGGCAAGTCGACCGACTAGTCGGCAAGTCGACCGACTAGCGCAACTAGTCGAGTCGATGGCACTAGTCGGTGCCTGTGTGCCGACTTGTCAACTAATCGACGATTAGTCACGACTAGTCGCGCGACTTAATAACAAGGCATAGCGCTAGCCACAACTCAGAAAGGAAATTCGAGTGTGGCCGAATATATTGGCAAGATGAAAACACTAGCAGATGAGATGACATCTGCAGGAAAACCTCTAGAAGATGAAGAATTGGTCTCTTACATCCTGAGTGGTCTTGACATGGAATACAATCCAATTGTGTCAACAATTGTTGGACGTGCTGAACCAGCCTCGGTTGGAGAAGTCTACTCTCAACTTCTCAGTTTTGAGCAAAGGATTCAACTGCTACAGCAAGGCAACCTGCTGCAGTCTTCTGCAAACTCTGCTATGCGCGGACGCGGAGGATTCCAGCGCAGTTTTCAAAGAGGACGTGGGCGTGGGCGTGGCACTAGTGGTCGCAGCAACTACAACTACACATCAAGCCGTTCAAACAATGGTGAAGATACCCGTCCCAAGTGTCAACTCTGCAAGAAGAGAGGCATCTGGTTGAGGTCTGGCGGCACGATTTGATGCGATTTCATCCCTCCAAATGAGAAGGCTAGTGCAATGCTATCACTACTCCTTATGGTGTGGACACTAATTGGTATGCAGACACGGGTGCTACTGATCACATTACCAGCGAGCTTGAGAAGCTGACTGTTCGTGACAAGTATGGAGGCGGTGATCAGATTCATGCGACAAATGGGCGGTATGGACATTATGCATATTGGTCATTCACATATTCACATCCCTAATCGCAATCTTCATCTTAAAAACATTCTTCATGTTCCTAAAGCTGCAAAGAATCTTGTTTCTGTTCATCGGTTTGCTGCTGACAACCATGCTTATTTTGAGTTCCATCCTGGTTTTTTCTTGATTAAGGATCAAGCAACGGGGCACACTCTTCTGCAGGGCAAGAGT
Source organism: Bonia amplexicaulis (assembly GCA_036346245.1). Taxonomy (NCBI): domain Eukaryota; kingdom Viridiplantae; phylum Streptophyta; class Magnoliopsida; order Poales; family Poaceae; genus Bonia; species Bonia amplexicaulis. The sequence continues at coordinate 24,342,878 of CM070737.1, forward strand.
AAAGGAGGTCTTTATCCCCTTTCATCCATTGTCTCAAGAAAACAAGCTTTTGGAGTTTCCAAGCCATCATTGTCACAATGGCATAGTCGTCTAGGTCATCCTTCACCTTATGTCACTCAACGTGTCATTAGTCATAATAATCTGCCTTGTTCTTTAGAATCAAATAAAAACTCAGTTTGTAATGCTTGTCAGCAGGCAAAGAGTCATCAGCTTCTGTTCTCCAGGTCCTCTAGTGAGTCTAGTGTTCCTTTAGCACTCATTTTCTCTGATGTATGGGGACTTGCCTCAGAATCTGTGGGCAGAAATAAGTTTTATGTCAGTTTTATTGACGATTTCAGCAAGTTTACTTGGATATACTTGTTAAAGAACAAATCTGAAGTACTTCAAAAGTTTCATGAATTCCAAAATCTTGTTGAAAGATTATTCAATAGAAAAATTCTCTCTGTCCAAACAGATTGGGGTGGTGAATATGAAAAACTCAATACCTTCTTTCAAAAGATAGGAATTTCTCATCGAGTCTCATGTCCTCATACCCATCAACAAAATGGTGCTGCAGAAAGAAAACACAGACATATAGTTGAAGTTGGTCTAGCTCTTCTTTCATATGCCTCTATGCCTCTTAAATTTTGGGATGAAGCTTTCATGGCTGCTACCTATTTGATAAACCGCACACCCAGCAAAATCCTCAATTGGTCCACTCCCTTGGAGCGTCTCCACAACACTCCTCCAGACTACTCCTCTCTTCGTGTCTTTGGATGCGCCTGTTGGCCTAATCTTCGCCCTTACAATAATCACAAACTTCAATTTCGTTCAAAGCAATGTGCTTTTCTTGGTTATAGCAATCTACATAAGGGATTCAAGTGTCTAGACATTCCCACTGGACGGATTTACATCTCTAGAGATGTAATTTTTCATGAGCAAGTCTTTCCTTTTGCCCAGCTCAATCCGAATGCAGGAGCGAGACTTCGGTCTGAGATCCTTCTTCTTCCCAATGAATTGTCTCATTCTGTTGATCAAGGGGGTGAAAATGTGTTTGATCAATCTGCTGATACATGTCCTCCTGATGAATCTGAATCTGCTAACTCCATGGAACTAGATGAATTTTCAGGAAGGATTGATGGAGTACAGGTACACACGTCCCCAGTTGAATCTGCAGAAGTTTCTGACATAGTACTGCAGCCGAAACCACACATCACTCAAGTCTACAACAGGCGCACTCGGGATCCAACATTCATACCTGAGTATGCACAACCTGCTCCGATGTTTTCTGCTCAAGAAGGAACATCTGATGCTTCCTCTAGCAGTATGACATCATCTTCTTTTGATAACAGCATTGCAACATCCCCTTTATCTGATGACAATATGGTATTGACCACATCGGATAGCAGCCCAGCGTCGTTTGCACCCAGTAATAGCACATCTTCACAAGCTCCTGCTTCAATGACATCTCAATACCGTCCAGTAACAAGACTGCAAAGAGGTATCACTCAACCCGCAATCTTTACTGATGGTAGAGTCAAATATACTGATGGCAGAGTTAAGTATAGTTTTCTTACTTCAAATGGAGAACCTCATACTATAGAAGAAGCCTTGAAAGATAAAAATTGGAAAAGAGCAATGGATGAGGAATATATGGCACTGAAAAATAACAAAACATGGCACTTAGTTCCATCTAAGAGTGGAATAAACTTGATTGACTGCAAGTGGGTCTATAAAATCAAAAAGAAGGCTGATGGCAGCATAGATAGATATAAAGCTCGGTTAGTTGCAAAAGGTTTTAAACAAAGATATGTGATTGATTATGAAGATACTTTTAGTCCGGTTGTTAAAGCAGCATCTATTAGAATTGTCTTGTCTATTGCTGTTTCACAAGGCTGGAGTCTTCGTCAACTTGATGTACAGAATGCTTTCCTCCATGGTGTCCTTGAAGAAGATGTATATATGAGGCAACCTCCTGGGTATGAAGAGAAGTCTCTTAAGAACTATATTTGCAAATTAGACAGATCTTTGTATGGTCTCAAACAGGCACCAAGAGCATGGTATTCCAAACTGAGTGAAAAACTACAAAAACTTGGTTTTATTCCTTCCAAAGCTGACACATCCCTGTTCTTTTATAGGAAAGGGAATACTGTGTTTTTTATGCTCATTTATGTTGATATAATTGTTGCTAGTTCAAATCCTGATGCTACTACAGCTCTCCTTGAAGACTTGAGATCTGAGTTTCCTCTAAAGGATTTGGGTGACCTACATTATTTTCTGGGCATTGAGGTTAAGAAAATACAAGATGGTATCCTTCTAACTCAGGAAAAATACACTACAGATCTGCTGAAAAAGGTACAGATGTCTGATTGCAAATCAGCAAATACTCCTATGTCGGTAAGTGATAAATTAACAACACAAGGAGAAAAAACTTGGAATAGAAGATTGTACTAGATACAGAAGCATTGTTAGAGCTCTACAATACTTGACATTAACAAGACCTGACATCTCTTTTTCAGTGAACAAAGTCTGTCAGTATTTGCATACTCCAACCGCTCTGCACTGGATGGCAGTCAAAAGAATATTGAGATATCTGAGACATACATTGGGTAGTGGGCTAAAAATAAGTGAATCATCCTCCATGTTAGTCTCAGCTTTCTCTGACGCAGATCGGGCCTATTGTCTAGATGATCAAGATCGTAGGAGGTTTTGCAGTCTTTCTAGGAAAAAATCTTATTTCATGGAGTGCACGAAAACAGGCAACGGTGTCAAGATCTAGTACAGAAGCAGAATATAAGGCAGTAGCTAATGCTACAGCCGAAATCATGTGGGTTCAAACTCTTCTCAAAGAACTTGGGATAAACAGTCCAGCTGCCGCAAAACTATGGTGTGACAACATTGGTGCAATGTATCTATCAGCCAATCCTGTTTTCCATGCCCGAACAAAACACATTGAGGTGGATTATCATTTTGTTCGAGAAAGAGTCAAGAACAAATTGTTGGATGTTGAATTTGTTTCTTCAGGTGATCAAGTTGCGGATGGATTTACCAAAGCTCTTCCAGTAAAACAGCATGAGGAATTCAGATACAATCTCAACTTAGATAAGTTGTGATTGAGGGGGAATGTTAGAGATTGTGTCCTGATCTGATTAGGATCAGGTCGCATTGAGTCCTGATCCGATTAGGATCAGGTCCAGTCGGTTAAGATCTTTTAGATATCCTCCTCAATCTCTTGTATTTAGTATCTAACCGTGAGATAAGGCTGGAGATCTGATTAGAGATAGAAGGTATAGATTAGTTTCCTTATAATCAGATTCAGATCAGATCTCCTTTCCTTGTGTATCACGGCTCCTTCTGTAATTGCTTTTGGGCTCTAGCCCTATATTAACACGCAGGGATCGGCAGGGATCCTTAAGGCCAATAGTTCACATGCCACACATTCATGCTGAAATTATCTTAAGGCTGATCCGCTGATGGACTTCTCTTTTGTTCATATTGCAGGTATACACTATTGACTCTAGTTTCAGAAGCCATATGCCATTTAATATATCCGATTAGGTGGCAGGTAGGTTTTATTCAAATGTGTGCTATTTTATTCCCAAGTTTTTCAGTGGGCTTCACAACTATGTTGGAAAACAGTTGTTGCAATTGAGGAATTGATTCATATTTGTTTCCAGGGATTCTCATTGTTGTTACATTATCTGCTCATCCAGTGAATTACTCCCAACTTATTTGTTGTGCCTGCAGCATGTCTATATCCCAATAATTTTCTCTAGTGGGGTTGACTACATTGATGCTCCGACACCCTACATGATGGGACTTCATTCAGGTGTGGACACATCTACGGTGACAATGGATGGTGTAAGTTGTAACATTAAGATGAAGTTTCCATTTGCCAAACTTTCTGTCTTTGCTTGCCTCTGTTCTTTTGGAATTATGTACTACTTCTCATTTATCGGTGTGAAATAGGCTTTTTGAAAATTGTTTCCTCCACCTGTATTCTTTGCTGACTGAATTGTTTTCCTTTCACAACCGATGTTTGAATGCCACATCTTGATTTTATTGGATTCACAAGTCACAACACAATCCTTGTATTTTTAGGTTTTTTACCATGAAGTCATGAACTGAAGACTAGGGTGTGTACAAGGTATATTAAAATGCTCCTAGAGTGAATGTGTTTGCTTCAACATATTCCAAGAATTAGTAAGCTTACTAGTATCTGGAGCTTGAGAGCACATGATTTTCTTCTTGATGTGTGGATAATTTTCATGAAAACAATGTGGCTGATTTGTAACTAAACATGTTCTAGAGTAGCCATATCAAAGCAACCATAATAACAGAAGTTGATTTGCGCTTAGAGATAAAACTTAGAAATTCTATATACCACGTGCTTCCGATTCTATATACCATGTTCTTAGAGATAAAACTTCTTGCATTGCATATATTAATACATTTTCTAACCATGATGTTGCACTATTCCTCCAAGTTTTGTTCGTTTGTTTGCCAATAATGCAAACTTTCCATTTCCTTGTTATCTCTCTCTTATTTTTCTCAAACTGTACCACAGTGACGCACTGCAATGATGCGATGGTAATGCATGTGATTGCAGGTAGTGGTGGTAGATCTCGAATACAATCGGATAACCACCTCGGAAGAAATTCCTCCAATACCAGAAAATGAACATAGTTTCTTGCGTGGTGAGATATTAAAACTGCTACAACCCAATGTAATGGGTATTGATTACATGAAAATCAATCTTGGCAGTATGGGTGACCATTCTTTAAGGACTGGTACAAAATCATGGGGGCAGGAGCATGATTTTCAGCTTAGGTAATTCTGTGCCACTTTTCTAAGTTTAATTTGTGCTGTGCACAATTACAAATTAATACGATGGTTACGCAAGCATTCTACTGAAGGTAGGTCTAGTAGGCTAGTACCATGCTAGCATTCAACTGAATTGAGGCCTAGTACCATTCTAGCATTGTACTGAAGGTAGGCCTAGTACCTTAGACAAGTATACTGTAGTTTCATTCTAGTGCCTGCGCAAGCATACATACACATGGATCAGAATCAGTGCATATAGACTATTCTGGCACAAGCAGCAGAACTTCACAACGACAGAGCATGGTAAAATCATTGGGAGCAAAAGAAAACAGGTTCAACACTAACCGGATAGGAGTTGATAATTCTTTATGATGAATGGTTTGATTGTGAATTAACACCAAAGACTATTTTGGGTCTTCATACTACTACTATGCAGAAACTTGGAGTCTTGATGTCATGATCTAAGTTTTAAGACTATTTGTTCTCCGTTGGGTGATATATCATGGGAACAGCTTTATTAGTTGATGTTCTTTTTTTGTGCAGGCTGATATTCTTCAGATTCTTTGCACAAATTATGAGTGGTTACCATAACTTCATTGTAAGCCATCATGTCTAATAAATTTTCTGACAGCTATTTGCCTACAATATTCTTTTTTGGTAACTCGAGAGGTTTTGTTTGCCAGGATAATGCTTCACCAAGTGGTTTCAATTCTCAAGCATTTCTTAAAAAGCGTTCTCGAGCAACTAATCAGCCTGTCGAGTCCATGTCGATGGTATGCTTAGTTGCTTACTATTCATGTTATACCTTTTTCTGGTTTCTTTGTGTTGTTTATTCATTTTTTTTATCCTTATGTGAATATGATGTTGTCATCATTGGTCATTTACATTTTTATATATTTGAGGAGTAAATAAAAAAAGGTGAACCTGGGAAAGTATCTTTTGGTTCCTCAACTTTGAGAATGTGTCTTTTGAACCCTAAACTTTATAGTAGTACTATTTTGGTCTCTCAACTTTGGGGGCAGGTGCAATTTTTCTCCCTTCCGTTAAATGAATTGCAAATTTATTAAGTGTCGGTTCCAGTGTTCACCTAGGCGCTAGTCGGGCAGCAGACCGGCGCCTAGCACCTAATCGCCGCCTAGGCAGGACAAATCGGCTAAGCGGTCGCCTAGGGGATCAGTGGTCGGATTGTCCCATTTGCCAGTGCTCGGAAGGTCTATTTGGACTTACCTCCGATGTTTAGGGACCAAAATAACGCCCTCATAAAACTTAGGCCACAAAACAAAACAGACCTGATCCCAAGGTTGAGGGACCAAAAGGAATGACTTTTCCTGATGAACTATCCAAATTTTAGTCTGTTATTTTCAGCGGATATTTAAATATTAGATAATAACCATGAATTATTTGTTTCTGAAAATTTCTATTACAAGTCACGTATAAGGTTGCGATCCAGTGTTATCTTTCTAGAATGCATATCAGAAATTGGCTTAAGATAAATAGAGCTATATTGCACCTAAGCTAATTGCCATTTAATGCATGTGCCGTATAAGTGCATCCTACTGAGAGCATGGAAGTGCTGTTCAAGCTGTATTATGGTTCATTAACTTGTAGAAGTAACTAAGGATCTGCTGAGTTCTGAGTCTTGAAGTTTGGTTCCTTCTCTGTTCTACATTTTTCATGAGTCTTCTATATGCATATCTGGGGTTGACACACACGTACACATATACTTAAAAAGCAATAGGCTGGAAGCTCTTTACCATCTGAATTCTGAAATTTAGAATTTACTTAGATTTCATCTGACAAATTAGTTACCGAATGCGTTGATGAATGTGAATTGCTCTTACACAGTTACACTTGTTGATCCTGCTGACAGAACTCGATTTTTGCTGATGCTACTTGAGTTTTATTTGTTGCTCACAAGAACTTACCTGTTTCATACTGTGACAGCTCTCCTAATTTAGAAATTAATTTTGTTGTTATCATACTTCATTGGTAGGGCTGAAGTCTACACATAGTTAACGAAAGAGTACCCCACCTTATATTATGCGTCTGGATTTTAACATTATTGTTGTTCAGTCAGTTTGACCATATCCTTAGCAAACTACTAAATTTCATGTTTTTTTTGGCAGATTATGCAGTTTTTAGAAATCAATTTTGTTGTTTATCATACTTCATTGGTAGGGCTTAAGCCTACACATAGCTAACTAAAGAGTACCCCCACCTTATGTTATGCACCTGGATTTTAACATTATTGTTCTACAGCCAGTTTGACCATATCCTTAACAAACTACTAAATTTCATGTTTGTTTGGCAGATTATGCAGTTTTTAGAGACTCAGGGGTTCTTGGATTATCTGGAAAGATGCAACAATGCAGAAGAAATCTCCAATAACCTTCTTGATAAGTTGCAGGATGCAACTGTGAGAGGACAAAGCCCTCTGGCCATCTTTCCTTCTCAAGTTTCTGATCCTGAGATCATAACAATAGCTGATTCTGAGACTGGAGGTTCAGGTACTTATTGTGTGTTCCTTTTTTCTAGCACTTATTCTCTCCATTTTTTTATTGTGACATTTCTTCTCTTTGTTTCTAACAGTTCAAGCTGTATATCAACATTACCAGAATATACTATGTAAAAATACTGACATTCATATAAGAAGCCTTGAACCATAGTACATCATATATGCACATTAAGCATCATTCCTGCTTTAGGGACCATTTTACCTCCATTACTCCATGTTCCTTGTCAACTGGGTAATGTTAGCATCATATCGCCTGAGGAATGAGCATTTAGAATTATGCAGACAATTGTGCATTGTTTTATTGGATCTAATACATTATCCTGTAGGAATTGTTTTATAAAGAACTTATGTTCTGTAGGGAAATGTTACGGACGAAGTTTAGGTGGTGGAGATTGTATGAGTGTGTAACCGAAGGGCGAGGTTTGAATTGCTGGCGACGAGGAGGCACCAGCTGGCTGGGGATCCCAGTGCTCCTGGGGGCACACCAGAGAGAAGAAAGGGGGAAGAAAGATTAACTTTTCTTATTCCTTTAGTTGGTGCGAGATTGAAATGTATCTAAAGAATTAGCTTTGCATAGGAGCGTATGGAAGTTAGCGATCTATGTACCGGAACCATAAGAAAGTTTAGGGAAAATGTTTTAGGCTTTCTGCTCAGATGGCAAGATGTACGGTTTAGGGTTTTTGCATTGTAGGTTTTCAAGGCTCTTGTCTCTTTGACCTTGAGGAGATTTTATTCGTAGTCTACCCAAACTTGTTTGAGACAAAAGACTTTGTTGTTGTTTGTTGTATTCGTTTAATTGGTGCGACAGCCCCATATATAGGATCGCCCCTAACAAACGTATCTAATATCTTGGAAACAAACAAACTAATTAGGAAAGCAATCAACTAATCTTGGAAAGCAATAACTAATCTGGATAATGATTTAAAAGGCGAGCTTGATTTGCCTTGATATTCAAGGCACAGCTGGCGTGTCATGGCCTTGGCCTGGGGCACCGACATTGTCATGGTTGCAGCATCGCTGGTAGTGACACCCGACCATGACAGGAACCATTGAGACTAGAACTTTTAAGGGATTATTATTTTTTATTAACTGAAGGAACCATGAAATTATTGTATTTTGTAACTTGCTCCATGTTGAGGTTCATGTTTGACTCATAATGCCCAGGGAGTGGGGGCTGATATGATGCTGCACGTTTGGTGTTTTTGGAAAATTAATTAGCCATATACTCATCTGCAGAACCAGGCAGCAGGCACTGCTATAAAAGATTTCCAGCAAATGCAAGAACAGAAGAACAAGAAGAAAAACGCAAGTCAATTCTAGCGTTAGCTAGTGGGGCTAGTAAGCAAGTACCAAGGTAAGATGACATGCCTGTAAGTTTTTTCACTGTTAATTTTCCAATGACTCTATAACTACAATGTGAAATGACATGCATTTCCAGCTCCCCCTCTGTCCGAATTAATGGAGGTCCGAAGGCAGAAAGTCTGAGTCCCAGAGAGAGGGCGGTAAGTCATACATACTGCTATGTGAAATTATTTCTACCATTGTTTATCTACATGCATGACAGAGTATCTTTTTAAAAAAATCTAATTTTCTTTTGTTTTGATCTACAGGCTGAGAGAGAAAGGATGGTTCTGGATATAAAAGTAAAGCTCCAGGTAATTATCTGATTCATCTCAATTGCTCTAACCCATTGAGTTTTATGTATTTTTGACAATGCTGTAAATAGCGACGATCATGGTGTTGTGGTATTGCCCATAAAAAAAAGGGAAAACCCTTACATACCACTGCAGAATTCCCAAATTCTTGGCCCACATGTCAGTGACACAAGGGATGGCATATAAGGGATTGTGAAAATTTGCAGTGGTAAATAAGGATTTGCCCCTAAAAAAGTATCATGGATTATTGAAACTATAGCTATGAAATGTCACGGTTTTATTATTTTTAAAAAAGATTTTACATACTTACTATCAAGCATCAACTAAAATACTGTAAAATCTAACAAGAGACATTAAAACAATAAAGAGGACCATATCGAAGTTGGAATTGCAAGTTGCAACACGTACTCGAAAATGCAAGTAATTGTATTGCATAGCTTAATTTATCAGTTTTGAAGTTAGTTATATGGGACAATGATAGAACTAATTGCTGGAATCATAGTTATTTGAACCGGACCGGTCTTCGACCCGCTCAAGCTTCTGGTTCACTGGATCATCAGTTCCACAGGCGGTTGGGCGGTCAGACCGCTGGTCCTATATACCTTAAATACATAGTTAGTTGTTTCCTAAACAGCATACTTGCTCACGTGGTCAGCAAAGGCAATGCGAAATCCTCAACTCTAATGTCCTGTGTTTGAATCCCTTTCCCCGTATTGTTTTTACTTTTTAGCAACTATTCCCACTGACGCACAAGATTCTCTGCCCCCTGTCCAACCGTCGCCGGTTTTCAACCAGTTTAATGCAAAACCAGTTGTTTAACTGGGAATTATCCGGTTTATGGCGGCTCAGATGCACAGATGATCCAATAGAAAAACCGGACTGGATGGAGCTTCGGTTCTGGTTTTCCCAGTCAAACCACCAGTCCGGTCCGGTTTTAATAACTATAGCTGAAATTCTGAAAATTCGTAGAGCAATTCCAAAAAGATGGATTTGGATCCAAATCCTTATCCTAAAAATTCCTAGAGCGATCCCCCTCTTCCAAACAGGCCCTAAGAGGTCTGAGCTAATTGTTTTGAACATTGGGCTTGGATTTAAGAGTCTTTTATCGTTTTAACCCTTGTTGAGCCAAAAGCCCAATCATGGCCCAGCCCAAAGTAGCAAGAGATGTGTAGCAGCCACTGTTTTCTATAAATGTTATGTTACAGTGGACTGCTACAGCGGTCATAGCTGTAAGTGTGAATTTGGTTAGCATTTGAGGCCCAAAACTGTGAGAGCCATTCTAGCCCGTGATTTAAAACAGTGATTTTCAGGTTGTTGCTTTTCTTGCCTGACCTTTTATATAGGCTCCTGCAAACTCCTCTCTTAAATAGAAAAATGCTATTCTGAATTTCTGATCATCCCTTCCTAGGCCCGACATAATTACCATTATCGTGGATTTGGTTGGTGCGTACAAAATACAGATGCTTGCTGCATGTACATACTCATCATAAGCATGCCATCACTAAAGTATTTGCATTTTTATCTTCAGGGACTGTGGCTTCGTCTTCTGAGACTTGGGGCAACTGAGGATCCCCTTTCATCATTTGAATATGGCACCATTCTTGGTATCTTGAAGTTTCAATTCAAACCATAATACATTGTGTAATCTATTTATTTCTGGTTTTCATATCCTCTGAACATAATTTCTGTTTCATTTTGCAGCTTTGATTGAATCTGATGCAGAAGGCATCGGGGGGAGTGGCTTTGTTGAATGCATCAGAGAGCACATTCATTCGGTAATCTGGATCTTACAACCAGTGAATGTATACCTTGCCACATTCTGATCGACATTATAGCTAACTTTTCTACCTTTTAGGGTTGGCAATGCCGCTTGACTGATGAGCAGTTTATTGCTGTGAAAGAACTGGTGAGTCTATTCCTTATTGCACAGCCCCACTCTCTGCATGGTATAAATGCTGGTTTTTTCTTACAACCGGTGATACCTGTTCAAACCATTGATTGCCATGTTGTATATTAGCTGGCAGGAGGTGATGCCATTGTGATGGTTGGTACATAGGTAAGCTGGCAAACTAGTTGCCATAACTCATCAGATTTAATTACTTTACTATGGAAAATTTTGCTTGTGTATCAGGTGGTTCGTGGGTACTGCCTTCAGAACACCATATCCTAGATACAAAATATTACTTGTGTATCAGGTGGTTCGTGGGTTCTGCCCAATACAAAATATTTAATCATAATGCTGTTTTTTTTCTTTATACGATTTTCTTTGTCATATTTGTTCTGCTGTTTTCAACACAAATCATGTCCAGTAATTATCCCTTCACTACTATGGAGGTTACACTAAGCTTCTTTTTTACAGGCTTATGAAACTTCATGTTTTGTATACTTGCTGAGCAATCAATGTTCTTATCTTATTTTCTTCCGTGCTGTGTTGATTTTGGAACAATCTCATAATTCTCTCTGCATACAGCTTAAGACGGCTATAACTCTTGCCAACTCCCGCAATGACATGCCAACCATTAGAGACGCTCTTGAAGTTTCTGCTGAAATTTACCGGAAGGACCCAAACAATGTTCAAGACTACGTTCAGCGTCATCTATTATCTCTGTCAGTATGGGATGAGCTTCGGTATGTCATGTGTAGCATGAGATAATTCGATCAGCTTCGTTTAGAAGTTGAGCTTAATGTCCAAATTTGCAATCCATTTGCATCATCTACAAGTGTTATCACATTGAGCTTCAAGAACACGCTATCTTGTCATGTCATCCAGCTTTGTTAACGACAAGTAATGGTACTACTCCAGGAACTACAATGCTAACCTATAATAAGTGAGGATGTGTGTGACTCAAATAGAAGTTTGGGGCTTGATTTGACACATTGCATATAGTTGAGGTGCTGTAGGTTCATTTTTTTAAGTAAAAAAAAAAGGCAATTCTGAAAAGTGGAGAGAAGAAAATGAAGTTACATGAAATTCAAACAAATATCGCCTATCGCCGGCAGCATAAGTACTCAATTAGCTCGTCCACATCACAGTCTCCTGAGCATGTTCAAGGTGTATCAGCTATTACTTTTGAGCTGTTGATTGCATATGATAGGACTTTCCACAGGATCACATTATTTTATAAGTTTTCTGATAGATGGGAGAATCATCCTACTTTTGTTTGTTTGGGTTTATTTTCATGTTATGATTTCAGTGTTCATTATGATATGATACATGACTGCGTTTCTTTTGTAGCTTCTGGGATGGCTACTTTGAATACTTGATGGAAAATTGCTCCAACAAGTAAGTTGCGATTTGCTTGTACTCATCTTGCTGAATTTATTCTGTGTATGTCTCGACACCATGCAGGGTATGGTTCACTACAGAACATAGAATAAGACACGACATTCTTAATGCAGCTTAAAAACACCAACAGTAAGAAACATTCTACACGTATATGTTGTGCCCAAGGAAACTGTAATTTTGCCTTCGTATCCTTTCACACGCCTTCCAGACTTAAAAGCATGTAAATTATGTACAAGATTCAGAGCATTGGATTAAGTTGGTTGAACTAGGGATAAAAAAATTGGCGGTTACCCGGCGGTTACCGGAAATCCGGGAGGGGAAAAACCGGCCGAAATCTCGGTTGTTACAAATGCACTTTCTAAATTGATTTAGATATTTTTTGTGCTAGATTACCTATTGTATGAACTAAATATGCATAAATATGTTAGTCCTAACATTTTGTGCTAGGTTTTCTCTAGTTTTTCCGGTTTTTAAGCGGGGTTTTCAGTTTTTTCCGGTAATTGGAATGGTTACCGGTTTTCAAACCGTCCAAATTCAAAAAATTTGAAGCGTGAATTTCATCCGGTTTTCCCCGGGTTTTTCAGTAACCGACCAGTTACCGTTACAACCCGCCGGCTGGGTTTTGCATCGGTTCCGAGATTTCTATCCCTGGGTTGAACTGAATCATGACAAATATTTTATTGACATCATTGTTGTACTATTTTTCTACCGAGCAAGTTTTAGTATAGTCGCAGGTTTGCAACAAGGAACGTAAGTATAAGTACGATTGCATATACTTTGTTAACATATCTTGTGTATTCTTCTAATTCTCAGGTCAACAAACTATGTAACATTAGTTACTGCACAGCTCATTGTCATGGCAACTCACATGGTACTTGACAGATAATATCTTATATTCTTTGTAAAATAATTGAATTTTACTGTCCTGACTTGTTGTTTTGTCAATAATGGAGGCTGGGTTGGGACTACCTGATGTTGATTCTTGGAATATGATTGAGAAAATGGCCGAGAGAAACAACTTGGGTTATAAGCAGCTTGTAAGTAACTAGAACATAACATTGTTGTTGAGAATTGGCTGTTTTAGACACTTATTTTCTTACAATTCCTTTGGACTTTCAGATCAAACTTAGAGCATTGCTCATGCATCTGCAACAACTCCGTGTTGGCTATTGGGGGATCACTGCAGGGAAAGGCCAACCGCTGCCATCATATGGCATGGCTTCCCCTCATGCGCATGATGTATGTGATGAAAGCCAACAACCTGCTGAGGCATCTGGGTTGGGCCGAAGTTGGGTGCAAAGTATGTTCAGTAGGGACAGAAGCTTAAGAGCTAGCTCTTTCAACCAAGCTAGTAAGTTTCAGCTACTACCGCCTTTCCTCCTTTGAGGACCTAAATAAAATAGATCTTTTCTCGGGGCACATGTTGATGCAGACTTTCTCCATATCTTCTTATCTCTCTAATATATTTGGTGTCACTGGATTGTTTCAGATGATGCAAAGACTGGGGCTACCGCAGTCAAAACAGACCTATCTGCTGCGCAAAAGAAAACTCAAACAAATATGAGGACCCTTAGAGGACATACAGGTGCTATTACTGCTCTTCATTGTGTAACAAGGAAAGAGGTGTGGGACCTTGTTGGTGATCGGGAAGATGCTGGCTTTTTCATCAGTGGAAGCACAGATTGCACGGTTAGCTTGAGGCTTCAGCCGTCAGTGATTCTTATTTGCGATTGTTGCTCTAGCATCATTGTTCATTTTGTTATCAGTCACACGGTCACACAAGCACCCCATCAGGGGCCAAAATACTTTTGTTAACCATATTATGTTCTCTGCAAATTTTGCCAACATTAAATGGAAAAGTTTTGCAAGGAAAATGCAGATGCGTTATTATTAAAATTTAAAATAAGAATTGCTAGGCAAATTAATAACACTTTGCATTAATCATGATGCTTTCAATAATACCAGATATGGGTTTACTTTGTGCGTTTGCTGAGAAAGACTGGCATTTCCCTGTAGTAAAGAGTACTTGAATTTGTTGAGGAACATAGTTTGAAGCCTTTTTGTGCCAGCAACCTTTTTTGTGTAGTTTGAAGCCTTTTTGTGCCACCAACCTTTTCTGTGTACAGATCAAGGTTAGAACTATTGGAACTTGACCAAATCCCGCCAGGGGGCTGGTACCGGTCGGTTACTGGAAAAACCGGTGAAAAACCGGCTGAATTTTGCCAAACCAGAATTTGAACTGGTGCAGTTTGGGACCAGTAACTGGTCCGGCAACGGGAAAAAACTGGAAAAACCAGTGGAAAAACCGGTTATTGGTAATTAGAAATTGAAATAATGCAAATATTAATTAAAAAGTGTTTAATGAAGTAACAAGGCTCATGTTGTAAATAGAAATTGCTCCTTGCTAGCTTGACCATGTGTAGTGAAGCCTCCAAGGCTGCATTGCCTACAAAATTCATGTATTTTTATGCCTCCAAGGCTACATTGCCTACAAAATCCAAAGCTCATGTTGTACATAGGAGTAGGACAATAATTCATGCATTTTTACTTCACACAATAGTTAATCTACCACAAACAATGCCTAAACTAATCTACGAAGTGCATTACGCAGTCACAAAATTCAAATTTATATTTTAGATATTTCGGACGGTATATTCCCTACTGGAGCTGACCGGGAAATCCGGTAACCGCTGGTAACCGGCCGGTTACCGGTGGGATTTGGAACCTTGGTACAGATACACCAGACTAAGGTTCGTAATGACTGCCAAAACTGAAATAACGCCTGCTGGTGGATTGTTTTTTTTTTACATTGTTGGTTTCTGGCTGATTTACTGAAGGAAACAATAAAAAACTTGCTCAATTTTGTTTCTCAAAACTTGTTGTAACTGGGTTTGAAAACGAGAACTGGCTGTCTACCACTCAGTTTCCATCTTGTTTCCAGAAAAGAATTGGATTTCAAATTCACGTTTAAACTAGCCATAGTTTGAAAAAACAGAATGGGCCAGTATGGCTTGTAATTGGCTGGTTACTGCCATGATCTGAATCATGCTGAGTAGCACTATCTATATTTGCAATTTTATTTTGAAAATTGTTTCAATAATATCTTACTAAAATATGTACATCTATCTTTTACAACCCATGATTTTTGTAAGTTTAGCAATGTTGTGGGTGTTCTACTGTAAGTAAAACTTATTTGGCGACTGTTAATAGTGCTTCTTAGTTGAGGATTTCAGTAACATCTGCATAATGCTTATTCATTACCTTCATCTTACCAATATCAAAGCCTATGCTTATTGTTTTTTAAATTAAACACAAATTCATGTACAGCTTATTCATTTGGACTTTGTTGTTATAGTGTTTGTTGTCATGTTTATATGGTTATTTTGTTATGTTATGACCATTCCTTCATTCTACAGCTTATAGCTATCCTGCATTACTATGAAATCTCTTGATCAGCAATTTTGCTTTTTATGTGTCTTTGATGTGGAAATCGAGTGACTGTTTATGTATACAGGTAAAAATTTGGGATCCAAGTTTGCGTGGTTCTGAACTTCGAGCAACACTTAAAGGGCATACTAGGTACAAACTGTCATCCAAATTACTAGATTTTTTTTGAGGCGAAACACAAGGAAAGGATCCTACTGTGAATATATTAAATAATGATAAAAAAGTAAACTTGTGTACCTGGATCTTGGCAAAAACACCACACAAATTAACCAAAATCTTCTAGCCAGAAACTAATAGGAGGAGTATACTTCTTTTTTGCTTCATGGACAACCAAGTCAAATTCCGATTTGAAGATAGCTCGCCAACTCTCCAAAGAAGGCATAATATGTCGAAATATCATGTTATTTCTCACAGTGCAAATGCCCCAACAGGCCAGCACAATAATCTCCATGAAATAGGGTACTTGGAGGCAAGTCTTGATTGTTATCAGCTGCGTGAAATATTGCATTATCACTTAATTTTTATCCTATTGTAGTTCAGTGTGTCTAATGAACTAACTAGAATTGCTCATCTGAGATACAATTTAAAAATGTAAAGAAACAGTTAACTTCTCTCTTCACTAGTTCAGCATGTATCATAATTGCTGTTATTTGAAGAGGCTTTTACATCAATGCAACTTGAACCATCTCGCAAATGCGCATTTTCAAGAAATGCAATTGTACATGGGGTTGTTTTTAGCTTTTACATCAATGCAACTTGAACCATCTTGTAAATGCGCATGTTCAAGAAATGCAATTGTACATGGGGTTGTTTTTAGCTTTTACATCAATGCAACTATATTTGCCCGTCATGCATGGTTGCTGTGGCTAAAGTTCTGTTTATATGAGCCAAGGAATATGCTAGCCTTTTCTTTTGTTTCTTTCTTTTTTTTTTGGCCCAGCATTGGATAAGGAAGTTTACATTTTTTTCTTATTTTAAAAAATAATATGTATGCATGGGTACTGGGAGGAAATGGGGAATGTTGTACTTGATCTGCTGCACAAAGATGTTTATGAATCATAGGACAACAATAAGATGAATTGGATGAACCACCTTTAATTATGAAGTGTTGGCAACATGATTTGTGGTTTGTGGCTGATACATCCATAGTTGTTCTGGGACTTAACTGACTTGAGATAGATCTTCAAGAATTGTTGTACTTTTTGTTGTTGTCTCTTTCTAGGGATATTTAGATTGTCCAGGTTCTTTAACTTGGTCCACTAAATTTAGCTAACCAAATTCAGTCTAGATTAACTACAGTAGCTCACTTTCTTCAATTTTGCAGGACAATTCGAGCAATCAGTTCAGATCGTGGCAAAATAGTTTCTGGAGCTGATGATCAATCTGTCATAGTCTGGGATAAGCAGACTTTTAAGCTTTTGGAAGAACTGAAGGGCCATGAGGCACCGGTCAGCATCTTTATCAATAGTGCTAAACTAAACACTTCAATATCTCCATAGCCAAGCCTTACTAAGTATGTTCATGCACAACTGACATTGATGTAGGTTAGTTCTGTCTGGATGCTCTCAGGAGAACGTGTTCTTACTGCATCTCATGATGGTACTGTAAAGATGTGGGATGTCCGGACTGATACTTGTGTTGCTACTGTGGGTCGTTGTCAAAGTGCAGTTCTCTGTATGGAATATGATGATTCCACTGGAATTCTGGCAGCTGCTGGGAGAGATGTGTACGTACTTTTTTTTTCACTTCAATGTTTTTGAATGCTTTAATCTAAATTTTACTTGGGTAACTTGGGTCCCAGTCTATGCTGAAAAGTTTATTCCATCAGGGTGGCGCATGTCTGGGATATTCGTTCCGGTAAGCAGATGTTCAAGCTTCAAGGGCATTCAAAGTGGATAAGGTAATGATTGTGTGTGTGTGTGTGTGTGTGTGTGTGTGTGTGCTGGCGACACTTCCACCAGTAATTTGCAGATGCTGACACAAATTCTGGTTGATTAAAGATCAATGAGGATGACCGGGGAAACCATAATAACTGGGAGTGATGATTGGACGGCTAGGGTGTGGTCTCTTACCCGGGGAACATGTGATGCTGTATTAGCATGCCATGCTGGTCCCATACTCTGTGTTGAATACTCACCTTCAGATAAAGGAATTATCACTGGTATGTGACTGTTGCTTATTTTTAAAACAGGGCAAGCTGAGCTCTGCCACAACATATCAAGTATATATCAAGAATTCTCTTCATGTCACATATGTTTCTGATCCTTAATTAACACGCCAGGTTCCTCTGATGGGCTTATACGATTTTGGGAGAATGAAGGTGAGGTCTTAGTGATTCTGAAATTAATTTCAGCTGTTCTACTGCATTTATTGTGTTGTGCCTTTTTTTTTTTTTGGAAAATTTGTGCTTTTGTGCCTTATATGAATACATGATAAACATACCATTTGTCAGTAGAGAGTAGAGACTAGATATAGTGAACCCTGTTACAGCACCGGCTTGCATAATAGCTGAGGATCCACATTGTACCAACAATTACCCATGTGATGATGGATGCAAAATCACATAAAGTTTGAAATAGCTCCATGCTAGTAGTATTGGCAGTTAGTACCTATGCACTGTACCATTGACTGAGCAAGTTATTTAGTATTAGCAGCTTGCAGTTTAGCATCAATGCATTGTATCATTGACTTAATGACATTTTTCTCGAACACGCAAGAGAGCTACGTATCTTTGTATTAAGAAGGGGAGGGGGAACAAACAGAACCTTACAGACCCAAAATGCATCCAAACACACACCACACCTGCTCTAGGAAGCTAGCCTATGGTACAGAAACAAGATCGACCTCGACCAGAGGGGATCTAGACTAAAACCTGTGGCGGGGCAGTTAGGTATGAAATACCCTTTGCTCCGACTAGACCCCAAATCCTCATCTCCTCATTGACAAAAGACAAGAGGGCCCTAACGCTGGTGCAACCCCATCAAAGACACAACGATTGCGAAGATTCCAAAGAGACCAAGCCCCTAAAATGATGATGGAGTTAAGACCTTGCCGGACCTGGCCATGAACCGCGTTGTGTGATCTGGACCACCAATCTTCAAAGGAGAGCTCGCCCGGTTGAGTATTGACTTAATGACATGTTACCGGTAGTTAGCACCAAGGTTATTAGAATCTCGATTCGAGTATTGGAATCTTAAGATTTTACGCTCATAGATTTAGTTGGCCGATTCGATCGTATGTAGGATCTTAATTTGGTAGAATCTCAATACTCTTACAATTTTACAAAAAAAAATTGTAGGATCATGCATGATTAAAATTTACATATTGTTCTACCTGATTCTACTGATCCTAGTAATTAAATATAAATACTTACTAGTATATGTCCTTCCAATTGTAAAATTTCACCTTCGGTACATTCATATATATTATTATTTGTATAAAAAACATCATATCTTTCATTTAGACTATATTTTTTAAAATAAAGTTCTTTAAAGTAAAATTCCAAAAGGATATCACCATTGAAATAGATCGTATATTTCAAGAAATGTATATTTGGTAGAATCAGATAGGATCGTAGATTCTACGATTCGATCCTACAATGCAATCCTATCTGAGCATCTCCAATTCGATTCATGATCACAATCCTGACAACCTTGGTTAGCACCAATGCATTGTATCATGGAGCATTCATTTGTGGCTGCATATCTAATTTGTACATCAAATCAGCATGAAAAATGCCAAAAAAGATTGTAGACTGCTAGTGTTCAAACTTTGCAAGTTATTCATCTGATCTGTGTGACTTATGACTTGTGAGCAGCTAGTCTCTACAATTAACTGACATCTGTTCAATGGTAGCACCATCACACTCTGTTATGGTTTTGAAGTTTCTATAAAGTTTATGATTTAGCACCTGTATATGAAAAAACAAAGAAATCTAATTTAAGATGTGGTAAACTTGTAACTGGAACTCAAGCATTTTCATTTTCTTTTGTAGGAGGAATAAGATGCGTTAAGAATCTGACGCTTCACTCGACATCGGTTCTGTCCATCAGTGCCGGTGATCACTGGCTAGGAATTGGTGCTGCTGACAATTCTATGTCTCTTTTCCATCGACCGCAAGAAAGATTTGGGGGTTTCTCAAATACAGGATCAAAAGTTGCAGGATGGCAACTTTACAGAACTCCCCAGAAAACTGCTGCAGTGGTATACATCTCATTTTAACTTTCACTCTGTTACTTTGTTTAGTTCATTGCTTGCTGACATGTTTCCAGTGTTGATCAATGAGAGCCCTGTATTGATTTCTGTTGCAATCGTACCAAGTAGTGCACTGCATTATAGAACCATGCTGCATGTTTCAATGATGCATTAGAAGATCAACACATAGATGTCTTCCCCTCTTTTAATCTCTTTCTGACAAGCAAAACTGCCTGATTCTAGAAAGAAAGAATGCCTGTACCACCTGTAATTATTATACATCTCTTGAGTTGCTCACTATCAATGATGTTCCTATGATGGCCTTGTGTTGACTACTGTCCTACTGAATCAATTGTTTCCAAGCCCGGCCATACATAAATTCATAGTATACTCAACATATGATTATAAGCATCATTATAGGTTCGTAGTATGCTTAAGATCTGAGGTTAACAGTTGTACTATATCACTCTTGATAAGAGTTATACATGGATGTTAAAAGGCTATAGAATCGTGGCTAGCTATGGTGTATATCAATTCATCGTGGAACAAATGTTCTAATGTTCTTCTCAGAAGAGATTGTGTTGGAATTTAAAAAGAATGCTTATAATAAATCAATAGTACATTATGGTTGTGTTTTCCCTTCATTTTGGGAGGTTCTATTGTTAAATCATCAATTTTCCTTGTGATAGGTGAGATGTATAGCATCAGACCTGGATAGGAAAAGAATATGCAGTGGTGGTCGCAATGGGCTTCTTCGTCTTTGGGATGCGACCACAAGTATCTAAGTCATACTAGCATATTTGTTTATGTAAAGAAATGGCAATTACCCTATGGTGTTGTCTGCCATTTTTTTGGTCCTCTTTGTAGAAATAAGAGAGGAACTCTATTTGTTCCATCCATTTTGTAATCCCAAAAACTCTCCCGACGCCTCGCGTGAAATTTTGTCTGTCTTCAGGGTTGATTGCCCTACCCTGTAACCCTGCGACGTACTGCTCTGGTTTCGTGAAACCAGTCGTTTTGTATGAAATATGAGCAACTCTGGAAGCTTTGTGCTACCAAGTTAATAGAATGTAATACCTGAGAGGAGGGAGTCTTGGCCGGCGTCGGCCCAGCCCCCATAAGAGTAGGCCACGAGGAGCAGGAGGCCAACTCGTTCACTCCCCACGTGCCGACCCTGCCGCACGCCGTCGCCCCCCACTCGCTTGCGCTGTCGCCTCTCCGGCCATGCCTCGCCTTCCCCGTTGCCTTGCCGCTGCTGCCGCCGACGCTGCCTCTGGCCGCGTCGTGCCTGCGTTCCCGTGCCCCAGCGGTCGGCGCCGTCGCTTCTCCGCGTCGCCGCCGCCTGCTGCTGGTCCACTGCGCCAGCCGCCTCCCTCGGTGTGCCGCTGCACCCCGATGTGTCGAGACCTCTCCGGCCGTGCCTTGCTTTCCCCGTCGCCTTGCTGCTGCTGCCGCCGACGCTGCCTCCGGTCCGCCGTGCCTGCGTTCTCGTGCCCCGGCAGTCGGCGCCGTCGCTTCTGCGCGTCGCCGCCGACGCTAGTGTCGTCGCCGCCACTTGTTGCTCCGCCTGCTGCTGCTCCACCACGCCAGCCACGCCGCGCCGCCCTCAGCCGCCTCCCTCGGTGCGCCGCTGCACCCCGCCGTGTCGGTCTCCACTCCCAGGGCGGAGCCGTGCTGGGGCTGCTACTGCCGCGCCGCGCGGGAGGAGTGAAGGGGAGAGACGGCCGACTGAGAGGAAGAGGAAGGCGGCAGTTGGGACGAGTTTCAGCCGAAGGAAAGGAAAGTGAGGAGGTCGGCCGTGAGGAGGAGCCGGCCAAAGGAAAAAAAGAAAGGAGGAAAAGAAAAGAAGAGAAGGCGAGCCCTCATGGCGTCTGACCTGCCTCCTCCTCGCAGGGATGCGCCTCTCCAGCTTGGTGTTCTCCTCCAGCTCCGAGATCTGCGCCTCCAGCGTCTTCAGGTAGCTCGCCGTGTTCATGAGCACCGTCGTCTTGTCCTGCTGCGATACGATGTACGGGGTGGAGTGTCGAAGTATGGGTAACGATTTGTCGTGTTATGATTTGCGACTATTGTTCAACCAAAGGAAAAAACGTACTCAACTTGGTATCAAAGCCAAGAAGAGGTCACGACAAAGAGTAGTAAGCAAGAAATGCCTTCATGGTTTAGCACCTTGAGCTTGTGGAATTGATTTTAAGATCTGCTGGTGAGTAGTGGTGAATGGAATTCTAATTTATATACATGGGAAATATGTCATTTTCCTAAAAGGATGGTTTTAACCTAATAGCTAATCTGATTTGCTCAGTTGATTAGGCCTGCTCATGTTTGCACTTCTGTTCCATGTAACAGGTTGTTTCCTGGGCAACCACTCAAAACTCCGAAGTAGTGTAAAAATGATGTGCCTTTTATTCTTTTTCAATATTTCTGATGAACCTATATGGCTTTGGGACTTCTTGTTATCTTCTTCCTCGACACCTACCATTTTCAAGTTGTCTATTTGTGGACCACATTAGAAAGCAAGATCATTCCTATTGCCTTCCTCTGCTGATGTAGCCATTATACTAGACTACTTCCTAAGTCCTCCATTACAAACTGGCAAATTTTCAGTATTATAAAATATGTAATCATATTTTATGTACTAAAAAATAATAAAAATATCATATCCTTTTATATTAAAATTGCAAGTTGATCGCTGTTTTATATTTTAAAACAGAATTTATTACTGCTTATCAATTTGGAATTTCTAATTGCAGGATTGGGTTTTGACTGCATATTCTGATGCAGAACAAAGGTTTCTGTAGGATCATATAGCACAATCAGAAGAGGTGAATGATTGTCCCTGCTTTTCATTACCTGAAACTAAAGCACCACGCAGAGAAACAAAACAGAAACAATCTGTATTACCAAACGAAGATAACGATCACAGCTGCTGCTTAAACGTGGTCGAAGTCCCTCTGACGCTCTGGTCGTATCAGCTCGTTACGATCAGACGCTCTGTCACCTGACCACTCGGTACGATCACTCAATATGATCGCATGTCTCGAACGCTCGCTCCGACCACTTGGTTACGATGGCTCATTCCGGTCACTTGGCACGACAACCGATCAATCACTCGTTCGTTCCGATCGCTCGGTACAATAATGGAACAACGATCTGATTGTTCCAATCGCGCGGCACGACCATGAAGCACATAGTCGTGACCTCCTTCCGCCTGATGTCCCAAGCCGTTCGACCATCGCCTGGACGAGATGCGCTGAAGACAAAAGCAAAGCACGAAAAATAGAGAGGAAGGAGCGATGCTCTGGAAGTCACCGGTGATGAAAGGAATCTAATCTATTATTTCATCAGCTTGTTCTTGGCTACAAAGCGCCTCACAGCACCCCTAAAAACCTTCTCCTGAAAGCCCTAAACTCCTGTACCGCTAGCCTACAGCCTCCACTGTATTTATAGTCAGCGCACAAGACGTGTCCAACACAACACCTCAAAACCGTGCCCCTAACCACCTGGACACGTACCCTATCTTTTCCTCAAATCAAGGGACCCGAAACCCTTCCAAACACGGGTTGTTACTGTAGGACCGAAATGGCAACAGAGGGGGGGGTGAATGGTGCCTTCAAAAACTCTCTAAAAATTCACACCGATCTTTTCTCCAATAGCTAGGGAGCTATGAAGACAAAGATCAAATGCTCACTAGAAATCCGAGAGAGACAGTCAAAGATAAATATTGGCAGAAGAAATACAGAGCAGTCGAAACGTTTTGCCGTGATCGAATGCAGTGATTGTAGCGACAGGAGATCGAACGACGAACGTGGTCGAATCAAGACTGAATGGTCGAAATACGATCTGACAACGGAGAGAGTAGTTATGGTCTGTTCTGTGACACCGTAGTCGAAAGCCAACTAGTGGTCAATCGATGCGACTTGGTCGAGAACACTAGAAGCCGAGAAGTCGATCGACCACGAGAGAAGATAGTCGTGTCCGGCAATAAAATGAATAGTGATTACTACGTGGTCGAACGAAAACAGAATCGCCAGCGCACGATCGCAAAGACAAAAATCCGTAAAACTTGCTAACCTCTCGAACAAAAGGAAGAGAGATCTTTACTGACGAGAGTTAACATCCTCCGGAAGATAAATTACCAAGAAGATCAAGTCTTTGCTATGGTTGGATAGAACGTCATGGTCGAATTCTAAATAGAGCAACTTGAGGCGCACAATGAAAACACAAACTCTTCTCCGATTCGACTTTTGCTCTCGGGAATGAATTGACCAAGTGGTCTTAGAGTATGAATCGATTCGAGCAAAAGGATACAAGCCAACTCTCAAAGAAAACACATAAAATGAAGGAAATCGAGAGGGCAAATGCAACAAGTAAATCATCTCAAGAACACAAACATGGAATGATACACGAGATGAATCCAATCTTTTCTATTGCACATGGAGGTTTCTGACCACTCCATCGGAGGTACACGAGCATCCATGCTCTTACCCGAGACAACTCACACAAGATAGAGAGGAACACCTGAGCACTGGGGACAACCTCTCTTTGCTCCCGAGACCTAACCTCTCTATTTATAGTCTCACTAACGGGTCTCCACACGAGACAACCCGCTAACCGAGTGGTTGAGCTTTGCAGGCCTCCAGTGCTTTACCCGCTCCTCTCGTGCAACGGCTCCACCGCTTGCCCGTTAGCGCCACCAACTCCACGAGCTCACAGAGCCTCTCGGTGGTCACAGCAGCTTTCCCGGTGGGCGGCTTCCCGCAGCCTTTGACATTTCTCCAAATGCCCCTCCCGCCTTCCGTGAAGCTTCCTCCACCGCTTTCTGTCCATGCTTTGTCCCCCCCACCGCACGACACGTCCTCTTCGGCTTTTCCACGCCGCTCGACCTCAACAACTCCCTTGTCTAGTCCCGACCTCCTAAGCCTCACCAAGACTGCCTCCGGTTCCCGCAACCATCAAAGACAAAGAAACCATCACATAGCACCGATCCACACAGAAAACACAACCCGCTCACTCAAACCGAGCTCAAGTCTTTCCACGTAAAATAGACTTTACCAAACCTTGTCAAAATAGTGAACAAACCAGTCCACAAGGTCCATGACTTCACAAGGAACCCAACCGACCAAACCTCACCGTAATCGGACATGAAATGCACCCTCACGACCAATTTTAGTGATCCCGCACGACCACGGTCATCCAACCGATAACGTGGTCGAACGCGTTCGACCACGCTCAATTCGCGCTAACGTGGTCGTAGCTCTCCGAGCGCATAACGCGGTCGCACCACCGAAAGTGCCACAACGTAGTCGTGGCTCCTTTCCCACAACGTGGTCGAGGCCTCGAGCTCCCACAACGTGGTCGTGACGCCCACCGACTACGGCCAAAGTGGTCGAACGCCCGACCGCCCAACGTGGTCGAGGCTCCGATCCCACAACGTGGTCGTAAGCCCTAGCGCCGAGTGCCGACCACGGTCAAATCTTCTGAGGGCTCCGCAACGTGGTCGAAGCCTGAGCGCTACAACGTGATCGAACGCTCCCAATTGCCAACGTGGTCGTAAACCCTTCCGACCACGGCCAAAGAACTCGTGACACGCTCTACCGAACTGACACCACCAACGTGGTCGTACGCTACCCGGTAGACTTCCGATCACGTTCAAATTCGCCGGGGACGCCACAACGTGGTCGTACGCCGTCCAGCTGACTTCCGATACTCGGCAACAAGGTCGTACGCCACCCGATATGCGCCATCGTGGTCGTAACGCCTTCCGACCACTGTCAGTTTTGCCGAGAACACCTCAACGTGGTCGTACGCTCCTGAACGAAATTCGACCACGACCAAACGTGGTCGTATGGCATGCTACATGGTCGTGACGAGCTGTGGACAAGTCGCATACCGACTTCATTTCGACCGTAAATAAGACTTTGCAATAAAATCCCAAAACAAACTCAATTTTCCTTCAACCAAGAATCAATTACTCATCATAAAGATGGGATCATCTCCACATGATCTCTCAATCTCCCCCTTGATGAGTATATTGACAAACACCGAAAAATATGAAGTTGAGTTTGTAGTTTACATGGTCCAAGGAAAGAAAATGAAATTATGACCATGTCGACAGAAGGAATACTAGAGCAACACATAAAGAGCAAATTGATCTCCAAAGCTCTAGCAAGTTCCCAGAAGTTAAAATTTTTTTTTTCAATCTATTCTCCCCCTTTTGGCAATAACACATCAAGTATGCAAGAGAGAATAAGTCAAAATGATGGATGGAATGGCTGATTTGATTATTCAAAGTATGCAGAGCCATGAGAATTATCCAAAATGACCAAATGTATTACACCAAGCCATAACATACAAGTATGCTACAAAGATCATGACTATGTATGTAAAGAGAAGCTAAGCTAACAGATGGTATAATCTGATTTTTTTAATTTGAAGTGCTTAGCAAGTCAAGTCAAACAAGATTTTAGTCTAGCTAATGATATCCACAAATGATGCAAGCCATGTCAATGAGCTAAATGGAATCGAGAAGCTAGTGTTGAGCCAACTAGAGTGCTATTTATTCAAGAATGATACATTTGTTTAAGTACACTTGAAATTTTAGCAATTGAGCATAAATGACATTTTTCTTTAGAGATCTCATGATTGTTTTCAATCATACTTTTGTCATGTGCTAGACCTCAAGCCTTATGCGATCATTCCAAGCGAGAAGCTTAAGGAAATGATCTTGGTCATCCAAATCTCCCCTGAGTTCATGCCTTGTGCAATGGCAAGCCGTCTCATGAGAAGGAATTGGTGAGATCGGTTTTTCGCACGTAAGAGATCCCTTTTTTGATAGATTGTACTAACTTATGTGTCATCAAGAAACCAGATAGCTCAATCTATTGCTCAACTAAGATTCAAGACTCAACTCACCTATTTGACATGGCGAGAATCATAAAAGATAACACAAGGTCGACTAGTCTCAAATATGAACAAGACATGAATTAGGTCAAATTTGGCATTTTAATTAACCTATCATGGCAAAGACTTGACTACACATATAAAGTCATGATCGATTAGCAATGGAGCACAAATCATGGCAATGTGTAAAGCATTGAAAGCATGTCATAACCGGATAATAATCAAGGCTCAATGTGGTTATATTACAATGCATGCAATGCGTAAAATCCACTCCCCTCAACATGTGATGCAGCTTTTAGTTCAAGTTGAGTTTAAGTCAAAATTAAAATCTAGAAGTTCCCAAATGAACTCCCCCTGAACCAAAGCAATAAAAATCAAGAGCTGGCAAATAAATCAGGAAAACAGGCAGTCCTTAGAGCATAGATAAGATATAGAGGATACTATGGCTCAGACTGACTCTCATCTACCCTATATGTCTCCGTGACAACAATGTCGAGAAAACGCACACTAGAGAGCAAACACGAACCTGTCTACCCGAGGGTGGCCCAACCTCGCTAGAACCTAAAAGAAGTGAGTGAGCTCAACCTAGTGAGATAAGAAAGACTATCCGAAAGCACAAGATAAGAGCAAGAAGTCTAAGCAACTCAAAGAAGAGACACACTCTAACCTATGCTAGAAGGACTAAACCCAATGCACCCGAAAATGCGATGCAACAGTAAGGATACAGAAGCACAATTAATAAGATAAAGAAGTAAAGCCCAAAGCTCCCCCTCACAATAGTCCGTAAGGACAAACCACCCCAAGCTCTCCCCGCAGAGCTGAGAACCTCGTGCTATCCAAAGGCTTGGTGAAGATATCACCAACCGGTGGTCACTCTCCCTGGCGGAGCACGATGTCACCCTTCTCTACATGGTCTCAAGAAAATGATATCGATATCGATGTGCTTGGTCCGAGAGTGCCGCATGGGTTCTTAGCAATGTTAATCGCAGACGTGTTATCGCAAAAGAGCGGAACACGATCGATAGCTAACCCAAAGTCCCGCAGAGTCGAGACCATCCAGCACTTGGCTACAAAGAATCGGCCGCACAACGTACTCGGCCTCTGCGGTGGACTGTGCAACACCGGACTGCTTCCTCGAAGACCAAGAAACGAGAGAAGTGCCAATGAACTGGCAGTGCGAAGTGCTCTTCCTATCTATCCCTGGTAGGCAAAGTCTCGCATCCGAATAGGCTCTAAGGGATAGACAGATGAGGAAGAGTACCGATACCATAGTCAATGGTAGCTCAAGGTACCGAAGATGCGCTTCACCGCTGGCGGTGAGATACGCGAGGAGAAGCTCAAACGGGCACAAAGACATACGAGAAAAGTGTATGTCCGGTCTCGAGGCGTGAGGTACAAGAGAGAGCCAATCATACTTCGAACTCTTTTGATCAACTGCTCGCCGTCCTCATCGTGGTCAAGTGTGGTAGTAGAAGCCATCTGAGTCGACACCGCCTTTCCATCACTCATGTCGAGCGCCTCAGAGATCACGGTGTACTTGCCTTGATGCAAGAAGGTACCTTCCCGAGTCTCGCTTGATTTGGAAGCCAAGGAAGAAAGTCAACTCACCCATCATGCTCATCTCAAACTCGGTGCTCATGACATCCGAGAACTGTGAAACTAGAGCATGAGAAGAGCCGCCAAAGATAATGTCATCGACATAAATTTGGCGAAAGAAGGTCATTGCTGCCGCGAATGAACAAGGTCTTGTCAACTTTACCCATCTCAAAATCATGTCTCAATAGATAGGACTTAAGCCTCTTATACCAAGCTCTAGGGGCTTGCTTAAGTCCATACAATGCTTTGGAAAGCTTGAAGACATGACTAGGGTATTTGGGGTTCTCGAAACACGGAGGTCGTCGACATAGACTTCTTCCTCAATGAAGCCATTGAGAAAGGCACTCTTGACGTCCATCGGTAAAGCTTGAAACCTTTAGAAGTCGCAAAGGCAAGCATAATTCTAATGGCCTCAAGACGAGCTACAGGGGCAAAGGTCTCCTCGAAATCCAGACCCTCAACCTGGGAGTACCCCTGCAACCGCCTAGCCTTGTTTGAATGACTACCCCATCCTCACTTTGCTTGTTCTTGAACACCCATTTGGTTCCAATGATATTGTGATCTCGAGGGGCTCAACAAGCGCCCGCACCTTGTTTCTCTCGAAACTCTCTAGCTCCTCATGCATAGCATTGATCCAAGACTCGTCGAAAGAGCATGAGAAACATCTTTGGGCTCAAAGAAGGCAATGAAAGCGTAATGGAGATGTAATTGAGATAAGTTGATTTTGAGCTGTAACCCGCTCAAGAGGTCTCCAATGATCCGCTCTAAAGGATGAGTTTTTGGATATGTCTAGGAGGTCCAGGATGAGATGAAGAAGCGGCCTCTACTCGTGAGCTGATGAAGTAGGAACAGAGCCACTAGCTCCAGAAGAAGCGTAGGTGAGGTCGATCACCTCGAGGTGCGGTGGAAGAAGGCACCTCAAGGGGTGGAAGAGGTCTTGGATCGGGTAGACAACCCTCATCTCCATCATCCTCATCATCCACGAAGATGGTCTCGGATCGCTCTAGTGAACTCGAGATATCGGGCCTAGTCCCTGACCGCCTCATCGAAAGTCACCTCACGTGTTTCTACCAATTTGCTAGACTCGCAGCCTGCACCCTATAGGCCCGCCAAGAGGTCGAGTAGCCTAGAAAGAGCCCATCACAAGATCGTGACTCGAACTTATCTAGGTTCCCGGACTTTAGAATAAAACACTTGCAACCAAACACACGAAAATGAGAAACACTAGGCTTTCGCCCGTATCTCAACTCATAAGAAGTGCGGTGCAAGTGTGCCCGAAGAAAAACTCGATTAGAAACATGGCACGCGGTGGCTATAGCCTCAGCCCAAAACTTTCGCGGTGTAGAGTACTCATCAAGCATCGTCCTGGCCATCTCGACCAAGGTACGGTTCTTCCTCTCCACAACGCCATTCTCGCCGAGGGACGATGGGAAGAGAACTGGTGCTCTACACCGGTCTCATCACAGAAACTCTCAAAGTAGGAATTCTTGAACTCCGTGCCATTGTCACTGCGGATCGCTCGTAAGGCACCTGGAAGCTCAACAGAAAGCCCACCGAAAAGACCTCGAAATGTGAAAACGCCTCATCCTTCGAGGCTAAGAAAACACCCAAGAGTACCTCGAGAAGTCATCAACCACGACAAGAACATACCACTTCCCTCCGCAGATTGCACTCGAGTGGTCCGACCGTGTCCATGTGGAGCAATGTCCTGCATCGGTCATAGTCACTGTGACCGGAGGGTGAGAAGCGGCAACCATCTTGCCGTGCCGGCATGGAGCGCAAACAAGATCTTTGACCATCTTGAGTTTCGGCAGACCACTAATGAGATCGTGGCCGCTAACTCGGGTCAAATGGTCAAATCCAATATGACCAAGTCTCCTATGCCAGAAGGAAAGATCGCGGGACTCAGAAGCAAGCAAACAACGGAGAGGATCACCAGAAGACTCAGAAAAATCAGCACAAAAGATCCTCCCAAAACGAGAAATCCGCAAACCGGATCACCAAGAATCAAGAATTTTGCAATTGTTTTCTTAAAGCTCACCTCGAAATTGTCATCGGTAAGTCGAGAGACCGAGAGCAAATTGTACCGCAGCTTGCTAACTAAAGCAACATCTTTCAAAATAAATGAATCATTAATGCAACACAACCTTTGGCGATGACGCGCCGGATGAAGCATCTCAAGGTGATCGTCTCATCACCGGAGCTCGGGCAAGGGAAGAAAACCAACGGAATCTCCGGTCATGTGTCGTGAACACCCGAGTCTACAAGCCAAACCTTTCCTTCCCCGCCCGCGAACCTGAGTCAACAAGAGAGCAAAGTCTCAGTACTGGGATAAATCAACATAGATTTTGGCATCCAATACTGAGTCACACGTCGAGCAGAAGAAGTAGTCACACACGACTGACCTCTAACTACCCTACGCCCTCCGTCGCTCAAAGAAGCAGAAGGTCTATGTGGAGACTGAAGTCATGCCGGGTCCGACTACTACGGAGAGCGAGTCTGAGCACCGAAGACGCCGATCACGCCGCGGGTAGCTATCTCGATGGAAACGAGATCTACCCTCGTGACGGCGGAAGTCACGACCGAGGGAGCACGAGGACTAAAAACGAAAACTCGGAAAACCAAGTCCCGGTCTGCCCAAAACTACCAACAAGAGCAAAACTAGACCTCGTGTTGGTCTTAGGTGCACTCAAGGTCCGGGCTGACCCGAATACGCCTAAGAGACTCAAGACGGTCTCTTGCGCGATCTTGGCGCTTGAAGCATTGGTCAATCAGATGCCCATCCTTCCGATGAAGGTGCAATGATACCGCCTCCGAGGGGTCAAGTAGCATGAGATGGCTTCGCCCGAGAGGTCAAGGCGCAGTGAAATCACCTTGTCGCCGAAATCCCTTGGACAAAGCCCGCCGATCTAAATTGAACTTTCTTGTTCTTGGCTTGACCTCGATCACACCTGCGGCTATGGGTCCGAGCACCACGGTGGATGTTTTCTCACATCCTCACGGAAATTATATCCTAGACCCTGCTTGAACTTGCAAATTTTTGATTGGTCTAGAATAAGATTGAGATCCTTCTTGCCTCCTACAAATTTCTCGAGAGTGTTCATAAGGCACCGACACTCCCGAAAGAGAGAGGTGCAAGAAGAGCAAGGAGGAGGAGAAATAGCGAAGGTAAGGGAGCAGGAGAACGACCAAGCAGAGAGGAAGGCGGCTTGTGCACGCACATCCGACGTAGAAGGGACAGTCCTACTGCTAGCGGGTTGGTTCGCATTGCTAGGCGTCTCTACCTTACCCGGGGGCTTCTCCCCCTTCTCTACAACCACATTACAAGCACAAGGTGGCTTCTCTAGTAGGTCCTTAGTTAGCTTCACACATTTCTCATCCAATGCAATCAAGTTAGATTTTAGTTTGTTACAACTAATGCATGGTGAGCTAACAGGTCCTTAGAAGCAAACCGAGCCAACTTCTTATCATGATCAATCATTTCTTGAAACCTGCTTGGTAATGTATTCAAGCTCGTGATCGATTTAGGACAATTCACACATGAAGCAATAGGCTCAAGTAAAAAGCTTGTAACTCAAAGAATTTTATGATCTCGCCTGCTTTAGATTCATCTTTAAGTTATTACAACTTTTACAAGTCTCGGGCAGATCGAGAAGCATAGTGTAAAGACCTCTAAAAGCATTATCCTTATCCTCACATGAGGTGCAAGAAATAGTCTCAATAGTAGTAGAGGAAACAGAACCACCCTACTCATCTCAATCTCAAAGAAGAAGACTAATATTCTCCACCTTAAGCAAATCAAGCTCAGAGGTCACACTATCATGAGAAGTCCTTAACTTCTCCATATCTCCCAAACAAAGCAAAGTGCATGTATCACAATCGTCACGGAGGGAGCAGATATAAGTAAAGAAAGCTCCGTGACAAACGATCTACTTCCTTCTCCAACTCGCTACATCTAGCTCTAGATCTAGCATGAAAACCTCCTAGCTTAAGAAAAGCGCATTCGCTGGTCATAGGAGGGACATACCCGTCGAGTCGGAATAGAGATCGTTGTCACGATCTCGCCTCGAGGCCATGAAGCACATGCCGAGAAGTCGTCGCCGCTCTTGGGTTCTTGATCACCCGTCCGTCGTCGTCGCTCCATCCCTCCACTTCGCCGAGGTCGAGGTCGCCGAAAGCGGCGAGGACGCGGTGGAAGAGCTTCTTGGCCTTCCCAAAGTTGCGAACGGCTTCTTGCCTTGCGTCGGAGTTGGGGCCTTCTTGTTGCGGTTCTTGTCGGAGTAGTCGTTCTTGCGGAACCGCCGTAGTCGACTTTGCCTTTCCCCAACTTGGGACGGTTTGCTCGAATGTGGTTGGGGCCACCACACTCAAACAAATCACGGGTCCTCTTTTCCTTCCGTCCCTCCTCCCTTTGTAAGCATGGGAGAATCTCCGTGCGAGGAGGGCTAGTCGCTCATCCGCAAGTCGCTCTATCGATCATCGGTTATGTCACGAGAGCGCCGAGGAGAATCCGCAAAGAGAATCGACGGAAGAACCGAAGTCGAAGTGGGATCCGTGACTAGAGCCATCGACAGACTTGACCGACGAGAGACTATGTCAATCTCGTGAGTCTTGAGGCGCGAGTAAAGCGCATCAAGAGTCAAGGTCGAGAGGTCCGTGGTGTCCTTGATGGTGGTCACCTTCATTTCCCAAACCCTAAGATCGAGCGCGAAAGCATCTGTCGAGCGTTATCCGAGTCGGAGTATGTGAGACCGACCGCCGGAGATTACTCAAAATCTTGTGAAAACGTGAAAAGCACTCGTCAAGGGACTCTCCAGCAAGCATCTCGAATTTGTCAGATTCGCTGAACCGATCCGTCGAACCGTCTTGATCCGGGAGGTGCCTCATGGTATGCATCGAGGGTCACCCAGATGTCGTGAGCGGACGACAGGTGAGAGATGCGATCAAATTCGCTTCTGCTCAATCCCTGTATGATGATGTTCCTTGCCTTTGCATTTGCCTCAACATCGCCATGTTCCGGCATTGATGTTCTCATCGCAGAACAACAAATTGTATTTTCACCTTCCGCCAAATAGCATACCCCTGAGCCTGGATATATGTTTCCATTCGGCTCTTCCAGAAAGGGTAATCCAGGCCATCGAAAATAGGCGGCTTGGTGGAATACTTGTCTGCTGCCATGGCTCTTTGAGACCGGTTAAGATCTATGAAGAAGAGCTAACCGCTCGATACCAATTGTAGGACCGAAATGGCAACAGAGGGGGGGTGAATGGTGCCTTCAAAAACTCTCTAAAAATTCACACCGATCTTTTCTCCAATAGCTAGGGTGCTATGAAGACAAAGATCAAATGCTCACTAGAAATCCGAGAGAGACAGTCAAAGATAAATATTGGCAGAAGAAATACAGAGCAGTCGAAACGTTTTGCCGTGATCGAATGCAGTGATCGTAGCGACAGGAGATCGAACGACGAACGTGGTCGAATCAAGACTGAATGGTCGAAATACGATCTGACAACGGAGAGAGTAGTTATGGTCTGTTCTGTGACACCGTAGTCGAAAGCCAACTAGTGGTCAATCGACGACTTGGTCGAGAACACTAGAAGCCGAGAAGTCGATCGACCACGAGAAGATAGTCGTGTCCGACAATAAAATGAATAGTGATTACTACGTGGTCGAACGAAACAGAATCGCCAGCGCACGATCAAGAAGACAAAAATCCGTAAAACTTGCTAACCTCTCGAACAAAAGGAAGAGAGATCTTTACGACAGAGAGTTAACATCCTCTGGAAGATAAATTACCAAGAAGATCAGAAGTCTTTGCTATGGTTGGATAGAACGTCATGGTCGAATTCTAAAAGAGCAACTTGAGGCGCAATGAAAACACAAACTCTTCTCCGATTCGACTTTTGCTCTCGGAATGAATTGACCAAGTGGTCTTAGAGTATGAATCCCGATTCAGAGCAAAAGGATACAAGCCAACTCTCAAAGAAAACACATAAAATGAAGGAAATCGAGAGGGCAAATGCAACAAGTAAATCATCTCAAGAACACAAACATGGAATGATACATGAGATGAATCCAATCTTTCTATTGCACATGGAGGTTTCTACACCACTCCATCGGAGGTACACGAGCATCCATGCTCTTACCCGAGACAACTCACACAAGATAGAGAGGAACACTCGAGCACCTGTGGGACAACCTCTTTGCTCCCGAGACCTAACTCTCTATTTATAGTCTCACTAACGGGTCTCCACACGAGACAACCCGCTAACCGAGTGGTTGAGCTTTTGTGCCTCCAAGTGCTTTACCCGCTCCTCTCGTGCAACGGCTCCACCGCTTGCCCGTTAGCGCCACCAACTCCACGAGCTCTCACAGAGCCTCTCCGGTGGTCACAAGTGCTTTCGGTGGACGGCTTCCCCGCAGCTTTGACATTTCTCCAAAATGCCCCTCCGCCGCCTTCCAGAAGCTTCCTCCACCGCTTTCTGTCCATGCCGCCGCCCCACCGCACGACACGCCCTCTTGGCTTTTCCACGCCGCTCGACCTCAACAACTCCCTTGTCTAGTCCCGACCTCCTAAGCCTCACCAAGACCGCTCTCGGTTCCCGCAACCATCAAAGACAAAGAAACCATCACATAGCACCGATCCACACAGAAAACACAACCGCTCACTCAAACCGAGCTCAAGTCTTTCCACGTAAAATAGACTTTACCAAACCTTGTCAAAATAGTGAACAAACCAGTCCACAAGGTCCATGACTTCACAAGGAACCCAACCGACCAAACCTCACCGTAATCGGACATGAAATGCACCTCACGACCAATTTTAGTGATCCCGCACGACCACGGTCATCCAACCGATAACGTGGTCGAACGCGTTTTGACCACGCTCAATTCTCGCGCTAACGTGGTCGTAGCTCTCCGAGCGCATAACGCGGTCGCACCACCGAAAGTGCCACAACGTAGTCGTGGCTCCTTTCCCACAACGTGGTCGAGGCCTCGAGCTCCCACAACGTGGTCGTGACGCCCACCGACCACGCCAAAGTGGTCGAACGCCCGACCGCCCAACGTGGTCGAGGCTCCGATCCCACAACGTGGTCGTAAGCCCTAGCGCCGAGTGCCGACCACGGTCAAATCTTCCGAGGGCTCCGCAACGTGGTCAAGCTCGAGCGCACAACGTGATCGAACGCTCCCAATTGCCAACGTGGTCGTAAACCCTTCCGACCACGGCCAAAGAACTCGACGCTGCTCTACCGAACTGACACCACCAACGTGGTCGACGCTACCGGTAGACTTCCGATCACGCTCAAACCGCCGGGACGCCACAACGTGGTCGACGCCGCCCGATTGACTTCCGATACTCGGCAACAAGGTCGACGCCACCCGATATGCGCCATCGTGGTCGTAACGCCCCGACCACCGCCGCTTTGCCGAGAACACCTCAACGTGGTCGCACGCCTCGAACGAATTCACCACCACCAAACGTGGTCGTATGGCATGCTACATGGTCGACGAGCGTGGACAAGTCGCATACGACTTCATTTCGACCGAAATAAGACTTTGCAATAAAAGCCCAAAACAAACTCAATTTTCCTTCAACCAAGAGTCAATTACTCATCATAAAGATGGGATCATCTCCACATGATCTCTCAGTTACCACCTCGTACAGATCATGGACTCCATCCACGACTCCATGCTTCATACGCTGCGAAGCCTCCAGGATATCCCCACCTGAATCTTCATAGCGCACCATCACCGTGTGCTCTCGCGTGAGCCCGATCACCTCGCGTGACCACCTGACCGCCTGGACCTCAGATTACCCCCTCCTAGACCCGGTCTTCCTTGTCACCGACCGCAACCGTCTCCACGCCTCCACGCAGCACCCACCTCTGACCTCCATGTGCTCCAACATGAGCTCGACCATCTCGCGTGACCTCACGACCGCCTAGACCTCAGATTACCCCTCCTAGTCCCGGTCCTCCTCGTCACTGACCATGGCCGCCTCCATGCCCACCCACACATGCAAGATCAAAGAAACCATCTCCTTGCAACACACATTAGCCAAAACACACCCTTGTCTATCCCGAGACAAGATCCAAACCTCCTACGACCATCCCCCAAGTCGTTTACGACCGCACTGTTCTATCGCTACAACCTAAGACCATCTCCAAGGTCGTTTACGACCGCACCGGTCTATCGCTACGTCCTACGCCCATCTCCAAGGTCGTTTACGATCGCACCGATGTATCACTACCACCTACGACCATCACCAAAGTCGTTTATGACTGCACCAGTCTATCGCTACCACCTACGACCATCTCCAAGGTTGTTTACGACCACACAGAGTCTATCGCTACCTGAGACAAACCCTCATACCACTCCCTTCGACCACTACCACCGAGTACTCGTAACCCACACGGAATATCGAGTACCGATTAGAAAACACAGCTGCAACACGTACTCGAAGCCTACGAGTACAATCAAATTTTCGACAACTCACCGTGATCGTTAAATAGCTTCAACCAAGTATCGAGTTCGCCAACTACGAGTACCTCAAGCAACGACCATCCACCATTGACCACCACACCGGCCAGTCAGCCACTGGCCAAACCCGAGTACTCGACGTACTTGCGATCATAAGAGTGAAGCACTCGTATCGACCATGAAGTCTTATGAGTACCGACCGAGAAGCCTACGGCCGCCGATCGCCAAGCCTCCGACTATCGAAGACAGAACAACAGACTGTGAAGTCTACGAGTATCGACAAGACTGCCAAGTCTACAACCATGAAGGTAGTTTGTAAAAACTACGACCATAGAGATACTCTGCAAAATCTATGACCATGGAGGTAGTCTATAAAAACTACGACCATGAAGATAGTCTGTAAAATCTACGACCTCAAGATAGTCTGCAAAATCTATGATCATCAAGATAGTCGGCAAAATCTACGACCATGAAGAATGATCAGCAAAGTCTATGACTATCGAGTACTATAGTTACGACCATGAAAGAGTACTGTAGCTACGATTACCTGCCGTGGTTGTAAAACCGAAGTCGTACTGCCGTGGTAAAAACCAGACATGGTCGTAGCATGCCGTGATCGTAAGCTGAACGTGGTCGTAGCATACCGTGGTCGTAAACTGAACGTGGTCATAGCAGCACGCCGTGGTCGTAAGCTGAATGTGGTTGTAGCACATCGTGGTCGTAAAAGACTTTTGCCGTGGTTATTCAGTGTCTGTTGTTGTGGTCGTAAGACTATCTGTTGTTGTGGTCGTAGCGTCTGTTGTCGTGGTCGTAAGACTGTCTGTTGTTGTAGACGTAGCGCCTATTGCCGTGGTCGTAAGACTGTCCATTGCTGTGGTCGTAGTGTCTGTTGCCGTGGTCGTATAGTAGCATCCGTGATCTGAACCCTCCCGAACTACACACAACCACTCAAGGGAAATGACTTCAACTGCAAATGACCAAGTCTTTCATAAATGCAAAATCCAAAGCAAATCCAATGTTAATTATTCATCATATCTTAATCTACAACCATCCACATGGTCTAACAGTTTCATATGGCACTTTTTTTGCGAAGTTTAATTCTTGTTCTAGAGGTCTAGTTATTGCAATTTGTTACATATAATAGTATAGGATCGTATGGCGCAATCAGAGAGTGTGAATGATTGCCTCTGCTTTTTGATACCTGAAAACAAATGTCAAACCAGAAGAAAAGCAATCTAAATTACCAGTTATAGAATTCGATCGGAGGATGCTAGACCGCTCGCACGTGTTCGATGGAGGTTCCGACCGCTCGTTCGACCGCTTGCTCTACCCTTTCCACGTAGTAGAAATCTCCCACGCTCGAAAGTTTCAACTGCTCGAACCAGAACACACCAAAGACAACACCGTGCACTACTCGATTGGATTGAACCGACGACTAAAAACACCAGTGAGCTCGTTAGCACAACGACGATGAAGCCACAAGAAAAACGATGCTCAGAAAACACATCGTTCTTTGATTGAGACAACGAGAGAACGTTGATGGCGATTATTTCTTTTCCTAGAATAGATCTGATCTGTTATTTCTAGATTACGTTCTGTAGCTACGAAGTACCCTCACGGCACCCCTAAAAACCATAGCACAAAAAGCCACGCAAAGCCATGGCTAAAACCCTTAGCCTCTATATGCTTTTATATGCTACATCCCTAAACCATGTTCACCTCAAACACAGGCAACTCAAACCGTGTCCTTAACAACCTGGACACGCAATCCTATCTCTTCAGAAAATCAAGGGACCCAAAACCCTTCCAAACACGGGTTTTATTCAAACTCTCAATCTCATCACATGATGAAGCCTCTAGGACCGTAGCTCCTATATCTTCGCATGCATCATCATCATGTGTTGAAGCCTCTGGGACCGCACCTCTCATATCTCCTCCACACATCATCAGCGCACATGTCGAAGCCTCGTGGACAGCACTGCCCATAGCTTTTCCACGAATCACCATCTTTGATCTCCACGTGCTCCAACGTGAGCCCAACCACCTCGCGTGACATCCTCGACCGCTTGGACCTCAAACTTCCCCATCCTAGTATCGGTCCTCCTCATCACTAACCAAGACCATCTTCATGCCAACCTGCACATCAAAGACCAAAGAACGTTTTTCATCGGCACAAGTTCTTCACAACTTGACTGTCATTAGCATACATATGAATAACACACCGTCATTGTAACAGCCCAAAAATTTAAATTTGAAAATATGAAGCTTTTGAATTGTTTTTGTCGTATATTCTATTTGAATTTGGATTTTTGTAGTGTTTCTTAAAACTTTGGTTGAGATTCTGATAATTAAAGAAATTCATGAAAAACAAAACGAACATTAGTAATGCTATAAAAGAAAATATGAAAATAATAGAAAATTAAAATTTTAAATACGAATCTGAAAAGATGATCCAGCATAAGGAGGGAGAAACCTAAGTTAAAAATATAAAATCTCAATATGGAAATAATAGCATACAAAAACCCAGAATTTGGACATTCAAAAATTTGTAAATACAATTTGTAGCAAAAGTTTAAATTAAAAAAAAAATCAAATTTTCAAATCTTGGCTTGGGCCCTTTATTTTCTATTTTTCTTCCCTTTCCCTTTTCTCTCCTACTTCCATGTGGGGCCCACTGCTTCTTCTCTCTCTCCCTCTCTCTTCCCCTCTGCCCTCCCCGCTGGGCCCCGCCTTCTCCCTTCCCCTTCTTTCTTCTTTCCCCACTTGCAGCAGCGCCTGTCCCCCGCCACCTCTCCGCCGACCGTCTCTTCTCCGCTCGCGCTCGCCGCCACGGCCACGCCGCCACCGAGCCCCGTGCCCCGCCTCCTCGCACGCCGCCGGCAGCTAGCTGCCTTCACAAGATCGAGCCTCAAGGCCGGGCAAGGACCGCGGTCCTCCACCGCCGACCGGTCCGCCGCCAACCGCGCCTCCCGCCCCGCTGCAGTTTATAAAGCCGTCGGCATCCTCCCATAGCCGCCTAGCTTTCCCCGCCTCTTCCCTTTCTTCCCACGTTCTCTTCCTCTAGCCGTGAGCTTCCCCAACCTCCTCGCCAATCCGGACTCCGGTGCACCCCTTCAATCCAAGCACACCTCCTTGTTCCCCCGAGCTTCTAGTCTCTCCCCTCCGATTGAATTGAAAAGCGCCACGCCGAGCTTGCCGGAGGGCCTCCCTTCCTCACCGCCGGCCAAATGCGCCGCCACCGCCTCCATTTCTTCCTTGGAGTGCCCCCGTCCAATTCATCGCCCTGAGCGCTGCTACTCGGCGCCCTGAGGCTTCCCCAGGCGTCGGTCACGAGTCTACTTCCCCCCAGCTCGCCGGCACCGAGCACCTCCCCAAGCCGCCGCCGCCGCACGCCGCCGGCCCGTCTCGGAGCACCTCGGTCCCCATCAGCACCACCTTGGCATCCTCTAGGCGCCCGGATCCCGCTTTGGCGGTCACCGCTCCTCCCGGCCGCCTCGCCGACGAACGCGCCGCCGCACGCCTCAAGCTCCCTGCTTAGGCCCCTTCAAGACTTGGTTTAACAAACAATCTTGTTCCTTCATAGTCGTAACACCTGAAGGATCACTAGCTAGCTGCGCTCGCGTTCGGTGAGCCAGCCCGAGTTCGATTCTACCCCGCGCTGCGTTAGGGTGTTTAGTGATTTTATTTTTTCTGTTTTGCGGTGTAGCCGGGTTCAGCTAGGAAAACCTCTGTAAAACTCTGTAATAATCTTTCAAAAGATACAAAAATTTGCTAGGATATAAAGGAACCCCATAACCAGTTAATTATGGATTAATTGTCGTATGTTAGTATATAGTATGCCTTGGATATTTAATTTAAATCTTTATTAGCTATAGGATTAGTAGGAGCTGCTTAGAGAGGTGCTTTATGAAATGATAACTTAGTAAATGAAATTTACTAAGCAATAAATCATAAGCTTATGCGTGTTAGTAAAGTTTGCCCCAAAACAATAAATTGTGAACCCTGACATACTAGAAAAACGATGAAGAAATTAATCATTGCATAGTTTGAATCATAAGCATTATATCTATGCCCACTATTTAGCATGCTTAATATTACGCATCCCTTGGAAGGTTGGAAATTAAATTTGATTAGTTACCATATGTGCATAATTAATACACCTTTAATATTTACCCTCACCCCAAATATTAAGTAAAGATATTAGTAAAAGATGGTTATGCTTCATGTCCAAGGATAACAAGGATCTCAACTAGTAATACACTCAAGTTAAAGTTAAGAAAAATAGAATGGATGTTGTATTAAAACTATAACAATAAGATTTTTAAATAAAGATTACCCTTACATGAAATTAAAACATATGCTTTAACATTTATCATACCGCCATTTCCCTGAGGTAGGTTTAATTAATTAGCAATGTTAAAATATAACCTGGTATACAAAATTTTGCCCAGGTAAAAGAATTAAAGATAAAGCTAAGCCCAATAATAATTAAAGTGTAGATAAAATAACAATGATGTCATTAATTAAATCTTAACATTAGATTTAATAATGTTGAACATGAATATATGTAACAAGCCAGGACTTGTATAAATGAATCCTAATTTAAATTAAAACTTTGCCTAGTGATAAAATAAGGATACATAAAATATCGTACCACAAAATGTTATAAACCCGGGCTATAACATTAACTCAGTAAATTAAAAAGGGTATAAATTGCTTAAATATAACATACGCCCTGGAGATAGTGCTCGACAAGATAATGCTCCGCTAAACTTGCATACTGATTCATGGGTCTAACCTAACTCATGGAACTTCCTTGATAAATATAAAAATAACAAAAGAAAGTTAGTAATAAAAATAGCGAGTCATCGTATTCTACCATCGACCTTGCCTCAAATCACCCACTAACTCATAACAAAACTAAATTGAGTTTATTCGGATTTATTTGGATCTTTTGAGTTATTTGCTTTTATTTGGATTCAGTCATCTATCGCGTAATTAGAAATTGGAAACCGTGAAGATTCAGAGGTCGAGCTCGAAGAGAAGATAGAGACCAAAAGCTCAAGAGAAAGCATTGTGTGAGCTCAAGATCATGTGAACCGCGCCAAAGTAGTCAATACTTTGATCATGTTGAACCTATATTTTTCGCAAATTACTTTTGTTTAAATTATCAAATTGCATGCTGTTATTTTATGTACAAATACATGCTTAATTCAAGATTCTAGTTATATGCCCATTGTTGCCTTGATTAATATTACACCCCCTTGTTGAATATTTGAATGTGTGAACCTTGTCGCCCTAGAAAAATTACGATAGTAACCTTTTGAAAATAAGTCCGTAATCTATACGCCATGCGTAGTGTTGCATATGTATTCATGGGCGTGAAAACGCCCAAGCATCACTTTTAATCATGAGAAAATTTGGTTGGGCAGTCATGGTGGTAATGACTGGTATATGTTCGATATGATTATTTTGTGATCCCAAAACCCTACTTGCTTGAATATCTGGGCGAATGGTTCGATGGTGTGTGTGTGAAAGGTGCAGTGGAGGCACAAAGTGGATTGTGGTAGAATCGCCCGAGATACCACTAAGGGTGAATCTTGTCATGATCTCCCACGTAAAACAAAGGCAACCACAAGTCTCAGAAAGTACAACTTGGCTAAGTAGTTGTATCGAAACTCTGGACTCATCTCACCGGTAGTGGATTGAAGTGGATAAGCAAGGGCAAGGGAGGCCTAAAGGGACACCAAGGGGATGGTGAAGTTTTCATTTGTTCTAAGCGCTGCGGGAAGTGGAGCCCTACTGCGTTAGTAATCGTGGAAAACATCCCGCGAACGTATGGGACCACCGACGTGGGATAAGCCCATAGGGTGAGATGACAAAAGGAACTAGATACTTTGAACAATCCGTGATGGTCTCGCTCAACCACATGACTAAGGAATCGTGTGGGGCAATGAGTTGATTGTCTCTTGTGGTGAAAGTGTACAAACTCGCAGAGTCAAAACTATTCGAATAGTCGTGCCCACGGTCATGGGCGGACATGGGAAACTTAACCGATATAGTTCATTTCAAAATGATTTGTGGGTGGAATGGAAAAGTGAAGGGCGGTGCAAAGCCCGGTTTGTGTTGTCCCGGTGTCGCCCGATGATAAGTTAAGCGGCTATAATTTCAAGGATTAAGCATATGGTGCGAGATGCCATGTGGATGGAATGGAATCAATCATCGTTATTGCATTCTCATATATATTACGCTTTGTTCAAACCGCTAAGTCTCGGGAGGTTTTCTATGTATTATATTTCAAAAGCTAAACGATGATAAAGCTTCTTCTTTTAAGTAAAATGACAGAAGAATAAATAGAGTCGAGGAAAAGAGGATGACTGTTGTGGTAAATACATAACGATGTTGGTGGATTCATGGCGATTATAAACAGAGAATATTGGAAAGGGGTTTAGGAGAAATAAATCGGTGGAGCCTATATGAATGGATGAGTTAGAAAGATGATTTAAATGATTTTTGGAAGATTAGAGTGTGCAAAAGAAATTGTTGGATTACGACACTAATATAAATTCTTGAGAGATGTTAGTAATAATATGATTGATAGGATTTGATTAAAATACTGGAAGGATGAATTGAATTTTTGGGTACATCGGAGGAATAATAATAATTACCGGAGTATAACTGGATCAATGATTTTGGAGAATTTGAAGGGTGTAAAGGCAATTGTTGGGTTTAATGGGATTAACAGGAATTGATCTAGATAGGTGATTTGAATTTGAGGAAATTTGGAGATATGATAATTGAAGCATAAACTAGATTAATGATATTCTTGGTGCAGAGGTATTGATGAATTAGTTAGAGATAAATAATGAAAATAAGGGAGATTATGGAAAGAGCCATTTATGGTTTTGGATCATTAGCAGAAAGGATTGATTTGTTAGAAAGTTCTGGTATGAAAGATGTCGGTGGATTAAAAAGTAATTCTATTAGGAAATCATTGGAATTGTAGTAGGAGTTGGTGAATATTGATTACAAGATTGGACTAGTATGAATTGAATACGTGAAGATATGGGTGGATTCAAAGTGAATATGTAGAAAGGGTTTGATTGGTGGAATAGCTAAATGATGTCACTCGATGTTTGGAGTCTTAGACGACATTTAGTAAGAAAATTGTGTCTTTGGGGAAATAAGTCAATTATGGCATTTGGGGGAGTGAGTCAATTTGGC
The DNA here is from genome assembly GCA_036346245.1 of Bonia amplexicaulis. Taxonomy (NCBI): domain Eukaryota; kingdom Viridiplantae; phylum Streptophyta; class Magnoliopsida; order Poales; family Poaceae; genus Bonia; species Bonia amplexicaulis. The sequence continues at coordinate 24,386,976 of CM070737.1, forward strand.
AATGTCGTGGGGAGTTCTAGGTAGCAACAATAACACTGTGGTTTAATAATAACAATGATACCAAAAGCGATTTCTGGCAAATAAAACAACCCGAGCCTTTCCTTTGATAAGCCATGCATATTATATATTTGCATTCTGTGTATTGGCTCGCAGAGCACGGTGGTTAGTGTGCTCACACTCGCTCTCATAACAAATTCAGAATCAGGAAATCAGATCACTACGCATAAGCAATACTTTGGGTCTTGATGGCAAAGAAGATGAAGATGTCGAGGGCTAGGTCGCGAACCTCCAGTTGGCTGCCTGTGGGCATGTCGTGAAGGTCGCACATGTGTGCTTCGTTCTTCCGCTGCTGCAATTTTCTAATCTCGGCCTAACCGGCCCATGAGTAAGTTTACTATTTTATTTATGCTTCCGCATGGTATGTATTTGATATTCATTTTCTGTAACTGTGAGCACTATCTACTGATCCAGGGAATAGTGCATTAAATCACAGGAGATTTTGGATTGAAAAATCCGGGTCTGACAGGGATGGTATCAGAGCATATCGACTGCAGGTCGTGACCTAGTTAGCCTGGCCGTTAGTTCCATAACTAGACATACTTCTTTAAAAACAATATCTCCGAAAATACAAGTCATACTGCTCATTCTTATCTCTCTTAGATGATTCCCTCTCATCTATATGCTGCTTTAGCCATTTCTACTTCACATGCTCTCTTACCCTGAACTCAAAAGGATAAAAATCCAGTACTCCTCTGATAACTCTCCTTGAAAACCTATTTTGGGTCAATAGTCATGATGCTTGAATTTAAAGCTTTAATTCAAAAAAAATGTGTTTATCCTTGGAGGACTGATTGTCAAATTGTTTACGAAATTCATTTTCAAACTCATTTTCACAAACCTGGATCTTCCGAGGAAAATTTCATAAGTTAAACTACTTACCAAAAACTTATTCAAAACTTTACCCTGGTTTCTCAAATAGTTCAAAACAAAGTTATTTCTTGAGAGCTTTCCCCAACAAGGACTTTGTTTTTCAAAAATAGATCCTAAGGGTTAACCTTGGGGTGTTACCTTCGAAAGAGTTATGTTGGTAAAAACCTAAACATCTTGTTTGGTTTTATCACCCCTAGTTAAAAGAAAAATCTTCATTTTGCTACAAAGTTTCATTAAAATGATAATATTAATAATGATAGTACTGGAATAAGAAATGATATCAAGCCAATCACCTCCAAATACTTTCCTCTTCTTCCTATTGATTTGGGAAGAAAATTTTTGATCCTCATCTCGTACCCTTACCCCAAAAATTTAAGGTTAGGAACGTTGAAGATCGTCATGAAGATAAAGTGGTTTCGTTTCCAACAAACTACGCAGATGAACCCGTGCCCCCTTATGCGTGCTCCCCGAATAGACGTTGTATTGTTGCAAGATTTCACTTTGGTCCTGTGCACTGCCTTCTTGCCCTCAAGGCCCTATTTCGATCATAGGAAAAGCTTGCTTTCAAAATTTGTGTGGTTCCGTATCACCCCCAGCTTCTGGGATATACTCTCTTAGGAATTGGATGGGTTTAGAGTATCTTATCTGCGATGTGTCACTGCCTCATGTCGTTCCTCTCATCTTTTCTCGAAAAATCTTATCGTGCCCAATGGATAGAAGCAAGACCACTACCACAATCGGGAGTAAGGAGGGAGAATAATAATTGATGCTCGAATAGCCCCAACCATGTGTACCAGCCATCACCAAAGATTCACTCTACGAGAAAAGTCAAAGAGAGGCCATCATCATGAAAATAACAAGAGCCTGCAGAAGCGAGAGGTGCTCAAGAAGAAAGGCAAGTGTTTCGATGTGGCGACTGGGACATTATGCGAAGGTCCGCCCATGAAGAGGAAAGACAAACGAATAATAGATGCCATCACCATCGACCTCAACTCGACGAAGAAGAACAAGTTGCAAAAGTTTTGTCACTAGACCAGAAGCTACAAAGAATAATATATGCAAGTGAGTGTGGCAAAGAAGGACATATCGCACAACACCGCCTCCACTACGACAAATTGGACAAGGAGCTGTTTCACTTGCGGGCAAACCGGACATATTTGCTATAATTGCCCAGTCTCCTACTGCTTATACTGCAAGGAACATCATTACCCCGACGACTGCCTCATCAATCTAGTAGCATGTAGGCGTTGTGGGGAGAAGGGACATGAGAAAAGTCAATGTACAGCTAGCTGCCCCAACTGCGAAGGAGACCACCACGGAGCATGCCCAACAAGCAAGATCACATGTTTTCTCTGCGAAGGACAAGACCATCGCCCCAAGGATCGCTCCATGAGCTCTTCTGTCGACCAAGACAATCGAGATACAACGGACAAGTCTCCAAGTCGCCATAGGACTTGTCAAGCCCGAAGCTAGAAAAGATAACTAATGCTAGTAATCGTTCATTTTAAGGGGGGTAGCATGAGTAAGCCAGATGTCATAAAGCTACCATGATGTATAACTACTTTTGGAAGGATTGATGTGATGTATGATTACCTGGGAGGTGTAACAATTCGTATTAGACCTAATCAGACCAGTACACGGAGACTTGCAAGACCAGAAATCTTCTGGTGATGAGGATTACAAGATGTACCTTTAGTAAAAAAAAATCATCAACTTATAAAAACCCAAGAGTAAGAACGAGATTCCCAGCAGAAGTGAAAGACCACCCTATAGAAACACCCATCGTCACCTCTGCCTTCCTAAGACCCTCTACCCCTAGGGCATAGGCCATTCTTACCCCATCTATCAATGAGAAATTCTACAACCACCTGTCCAGTAGACGATGCAACTACTCCATTCCATGATGACGTGAAGGCAACAATGTCAAAAAAAATGCTTGGAAGTCTACGACCTGTCCAGGAGAACAAGGTTTCTTTCTTCCCTTTTAACTTCTCCAAGTGCTAACCCCTGTCGTGCAGATTTTCACCTCTTTATGAAGCCGGAGAACTATACGTCGAGCAACACCCAGAAACCCATTTGCTAGCCCATATCACCTCACCTCCTTTCTTTCTATTCTACCGGAATCTCGGGGTCGAGATTCATTTTAAGGGGGGTAGGTTTGTAACAGCCCAAAAATTTAAATTTGAAAATATGAAGCTTTTGAATTGTTTTTGCCAGATATTCTATTTGAATTTGGATTTTGTAGTGTTTCTTAAAACTTTGGTTGAGATTCGATAATTAAAGAAATTCATGAAAAACAAAACGAACATTAGTAATGCTATAAAAGAAAATATGCAAATAATAGAAAATTAAAATTTTAAATACGAATCTGAAAAGATGATCCAGCATAAGGAGGGAGAAACCTAAGTTAAAAATATAAAATCTCAATATGGAAATAATAGCATACAAAAACCCAGAATTTGGACATTCAAAAATTTGTAAATACAATTTGTAGCAAAAGTTTAAATTAAAAAAAAAATCAAATTTTCAAATCTTGGCTTGGGCCCTTCATTTTCTATTTTTCTTCCCTTTCCCTTTTCTCTCCTACTTCCATGTGGGGCCCACCGCTTCTCTCTCTCTCTCTCTTCCCTCTGCCCTCCCCCCCGGGCCCCGCCTTCTCTCCTCCCCTTCTTTCTTCTTTCCCGCGAGCAGCGCCTGTGTCCCCGCCACCTCTCCGACCCGTCTCTTCTCCGCTCTGCGCTCGCCGCCGCCGGCCACGCCGCCACCGAGCCCCGTGCCCCGCCGCCTCCGCACGCGCCGCCGGCAGCAGCTGCCTTCACAAGATCGAGCCTCATACGGCAAGGACCGGCGGTCCTCCACCGCCGACCGGTCCGCGCCAACCGCGCCCCCCGCCTCATTGCAACTATAAAAGCCGTCGGCATCCTCCCATAGCCGCCTAGCTTTCCCCGCCTCTTCCCTTTCTTCCCACGTTCTCTTCCTCTAGCGCCGTGAGCTTCCCCAACCGCCTCCTCGCCAATCCGGAGCTCCGGTGCACCCCCCTTCAATCCAAGCACACCTCCTTGTTCCCCCGAGCTTCTAGTCTCTCCCCTCCGATTGAATTGAAAAGCGCCACGCCGAGCTTGCCGAGGGCCTCCTTCCTCACCGCCGGCCAAATGCGCCGCCACCGCTCCATTTCTTCCTTGAGTGCCCCGTCCAATTCATCGCCTGAAGGCCGCTACTCGGCGCCCGAGGCTTCCCAGCGTCGGTCACGAGTCTACTTCCCATTTCATGCACCGAGCACCTCCCAAGCCGCCGCCCGCCGCCGCCGCCTGCCTCGAGCACCTCGGTCCCCATCGGCACCACCTTGGCATCCTCTAGGCGCCCAGATCCCGTTTTGGCGGTCACCTGCTCCTCCCCGGCCGCCTCTCGCCGACGAACGCGCCGCCCGTACGCCGCCCGAAGCTCCCCTGTTTAGGCCCCCTTCAGCACTTGGTTTAACAGCAATCTTCGTTCCTTCATAGTCAGGTAACACCTGAAGGATCACTGGCTAGCTGCGCTCGCGTTCGGTGAGCCAGCCCGAGTTCGATTCTACCCCGCGCTGCGTTAGGGTGTTTAGTGATTTTATTTTTTCTGTTTTGCGGTGTAGCCGGGTTCAGCTAGGAAAACCTCTGTAAAACTCTGTAATAATCTTTCAAAAGATACAAAAATTTGCTAGGATATAAAGGAACCCCATAACCAGTTAATTATGGATTAATTGTCGTATGTTAGTATATAGTATGCCTTGGATATTTAATTTAAATCTTTATTAGCTATAGGATTAGTAGGAGCGCTGCTTAGAGAGGTGCTCTTATGAAATGATAACTTAGTAAATGAAATTTACTAAGCAATAAATCATAAGCTTATGCGTGTTAGTAAAGTTTGCCCCAAAACAATAAATTGTGAACCCTGACATACTAGAAAAATGATGAAGAAATTAATCATTGCATAGTTTAAATCATAAGCATTATATCTATGCCCACTATTTAGCATGCTTAATATTACGCATCCCTTGGAAGGTTGGAAATTTGATTAGTTACCATATGTGCATAATTAATACACCTTTAATATTTACCCTCACCCCAAATATTAAGTAAAGATATTAGTAAAAGATGGTTATGCTTCATGTCCAAGGATAACAAGGATCTCAACTAGTAATACACTCAAGTTAAAGTTAAGAAAAATAGAATGGATGTTGTATTAAAACTATAACAATAAGATTTTTAAATAAAGATTACCCTTACATGAAATTAAAACATATGCTTTAACATTTATCATACCGCCATTTCCCTGAGGTAGGTTTAATTAATTAGCAATGTTAAAATATAACCTGGTATACAAAATTTTGCCCATGTAAAAGAATTAAAGATAAAGCTAAGCCCAATAATAATTAAAGTGTAGATAAAATAACAATGATGTCATTAATTAAATCTTAACATTAGATTTAATAATGTTGAACATGAATATATGTAACAAGCCAGACTTGTATAAATGAATCCTAATTTAAATTAAAACTTTGCCTAGTGATAAAATAAGGATACATAAAATATCGTACCACAAAATGTTATAAACCCGGGCTATAACATTAACTCAGTAAATTAAAAAGGGTATAAATTGCTTAAATATAACATACGCCCTGGAGATAGTGCTCGACAAGATAATGCTCCGCTAAACTTGCATACTGATTCATGGGTCTAACCTAACTCATGGAACTTCCTTGATAAATATAAAATAACAAAAGAAAGTTAGTAATAAAATAGCGAGTCATCGTATTCTACCATCGACCTTGCCTCAAATCACCCACTAACTCATAACAAAACTAAATTGAGTTTATTCGGATTTATTTGGATCTTTTGAGTTATTTGCTTTTATTTGGATTCAGTCATCTATCGCGTAATTAGAAATTGGAAACCGTGAAGATTCAGAGGTCGAGCTCGAAGAGAAGATAGAGACCAAAAGCTCAAGAGAAAGCATTGTGTGAGCTCAAGACCGCGGTGAACCGCGCCAGGCGAGTCAATACTTTGATCATGTTGAACCTATATTTTCTGCAAATTACTTTTGTTTAAATTATCAAATTGCATGCTGTTATTTTATGTACAAATACATGCTTAATTCAAGATTCTAGTTATATGCCCATTGTTGCCTTGATTAATATTACACCCCCTTGTTGAATATTTGAATGTGTGAACCTTGTCGCCCTAGAAAAATTACGATAGTAACCTTTTGAAAATAAGTCCGTAATCTATACGCCATGCGTAGTGTTGCATATGTATTCATGGGCGTGAAAACGCCCAAGCATCACTTTTAATCATGAGAAAATTTGGTTGGGCAGTCATGGTGGTAATGACTGGTATATGTTCGATATGATTATTTTGTGATCCCAAAACCCTACTTGCTTGAATATCTGGGCGAATGGTTCGATGGTGTGTGTGTGAAAGGTGCAGTGGAGGCACAAAGTGGATTGTGGTAGAATCGCCCAGATACCACTAAGGACTGAATCTTGTCATGATCTCCCACGTAAACAAAGGCAACCACAAGTGCAGAAGTACAACTTGGCTAAGTAGTTGTATCGAAACTCTGGACTCATCTCACCGGTAGTGGATTGAAGTGGATAAGCAAGGGCAAGGGGAGGCCTAAAGGGACACCAAGGGGATGGTGAAGTTTTCCAGCTGTTCTAAGCGTTGCGGGAAGTGGAGCCCTGCGTAGTAATCGTGGAAAACATCCCGCAACGTATGGGACCACCGCGACGTGGGATAAGCCCATAGGGTGAGATGACAAAAGGAACTAGATACTTTGAACATCCGTGATGGTGCGCTCAACCACATGACTAAGGAATCGTGTGGGGCAATGAGTTGATTGTCTCTTGTGGTGAAAGTGTACAAACTCTGCAGAGTCAAAACTATTCGAATAGTCGTGCCCACGGTCATGGGCGGACATGGGAAACTTAACCGATATAGTTACTTTCAAAATGATTTGTGGGTGGGAATGGAAAAGTGAAGGCGATTGCAAAGCCTCGGTTTGTGTTGTCCCGGTGTCGCCAAATGATAAGTTAAGCGGCTATAATCAAGGATTAAGCATATGGTGCGAGATGCCATGTAACGGTGGATGGAATCAATCGCCATCGTTATTGCATTCTCATATATATTACGCTTTGTTCAAACCGCTAAGTCTCGGGAGGTTTTCTATGTATTATATTTCAAAAGCTAAACGATGATAAAGCTTCTTCTTTTACGAAGTAAAATGACAGGAAGAATAAATAGAGTCGTAGGAAAAGAGGATGACTGTTGTGGTAAATACATAACGATGTTGGTGGATTCATGGCGATTATAAACAGAGAATATTGGAAAGGGTTTAGGAGAAATAAATCGGTGGAGCCTATATGAATGGATGAGTTAGAAAGATGATTTAAATGATCTTTGGAAGATTAGAGTGTGCAAAAGAAATTGTTGGATTACGACACTAATATAAATTCTTGAGAGATGTTAGTAATAATATGATTGATAGGATTTGATTAAAATACTGGAAGGATGAATTGAATTTTTGGGTACATCGGAGGAATAATAATAATTACCGGAGTATAATCTGGATCAATGATTTTGGAGAATTTGAAGGGTGTAAAGGCAATTGTTGGGTTTAATGGGATTAACAGGAATTGATCTAGATAGGTGATTTGAATTTGAGGAAATTTGGAGATATGATAATTGAAGCATAAACTAGATTAATGATATTCTTGGTGCAGAGGTATTGATGAATTAGTTAGAGATAAATAATGAAAATAAGGGAGATTATGGAAAGAGCCATTTATGGTTTTGGATCATTAGCAGAAAGGATTGATTTGTTAGAAAGTTCTGGTATGAAAGATGTCGGTGGATTAAAAAGTAATTCTATTAGGAAATCATTGGAATTCAGAAGTAGGGAGTTGGTGAATATTGATTACAAGATTGGACTAGTATGAATTCGGAATACGTGAAGATATGGGTGGATTCAAAGTGAATATGTAGAAAGGGTTTGATTGGTGGAATAGCTAAATGATGTCACTCGATGTTTGGAGTCTTAGACGACATTTAGTAAGAAAATTGTGTCTTTGGGGAAATAAGTCAATTATGGCATTTGGGGGAGTGAGTCAATTTGGCAATGTCGTGGGGAGTTCTAGGTAGCAACAATAACACTGTGGTTTAATAATAACAATGATACCAAAAGCGATTTCTGGCAAATAAAACAACCCGAGCCTTTCCTTTGATAAGCCATGCATATTATATATTTGCATTCTGTGTATTGGCTCGCGGAGCACGGTGGTTAGTGTGCTCACACTCGCTCTCATAACAAATTCAGAATCAGGAAATCAGATCACTACGCATAAGCAATACTTTGGGTCTTGATGGCAAAGAAGATGAAGATGTCGAGGGCTAGGTCGCGAACCTCCAGTTGGCTGCCTGTGGGCATGTCCTGAAGGTCCCACATGTGTGCTTCGTTCTTCCGCTGCTGCAATTTTCTGATCTCGGCCTAACCGGCCCATGAGTAAGTTTACTATTTTATTTATGCTTCCGCATGGTATGTATTTGATATTCATTTTCAGAATCGTGAGCACTATCTCTCGATCCGTGGAATAGTGCATTAAATCATAGGAGATTTCGGATTGAAAAATCCGGGTCTGACAGTCATCTATCCATAGATAAGAACCAAACCATCCACGACCACCAAGCAGGTCGTTCATGACCACACTTTCTATCGCTATCCATAAATCACCTCAGACCACTCAGTACGACCGCTAGCACAATGAGTACTTGAAAACAACAAGCACTTGAGAATTACCATCGCTCCATTCAAAACATTCGGGAATAACAAGCATCTCTACCGACCACAATGCACCAACTAATCATACCACTGGCCTAACATGAGTACTCGAAGTACTCGAAAATAGAAATAATTGAAGCACTCGTACCGACCTTAAACTCTACGAGTACCGACCGTGAAGCCTACGACAACCGAACGCAAAAGCCTAAGACTACCGATCGCGAGGTCTACGACAACTGATCGAAAAGCCTAAGACAATGACAACAGACCTCAAAGTCTATGAGTACCGATCACAAAGTCATCGACAATCGAGTACCGACCAGTAAAGTCTACGACTATCGAGTATTGACCAGTAAAGTCCACGACTATCGAGTATCAACTAGTAAAGTCTACCAGCATCGACCAATAAAGTCTATGATTATTGACTGGTTACTGTAGCTACGATCATAGACAAGGCACTATAGCTACGACCATCAAAAAGTATTGTAGCTTCGACCAGTTCGTTGGTCGAGATCGAAACTTACCGATTACCTGATGTAGTCGTTCTGCCATGGACGAAAAGGGCGTAATCGAATGCTGCCGTGGTCGAAGCTAGACATGGTTGTAGTCGAACATGGTCAAAGTCGGACATGGTCGAAGTCGGACCTGGTCGAAATCGGATGTAATCGAAATATCATAGTCGAATACAGTGGTCGAAGCTTGAGCTTTTTGTACGGATAATCCATTTTTTATTCGAAAATTCAGAAATATACCCATGATTTTTTTTACAAAAATAGGCTCCAGTCGCCGAACCATTGGGCGACTGAAGCCTTTCGCCCAACCGACTAGCGACTAGATATAGTCGCTCTACAAGAGCGCCGATCGCATCTAGTCGCCCACCGTTAGGCGATTTTAATGCAGTCGCCTAATGGGGCGGCGACTAGATACGTCCCCCGTGAATGTTTTAGATTTTTTCAATTTTTTAGTTTTAAACTGGTAAAAATCTGCTGAAGTTGTAATAAAAGTTTATGTTCATTGTATGTTGTAGGTGCGTAAGTAATTTTTCAAAAAAAAAATTTCCGAACGATTGACCGTAAAACAATTGATACATACGATGGTAAGTGATATTTTCATGTGCACTATTTGGATGTCGTAGACAATGAGTAAAAGTAAGTACGACACAGTACTAAAAAGTTCACATTTTAAATAAAGAACGTAAGCAATACATGAAATAATGATGTACAATCACGCGCCACCCTGGCCTACCCCGTCCCCACGCCCACGTCGGCCCCGCTTGGCCGTCCTCCGGTGCAACGGGTGACGACGCCCAAAACGTGAAACGATCAGGAGCATGTCGCACCCGCCCGAGCCGGTGGAGTCGCCACACCTCGGATGTGTGCCTCCGGCACCGGGAGGGCACTACCGAGAGAACCTCCGTGTCGTCCCGGAGGTGCGAGACCAGCACACTGTTGACCCACTCGAGAATCTTGGTCCACATCTTAGGGCTCGCGGTGGGACCGTGTCGGGACTCGGACTCGAAATGACCTGCGAAAGTAATATGGTTAGTTTCAGATATAAAATATTGCCATAAAACGGAGATCGTACGATACGTACCCTCAGCGAAGGTCATCGTGCCTAGAAAAGGGGCATATGTCGGGTACACCCCCTGTGTGGGTAAACCAGGGATGTACGGAGGACGCGAGAACAGCTGGCCTGGCAGTGTAGGAGGCCGTCGCTAGGAAAATCCTCCAGCCTCGTCCGGGTTAGGTGGAGGAGGACATGCCCACGTGGAGCCTCCAGAGTACTGCCACGCCAGTCGGGGCGGCACCGGTGGGCGAGCCGTCTGTGCGCTGGGCGTGGGTGTGGAGACCGTCGGTAGCCTCCTGCAGGACAACAGGCTAACGATACGTCTACACCCGGCCTCCACCCGACGCAGAAAGCTGACGTGATCCTCGTGGGTGAACTCCGCACCCTGGGCGACCCTCTCCAGTTCTGTGACGGACTCGGTCCACAGCGCAGATCCGACGTCCGCCTGGACAAAAAGACATAAAATAATATGATCCATCATCAAAACGACATTGCCATTTGGGAATATTTGAAATTACATGTAACGTACCACGATTTGAGCGTCGCGCGCGAGGTGCGCGGGGTACATGTCTGTCGCAGCGGCGATGTGTGTGGTGGGGGGTCTACGACATGTACTAGCCTGGTACATGTCCGCACCTGGTACCACCGTAGGTACTCCGTGTAGTCCCTGCTATCGTATGGGCGGTCCTCCTCCACGTGGTCGTCGAGCGCACCCTCCCACTGCGCAATCCAGGGCTGCATCTTCGCCATCCAGTTCGTGCCTCGTTTAACTCCCTTTCTGGAGACCTGCATATATAGGACCAATACGTAATGTAAGTACTTGCGAACACGGTGGTAAAGGCACGCATATTTATGAGAAGCGATCACCACGCGCACGCGCCGCGAAGCGGTGGTCCGACCGGCACAGGAAGCGCCTGTTGTAGTCCAAACTGCCGCATGACTCGCTGGGTGCGTAGTCCTCCACGAAGATATCGTACACGAAGCTTCGACGCGTGACCCGTAAAGCTCGGCCACGAAGCATAGCGTGGACGGCCGTAAGGAGCACGTGCCTGCAGTGCCTCATCTGCGTAAGGCTCCCAGCGCATGTCGTCGGCTGTGAGGCGGTCGAACTGCTCAACAAAAGGCAGGTACGCCCTCGTGACATGCACGTACGCGAACTGTACCTGCAAGAAAGGCAAGTTGTTAAGTATGACAATCGTTAATAACAACGAAATAGCTGACTGTGATAATACTTACTCGTCGACGACACCAAAGGGAGTCCATCATCGGCCGGTCGATGTCTCCCCCCGGATACATCTCGGGCCCGTACGGGCCCATGTCGTCTAGCACAGGTCGTCCGAGGCTGAAGCGCTCGAGTTGAGCAGCTACTAGACCAGAGTTGAAAAGTCAACACTTATGGCTGAGCGATCATTGTGTCCTTTACTCAACATAAGGTTCTTATCCTTAACTTTCATTTGAGGCTAACAACCACATTTCCATTCATCTATGCTCGACAGTACTACCACCTATCTACTCAAGCCTCCACCTTAGGGTAAGGTCGTGGACAAAGGCTATCTTGTGGATTTCCACAACTCCCCTTACCCTAGATTCATTTTAATAATTCTACCAGTCAAATGCCAAGTCACTTAATAGTACAAAATTTTAAATGAGATAAGCTGCAATTAATTATACAACAATTAAATATTACTAAGGTTATCAAGGTAAATATGGTCTCAAATTAAACATGGCATTTTTTAGTGGTAGGACATAACTAATTAGCAAGTCATTCAAAATTTTTATTTTAAAGAAATAACTTTGCGTAAATAACAATAATGCAAATACTGTAATTAAATAATTTAAATTTCACGGGACTCAATATGATCAAAAACTTGTAACTTGCCTTGCTGCTCTGCAAACTCTACTATCTCAAAGACTTCGTTACCCGGTTCTGGTCCTTACATAGTTGCCACAGAAAGCTCGGGAGTTAGCGCAAACACATAAAATAACATAATCCTATTCTTGAGTCTAATCAAGCTAGGAAAATAAATTAAAATAAAAATGAATAAAATACAATAAAAATCAAATAGAGAGGTTTAGATTTTATTTGGAGCTCAATTTGGTTTATTGGAGGAAAAAATGGATTCAAGGGGTTGAAACGATCGAAATAGAGTATTTTTGGAAATTAGGGTTTTCAGATGAACAGTGTTTTGCACAGTGATGAACAGTAATGGCTGACCCGAGATGAACAGTGCACAACCCACACAGAAATAAACTAGCCCGTCCAAATGGGCTAACCGATCAGCCCAAGCCGCGCGCAGCCAAGCGGCCTAGCTCGCACGCCCTTCGGCGCCCGATGGCCGACATGTGTGCGGCCACAATGCTCATTGTCTGCCTCTAGCCTGCTCTCCCCGATACAAAATAGAGGGACGGTGGTTAACTGGAGTGACACTGGCAAGGCTTTCCAGCGAAAGTGGGCAGCATGGTTAGGTTCAGATTGAGATGGGGGTTCCATTTTTGGGCTTTGGGAGGCGTGGAGGCGGATGGTGATGGCTGGTGATAGGAGAGAAGGTTCAGAGTTCCACGGTGATGTTAGGGTTTCTCGGTGGTTCTCCAGCGAGATGGGGAGCGGTTTGACCACCTATGGTATATAGGGTTCACGATGATGGCACTAGTTTGGGTTAGGGAATGCTCATCTGAGTTGTCCACAAGAGAGGCTTTACTACCGGTGGTAGCTTCCGCCGCTAGAGCTTTCGGGAAATGCTCACGCTCGAGTGAGTCCACCAGTATGTTCAGGAGGCAAAGAAGGTTCTGTCAGCGAATGTAATTGAGTTTTAGCTGAGAGACGAAGAAGATTGAGTTTAGGGCTCATCGGGCTCAGGGAGGTCACCGGTGATGCTGTGGTGAGCAAGAGTTCAATTGGGTGGTTCTGGTGGGTGTCTGGGAGTGGTGCGGAGCTCTTTGCGATGGTAAATGAGCTTTAAAGGCGTGGTGAGGCGGTGGAAAAAGGGAGGCGGTTTGGTGTCGCCTGCGCGTGGAAGAGAGAGGGAGAGCAGGGCTCTGCCGGGAGGACGAGTGTTCAGGCGAGGTGGCGTACGGCATCTGTAGGAGTTGTCAAGGCATGCGCAATTGGTACAGATCAAGCGTGCGTGTCGACCTAGAAACGGCGAGCTATGATGGGAGAGAGAAGGGATGGGTCAGACAACGCGCGAAGCGAGGGAGAGAGGCAGAGGGCAGGGCGGCTGACTGGTGGGGCCTTGGTGTCAGTGCGGAGTAGGGCGGGCGTGAATGCAAAGGAGGAGCGCGGCCATAATTTGTGGCGACGACGGTCGGGCATGTGGAGCAGGTGAACAGAGCGGCGATGGAGAGGCGACTTCTCAGGAGCGCTGGTAGGGGAAGAAAGTGGGGAGGCAAAAGAGAAAAGGCGCAAACTCAAGGAGAAATGCCAAATTGGGAAAGGATTTGGAGTTCAAACAAAAATCCAAAAAAAACTCAAAAGTTTTAAAATTTTGAGGTTGTTTCAAGTTACCCCTTTAAAAGAATCTCGACCACAAGGTTAACTTGGTCCAGGGAGCAGTTGAAAAAATTCCACTGCAAATCTGACTCCTTTTCCCAAGTTGACTCTGCTGTAGTGTGATTCTTCCATTCAACTCTGCAAAATTTGGTATTTTTATTTCGAAGCTACCTTTCTGTTGTCTCAAGTATCTGTAAAGATTCTTCTGGATACGTGAAATCATCTTATAATTCAATTTCTTCTACTGGAACTTCATTTGTAGGCTGTCGCAGGCACTTTTTGAGTTGTGACACATGAAACACATTATGTATTCTAGCCAAGTTTGGTGTTAGCTGTACTTCATATGCTACTTCTCCCACTCTTTTTGTGATTTGAAAAGGACCAACATATCTTAGGGCTAATTTCCATTTTATTTGAAATCTCTTGACGATCTTGAAGGGAGTGACTTTGAGATATACAAAATCTCCTACTTCGAAATTCAAATCTTTTTTGTGAGCGTTTGCATAGCTCTTCTGTCGGTCTTGAGAAATTTTCATTTTGTCTCTGATAGTTCTCACATGGGCTTTTGCATCTTGGGCAACTTGAGGCCCAAGAAATTAACGTTCTCCAGTTTCTATCCAATTCAAAGGTATTCTGCATTCTCTTCCATATAAAGCTTCAACTGGTGCCATTTTGATATTGGCCTAGTAACTGTTATTGTAAGAGAATTGTGCAAATGGCATATAAGTATTACATGTTGTTCCATATACGATGGCACAGGCTCTTAACATGTCTTTTAAAATCTGATTTGTTCTTTCTGTTTGTCCTCTAGTCTGTGGACGATATGCTGTGCTAAAAACTAAATAAATGTCCATTGCTTCATGTAGCTTCTCCTAGGATTTTCACTTGAACTGAGCTCCTCTATCTGAAACAATTCTTTTTGGAACCCCATGTAGAACTACAATCTTTGTCAAATATAACTCTTCTAATTTATCTTTCCCATAGGTTTGCTTGATAGGAAGAAAATATGCTACTTTGGTTAATGTAGGACCGAAATGGCGACAGAGGGGGGTGAATGTCGCTCTCTTTTAAAATCGCCCCCGAGAATTCGACACTGTTTTTCAAAACGATGCAAAACAAAGCACCTCACAGAAAATTGAAATTAATCTTGCTGAAACTTAGAACGCATGCGACCATCGAAAAATTCAGCATAAATCGAGAGAGTAGACAAGAAAATTTCATTGAAAATATTGCCGCTTGATCGCATGCAAAATCACCAAAGATCAAGAGAAGAAATAAAAGAAAATCACTTTTGCTGTTGAAACTGCTCCCACGGCAAAAAGAAAAAGGAAGCTAGCTGCCGCTGCCAAAAGGAAAACTGAGACAAAAGAAAACTCTCAGGCTTTAAAAAGGAAAAACGAAGAGCAGTTCAGAGCGCAAAGATGGCGGCCAAAGCTGCAAATCAGTGAACTCAAAAGAAACAAAAGAAAATCGAAACGATTGCGAAGACTGAAACAGTAATACTAAAGCTACAACCAAGATGAGTCGAGCAACAATCTTCACAGAAAATTGTTGGGATGATGAAATGATTAGTTCCCCTGACTCGAGAGCAAACAAAGAAGAAGATTATTGCATCCTGTAAATTGATTCATTTCAGCAGCGAAAATACAGAGCCTAACAAAAGTTTCTGTAGTCAAGAAAGAAAAGCAATCAGCTGAAATCACAAGATCAAACCGAAACAGCAGGAGACTGCATGCAGTTCACAACAGTCAAGGAGCTAGAGATATCAAAACTAATCTTACTCAGACTGGATCAAGAGAACCAACTAACAGAGAAGGCAGGGAACAGATCCAGCTATAGTCATGAGAAGAAGTAAACTAATCTGAGAAGAACAGAACCATGCGACAACCTGGAAATTGAAGAAAATGAGACTAGACAAGGAACAAGCAATCATTACTAAAGAAAGCTTAAGAGACGATTCAGATACATAAAAGAATAAAATAGCAAAGGCTTAGTTCATCCCATCTCTCACAAAGACCAACTCACACACATACAAAAGAAAACAAACTTCTGATTTCATTGCATCCAAAAATTACAAAGGAGTCCCCATGTGCAAGGACATTTAGAACAAGAGGAATGATTATAAGATTTTCAATCCATCCTCTCCCTCTCAATCCTCAAATCACCAAGAGCCTCACATGCTACTTGGGAGGAACACAACACACACAAAGAGATAAAATAAGCTCTAAAACCCTAACTCACTCTATTGTGTCCTAAGGGGTATGCAGCCCCTCACCTCTATTTATAGCCCTTGGCTAACGGGTCTCCAACCCGTTACGCCGGCTAAACCCTAACGGAGCCGTCTCCCGCTTGTGCAGCCTTGCAAAATTCCGTGCCGCCTTTTGCACCTTCCGGAAGCTTCCGCGCTCCTTGTCGTCCACGACTTGCAACCACATCGAATCTCCGCCGTCTTCGACACATCCGACCGTTCTGACCTCAACGCACACCGTCTAGTCCGATCACCCGTATCTCGCCACGACTCCGCCTCGACGCCCCGCGGTCACACGGACAAGAAACACGTCAAATAGCACCGCCGATACATGAAAGCGTAAATAGAGATCAAACACAGCCGAGTCGTGAGAATATGCAATCTAAACCCATACGACTAGGTTCGACCGAGTCCGACCGAGCCCGTTACGCCACGCAACGTCAGGGTCCGAACCAACCAACTCAAACTCGACTTTACTAAAACGATGTCAATTACTCATCATTCTCAACGGGATGGCCACCACATGGTCTCTCAATCTCCCCCTTGATGAGTATATTGACAAACCCAGAAAAAGCATGAAGTTGAGTTTGAAGAGTCCAACATGGTCATAGAAGGAAATGAAACTCATGACCATGTCGACAGAAGGAATCATTAGAGCACTCAAGAAAGAGTAAATTGTTCTCCAAGCTCTAGATTCCCAAAAGACTTTTTTTTCAATCTATTCTCCCCCTTTTGGCAATAAACACAACAAGAATGCAAAAGAGAGAAATAAGTCATGATGATGGATGAAATGGCTGAAGTTTGTTTAATCTAAGCATTTAGAGCCATGAGAATTATCCAAAATGACCATAATGTATTACACCAAGCCATAACTTAATGAAAAGCTATCTAGATCATGACAAAATATGTATAAGCCAGCTAGAAGCTACTAGATGATGCAAGCCATGTCAATCAAGCTAAGCGGAACCAAGAATCTAATATCGAGTCCAAATAGAGTGTTATATACTCAAGAGTGAAACAATGGTTCAAGTACTTGATTCTTTTGATAGCTCAAGCAAATTGAGCACAAATGACATTTTTCTTTTGGAATTTATGGTTGTTTTCAACCAATATTTTTATCATGTGCTAGATCTCAAGCCATTCTGCGACTACTCCAAGCAAGAAGCTTAAGAAGATAGTCTAGGTCATCCAAAACTCCCCCTGAGTTCATGCCTAGTGCAATGGCAAGCCGTCTCATGAGAAAGAATTGGTGAGATCAGTTTTTTCACACAAAAAAGATCTTTTTGCTTTTTGACAAGTTGTACTAACTCATGTTACATCAAGAGTTTAAGACAGCTCAATCTAAGGCTCAAAAGAGATTCAACGCTCAACTCAGCCTATTTGACATGGCATGAATCATAAAAGGATAGCTCAAGAAAGACTAAACTCGAGTGCTAATCATGACAAGTTTTTTTTAGTGTAAATTGAGCAAGTTTAATTAACTCATCATGGCATAAGCTAGTCTACACATATGAAGTCATGATAAATCTAGCAAATAAGCGTAAATCATGGCAAGATGTAAAGCATCGTAAGCATGTCATAATCGGATAATAATCAAGGCTCAATGTATTTATATTACAATGTAGAATAACATGTAGAAAAATCCAGCTCCCCCTTAACATGTGATGCAACTTTTAGTTCAAGTTGAGTTAAGTCAATATTACATTCCAGAAGCTCCCAAATGAACTCCCTTGAACCAAAGCAATAAAATGAGAAGTCGGCAAAGAAAGCAGCAGATCCTTAAAGCATAGATAAGATATAGAGGATACTATGGCTCGATCGACTCTCATCTACCCCATATGACTCTAGGACTAATAGCCGATCAGAAAACACACACTAGAGAGCAAACACGCACTGCTCTGCAGAAGGTGGCCCGACCCTCGCTAGATCGCAAGAAGTGAGTGAGCTCAATCTAGTGAGATAAGAAAGCACTAATAGAGCATCCTGAAAGCATAAGATAAGAGTAAGAAGTCTAAGCAACTAGACAAAAGAACCACTCTAACCTATGCTGGAAGGACTAAACCCAATGCACCCATATGCAATGCAATCAGAAAGGAGTAAGAGCATAATAAATATAGTAAAGCAAGAAAGCACAAGCCTCCCTCACAACAGTCCATAAGGACAAACCACCCCAAGCTCTCCCGCAAAGTCGAAACCGAGAGCTATCTAATGGCTTGGTGAAGATATCGACCAACCGGTGATCACTCTCCACAACCGAGCACGATGTCACCCTTCTCTACATGGTCTCAAGAAAGTGATATTCGATATCGATGTGCTTGGTCCGAGAGTGCTGCATGGGTTCTTAGCAATGCTAATCGCAGACGTGTTATCGCAAAAGAGCGGAACACGATCGATAGCTAACCCAAAGTCCCGCAGAGTCGAGACCATCCAAAGCACTTGGCTACAAAGAATCGGCTGCGACAACGCACTCGGCCTCTGCGGTGGATGTGCAACACCGGATCGCTTCCTCAAGACCAAGAAGCGAGAGAAGTGCCAATGAACTGGCAGGTGCGGTGCTCTTCCTATCTATCCTACACCGCAAAGTGCGCATCCGAATAGGCTCTAAGGGATGAGCAGGATGAGGAAGAGTACCGATACCATAGTCAATGGTAGCTCGAAGGTACCGAAGATGCGCTTCACCGCTTTGGCGGTGAGATACGCGAGGAGAAGCTCAAACAGGGCACAAAGACACACAGAGAAGTGTATGTCCGGTCTCGAGGCGTGAGGTACAGAGAGAGCCAATCATACTTCGAACTATTTTTGATCAACTGGCTCGCCGTCCTCATCTGGGTCAAGTGTGGTCGTAGAAGCCATCGGAGTTGACACCGACTTTCCATCACTAATGTCGAAACGTCTCGGGAGATCACGGTGTACTTGCCTTGATGCAAGAAGGTACCCCCGAGTGCGCTTGATCCGGAAGCCAAGGAAGAAAGTCAACTCACCCATCATGCTCATCTCAAACTCGGTGCTCATGACATCCGAGAACTGTGAAACTAGAGCATGAGAAGAGCCGCCAAAGATGATGTCATCGACATAGATTTGGTGAGCGAGAAAGTCATTTGCCAAGCCGACGAATGAACAAGGTCTTGTCAACTTTATCCATCTCAAAATCATGTCTCAATAGATAGGACTTAAGCCTCTCATACCAAGCTCTAGGGGCTTGCTTAAGTCCATACAACGCTTTGGAAAGCTTGAAGACATGACTAGGGTATTTAGGGTTCTCGAAACCTGGAGGCTGTCTGACATAGACTTCTTCCTCAATGAAGCCATTGAGAAAGGCACTCTTGACGTCCATCGGTAAAGCTTGAAACCTTTAGAAGCCGCAAAGGCAAGCGTAATTCTAATGGCCTCAAGACGAGCCTGAGGGCAAAGGTCTCCTCGAAATCTAGACCCTCAACCTGAGAGTACCCCTGTGCAACCAGTCTAGCCTTGTTTCGAATGACTACCCCATCTTCACTTTGCTTGTTCTTGAACACCCATTTGGTTCCAATAATATTGTGATCTCGAGGAGGCTCAACAAGCGTCTAGACCTTGTTTCTCTCGAAACTCTCTAGCTCCTCATGCATGGCATTGACCCAAGACTCGTCAGATAGAGCATGACAAATGTCTTTGGGCTCGAAGGAGGCAACAAAGGCAGAATGGAGATAAAGAGTGACATGTTGATTTTGAGCGAGTAACTCGCTCAAAAGGTCTCAATGATCCGCTCGAAGGATGAGATTTTTGGATATGTCTGGGAGGTCCTGGATGAGATGAAGAAGTGGCATCTACCTCGTTACCTGACGGGGTAGGAACAGAGCCACTATCTCCAGAAGAAGCAGAAGGTAAGGGCTGATCACCTCGAGGTGCGGTGGAAGAAGGCACCTCAAGAGGTGGATGAGGGACTGGATCGGGTAGACAACACTCATCTCCATCATCCTCATCATCCACAAAGATGGTCTCGGACTGCTCTAGTGAACCTGAGATATCGGGCCTAGTCCCGAAGGCGGCCTCATCGAAAGTCACCTCACGGGTTTCTACCATTTTGCTAGACTCAGGTTGGACCCTATAAGCCCAAAGAAGTCGAGTAGCCTAGAAAGATCCCATCACAAGAACGTGACTCGAACTTGTCTAGGTTCCCAGGCTTCAAGATAAAGCACTTGCAACCAAACACACGAAAATGAGAGACGCTGGGCTTTCGCCCATATCTCAGCTCATAAGAAGTGCGGTGCAAGTGTGCCCGAGAAAACTCGATTTGAGACATGGCACGGTAGCTATAGCCTCGACCCAAAACTTCCGGTGTAGAGTACTCATCAAGCATCGTCCCGCCATCTCGACCAAGGTACGGTTCTTCCTCTACAACGCCATTCGCCGAGGGACGATGGAGAAGAGGCGATGCTCTACACTGTCTCACCACGAAACTCTCAAAGTAGGAATTCTTGAACTCCGTGCCATTGTCATTGCGGATCGCTCGTAAGGCACCGGAAGCTCAGCGAAAGCCTCTTGAAAAGACCTCGAAAATGTGTAAACGTCTCATCCTTCGAGGCCAAGAAAAACACCCAAGAATACCTCGAGAAGTCATCGACTACGACAAGAACATACCACTTCCCTCCTGCTGACTGCACTCGAGCTGGTCCAACCGTGTCCATATGGAGCAGCTGTCCCGGTGCATCTATCATAGTCACTGTGACCGGAGGGTGAGAAGCGGCAACCATCTTGTCGTGCCGGCATGGAGCGCAAACAAGATATTTGACCATCTTGAGTTTCGGCAGACCACGAATGAGATCGTGGCCGCTAACTCGAGTCAAATGGTCAAATCCAATATGACCAAGTCTCCTATGCCAGAAGGAAAGGTCGCGGGACTCAGAAGCAAGCAAACACCGGAGAGGATCAACAGAAGACTCAATAAAATCAGCACGAAAGATCCTCCCATAACGAGAAATCCCGCAAACCAGACTACCCGAAGAATCAACAATTTTGCGGCGTTTTCTTAAAACTTACCTCGAAACCGTCATCGTAAGTCGAGAAACCGAAAGTAAATTGTAATGCGTTTACTCACCAAGGCAACATCTTTTAAAACAAATGAGTCATTAAGGCGACAAGTACCTTTGGCGATGGCGTCTGCATTTAAGAGTCTCCAAAGGTGATAGTCTCATCACCAAGCTCGGGCTAGGAAGAAAACCAACATGAATCTCCGGTCATGTGTCGTGAACACCGAGTCTACAAGCCAAACCTTTCCTTCCCCGCCCGGCGAACCTGAGTCAACAAGAGAGCAAAGTCTCGAAGATGGGATAAATCAAGATAGATTTTGGAACCCAATCTTGAGTCACACGTCGAGCGTAAGAAGTAGTCACACACGTGACCTCTAACTACCCCACGCTCTCCGTCGCTCAAAGAAGCGTAAGGTGCGTGAACAGACAAGTCATTCTTCGGGTCCGACCGCTACGGACGAGCGGTGCACCGACAGCAGTCGATCACGCCGCGGGTAGGCATCTCGATGGGAAAACAAGATCTACCCTCGGGACGGCGGAAGTCACGACCGGAGGGAGCACGAGGACAAAAATGAAGACTCGGAAAAACCAAGTCCTCGGTGCCGCCCAAAGCTACCAACAGTAGCAAACCTAAACCTCGTGTTGATCTTAGGTGCACTCAAGGTCTGGGGCTGACCCTGAATACGCCTAAGAGACTCAACACGGTCTCTTCGCGCGATCTTGACGCGCTTGAAACAATGGTCAAACAAATGCCCATCCTTCCGGCGAAGGTGCAATGATACCGCCTCCGAGGGGTCAAGTCGCGGTGAAATCACCTGTCGTCGAAATCACTTGGACAAAGCCCACGATTTAAATTGAACTTTCTTGTTCTTGGCTTGACCTCAATCACACCTGCGGCTACGGGTGTGAGCACGACAGGTGGATGTTTCCTCACATCCTCACGGAGATCATATCCTAGACCCTATTTGAACTTGCAAATCTTTGATTGGTATAGAATAAGATTGAGATTCTTCTTGCCTCCTACAAATTTCTCAAGAGTGTTCATAAGGTACTGATACTCCCGAAAGAGAGAGGTACAAGAGGAGCAAGGAGAAGAAGAAGAGACAGCAGGAGGAGAGGAAGGAGAAGAACCAATAGCAGAAGAGCGAATAGCACGTGCATATTTCTCCTTATGCACGGCCACCTCAACCTTGAGGGCTTCGCAGGACACACAGGGGCAGTCCTAATCCTAGCCATTTGGTCTTCGTAACTCTTCCTAAACGTCTCTACCATGTCCTTATCCTTTTTCAACACCTCGGCACAGAAGGCACAAGCAGGACGTGATTTTTCTAGGAGGTCCTTAGTTTGCTTCATACATTTATCATCCAAAGCAATCAAGTTAGATTTTAGTTTATCACAGTTTTTACATGGTGAGCTAACAGGGTCCTTAGAAGCATACTGAGCCATTTTCTTATTGTAGTCAATCATTTCTTGAAACTGTTTTGAGACAGATTCAAGTTCAGTAGTTAACTTAGGACAATTTACACATGAAGCAATAGGCTCAAGTAGAAAAGCTTGTAACTCAGCAATTTTATGATCTGCCCGTTTTAGATTCATCTTTAAGTTATTACAACTTTCACAAGTCTCGGGCAGATCGAGAAGCTTAGTGTAAAGACCTCTAAAAGCATTATCCTTATCCTCACATGAGGTGCAAGAAATAGTCTCAATAGTAGTAGATGAAACAGGAACTACCCTACTCATCTCAATCTCAGCAAGAAGACTAATATTCTCCACTTTAAGCAAATCAAGCTCAGAGGTCACACTATCATGAGAAGTCCTTAACTTCTCCATATCTCCCAGCAAAGCAGTGCATGTATCACAATCGTCACGGGAGGGAGCAGATATAAGTAAAGAAAGCTCCCGTGACAAACGATCTACTTCCTTCTCCAACTCGCTACATCTAGCTCTAGATCTAGTATGAAAACCTCCTAGCTTAAGAAAAGCGCATTCGTTGGTCATAGGAGGACATACCTCGTCGGAGTTGGAATAGAGATCGCCGTCACGATCTCGCCCTCGAGGGCCATGAAGCACATCTTTGGAGAAGTCGTCGCCGCTCTTGGGTTCTTGATCACACGTCCCGTCGTCGTCGCTCCATCCCTCCACCTCGTCGAGGTCGAGGTCGTCGAATGCGGCGAGGACGCGGTGGAAGAGTTTCTTGGCCTTCCTAAAGTCGCGGAACGGCTTCTTGCCTTGCGTCGGAGTTGGGGCCTTCTTGTTGCGGTTCTTGTCGGAGTAGTCGTTCTTGCCGGAACCGTCGTCGACTTTGCCTTTCCCCAACTTGGGACAGTTTGCTCGAATGTGGTTGGGGCCACCACACTCAAAGCAAATCACTGGTCCTCTACTCTTTCCGTCCCTCCTCCTCTTGTAAGCATGGGAGAACTTACGAGCAAGGAGGGCCAGCTGTTCATCCTCTAACTGCTCTAACTGATCATCAGTTACATCACAGAGAGCAGATAGGGAGAATCCGCCAAGAGAGTCAGCAGAAGAACCAGAAGCAGCAGTGGGATCAGTGACTAAAGCCATCGACTGAGACTTCGACCGACGAGAGACTATGTCAATCTCGTGAGTCTTGAGGCGCGAGTAAAGCGCATCAAGAGTCAGGGTCGAGAGGTCTGTGGTGTCCTTGATGGTGGTCACCTTCATTTCCTAAACCCTAAGATCGAGTGCGGAAAGAATCTGTTGAGCGTTATCCGAGTCGGAGTATGTGAGACCGACGGCTCGGAGGTTGCTCAGAATCTTATGAAAGCGAGAAAAGCACTCGTCTAGGGACTCACCGACAAGCATCTCGAATTTCTTTGTAGTCGCTTGAGGCGGTCTTGTCGCACCGTCTTTATTTGGGTGGTGCCCTCATGGTAAGCATTGAGGGTCACCCAAATATCGAAGGCCGACGTCAGGTGAGAGATGCGATCAAACTCGCTTCTACTCAAACCACGAACAATGATGTTCCTCACTCTTGCGTTAGCCTCAACATCGACCATATTCCGGCATTGATGTTCTCATCGGTAGGAACAACGAATGGACCTTGACCTTTCGCCAAATGGCGTAGCCACGAGCACGGATGTAGGTCTCCATCCGGCTCTTCCAGAATGGAAAATCCATCCCATCAAAGATCGGGGGCTTGGTCGAGTACTTGTCTGTCGCCATGGCTCTTGAGACCGGTTAAAGATCTATCAAGAAGAGCTAACCGGCTCTGATACCAATTGTAGGACCGAAATGGCGGATGAGAGGGGTGAATGTCGCTCTCTTTTAAAATCGCCCGAGAATTCGACATTGTTTTTCAAAGCGATGCAAAACAAAGCACCTCACAGAAAATTAAAATTAATCTTGCTAAAACTTAGAACGCATGCGACACTGAAAAATTCAGCATAAATCAGAGAGTAGACAGTAAAAATTTCAGCTAAAAATATTGCCGTTTGATCTGCATGCAAAATCACCAAAGATCAAGAGAAGAAATAAAAGAAAATCACTTTTGCTGTTGAAACTGCTCCCACGGCAAAAAGAAAAAGGAAGCTAGCTGCCGCTGCCAAAAGGAAAACTGAGACAAAAGAAAACTCTCAGGCTTTAAAAAGGAAAAACGAAGAGCGATTCGAGCGCAAAGATGGCGGCCAAACCGCAAATCGGTGAACTCAAAAGAAACAAAAGAAAAGCGAAACCGATTGCGAAGACCGAAACAGTAATACTAAAGCTACACCAAGAAGGCGAGCCGAGCAACAATCTTCACAGAAAATTGTTGGGATGATGAAATGATTAGTTCCCCTGACTCGAGAGCAAACAAAGAAGAAGATTATTGCATCTTGTAAATTGATTCATTTCAGCAGCGAAAATACAGAGCCTAACAAAAGTTTCTGTAGTCAAGAAAGAAAAGCAATCAGCTGAAATCACAAGAGAGTTTCTTCGCAAAACAGGACACAAATGTCGCTAGCGCGCCTGCACTCGCACCACTCGAAACCAACACAATCATGCCGTGAGCGAGATCATTGCAGTCGCAGAAGATTTTCGGCAGGGAAAACGGCACTGCAACCACAGATCAAACCGAAGCAAAGCAGGAGGCGCATGCGGTTCTAGCAGTCAAGGAACTAGAGATATCAAAACTAATCTTACTCAGACTGGATCAAGAGAACCAACTAACAGAGAAGGCAGGGAACAGATCCAGCTATAGTCATGAGAAGAAGTAAACTAATCTGAGAAGAACAGAACCATGCGACAACCTGGAAATTGAAGAAAATGAGACTAGACAAGGAACAAGCAATCATTACTAAAGAAAGCTTAAGAGACGATTCAGATACATAAAAGAATAAAATAGCAAAGGCTTAGTTCATCCCATCTCTCACAAAGACCAACTCACACACATACAAAAGAAAACAAACTTCTGATTTCATTGCATCCAAAAATTACAAAGGAGTCCCCATGTGCAAGGACATTTAGAACAAGAGGAATGATTATAAGATTTTCAATCCATCCTCTCCCTCTCAATCCTCAAATCACCAAGAGCCTCACATGCTACTTGGGAGGAACACAACACACACAAAGAGATAAAATAAGCTCTAAAACCCTAACTCACTCTATTGTGTCCTAAGGGGTATGCAGCCCCTCACCTCTATTTATAGCCCTTGGCTAACGGTCTCCAACCCGTTCACGGCTAAACCCTAACGGAGCCGTCTCCGCGCATGCGACCTTGCGAAATTCCCGTTTCGCCCCTTTTGCACCTTCCGGGAAGCTTCCGCGCTCCTTGTCGTCCACGACTTGCAACCACATCGAATCTCCGCCGTCTTCGACACATCCGACCGTTCTGACCTCAACGCCACCTGCGTCTAGTCCGGTCACCCCGTATCTCGCCACGACTCCGCCTCGACGTCCTGCAGTCACACAGACAAGAAACACGTCAAATAGCACCGCTCGATACATGAAAGCGTAAATAGAGATCAAACATGTCGAGTCAGCAGAATATGCAATCTAAACCCATACGACTAGGTTCGACCGAGTCCGACCGAGCCCGTTACGCCACGCAACGTCAGGGTCCGAACCAACCAACTCAAACTCGACTTTACTAAAACGATGTCAATTACTCATCATTCTCAACGGGATGACCACCACATGGTCTCTCAGTTAATCTATCAACAATAACCCAGATAGCATCATATCCTTCTTGAGTTTTAGGCAACTCGGTAATGAAGTCCATACCAATGCTTTCCTACTTCTATTCTGGAATTGCTACTGGATGTAGCTGTCCTGATGGCTTCTGATGATATATCTTCACTTTCTGACATACCTCACATTTTGCTACATAGTCAGCTATCTCTTTCTTCATGCCACTCCACCAAAATCTTTTCTTCAGATCTTGATATATTTTTGTGCCTCCAGGATGTATTGAAAATTGCGACGAGTGAGCTTCTGCTAGTATTGGGTCTTTCAGTTCCTTCTTCTTTGGCATGCAATAACGACCATGGAATTTTAGGATTCCTTGTTCGTCTTCAGTAGTTGAATCTTCTTTCTGACTGCTTTCTTGAGCTGTTGAATTTCTTCATCTTCATCTTGAGTTGCTTTAATCTAATATGTCAATAGTGGTGAATCTCTAGCGGTGCTATAAATCCCTGTTCGGCTATTGTCAAATTCAACTTTTGCATATCTTTCCCTAGTTGAGGTGGATAGTCTATCTCACTGTCTATGCCCTGGTAAGCTTTCCTACTGAGTGCGTCTGCCAGAACATTAGCTTTGCATGGGTGATACTAAAGATCCACATCAAAGTCTTTAATCAGTTCTAGCCATCTTCATTGTCTCAGGTTCAATTCAGGTTGGGTGAATATATATTTCAAACTCTTGTGATCAGAGAATATCTCACAATGATTGCCCAATAGATAGTGCCTCCAAATCTCCAACGAATGTACCACAGCTGCTAACTCTAGATCATATGTTGGATAATTCTCTTCATGAGGTCGCAGTTGTCTTGAAGCATAGGCCACAACCTTCTTGTCTTGCAACAATACACATCTCAATCGTTATTTTGAAGCATCACAATATATTTGGAATTCCTTTTCGGGATTTGAGAGTATTAAAACTGGTGCTGTTGTGAATTTAGTCTTCAGTTGCTGAAAGCTTTCTTCACAACTGTCCGTCCAATCGAAGGGCTTGTCCTTCTTAAGTAATTGAGTGAGTGGACGAGCAATCTTCGAGAATCCTTCTATGAATCGACGAAAATAGCCCGCCAATCTAAGAAAACTTCTCACTTCGGTTATAGTCGTTAGCTGCTTCCATTCCATAACAACTCTAACCTTTTTCGGATCAACTTTGACTCATTCAGTAATAATGTGGGCCAATAATACAACTTCTTTCATACAAAAATCACATTTACTGAATTTAGCATACAATTGATGTTCACTAAGCTTTGTCAAAGCAAGGTGCAGATGTTGCTTATGCTCTTATTCATTCTTGGAGTAGATCAGTATATCGTCCACAAAAACTACCATAAAGTGAACCAATTGATCCATGTACACCAAGTTCATGAGATTTGTGAAACGTGCTGGCACATTGGTCAAACCAAAAGGCACAACTGTAAATTTATATAGCCCATATCTTATTCTAATTGCAGTCTTCTCTCGATCTTGCTCTTGGGTTTTGAGTTGATGATAACCCGATCGCAGATCGATTTTTGAAAATAATCTAGCTCCTTTAAGTTGATTAAACAGGTCATCAATTCGTAGTAGTGGATATTTGTTCTTAATTGTTATTGCATTTAATCCTCTATAATCAACACACATTCTTAAACTTCTGTCCTTCTTCTTTGCAAACAGCACTGGGGCTGACTAAGGAGATATACTTGGATGTATAAATTCTCTCTCTTTCAACTCATCTAACTGTTTCTTAAGTTCCTTCAGTTCACTAGCTGACATTCTGTATTGATGCTTTGTAATTGGCTTGGTGCCTGGAATTAATTCTATGGCAAGCTCAATTTGTCGGCCAGGTGGTTTCCCTGGTAATTCTTCTGAAAATACATCGGGGTATTCTTGCACTACTGGCACTTGAATATTTTTATTTGTCAGCACACTATGTATACACCTCTTCATGTTTTCTATTAGCTCATGATCAGTCTTTACCATTATCTCTTGACCTTCTGAACTAATCGGTGTCACTGTTTTTGTTTTACAATCTACTTTAGCTTTTTTTAGTTAGCCAATTCATTCCCAAAATAACATCCATTCCCCTCATATCTAGTACCAACAGGTTGGCTTTAAACTCTATTCCATGAATTTCTATATTCACATCACTAGACCCAAAGTAGGATTTCATCCTAATTCCGGGTGTTTGAATAGCATAATGCTTTTACAAAGAAACAAACGACAACTAATTTCTTATGATGAAATCCATGTAAAGAAATGAATGCGTTGCTCCAGGGTCAAATAAAATCAATGCAGGTTTTGAGTTAATCAGAAACATACCCACAATGATGTCATTTGCCCCGGCTGTGTCTTCAGCAGAAATGTGATTGACCCTTGCTTGGAATATTGGTCCTGATGTACCTCAGCCTCTTCCTGCTTGTACACCTGTAGATGATCCTGCTGGCATTCCCACTGTCATTCCTGTTGGTGCCGTTGGTCTTGGTGTAGGGGTCTTGCTTGTACAAATCCTCCTTGTTGTATTGGTGTGATGATAATTGGCTTGACATCATGTTGCTAGGCTCTGGTCCAAAGTTTTGCCACTTCATAAGGCAATCCTTTCTTAGGGCACTAATCTCTATAATGTCCAAGTTGACCATAATGAAAACATGCATTCATCTTTTGGGGGCAATTACATTGATAATTGTTTCCTCCACAAGTGTGGCATTGCACCATCAATGGTTGAGATACAGTGTACTAGTGAGGGGCATTATATTTAGGTCTTGGTACAAGTACCACTTGTCGATTTTGCTGGTATCGATTCCGGGGTGACACCAGCACTCGTCCTCTCTATGCACTGGTTGATGATGATGGTCTTTGCATTGCCTTTCTTTTACGAGAATCTTCCAATTCATTCCTTGCTTCTTCAGATGTAATCAACTTATTCACCATGGCGGACAGATCCTTGAAGTCCATGCCTGAGATGTGGTATTTTAAAGACTTCTACAGTCCTTCTCTGAATCTCTCCATTTTCTTAGCTTCCGTCTTAACATCATCATGAGCATATCATGCAAGTTGATTGAATTGATGAAGATATTCTATTACAGAACATCCTCCTTGTTTCAATGTTAAGAACTCTTAGCGTTTAGCTTCTATAACACCAGCTGGGATATGACTCTGACAAAAAGACTCATCAAACACTTTCCAAGTGATATCTCTATCTTGGTGCATAGTTCGAAAATTAATCCAACAAGTGGCTGCCTATCCTTGAAGTTTGTGTGAGGCATACAAAACTTTATCTCTATCATCATATTACACCGTTTTCAGTTTTCTTTCTACATCTCTGAGCCAGTCTTCTACTGCCAATAGGTCAGGTGATGTAGAAAATGTACGAGGTCTTGTTTTTTGAAAATCTGCCCACTTTGAAGTAACCTGTGTTCCCTCTCTGTTGATTGCAGCTCCTGCTGAACTGCCTGACGATGCTATTCTTATTGCAATCTGTTCAAGTAGACTTGAATGTTGCTCCATTAACCTTACCTGATTCATTCAGATGTCTGTTTTGTTCCTTCATTGCTAGAATACTGGCAAGTGCAATCTGATTCTCTGTTAGATTTCCTTGTTCTGCTTGTTGGTTTCCTTGTCCTAGTGCACTTCCTACCATCTTGATTCTGGAGATTAAGATCTTGAAGCTAGCTCCACAACGGTGTTCATGAACACCAGACAGATAAGTAAGAATTCAAATTTAGGGTAAGTATAGAACGAATAAGATAAGGATTAGGGCGAATCAGAAGGAGAAAAGCATGAAGGTGGCGAGGTACAAATACTATTAACAAATAAATTAGGAGATAATTAAACATATATTTTATTTATTTAACAAGTCGAGTACAAACCAACTTAGGGTTCATAGTACAACTTGTATTACACAGATAAAGCTCGACTACGCAAGGCACACGCTACAATATCGTAATCTACACTAGCTAAACAACTCCGAAAGGTCTTGCTCCATAAGGTCTTGTTCTTTACTGCAGACTCTGCTTAGTTCCAGCCGCTAGATGGCAAATTTCTAGTTGTATAGCAAATCCGCTCCTCTGTATCTTCTTCATTGTCATCCTGTGCCAATCCCTTTCCCTTGTCATCATCTCTAAGCAGTGGTGCTTGGGAAGGAGCTGGGCAAAATCTACAATGATAGGCTTGGACAGAAGGCCTCCGGTGTGGCTGGGGTAGGGCAGGTGCTGCAGGAACCTCAGGAGTCTCTCCACAATCAAACATCTCCCCGGCTTCAACCATATTGCGCCGGTGAAGGTCTTGTCTTAGAAGACGCACTTCCTGTTGTGCGTGATACAGCTGTCGATGCAGATCTTGGGATTCTGCAAGAGTCCTCGAGTACATAGCCCCCTGGTGTACTATGTACTTGGATGCTACTCTCAGGTGTGGATCATCTTTGGCTGTAGGCCATGGAGTGGAGTAGGCCCTTCCGTCATGGATGCTCTGAGGAATTAAATCAAAGGGAGACTCATCAAATTCATCATCATAGTAGCTCCGTAGATGAAGTACAGGATTCCTTGCGGCATCCTGAATGGCATCTCCTTCCTTTATTCTGTATCCATAGAAACTTTGCTCTTTGTCGGGGAGGATGGGTAATGCTATCAAGGTTACCTAAGCCTTCCATTCATAATGTTCATCCTCAATGAATTAACCCACTACGTGAAACACTGGTTTATGCCAATCAGTTGATCTGAGATACTGCTGCATCTCCCACAACTTTACCAGCTAGCTTTTACAAAACCTCTGGTCTAGAGTGGATATAATGCATCATCTGCTTAACAACGATAATTTTGAAATTAGACAAGATTACATATAAATATTTTGCAAAAGCAGAACTTAAGCTGGAAATAAACTAAAATAGGTAAGACAACAATAAGGAAGGGGAAAGACAACAATAATATTTATATTTTATGTACATTCTTTTTAAATTTTGTAACTAGGTTTTGCTACAAAATAGCTCTCCTAGTTTGCCTTAGGTCTCAACCTACGGTCAAGCAAGCGCACTCTGATACCACTCTGTAACGCCCCATTTCTGGATGCGCTAGTAATCCCATAGCGCCTGTGGACCATTCGGTTGAGTATCGCTCTGCAGTGTGCACCATAACAACACATGCTTACAACAAAAGAGACAAGCTTTGATACAGAAATATAATTTAACAACCTAGTTTTGACGCAGTGGGCATGCAAACCCAAAGTTATCTTACAACATAAAATAAGGATCCACAGGCAACTTGAGGGTGGCTAAGACCTAAAATCAGTCGCCTTTAACGTAGAAGGGTTCCTCTGGAGTTTCTTCAGCTGCTTGATCATCACAGTTCCATCGTTCTTCTGTTTGTTGTTTAGCAAGTAATGAGTACAACCATACCTAGCAAGTCATAAGGGTAAATCCTAATTTAACTAATTGCAAGGATATTCAAAGAAGGGAATATACTGGTTCTATTAATTCGAGTATATGCAACTTTATTTGCAAATATTTTTAAATAGAAAATCAAAGAACATAACTTTTTAAGATTAAGGGGGTTTCTTTCAACAGTTAATTACTCAGCATACTCAGAGTAAAACGTAATGAAATCTACTTATGCCTCGCTGTTGGAATCACCCAATAAAGACATATTCATTTACCGGAAGCACGACATATTCAAATAACATTTTATTTCACTCTATAGAGTTGCCCAGCTTTACCCACAAGATTTTTCAAACTCCCAATGTCATGCGATAGGCACGCTTCAGCTAGTGTGCGACTGAGTTGAGAAAACAAGGTTTTTCACCGCTCAATTCTTTATATAGGCTCTACCCGGTAGATCCACTCAGACCTAATTTTAACTAGCTAAACCTAGTCACTTCTATCCGTCCGGAGTGGCCCCTACCATTGTTAGGTATGATTTTACTGTTCCACATACCAACTTCCCATCATCCACACTCCTGCCTCTTATAGAGATTCAATCGAGTTGAGCAGCTACTAGACCAGGGTTGACAAGTCAACATTTGTGGTTGAGCGATCATTGTGTCCTTTACTCAACATAATGTTCTTGTCCTTACTTTTCACTTGAGGCTACCAACCACATTCCCATTCATCTATGCGCGACAGTACTACCACTCATCTACTCAAGTCTCCGCCCAAGGTAAGGTCGTGGACGAAGGCCATCTTGTGGTTTTCCACAACTCCCCTTACCCTAGATCCATTTTAACAATTCTACCAGCCAAATGCCAAGTCACTTAATAGTACAAAATTTTGAATGAGATATTTTGCAATTAATTATACAACAATTAAATATTACTAAGGTTGTCAAGGTAAATATGAGCTCAAATTAAACATGGCATTTTTCAGTGGTAGGATATAACTAATTAGAAAGTCATTCTAAACATTTATTTTAAACAAATAACTTTGCGTAAATAACAATAATGCAAATACTGTAATTAAATAATTTAAATTTCATGGGATTTAATATGATCAAAATCTTGTAACTTGCCTTGCTGATCTGCAAACTCTACTATCTCAAAGACTTCGTTGCCCAGTTCTATTCCTTGCACAGTCCCCTTAGAAAGCTCGAGATCTAGCGCAAACACATAAAATAATATAAGCCGTTCTTGAGTCTATTCAATTTAGGAAAATAAATTAAAAATAAATGCAATAAAATACAATAAAAATCAAATGAAGGGGTTTAGGTTTTATTGGATCTCAATTAGGTGGATTAGAGGCAAACAAAAATGGATTCATGGGGTCGAAACGATCGAAATGTGGTGTTTTTGGAAATTAGGGTTTCGGATGAACAGTATTTTGCACAATAATAAACAGTAATGGGCCGTCCCAAGATGAACAGTGCATGGCCCGCACGAAAATAAACCGGCCTGACCAAATGGGCCGGTCGATGTGGCACATGCTACATGCGATCGAACGGCCCAGCGCGCCCTTCGGCGCTCGATGGCCGACACACGTGCGGCTATGATGCGGCCTCGACGCTTGTTGTCTACCTCTAGCCTATTCTCCTCGGTGCGAAACAGAGGGGCGGCGGTTCAAGCGGAGCGGCACCGATAAGGCTTTCCGGTGAAAGTGGGCAGCATGGTCAGGTTCAGCTTGAGATGGGGGTTCCATTTTTAGGCTTTGGGAGGTGTGGCGGCGGATGGTGATGGCTGGCAGCAGGAGAGAAGGTTCAGAGTTCCACAGCGATGTTAGGATTTCTCGGTGGTTCTCTGGCGAGATAGGGAGTGGTTTGACCATCTGTGGTGCATAGGGTTCACGATGGTGGCACTGGTTTGGATCGGGGAATGCTCATCTGAGCTGTCCACGGGAGGCTTTACTGCCAGTGGTAGCTTCCACCGCCAGAGCTCTCGAGAAATGCTCATGTTCGAGTGAGTTCACTATCGTGTTCAGGAGGCAAAGAAGGTTATGTTAGCGAATGCAATTGAGTTTTAGCTGAGAGACGAAGAAGATTGGGTTTAGGGCTCCAAACTATTTGATGATATTTGGTTACGTGGCCTCGTTTTCAAAAAACGACTATCTAGCAACTAGCAGGGCGAAAAGGACGTGTGAATCAGAACGCAAGAGAACTCCAAAGCTCAAAAAGTTGAGATGGACGCGCTAGTCTCTTCTTCCGCTTTAGCTGGTTCACGCTGACTTGGCACAGTTGGCGTAGAGCTAGAAACAGCAACTTCTGCAATGAAGAGGGAAAAAGAATTTACAAGCGTAACAGAGACAGCATCTTTTCTTGGTAGATTTTCATGGTATGTCCAGGGATAAAGGCGTCGGCCGGAGCCTAACCGGCGGTTCAAGGCAATCATGGTCTCTAGCAACCGGTTTATTGGTAAATTTAATGTTGCTTCTTTCTTCTTCAGTACATTATGAAAGGATAGTACCAGATGGAACAAATACAAAATCTAAAGAAAATGTGGGGAGAAAAAATTGACGCAACCGTAAAATCATCCGAAATTAAATAACTTTCTTAAGAGCAACTAAATGACTTAGTTTTTTAACTGGGTCAGGTACAGCCCCCGGGGACAAGCGGCACGCGAATTGTCTCGGCATCGCCTGCATCACCAGGCGAAGCTCAGATATTACTGTGTGCCAAAAAAGGTTTAACTCAAACCGTAGCTCGCAAAATAGCAACACATTCTTCTGTTATTTAACCAGAACAAGTGATTCTCCAAGCAATATGATCGCAATTATAAGACATTTACATAACCAACTATTTGCGCCCCCAGCACGCGCGCGGGCGTTGAGATGACAGAACAACAAAACTTCTATACAACCATCACATAAGCTGGTACAAAAAAACAAATGAAATGGAAGTTATTCTACAACGTTTCCGCACAAACAACTCCCAGCCCCAAAATGCTGTGGGCTGTGCCACAGAATTTCCGTACATCAGTTTGGGAAGGGCGAGCTTACAAAAACCGCAAGGCGCTTCAATCTCCTAGGCTCAAAGCCGTTGCAGCTAGGGTTTTCAGCCAAATGCTAGAGACCCACTGATCATTGTGCCACCGGGCTTGAATATTCGGGTCCATTCTCCGAAGATGTTATACTGGATGACCCTGCCGATGTCACGTTGCTGTATGAACCATTCCTTGAGGATTTTGGTTGGAGTTCCATCTCTCTTTGCCTCTCTGGGGCTGCAGGTCTTTGCCCCTCGTCAGCTAATCTCTTCAGAATGCCCATTATTGTGGGAACAAATTTTGTGGACAATGAAAGGACGGCTGGAAGCTGTGTATCATTGCAAGGATAAAAAGATAAGATGTTCAGACTTTAAGACATTCTTTATGAGGCTTGACAAAAAAAGCATGATGAAACTATGGTTTCAATACTCACAAATCCATTTTGGAACTCGCTAGCAATGTCTAGCTGTACCCAAAAGGCTTTTCCAGCAAGGAAAACGACAAATATGATGCCCAGGTATAATGGATTCCTATGAAAACTGTCATGTCAAATATCTAGATACACTAACCAACACTCATACATGAGTCTGCAGACAAAAGAAAATACCTCAGTAATGTCATAAGCTCATTGAATCCAAGGATAGCCATTGCAGCAAGTGCCCATGGAGGTGGCAGCCAGTTGTTGTTTCTCTTATGTGCTTCCTGGTGAAGGTCAGTAAATGGTTAGTGCCTACATTTTATACCTAGTGGATAAATCTCACTTCACAATATTTCATGTAACAAACAAAATTAAGGGCTTTGAGATAGACAATAACAACAGGTTTTAATAAGGCGCAATGGATACCTGAGCAGCTATGGCCTGAGTGACCGTATATTCAGTTTCAGCCTTAAATTGCCTCCACAAAGATTTGCACTGGACAGGTGTAATTAAAGTTTTCCCCTCTGGAACCTGCTCATGACAATGACGTCTATTTAGCAAAACATATGCTTTGAGCTTAACGAAGATGCTAAGAAGTAAAAACTGCATGGTGCTTCAGCAAGGACACACAAATAAATGTGACACATAGCACACAGCTTCCTTACCCTTTCCCAAGAGCTGGAGGCGAGGGGATCAAACGATTGGATACTCCTATCTGTAGTCCCAGGCCTTGCAGTGTCAACTAGAGCAAGGGAGAGTGTGTTTTCAATGTTGTCACCATCCTCGTCCATTCGAATAGCAGCCATTGTAGAAAGCAACTTCATGGACTGTAAACAAAAGGGGGGGACAATAAGTTTCAGTTAAACCAATTCCCTTCGTATCTCAAACAGACAATATTAACATTAGACATACAGCTGAACGTGCAGTTTTAGTAATGGCTTTTATGTCCTCCTTTCCTGTCCACACCCTTGGCATCGAGTCAGCATCACGGCTGAATAGTGTCGAGAACCTGCACATTTTTCTCCATTTAGTCTTTGTACAGAAGACATGCCTCTTTGGGTTAGATATGGAGAGCAGCTCACCTGTCCTTCATGCGAATCAAGACCCTTCCAGCTTCTTCTTTTGCCTTTGATTCAACAACACTCTTTCCATGATTCTCCAGCTTCAAAAGCAGTTCTTTCTCTGTCGCTTCATCGAGTTCAAAAGCTACAAGAGCATATTCAAGACCCGAAACAGCAGCTTTTGTCTCACGTTGAAGAAGCTTTCTAATAGCTGGCCAGGTATCTTCACTGGCTGAATCTAGAAGAGCTTCGACTGGTTCTGCCAGAGCTTTGGTAAGTTGCCCCTGAAACAACATATCTCAAATTAGACAATGGCTCTGTATTTTGTGATGACAGCTATCTCAACCATTTATTAATTAGATAAACATATGAATTAATAATATGGACCAACCTCATATTTGGCACAAAGTTCAGATAGTTTTGTGGCACAAACTGACACCACATGTGACTCAATGTCACGCTTAAGCTTATCCTTAACTTTTGAGGGGTCCCATTTCACTTGTTGAATAGAAGCATCTGTCAAACAATATGCACACATGAGTGAATGTGAAAAGACACATGCATTTGGGCAGAAACGAGTGGAGTGCAAACTAACAAGTGACATTATTTAGAATAAGAGTTTAGTCAAAAGTTTGTCTGCAGTAGTAGCTGTTAGGTAATATTAAGGTTGGTGTTTGACAGGTGATTATTTTTAGTATAAGCAGTACCTCAGACGATCAATGGTGTCTTAATCATAAATGCTCTAAAAAGCAGAAACACCAATAGAAAATCAGTGCTGTTTCATTACAAGTTAACTCCCTATTTAGCATTCACGGCCTGTTTCCCACCTGTTGGCTGGTACCATTTCCGAGCAGGAACCAGAAATGTACCTGGCCGTTTGAGGCGTTTGACTGCCAAAATTAAATTTCATACTGAAATGGTAACCACCAGGAAAATATACAGTAGCCAGTGGTGATGGTTGGCGTTCCTCAGATGACGAATTGGTACATACGTACGTACATACTAGCTGAATTCCCGTGCGTTGCTACGTATTTTTAGAATTTATTATATTATATTGATAGCGCATATGTTTCTTGTATTGTACTCAATAACAGGGGTACAATATATATATCCATCTCCCAGGGATATCTCTAACCGATTTATAGAAACAGAGATCGGGTAGGAGATCTGGGAGATTAGGTGTATGCGCGGCGGGATATACTTAACCGCCTGGACTCTAGAGATAGAAGGGGATCTCCTAAACAGGGGAAGAGATAAGCTAGAGATAGATTCTAAACTCTAACACCTTCAGATCGGAACGTCCATAGGATGACGTTAAGACCGGAGCGAAACTCACAAAAACTGCGGTGGGAAGTCCTTTGGTGAAGATGTCGTGAACGGGATGTCGTTGGGACATGGAGAACGCGAACATCTCCAATAGCAACACGCTCACGGACGAAGTGGAGATCGATCTCGACATGCTTCGTTCGCTGGTGTTGTACAGGGTTTGTTGAAGTAGACAGCACTAACATTATCACAATATACCAAGGTGCTCTTTGTCGGGACTCAAGTTTCGTAGCAACCGCCGAAGCTTGAGAGCCTCGGCCACGCCATTGGCAACAACCCAGATTCGACTTGAAGATTGGATCGGGATACCGTGTTTTGCCGCTTGGAGGACCATGAAACCGAGTTGTCTCCTAGGAACACAAAGATAGCTCAAGTAGACTTGCGTGTATCCGGACGGTACCGCCCAATCGGCATCGGTGTAGACGAAAGAGAGCGGAGGGTGTTGATGGGCGCGAAGAAGGCCATGATCAAGTGTACCTTGCGAGATAGCGCAGGATGCGTTTGATCGCAGAGAGGTGAATGTCACGAGGATCATGCATGTGGAGACAAACT
Source organism: Bonia amplexicaulis (assembly GCA_036346245.1). NCBI lineage: Eukaryota > Viridiplantae > Streptophyta > Magnoliopsida > Poales > Poaceae > Bonia > Bonia amplexicaulis. Next base: position 24,424,926 of record CM070737.1, read on the forward strand.
TGTCGAACAAAGATACGAGATATCGGGCCGAGTAAAGGTGAGGTATCGCAAGGCGCCAACCGATCGCGACATCGAGTAGGGTCGCCGACAGTGTACCGACCGTGGAGGAGACCTTGCATGAGTGTCGACGGGGGTACTGCATGGTTTGCAGCTGGTCATGCCGGCTCGCTCAATGACATCCAGAGTGTATTGCTGTTGTGAAAGAAAGAGACCCTCAGAGCGTTGTTGTACAGCCACACCGAGGAAGTGGTGGAGGACACCGAGATCCTTCATGGAGAATTCCTTCTGAAGTGCAATGATTATGTGACGAAGGAGATTTTTGCTGGAGGCAGTGAGAACAATGTCGTCCACATATAGTAATAAGTATGCCTTGTCCGTCCCGTTGCGATAGATGAACAAGGAAGTGTCAGACTTGGCCTCAATGAAACCCAAAGAGAGTAAGTATGCAGCAAACCGACTATACCAGGCACGGGGCGCTTGCTTCAGTCCATAAAGTGACTTATTCAGATGACAAACAGCATTTGGTTGGGCAGAATCAATAAAACACATCGGTTGCCAGAGCGATATCTTGTTTGGTGAGAGTGCCATGTAAGAAGGCATTCTTGACGTCGAGCTGGTGAACTGGCCAGTGTTGGGAGATCGCCAGGACGAATCGCATTTAACATCGCGCAGCTTGACCACTGGACTGAAAGTCTCGTCATAATCCACACCGGGGCGCTGAGTGAAGCCACGGAGGACCCAACGGGCCTTGTATCTGTCGAGGGAACCATTTGCATGGAATTTGTGTCGAAAAATCCACTTGCCGGTGACAATGTTTGCGCGGAAGGACGCGGACGAGATTCCACGTGTTGTTGGAGATCAGCGTCAGATTCCTCTTCCATCGCGCGTCGCCAATGAGGATCGGCGAGGGCGCTGCGATAGGTCTTCGGAATAGGCGAGAGGGCCGTGGCTGAATCGAACGCGCGCGATCGAAAACCGGACTTGCCGCGGTGGCCATACGGTGATGGTTAACCACCGGCAATGGGGACGACACCGGGGCAACCGAGCCACGGTTGATGAAGGAGATGGCCGCTGCCGTGACGGGCGCGGCTTGTGATCGGCGGTCAGACACAGCCAGGGCGCGGTGACGGCAGGTGGAGGGCGCGGACGACGGCTATACACCAAGAGGGGCGCAGGTGACGATGCCGCGTGTGGCGCGAGAGCCGTGAGTCTTGCCGCTTGCGCGCGCGTGATGCGGGAGAGGTCGTCGGTCGCTGCGGCGCCGGTGAGGATGACGCCTGTGGTGGCGAGGTGGTCGCTGGATGCCGCGCGTGGCGCGGGCGAGGTCGTCGGTGCGCGTGTGGCGCGACGGGCGAGGATGACGGCGAGGTCATGCGCGTGCGCGCGGTTGCGATGGGTAGTTGAGTTGCCATTTGCCGCAGATCCGGCAATGGTCGTAGTGACCTCGGCGGGCGAGGCGCCCGAGTCGAGGCGGCGTAAACTCGCGGGGGTGAGTGTCCGATCGGAAAATCGAAATCTCAAAATCGGACAAAAATCAAGGTCGTTGACGATGGTCGAGAGTTAGAGAGAGGAAGCTAGTTTCATCAAAGACCACATGGCGAAATGATGATTACGTTGGACGAGAGATCCAAGCAGCGGTAACCTTTGTGGTTACTGGAGTAGCCAAGGAAGACACAAAGACTGGACCGGGGAGCAAGTTTGTGAGGCGCGTTGGCGGACATGTTGGGGTAACATGCGCAGCCGAACACACGGAGGTGATCGTAGGTAGGATGAGAACCAAAGAGAGCAAGGTGGGGGGTGCCGAGGGATAGAGTTTTGGTGGGTAGACGATTGAGGAGGTATGTGGCGGTGTGAAGGCCTTCGACCCAATATGATGGGGGAAGGGAGGCTTGAAAAAGCATGGAACGTATGATGTTATTAATGGAACGAATCATTCGTTCGGATTTTCCGTTTTGAGAGGACGTGTAGGGGCATGACATTCGGAGCAGGACGCCATTGGTGAGAAAGAAGGCGCGAGTTGAGGAATTATCAAACTCGCGGCCGTTGTCACATTGAATGCTCCGAATGGTGCAACCGAACTGCGTCTTCACATAAGAGAAAAAATTGGCCAAGGTGGGAAAAGTTTCAGATTTTAGCCTTAGCGGGAAAGTCCACAGGTAGTGCGAGTAGTCATCAAGAATGACAAGATAATATTTAAAACCGGTCACACTGGGGACAGGGGAGGTCCACAAGTCACAATGAATCAAATCAAAACTTTTGACAGCTCGAGAGGAAGAAGTTCCAAAAGGTAATCTAATGTGACGCCCAACTTGGCAGGCATGGCAAAGGGAATCACTAGTAGTTTTATTCCAACGAATGGCGGAGGATTTAGCAAGATTGGACAGAGCCTCATGTCCAGGATGCCCAAGACGACGATGCCAAGTGGTGAAGGGGACTGTGGCAACAAGGGCGCAGGACTCCGTGGGCTGCACTGGGGCGTTGAGAGTGTAGAGGGGTCCGGAGCTATTGCACCTGGCGATCACGCTCCTGGAGGTGAGATCCTTCACAGAGAGGCCAAACGGGTCAAATTCGACAGAACAGTTATTATCAATAGTGAACTGACGAACAGAGATGAGGTTTTTGATGATATCAGGGGCAACAAGGATATTATTGAGATAAAAGGGACCCGGGAGGACAGAGTGGCCGGACGCTGTGATGGGTAAAGTAGAACCATTGCCAACGACAATGGAGGAGGAGCATGGTGGTCGAAACAATGAGATGTTACCAGTATCGGGAGTCATGTGACTAGAGGCACCGGAATCCATGACCCAATCATTTGCTCCTGGTGTATTGAGGGTCACGGTGCTAAAGTTGCTGGCGAGAGACGGCTGATCCCAGGCTCCAGACCATGGAGTCCACGGTGAGGTGTGGTCAGCCGAGGCAGCAGGCGGCGTGAGATGATGCGGAGGAGTCTGGACTGACCCGAATTGCATCGGCAGTGTGCCCAGTGGGGTCCAGGCGGCGGTCGGCGGAGGAGCGTAGTAGGCGGGGTGGCGCCAGAGCTCTTGGTATGAGCCCCGGGCGCAGCCAGTGGGAGGAGAGGCGCGGAGGTTGGCCGCCATGTTGAGGTGGACCGCCACATGGTGATTTGCCCAGTCCATGGGTTGTAGATCAAGGGCCATGGCGCCGTGTTCCCCGCCTGCATTGTTGCCACGACGGCGCCGACGACACACGGCAGACCACCGCTGATGTTGAAGATCGGTGGTTCCGCGGGTGTGCGGTCGAGCCACCGGCGGAGGGATGCGGGGAACAGAGGGGCCAAAAGCCGTCTTTGGAGCAGCGACGGCGGCGGCGGGGGTGGTGGTGGCTACCGAGTCGATCTCCTCGAGGATGAGGTCGTTGCGGACTTCATTGAAGGAGGGGAACGGTTTGGAGCGCTTGAAGTGGGCCTTCATGTGGGCGAATTTCTCGTTGAGGCCCCGCAGGACATTGAGGACGAGGGTGCGGTCGAGGATGACCTCGCCGAGGTCGCCAAGGGCGTCGGCCATCCCCTTCATCTTGCGGCAGTAATCGTCGATGGAGAGGTCGCCTTGAACGAAGACACGAAACTTCGGCCGAGGCGCGGGTGCGAGCTTCGCGGTTGCCGAGGAATTGCGCCGACGAGTCCATGCGCGTCTTTGTCTTGCCGCTATGGCGCGGACGGATTCCATCATCTCGGGAGAGTGTGCCCAAGACCGAGAGAGACGACGGCGTCCATGCGCCGCCAGACGGCATGGCGCAGGAAAGCGGCGTCGGAGAGGACGTGGTCGGCGAGGCGCATCGCCGAGGCGAGGAGGACGAGATCGCGCCAGCGGTTGTAGTGAGAGGAGAGGGGATCCAGTACCACGGGCACTAGGGCCCGGATGTTCTGGACTCCCGCCGCCTGTGCGTGGAGGTTGGCGATGGTGGCCGCTTCATAATCGTCGAGGTCGTCGGCGGCGCTGGAGTCGTTGTTGCCGGATGGGAAGGCGGCGTCGCGAGCGGCGGTTGCTGCGCGCTCAAGATCGGCGGCGGCCCGGCGTTCCTTGGCGAGGACGTCCTGGGCGGTGCGGACTCGATCCCGGCGGCGCCGGCGGCGACTGGCCGGTCTTCTCGGCACCGCTTCTTCTACGGTGGGCGAGCGGAGAATCCTCAGAAGGCATGGCGTCGCGGCACCAGGGAGGCGACGCAGGCGGGTGGGTTTAGCGGAAGCGAGGTCGTCACGGGATCGGGACGGCCTCTGATACCATGATAGCGCATATGTTTCTTGTATTGTACTCAATAACAGGGGTACAATATATATATCCATCTCCCAGGGATATCTCTAACCGATTTATAGAAACAGAGATCGGGTAGGAGATCTGGGAGATTAGGTGTATGCGCGGCGGGATATACTTAACCGCCTGGACTCTAGAGATAGAAGGGGATCTCCTAAACAGGGGAAGAGATAAGCTAGAGATAGATTCTAAACTCTAACATATATGTTTTAAAACTTACAGGTGGTAAAAAAATTTAGAATATGCATACAAACATGCTCTAAAAGTTTTTAAATCTGTCAAGTAAGTCGGAGGCGGAGGATGCGAGGGGATAGAAGGGGAGCATGGCCCACGCGTCGACCAGACCTTTTCTACGAGGAGCGGAAGAACTACCTATATGTAGATCTGGACGGCTGATCTTTGATCGGATGGTTAAGAAGAGAGGAGGGAGAACGGACCGACGACCAACAACTCACATTTTTATAATAGTAAAGATACATACATACATAAATACATACATACATACATGCATGCATACATACATATATATAGTATAAATAAGAGGGGCACCATGGTGTCTAGACATCAAGCATCCCTGCCTTTGAATTACTTTTAGATGCGTGCTAGTGTGGTTGAGACTTTCCATCCATGATTGATTTAGCATGCATGATATATTATATAACATTGCATTAACACGCATCTAAAAGCAATCCAAAGGCAGGGAGGCTTGGTACCTAGACACCTATATATATATATATATATATATATATATATATATATATATATATATATATATATATATATATATATATATATATATATATATATATATATATATATCACTTTGGGAGTTTAGTTTGCGTTCTTTTACCCTGGAAAGATACCCACTGGATTCGTGTTTAATTATAAGGACCTAGCTGCTTTCCACTATATATATATATAGATATATATATATATCACTTTGGGGAGTTTAGTTTGCGTTCTTTTACCCTGGAAAGATACCCACTGGATTCTTGTTTAATTATAAGGACCTAGCTGCTTTCCACTCCCAAACCCAGTCCAGGCTAATAACACCACCAGTTCCCGGAGTTAATTGATTGGTTACCGACATAAGTCTGTTTCTACAACAATGGATCACTATTCGCTACATAAAAAACATGCAAGTAAACGAATAACATTCCTGAAAACATACCTTCAGATCCTTTATCAAACTTCTCCAAGAAAGTCTGAGTACAATTACGAGCAGCAACAGCAAATCCCTCCTTTTCTAGGGCCTTGTCAAAGGATTCCTTAAACACTTCTAAAGTTTTAGTCCGCAAATGACCCAGAAGAGATTGGTAGGCAGGATTGACAAGCTAGGAGGAGACAAAATGGGCATTGGTGTAAGAATTAAGTCATTGAAGAGAACGCTTACTAGTAACAAAATATGCGTAAATACGAAACTTGAACAACGAAACAATCGGCGGAACATAAGACAAGATCAGTGAACGAAATTTACAATTGGGATTGTGTAAGCAAATCTATAAAGATAACACCACTTGTGGCAGGAAAATGAACACACTAGAATGTTCTTGGACTCAATGTTACATTTCCAGTTTTGCTATAGAACACTTCCACTCTTCCACTAATCTCTTACACAAAGTATGATAATCTGTAATCAAGAATGAACATCAAGATTGGTCCCCAGATTAAATTCTAGATTACTAATATGGTAAACGGAGATGGACTGCTCCATTTTATATATAACATAAATACCCATATCAACTCGTGATTAATGTTGGGAAGTAAGGAGAAGGCAAATATCATATGATACAACAAATGAAAATGTGACACATAAAACTAAGTATGGGGAACCTGCAAGAGTTTAGACTCAAGTTGTTGTCTTTTCGAACTTCTGACACCTTCATCAAAATAAATAGCCTCCATGTCATACCTGCAATTTGTAGAAAACAAGATCATCATATGCAAGGGATTTTTTCCCAGATCCTTATCATAACATATGCCAAGAAATAAGCATGGTCTGCATCTCTGATGGATGACAACCTATGTAACTAGCCTATAACAAATAAATATGCTTTATTGACTGCTTTTCTATTTGCTAACAACCTTGACATGAACAGTTCATTATGGATAGCAGGAAAAGGAATACACAGGATTCCAAACCAGGACCTGATCCTGAACTCCACTGGTTCGATGTAATTAGTAAGTTTCTACAATTTTATTGAAAACATGTGACTATGTTTTTCACTTGGATAAACTTGGCTAGAATTGACCTAACTCGGCTAGAAAAACTGACCGATCCCACCACCAGGCAGTCTGACTGCAAAGTGGTAAATGGCAGTAACCAACTGTTCCTCGCAAGTTTTCTGAAACTTGGGAAAACCACATCCAGAATAAGGAAACAGAATTGATCGTAAAAAGACTAGAACTCACTCTGATAAACATCTATCGAGAAGGCTGCTGATCTTCTTCCCAAACCCTGGTACGTACTCATGTTGAACAGCCTCCTCAAATTGTTGCCAGTCCTTTATATATAAATACATATAGTATCAGTTGATTTCAAGAATCTATGGAACATATACCAAGCATAATATGTATTATAATCACCTCATCTGCCATAAAACCGGCAACTTTCTCATTACCAATTTCCTCACAACGCACGGTAGCCACCATAACCTGAAATGATGCAAAAAGGATATGTAATATACATGATGTTAATAGCTCAAATTGAAAAATGGGGGAGGATGCTCACTTTATGAGCAGGTAGATCGAGGTCTTTGTTCTCCTTAATGACCTTCCAAAATTGCTGTGAACTAAAAGAAAAACCTGAAGCAGGGACAACACCACGCCGATCTCCAGCAAGTCCACCAGGAGCAATAGAATGTTGAAACCTCTCTCTTAAACCGGCAACCTTCAGAAAATTAATCTTAGACAATTCTAGGAAGATCAGAAATAAGCACAAATTTAGTAATTGGCATCGTAAACCAACCTGCTGTTTGAATAACTCCTCTTTTTCCTCATAACTGGAGAGCGCCACAACTTCTACCTGGATGTGGACAAACAAATACACTTGATAGTGAGTACATCTAGCACAAAACATCAACAAGAAGAAAATTTAAGCTATGGATATTACGTTGAAAAATTCACCAAGTGGAGTCTCTTTATGGGCATGGGGTTTAGGAACAGCATCCCATATCTGCAAAATAAAAAAAATGAAAACTGCTTAGCCTATTGAGCATACAAAGAAAGGTCAGGCACAAACAGGAAAACGGACTATCAAGTAAACACATACCTTCTGAATATCCTCCCTTAGAATAGGTTCAAGACTTTCCAAAGGTGTCTGAAACCAAAAGGGGCATATATTGACTGCCGTACACAGAATAAGGTTTGGAAAAACACTATTACTAACATTTGCTCAGGAAAGTATCTAGCCCTGTTCATATTGGCTTTTTAAAAACTGCTTTTCTATAGTAAATAGCTTTTCTACAACACCTAACTTTCAAACGGAATGACTTTTTAAGGTGGAGTTTACTAATTGACTGTAGTACATACTGTAGTGACTTCATTTATATCGGCCAAAATCAAACACGAGTTTCTCTCTCCATACGGCTCTCCATAAGCTGTTACTATTCATAAGTTAAAGCCAAAAGTCATCAGCAAAAGTCAATATGGACGGGCCCATAGTTCTTAGCAACCCAAGTTGGATACTAGCTAGCCCTCACCTTTGATTTGTCACGAATAACAAATAACAATGTCGTTTTGCGAGGACTGAACAACCTCATCATGACCTATGCAAATAGAAGCAAAATGAGGACATGATAATGCACCCCACGCCACAAAAGAAAGAAATAAAATAAGATAACTTCACATTGCAGTATCAACAAACTAACCTGGAAAACGGTCTTCAAAAGAGGCTTGTTTGCAGCCTGTTCTCTACCGATGTCATGACACCACCTATGGAAGAAAACAAATCGATTACTCAATTGCAGTGTCCAATTTAGGAAATAACAAGTCTAGCATCCATCATTTAGCAAAACAAACTTACATATTGATCAACACAATGTCCGAAACAGCCAAAGCAAACAACGCACTTTGCTTCTCAAAGGCTGTGTCATCCTGAAATAACATAGATGAATTAGATGAGGACAATGTGGAGTAAAAGCTCCATAAAACAAAATGTAACAACTAACAACTATCTCATAAACCTGATGTCCATAAGCAATGCAGGGATCAGTGCAAGTAAATTTCAGCTTCGGCTTGTGAGTTTATAAGCTAAAGTCAGGATGCAATTGGCAGCACATTACTAGGCTTATTCAATAAGATAGAGCTCTCCTTCCACTACAAGATACGCTGAACTGAAATCAATGGAAGGGGCCATATAGGATTATAATATGAAGGAAAATATGCTGGCATAATGGATATAATATGAAGGAAAATATGCTGGCATAATGGAGATGCCCCAGCTAAGCCCAAGAAGCCCTAACTCAGAACTATGAAATGCACAAAAATCTTTGTTTCAATAAACAATGTATTAAAAAAAAGTGAATTTAAGCATGTGTTCTGCGGTAGTAGTATACTACTAACACAATTTCCAATCAACTCCAAATTGGAGGAATCTTGTTTTTCATTACCTCTCCCCTCTCTCTTCCATCAGTGCCTTCCAAATCCATTACAAGGGTGCTTGGTTCAATATTTAGGGCCTTCGCTGACCATATACCTTTGGTGGTCTGTGACCTGAAAATTTCAAGAAATGCTAGTGAACTCACAGAACAAGAATGGGTTCCACCAAAGCCAAGAAAGTTTCTACTAAGTAAAGGCATAGAAACATAAAATGAATAATAACATGCCTTCCTTTGAAAGCATCCATCTCCCTAAACTTGGTGCCGAAAAGATTATTCAAAAGTGTACTCTTTCCTGAAAAAAAAATAGTGGAATTGATGACCAACGGGGTTGGGATAAAAGAGAGCATTCATTAAACAAGATACAAACAATGAGGAAAGGAGAAACCCCATACCACTACTTTGCGGACCCATTATTGATACAACAGCGTATGAGAGCCCACATTCGCCCAATTTAACTTCCTTCATGAAGTTTTCCAATCCAGAAACATTGAAAACACCATCTCCGTCAACAAGCTGTGTTGAAAAACAGGCATCCATTTCTGCAAGGCAGGAAGGCAGGAACGTATAAGACCATCACAATTAAGTTCAGGAGAGGAGAAGGTAAAAACAAAAGCAAAGAAAACACAAATGTCGGGGCATAACGCTTCAAGATTTCTCCAAAAACCTAATGGGATAAAACAAACATGCAAATCTTAGAACAAGTACTTAGAGCATGATGCTGGCACAACGAAGACAATATTTAGGGCTTTAAGGGTCATCAAGTTGTACAGCGGGACAAGCACGCGCTTGCCGCACAGCAGAACCAAGCAATGCGGCTTCTAGACCATACCGTGAAAATTTCACCACAAGAAGGAAAAGTATTGGAAGTAATTGGCTGATTATTAGTGTATTATTGCTGAAATTCCAATAAAAACGAAAACAGGAGCATTCAATGGGGAGAGAACCAGCGGCAGTCCAATGTTACTAATGTACTAAGGGAGCAGATTGATGGATGTGTGCTCTTACTTCGCTTCCCTTTGGGTCTACCTACCGTTCAATACTACAATTAATACTACAAATCGCACACCGTACAAGCTCGCATCCAACCCATCCGGAGGTACCAACTTGTTACCGTAGAGGCGAATCACTCAATCCCTAAACATGCGTATTCGCAGAAGGCCAGTTCCACGGCAACTTACAGTGATAGTGCTACCGCAAGCATCATTAACTTTAGCCAGATCGTACGGCTCGGGAGATCACGAAATCAGGGGGGGGAAGCTAAAAAAAGCTCGAGCCTTTCGAGCGGATCCAGCGGGCGATCCGAGCACGCGCGGCGATCTCCAGTGCGAATCGAGCGCCGCGGGCTCGAATCCCCTACAACCCTAAACCCCCCAAATCGCACGCCAAACCAGCCGAATTGAGCAAGCCCCGCATCGATCTGACCGGCTCTCCGCAGCAAATCACCGTAAAACGCGAGGGAGGAATCCAAATCGGGAAACCCGGGGAAAGCGAGGGAGCGATCCGGGAAGCGTCGATCGGATCAAGGGGAGAGACAGGAGGGGGAGGGATACGTGCCGTGGAGATGACGCTGGGGTCCCTGCGGTGGTCGGCGTCGGCGGCGGTGGATGAGGGGAGGAAAGGGGGGGACGAGGAGGAAGACAGGAGCACGAAGGCGTCGCCTTTTATGGAGAAGTGGGTAATTGTAGGCGGCCTATGGTTTTTGCCGAACATACAAAAAGCGACAGCTTCTCGAATTTTTTTTTGGATAATTAATTTTTAATTGCAAATCCTAGTATTATACCATGTTTTCTTATTTTGTACAAATAGTCATCTGTCGCCCCACGGTTAGACGACCTAGGCAAACCGTCAGGCGACACGAAGCCAAGTCGCCCAACGGTTGGACGACTTGTCCATATCACCCAACTTTACAGCGACTAGTGGCTCTAGTCACTCAACCATTAGACGACTAGTACTAGTCGCTCAACGGTAGAGCGACTACTTGCTGCCAGCTTATTTTTTTCTCTTTGATCCGACCCCTTCACAGACACTCTCATCATTTCTCTCGCAAGAAAACGAGAGAAAAAAAAGAGGAAGAGAAAAAGAGAGGAAGTGAAGAGGAGATCTCAAAGAAGCTTGGGAGAGGAAGAGAAGAAGAGGGGATAAGTAGAGGAGATTACGAGAGTTAGTGAATGAGAGGAAAGGAGCTTGGGAGAGGGAGAGAAGGAGATGAGAGGAAAAAGAGAAGAGCTCGTAAGGTTAGAGAGGAAGATAAACGAAACTTGTTGATAAGAAGAAAAAGTCTATGCGTGAAGGTAATAGCCTCATCCGGCCTTATTCTCATCCGAATGTAGGCAACGTGTAGGTATAAATAGTTAGCACGTATTTAATGAATGCATGTTGATAAATGGTAATATTTGCAATGAGAAATCGGTCATGTCAGAACCCACGATATTGAAAGTGTAATACGGTATCGCTACCATTTGTGAAGGTCATACGGTGTTGACCTTAGCAATTTCCCGCAAATTAGTATGGTACTTTCGGACGCAAAGGATGCTCAAATTGGATGTCCTGGACTGGTTCACACGTAGCTTCTCCTTAGACCCCCGAGGTGTGTAGTGTCATCCTAGATAGGCTTTGGAGTCGATCTGCTACGGATATTCGGTGGGAGTTGAGGAGACTGATGTACACGGTTGCGTAGAAGGGTTTTGTGGGAGGCTGCCGACGACGTGGTTACGAGTACGTGCTACTCGTGTAACCATGTCCGAATGAAGTCATAGGAGATCCAGTTGTTGGGAGCAGCTCGGGCGGTTTATCAACAGATGCGATGGACAATGTTGCGTCGGGAGACGCAAACTCACCTGGAGACGTGCAGCCGTAGGGAGTAGGAGGCTCGTGAGGAGGAGCACGAGAGAAGGTGCGAACTGGCGGCTAAGGCCATGGCCAACGGTATGAATTCCTTACGTCATTTATTCGAAGTTTTCCTCCGTGTATGAATTCACGATTGCATCGCAATATCACTTACCTTCCTACTTACGAATCGTTACTACCTCAATCGTGCTCACAAAATTTTTCAGAAAATTTATTGCACTACAATAACATACGACAATCTAAAATCACAAATGGGTCACAATCTACAAAAATCACAAACGGATCAACAGATCAATCTATGAAAACTACAACTTACAAATAAGATTTCATAAATGTTACCTATCTACAACAATTACCATTTACCCCCTCCCATTATTTACATCGGATTAATAAAAATAATTATATTTTAAAAAAAATCGCTCAATGGTTGGGCGACTATAGAATTATCGCCTAACCGTTGGGCGACTTAGGGTCTTGTCAATCCACGGTTGGACGACATGGTCTAGTCGCCCAACTGTGGAGCGACATATGGTCAAAACTGCAAAAAAAAAAAGCAAGTACAATATTGTCATTCAGAATTTAAAATTTTTATTTTTCTAAAAAAATTTATAGCTTCTCTATAGCTGTTTTGAATGGATGAATTCAGAGTGCCTGTCAGTTTATCGGCATTCAAATTTATTCATATAATCATTCACAGTGGAATTAAAAATTATTAACTATGACTATAAGCTATTGGTCGTAGTTGAAATAAACCTAACTGTAATTTTCGAAAAGAGGAAAAGGTAGATGTATGTATGGAAAAGCGGAAGAAGGAAGAAAACTATGTTTGGGTTTTGTATTTAGACGAGGATTAGAGACCAGAGACGTTGACAGAACGACAGATGATAGAGCGGTATGGACCGTATGATGTAGACAAACTGTGTATTTCCAACCGCGGTATTAATATTCAAACCAAGTTTGAGACTGCTAGCTAACCATCCGTTTTCGAGTGTTGTAGCCGCGGTATCAGTATGATTGCGAAAGGTTTCGGCAATTCAGCATGAGATGTGCACAGATACAGGGGCGGATCTACAGTAGTTCATGGGTGTTCAGCTGAACACCTAAATTTTTTGATAAAAAATCTAGTATATATGAGGTATAATACACATATATATATATATAGTTGGGCCAAATCAACTGTTTGAAGTCACAAATCAGCCGGCCACCCGTAATCAACACTGACCAGTGCGAGCCGAGAACGACAGCGGGCGCGGCCCATTGGCGTGACTGCATATGCCGCCCGCCTCGCCCGGTCCGGTTCCCCCCCCGAACCCCGATTCCCCACGCAATCCCTAACCCTAGCGCTCCGCGCCTGACACTGTGGCGGTAGCGACCGGCGACAAGCGCCTCGCGCCTCGCCCTCAGCTCGCGGCGACCGCGCCTCTCGCCTCCGCCCTCCGCTCCGACGGCTAGATCGGGGACTAGGGTTCTCAGGGCCTCCGGCTCGTGCCCTGGCGCGCCCCATGCGATCGGCTCCGGCCCTCGCTCGCCGCTCGGGCCTCGCCTCCGCCTCGCCTCCCTGCTCGGCCTCAGCTCCGCGCTCAGGCCTCTCGCCTCCGCCTCGCTCCGGCGGCTAGATCTGGGGGATGGGGCTCTCAGGACCTCCGGCCGTGCCCGCCGGTGCCTGCCTGACCGACTCGGCCCTCCGCGCCTCCATGCATGATCCCACGACCAGGGACCGCGACCGCACCAGCGCGCGCACACCTGAAGAGGTGACATGTGATGACAGTTGAGAGCGACAATAGTTAGGCATTTAGCGACTGCGAGTATATTCATAATTATTGGATAAAATGCTATTTATGTGGTATGTAGAACATGATTGATTGTTACAACGAATTCACACTCACCTTTGTAGGATCATCTTATAGTTGTTCCGGACTTCAAGCTCGGTCTTTCGAAATAACATACTAGTATTATTGAAAAACAAAAGCAGAGAGAATTACCGGTGCTATTTGTAGAATGAGTTACAAACAAGACAAGCTCTTACGCTTATTTCTTGCAATGATCTAGGAGTTATACCATGCCTAGATAAGTTATATCTTCATGTATGTTGAAGATACAAGTAATTTTCTTATTTACGGTTTTGACTTTCTGAGACTCTACATTCTCAGTCTGAAGCAAGGGGAGTGAGAGATCATGTGGAGATGATCCCATCTTTATGATGAGTAATTGACTCTTGGTTGAAGGAAAATTGAGTTTGTTTTGGGCTTTTATTGCAAAGTCTTATTTACGGTCGAAATGAAGTGGGTATGCGACTTGTCCACAGCTCGTGCGACCATGTAGGATGCCATACGACCACGTTTGGTCGTGGTCGAATTCGTTCGGGGCGTGCGACCACGTTGAGGTGTTCTCGGCAAAGCGGCGGTGGTCGGGGGCGTTACGACCACGTTGGCGCATATCGGGTGGCGTCGACCATGTTGCCGAGTATCGGAAGTCGGTAGGATGGCGACGACCACGATGTGGCGTCCGGCGATTTTGAGCGTGATCGGAAGTCTGGGTAGCGTCGACCACGTTGGTGGTGTCGGGTTGCGGTCGGCGGCGCACGGTGATCGGAAGCTTATCGACCACGTTGCGGAGCCCTCGGAAGATTTGACCATGGTCGGCACTCGGCGCTAGGGTTTACGACCACGTTGTGGGATCGGAGCCTCGACCACGTTGGGCGGTCGGGCGTTCGACCACGTTAGGCGCTAGGGTCTTCGACCACGTTGTGTGTCGATGCATCGACCACGTTAGCGCGGGTTTGAGCGTGGTCGGCGATCGTGACTTGGGTCTCGACCACATTGTATCGCTAGCGGGTGCGACCACGTTGGCGATCGAGCCACGACCACGTTAGCACGGTGCGAGCGTGGTCGGTAGTCGTGGCTATGGTCTTCGATCACGTTGTGCGGTCGAGTGTTCGACCACGTTGTCGGCAGATTGACCGTGGTCGTGCGGGTTCATTCAAACCGGTCGTGTGGGCTCATATGGTGTCCGATTACGGTGATGTTTGGTCGGTTGGGTTCCTTGTGAAGTCATGGACCTTGTGGACTGGTTTGTTCACTATTTTGACAAGGTTTGGTAAAGTCTAATTTACGTGGAAAGAGACTTGAGCTCGTGAGTTGTCGAGTATGGATCGATGCTATGTGATGGTTTTGTTGTCTTTGTTGGTTGCGGGAACCGAGAGGCGGTCTTGGTGAGGCTTAGGTGGTCGGGACTAGACAAGGGAGTTGTTGAGGTCGAGCGGCGTGGAAAAGCCGAAGAGGCGTGTCGTGCGGTGGGTCGGCGGCATGGACGACAAAGCGGTGGAGGAAGCTTCACGGAAGGCGCGGAGGGGCATTTTGGAGAAATGTCAAGGCTGCGGGGAAGTTGTCCCCGGGAAAGCTCTTGTGACTCTTGGAGAGGCTCTGTGAGAGCTCGTGGAGTTGGTGGCGCTAACGGCAAAGCGGTGGAGCCGTTGCACGAGAGGAGCGGGTAAAGCCTTGGAGGCACGCAAAGCTTAACCACTCGGTTAGCGGGTTGTCTCGTGTGGAGACCCGTTAGTGAGACTATAAATAGAGGTTAGGTCTCGGGAGCAAAGTGAGGTTGTCCCACAGTGCTCAGTGTTCCTCTCTATCTTGTGTGAGTTGTCTCGGGTAAGAGCATGGATGCTCGTGTACCTCCGATGGAGTGGGCAGAAACCTCCATGTGCAATAGAAAAGATTGGATTCATCTCTCGTATCTTTCTCGGTTTTGTTCTTGAGATGATTTGTTTGATCTGTTTGCCCTCTCGTGTTCTTTCGATCATATGTGTTTTGTCGAGAGTTGGCTTGTGCTTCACTTGCTCGGGACCGGGAAATTGTTTTATGCTTGCTAAGATCATTCCAGAGCAAAAGCAAAATCATGAAAGCAGAGCTCGTGGTTCTGCACTGGAGCTCTGTTTGATTTTCGACTTTGGTTTCTCCTCTTCATTGTGAAGACTTTGGAGGTTCTTGGTATTTTACTTCCGAGATCTTATACGAACTAAGTTTCAAGTTTCATTCATTTTGGATCTACGTGCAAAAGATCTCTAATTTCTTGCTCCTCGGTCGTGCGCGACAGAGTATTTCTGTATACATTACATTGTCGGATGATCGACTTCTGACATAAGTTTTCGGTTCGGTTTTCACCGCGATATCCTCTGTTTACGGTCATTCAACCTCGTGCGTGTAGCGGTGGTCTTGCGTATCTTGATGCATTCTCACCCATACGACCACGGTCAAAACCGTCTGATTTCACATTTACGACTACGGTTGTCTTGACACGACTTCTTGTTTTATTGTTCTTTGTTCGGTTGATCTTTGTTTTTTCGACTTCTTAGCTCTCTAGCTAAAGGAGAAGAAGAACTTGGGGAGGAAATTTTTAAGGCACCATTCACCCCCCCCCTCTGTTGCCATTTCGGTCCTTGAGGAGAAGTTCTTGGGATTGGTGTATATTTCCTTATGATAGAGCAGTATTCATTTACGGTTTGTTGTAAATTTTATTCTATTGGGTTAAACTTGTTGCATCTCTTGTTGTGCTTGGTCCTATTAGAATTATAGCTACTGTATAAAATTGCTGTTTCTCTTTGTCTAGTTCAAATTATTCTTCTGTTTCTCCTTGTCTAGTTCAAATTATTATTATCAAGTTATGTTTTGTACTGAAAAATATTTTTACAATTTCGAACACCCATTCTAAAATTCCTGCGTCCGCCACTGCACAGATACCGTGGCTTCTTAGACACTCGCTGCTTATTAGTACTTCCATAGTGAAGCTATGTATTTTTACATTTACACATGCTCGAGGTTTTGTATGTCCTCAACACATGGAAGCTATGGATTGCACCTTGATTTTAAATATGTATGCAAGCTTCAACTTATCTGCTCACGGTGAGTTATAGCTTTGTGTTTGGTATAGGGAAACAGAATTAGTCCTTATTCAATTCGGTTTTTTCTGATAGCTTTTGGCTAAAATGACACTGTAATAGTGTAACATCCTAAATTCTAGGGTATACAAAAACGAGAAAAAATATTTAAACATTTTGAATACATTTGTTTTTCTTGGCTCTTTATTGAAGTTTCTTTGGAATTTTTTGTTTTTCAGAAATCAAAAATTGAGACCAAGTTGTAAAGACTAAAAAGATGATTAAAAGTTTGTATGAGAAAATTTATAGTGGAAGTCATCTAAAAAACTCACAAATATAATCATGGCACTGGAAATAAATATTTGAGTAATTTTCGAACATGATTTAAGAAGTTAATTAAATTAGAAATCGACTTTATATGGGATAGTAGCCTTTCCAAAATTTTTCAGAACAATCCAGAGCAGATAAAATTCTGAAAATTTTACGCTATAATCTTCTCTATGTCAGGAGCATTTACAAAAATTTCATAATTTTTTCAGCTCACCTAATATGTCTAAAAATTATCCAAACCTCTCAGCCCACCTCACCTCACTCCCTCTCACTGTCGTGTGGGACACGCTTGCAGTATCCATCTTCCACCTCTGCGAGCCCATGCCAGCTCTGCCATGGCCGAGCTGCCTCTGGTTTCTGACGTCACGCCCACCGTTCCTCTCTGCTGCTGCCAACCCCTGTCTACCCGTCGCCTCAACGCAACACATCTCTTCCCCTTGTCTTCTTCCGCGCCTCACGTTTCACGACAAGAAATTGAGCCACACTGTTCTATTGCATTTGCGAGAACTCACACTCTACCCTTAGCCATTCCGTATCTACAAAGCCCCCCAACTGCGCCTTTGCACTTCAGCTCGCCCCCTTGGTCTCTTGCGCGTGTTTCTTGAGCACCTTGTCCACTAAGACACCGAGAAACCGAAGTCATTCGTGATGCCGGTGAGCACACCACTGTGTTCTAGCAACTTTGATGAGCTTCTCTCCTCCCCAACTCTGTCACAACGCATCTTACTCATTTGATTGACCTTTCATGCCGTGGACCACTCGGGCTAGGTCTTCTCCTTCATCTCCAGCTAGGACGCCGCCGTAAGCCTTCCTCTCTCTTCGGCGAGTCGTACCTCAATTCCATTCACCCATACCTCCTTATGCAAGTAAGCAAGCTAATGTGCACCCTTTTGTAGTTTCACTATTGTCGGAATTCGCTGTCGATGTGGGCCTCCTCTTCGCCACCAACGAGGTCACCATCTCCAAGCCACTCCGCACATTCCCGAGTGTCGTCATCATTTTTGGTAAGTTCCTCCTCCCCTATGGAAGCTCCTCTAGCACTGAATAGAGCCATAGTAGCTCATAGCCATTCCCTTGCCTCCACCGTCGCAATGGAAATCGAAAAGAGTACCGTAGTAGTCCAGTCAAAAAGAGTATTGTAGTGGTCGAGTCAAAAATAGTACCGTAGTGGTCGAAGTCGAAAAGAGAACTATAGCAACCAAAGTCGAAAAGAGAACCATAGCAGTCGAAGTCGAAAAGAGTACCGTAGCAGAAGAACTATAGTGGTCGAAGTTGAAAAGAGTGCCGTAGTGGTCGAAGCCGAAAAAGTACCATAACGGTCAAAGTCGAAAAGAAAATCATAGCAGTCGAAGTCGAAAAGAGTACCATAGCGATCGAAGTCAAAAATAGAATTGTAGCTGTAGAAGAATCATAGCAGTCGAAGTTGAAAAGAGTACCGTAGCGATCGAAGTCAAAAATAGAATCGTAGCGGTCGAAGTCGAAAAGAGAATCGTAGTGGTCAAAGTCAAAAAGAGAACCATAGTGGTTTAAGTCGAAAAGAGAACCAAAGCAGTCGAAGTCGAAAAAAGTACTTAGCAAGAGAACCGTAGTAGTCGAAATCGGAAATAGTATTGTAGTGGTCGAAGTCCAAAAGAGTACCGTAGTGGTCGAAATCGAAAAGACAACCATAGAGGTCGAAGTCGAATAGAGAACCGTAGTAGTCGAAGTCGAAAAGAGAACCGTAGTGGTCAAAGTCGAAAAGAGAACCGTAGTAGTCGAAGTCGAAAAGAGTATCATAGCAAGAGAACCGTAGCAGTCAAAGTCAAAAAAGTACTATAGTGGTCGAAGTCGAAAGGAGTACCATAGTGGTCGAAGTCAAAAAGAGAACCATAGCAGTCGAAGTCGAAAAGAGAACTGTAGGAGTCATAGTCGAAAAGAGAACCGTAACAGTCGAAGTCAAAAAGAGCACTCTAGAGTATGTGCAGTCAAAAAGAGCACTGTAGAGTATGTGTAGTCAAAAAGGGCACTCTAGAGTATGTGCAGTCGAAAAGAGCACTGCAGAGTATGTGTAGTCGAAAAAAACACTGTAGAGTATGTGTAGTCGAAAATAGCACTGTAAAGTACGTGTAGTCGAGAAGAGAACTGTGGAGTATGTGTAGTTGCAAAGAGCACTATAGAGTATCTGTAGTCGAAAAGAGCACTGTAGAGTATGTATAGTCTAAAGTAGCACTGTAGCAGCCGAAGAGTGTAGAAGTCGAAAAAGCACTATAGCGGCCGAAGAGTGTTAGAAGTTAAAAAGAGCACTGTAGCAGCCGAAGAGTGTTAGAAGTCAAAAGAGCACTGTAACAGTCCGAAAAGAGTACGGTATCAATCAAAAAGAGAAAATGCAAACCTAATCAAAACTCAAACGCTTATAACTTTTGCATACGAACTCCAAATTTAGTGATTTTTATTTTTAAATTTTCTAAAATTATGATTTTTTTGAATATATAAAAATATTTAAGTTTTGTCTTTGTTTAAATTTATTTGGTTTTTATTTGCATTTATCTAGATTTTATTGATTAGACGCCGCCCCGCTGGACAACCTCGAGAACACGCCTGAAACATCCTCTGAACAGCAAGAGCAAGGAAAACACTCCCTTTGACCATGTTGATGGCAATATTTTAATTATTGTATATTGTGTGTGAAAATCTATTATGCATGCATGTATGTTCTATTAAAATTGCTATACTGTGTGAGATGGTAGTTACAACCGCTTGTATGCATTACACCTCCTTGCAAATTTGATATATCATTGTTGTGACCTTTAGGACATGGTTTAGACAATATCTAATGTCAAATTGGAAATATTACATTGATATATGGTCTAGATGCTTAGCCAAGCAATAGCTTTCTCTAAGCTTGATATTTTGAAAATTTTACACATGGATATGGGTGATTTCAAAATGTTAGTCCAGAGGAGGAACCTCTGCTAGTTTGGTATAAACAAAATGAAAAACCTAGTTTTTAGATGCGGGCGAGTTATATGACAAACTGTCAAATGTGAGAAGGTATCTCGTATGTAGATAGGGGGAGATTCTTGCTCAGGTCAATTAAGAACCGAATGCTATTGCCGCATATCTAAGTCACATTGTACAACCACATATTCTGTATGGGCTCTAACTTTAGCTGATTAAGTTGTCTAGGTCTAGCCTTTCATTGTGGTAGGTGCAGATGTAGTGAGGACAGTCCAGCTAGATTTGCTCGTAGGGGCCCCCGTCACCAAGGTGTTAGGACCAAAGCTTTTGGTGATGAATAATTAACAATGTAGATAATAAATATTGGACAACATTGGTTATGATATTACTTGTGGTGTGTCACGTGTGTGTGGACTAATATTGGTCAAGTTGGAGAGAACTTATGCTAAAAAACATTTTTTGGTTTGTTTTCATATGCAAGTTGAGCATGAAGGCGATCGTGGTCGATGAAGTGATGGACCGGGACTAGGATGGGAAGTCCGAGGTTCAGATAGTCAAGGAGGTCACGAGATGGTCATGCTCATGCTTGGGTGCATGGAGATCGAAGATGGATGATGCATATTGGAGTTACGGAGGTGCGGTCCGAAGGCTACGATACGTGATGGATGATATGTGCTAGAGTTACGGAGGTGTGGTTCGGAGGTTATGACACGTAACAATTTTGGAGTGTCCAAAACTGGGTAGTGTGAAAAGGTTTAAATTGTTGGAATTGAATAAAAACACATGGTCTTAGGGATAAGATCATAGTTTGGGCCCTAGTATATAAATAGGGGTGAGGCCCTAGTCAAAGGGGGGTTTTATAGATGCAATTTTTGTGCTAGAGTTTGAGATGTGCAGAAGGGCACTTTGTAGCCAAAAACATAATCCATCAATAAAATTTAGATCTATTAATCCCCAAGTTTCTGCATCATGAGTTATCCCTAGGTTCTCGTGGCACATCTTGCCTTGCTTCACCTTTTGATCCTCGATTCTAGTGTCACCAATAGCATCGGTAGGCAGAGCCATGGATATAAAACTAGGTCTACTCGGCCGAGTACTCGCCTAAGTACTCGTACTAGGTCCCCTCTCCGAGTACGAGTAGACAAAAACGAGTAGCTAACAGTTTTAACCGATATAACCGGCCGTTTAATCGCTATACTTGGCTAACATGCCATTTAACCGACCATAGAAAGCTTGATAACCTTCTCCATATGGCTGGTTAGTGTCTAAATCCCTACTTTTTCTATAGAGATTGTGCTATGATTGAGATGGATGAGGAAATCATGAGAGGAGCCCTATATTGTATTGAACGTTTTTACACATTCATGATCACATATCAAAGGTAGAAATGAGAGGATATAATTGCATTGCTATAGTTGTTGTTCTTCTTCCCTTTTTCTATTTAGCACATTGGTGGGCCTTATTTGGATTAGCTACTCTAAAGCTTCAAGCCATTGTGTTGAAGGTTCTAAATTTTACATGTACTTTTGTAGATGTAAAAGGAATTGGAGCCCATTAGAATGGGGACATTCTTTCCTTCTTGCTTCCAGCTAAAAATTTTCATGATGAATCTCCAATTATCTATTTCTTCATTTGTGATTTCTCTTTTCATTCTTCTAGCAGCCAATGTTGGCAACTGATTTTTTTACCACGTGCTAGTCATATACTCGTGCGTTGTAACGAAATTCATTAGATATTTAGATAATCATGCTATTGAAAAAGGTTACTCTGATCAATTGAAAAGTAGAGAGTAGTGAGAAGTCGAAAGAATGGAGTGGTTGGCAGAGAATGGACATACGACCACCAACTCATTCTTTTATAATAGTATTGATATACACCAAAACAATAGCATTAAATGTTGCTTTGATTTATATGAATATACATATATAGATCCATTATTGAAATAGAAAAACCGGTTACAAGGCCGAGTACAAGGCCGATTACCGTATAATCACCATAAGGTCAAGTGACCAAGTGAGTACCAGTTACTGAGTTTTAGAACCTTGGGCAGAGCAGATCAGAGCACGTCAACTCGGAGGCATCACGCATAGGCACAACACCTTTATCCATTATCAGCCTTCCTTGGCCAACGTGCCAGCACAGGTGACATGCATGTTCTTTGGTCCACGTATGGAGAGCCATCGTCTTCCTATACTCACAATCTTGTGTGCGACACAGGTATCTTCGGTCGTCTATTCAAGCCAACGCAGGCCGTCGTGGGTAGAGCTGGGACATGGGCGTGCTTTTTGGGCCAGCCAAAGCACGGCCGACCAAGCCTGACCCAAGCAACCGCGACACTGACTGCGTGGCGGGCCGTCCGGCCGACGCGACGAGCGGTGGGTGACACGGCACGGCAGATCGTGCCGTGCTCGGGCTGGCACGTGAAAGATCAAGCTCCGGTTAAATTGGTTTTGGTGTTAATGACAAATACCATTATGGGACTTTGATGTTAATGATAATCATATACCACTATGTTGTTTTAGGTGATATTGACAAATGCATATATGAGACTAATATGGTTGTTTGAGTTTATTTATGATTAGTCTCATTTGGATGGAAAGGTGAAATAAAAAAGGTATGCATTCGAAATTAATATCTCATATATTAGTGCATTCCTTAGATCCAAAATATAGATTGAACTCCACATTTTATTCAAAATGAATATGTGCATATGTATTCAATATATACATTTGTATGCACACATTTAGGGGGAGCTCTTTATATATTTTGGAGTTTCACAAGTAATGATCCATGCTTCTCTCAATTTGCATATTTAGGATCTTTACTTTGAAATACATTGTCGGGTATATATATATAACTTGTGTAGTTCTCATATACTCACATGTAATCGGGTTGTCAACAAACTTCTCCATTATATGTTAATGGTTGAATAGTCAAATGACAACCGGATAAGTAAGCTTTGTGCTTATCTTAAGAGTATACAAATTGTTGTGTACAAGTTGTATACTCGCAAATCAATTTTTCATATCTAATGATTTATGGAGATTGTCACGAATTACCAAATAGGGAAGATTGTTGAATCTTGTCCCTCCATTATGTGTTAATGGTGAAGTTTGGTAATTAATGACAATTGTCTTGTGAACTAACTGTTTCCATGAGTTGGATGAATAGGTTATGTTTCACAAATGAGGTTGACTTGGAATGACTTCATGTGTTGAAAATCATCAAGTCAAGATGTGAGAAGAAGATAGATTCATGAGTTAAATGCTATCAAGAAGATGAAGACTTCATGTGTTGAAGGCCATCAAGGTGATCATGTATTGATCAAGCAAAGATCATCATGTGTTGATGGAGTTGATGTGAAAGATGCATTATGTGTTAATGCATATCAAGATGATGACCCAAGGCAAAGGTATGACTAGCTAGGGCTAAGGATGCGTTCCTAATCTTTTACCGGTCTTGGTGTTTGGTTGAAAGATCGGATTGCTAGTATAGGTTGACGTACTATTAAGAAGGGTCATGTCTAGTAGTTTGAGTCTCATCATGTGTTGATGGCTCATCCTCACCTCGCTAGCTCAAATTGACATGAGGCTTATATTTGCGAATGTGTTTTGCAAATAGTTGAAGCTCATGTGTTGAAATTCATTGTGACATGAGACTATGCATTGCGAATGTGTTTTGCAAGTGCTTGAAGTCCATGTTTCTATTCTTTGTAATATGAGGCTTAGATTTGCAAATGTGTTTTGCAAATGGTTGTAGCTCATATTTAATCTTTGCGTCATGATTTCAAAAGTGTGCAAATGTGTTTTGCAACTTGTTGGAAATCATGTGTGATCCTTGTGTGCATGATATCACAGTCTGCAAATGTATTTTGCAAAATCTGTTAAGATATCTGCACTGCTTAGGAAAATTGGAAGTACCGGCTCTGTATGAGCGGTACTACCGGCGAGCGGAAGTACAGGCATGTCTTGAGCGGTACTACCGGCTCCCGGAAGCTCCGAGTCCCGAGCGGACCCTTTTTTCCAGAGAGCGCCAAGTTTGAGCTCAACTCGAGCGGAAGTACCGCGCCGACTTTGCGGTACTACCGGCTAGCGGTACTACCAAGCAAAATGAGCGGCGGTACTACCGCTACCGGCGTGTAACGGCTAGTTCGAAGCTCGACATAGCCGTTCTGTTGCGTCGAAGCTGGAGCGGTACTACCAGCCGATGACCGGCGGTAGTTCCGCTCGTCCTGAATTTTTCAGGACTTTGCTCCAACGGCTAGTTTTCTTGTGTGGGGTATTTATACCCCCTTGAGGCCGGTTGGAGAGGTTGCTGGAGTATTCATTTGTGATCCCTTGAGCTAGTTTGAGGTTCTCTACTCTATTGTGCATGTGTTGCACTTTGTGAGAAGGGAGAAGAGAACTAGAGTGCATGTGTTGCCTCTAGGTGAGGACTTAGTGTCCAGCGAGCTTGTGCATCCGTTGCACATGGTGAGAGTCAAGTAAGGGGCATGGCTTATTACTCTTGGAGTTTGCCGACTCCTAGACGGCGTTGGAGGCGTCGTGCGCGGTGATCTTCTCAAGAAGGTTGTGAGAAGGCCCGGCGAAGTTGTGAAGGTCGGAGCTCACCTACCCGGAGTGGGAAAGAGCTACCACTAGTGGATTGAGGCGTTCTGCTTAATTCGTGGAGCCGGTCCGATTTGTTCGGGCTAACCTCAACGTGGATTAGGGGAGAGCGGCAACTCTCCGAACACCACGGTAAAAAGAGACAGTGTCAAATTGTGGTTTGTTTCCTTGTTCCTTATTTACATTCAAGCAATTTACATTCATAGAATTAAATTGATTGCTTGTATATCTAGAATTGCAAACCTTGTCCTAGGCTAGAATTGTTGGTGCACTTAGGCGGATTTATTTGTTGTAAGCGCTATTTGAGCTAAACCAAATTGATTTAAGCTTCCGCATTGTATACTTGGTTTATGCAAATAGAAAAGGTCTTGAATTAATTAGCAATAATTTGTAGAGAATTTTTAAGACCGCCTATTCACCCCCTCTAGTCGGCCACCTCGATCTTCTGACGACAAGACGGGAAGCACGCCCGAGCACAGGCGGCACAGCGAACACGTCGTCGCCCGGGCCGGCCGCCTTGGC
Organism: Bonia amplexicaulis; assembly: GCA_036346245.1. Taxonomy (NCBI): domain Eukaryota; kingdom Viridiplantae; phylum Streptophyta; class Magnoliopsida; order Poales; family Poaceae; genus Bonia; species Bonia amplexicaulis. The sequence continues at coordinate 24,449,920 of CM070737.1, forward strand.
CTCTACCTCGCCTCCCCGGCCCCCACGGCCATCCCAGATTCCCCAACCCCACAACCACGGTCCATAATCCATCAACCATCACAGGCGAGACCAGAGAGAGAGTAAAGGGGAAGGAGGCACACCGGTCACCGGAGCTCAGATGAGTGGACGACGGCAGCACCGCCGCAGAAGGAGGAGCGGTGTAGCCGGAGCCGAGGGCAGCATCCCGCGCCGTCATCGGCGCCCCAGTCGCCGCCGGCCATCCGCCGCCGGTGGCTCGCTCTCGGAGTAGTCGCGGTCGTCGTCGCCGTCGCTTGAGCCGGGGAGGAGGGGCGGGGAAAGGAGGCGGCAGGGAAGGAGTGGGCGCGAGGAGGAGGGAGGAGGCGGCGTCGAATGATTTGGGGAGGAGAGATCGAGGAGGAAGGAGGCGAAGTGGCGGGGGAGGAGTCGGGCATGACGAATGATTTTAGGGTTAGATTTTTGATATTTTCAATTTAGTCCTTCATATTTTCTGAAATCTATAAATATGTTTTTATCTATTTTGATTTATTCTGTTCTAGCCCTCATAAATTCTGATTTCATCACGGAAAGATCCTATACATCTGTTGTGACATGTACATCTATACGTAACAGTCCTTAGAATGTACATCTCTCTGAGCATTTCTATTTGACTAGTTGGGCAGCCCTATGCTAGATTACCGGGCGATGAGCTAGATGTCCACATATGCGAAGATCCTTCACAGAGAGACCAAAAGGATCAAATTCTATGGAGCAGTTATTGTCAATTGTAAACTGACGAACCGAAATAAAATTTTTAATGATTTGAGGAGTAACAAGGATGTTCCGTAAAGAAAAAGGGACCGTGAGGAGCACGAAGGGTGGTGCTACCGACGGAGGTGACAGGTGCTACCGTGCGCGTTCATCTTCGAGGCAACTAACTATGCGTAAAGAAAGGAGCTAATCCTGGGAATACATGCATGGCACTGTAGCAGGTTGCATGGCCCTATAGACAAAAGGTGCGGATGGTCACCAAGCCATTCTAACGCCGCCTTCTTTTCCTTACGACAGATCCAGAAAGATGACGACCATCGCCGCCGCCTTCGCGTATAGTTACTTCGGGCTGGGCTTGGGCTGGCACGGCATGAACGCTGGTACGGTGGGCTTTGGGCCGTGCTTGGGCCTGACCAAAAGCGACGCAGGCCGGCACGGCACGACACGGCAAGATGACTGGACCAAGCCGGCACGGCACAAAGCGGCACGAAGCACGATAGACTTGAGCCGTGCCTAACTCCCAGCTCTAGTCGTGGGTAATTCCCAGCGGAAAACGGTAGCAGGTGCATGGCGTCTTCATCATCTCTTGCCTTGGACTGCGTGCAGGAGAAAGTCGATCGCTGCGCACACGCACAGAGACATTGTCTGGTTGTTGCTCGGTCCGCGTGCAATTTACACAGCCGATCAAAGCCAGCTTCAGCCACAAGAAAGCAATAGTAGCACATGAATAAAGCAATCAAAGCCATGACGTAAATGAGAAGTCAGGAGAGGAAAAGGAGATTAGCCAACTCCCAATTTTGTGGCATATTATCCTACAGGCCTTTTTTACCGTCTTGCTGTGTTATTTGGATGCAATTGAGTGACCACCAGTAAATTGATACATGGTCGATTAGCGACGAAACATTGCATGATTTATTAATTACATTTGTTTTGTGAGGCTACCGTAAAAAAGGACCACCGCATGTAGTACATTATGTGGGAAGTCCAAAATCAAATACTCCATTCAGACTAAATCAAATTTGGTGTTTTTTAAACTGAAAATGTAGTGATTTTTTATGATGGAAACTACCCCCTTCCATGAGTTCAGAATGATCAATAAGTTCAAATGAGACAAACATATAAAATCCACAACCATATGCATTCCCTGATATTATTGTAGAGCAAGTCAACTATAGACCACTTTTTTGGGACCATGCAACTAAATGAGTCTATACCCCATTCCAAACAGCATGTGGTTTCTAGCTTTTAGAAGCCAAAAATCGTTTAGAACACGTTAGCTTTTTAACGTGGCACCCCCACTTCCTACCGTTTTGTATTGTCCGTAAAGATATAATGGTGTTTTTCATTTTTCTTTATTTTTTTCTTTAATTGAATGCCTAACAAAGTTAATAGCCACTTGTGGGGACCACGAGCGTGGAATACCTGAAATCACCGTATGTATTTTGTATTAATTCTATTATCAGTGGCTAGTACATATTCACAACATTGAGTTCATATCCATACATATCGCAATTAAAGTTACAATAAAAGAGGAGAATACATAAGCAATGCGAGATAAAGTTTACAACATATGGCCGACCGACCAAATAAATATCAGAGTTGAGAATAAATCACAGCAGAAGACAAGTAAATAAGCAAAAGCATCCAGTGGTATGCCACTATAGCCCACAAGCATCCGACTGAAGTTAGGCCCTAGAAAGACCCATCATCGAATTCCTCAGTACTGGGAGCAAAGTACGTATCGTCGGGCACATATTTTTCTTCATTCTCTGATCAACAATAATTTAAGTAAGGTGGAGTACATTGTGTACTCAACAAGACTTGTAGTGTATTGCAAAATTATATATATAAAAGGCTGTCAAAAGATGAGGCTCTATGCTAAGTTATTTTCAGCATGAAGCAAATTTCATTTGCAATATCAATAAGTAATAGCTTACAAACGAAATTGTAAAAAGTATTTGACATGTAATGAAATAACATTTAAATAACTTTGATACCAATAAATCACATTCATTCGCAACCCTCCTCGGCTGCGAACATCGCACAATTCCGACTCATGGGCGTGGCACACGAAAGACGCATACATGCCACCCCATCATGTTCAGTGAAACGGTTTTAAAAATGAAAGCTATACACATTGTGGCTGCATCCAAGTATACTCATGACCGCGAGCATGGCTATTTAAATAGTTTTTAACACTCCACAAAGATTGTATAACTTTACCCATATGAGATAATCAATTATACTGTCGTCAACTTCATGCTTCTTGTTTGGGTCAATCTTGAAGTGAGAGCGACGAGTTGGCGTCTTATTATCCTTGATCTCCTTGCTCCTCAGTTTGGGACAATTCACCTTGATGTGGTTTGGCTCACCACATTCATATCATCTGATTGGACCTCCTCTTCTTCTTGATCTGATATTGTTAATTGTCTTGGTCACTTTGTTGGAGAGAAGTACAGGCTATTCTTCTGAAATCTCCTCTAACGGTTCATCCGAATAGAGCACAATGCAGACAGAGAAACAATAGATGAATTACAAGAATTGTCAGCTTGGTTAGTTACTAAACCTAAAGAATTAGGCTTATTTATCCTGGCCAAAACATAAATCTCATGTGTTTTCGTTTTTGAATAAAGATCATTCAAAGTGAGTATTTTCATGTTAACAGAATGGTTAATAGTAGTGACTAACACATTTCAAACAGACATATCTAAAGCATTTAAAATTTAACGAGCATTATCAGAATCAGAATATGTGATATCAACAGATTGCAGATAACTAGCAAATTTATTGAAGCAATCAAAAATTGCATCTACTGATTCTCCTGGTTTCATCTCAAATTTAGAATACTCCTTTCTAAATTGGTTCTAGCGAACATCTTTAATAGACTTAGAACCTTCATGATAATCAGCTAAAGTAGTCTAGTTTTTTTGCAGATTTAATATGAGCAATTTTGATAAACACGTTTCTACTTAAATCTTATAACAAAATATTTCTAGCCTTAGCATTAGCTTCAACATCAGCAGTAACAATAGAAGACATTATATATGAAAAACATCTATGCGTGTTTTCCAATAGAGATAATCTGGTCCATCGAAAAATGGTGGCTTACTTGAAAAATAGTCATGATCTAATGTCGTTGCAGCCTACTCTGATACCATTTGTAGGATCGTCGATGACAATCATAAGGGATAAATGATTGCAACACCTAGTGGAAGCTTTTTTTTTCATAATTATTTTCTGACCGTCCAACCTGCTAATCTCAACAAGCATAGGAAACAACTAAAAAATAATACTAAAAGCTACTATAGCCCGTTTCAGACAGGATAGCTTATGTGTTTTAGAGGCTAAAAACCATTTGAAATACATTGACTTCTTTACATGATTTTTTCTTTTTTTTCTTTTTTATTATACATAGAGATATAATGATATTTTTTTCTATGTTTCTTATAATTAAATATCTTAGAAAAAAGTAACAACCGGTACAATTTAATTTTAGCCAAAAGTCATAATACTTTAGAACAGGATCATAGTTAGATGTCAGCTGTGTACGCTGTACAGGGATAAATCGCAGTGTTCCGTAGACCATAGCCCTTGTCGTTAGCATATTTGCATGGCTTAATACATTACTAGAGGTATTGGATAATTGTAAACCAAGAAATTGGTGACAAGGAAGTACATACTATGTTTAATTTCTGTAATGATTGATCTCTTAGATTACAAACGCGATTGCTACAAAAGCTTGCCTATATCAAAGTAAAAAAAATCGTGGACGCATAGGAGAACCGTGTGATGTTAGGTTTTAACGTGTACTACAATTAATCTATAGACCCCGTCTTGAGAAAATACTCCGTTTGATAGTTAGATACTATAGTAAAAACTAAAAACCGTATAGGAGAACCGTGTGATGTTAGGTTTTAACGTGTACTACAATTAATTTATAGACTCCGTCTTGAAAAAATACTTCGTTTGATAGTTAGATACTATAGCAAAAACTAAAAACCGTATTTAGAAGCCGTTAAAGAACATACCCTAAGTTGTCGCAATAGCGATATTCTAATTTCTACTCCATCGCGTTAAAAACTGAATAGCGATATTCTAGTTTCTACTCCATCGCGTTAAAAACTGACGTTGCTTTAGTAGGGTGGTTTCAGTTTGTAGTTTGTCTTTCTACCATAATTAAATCCTTAATGGTAGTGCGTAGATGGGGCATGCTCATAGGCACAAACCACGTCAACAAAAGGCACTATTCCTCGAAAAAAGTAGATATTATTGGCTACTGAATATGTAGCTAAACCGAAATCTATTTTACACCTGAGGGAGCAGTTCTTAGTGGGAATTGACGTCTGTAAACTGTACTACGGCTACCTGTAAAATTTATTTATTGATGGAAAGACAGTTATAGGAAAGGTAAAAGCAGTAGCCCTTGATTAGCTAGCTGTAGACCGTAGGGCAACTTGATAAGATCACCTGTCCGAATGATTAGATTAATGATTGAACCACCACTTCGGTTTTTCCATAAAAGCCAACACTATTAGATGAATTTGCCCTGGGCAACAAAGAGCAGAGACACTTGCGAACCAAGGACTAAATTTTAAGAGGAACTAGTAAGATATGATCAACAAAAAATAAACGAATAACACATAAATCAACTATTTTTTGTAATATAAAATCACACATAATTAGAACATGGTCATAGAAAAAATGCAAAATATAATGAAGATTATACCTCGGTAATAGATATGCGATTCGCCGGATCAACAATTATGTCATCGGAGTAAAATCCATCTGAGCCTTTTTACTTGATTCATGCTCTCATTAGTACGAGGAGTACTACTTATATTGTATGAAAAATATTTATGTAATGTTCGTTTCTCTATTTCTTGCAACTCTACGAATGGATAAATGACAATACATGAAACCAGATTACCAAACCAATCACAATTGCGTAAATTGAAAACTACATTTTTGTTTCATAGTTTATACCTTATCTCCACTGCCTCTCTGTTGTCTGTTCTCTCTTAATGCAGATCACAAATGAAGAGTGAAGACCATAACAAATATTGACTAATGACTATGAATCAATAAAGGACAGACTGACACAAGACTAAAGTGAAGACAACTTCTCCTGGGTCCTCACTCCTCACCAGCTGACCGAGTCACCGACACTGAGCCCTCTACAAAACTTCTCCAGATCCAAATCCAGATCAGCAGATCCCCTCATAGCCTACGTTGGCTTCCCTGACTCAATTACTCCCTCACTCCATGAATCTCTTTTCTAGCTTGCTGGTGATGTTTGGTAGCCAGGCTCGGGGACTCTAGCCTCAGGCTCCCTCTTAGTCTCTTTTGGTTCTGGCCTCTCTTGATGTAAGGCCTGGTAGCCTAGCTTGGTTGCTCAGGCTCCCTCCCGACGACGGCGTTGGTGACTCACCGGATCTGGTGACTGGCGATGTTGCAACGAGGTGCCCCACCGGGCACATCACTGCCTACTTGAGCCGGCCGCCAGTCTAAGGCACCCGTGAACCACTAGCCGCAACTCGTCCAAGGTGCCCACCGGCTGCCACCCATCCAATGCACCCACCGCCGCACCAACACTTGCCAAGGCCACCACCCACACCAACACAACACAGCCGCACAATAAGAATCAAGAATGGAACAGGAAAGGGATGAATCTATTCGATGGGGGAATGGGGATTTTGGATTGGCTATTGTTGCTACCAATTTGGTTCATTTGGTTGGCCACATGTGGGCTTCGGTATTTGGTGGGCTACTGGGCTTTGCTGGGGTGTGTTGTGTGGTTGGCCTAGCATGGATTCAGGTGATCGAAGCCCAAGTGTTGCCCAACTCTCTACAGAACTTATTATCTTTTTCAGACTTTAGTTCTTCACTTCTTCATATCTTCTCTATTCTTCAGTTCTTCAACTGCTGTCAAGAAGGCATGATGGCACCCCAGCCAGAGCAAGGGGGCTAGGGGGTACCTACCCTCCTGTTGGAGGTAGGGTGGATGCTAACCCCCCTTGACCTATCGGAGGTCCGCCATAAAGCAGAGATGAGTCGACCTGTGAGCTTCGATCTTTCTTTCTACTCCTAGTCCAGGGGCCATATATATAATGTACTACTCATCCTTTTTTTTTGAAGGAAATGAGGCCCATTAGACCCTAATCCCATTTGATTATAGGCAACAGAGAATACAAACACATGATAGTTACAAGAAAGGACAACCAAAAGTAAAAATTACAATTAGATCTTTCTTGGAGAACATCAATAGCTTCACCGGAGGTGGAGAGTAACGGCAATAAGCAAGACGGAGGGCTACCGGAGATTTTGGACATTACCAGTAGTAACCTTGTCATAGAAGCTTTGCTAGAGATGCATATTTCGGCTGGCAAGACCTTTTCTTTGACTTCGCCGAAGGTTGCAGTGATGGCTAGCTGAACCTTCTCAAAAAATTCGCCTGAGTTGTTGGTGATGGCCAGCGATAACCTTGACAAGGAAGCAAGAGGCATATGTTGTTATCATGAGACCACCAAATGCCTTCATGGAGAGAGCTGCCTCCTCTGTAGCAACCACGGACTCTTGAGGAGGTAAGCAACATCGGCTACACCGACGTGAATTTAGTTGAGGCCAGCGATCAGCCAGCACTCAAAGCATGACGGCACGACCTTGAACTAGCCAGATCTGAGTAGTTTTGCTTCAATAGGTCATGGTATTTGAGAGTGTTGCCATTGAAACAGGGGATGGGGAGATGGGAGATAGATCACAGCGTCCAAGAGGAATCAGAGCACCAGTCGGACAGTGATGAGCACCACAAAAGGCAACATGTCTACACTACAAAGGAAGTAACTAAAGGGGAGAGCTGGAGATTTCTTACATCGAGGGAACAAACTACCACCGGACAGCAATGGAGACGACAACCGAGTGGTAACGGATGACAAAAAGCAATAAAAGCTCTCAAATCTGTACAAAAACTGAAAGTAAAAGTACCTAATAGCTATATAGGTGGGACCGTTGGCAACACCGCCGGAGAGGAAAAGGGAGGGGCGGCTAGATTGGAGAAGAAGAGGCTTGGGAGGGAGAAGGGGGAAGTCTGGCGGAGAACAAGAGAGGTTGACTAACTGGGATTTGTTGTTGTCCTACTACTCATCCTTGAACCTTGCACACATACACACACACATAAACAAGATGAGCGCTCTCTTGCTTCTTTCCCCATCCACCCCTCCCGCTAGCTCTCCTAGTTCCCTCTCGCTTTCTGCCCCCCCTGTGCTCTTCGTCCGTACTCGCTGAAGCCATTTACCGCCTCCCCCTATGCCCTTCCCGTCTATGGCCATAGGGACTACTAGTGTGGATCCGTGAGAGCTCTCATCCCCCACCTCGTCCGCACCGGCTTTGTTGTCCTCTTTTCCCAGATACAATGTCATCCCCGGCCTCCCCATCTCCAACTTGTTGACGTCCTTCAGATTCAGTGCCCATGAGGTCTGGCGCTTCCCTTCCATCATCCGCGGCTCCTCCTTGGGTAGGGCATCGAGCGAGCTCCATCTGTAGTAATAAGGTACGAGCAGTTCACTGCTACTAATTTTCACCCTATTTTGTACTCCATTCACACTTGAGTTCATTGGGGTTGGTCTAGCTTCCTATTTGTTGAGCTTGCATGTGTGCATCCACATGTGCACGACCTTTCTTTATGCATTTGTTCATCACTCTTGCCTCTTCTGCCTCGACCGTGGCTGTAGATGGATAAGGGCTCTACAACCTGGAGCACTGAGGCTACGCGTGTTTTCCATGAGATTTGCACCAAGGAGGTCACGGCCCACAATCGACCCTTAGCATGTTTGAACAGGCACGGGTATGCCAACCTTTGTTGCAAATTCAAATAGCGCACCGGCCGGTCTCATGCATGCAAGTAAATAAAGAACAAGTGGGTGAGCCTCAAACGGGATTATGCAACATGGAAGACCTTAAAGCAATGTGCCTCAGGCCTTGGCGTTGACCCTAAGATGGGCTCCATCGCCACCAATGACACGCGGTGGGCACAGGCTGCCGCGGTTAGTATAATATGCAAAGTCTGATATTTGTTGAATTAATTTCGTGCGCACCCTAGCCGAATGATCGATTGTGCAATTTGTCTATTTTGCAGGGAAAGACTGGAGTGATGAAGTACAAAAATGCACCCTTTCAACACGAAGACCTGATGGAGGTCGTGTTGATTAGCTGGACTCTGACAACGAGGATGACGACACCAACCCTGCCCTTCCCACAGAGACTAGGGGCAGTAAAGGAACCTCTGGCACATCTTGTGGGAAGAGGCCTCGGCAGGCACTCAACCCATCGGGTGACATCCCCCGCGCAAAGCGCTTCGACCGGGCCATCGAGCTGAAGCATCTGGTGGACATCTATGAGAAGACCCATACCACTGCCACTTGGCTGCTGGGATTGGATAGCAGCGCCGTTGGTGGCAATGACGTAGGTTCTGTAGCGCCACCGGAAAATATGCGTGTATGTATATCGGTGGGTTCTTTTGGGATGTGGCTTTTGGTTTAAAATTTTGAATTCTTACTGTTCATGAGAGAGAATACAGAGAGAGAGATACCCGAGTGCAATTTTGGCCGATATAGATGGAGTCGGGACAGTGTCTACTACAATCAACTTGTAGACCCTTTCTTGAAAAGATATTCTGTTTGAAAACTAATTACTGTAGTAAACCAAGTCATAAGCCTAAAAGAACCCACCCGATGTAGGTGTAGTCATGGCGTATGCGATGTTTGTAATGAACTTGTAAGTTATATGTGAATACATGAGAACGGATGCATGTAGCATATCGGGAATATGCCACAAACAACATTAAAAAAATCAGTTCATTGAAAGCCATTAAGCCATAAGCCGAATTAGACACCTCAATTTAAGCATTATCTTCTTTCAGTCGCTACAGTACTATTTTAGTTAAAAGTTAAAAACCCAAAGCCGCAGCCCGAAGCCGGATTGAACTGGGGCTAAGATAAGCCAAATAAAAAATAATAAAAACCAGCCGATGATGCTGGGCATCTAGAACTGTAGCACAGGGATGAGCGATGGGTGATGACAAGCACACGAGCTTTAGAAGAAAGCGGATGGAATAAAGGTGATGTGGACAAATCTGATGCTACCGTGCATGCGCTGCAAACAGTGCAAATCTTCGCGACATCGTGATCCACCAGCACCTGCACATGCTAACCGTGATCTCCCACGCCGCACACGCGCCCACGTCAAATTTGTCAGCCAGGGAACGGGCCTCGCCTCGGGATCAACACTCAATGATACTAGTAGCAATAGTCTAGACTAAGCCAACGATAATCTAGCGGGTCGGTTGAGCTGAAAAGTTGTGGCTTATAACTAAAATTATACTATAGCGACTGAAATTTTACTGTAGCTGAAGGTGACTTATTTGATGTAATTAAATTTTAAAATAGGAAAAATATGCTAGCTCATCTCGAACAACGCAAACGAATATGAAAAAAAAGAACCAGCAAAAAAGCTCAAAAAAAGCCAAACGTTCAGAAAAGATAAAATTTATAAATAGTGAAAAATAAGCCAGAAGCCAGAAACTAAAACGAAACGAGCGGGGTTCAGGATAACTTGGGCCAAGTGCGTTTTTTCTTTCCCATTGGTGGTTTAATGAATTTAAATCCTTTTGCTGCACGGCCTTATAGACAGCCAAATTTGAGTCAAATTGTAGCCGGTCACGTAGGAAACCCTCTTCTTTCTTCAGTAGGGACTATTTCGGGCTATCTGATTCGAGAGATCACCCATCCTAAGATGGAGTAATTTTATCATAGGATCGTCTCATAAATTTATTGGAATGACACTATCTTTCGTATTGTACTAAGCTTATGCTTATAAGGGATGAGTGGTGATGGATTAATCTATTCCATTCTTTAAACCAAATAAGTACATTAGGTCAGAGTCAAGATGGATGATCTATTCTCATCAGCATCGGCAACACGGATGAGATGAGCTAGCTGGTGTAGGCGTGTTTCTAGCTTTGCCATCCGTAGCAAGCAAGGGATATGGCGGATCTTCACCGTTCAAACCAGACAGCCCCTTCACCGTCATCAGCATCGGCAACACGGATGAGATGAGCTGGCTGGTGTAGGCGTGTAGCTAGCTTTGCCATCCGTAGCAAGCAAGGGATATGGCGGATCAAGTCCAGGGGTACAAGAAGCAAAAGCCTTTTAGTAAAAAACAAAGGGTCTGTTCTTTTTGGCTGTGGCTTATGGTTTTTGGCTGAAATTTTTGAATTTTAGCTGTTTACGGTACAGATTACGGAGAGACCGATATTTACTTACGATTTTGGCTGGTGCAGATGTTGGGTTTTTAATGTGTACTACGTTTAACTTGTAGACTCCGTCTTGAGAAAATACTCCTTTTGAAAGTTAGGTACTATAGCAAAAACCAAAAACCGGCCGACCTGTGACTTGCCAAACAGGCCCAAAGCCTTTGGCTTTTGGTTTAACAGTTTGTGGAGAAATTTGTAGAGAGAAATAGCCATGTGCGATTTTAGTCAATGTAAAAATAAAATTACAATAGTGTGTATTATAATCGACGAATATACCCTACCTTAAAAAAGCTTTGTTAAAAATTAGATACTATAGAAAAATTATTTACAGTAGAGAAACAGTCTTTAGAAGCTAATAGGAATATGACCAAGAGTTTGACATGTTCTCGCCGTCAGCCCAACCAAAAGAACTGAACACTGGTTGGGTTTCTTATGTATGGGCTTGATGGCCCATATTATTGTCACTGGCTCATTCAACGGGCTTGGGTCGGACGAAGAAAGATGGGCTAGGCTGGACATGCTTACCAGTTAAATAAAAAGGCTTGTCTCAAACATAAATAAATAAAAAGGCCCGAAGAAAGATGCCAACAAGTGAACAAACTAACATATTTTCCTTCCCTAAAAAAACACAACTTCTAAAGTTAGGGCAGGGTCACCTCCCAATTGCCACTGAAAAGTAGGACTATGCGTTCGGTTTTTTCGGTTTATACGTTTCGATAAATACAGTTTAATCGGTAAATACGGTTTTAGTATTTTGGGAAATACGGTATTTTTTAGAATACGGTGTGGTATCGGTAAATACCATCTTATTTCGGTACGGTATTGGTTAATACCAATTTTACCAAAGTTTACGCGAATTGCCAAACGTTAATCTCATCTCTAGACTCGAATTCTCCATTCTACAATCAAAATTCGAATCTGAGAGAATAGCGGTGGCCTTTGTGGCGCATGGCCGTTGGCGAGAACAACATCACAATTCACAGTGACGACATCACAATTCATCTCCTGAGTCAATAGGCAACTACCACTCTACGTCTCTACCAGTGTACCAACTAGCAGTCTAGCAATCTGGCAAAGTGGCAAGTATGCAAATGCAACAACATTTCAACTTACAAGTTCTTACAACTTCGCAAGATCCTACTTCACAAGTCACAACAGACTAGCAATCTACCAATTAATGAAATAGAGAGAAAGTCAGAAATGACTTACTTCGCAAGATCCTATTGACTCCGTAACTCTGGCGTCTTGGGAGAGGGAGAGCACCGGCGGACTGGAGTGGAGTCAGAATAGCAGTGGCGTCTTGGGAGATGGAGAGCTCCACACAGGGGCTTGGCGCCGCCGCACCGACGTCTTGGGAGAGGGAGGAGGAGGGCCGGAGGCGTGGAGCACCGGAGCACTGAAGGAGGCGGAGGCACGGAGCAGCCGTCAGCCGAGCACCGAAGGGCAAAGGAGGCGGAGGCGCGGAGCACCGGCAGCAGATCTGGCTAGCCGACCGACGAGGAGCTCGAATCTGGCTAGGGTTCGAGGAGCTCGGATCGAGAGAAGCGCACTGGCGAGGCGGCGCGGGCGTCGATCACTCGGTCAGGTGGCCGTCTGGCGTGTGGCGTCTACGCAGCGCTAGGGTTAGATGTCGTCTGCCGCGCGTGCGTCGGGCCGGGCCGTCGGTGCGTGACTGCGTGCGTGGTGCTGGTGGGCCACCGAGACCAGAGAGACGCCACAAGATTACTGGGCTTTTTGGTTTTTTTCGGGAAATTTGGTTTTCCCTCGGTTTTTACCGAAAAAACCGAATCATACAAATACCACTTTTATAGTTACTGAACCGAATACCGAAAACCGGTCAAACCGAGTTGACCGGTTCGGTTTTTTTGGTACGGTATAAAACTGCACAGCCCTACTGAAAAGGAAGCAAGCAAACGAGGGAATGGTGTCTTTACTTTTGGTGTTTGTAAATGTTTGCTTTTATTGTCTTAATAATTGAGCTGAGCTTAGCCTAACTTAAGGCACTACATTATTTGGGCTTTATTAACAACACATTCACCGCTCATTTGGGTTTTAAGCCTGAGCTTTGGGCTTATTTGCACTATAATTGTTGGTAGCTTTTTAGCGTAATTAAATATAAAAAAATAATAATAATGGTTATATTATCATAAACAATACAAAATAATAAGAAAAAAAGAAAATACAAAAAAACCAGAAAAAGATGAAATTAAGAAGCTATAAGCTCTAATGAGCGGCACCGACCAAACAAGTACAGCTGCCGCTCCAAGCATATTGATGGTCTTTGATGAAATCATTATTCCAGTTTATTGGTATTGAGTTTATGCACCAATTATATTACTCAAAAGCTTAAGCCTTGATAAAAGGTGGACAGTATACTCATATTTCAACAATTAAGCTAACTGTGAGTCATTATAAGCTTCATAAGCTGCGATATGCTTGTGAAAAAGCGTATGATGATTGATGATCACCTAGCCCCTTATTTTGTCGAAAAATGATCACTGAAAATATCGCTATACTTTATTCAATAGTGTAAAAGGTAGATTATATTACTAAAGGTTTTAGAGACTAACAATTACACGCATTAGATTTAGTAGTAGTAACTTGGTGAGAGAAATAATGGACTTGGAGAAGTGGAATTAACATATATACTACTCAGCAAATCTTGCATGTATATGCAACTGACCTGCAGGTGCTACTGTTGCCAAACATTTGCATGTGCTTGTAGTAGGCTGAAAGCTCCATACCAACACAGAACATCTGAACGTGCGTAAGTGCATGTGCTGTTTAGTCACAATATTCCTGATCCAAAGACTCCATATCCACACAGCCGCCGCATGATATGCCTAGCTAGCTTGCCTACATATATCTCTTAGGAAATTGCAACAAATAAGCAGCGACATAATCTTATTCCCAAGTACAATAATTTCAATCACTTCGTAACCAACCAACGATAGAGATCGCTTTGATCGAAGCATGCTTGAACTTTCCGGGTAGGGGTACAAACCAAATAGATAATTTTCGTCTGATAAATCGACCGAAGGTTTACGGAGCAAATGCAAAAGTGACAAATGAGTATCCGATATTATCCGTGTCCAATTCCGACTTCTAAAAAATATGAAATAGGATGCGAGATAAGTGATATCCGTCCGTATATGTCCGAATGTCATATGATATGAGAAAAACTGTTGTGACTTCACTTAGGAACGTGATAAAAGATAGACAGATTGTTGCATCTGAGCAGACAGGGAATTCAGAGTGCTCTTCTTTTGACATCACGACAATTAATCTCTCCATGTTCGCCCTAACTGTACCCCTACTATTCAATGACCTGTGTAAGGGCCTGTTCTTTCTGGCTTTGGTTTATGACTTTTAGCTGCGGCTTATGATTTTTAGCCTGTTTATAAGAGAGAGAGAGAGAGAGTATGGAGTAACAGAAACTCACGTGCAGTTTTGACCGATATAAATGAAATTGCTATAGTATGTACTATAATTAACTTGTAGACACCGCCTTAAAAAGACGCTCTGTTTGAGAGCTAATTATTGTAGAAAAGCTGAAAAACAGCTTTTAAAAGTTGAAAAGAAAATACCCTAAGGGTGTAAAAGAAGTGGATAATTTTTATCCGACCGACCGAATGCTTGCGGAGCGAATACAGATAGAGAAATGAGTATCCAGTATTAACCGTGTCCGACTTTAAGAAAAAATACATAATATGATAGATGACGAATGATATTTATCCCTATCTGTTCCGATTGTACCCTAACCAAGAGCAATTAACAAAATCATCTGGCTGTCCTAAACTCTCAATGGTCATTTCATAATCGTTCCGAGTAACATGTACTGCATGCAGGGGACAAATATGTGGGCTATCTATTGTGATTATTTTGGGAGATTAAGCTGGTAGTATTGGTATAAGTTCATGTCCTTCAAATGAGCACTTTGTGCTTGCTCACCCTCTCCTAAAAGCGATTACTATTGGCTGGAGTATGTTACAAATGAATGTCAACGTGATATAAGTGCGGTTAAACATCTCCAGCTTTGACCGCTAATGAGTGACTCCAATAGATTCGCCGTAAAGAAAGCTTTCATGATGCGCATAAGATTTCGCTAATACATAATTGTAAAAATTAAAGGTAAGAAGTACGCATGCCTGGAAATTTTTGTATTTTAGATTCCTAAAACAATATACATTTATAATTATAAACGGAGGGAGTATCTCTCCCCAAGCCGCAACACTACTGGATAAATATTTACATAATGAATAGCAATGGCCATAAGGTCGTAGACCTTGGACCTCTGCCAGGATGTCCTGCTTGGCTCATCCCCTCCAATTTCCTTTAACACTCATGCTTCTGCCAAGGCCCCCCATGAAAACCTCTTCTAGCTAGCTAGCGAAAACAAAATGAAACAATTTAGAGAGAGACTATGGGGCATGCTCTTTTTTACTGCGGTTTATGGCTTTTGGTTGAAATTTTTGAATTTTGGCTGTTTACGACAGAGATTACGGAGAGAGATACTCGCTTGCGATTTTGGTTGATACAGATATTAGACTTTTAACGTGTACTACAATTAACTTGTAGATCCTACCTTGAGAAAATGCTCTATTTAAAAATTAGATACTATAACAAAAACTAAAAACCGCTTTTTAGAAGTGGTAAAGAAAGCATGAAAGCTAGAGAAGCTTCAATGCCGCTAAAGTCAGGGTTATAGTAGTAGTAGTACTCCTGCTACTAGGCTACTGGTCTACTCCAATGGATTAATCTGGGATGAGTCATCTATCAGGGACCAAGAATTATACAGCATCTTCATTAACCTGCCCAGCTTTTCTCTGTTGTGAATTGAAGGTAAAAACTACATTATACATATACACCCACTAGGCATATATAACAGCAGCTTGGTAAGAACCGTTTATGTATTTGGCACTATAGCCATTTTTTTTAATTTTGGCCCTCTACATCCGTTTTTACAAAAATACCCCTTTCCCAGGTCGGAAGGTGCGGCAGGCGACACCTGTCGCCTGCCGCACCCCCTGGCTCCACAGGATGGGTGGCGTGTGGCGGCGGCTCGGTGCGAGGAGGCGGCGGGGCAGCGGCGGCAGTGGGCACAGGGTGCTATCGAGTTGCCCATGCTTGATAGGCTGCTACCAAGCGCCATCGGCTCGGTAGCTAGCTGGGAATCGCGGGCAGGGGCAGGGGGCCAAGGAATCATGGGGGTAGTGTGTGCGAGGTCATCGTGTGGGTGATGACGTGACGTGACGTTAGCTTCCCATTTTATTTGTGCATTAATTGCGCTATCTTCTAGCGCATGTATAAAATGCGAACCGCGGTCAATTTCCTGATGGGTGGAGCGCAGCTAGGGAGGTGAAGGAAAAAAAGAGAGATTTCCCACCGAGTGAGAGCGCAGTGAGGGAGCGCAGCTGTGATTTAGCATCCGTCGCAGTTGGAAACATTGTGGAGCGAGTGAATACCTTCAAAAAAAGGTATGCTTCATTCACATATGAGCAACACACTTAATACATCGTTAGCGTTTCATTAGCGTAACTATGGTTTAATTGACATATGTGTTTCTGTAAGTAGCCATGTTTATTTATTGTAAATAGCTGTAAAAATATGGGCAAAAAAAGCTAAAATAATTTTATTAATATACGCACGTATATATTTATTGCTCTCGTGTGATTACAGAAAGCTGTAGAAAATTATGGGTTGGTACGCACTATTTATATGCCTAAGTAGCGTTGTAATAAGGGCTAATTGCATTTAATTAGTACTAATCACAGCAGCAAGCTAGCGCAAGAAGAAACAATGCAAATTAGGAAATATATACATACATATTCGGTGTGATTATTCTCGGTTATGGTTAGTTTATTTAGCACTATTTGACACCAACATATTATTTCCGTACTACAGGGAATAGCTACTGGTGGCAATCTTGGGGGTGGCATGTTGCTGGACCCATCTTGGGATAGCCAACATCGTTGTTAGGCATGGTCAAGCGGTGACGGACCACCCCTTTGTTCTCTGGGGAGCTCAGAAGGACTGGCCTCTCGGCGATCGGCACGTTCTAGTTCTGCGGCAGGGCGGGTTGATATCTATGGCAAGGATGATGCACATTGGGTAGTCATTCGTGCTGGACTCGTCGCTTTGTTCGGAACTCGTTGACCAGTGGAGGTCGGAGACTCACATGTTTCACTTTCGGTGGGAGGGGGAGAGATGACCATCACCCTACAGGATGTTGCATACCTCATCGACCTGCTAATACAGGGTTGTCCCGTGATTCCACCCGCTAGATCACTTGATTGGAAGGCACATATGCTGCACTGGTTTGGTCATCCCATTCTGTATAAATTTCATGGACTGCCACATTCTTGGCTACGATGGTACAGGCTATGCCTAACAAACGCGCCTGCACAGGTTGTGAGGTCCTACCTAATGGCTTACTGACTCTTCATGTTTGGGTGGGTCGTGTTTCCTACGACTCAGGGGGACTGGGTGTATACTAGCTACATCTACATGGCTGAGTCCCTAGTCGACGCCATGCCTAATGAGGTCCCGATGTACAACTAGGGCTTGGTTGTTCTATTCATGACCTATAGGACTTTGTGCGATGGCTCGCAATGTGCCATTAGCAAGCCAAACCTCGGCCAGCTAGCCGAGAGAGCTAAAGGGCGAGGCAGCACGGCTAGGGGACCGGCCATCACTAAGAGGAGGAGCAAGGCCAAGGGAAAAAGTCAGCCAAGCCGCGAGCACTTGGAGGAGAAAGGACAACCCTCCATAAGCTCACCATCAGCACCCTAAGACAAAAAGCTACCAACGAGCAAGCGTCCATTCCTTCCCAAACCGAGCCATCAAACAATCGACAAGGTAGCCCACAATCCATTCCCAACCTTTGCCATTGCTAGGTAGGGACCACACCATGTGCACCACTATGCACAAATGAATCATCCAACAATAGCATTAACCTAGACATCACAAAGCAAAGGAAGGGAGGAGTAGAGGAGGAAAGGAGAAGACAATGTGAGATTGACGAGGCCGACTTGAGAGGGTGAATAGCCGGTTTTAAATTTTTTTTGGCCAAAACCGAGGTTTATATGCAGAACATTAAATCAAATCGGTTTTGCATAATTAAGGCCAAAATCAACTAGTCTCACTGAGTGCACCAGCAACTTAAGTCTATATCAAAGGTTTGCAATCCTAGGGTAACAAGCAATCAATTTAATTCTATGAATGTAAATTGCTTCAATGTAAATTTAGCACAAGAAAACAAACCGTAATAACACGATTACTTTTTACCATGGTATTCGGATACTTGCCAGTCTCCTCTAGTCCATGTTCAGGTAAGCCGAAACGAATTGGACCAGCCCTACAAATTAAGCCAAACATCTTAATTTCACTAGTTGTAGTTCTTTCCCGCTCCGGAAAGGTGAGCTCCAACCTTCACAACACGTCGAGCCATCTCATAAGCTCTAACCTCCAATGGCCCCTTGATTGACTCTCACCACGTGCAACAAATGCACAAACTCAAGTAGATACAAAATCCACATCTAGATGCAACACATGCAACTGGAGACCTCTCTCCTTGTTCACAACGTGCAACACATGCACAATTGAGAGAAGAAGCTCACAATAGCTTAAAAGAGTGAAATGAAGTGCCAAAAATTGTCTCCCAACCAGCCAAGGGTGTATTTATAGCCCATACCACAAAAATTAGCCGTTGAAAGCAAAAACCCCCCAAAAAATCAGTATTTACAGTACTACTGCCATTGTAGGAGCGGTAGTACCGCTCCTACTGTTCAACAGTTATTTTGGATGCAAAAAACTTGCCATTGGAGGTTGATGCGGTACTACCGCACTCACAGAGGCTGGTACTGTAATAGTACCACTAAAAAAATGGTACTACGTTTTTCAGATTTCAGTACAGACGACACTCGAAAAACGGTCATAACTTTTGACTCCGATTTCGGAATTGAGAGATCTTAGACTCTATGAAAATCTTATTTAGAGGGCTACATAGCCTATCTATTTATATGATCTCAAATATATTAGATCAATATAAAAATTATAAGAGATCTAAGGAGTCACTACCACGATTCAAGTCCAAAGAAATAGCAACAATCAATCTTAGACCATGCTAGGGGATAATACAGGACCTCCAATAATTTGTAAAACATATTTACAAACATAGATCATACCACAAGGAGTAGGTATATGGACTTCAACCATTTGCAAAGTATAGTCACATGTTACAAGTATTATATACACGGGTCTCAACTATTTGTAAAACACATTCGCAAACAATAGCATCATGCCACGGAGAGCTTGAATAAGTGAGATTGATCTATCAACACATGATGAGACTCAAACTAATAGACAAACCCCCTCTTAATAGTATGACAATCATATATTAGCAATCCAGTCTTTCAACCAAACACTACGACCGATAAAAGATTAGAAATACATGCATCCTTAGCCCTAACTAGTTATACCTTTGTCTTGAGTATCCTTTTAAAGCTTGATGACGCACATCTTCACTTCAAGTCTGGATCATATCCTTTAAGTGTCTTCTATCAACACATGATGGGTCTTCTCTTGACTTGATGATCAACTCATGATCATTTCTTTCTTAGGATCTTGATCAACTTATGATCATCTTCTCTTCGGGATCTTGATGTGCATCAGCACATGATGCATTCTCTTCTTGATGACCTTCAACTCATGAAGTCATATAAAATTGTCATCATCATGAGCCTAACATATTCATTCAACTCATGAAAAATGTTAGTCCCACAAATCGATTATCATTAATTATCAAAACTTACCATTAACTCATAATGGAGGGACTAGATTCTCAATCTGTCCCTTTTTGGCAAAAGAAAATAACTTTCAAGCTACTAGCATTGATCCTTCTTAATTTTGTCATCCATAGCATTCATCTCCAGATCGTCAAATGAGTTTTGGGATTAAACCTTTCAATCACTTGAATACATGTTATACCCTTTTTGCAAACACAAATAATTGAATATAAAATAATATGAGTATATATGAACTACACAAGTATCATATACTCAAAGGATATGTTTCAAAATAAAGATCCCCAATATATATGGAAAAAACATGGGTCAATATTAATGAAATCACAAAACATAGAGTGAACTCCTCCTAAATGTGTGCATACAAAAATATGTAATAAAAACATATGCACATATTCAAGTTAGACTTTTGGTGTAGTTCAACCTATATTTTGGATCCGAGGAATGCAACAAGATATAAGAATATAAAATCGAAGGCATATCTCCATGATTTTCATCTTTTCATCTAAATGAGACTAAGCAATAACATATTCAACAAATGAGTTATTCTTAATGAGTTAGGTTCACATTTAAATTTCACATTAATCACCAAAACCAATCTAATTGGAGCTTAAACTTACAGAGGGGGAATAGTATACCCTAGGTGAGACCACAGTGACGACGGCACACCACCGTCAGCTAATCACACACACCCGATAGCCACCCCGCGCTCCCTAGTGCACGAGAAGGCCTTGAGCCTCACCGTAGCAAGCCGAGATAGCATATTGCCACCATCCTCACCATGCATCAACAAATATCATCTCAAATAACAAATTAAAGCAAGTAAAATCATGGACTAAAAGACTGAAATAAAGGCTAAATTAATGGGTAGAAGGGAAGGTAGTGGAGGTCAAGCTGGTGGAGCAGGAAGGTGGGGGCCAAGCTACTTGTGGCCGAGCTGCAGGGAGGTGGCTGGAGGTGCAGGGAGGAGGCAAGGAAAGGAGATGGAGGTAGTGCCGAGCGGTAGCAGGGGGCGGTTCCAGGGAGTCTAAGCTAAGGGAGGCTGGGTCGGGAGAGGTGTTGGAGGAGGCACTAGAGGGGAGCTCAGCGGTGCAGGGGAGGCCGATGGCCGAGCTAGCGCAGGGAGGCCGATGGCCGAGCTAGCGCAGGGAGGCCGGGGGACCAGAGGGAGGAGGCACATCTAAGTTAGCCATGGGAGCATGCACAACAAGCTTCGACAGGAGCAAGGAAGCAGAGAGGAAGAAATGGGAAAAAGAACCGGGGAAAGGAGTGGGAAGAAAGAGAGAGAGAGAAGTGAAGAGATAAGCTAGTGAATGGCCGAGGCCATTCGGCCAAACAAGAAGTGAGGAGACAGAGAGATTAGGGAAGAGAGAGATTAAATGTGTACAAATTTAATTCATGTAATGTCATCTAAATCACTTTGTTGCATATTTAAATACCCATTTAATCTTGTTCGTCACATTTAAATTGATTCATAATTATTCAGGATTATTAGAATAAATTAATTTCCTTTAGAAGACTAAAAATTGTATGCGATGATTTAGAATTGTACATGCCGATTAAAATTGTACGTTGTGATTTAAATTTTATTTAATTTGTAAAAATCCGCAACTAACTAAAATATAATTTGGGGGTGGCATGAGAACGCCTTAGTATAATTTAAGTTATTTTTCTATATCTGTAATTAAATCATAGCATACATGCTAAATTAAAGGAAGGAAATCAATATAGGAGGGAGGATTTTATCCAAGTGATCCTGAAACTTAGATTTATTTAGGTGGATAGATAAATATGTACGCACCTACTTAAAAATTGAACAGACATAATTGCATGTGTAAAATTTGATAGGAATATTTTTGTTTCCTATCTTTGTAGTTATATTTGTACGTGTATCTATTTAATCGCGCCTGAGCAGTAAATTACCAAAAATAAACAAATGCCAATTATACCCTTGAGATAAGCCACACAACATCATTCTAGTAAAATAATGTCAAGCGGCAAGTATAGGATAGAGTTTAATTAAATTACTATAATCGATTTAGTTGACCGAAAATCACCCTAGGAGCACAAATACATCACCAATCACATTTTATTATGTTTTTGTAAATTAAATCATAGCATACGTATTAATTGCAGGTGATAATCTGAGTCACAGGAAGGACTTTCACTTGATCTTACCTGAATCTGAATCTATGGTTAAATTCCAGACAAGCATTCCTTTGAACATGTGATCATATTATCTTTAGTAAAACAAGTATTTACCTATTAAATTATTATCTCTTTGCATAAAAATTAAAATCATGTTTAAATCAGATGAATATTATAAGAAATAAATAAAGGAGACATCAAGCTACTAGTACAAAAGAGGCTAAACTGGACGCTTATATCACAGACGGTTCCTAAAAACCGTCTGTGCTGCAAGTATCACAGACGGTTCATACGAATAACCGTCTATGGTATTTTCACAGATGGTTTTTAATACAAACCGTTTGTGATAAAATCATTGTCACAGACGGTTTTTAATAAGAACCGTCTGTGATACTTCACAGACGGTTCTAGATAAGAACCGCTTTGTGATAATGATAGACATTACGAGCGGTTCTTATCAAGAACCGTCGTGAAGTATCCTGACGGTTCTTATTAAAACCGCGTGATATCGATTTTATCACGACGGTTTGTATTAAAACCATCTGTGATATATTTCCCGCCTTGCAATCCCTTAAAATTTTATAATTTCCCGCTTGAGTCCGTCTGCGATGTTTTGCCATGTCACCGATCCGCAGCATATCCCCCTAGATCCCGATCTCACCCGTCCATTCTCTCCACATCGAATGGCAGGCACCGTTCTCCTCCCCACCTCGCCCCTTATTAACCCCCTCTCCTACTCGAAAGACCAATACTACCGGTACTAATCCAACTCATTTGTGCGCGGCAAGGGTAGAAAGGGTTTACAAGAGCGACTGAAATTTCACTTGAAGCGAGATGGAAAGGAAGAAGGCAATGGCAAGATGGAAAGGAACAATGCCGTCATGGAAATGAAGAAGGCCGTCATGGAAGGAAGAAGGCAATGGCAATGTCAAGATGTCCGCATAGAAGAAGGCTGGGACAGAAGCTAAAAATGGTGTTCGTTGCCCTTTTGTTTCTGCTACTTGAAAAAATTTTCGCACCACTTGTTTTAGATTGTAGTTTAATGTAGTGTAAGCATTTTTCTGAATTTGTAGCCATGAAGTTTATCTTTGTAAAATTGTAAGTGTCCTCTTATGTATGCAGTGCTATGGGTAATCTGCTCGATATGAGTAACCTACTCGATATCTTGTAATGGTGGATTCTATTCTCAATGGAAATAGAATGTGTTGTTGTCATTGTTGCTGTATTTGCTTATTTTCAGATGATATAGTTAACATTTATTGAGTCTAGCCGAAAATAAAAAAATTTAGGTATAGAATGAACTATCACAGACGGTTTGTGGTATAAACCGTCTGTGAAGAATTATCACAGACGGCTCAAGCCAAAAACCGTCTGTGATGGGGAAGTATCACAGACAGTTCTATATACCAACCGTCTGTGATACTCACATATCACAGACGGTTGGTAGCTAGAACCGTCTGTGATGTGTGAGTATAACAGACGGTTGGTAGCTAGAACCGTCTGTGATGTGTGAGTATAACAGACGGTTGGTAGCTAGAACCGTCTGTGATAGTGTTTTTCACAGACGGCTCACAAATCGTCTATGATAACTTCTGATTATCACTGACACATAAACTCAGACGGTTCAAAAAATCGTCTGTAATGACAGTTTTGAACCGTCTGTGATAACCCTTTTTGTAGCAGTGAAGATCTCAATTACTGGAGCAATTGACCCACAGGATAAGAAAATGGTAGGCACTTAGGAAGACCACTGTCATACTGATAAATAAGAGGTGGGTGAAAGGTCCCAAGGGTCAGAAAAAAGGGGCAGGTATGAGACTTTCTACACGTGGATAGTATATAATGGCATAGAAACTTCACTTGTGTAATAGACCGTATAAATCATATCAACCATTATTCCGTCTAAAGGTGGGTAGAATCAGTTACTCTATCAAGATTATTATACTCTCCACATAGGTACAGAGCATATGATTCTAAGGTGGCTAAGGCCAGAGAGGACAAACCCCAAGGCACATATATTAGCGTGGTGGAATGTCAGGTGAAGGTGATTTCCGGCCTAACCAACAACTGTCTTATAATTGTGAGGGTGTCAAGTGAGGGTAGCAAACCACCTTGGGCCTACAATTATAAGTAAGTCGGGTGGAGATATAATATACTGAGATAGCGATAAAAGTTCTGTACTCTGATCTGGGCACATCACATATAAGGAAATGCAAAGATCCATCTGCTACAAGGATCAAGGTGACTACGGGTAAAGTGGTACAAGCCTGTGCAGTGTTATATAAATCATGAATTCATGTCTGTCTCCTGGACTAGAGGCTACGGGAACTGGTGAAGGTCTTTATCCATTTATGCAAGTGTTTAGTAGATTTCTAAATTAACAATATAAAATTCTTTAGCAACCTAAAAGCATTTATTTTCTAAATGAGAATGAGAATGAGAATAAGGTTGAGAATGAGATTGAGAATGAGAACGGAAATGGATGATCCAGGAAATGTTAGATTATAATCATACAATGTATTTTGTTACTAACGCTTGTTGTGTACTCTGTACTTACTCTTACTATTATCTTGTTTTATTTAGAAGTAGGTCAATCCAGAGATTTACTAGGATCTAGGGAAGCCTAAATGGATGACAACAACCACACCGGATGGAATGCCATGGACCCAGAGGACAACACATATGAGGCGGATGTCCTTGTGGAGGTTAGGTTGAGTAGGCAGAGGTCGAGAGTTGTTTTGGTGAACCCGAGTATAGTAGGATGTAATTGTATTTTATTTTAGTCTTCGTCTTGTATAATTATTAGTTAGAACTATTCCCTCTCTAAATATTGTAGTATTTAAGCCCTTATGGCTTTGTATTAGACTTAGCCCTGCATGGTTATGTGTATGTAATATTATGCTATGTCTCTAATTATTATTCTACTAAATATTCTGATTGGCTTATTATTCGTTGGAGCGATGTTTTACAGGGAAAACAAACAATAATCCATTGACTAATGTTATTACCCCTCGGTAAAACTATGGGTCGTCACATAGCTGCTGGAAGTAGAAATGACTGAAAGTAGGAGGTGTTTGATTGGGTTGGAGCTTTCGCTTTCTTGCTGAGCTGATTTGGCAAATGTCTGAATTGCTCCCAAGGCAACTGATGACTTATTTAATGTTGATAATTAAACTAGTAAATCTTAACAATAATTATCACATCACATGATTACACGCGTAATCAATTTCATTATTACACTAGTAATTAGTCTATATCAGAAAAAGAGAAAAAGGAAATGATAAAAAAAAACTAGATCTACATGGGCTACAATACAGTGTTCCTCATGGAAAAATAAATAAGAATTTCTAAAATTATATTCGAGACATTGTAAAATCCGTTTCTAAAAACCGAATGTTTTATTCGGCTTCTGGTTTCTAGAAGCCGAAAGCTAGAAGTTGAATTCGTTTCAAACGTATTCATATGAGGTGTTCTTTTGGGCTACAATTTATTAGTCTAAAGAATAATGATTGTCGAAAGAAGTCGAAGCCAAAAGCATACCGAAAAGTTGAAAATAACGCGGCTTATATTACTATGCTACAGCTAAGTTCACTTTAATGTTGCTTTCAGGTTTCCTTTTTCTTTGCCCGCACTACTGAGGAATCAGTCGTTGTCAACGACAGGTTTCTTCTATGGCCCGGTACATTTCTTGCATTTTCTACGATATCAAAAGCCAGCATATATTCTGGTCAATCGTTGGGAGAATATATAATAGCACATATATACTGTATTAGTGCTATGCTATAACATCATGATTAAGCAGAAAAAATTAAGCTAGCTAGCGATAGCATTAGGTATATATGTCGATCTATGTCCCAGGCTGCCATGCATGCATGTACAGTAGTTTGGTGCCCCTCAAGTTGGGAGGCGCACGTTAATGCTGTGCACGACTGATGATGGATACACGCGACCGGCTTCCTACCTCAGCTCAGCTCAGCTTCTCCATTCGTTTTTAGCCATTCGATCGGAGAATCCAACGGTCAAGATCAACTGCTACGCTACGCTAGTTTGCTATAGCAAGTGCAGTTTGATACAATGGTTTGGCCACACTAATGCACTGTTCAGTTCCTAAGCAAGCGTTAATGGCAGGTGAGTGATCGAGGATGCGAAAAGAGACGGCGTTCATGCACTTGTCTTAGTTTCGGTGTCGACAGATAGACATGGTGCATGGTAGTAGAGTGTTCCGAATATATATGGTAGATACGGTGTACGTTATTGGCCCCCCTTTTTGGGTTTTTTAATCGGTTTTTATTTTCGGTATTTTAATAATTACTATTTATTATATTAATAAGTTGTAGCAAAAAAAAACTATAATCACGGATGGAAGAGTTGGACGCACCTAGCTGCATCGCTAGCTCATCTGGGGTAGTAGTGCACGCACTATACGGACTTGCAAATGGGTACAGCTGGATCAGTAGAAGTATATTATGTACCCTTTCTCCTACCAAACACGATACAAATTAAACGGGAGGAACGTCGGTTGTTGGCGCGTCGCCATCGATCCTCCCAGCAAAACAAGATTCCCAAACTCGTAATGCAACTAAAAGTGTTTATCTTTCCTTTTTACTAACGTTGAGTATATTGGGTCTGTTTGATACGGCTACGGCTTATGTTGTTTTGGTTGAAAATTTTAATCTTTAGCTGTTTGTGATAGAGATTATAGAGAGATACTCGTTTGTAATTTTAGTTGATATAAATATTGGGCTTTTAATATGTACTATAATTAGTTTGTAGATTTTATTTTAAAAAATATTCTATTTAAAAGTTAAGTATTATAACAAAGTCAAAAGTTATTTTTGAAAGCCGTAAAAAACTGGACCATTAATTGGACATGCGACAAAACTAGAGGAGCCGGTCCCTATCCGACGACCGTATGCCCAACATTTCTCGGTGAGAATTGGTTGATGTGACCTCCTGTACAGAAACACACAAGAAAAGAAAACACCATGTACTCCGATGGTAGCACCTTTTGAAATTATCTTCTCTCTAGCAACTCGGCGTGACATACAAATCAGAGCACACCGATTTGCTAGGGCGAAGAGAATACTGCTAGCTTCCCGGTTCCACTTGTATTATCTAAGCTAGGTTGTAATATAATGGTTTCAGCCGTTCCAACCGATTTCAGTTTTTGATTTTTTTTAACTTTTGATTTATTTAAATCAGAAACCACTTGAAACACGTTGATTTTTAATTTTAACTTATTTTTGGTTTTTAGCTTTTCCCTTATTCTTTCGCATTGTCTATAATGGTATAACAGTTTTTTTTCATTTTTATTTTTATTTTAAGTGAATGACCTAGAAAAAACTAACAGCCGCTACAGTATAATTTCAGCCAAAAGCCAACAATCAAAACTATAAGTAGGGGTGAAAACGGGTCGGATTCGGTCGGATATTGTTGTTACCATATCCTAACCCATATTTTTTCTCCGGATTCGGTACTAATCGATTCGGTACCAATCGGATTCGGTCTTGGATCGGTCGGGATTAACCCGAGCCGTTTGCACCCTACTTGTTTGTAAGGAATGCATGCAGTACAACAAATGGAGTAGGAGGACGTACTGTCAAGAACTTGATGTTACTACTTAATAGCTGATGTGGAAGATTTTATTTTACCATTGCAAAAGAAAATAAAACGTCAAATAGTAGCACTAACTTGAAATCAAACTTGAAGACGTATCGGATTCGGACGGATATCGGATTCGGACGGATATTGCTGTTACCATATCCTAACCCATATTTTTTTCTCCGGATTCGGTACCAATCGGATTCGGTACCAATCGGATTCGGTGCCGGATCGGTCGGGATTAACCCGACCCGTTTTCACCCCTAACTATAAGTTAGAAGCTTAAGCTCTTTGAAGCGGGCCCTAAAGGGTCATGTTACGTCCTTCTGGCAATGCTAGGGTTTCTCTCTGGTGTCTAGGGTTTGGATGGGGGGCGATCTAGTTTGCAATGAGAATTCATATTGTTTGTCTCCTCTGCTACAACTAGTTTCGAGATAGATTTTTTGTTGTCGGAGGAGAAAAAAGGTTGTGATTAAGAAGAATAGAAAGAAGTGGCCTATACTTCTTTCTCTGGAGAAAATTAAGGGGCCGTTTTTTAGGCTGTGGTCTATAGCTTAAATTTTGAATCCTAGCTATTTACGTGAGAGAGTACAAAGAGAGACACTCGTGTGTGATTTTAGCTGATATAACTAAAGTTGGTATAGTATCTACTTAATTAACTTATAGATTTTATTTTAAAAAAATATTCTATTTAAAAGCGACAAACCAAAACCAAAAAATTCATCACCTTACTTTGCCAACTGGACCGTCCATGTAAGTGTTATCTCATTCTCTGGGTGTGTGGGGCAGACTAGAAAAGGAGTGTGAGCCAGATGTGTGTGGTTTTTGTCCACTTGTTTTTTCTTTTCTGACCACGCACAACGGCCTGATGGGCCTCTCGTAGGTCCCACGACGCAGGATCCTCTGTGCTCAAAGTTTGGCAAGGCCGACTTCATGGCGACTGCTAGATGTGTACTACTTCTCTAGATTGCAACTTTGCAAGTTTGTAGAAGATACAAGAGCCTAAGTATTACATCTCTTTAATGTAAACATGTATTTGAAATAAGAAAAACGATGATCTTATTTTGTATGTATGTTAAAAAATCATGAGCATGTCATTTTATAAAGAGTAACAACTTATTTGCACCTTCTAGGTGATGAATTATCCATGTTACTGAGATGAAATTTAAGCGATTATGGTTTAATCGTATTACGATAAAAACATAATCGAAAGATGATATGTCAACATGCCAAAACTACCTTTAGATTGGTTAACTAAGTACACTACCAATCACTGGAATGGTGCCGCTCATATCGTACAAAAAACTCACATAAAACACCGAAGAAACCTCCTCATGGCAAAGCAGCAGACGGAACTACACAGTTGCTGCCGCAGGCGATGCCCCCGTGTCTCGATCAGACAACTAAAACCCACTAACGTTCTGTGCTCAACTCCCCTACACACACGTAGATGCCAATCCAAACTCTTTTACAATGACTAGCTGAATTTCCGTGTGGTGCTACGATTTTCTAAAAAAATTTAGAATATATTTATATATATTTTTTAAAATTTTTTACCATATTTATATACATATTCTAAAAAATTTTACCACCCGTTAGTTTCAGAACATATAGTATGATAAAATTCGGCGTAGGTCTTTTGGATTCAGCGCAGGTCTTTTGGGGCCATATGTCAGTAGGGGTGGAAACGGATCGGATACGGTCGAATAGTCTCAAATACGAATACGGATTCATATTTTTAAAACGGATACGGATACGAATTCGAACATTCTCGAATACGAATACGAATCGAATGTCGTAACGAATACGAATTCGAATCGGATATATGCTTAATTCGGTCGAATACGAATATCCTCTTACGAATGTTATAATCGACCGGTTTTCCGATTAGCGGTTTTAAATTCAAATTTTGACATTTGAAATTTTCTCAAAACATGATTTCCACAGTTCATATTTCTGGCACCATTATTTATTCGCACATGTAGTCTACACGGTAGCAATTGTATCCATCGACCAAAGCGTAAACATCACCTCGTTACGTAATGATCTCGGTTACGGAATTGGACGCTTTATAGTTTAGTAATGCACGCATCCGACCGGACAAATAGCAGTAGCCGTCGGCCATCGAAATGGCAGCAGGTAGAAGCAGTCGCCGACCGGAGTGTACTAGTTGAGGACTTGAGGTCTTGGCTCTTGAGTCTTGAGTACTAGTTGAGGAAATCTGAAAATGAGGAGTTGAGGAGTTAGTTTTTTGAGTCTTGAGTACTAGTTGAGCGAAATACGGAGTGTACTAGTTGAGGTCTTGGCTCTTCCTCTTCCGCTCTTGGCTCTTGATGCTGTGACAGAGACACGCTATTTCGTTGAGTTCGCTCTCGCTCGCCAGCGTCACCGCTCGGACGCTCAGTCCTCGCCACTCGCGTCGCTAGGCAGTCGCCAACTTGCCACGCCCAGAGTCACGCTCGGTCTCGGACGCTCGGCTGGCCCAGACTCGCCACTCGGCACTCGGTGTCTCGGTTGACCAAATAAGTAAATGACTCGTGAGTACTAAGTCGTGACTCGTGACTCCCGCGCGGCCGTGCGTGACTCCCGCCTTGGCGTGCCATTCGCGCCATGGCAAATTGGCGATTGGCGAGCTGGCGCCCGGCGGCAATACAAATACGAATATGAATACAAATACGAATACGGATGTTCTCGAATACGAATACGAATACGAATATCCTCGAATACGAATACAAATACGAATATTCTTGAATACGAATGCGAATACGAATATTCTCAAATACGAATACGAATATTGTCGAATACGAATACGAATATTTTCGAATACGGATTTTTGCTTACCACATTCATATTTTCTCGGATGCGAATATCGGATAAAACGAATTATCTGTTACCGTTTTCCACCCCTACATGTCAGCGTTGTCTTTTGTGAGAAAGGATGGAAAAAGCCGGACCAACCACCAACTCCTTCTTTTATAATAGTAAAGATACACGCTGTTATTTATAAATCTATATTATATAAGGTTTTAGTGATACAAAAGATAAAGATATTAACTAGTATTTAATAGACGATCTTATAAATAGTTCTCTATTATATATATTATCATATTAATAACTTAAAAAATATATTAATTGTACAAAATTACTATAAACAACTATATAAATAATCTATTATATAAATTATTTTTAATTTTATCTATAAATAATATATAGATATATTACAGATAATCACTGGCTATACACAGCCTTATCCGTTAAACTCCCACCGATTGAACGTAACCATGCCACCCAGCACGAATCTTGACGGCATCTGGCAGCCGTCCATCCGTTCCTTAGCACTACTCCATGGGCCCCGTCTACATGTGCAAGCTAGTGTACAAAAGAGAACACGAATGCACTGATGCATGAATGGATGAAAAGGGAATCCTACCTTCTACTCGTCGCCGGACTTTTTAGGATATTTAGCAATACTAGCCACGTAGGCGTCACGCCACGCCACGCCAGTCACCGTGTGAACCGAAGTAAAAGGGGCGGAAATTCGCAGGAAAAAGAAAGCATAGAGGTTTTTCAGAAAAAATCGAGGGCCTTTTCGCAATAAAAGGAGAGTGGAGGGGTTTTTCTGCAAAAAACCGAGGGTCTTTTCGGAAGGAATAAGGGCCTGTTCGTAATTATGGGAAAGAGCGGGTCGCTACCAGCAAAAAAAGTGTGCAGGGGTTTTTTCGCAAGAATCTAGGGACCTTTCCGTGAGAACCAAGGACCTGTACGTAATTTCGGGAAAACACAGGGGCTTTTCGCAAAATTGCTCCCCCGACCGTACGCAAATTTGCCCGCCACGCGCCGGGCGGAGCGGCCGCGCGGGCCGATGTGGACTCCCTCCGCGCCCGGGGAACCCCCCTGGAGTAATAGGGGTATGATTTGATACTATATTTACAAAAACAGTTGTATATTAGCATATTGATAAAAATAGTATTTTTGTTATCCAGTTGCCAGACGACAACGCCCATAGGCTGATGCGTAACCACTGTCGTTCCGTGGCCGGACGGCAGGAGCCTGCTATCCCATGGCAAAGTTGCAGATGATTAAGCCGGCTGATTAGTTGTTTAATTATCCACCCTAATTTATTTTTTGCTTATTGTTTATTTAAAATTTTAAATATAGCAAATGAGCTCAAAAAATTATGACATTTTATATGCAGTCTCCTAACACAACGTACTTAGATGTGTAATGTTTTTGGTAATTTTATCCGCTGTGAATGTAGCTAAAAAATTTGTAAGATTTTGATATTTGTAGAAGTTGTTACATATAGCAAACGAGCTCCAAAATTACAAAATTTTGTGGGAAACCTCTCGACGTAGTCATAGTAATTGTGTAATTTTTGGAGAATTTTATATGCTCTGAATTTAGCACGTTAATTCATGTTAATTTTATCATGAAATTAACGATGCTCAGATATTTTTTGCAGTTCATACATTATAAATATTATGTAGAAGTACATATAATATTACAAAAAACGCATCGCACGGGATGTGATATGGCTCACCCATCTGAGCCACTGCTATCTTCTCACCGCGTCTGTCTCCCCGTGCGTGGCCTTGTCCTTCGTGGAGCACGAGCATGTCCTGTGGGGTATGTTAGGCGGTCTGGATGTTGTGTCTCGGTTCGAAGGAGGTATGGAGACTGTTCCGTTTGCACAGTGGCCAACGGCGATTCAGTAGGCTTAGGTACAGAAGGTTGGGTCCAGTTAGGGTCGATGTCCACCAGCTGAGACATGCCAAACTGCGAGCCACCAGCAATAATATTGTGAACGAAGGACTCTAAAAATCTCCCTCATGGTGCAAAGGAGCTCTCGCCTTGACCGTATAATGTGGCAGCGAAACCAGAGGAGCTCTGCCCACCGAAGCCTCTAAACCCTGCTTATGGTATGAACGATGAGCTCTACCTTGCGTACGCTACAAACTCTAGCACTGTATATCGCTCTCTGGAAGCATCTCAGAGGCTCGTATCATCATCGGTGGACTCGACGTCACCTCCACATTGAATTGGAGGTTGTAAGATGAAACAGTGTTAGTCACAATAAATATTCCGGATGTACAATGTGAATCTCATACCTGCCGAATGTGCAACGAAGATGAACGACAGGGAGCGGTAGTCTGTTAGGGGTACATACGTCAAAAATGATGTATCTCGACGACGGACCTACGGTGGGAGAACGCCATGATGTTAGTGGAACGAAAGGCCTAACAAGAAAACAAATGTAGGTTTGTACGTAAGTTACCTCCTCGTCGATACGACCTGCAGATGATCGGTGGCTAGTACTACAACGCCGAGCAGACTTGGTAGATTGCGATGGACAGCAAGACTCGCTAGGTCGCGATGACCCGGCTGGTGAGCATGGTGCCCCCTCTGTGTGCCCGATGTGCACGACGCGATCCGTCGAATGGCCGCAGCTCAGGTTGTACACTATTTTTGGCCTCCTTTATGATGTACTTCAAAGTATTCTGCACGGCCGGTGGTGTGTCCGTGCTGGTGAGGGCAGTCTCGGACGCGCTTGCGATACGTTGTGCCTACTCCAACTGAAGTGACATACGAAACAGGTTTAGTAACGACCAATATGAATTCCATAAATGAATCTCTCAGAAATTGTAACTGTGTTACGCTGTCATGTCGTGGCGAAGCGCTGTGTCGATCGATCGAGCATTGTAGACTGTCGTCGTGCGTGATCTGCTCAGGGCGATCTGGTGGACGAACGGTGAGTCTGTTGCGCGACCAGGGTACGTACCACTCTAGGTACTCATCGTACATCTGTATGTCGTATTGACATTGCATCATGACGACATCCAAGTATGCCCTATCCATCCATGCCGTCGTCCCACTCATGCTGCATTGGTCGCCAGTCTGTACCATACCGACTAGCCCTCGATTGCCTTCATTTCTAGAATCATTGATGTTATAGAGCAAGACATACAAAGTGTAAACATTACTCGGATGGAGTTTGGCTCATCGGTGTACGGTTCACAGTAGGAACCTGCCGTCTGGAGGGGGCACAACTTGGTGAAAACCGAACTGCCGCATCATACGATGCGGCGCATAAGCCTCCACCATATACGAGAACACCAGATAGCATGCCATCGCCCATAGTGCTGCGTCCTGCAGGCATTGCAGGGACAACCCGTACGGTGATATCAACGACTCAAAGTCGTTGTGCCACAACAAGCAGCACCTCGACGGTTTGCCCTTGGCCAAGCGCAGACGGGCACTAGTCCACCGGAAGCCAGTAGCGGGCCGGTCTATTAGGTCGGTGAACTCACCAAACGGGTGCGCTGGCGTCACGATGGTCGGATGCCCAACAGGTAAGTGCTCCCAACTCCACAGCTGCAGGAGCGCGTAGCACACGCACAGATTGGGGTTATCAGCAGTGCCGCACTGGCAAGCGTCACACAACCCATTATATGTGGCACATAGGACGGCTAATCCCCAGTTGTACTGAGGCATCGCCCCAAACTCCGCGTCAACTAAAGACTCAGCGAGGCGGATAAACTCGGCATTGTAAATATCGCCGTGTGTGCTTGGAAACATGCTCCAACCAAAGAGATGAAGAAGGTACACGTCAAGGTGCATCCTGATGACCTTGAGTGGTGCATCTTGCGGGCGCACAATGAAAATTTTCAACCAAGCATGGGGGACACCACGAGTATCCTCTGAGATAGGCAGGCCGAATAATTCATACAATTTCGATATTTTGACGAGTTTTTACATATAGAAAACTAGCTCCAAAAATTATGAAATTTTATGTGAAGCCTCCCAACACACCCATAGTTATTGCGTAATTTTTTGAAAATTGTATGTGGTCTGAATTTATGCTAGTCTGTGCATATTGTATGGCGTTGCCCGCTCTCTCCTTCGGACATGTGTTGGCTTGACATAATGACCCCCCTCGCCCGTTTCCTCACCCGTACAAATGTTAGTCTAGCCATGTCGCCTCACCTCGCCTGCTCCATCGTGCACACATATGTCACTTTTACCGTGGTTTCCCCTGTCTCTCGTGGTGGTGCATGCCGATAACGTGTTCGTAATTTCCGGTAGGAATGCACTGGATTCTCTTTTCGCTCGCTTTACATACAGAGCTCTCGCAATCGCTCACTTAAACTTCATTTCACTTCTTATAGGAAGAAGAAACTTTTGCGTCATATAGTAACATAGCATGGCAGACACCAAGGGGCCAGTCGGAGCGGGGTCGCTAAAGGAAGACCTTCCACTGGAAAGGAGGGAGGACTTCAGCCGTAACTACCGCTTGAGGCCAAACAGGAGGGCTTAACTGGTATGCCCGAAATGCAGACACAGGGAGGACGCGGTCGTGTGGGTTGTCAATGGCCATTTCGATGGCAGGCGGCGTTTCTTCCGATACCCACACTCTGGGGTACAATTAGCCAATAGTTCATTTTTTTCTTACTGGTAATAGAGCTTTCATGTTAACCCACCTTTCGTGTAGATGGCAAAATGCAACTTCGTCTGTTGGATCGATCCTCCCCATAAACACTATGTTGCGAGGTACGTGGATACACCGTGGGAGCGAATCTTAGAAATAGAGACGCGGATTGACAGTCTCAATGTGGAGAACGGTGATCTCCGGCAACAAATGCAGTGCGAGAGGGGCAACGAGGAGGTCGTCAATATAGAAAGTTCGTATGATCCCACATGCTATTACATGAACCCTAGCTGCATATGTGTGTGCCACTACAATGACAGCCAGCTATGTCCGAGGCACGCACAGAGAAGGTTGTAGCATGTAGCTCGTGGTTATGTTCAATGTTGTAAAACATGTAACTGAATGGTGTACACGTCGTTGCGGTTGCTGTTTTTTGAGTGGACTGTTCAAATGTTGTGTCATGTGCATGAAGCTAGAGGGGTCGATATGCATTTAACAAATATTGTCAATTACATCTCAAATGTGTACAAATATGAATTAATACGAAGTAAAAGATACATGAGATTATGATACTGAGTGGCGACCAGATGAGCTCGGTCTATTGGGTCAATCCTTCAATAAGTGCCCAAAGGTCTTACATATTTTGCATTTCATTGTGTGGGAAATGCTGGTACGTTGGCTCACATCCATGTCGTTCTGGAAGCGTCGTGTCTGCCGACGTCTCTTCGTAGTTATCTTCAACTCCTTGTTGGGGGCCCATTGCAGCATGTCCGGCCAAAGATCCTTATAGTTCATGTCCAAACCGTAGGAGTGAAACTTTGCACTCCATGTACTGAAAGGTGTTGCATGTCATAGTACTATGAGGTGTATGCCTCGGATATCTGCCTCATTTGTGCGCATGCCTTACACACAAGCGAGCATGGCTTGTGCAGGAGCGTCGGCTTATTGTAGGTGTATGTTGCCATATCACCCATGATGCATGCCTGTTTCATTTCGAGCTGATCACCACATGCCCGACCCCTCATTCTGCACGAAATCAGGGGCGGGTCTACCTATCGATACAACATATTCAGTGGTATCATCTTAAAGTTTCGCTTGTGGTTCCCTAGGTGTCGAGGGGTCAGGCTCATCAACGTTTTCAGACTCCCGCGCGCGTGAAACTTAGGTACACCATTGGCCTCCCGTAAATGGCCGCCTCGGGCTGATAGGCAATTTGCATGTACTGCCTCCATGCTATAGTGACATTCACCTTCATGAGCTCCCACACGCCGTTGGTGCAGGTGATCCCCTCGATGGTAAGTTTCATCGCCATTGCCTCCGTGGCGAACTGTCTTTGGATGTAGCTTCGTAGCTCATGAATATTTATGATGCCGAGTCTCTCGGTTTGGAGCACCTTGTATTGGTATGTTGATAGGTCCAACCCATTGGGTCTAGCCTGTATAAGACCATCGCCGTAGAACATTATCAAATGTTCCATGTCTGCGACTACCTAAAGCCACAACAACCAGATCCGCAGTAAGCGTTACAACAAAAATGATTACATGCGTGTAACTACATACAAATAGTTCATTAATTACCTACAATTTGACTATCAATCTGAAAAAATTACTAGTCATTCAAGAGAAGCAATCAACGCTACCGCTCCCTTGTACCGCGTCCTCAATGAGGTATGCACTTGCTTCTCAAAATAATTAGCTACGCACTCTTCATTTTGAGCGACCACAATAAGAATGAGTTTCTACGATGAGCGACTGAGATGACCGATGACCAACTATGAGAGGTTCGTATTTATAGTTGAGCGCAAAGGGAACCCGGTGCACTCAATCCGCAAATTAAGGACTCCTCGTCGATGCGCAGCACTTTGGGCGAGGGGGAACGATATGGTAACACTAACAAATGTGGAGAAGAGGGAGCGGGCAAGGGTGGATGGCACGGACATAACGACATCAGTGCGGACGAGGGAGCGCGCGAGGCGGGACGACACGTGCAGAGTAACAATTGTGCGAAGCACGCAGTGGAAAAGAAAATATAGCAGCAACGGGCCAACATATATGCGAAGGACAGAGGTCATGCACTTCAAAAGAGGCTTGAGCATTGCATATCGCTAATTACGATAAAATTATCACGAATTAATATGGCAAATTCTAACCACATAAAGTTCCTAAAAAATTACACAATAACTATGGGTGTGTCAAGAGGCTTTACATAATTTTTTTTAATTTTTGGAGCTCGTTTGCTATATATAAGAACACTTAAAAATATCTGAATTGTATGAACTTTTGAGCAATATTCACAATGGATAAAATTACTCAAAAATTTCACTGCGAGGTAAGTTGTGTCGGGAGGCTATATATAAATTTTCGTAATTTTTTGAGATCATTTGATATATTTAAAAATTAAAACAATCATTAAACAAAAAAATTAGAGTAGGTAATTAAGCCGGCTAATATGCCGCCCCCTCACTGGACGGCAGACAAGCCTGCCATCCCCCCGTCTTGTGTGCCTGCTGCTGGTGCAGTGGGGCATGACGCTATCATTGGCGGCGACATCCGTCCACTGAATAATAGAAACGATATTTTTATTAATACAATTTACATACAACTATTTTATAAATATGATATGAAATAGTATCTAAAGTGACTTTAACTCAGCTAATTTATACCGGTACTTGGACATACATGTCAGTGCATTAGAATTCACGATTCGTGGTACAAGATTGGTTTTACGTGTTCGCATCGTCCAGAGTAGTAGGAGTACTTGCATGCTTAATTATGGCGCAGCTGGTGCTACATATTACTGCTAGCATTTAATAGTGCCAAACTTTTAATGTTCACAAATTACAATTAAACTCGTAATAGTACCACTATGTCTTTTGCAAGACATGTAATAACAGTGCTATTCTCCTTTGTCAAATCTTTCTCCCTCGAACTCATGGGTGTTGTTTGCCACCAAGCTGTGGGGCTATTTGATATAGCTACGACTTATAATTTTTGATTGAAAATTTTGAATTTTAGCTATTTAAGACAGAGATTACAAAAAGAGATACTTGCTTGTGATTTTAGTTAATACAGATATTGGGCTTTTAATGTGTACTATAATTAACTTGTAGACTATGTCTAAAAAAATACTCTATTTAAAAGTTAGGTGTTATAGCGAAAACCAAAAACCGTTTTTAAAAATCGTTAAAGAACAGACCATGTATCTGTCGCCTATTTACAAAATACAAGTCGCCCAAAATATTATCTAAACAACTACCTCAAAGCAAGTTGACAAATAACCCACGGGAAATCTCACAATTTCATTACCATAAAACAAAATTCCAACAACCCATATAACTAGAAGAAATTTTATTATGTAACGGTTACATTTGCATATTTGTGTAACAAAGCCAATGACGCACTGACGTGTGACGTGTAGGTACTGTAGCAAACACTGCAGCACAAAAATACTGTAGCAATTTTTTTTGGGTAGATTTCCGTGTGTTTTCCTGTTGCTAGAGTGCTCATGCGGACACTGACGTTGCACACGATTTTATACTTGGAAAACTGTTTGAAGAATTTATTTTAAGAAATCGTTCTATTTGTTTCGACTTTTGAATAAGTAAAAGCCGGAAAGAATATGGTTGACTTATAACTTTCCATGAACAAACAAGCGGGGTGGCTTTTTCATCGTTTTTTTAAAATAGCTTATTAGGACAATCTTTTCAAATCGGCTTATCGGCATTTGGTTCGTTGGCACAAACTCTCACGCTAGGACTGTAAGCTATCAGCCGCAGTCGAAAAAATCCATCCAAAGAGTGACCATAGCGAGCAAGGGAAAAAACGTGCACAAGCATGGATTTGGATCCTCTGTTTTGTGAAAGAAAAAAATGAATTATGTAAGAAAAATAGTAAACGATAATACAACGAAATGCACTATAACATTCAGACCGTTATGCGACTTATGAAATTATGATATAATAAAATATAAAATACGTTACAATATACGAAAATGCAAAATAGTGACTGATAAATAGTAGTGATCGATAGAAACGGTTTGTAAAAACTAAAGCATTTATATTAGCTTTAGTATCTCTAAACATAAGTCTGAAGCCAAATTCAACACAAATAGGCTCTCGGACAAGCTCGGTTCCGTGCCTTTTGATAATTCTAGACCGTTCGATCAGAAAAAACAGAGCAATATGCCTATATAAATGCCCCCACTCTTACTGCTCCCCTCTTCTCCGCGTTTCTTCCCCCACAAGCTCCTCCTTTTACTCCTCGCCAAGCCGACCGGAAGCAGCAGAGGCCAAGAAAATGGGCGACCGGGCGTACGCGCCGGCCTCCAAGCCGGTCCCGTGGCGGCGCCGCGGGCCGCCAACGGCACGGCGAATGGCGGCGGGGCGCCGCGGCCGCCGCCCATGGTGCCCGGCCGCGTGCCTCCCCGCCGATGTACCGGCCCAAGCCGATGCAGCCGCCGCCGCGTCGGCGGCGTAGCCGGCGCGGGTGGTGCTGCGCGTGCTGCCTGTGGCTGACGCTGGTGGTGGTCGGGCTGGTGTTCCTGGGCGCCATCGCGGCGGGAGTGTTCTATGTGATGTACCACCCGCAGCTGCCGTCCTTCACGGTCACGTCGCTCCGGCTGGCGGCGCTGAACGTCTCCGACTCCGATGCAGTCACCTCCCGCATCGAGTTCACGGTGACCGCGCGCAACCCCAACGACAAGATCGCGTTCGCGTACGGCGACATCGCTGCCGCGTTCTCCGCCGACGGAGCCGACGTCGGCGACGGCACCGTCCCGGGGTTCCTCCACCCCGCGGGCAACACGACCGTCATCAAGGGGTCGGCCTCCGCCGCCGCCGCCACCGTGGACCCCGTCCAGGCGGCCAGCCTCAGATCGAAGAAGTCCCACGCCATGTCCGTGGGGATGGACTCCAAGGTGGGGTTCCAGATCGGGCGGTTCAAGTCGAAGAGCATCAACGTCCGCGTGCTCTGTGGCGGCTTCACCGCAGGGCTCGCCAAGAACGCGCCCTTCCCGCCGCCGATCGTCGTCGCCGCCGCGCCGGCGCCGGTCCGGTCGGCCGTCAGGCTGTCCTCCGGCAGCGGCGGGAAGACGACGACGACGGACGTAAAGTGTAATCTCCGCGTCAAGATCTGGATTTGGACGTTTTGATGGGTGGATGCATTTGGGGTAGACAGAGGGGGAGTGTTTTTTTCTTTCGTTTCCCCATTTTTTCAGTGTATGTGGATTTATTGATAGTTTATATGGTTTTCTTTTTGTACTTTTGCTGTTTTATTTACTGCTGCTTTTTTAAAAAAAATCCTTAATTTTTGTCTCAAAATTTGCTAAGTACAAGGGCGGTTCTTTTAGCTTTTTTTTTGTCTTTGTTTTTTCAGAAGGTCAAAATAAATAAAATAATTTCTTAAAGCAACTTCTATAAATCATTTCTTAAGCCCAAAATAGATAGAGCGGTCTGTAACCACCTCTCTACAGTCCACCGTCAATCAAAAAACCAATAAAAACTATCGGTTACAGCCTGTCGGTCATGGGAAAAAAAGGTCGGCCTAGATCCGTGCTACAGTTCAGCCTTCCAATTTTGCAAACCAGGGTCCAAGTCCT
The DNA here is from genome assembly GCA_036346245.1 of Bonia amplexicaulis. NCBI lineage: Eukaryota > Viridiplantae > Streptophyta > Magnoliopsida > Poales > Poaceae > Bonia > Bonia amplexicaulis. The sequence goes on from CM070737.1 coordinate 24,490,550, forward strand.
GCATAGGTGTACGAGCCAGCAACCAGTCCACAGCAACAAACAGTAACCTTTTCTGGGGCGAATTAAGGTGAACAAGAGGGAATAGAGAGACCAGAAGCCTTGCAGTAGCAACAGGAAGTGGAAAGAAACGAGCTGCAATTTCGTCGTGTTTTATGGCGCAATTATCTGGCTCCGCCCGCGCGCTCGTGTGTTTGTGTCGATGGCGTCACAGAATCGATTTTCCAGCGAATGCTAGCTGGAGACCTTTCAGGTGCCACTTGTTTGGATCCACAAACTGAGTTAGAGCTGAAATTACACAATAACTAATTTGTTTAGACTAAAATAAATTAAATTATAGTTAAAATTGTATGATAATTAGCTGAAATTACACTGTAACGGATAATAATTTATTTAGTATAATTAAATTTAAAAAATTTAAAAATAAAAAAACATGTTAGTCTATTATGGATAATATAAACAAATACAAAAAAGAACCAGTAAAAAAGCTTAAAAATAAAAAATCATAAAACAAAATTTGAAAATAAAAAAAAATAAGGAGCTCAATCCGAAATTAGTGGGATTTAATCTCGTCTTGCGCCTCCCTCGCTGGTTCCCTCTTTCTTACGCTGGGAACAGTTGTACCTTAGCTGGCAGCTGACGTTCTGGGGCCACTGCTCTGGGCCCCACCTGTAAGTGAGGTGTGGAGCGAGAGAGTGGTATAGAAAGGGAGTTGAGAAAGGCTGTGCGTGGCAAGGGGATAGGACGTGTGTCGGGTAGCGGCGGGGATGAGAGTGAAAGCGACGTCACTCACTGGAGCCGTAGCCTAGCCCTGGCAGGGCGGAGAGACCAGTACTCCCGCGTGGCATGTGGCTGTGACATAGTTTTTGGTTCACTACAAATGCTGGTACAAATAAATCAAAATTTAATAAGTTATTTTAACAAAACTATTCGGATAAATAGTTTCAAAAATTAAAAGAAAAACTATCCTATTTGTTTGTTTAAGAGAAACTGTAAATTATTAATCGTAAGCTGAAAAGAGAGAACCTACATTGGCTGCTAGTGGCAGTACACTGGAACCGGCTCCTATAAGATGGAGAAGGAACTTCAGAGGAGTACAGCGGTAAACAGTGAGGAGGAATTGTAAATCACTGCAGCAGCAACGGTTGAAACCACTGTACCAACGTACCGTAGCATCTAATCCCAACCGTTGTTTCTTCTAATTGGACGGTACAGAATCAAGTGACGCTACTACCCTTGTCCGACCTACCTTCGGCACGAAAAGGATCCAAATTCCGGTACACTCGTAGAGTGAGATTTGGGCTGTGATCGTTTCGGCTTCAGCTTCTGGTTTCTAGTTTATTTTTCACTATTTATAAATTCATCTTTTTTCTGAACTTTTGTTTTTTGAGCTTTTTTGCCTGTTCTTTTTTTCCCGTATTCGTTTGCGTTGTCTGTGATGGGCTAATATATTTATTATATTTTTTAATTTTTTAAAATTTAATTATGTTAAATAAGCCTTGTCACCATTCTGATGTTTTTTTCACTACCATACTGTCTTTTCAGCCATAAGTCATCAAAAATAAGCCCAAATGATCACCACCTTGAGAGCCTGAGAGATGATTAGATAGACGGGAGGGAGGATTTAATGGGGGTAGTGGTTGGGTATAGGGAGGATTTAATTGCTAAGCGCGCATGAACAGACATACATAACGGTCGTATTATCTTTTTCCTCCTCCTAGTAATTTGTTAGGTCTCCATCAAAGATTTCGGTTTCTGATTTTCTAGCTTATGGTTTATTTAAATTAAAAATTATTTAAAATATACCGGCTTCTAATTTTAGATTATTTTATATTTTATATTTTTTCTCTTATCCATTTGTATTGTCTGTGACGATATAATAGTGTTTTTTTATTTTTTTTCTTATTTTTCTTAGAAAAACTAACAATCGTTACAGTATAATTTCAACTAAAACTCACAGCTAGAAACTAAAACCAAAAGCTAGTTAGAACACACCTTAGTATAGTACGTATGTTCCACTGTATAAGCTCATCCCTATATCGTATTTTCATCGGTAAGTTTTCTTTCAAGGTACGCTTTGATTTTAACCTGCATTTTTAGCTCTTTGCAATTTGCCAGCACTACGCAAGTACATGTAGTTTCGCCTGTCTATAGATGTGAACACGCCAGAAATATAAAATGGAACAGACTATTCAGAGGGACGGTGGTCGGCTGTAAACAAAAAAGCTGTACTGTACGGCAGGGCAGCAGCTGGTCAAATGAATGAACGACACAAGGCTTGATCGTCGAGTGCAGTAAGAGTTATCTGTTTATTAATGAGAGCAGAGAACAACAATGCGGTAGCCGTTCCCTCGGTCCGGTGTGTGTGTGATGCGTGCCATGTGAAGTAAAGCTAAAGGAGAACAATTACCGTGATTTTATGAGGTTTTTAGTTATCGAATACAGAAGAATGGTCTAGGTCAGATGCTAGAGTTAAGGTGTCATAGCCCTCGACCTATGGTATTTTTGCTGTAGTACTCGAGCTACATTATTTTTGCTATATTACTGTCTCTTCCTCTTTGCCACGGTATCGGATTGATCTTAGCCTTTATTTTTTTATATTTGATAGCTAGTAAGCTACGGCATACTAAAGCCAATTATACCCGGGGGATTCCGGCCCCGGGCGTCCATCGCCCCCGCAGCGCCGCGTGGCGGGGAATCTTCATCGGCCAAGGCGGGCTATTTCCTTGACTTTTCGGAATTACGTATAGGTTCCTGGTTCTCGCAAAAAGGTCTTTGGATTTTTTCGCCACGAATTTTTTTGGGTCCCTCTATTTTGCGGGATGGCCCCGCGGTTTGAAATGCGCAGGTCCTGTTTTTTACGTCTGGTCCTCGATTTTTCAAAAACCCTTTGCTTTTTGAAAATTCGTTTTTGCCCCGGTTTTTTCTAACGGGTCCTCTTTTTTTCGAATGTCCCCTTTGCCTTATCTGAAATTACGTTTTTGCCCCCGTTTTTCTTAAAAACTCATAACGAATTACCGTCTCTTTTATTTTTTTACGTGCGGTGGCTGGCGCGGCGTGGCGCCACGCCCATGCTTCTAGTTTTTGCTATAGTACTTAAGCTACATTAGTTTTGCTATATTACTATCACGCCATCTTAGCTACCATATCGGATCGATCTTAGCCTTTATTTTTTTGATTTGATAGCTAGTATGCAAAATCATGGTACGGCAGCACCGTCGCTTTGCTTGACAGAGTCGGAGGATCCGGTTCGGATGCGCGGTGCTACTGGCGGTCACCGGCGGTGTTCCGGTTCCACAGCGCAACGGGCAAGGGAGAGCCGGGAAATGGCTGCCGTTGACGGCTGCGAGAGTACGGACGAAATGAATTTTGCAGCACGCACCCTCTTAGCGTACCAGCCTCCCGGCGTACGCGTGCCTTGTTCTCGTGGACGAAAATCAAAACCCCGTATGTTATCTGTTTAGAGAAGAAGATTAACAAGCGCCCCTTGCCCCTTGTATTCCCGTGAAATCAAATCACGTGTAATTAATAAGTGCCACTCTCAAAAGAAGAAGATGATTAACAGAACCACAAGCATTCCTTATCGATTCATCACAATTAGTGTGCCCATTGCATTGTGCATCAAGATTTCAGATAAAAGCATAAAAAAAAACTCAATAGCAATCCAAAATTGAAGTGACCAGCAGAACAAATCAACAGCTGGTTCAGTTACAACAATCAAGAGAAATAAAAAACTAGTCACTTGATCCACGCACTCCTTGAGCTCCTCAGATCAACAATCAAGTGATGGCGCGAGAGCATCAGAACAAATCAACCAAGCAGAGAGAGAAACACACCTCAGATCCCACACCCCTTGAGGTTTGAGCTCCTCCAGGTCGTCATTCGTCATGAGAGAGAGGTGAGGCCGGTGTGAGACATTGGGGGTTCGCCATGGCGTGGTCGTCGGAGGCACATGGCTGGTAGCGTGTCCTAGCAGCGACAACGTAGCCCGGGTGAGGCTCACGGGGCTGTGGCGTATGCAGGCGACGCCAGTGGAGGATGTGACCGTGAGGGGGAGGTAGCGGGCATCGGTTCTAGGTGGCGTCGATGGTCGAGTGTCACCGGCACGGCAGAGAGAGAGAGAGAGAACCTGAGTTGGGAGTGAGAAGAACCGTGAGATGAGAGGGAGAGACCGAGGAGGCGACCGACCCGATATTTCTCGGAAAGAAATTGTGGCCTCCCCACCAGTTTTTTTTCAGTTGAATTGGCCCAAGCCGGGTGTAAATAAATTGTATTACTGGCCCATCCAAGCAGTCTTTTTTAGCCCAGCTTGAGAAAGTTTAGGGGTCAGAATTTTACACCGATTTTGGGCTAAAAATCCCTTTTCCAAGCAGGCCCTTAATGTTTTCCGCTAGGAATTCTTTTTATACGGTTTTCCGCAAATACTTAGGTACCTTATGATTACAACGATTCAAAAATAATTCCAGTTGTTTTAATGAGTGGGTTTTTGACGGGTGTATCTAGTGTAGCCCCACACTTCCAAACGATGTCGATTAGTGTGCCAATGCTATGGTCGATTGTACTATTTTCCTATTGTGCCAATGTTAATACCTCTTTTGAGAGCCGGAGCTCAGTGAAGCTTCGATTGCGAGCTACTGTTGCGGGCTTTCTGAGCTGCCTGATGGTGGAGTCGGAGCCGCACGTGAAGCCAAGCCCCGGAGCCCTGGCTACATTAACTTGAGGCCACCGACCGAAGCTCCCCAGTCCATCCCCTCTGTGAATGTGCCGGCCTGGTCGGCAGCTCCCATGATAGGCGCCACTCCGCCCCCGCCGGCCACCGTGGCGACCACATCGGCCGCGGCTAGCTCGGCCATCCCCCCGTCACACCTCCATCCCTGTCCCCGTCCGCGGCGGCCGACGGAAGCCCCACTCCCAGATCTGTGCGGCGGGCAGCTCAGCCGTCCCCCCTACCCATTGAAGCTACGTCGCCATCCCCCTCCACGGCGGCGTCGACAAGCGGCACTCCCACAACTCCCGCACTCGCAGCTCGGCCGTCCCCCTCCGCGGCGGCCGACCAAAGCGCGACTCCGAGATATGCACGGCGGGCAGCTCGGCCGTCTCCATCCGCCACGGCGTCGCCGTCCCCCTCAGTGGCTCCGTCGCCCGCCCCCTCCGCGGCAGCGTCGTCGTCCCCCTCCGTGGCGGCGTCGCCAAGTGGCACTCGTACATCTCGGCCATCCCCCCAACCGGAGGGGATGCAGGAGGTATTCAACTACCATCACTTGCAGTTGCATAACGCCATCGAGCACGCATTCGACATGTGCAAGGGCAAATGGCGCATTCTCGACAAGATTTCGAAGTACAAGGGTCGCAGGCAATGCGTCATCATCACATCTTGCATGGCGTTGCACAACTTTATCATCGACTACGAGTTGTCCACGGGGGCTTCCGGGAACATGGCAGCGCAGGCTGCAGGACCTTCCGCACCGCCCACATACCACCCATCTGGGCTGCCGCCAGGCACGGACGCTGAGTCCATGAACATGACACGTGACTTCATAGCAGCGTCATTGGTGGTTTAGCGCTATATGTTTCGCATGTATGTTCGTTGCACATGTTCGGCCATTTGTCCCGTCTCACCAAATTCATGTGTACGGCATTTTGGCCTAAGTACTGTCGTAGTTTTCGATTGCAACGTCGTTACAACATGCGCAGTGTTCCCTCCGGAGCTCTCAGCTCATTGGAACAGTAGTTACATCATTTCAGCTGCTACAATATTTCTTTCAGCCATTACAGTACTCCCTTCAGTCGCTACAGTACTTTTTTCAGCCGCTACAGTAATTTAAGCCATAAGCTTTCAGCCCAAAGTCCAACCGAGCGGGGCATTAGACAAATGTTAACGTCACTCAGGGTGGATCCAGCTATTTTGCACCGCAATTTATTTGCTGAATATCGGTGCCCACCGGTTCTGCTGTGGAGGACGCCCGTGTGGTCCACCGCGTGTGCTGAGACGGTACCACTACAGTCTACACAACCTGAGTTGATCATAGAACAGGAAATGCTGCCTAGCTTCGAGGGCTTTCAGAGCTGGAAGCGCGGTTCTGGTGTCTTTTTTCCCCCCGAAACAGGTCAGGATGTTTGAAATATGCTGGTGTTTTACGTGTCATATTGGCTTTACTTGAAAATTGAACGACATTCTTATTTTGGATTGGAATAACATTCTTATTTTAGATTGGAATTAGTGAACACGACCTTTTATTAGAGTAGTAGGGAACACGGCCTCTCGGGATACAATTGGCAATAACAAAAAACAAGGAGTTTGAAAATTTAAGTGAAAAGCTAGCTGTTCCATACTCCACTATTCTTTATTTTTGGCAAGTCTTTCGCAAAGGGACTTAGTATTTAAAACTAATACACAGAAAGCCTACATAAAAGTTACTCCTTCCGTTACAACGACCAAAACATGTATACAAAAGACCATATTATTCTCCTTAATTAGTTCACTTATTACTTTTGGGTGGTAATCTATAGTAGTAAATAGCCTTAGAAATAATCAATAAGAAAGGTATGTAAAGAAAAAATGAAAAAAAGAATTTTCTCATAATCATAGAATAATGTTTTGTCAGAATATTTTCTCATAATTCCGAACCAATCTGGTTGACTCAATTTTCTATTAATCAATCACATTGATCGGCACAAGAAGTTTTTAGAAAGAATAGCAACTTGTTACTATCAAGTCATACATCCTGCGAACACATCTACTATTGCCGATATCGATTGATGTCATCAACCAGTTCCTAAACTAATCTATTAATATAAACTGATCTAAAATATCATATCAGAACAGTAATAGATCCAATCTACCACTATCACATATCAACTATATCTCGGGATGCCCCTTCAGCCCCGCACCTATCTTAATATAGTCTCAATCGAATCCTTATCTAATACAATTATATATTGTATATATCTTAGAAAGCCTCTGACTGGATCTTTATCCAGTACGAGTAAAGATCGTATCCCACTCAGAAAGTGTCCGACCGGATTCAATACGAGTAGAGATCATATCCCACTCGGAGTCTATCATCTGAACCCTTATCATTTCAACCTGTTACGTGTGTGACCCTGTAGAATCATGTATATTTGGTCATGGGCCAAAAATTCCTTTCCGATCCATAAGTCGGTAGCAGACCTAGCGGTCCCTAGTAGGACATAATGATTCCCAAATATACATAAAAGATCATATAAGATAAACCTACATAGTGCTTATGTACCGATCCCTTTGCATCACGATACCAGATCGAACTCAAAGCGAGAAGCATACCATCCTATGATAGCTTGATCCTTTACTCGTAGTGAATTACTCAGTTTGTGATGAACTCTTCAACCACATTCAGCATGGCCATGCATTTTGATACGGGGTCGCCCGATCTTCTCGACGTAGGATGGATACTCAGGGAGTCTTGATGAATCGTAATGATCCTCTAATGCCAATACAAGGGACGGACACTCTTTAATCCGCCAAAACACACTCGTGTTGATTTCGCCGACCACCAAGCGAAGATCTATCGTGCACCCAATTTCCAACGGAAAGGCTGAACGATCTTGATTGAAGAAAATCACTCCTAATTTCCTATGGAACTTCGGTAGCAATGCTAACTCGAACAAACTTTAGTAGATTCATTATTCTCAAACGTGGTCTCCTTACAATGGGGGTCTAACCCTCAATATATAGTTCCCTCTCCACCTCATGGCTGGCCAAGAGGTCCTAAACCAACTCCAACTCATCCCTACATGTATTTGGAAACAAACTCACACAAAAGGAAAAACCTAAAATTAAGCCGTCACAATGTTTCGGTCATAACTTTTAATCCGTGACGAATTTTAAGGTGGGGCCAGATCCATTGCGTATCCCTTGAAATTATCTTTCCAACGAGTACAAAAACACCTGAATCGGACTCCGTTTGTGAAAGTTATGGCCTTTTTAGTAACTGTCTGTTAGGCTGTCTCGAACTGAATCCGAATTGAATTCTGAGTTAAATCCGAGTTTGAATTGGATTGAGCACGTGGGAGATCCGAATTTGGTTTGAAAATCTTATCCAAAACTTGTAGTTTAAGTCCTTGTGCTCCTCCCTTTTGCCCTCCCAAGTCTTTACATGAATCATACATAAGAATACATAAAATAATAGCATGATGTAGTATTCCAAGTTCATCATCAATTAAAAGAAACTCCTTAAGAAACAAATTCACCTGACAATATTTAATGCGGCTCAATACTTCTTTCTAGTGAAATAATGTATTTGACTGAAAAGTGCTAAGCTTGTGCGTATCCGCATCACATTTTCTTAATCCAACCATTTTATGAGACCAAAATATATCTCATATTATATAGAAGGGGCAAATTATATTTTGATCGTCCACATTTCTCCGTATATTTCATAGTAAACCCAAAAGTTATCTTTATGACCATCTAGTTACGGAGTAGTGTTTGACAACCCCTAAGTGAATTATTACATATATAGAAAACTATGATGATCTTAGGTCTAAGGATCATACATAAATTATGTATGAGACCAACTGATAACACTTTAGAATGTAATAATTTCCGTAGTGTCTCATGGTAGGTCAATTTAACACCATATTTTCTAACATATGTCCATATTATTAATGTGATATCCCTATATCTATGACCCGTGAAACGTGATCATCAATTAATACATGTGCTGATCTATAAAATCATAATTGTCTTACATAATGATATAATAACAGGGATAATTTAGAATAACATCAAAATATGAATAAAGAGTTCCATGAATAAGTCGCATAGTTGTTGGTCAATATGAAAGACATTCAAGAGATAAAGCAACATATTATTCAAAGATAGTAAATATAGAAGTGATATAATCATCTCTATGATCACCTCTAAATTATATCACTAACACAAACCTTTCCTTGTTCTAGTGCAATGATTTGTCTTAAATCTCGCATCTCCCAATTCATATGGGGGTGTTCTTTTGGGTTGCGACTGATGATTTTGTCTGCGCTTTTCGATACGGCAGCGGACGGTGACGATGTCGACGTGGATAGTGCACACTGTTGTAAGCTCATAAAGCCGTTTGGAGAATCCACTTTAAGATACCGCTCTGTTTCACCGTGTGGTTTTTTGACTTTTGAAGAACCTAAAAACGAAAAGCAAAAGCCAAAAGTCAAGAAGAATATGTCAAGGATTGCTACAGTGTGTATACATATGTGCCTGTAAATCTCGAAGGAAAAAAAAAACAAGAGAGCTTACGCTGTCAGTACCTGCTAGCAGGAGCTAAAATGGATCACGCCAGTCACTCGAGCAGAATGGATTCTTAGTTAGGGTCCCGCTAGGAAAATGTAAATTTTATAAGAAACAGTTAATTTTTTTATGTATCCGGAGACTGTCGAGAGCTGCTTACAAGAGATGGAGCCGGCGGTTCCAACGAGCGACGAGCTGAGAAACGAAACGTGTCTGCAGGACTGCACATGGCATGTGTAAGGCACCGAACCGAAGCTGCGTGTACGGCCGACAAGCTATTTATGGTCAGCCTCAGGGAGTGGTTCCTGAGCAGAGGATAAAATGGCATTTTTCTTTCATCGCAGAGCAGAGCAGGAGCTGCGGTGCAACGCACAGGGATGGGGATCGATCATCAATGGACCATGGATGTGATGCATGGATCAGAATCATCAGATGGTAGGGTAAATAATATGAGTAATCCCCACGGCCCAAAAGAGCTGCACCACATCGCGCTCGCACCCAAATCCCGACGCGAGGTCGCCAGCAGCAGTAGCAGCGTCGTTGCAGAGCACATCTCTCTCTCTGCGTCGGCAGCCATGGCCGCGGCCTTCCTCCTCGGCGCCAGGGTGGCGCCCACGCTGCTGCCCCTGCGCAGAGGGTCCCGCCTCCTCGTCTCCTGCTCGGCCTCCTCCTCACCAGGTGCCGCTTCCTTCTTTGTTTCCACCTGGGCTCCTCTTCGGCAAGAACCGCAGCTGTGTTGTGTAGGTGAAAGATTTGCGTTTAACGGATTCTTCTTGTGTATACCGCGTTTCGTGGTTTACAGATGCTACCGCTGGAGGGGTGGAGTTCCAGGGGAGGGTAGGGTTCCTTGCCTCCGGATCATGGGCACCCTTTATTAGTGGTATACGTTAGAGGTAATCATGAAGATGATTATATCACTTCTATGTTTATAAACATTTCAATAAAATATTATTTTATTTCTTGAATAAATATCTTTCGTATTGATCAACAAGTATGTGACTTGTTCGTAAAACTCTTTATTCATGTTTTGATATTATTCTAAATTATCTCTGATCTTATATCATTATATGTGACGATTATGACTTATAGATCAGCACATGTATTGATTGCTAATCATGTTTCATGCCTCATGGATATGAGATATCAAATCAATAATGTGGACACGTGTTAGAGAATATGATGTTGGATTGACTCATCATGAGATACTGCGAGAATTGTTATATTCTTAAGTGTCATCAGTTGGTCTCATACATACTGTATGTAGGATCCTTAAACCTGAGGTCGTCATTGTTTTCTACATGTGTAATAGTTTGCTTAGAGGTTACCAAAAATTACTCTGTAACTAGTGGTAATAAAGGTACCTTTTAGGTTTGCTATGAAACATGCGGAGTAATATGAGCGATCAAGATGGAATTTGCCCCTCCTATAACAGAAGAGATATCTCTGTGCCCCTCGATGTGGTTGGATTAAGAAAGTGCATGACCATGCCAAATATGGTTGAGGAGTCAATCACAACTAAGTAATCCACTACAGATTCGAGTGAAGGATCGAGCTATCATAGGATAACACGTTTCTCGCATTAAGTTTGATCTGGTATCATGAGGTTAAGGGATCGGTACATAGGCACTATATAGGCTCGTCTGATATGATCTTTATGTATGTTTGGGAGTCGTTATGTTCTGCTAGAGACCGCTACTGACTTATAGGCCGTAAAGGATTTTTCGGCCTATGACCAAATACACATGAACCTATAGGGTCACATACTCGTATCGGATATGGATCCGATTAGAGGCTATATAAGGAGAGGTGCGGGGGCTGAGAGAGGTATTCTGAAAACACACTTGTCGAAACTCTAGTCGCCACCTCTCATATCCCCTGCCGTACATACTGGTGCTAACACATCGATACACGGTGCTCCATCCCTGGACGTGTGGATTCCGGTAGAGGCGCTGCTGTGACTGCTGCGCTGATCGGGACGATCACGAGGAGGATACGTTTGGACGAAGCACGTTCGACTACTACCACTACACCGACGCTTTCTTTATTGAATCGGTTGCTTCAACCCTACTTTCGATGTACTGCGCGTCTAGTGGTAATGATTCATGATCTCTTACTCGCATAGTTTCCTGGTACGTGATAGAAAATTTTTAATCTATTTTAGTGTAGCCCACCCGTATCTCTGCACCCACATGGCCTCCAATCTCATCAAGGCCGGGTAATTCCAGTCCTTCGTTTTTCTTTGCACTTTTACGGCTATCTTATATCTTTGTCTTGGCGTTGGGACAGGGAGACATACAATTTTTTTACAGCTTTGTCGTCGGTATATGTATGGATTAAATGTGCAAGTGGTGTGTCGTTGTTGCAGTAGCAATGTACGATTGTACGCCTGTGCTTGTACTGTGGCCATGGATGGTGTTACTAGAATTGCTGTTTCTTGGTCATCTGCAGGTGCGATGTCACAGTGTGGAACAAGTATGCATGCGTGACCTCAACTCAACTGTGACTTCAATTTTAAAACCAGTTTCCCTTACGAAATGTGTGCACGTTTTCAGACACAGCTAACGAAATCGAAACGACTGCTTTGTCCTGAACTCTTAATACGTACTACTACTTTGAAGCAGGCATGTAATTGTGGAACGGGTGAAACCTTTGTTAGCCATGATTAAAACCTGGATCCTGCAATGCCGTTTCGAATGGTGCGAATTGAATTGTTCATTATCCACCATTTAAATTTCCTTTCTGTTCACCTTGTTTCTCTTTACTGTCTTCCGTAAAGATTCTGTTTTCCTAAAATTCCACTCAAAAGTGTTCCATTTGAAGAGACCAAAGCCTTTACAGCTACGAGGAATTTTCTGTCAATGGTACTAGATAGCGTCTTGTAGTTCACGTTGGCCCAAAGAAAAGAGACAGTACTCTAATTAACAAAAGATGTATGCACCACTTTGCTTGAATACTCATATAAGATGTCGGGCCTGTTCTTTTTGACTGCGACTTGTGATTTTTGGCTGCAACTTGTGGTTTTTGAGCTATTTGTACAAGAGATTATAGAGTAACAGAAACTCACGTGCAATTTTTACCCATATAAATGAAGTCAGTAAAGTATATACTACAATTAACTAGTAGACTTTATCTTAAAAAAATACTTTGTTTAAAAGGTAGGTACTGTAGAAAAGTCAAAAAACATGTTTTAGAAGCCGAAAACAACAGGGCGGATGCCTTCCTACAGGTACGAGTCTTCACCGGCCAGTGTTGCTTCATCTTGTGATGTGACATTTGCGATGCTTGCTGATCCAGAAAGCGCGGTATATGCTTCGTTCCAGAACTCAAGACTGCGCTTGTTTCTGCTCGTGAAAACTGAAAACTCACATGACAAATCTAATCATGGCTATAACGGTTTGTACCATAGGTTGAGGTTGCATGCGGGACCAATGGAGCTGCAAAAGGGACGGCCCCAGGGAAAGGGTAGCCTTGCTCTGAAAAAGCATCAGAAAACCTGGACCATATGCAGAAGCAGACCTAGATAACATATCTCCTATCTTGCTTGCATGTCACAGGTATGTTGACGGGTCGACGGTTGACGATGCCACATCGAAGTTGATCGGCAAACACATTGCAAGTACTGGGGCGTCTTTTCTTGGGGTAGTTTTTGGTCCCTGTCATTGCTTGTACCCCTCATCTTGTATTGAACTGTTGATTCAGTTGTCTCGATGTGTTGCCAGTAATGTAATTTGGTTATTTTTCAACTCTTGTACTGTTGGTCCAATGCTAACTCGATGTCTTTTCAGTAGGCTCCAGTTTCAGGCTCGAAAAAGCCAGCAGAAGATGGGCTGCTGATCTTTCTTGCAGCAGGCAAACTTCTGCATCCATGCTTGGTAATTGTGACTTGGGATGCAGCTGCTAAATCCTTTTCCCCCGAAACCTGAAACTGTCGACATGATTGCATAAGGTGACGAGTCCCTGTATAAGAGAGTAGCACCCCTCCTTGATGTAATGGGCAAGGTTAGTATCTCTTATCTGCAATAAACACTTCAATTAGTCCCTAGTGTTGGACCAGGAAATGTGCTTATGCTTTCCTTACTCTGAAACCGATCAATATTTTATCTCGGGGATGTTGGGAATGGTGCAGCAATGAAGCTCGTGGTTAATATGGTCATGGGAAGGTAACGAAGAAGCCTTTTATGATTAAAATTGTAACATAACTCTTTTGGGGATTTATCAACATTTCACAATATGGAGGTTATTATTCTTAGATAAACAAAAACAATATGAAATCCACAATGCCGCAGTTGAAAAAATACCCAAGGAGAAGGAATCTAATCTAGGATGCTTTGGTCCTTTCAGGTTGTTTCACAAGGTGCTATCAGTGCTCCCATGTTCTCCCTCAAGGGACCTTCCATGGTTAAAGCTGCATACCCTACTGCCTTTCCACTGAAACATCAGCAGAAGGTAGCCCCTACTCTCATTCTGATGCAGTCAGCACTGAGAAACAGTTACATTTGATTCTCATCAGATTCTGGCACTGAGAAAACAAACTCCTGACAGGATTTGAGGCTTTGCATTGGCCCTGGCAGAATCAGTGTGTTTCTACAGTTGCAGCTGCAAAAGAGCTGTACAAGGTTGCGAAATCGCTCGGGCTCGCAGACAAGGACTTACCTGCAAGCAGTGAAGCGCTGAAGGCGAAAGTGCAGAGCTCGCAGCAGTTGTTTGTTCAGACGTCGTTGAGGCAGCAATTTGTCTAGTAACTGATGATGAAGTGGAGCCGTGGCATTTTTTTTCGTTCTTGTTACAGGCAGTTTTGTTTGCTTTACGTATAGAGAATCTGAAATTTGATTGATGACAGAAGGCCTGCAAGGCAGCAGCAGCACATGTATATGGTCTCAATTTTGATGTTGATCATAATATGCCCATGTAACACCAGACACAGAAAAGTCTTTTTGTCAACTTGCAAGATATACAGTACAACAATGTGCATCAGAGGGCCGAAGAAATAGACTCAACAGCTACCACGTGTATCTAGGCACAGAGTACACCTTATTCAGACGAATACATTAGGTTCTCTGTTAGGTATAAGGCTGATTCAACAGTGACAATTAATAGGATGTAAACAACAGAAATTGTTCGGCATATGGGTACAAAACTTGTATTCAAAAACCAGCTACATGTGCCTGCTACAATGTGTGAATTTTCTACATACGTTTTCTTTTCGCACTTGAGGAACATGAATAGTAGCTGACAGTTCTATTGCTGTAGCAGCTTAGCATATTCTTCCTGATCCTTATCAGCTGTCAATTGATGGAACCACCTGCTAGTTTGGTGAATATACACAATGCAGACCGGTGGATGTCCCCTGTGCTAAGATCCGAAACCAGCAACCCCCCTCGCTTTCGATGCCGCTTGTGCTGCTGCTGCAGCTGCAGCCGCAGCTGCTGCAGCTGGAGATGGGGGTGCAGCTGGTGTCCTCTGTGGAGTTTCAACAGCATGCTCCTGCTGCTGTTTGTTATTTACCTGGGCCAATATATTCTTTATTTGGGCTCCGGTGAGGGTCTCATGCTCAAGAAGCGCATTGGCTAAAGCATGGAGTTCCTTATTGTGTTTCGTGAGAATAGTCTTTGCATTGTTGTATGCTTTCTCCAAGAAATTCTTCACCTCCTGCTCAATTAGAAGCCTTGTTTCTGAGCTCATAGTCTTTCCGTTGTCCTCATAATTGTAAGAAACAAGGCCAACCTGCTTGCTCATACCATATTTAGTAACCATTGCTCTTGCCATCGAAGTTGCTTGCTGGAAATCAGATGAAGCACCAGATGTCACCTCGCTATCCCCAAATATAAGCTCCTCTGCCACCCGCCCTCCCATGCAGATATCCAAATTTGCTAGCATCTGTTTCCGTGACACACTAGTCTCGTCTTTTTCAGGAAGTTGGGCCACCATCCCAAGGGCCACCCCCCTGGGCACAATGGTAGCTTTGTGGACAGGGTGAGCACCTTCGGTGTGGATGGCAACAAGGGCATGCCCTCCCTCATGGTACGCAGTCAGTTTCCTGCTTTCATCAGAGATAACTGCTGATTTGCGCTCACTACCCATCATGATCCTGTCCTTGGCATACTCCAGATCATTCATTGTAACGGCTTTTGCCCCATCCATAGCAGCCTTAAGAGCAGCCACATTTACCAAGTTAGCAAGGTCTGCACCTGAGAATCCCGGTGTTCCCCTGGCAATGATCATCAAATCCACATCATCACCCTTTAACACCTGCAATTATGTGTATAAAGATAAGATATTACGTTCTAATCTGGATAGCATGACAACAAAAATTCTTGAGAATTACCTTCGTCATATGGGACTCAAGGATTTGCCGCCGGCCCTCAACATCTGGATTAGGAACAACAATATGACAGTCAAAGCGCCCAGGTCTGACTAGTGCTTTATCTAGCGACTCAGGGAAGTTGGTTGCAGCGATGACAATTATCCCCTCATTCTGCTTAAAGCCATCCAGCTCAACAAGCAACTGGTTCAAGGTCATCTTCATATACTGTTGATCCTTTGGATTTCTACTCCCACCAATTGCATCAATTTCATCAATGAATATGATACAAGGTGACCGTTTTTTTGCTGCAGCAAAAAGGTCCCTCACTCTTCTAGCTCCTACACCAACAAACATCTCCTCAAACTCGCTGCCACTGCATGAGAAGAAAGGAACACCAGCTTCCCCAGCAATAGCCCTCGCTAACATGGTCTTCCCAGTGCCAGGAGGGCCTACAAGCAAGACACCTTTGGGCAGTTTTCCACCAAGACGTGTAAAACGCTGGAAAACATGCAGGCAGCTTGTAAACATCACATAACACAGATATATGACAAAAACCACACATTATCTATGAGCTTAACAACACATAAGGCATGTATTTGACAAAAATGGAGGTTAACTCCACACATTATCTACATCACAAATCACAAAATACGAGATAAGCAACTTAGCATTAAGAAAGCAATTCAAAAGGTATACCAATGATGCATTGAGTAATGTCAAGTCAAAGTTAGCCTATTCAATGGACATGAGGACTAACAAGCTGCACATAAAGTAAAGAAAGCAAAGAAGAGCACTGTTGACAAAATCAAGCAACTGTGTTGAATCAAGCAGGATATTGATAAATCAGCTGAGTTAGCCTAACAGGACCTGATTCAGCAAAATACAGAACATCCCAGATCAATGTATTGCAAAACAGTTCACATCATGGCATGGCAAACATTAATCCGTTGCACTTAGGCAATTGAACCCTCTTAAATATTAATGATCTATTACTAAAAAACAGTAACTGGTACAACATTGCTAAATGGGAAAAATCTATTAAGCAACAATGATGGACTTGATAACTCAGCATCTAATCAGCCAGACTTCTCATTTTTCATCACTAGTTATTTAAAAAGCTTTACCTTGGGATCGCGAAGGTAGTGAACTATCTCCTCAAGTTCAGCTTTGGCTTCATCAACACCCTTTACATCACTGAATTTCGTGCTAGATTCCATGCTTGGTTGGACCTCTTCATTTAGACCAAGGCCTACAAACATTTTATCAAGAAGAATTACTAGGAAAAAGTCCAATTCAGAATTAGGAGATCAGTCATTCGGATCTTTCAGAAAACCGAACCTTTGCTTATTCCTCTATCCTCGATGAGAGCTCCAATGCCCGAAATTAGAAGGAAAGTTAGTGCAATGCTTCGGAAGGTACGCCAAAGCTGTTCCTTAAATTGACCTGTTTCTGCTGTAACCATGTGAATAGGCGCATTTGCAGTCCCAAGAATTCCATCGTTTGTCACTTGACCAGCACTCTTTAATGCTGGAACGCTGCCGAGGCTTTCTTCCTCCCTTGCTGAAGCAGCAATACCTGTATAGATAATCCATGCATGGAGTTTTTAGCCGAGTTACTAAAAAATTAGTCATTAAGGAATGATACTCGGGCTTCATTACATGAAACCTAACTGTAAATTCATTTATACAGAAAACTGAAACAAGTTTAACCAATGGCAGACTCTGAACCTAAACTCCGTAAGGTAAAATAAAATATGTTCCCAAACATGATTGCAAACTAGCAATATATAATTCAAGGTTATCACTTATCTAACTGCCGTAAAAACACGATGACCAAGAGACTGATAACCACAGGTAGAGTATAAAGGGAACATCTATATGCTATCAAAAGAAGAATATGTATGAATTTTTTAACTACTGTAACATTACGTGCTGTAGTTTCCTTGTAAGACTAGACGAAAAAATTGAAATGTCATTATATAAGTAATAAACCGTTTGTACTATTAGCTTGTTGAAGAGAAGTACAAAAAATGTACACATAACATAACAATGAGATTGTTATACAAGTGCTCATCAAGCTGATGGAGCCTTCTTCACTCTTTAAATAAGGAAAATCAGAAGTAGTAGCATGTCCCACGCAAAGCAGCAGAATGTAATAGACTTATTAGTCACTACAAAGATAAGGAGTTTTGAGGATATTGGTACCTCTCTGCAATGTTTTAAGCAAGGTGCTATCGTCCAGCCTATCAACCTTTACAAGAGCTTTTACATACTCAGAAAGTGTTGAAGGATTTGAATGCAATGAAGGCTGGCTTTCAAAGATTTGTATAACACGCTCTGGGTCACTTCTGTATATCTCTTTTAGCAGAGAAGCTTGATTTGGCGAGTCCACGTCTCTCACCCTGCGTGCAAGGCTACCAACATAGCTTGACTGATACCTCTCATGTAAGTTTCGGAGTGTGCCACCTTCATCGAACACCCCAAAAATTGAAATATCAATCAAAGTGCAAAGAATTTCATCCACAACAGGAATGGCAGCAATGACATTATACATAATAAAGTTGTATAATAGAATCCTAACGCTCATCACATGCAGCTTTAATGACAACTTCATAAAAGGAAACAAAGGACCAGACTGATCAAGATATATGTTTAATACGTGGAAGACTGGATGCCAGATAAAACACACTCACACGTATAGTAACTTTAGAAAGTTGCAAATGCAGCACTTTTAGACCAAATACTAATTGTGAAACTAGAGGCAGCTAATGTTTGATCCAATACTTTATACAAAGACCGTATACCTGCTTTAACGTCACTTCTAAGTGCCCTCAGAGGGGAGGGGGCTACTAGTTCATTGCAGATTGCATATGCCAATCGGTTCCTTGCGACCTGCAATGAAAAAAACACATCCCTGCATTAATTAAACAATTGCATATACATAAATAGATACACCAACAAGAAAAACAACACACTGCAAAATAGCTGAGCAAATTATTCCACCGCAAGGAAGAATTTTCCAGCAGCTATCCATATTTACCCACAGTTCCTTTTTGATGTTTCCATGCCCAAATTAGCTTCGAGTAACACATATCAACACACTAACACCGTAACACGGCACTCGCTGGCATCCGGACATAAATTTAGCAATATCCTATAGATTCTCATATAGGTCATCAAACCAATCTGATAACATACGACACAAAAGAGAATCCAATACAGTACAAGAAGGCGCCTTTGTAATTTTTAACGGATTAACATAAAATCATAAGTATCCAACACAAACGGGATCACACTCATCAGGTTAAAACCAGAAGCCTTAACGCGCAGTACATGTGGTATTCCAATACGGGCGCCCACAGACGCAGCAGCTCCCAAGATTACTCCTCCAACAGGAACCACACCTACATCCCGGCCCATCTCCAAGATCGAAACTTTCCAACTAGAATCGCACCGCCCGCGAAATGAGAAGCGCAGAAAAAGAGAAGGAAGAAGAAAAGATTGGGAAACGCACCTGGGTGAGGACTCGCCGCCACGCCATGGGCCCAAAGCCCTAATCCGCCGACGCCGCTCCGGACGAGATCCCAACTCGGCAACTCCTGAGCAAGCAGGCGCGCAGAGAAGATACGCAAGGATTGGGCGGCAAAGGAACGAACGGTCGAAACGGGAGACTTAGAGGGACGGCACGCGGATGCGAAGGATTCGGTGGCGGCGGCGGCGGCGAGGTGAAGTCGCGGCGGGCGGGAGGAGAGGCGATGGCCCACGTCACGCGTCGCAGGGGAGGAGAGCAGGTGCTCAGATTTTTCTTTTCCTGTTTTGTTTTCTTTCTCCGGAGGCGATGGTTCTAGGCTCAGGCTCTACTCCTCCGATCCTTTTCTGCTCTAAAACCGGGCCGGGCCATTCTGCTTACAAGCCCAATTTCCTAAAACTATCTCCCTCGGGTCTCCTCTCCTCTGCTGGAAAAAAGAAAAAGGAAACTCTTCCTAGATAGACATTCACAAACTCTATTCAATTCAAACTCTCTTTTTAGAAACAAAGGGTGTCACCTCCACCTTTTATTGAATGAAACCAGCAGTCACAAAACAGTTTTAGCCATAGTTATCAGACCCGGACTGGCCATTAACCCAATCGAAGTCTCGGGTCACGAAACAGTTTTAACCATAGTTAACGCGCGTAGTATTTTTTCTACATGGGTTTTGGCTTAACCGGGTTGACCATGCCGGTTCAGGGAAACCGGCCGGTTTGACTTGGTTCGTACCAGTTCAAGGTAGGTTGATTGCATGTTTGATCCGTCAGTGTGGTCTGGACCGGACTAGGCTTTGGGTCTGTTTTTTTTTGTCGGACCGGCGGCCTGATAACTGTGGTTTTAGCCTGGACCGGACTAGGCTTTGGGTTTGTTTTTTTCTTGTCGGACCGACGACCTGATAACTGTGGTTTTAGCTTGAGTTCTTGCGCAAAACTAAAGCATAGATCACGGCACCACCGCCCAAATTATAGGTTTTTCATTTGATCTCCATTACACACACTCCTACTACATCCTGCTCTTGTCCACATCCTCTTGCTCTAGGTGCCACAATTGTTCGATTCTGACCACCTCGGAGCATCTTGCCAGCCAAATTGTCTTCTCTTCGGTGAATTCCTTTCATCTCCATGTTAGTTGTTGCGCTTCCCTCATCTTGGAATCTAATTGAAAGATGCAAGCTTCCATCTTCTTAAGTTGTGTATCCGGGCAAAGAATTCTCCACTTCTTTAGGGTATGATTAGTAGAGCTTCGTATTATGATAGAATCAGATTCTGCTCCTGATTCTCTGATAATCAAATTCTGAGAGAATCATGAGCTGTCTGACGGAAGCGTTTGGTAGAAGGCCGGCACCGAAAATCCCAAAAGAGTGATTTGGCGGGGGAAATGCGCATTGTGCCTCTGGTTTTAGGGGTTGACCTGTTTTCGGTTTTAGGTGTCGCAGTGTATGCTGTCGTTACTTCTACAAGGGATAAATATCATAGAATTTTTTTATCAATAGACAATCAAGATAATATATGGTATACTGTCCATATGCACATAGTTCATAAACTTGTAACATACACTCTAAAAATGTACGTATGATAAATTGCATACATCTATTCAAGTCACTAAAAAATCACTCAAAATCTCGAAAAATCTCTAAAAATCACCAAATGAGAGGAAGAGAAGTCGCCAGGGTTAGGGGCGGTGGAAGGAGGGCAACGACCAGATATGACATCACTGTGAAGGAAGCACGAGCTCGTAGTGGCAGATCTGGCATCGCTGGGGAGAGAGGTGGCAAAAGTGGGAGGAGGGTGATGGCCAGATTTGGCACCGTTAGGGAGGAAGGACGAGCTCATTGGGGAGGGGTCATCGCTTGGAGGATAGCACTGCTGGGGAGGAAGGAGGAGGGTGCCGGTCAAATCCGTCGTCGACACGGCTACATTAGGGCCGTGGCAGGAGGAGGGTGGTGAGAGGTGGGAGTCGCGAGAGAGACGCGAGTGCATGGGGATTGGGGAGCCTAGAGAGATGAACATGAGAGGGTAGGGGTGCAATTGGATTGGATACTTTTCGACCGACCGAACCAGTTTAGAGCGAATTCGGAGTGAGAAACTAGATATTAGGGATTCTTGTTAGATTTTAGAGTTGGATCTGGATAGTTTTTGATGAATACGGAAATAGATTTGGGACAGAAGTATCTGTTGGATTCAGAGCTATACGGGAATTTTGTCGGAGCTATGCGGATAAATTCACATCGGATATCCAGATATTTGGGCTGGCCCAAGAGAAATGGTGAGAGGGGAAGAGAGGTGGGCTGGGGAGGAGGGGCTAAGGAAGAGGAAGATGGGCTACTGCCCAGGTGGGACAGGAGGGACGGAAATGGGCTAAGAAAAATTCAGCCCACTAGAAAAAAGAAAAAGAAAGGATTTTTGAATTAAAGAAAATGTTAAGAATTCAAATAAGCTCCAAAAATACCAAACAAACTCCTAAAGATCTAATAAAATTCATATATACGTATTGAATATTTGAAACCCAAATAAAATACTTTCAACCTGATATTGAAGTCTAAATTAATTAGATCAAATCATTTTGATTTAGCAAAATTCTAATTAAGCTCTATTTAATTGCGAAACATCAAGAAAATTCTATAAAGCTATTTAAAAAATAATATTTTTGAAAACCCTAAAAATTGGGATGTTACAATGTTTTTGAAAACCCTAAAAATTGGGATGTTACAATATTCTTGCAATAACTCTTTTGTATCCAAACTCTAGTAGCTAATAAATGCTTGTTGAACTGCTAATGTAGTTGTGGTTTGAACATCCTTTGTACTATGATGTCTTTCGGCTATGTTTATGGGTTAAATTTGCTTGTTGAATTGGTAATGTAGTTATATTTTTGATATTTTCTATGATTGATTGATCTTTACATGTGCGGTATTTATGGTTTATGTTTTCACATAATATATGGCTAAATATTCATGACCGAGACTATTCATATTCGATGTGACATGTATTCGCTATGTATTCATGACCAAGAATATCCGCATTCATATTTGTATCCAGCACAGTTCCACATTCGTATTCATATTCAACACTGCCTGTATTTGACTCTGACTCCAAGAAAAAAATATGGAATAGGATACAGGATGAGCTATACCCGTCCGTATCCAATCCGATTACACCTCTATAAGGGGTATACCAATGGTATTTTGTAGGTAATTTTCCCAACTACAGGGGTATTTTCATGAGCCAGGTTGCAGCTCCACATGGGAAGCAACCTCCAGCCTATCTAGCGATACTATACTCTACTCCTGCCACTCTCGATTCACAAAATTCCAAAGCTGGGTGTGTTTGGTGCCACTCCACCTTCTTTGGACGCGAATCCAGGAGTGGGAGCTATGCCAAACAGGCCCTTAATGCACCAATTCTGTCATAGCCTAGTTTTTATTTCAAAAAATTATTTAAATTAAATTAAAAATAAAATAAGTGTTTACTTGGTTTTCCCTAAGTTTGAAAAGTTTTTCCTTGTTTTTCTGCATTTTAAAAAAGGTTTTTCCTTTTTAAAAAATTAGAAAGTATTTTATATATAAAAATACAAACTAAATTTAAGTTGGAAATAATTTTCCTAAGTATAAAATAATCTAAATTTTTTGTGATTTTTTTAGAGTTTTTGGACTCTATTGGCTATTTTCTAAGCTTATTTGGATTTTCCTGGTATATGTAAAATAAAAAAGGTATTTAAAAATCCTTAGGCCTCTTTGGGCCAAAACGTTCTTCGACCAAATTCCTCCCCATGCACCATGTGGCCTAGCTCGGCTTGCTCCACCTCTCTCCCTCTCTCATCGCCAACCTCCTCCTTTCTTCCTCCTACCCCCTGTCTCCTTCTTTCTCCATGCGTCGATGCGCCACCATCCATCTCCAGTGTTGGATCCTCATCCTTCTTCTCCCCTTTCTTCTCCTGTGCGTTGTGCGCCACCGATTCCCTCATCCTTCCTTTCCCACCATACCTTTCCTTTTCTCCCCCTCTGCTATTGCCACTAGCCGCGATCTCTGGCGATGAATTAGGAACCTATAAAAGGCGGACGCTGGCACCACTACTACTCATCCCAAAGCGCCCCACTCCCCACTCCCTTTCCCGAGCCCCGAAGCTTCTTAGCACTGTCTTCGTCCCCCCTCCGAACTCCACTCTTCACTCCGACAAGCAATTCCTGATGGAGTAAACATCGTCGAGCCTTAACGACACCTCGAAGAGATCCTCACCAACCTCCTCCGCCCCTCTACCATTGAAGAAGACTGTCGGAGCTCGACTTTGTTGGAGCCTGTGCACCACCGCTGCCACTTCACGCTGTTGGCCATCTCCAGGCACCTGAGCTCCATGCTAGGGCGAAGCAGGTTCCCTGTGTAGCCCTCTCCCTTTTCCTCTCCTTACTGACCTCTGTCGCCTTCCAAAGTGCCGGTGAGCCTTGGTCCCCGTGCGCCACCACATCGGCGAAGCAACGTCAACTCCCTTTTCCTTTGGAAAAATAAATCCACAAATTCCAAATAAAACTTTCTCTATCTTTTTCTTAGTTTTAAAACTTCTGAGAGCCCGTTCTCCTCCGTTGTAGGTCCGTTTGAACCCATTATTTTTCCTAAATTCATCTAAAATCCCAATCTACCCATTTCTACCCTCCTTTTGAAATTTTGGAATTTATTTGAATTTAGTTTGTCTTTGCTATTTCGCATGTAGACTATAATGTTTCTGAGGAATACTGCTTCAACGACGATTCTCACTAGTTCACGGAGTAAGGCAAGTTATGCAGCTTGATCATGTTGATCGTAATTTGTAAATAAAATAATGTTGTTTCAAATTATTCTAAATGCTTATGTTTATTCAATGTATTTCAATTCTAGTTTTAAAGACTTGTTATGACCACATTTGATATGATCACCTAAACCTCGTCACCCTAGCAAAGGCATCCCTCCTCGGCCCTATAAAAGGCTGCCCCTAGCACTGCTACTCTTCATCCCAAAGCGCCCCACTCCCCTCTCCCTTTCCCTAGCCCCGAAGCTCCCTAGCATTGTCTCCCTCCCCCTTCGAACTCCGCTCTCCACTCCGGTGAGCAATTGCCAAAGAAGCAAACCCCATTGAGCCTCGACGACGCCTCGAAGAACTTCACAACACCTCCACCAACCTCCTTTGCCCCTCCACCATCGAAGAAGACCACCATAGCTCGACATCGCCAGAGCCTGTGTGCCACTGCTGCCCCTGAGATCCATGCCTGGGTGAAGCAGGTTCGCTGCGTAGTCCTCACCCTTTTCCTCTCCTCGCCAACCTATTTCGCCCGCCAGAGCGCCAGTGAGCCTTGGTCCCTGTGCGCCACCACGCTGGCGAAGCCACGTCAACGCCATGCCTTGCGCCATGTGCGTGCCACGTCAGCCAACCACATGCAGTCACCCCTTGCGTGGCACCGCTTGGTCAGCACTTGTGCTCGATCCACCATGGAATGCAGCCTTGTTTCGTGGACTTGGCCCACAAGACCGGGCCCACATGTTAGTGTCGCTACCAATTTCTTTTCAGAAAATAAATCAATCGAAAAACCTTTACTCCTTGATGATGTCATCTTAGCGCATTAATTCAGGTTTTCCTTTAGGAAAACAATTCAGCCAAAACCAAAATCCATGCTGATGTCATAAATCCCTTTTTCTTTTGAAAGTAAATCCACAAATTCTAAAACCTTTTCTATCTTTTTCTTAGTTTTAAAACTTTCGAGGGCCCATTCTAGCTTTGTTTGAACCCAATATTTTTCCTAAATTAATCTAGAATCCTAATCAAGCCATTATTGCCCTCCTTTTGAATTTTTAGAATTTATTTAAATTTAGTTTCTTTGCTATTTTCGTGTGAAGACTACGACGTTTCTGAGTAATACTGCTTCAGCAATGATTCTCATCAGTCCATGGAGCAAGGCAAGTTACACATCTTATCTATGTTGATCCCAGTTTGCAAATAAAATTATGTTGTTTTAAATTATTCTGCATGCTTATGTTTATGCAATGTATTTTAATTCTAGTTTTAAAGACTTAGTTAATACCTACTTGTTATGACCATATTTGATATTGATCACCTAAATAACTTGTCACTCTTGAATAAAACTCTGGTTAGTACACTAGTATTAGCTGAAAAACTTTGTAGAAATGTTTAGACATGCTTAGAAATAATCCTAGGCTTGGGATAATTTTTTAGCATAAAATGATGATTATTAAAATGTATTCTTGAATTCAGTGAGTCAAGAAGGTGTATGATATGTTTGGCAAAATAAAATTAAAAACATAGTTTAGACTTAGGCAAATGGTTAAGTGGTAAGTGATTAAACGTGGGTGCTTTGCATAAGGGGTATGTGAAAATACTACCTAACTCAATTAAGAATTGATCTGTAAGCTACTGCTACAAAGTCACATCGTACTACCATAAGTTTGGTATGGGATAGACTTAGTTGACTAATTTTGTGAGTCCCAACCTGAGTCTCACTATAGGTTGAATATGGGCGTGACATAGGCCATGAAAAGTCTCACATAGCACAAGAGGGGGCTCCGATTTAGTGGATTCTTTTTTAGGATAAAACCTTAGTGGGGGCATAACCAGGTTGATGACTTTGCATTATAAAGGCCTTATGATAATCAGTTAGTCGTACGTTGAAGGAAGCGTATTATGGCTGACATTATAAGTTGAGTATCTCTTGTGAATAAAGTTGTATTACCTTGGCAGAGTGTATAAACTATCTGGATAGCCATGCCGACGATCATGGATATGCCGAGTAAGATTTTTCATGGAGTTAGACTTTGTTTTTCAAAAACTAGTTTAAATAAAATTGTTGGAATCTTTTTTGAGAAAGATGGTCTGGGTGGGATGCCTGTGGTTAGGTTAGTGTGGGTGATAGACATGCACTAACGATATTAATTTGATTAAATTATTATTTTTTACTTATTGTATTAAATTTAGTAATTTACATCTACTTTTGTATTTATTCAAATTTAGCTTTACGCTCAAATAACCCTATTATGCCTTCACCTGTTAACCTTACATTAATATTGCATTTCCGTGTAACTTGTGGAGTACATTTTTGTGCTCACCCTTACTTAGTTTTGTTTCTTAGAGGAGCAGTACTTCGGTGAGGACCAGAATGAGTAGGATGCATCCTACAGTCGTTTGTCTACAGGCAGACTGGATGAACTTCCTTCGCTTTGATTTAAATTTGGCATGTGGGCCGTGGATGTAAACTTTGGCCTTAAGCCCCATATTCAGTTAATTAATAATGTCATTATGATTTATATTTATCTTTGTTATCCACTGTATGCACTAGCTGATCCTGGAGTAGTGCAATTTACACAGAGGATCTAGAGGTGTTGTTGCTAGGTTTGACAAATTCTCTTCCATCGCACTTGCACACTAAACCACTGTTTACTTTGAAAATACATACTATTTCTTTCCTTCCACAAACACCACATAGCAATTGAAGAGATCATGTTCAAAAATAATATGATTTTTGTTACAAACCCACCATTTTGCTATTGACTCTAAGTTAACACCAATTTGAACACCAAGCACATCTGAAAGTTCTAAATAATTCAATTCAACTGTTCAAATGTATATGTGTAAACTAAAATTATCTTCGAATCATGAATTGTGACACACTTGAGTAGATGGGAATGTGTAACATCCCGGGCCAACATGAGCCTAGATGTCACCATTAAACTCTATTCCTTACCAATTTCAACCACTTTTCGCATGCTTCCAATAACAATACTCTAACCACAACTCACAAGATGTTCACTTAACACAAATTCAAACGACAATAAAAGAACAATGATTAACATTAACGAAGACCAACCAAATATATGTTTAACCAAAGATGCTTACCAAGTAACAACCATACTAATGTCATAATGTTCTTAGGGAAACCCATTAACCAAATGCTAAAGTTTGCATGAACCAAATTACTATTAATAAATGATTATATCTCTAAGTGTGGTAAGTGGAGCACCAACGATGCATTTAGTGATCATGTGATATTCTCTTTCCATGCATGTCATCTTCATCGATCACCTAAAAACAATAACATAAGTAAGGGTGAGTCAAGACTTAGCAAGTACATAATAAAACAGTAGCATCAACAACATTCATAATATCTGTCAATATATGCATCATATTACTTCTTTTTTTCTTTTCATCAATGCATTATCATGCAATGCAATGCCATGTCCTCGTGCCAACTTGTCATTAATGCATTATCATGCAACGCAATGCCATGTCCACATGCTATATTTTCACCAATGTATTATCATGCAATGCAATACCATGTCTACATGCATCTCTAAGCTCATACCGGTATAGCTGAGGGAACGCCCATCAACATTCACCTTCTCCCCTCCATCTCGTGGATATGCCGACCTCTCTAGGTCTTACTCAAGAGCGCTTTGGATTAGTCATATAGCTTTCTCTCTGACCTGGTTCATGCACTCTGGACTAGCTATATTACTTACTCACCACCTTGGCTTATATGTTTTTTCTCATGTTATGTATGCAAATGATGCAACATTACCAATACTCATTTACCACATTCTACATTACCATAAGCTATTATCATCATTCTTTCAACTTCATTAAACCACAACATATGAAACAATACACATGGATATAAATATAATCATGGCAAGTAAAGCAGGTACCCAATACAACAATAAGTAACTATCTATTGTTATACCATGCACTTGCCTTTAACTACACGGAGTGGAGCGATGTGTGGAATACATCAAACCCGTAGCAACTTCACCTACAGTAAAAAACTCATCTCAACATATGTCACAGCGGTATAAAACATCAAACAAAAGCAATATTGCTCCTACGCACTTCCCATCCAACTATCCCCTCTTCATCGGGCAACTCTCCCCATGTCCCGGTGATCAAAACATCATAACTCTCAGTTCAGAAACCCTAACATGACAAATCTTATACCTTCTGGAATCTATATGTGAAAGATGGTTGAAATTGACAAGGAATAGAGTTACTAGTGACATTTTGGGCTCATGTTGGCCTGGGGTGTTACATACTGCATACCAGCCTTTGGAGCCGTAGGCTGATTTTGGTTCCTCGCCGTGTCATACAACTGTCAACCGTTCAGCTAGTATTGAGTTATTGACATTGACTTTGTCGTAAATGATGTACTAATTTTATGATTTTTGGTGTTATTATGTACCAATGGCATAAAGTTTAAATACTTTTTTTGTGTGTTTCAATGCTAATATCATGTGGTGTTGTGTTGTTGTGCCTTGTGGATAGTTAATTTGTTTTATCAAAATAGGCTGACAAGTCCAAACATGGGTTTGAGCAATGCTCTTTCTCCTTTGACAATGTGAGGAGGTGCCGGCTAGTTTCTGACATGGCACCACTTGCAACCCACATTATTGTTAGTTTGTGATGTTCCGTCGTTGGGATAAATATGATTTGCGATTTTTGAGACACTAGCTATGAGCTATAACATAGAAGAGAAAGACATATTTTCCCCTGCTGGAATATGTGACATTCTGATTTTTCAGAGCCTTTTTGAAGCTTTTAAAATAAAAATAACCATTTGGATTTTTCTTAAATTAATTAAAGCTTAATATGAATTTTCTACAATTAAAGAGATTTAATATGAATAAAATAAACTTCAATTAATTGAAAACCTATTTTATTTGGATGTCTTGTGCTTCAAGAAATTTCTGGATTCTTCTGAGATTTCTTCGGGGTTATTTGTTATTTTATAGACTCAATTTAATTTAAATCAAATTTGAAATCGTTAAAACCCCTAAAACCCTAAATAGGCCTTGGTCAAATTTTGTTAGTCTGGCCCATTCCCTCATGCACTCGGCTCAATCCTCCAGCCCATCTCTTTCCTGCACCCTGGCTCGCTCAGCTCCGTCTGGTCCGGTCCAACCTCGTCCGCCTCCGACACGTATCGCGCCCGCGCATGCTGTCTTCCTCCTGGACTCCGTCGGCGCTGCCGTGCACGTCTCAACTCTGGACTCAACTTTTGTGTTGCCCCAGGTCTCTTCTCCACTGGGTATAAAGCGCCGCCTGCCCACCCGTTGTTTTGCATCTCGGTTCGCCTAAGCCCTTGTTGTCCGTGTGAAGTTTGCTGTCGAAGCCTTCCGCACCGTCACTGCCTCCATCTTCTTTGGCTCCGGTTGTCTCTGTCGCTCATCGGTCGGTCTTTGCTTCGCCGCCGGTAATCCCCCGTCGAGTTGCTCCGCCTCCCCGTGCACCTCCTCCGTTGTCCAACACGATCAACGTCCGCCGCCTCCTCCCTCCACCGCAGTCTTTTGTCACCCACCACCGGCCAAGATTGCCACCCGCTTCGGCCAGCCACTGCCTCACCGGCTAGTCTTCACCTGCCAGCCAGCCGTGCACTCCTCAGACCACATGCACATCGCCTCGCCTTGACCATGATGCTATTGCCTCGGTTTGCACACCATGCGCTGCTCCGCCCGCCCAAAGCGTCACCTCAAGATGCATGCCAACCACGCCGGCACGCATCCGTGCCTGGCTGATGGTTCGTCTCCTTGGTGGACCGTGTCCACAGTGCGCCATCACACTGACAAGCTAGGCCCACACGTCAGATAGCATTATGTTGTATACCCTTGAGTTGATCCGAGTCAGCAACCACGTAAGCAAGACACGTCAGCCCTAGGCGTACGTGTCTGCCATGTGTCAGTCCACGTGGATGCGACGTCAGCCTCTGAGTCGTTCCCCATGCCACATCATCTGCCAATGTCACATCACGTCACCCTGCCACGTCAGCCCTAAGAGCCCAGTCAGCCGCCATGTCAGCAGATGATGTCATAATCCCTATTTTTCTTTAGAAAAATAATTTGACCGAAAAATAAATTAGATGCTGATGTCATAATTACGATTTTCCTTTAGAAAAATAAATCTAGTAAATACTATTTTCCTTTTTCTTTAGATTTAAATATTCTGAGAGCACGTTCTTCTCTATTCTAGCTCTGATTGAGCCGATTCTTTTTCCTAAATTCATCTAAAATTAAGTTCTACCTTTTGGTTCTAGTTTTGATGTTTTTGGAGTTCATTTAAATTTTATTTTATTTAATTTGTGCCTCGATCGCTTTCTCTCTTGTTAGATCACATCTTCAAAGGAGCAGAAGCACCTCGAGAAGATCAAGAGTTGGTAACTGAGCAAGGCAAAAGCAAGTCATGTCCTTTGATCATGTTGAATCCAGTTTTTAAATATATATATATATATATTTATTATTTTGTTTTAAATTATGATGCATTGCTATTTTAATACAAACTTTGTACTTGGTAGTTATTGTCCAAATTGATTAATCCCTCATTTGATAATTTGAATACCATGATTCCATTGTCATCTACTTGCGTGGTTATACATTGAGTCTGCTTAGCCATGCTACTGTAGTACGTGAAGCTTATCATCACATGTAATCAATTAATCAATTTTGACTTAATGAGATATGCAATCATGGTGGTTAACCATAGTTATAAAATTTATGTACCATTACATGGGTAGTGTCATTGGTGTTGATTGTACGAAATAGTTTTCACTTAGGCGAATGATCGTGCAGTAAAGGGGTGTAGTTTGCACATTGGGATGTGGATGTTTCGCTTGGGGATTGTCTAAGGACTTAACTTTATGCGCCATTGATTTGAGCCTTACCGTACAACCACAAGTGTAAATAGGTATGACCTAGCCAATTAACTTGCAAAGGTTTAGTTCTGATATCACCAGTGGTTAGTGAGTACCAGGGTGTTCTGGTTTACTCACGGTGAGGCACAGGGATTTACTGTACTCACACGACGCAAGAGGGGGCTTCTGACTGTGGTGGATTTAACCTTTAGCGGTGAAACCTCATCGGGTGTTGTCTATCTAGATTGGTATGAGGTAAATGCTTTGTGATAAGTTATTTGAGTCTCATGCCTAAGAAAGTATGTTGGCTATTAAGATGACTTATCTCTTGTAGGTAAAGTTGTGCAACCTCTGCAGAGTGTAAAACTATTCGAATAGTCATATTCTTGGTTATGGATAATGCTCAGTGATTTCACACGTTGGGTAGGTTTTTCATAAAAATCTTGATCGGGTTGAGAGTAAGTTGAATGGAAAGTGAATGGTTAATTCACTTGTGATTCGTACAATCCTTTGATTATTAATTATTTATATATGCCCTTTCCAAAATTGTGTATTCAATCTACTTATTGTATTTATTCTAAATTGTCTCTTTCTGCAAAATAATCATTTAGCTATCCTTTGATAAGCCTCGTACCATTATATATTGTATCTTTGTTACAAATGACTTACTAAGTACTCTATGCACTCATGGCTATATACATATTTGCTCAGTTGCTAAAGAAGAACCATATCTTTGACGGCTTCACGAATTAGAACTTTGCTCCCTAGTCGATTGTCTATGTGCATGTCAAATGGCTACTATACTTGTTTATGTTTTCTGCTGTTAGTTTCTGAAGCCCTTCAGGCTATTATCTGTATGCTTGGTCATAAGGTCGCAACTCTGATAATTAATAATATTTTAGTCTTTTATTAGTAAATCGTGATATGGTCAATATTTCATCTATCTTTGCACTGTGTGCACTAGCGCGATCCTGGACTAGTGTAGAATATACAGGAGAGTCCAGATTTGCATATTCGGGTCTCGACAGTATATAACTGTTGTGTTCGTTTTATGGTATTTTGGAATTTTACAGTTCTTTGTTGTCTTCTGACATGTTTTTGCCTATGTACTAAGGTATATGCATAGGAAATTGATGAGCACAAGACAACACTGCTCCTTATGAACAAGGCTGATCTCTTATCGCTGAACGTCAGGTTTGGTAATTCTATCTTTGTTATGTATCACTATTATGCAATAAAGATTTTTAGCACTCCGTGGTATGATATTAAAGATATTGAATGTTTGAATGTCCGCTGAAGCTTAACTGTGGACTGTGACTCTTGAGATCAAATGGGCTACGCATAGACTATACTCTTGCATTTACAAAGAATGTGCAGCCACATGTACATGTGGTTTTGCATTTTTTTCCTATAGCCTATGGATTGTAATTGGCACTTTCATTTTGCAAGCTTGTTTTAACATTTTATAGTTACTAACATTTTTGTCTTATTTATGCAGGGTTAAAGATTGGAATTTTTTGTACGAATAATCTATTTTTTATTCTAAATTACAGAAATACACCCGCGGCTACATTTTTTTTACACAAAAAGGCTCCATTCGCCCAACGAGAGAGCGACTGGAGCCAGTCGCCCAATGGGGTAGCGACATGCGGCCAATATGATAACAGTTGAGCGAATAAATGCTGTCGCTAGAGAGTTAAGCGACTGGAGCTCCAGTCGCCCAATGCTCAGGCAACAGGGGGGTTAAAAAGGACCGCGCGCTCGGCCGCCGCCCCCACCCATTCCGCGAACAGCCAAGCCAAGCGACCGAGAGAAGAAAAGAGAGGAGAAGAGGAGAGGAAGGAAGGGGAGAAGAGAAGAGGAGAGGAAGGAGGGGGAGAAGAGAAGGAGGGGAGAAGAGGAGAGGAGGAGGTGGAGAGGAGAGAAGAGGAAAAATCAGATTCAGGTATTGTTTATTTGGTATATTGTATTTGCAGTATGTTTTTTATGTAATGTTAGTGTTAGTAAAAATTGTAGATGTAGAAAATTTAGTATAGGAAATTTTTAGTATAGAAAATTCAGTTAACATAGTTATAGAAAATTAGCAGGCGTAGAAATGGAGAGGGGAGGAAGAAGCAATAGTACGTGTATATGTAGATAGAAATAGCTAAAAATTGTAGATGTAGAAAATATAGTATAGGAAATTTTTAGTATAGAAAATTTAGTTAACGTAGTTATATGAAATTAGTAGGCGTAGAAACGGAGAGGGGAGGAAGAAGCAATAGTACATGTAGATGTAGATAGAAATAGCTAAAAATTGTAGATGTAGAAAATTTAGTATAGGAAATTTTTAGTATAGAAAATTTAGTTAACATAGTTATAGAAAATTAGCAGGCGTAGAAACGGAGAGGGGAGGAAGAAGCAATATTATGTGTACATGTAAATAGAAATAGTTAAATATTTGGTATACAAAATTTATTAAAAATATAGTTTTAGAAAATTAACAATCGTAGAAGCGTGTAGTTGTGTATAATTTAGGGAACATAGTTTTAGAAAATTAGCATTAGTAGGAATTTGCATGCGTATAAAATTGTAGCTGTAGAAAATTCAGTCACCATAATTACAAATTAATCGTCCACTGAAATTTGTACGTATTAAAAAATTTAGTAAATATTTATGTTAGAATTTAATTAATTCGTATGTAGAAACGTTGGAAAAATATTGGAAAAACCGGTAGGAAGTTCATAGTACGAGGTTATTGTAGTGGGTTATGACATGCGAACGATCGGTGAAATGTAAATTGCAGCATGTCGGTACTTTGGTATTATGTGATGAGATTTGACATGTCGCAAAATTGAAACATATATGCAAGCCGACACTTACAAGTTCTATTTAATGTTAGTTTACATGCAATGTTTTTTGGTTCCTTGTAAGTGCTAACTTGAACTCTTTTTGCAGGTATGGCTCATAATGGTCGTGAGTCGGACTAGCGGTTCCCCCTATTGGATGAGCACGTGGACCGCCTGCATCGCACTTCCCGTCGTGTGGCACCTACGGGGAGCGCCGACGAGCTAGCTGAGCTGGGAGTGGTTCGGACACGCACACGTCGTGTGGCCTAGAGACTTGACCTCCGTTGGACAGTCAGGTTTGTACTCCACCAGCATTTTAGTGTTGTCGTAAGTACGTTCCGTGTTGACCTTCACTTTGTTTGCAGGCTACGGGATGCTGTGCTTACCCTCTTGCCTGGATGGTGCAGGCCACTGATGAGGATGGACCCGTCGTGGCCGCGGGCGACGTCGTGGAGCAATCACGATGCTTCCCGTTCGACCGTTCCCTGCTAACGGCTTTGGTGGACCGTTGGCGGCCCAAGATGCACACTTTCCACCTCCCATTCGGGGAGATGACGCCTACCCTGCAGGATGTGTCCTGCCGCTGGCCTTCGATCGCGGAGCCGCTTCCTCCCACTTGGAGGCCTCTACCGAGTGGGCTACCGACCGCTTTCGGCAGATTCGAGGGGTTCCTTCCGCCGGGTGCCGCAGATGACTACTACATCTTCCCGGCGAGTCAGACACACGGGCCGTCGTTGAGGTGGCTCGCATAGTTCCAGATACGTGCTCTTTATAATCGGTCATGTTGTCCAAGCTCTTATTTGCACTATTACGTACTAATAACATCTTGTTTGTATTCAGGTGGAGCGAATGGATCCAGAGGCGGACGATTACCAGGTCTCGCGCCACTTGGAGGCATACTTGTTGTGGCTGTTTGGTTGGGTGCTCTTCACCACTAGCTATGGCAACATCGTCGACGCGTGCCTCATCACTCATGCTCCCCAGGTCAGCTGGGGACCGGCCGCACTTGCTGCGACATCCCATGGCCTATGCGACGCGTGCTCGAGGATCAAGGCAAACTCGGTCCTTGCGGGTTATCCGCTGCTCCTGCAGCTGTAGTCGTTCGAGCGCTTCAGTCTCGGATGACCTTTGCTAGAGGACATGAGTCCGTACAGGGCAGAGATGTACCCCGGGGGAGACGTCGACCGGCCGACGATGGGTTCTATCTGGTGTCGTCAACGGGTAAGTATTACGACAATCAGTTATTTCCTTCGTATTAACGATGGTCGTATGTAACAACTGTTCTTCCTTGCATGTATAGTTCGCGCACGTGCAGGTCACACAGGCGTATCTGCCCTTTGTGGAATAGTTCGACCGCCTCATAGCTGACGACGTGCGCTGGGAGCCGTACTCACCTACGGCACTGCAGGACCGTTCTCCTGACGGGCTCACCACACTGTGCTGGTGTGACCGGGCTTTCTGGCTAACGCGCTAGAAGCTCGTGTACGATATCTTCGTAGAGGACTACGCGCCCCAGCGAGTGATACGTTAGTTTGGTCTACGTCAGGCGCTTCCTGTACCAGTCGGACCACCGCTCCCGCAGAGCATGCACATGTGAGTGACCGCTTCTCATAAATCTGTACGTACTTACTACTCTGTTTGGAAGCACTAACGAAATGGTCCTATAAGCAGGCACTCTAGAAAGCGAGTTAAACACGGCACAGACTGGACGAAGAAGATGCAAGGGTGGACTAAGTAGTGGGAGGGTGTGCTCGACGACCGCGTGGAGGAGGACCGCCCCTATAATAGCAGGGACTAAGTGGAGTACCTGCACTGGTACTAGGGGCGGACACGTACAAGACTTGTACATGTTGTTGACCCGCCCACCGAACATGTCGCCGCTCCGACAGACACGTACCCCGCGCACCTCACACGGGACGCTCACCTCGCGGTACATTACACGTAATGTTTAAAGATTCCCTAATAGCAATGTCGCTTCGATGATTGACCATTCTATGTTTTTTCCTTCAGACTGATGTCGGTACTTCGATATGGAGGGAGTCCGTCATTATGCTGGATAGGTTCACCGCAGGTGCGGAGGTGACCCACGAGGATAACATGAGCGCTTGGCATCGGATGGAGGCCTGGGGTAGACATATCGTAGCCTTGTTGTTCTGCACAAGGCTACCAGCGGTCTCCATAGCCACCCCCGGCGCATAGACATTTCGTCCACCGATGCCGCCCCGACCGGCGTGGCACTACTCCGGTGGTTCTACGTGGGTACGTCCTACACCACCTCACCCGGACGAGGCTGGGGGCTCTGCTTGGGGACGGCCTCGTACACCGCTAGGGCAACTATTCACGCGTCCCCCGCACATCCCTGGCTTCCCCACGTGGGGGGTGTACTCCGCGTCGTACGTCCCTCCTCTAGACATGATGGCACCAACTGGGGTACACATCGTCGGATCTCGCTTTTATCCCAATGCTTTATGTAGCAAACTAACGATATTATTGTTGCAGGTCTTTTTTGCCCCGAGCAGGGATATGGCGTCTCCTTGGGCCCGGACGATCCAGATCAGTACTTTTCGGACTGGCCCAAGCCGGCGTCCGGCTCTGCACCTCAGGGCCCCCCACAGAGGTTCTCACCAGGAGTGCCCTCACTGGTGCACCAAAGGGCACACAGGCAGCGGTGCAGCCCACTCCACGGCTCAGCGGTGGATGCGACGGTCTCCTGAGCGTCTTACGTTGTCTGGGCGTCATCACCCGTTGCAGCAGAGGATGGCCAAGCAGGGCCGTATGGGAGGACACAGACGCGGAGATGGAGGGGGATAGGGTGGTGACGAAGGGGGTGCTGGGGATGCTGTTGGGGGACGATAGTCCTCACTGTACACTAGTTGTTCATGTACTGTTTATGTTTGTTATTTACGTAGTTAACTTTGACTTGTATTGTGCCGAGTTTACTTCTACTTCTCCTTCCCTTCTCGATGCGCCATGATACTATATTATCTCATCTTTTCGCATTCAATGATCCACATAGCAAGTCATCTAACAATATTTTGGCCGTATACGAATTCCCAGGTACATTACAATATCATTTACCATAGTATGTACCGATCGTTGTAAGGTCAATCGTTCTTAAAAAAATTCCCAAATTTTGTTATGCACCTACAATATACAATGAACATAAGCTTTTATTACAAATCCACCAGATTATTTTCCAGTTATAAATTATAAAATTGATAAAACATACAAAATTCAAGGGGCAGAGCTCCAGTCACCCTCTGGGTGGGCAACAGGGCTCCAATCACCCATGGGATGGCGACTGGTTCCAGTCGCCTGAGGGTCGGGCGACTGGAGCTATGTCGCCTGACCATTGGACGACTGGCTCCAGTCACCCTTCCGTTGGGCAACTCAAGCGTATTTGTGTAAAAAATGTAGCCGCGGGTATATTTCTGTAATTTCGAATAAAAAATAGATTATTCGTACAAAAAAATCTAAAGATTGCATGTGTTTTAATGATAGGTTCATCCGTATACTAATTAAGAGTATTAGTATATGTTCTATAGATACTAGTTTTGTGATATATATTGGAGAAAATGGTTCTGCTTTTCTTTTGTTTCATGATCATGAGGGAAAAGTAGATGCTTGATGAAAAAAAGGGGATTAATGATGAATGCCACACCCTGATCTGTTGTCTGCTTTGGAGGAAACTTTGTCTGCTTGTTCTTTGTTTGCTTCAGGGGTAACTTCTCTACGGTTTGTATTTGGTATTGGTTGGTACTTGATACATCATACGAAACTTTTGAGTTTTATGGGATATATGGGATCCCTCATGTGACAAGACCAATAATTAAATAGGACTACCTACATAGTTTCTACAGGATTTTGTAAGATAACTTTGAAGCGGCAGTGGTTTTTTACTAGTTAGAATGAGCTGAATCTTGGCTGGTCCAGTAAGATAGCAAGATTTCTTGTCTGTTTTTTGGAAAAGAACAAGATGGCAAGAAAGCTACGACATATCTTTGAAATAGATGTGATGTATTAGAGATAAGAAGACAATTCTGTGGCAACAAGCAAAGAAAGATCGAGCAGCAAGAGAAAAAAACTTTGTGATGCTTATTGCAAAGTGCTTCCTAGTTGAGGACCTAGTCTACATGTGCAAACTTGAACATTATAAACCATCCTTTCTAAAAGAACCCCTCAGTTTTTTTGGACTTCTTGACCACATAAACTTGTTCTATTTTTTTACCTTGAACATAAGCATACGAATATAATTTTATGTTTATTCAAACATTAGACATCATTCATTTAGGTTTCTATTATTCATTCAATAACTTTGGGTTTCAATTGATATTTTTTCGTAGGGTAAGATAATGACCAAGGCTGAGCTCCACTGAAGCATGGTTACTGGTTAGAGATGATTCACTGCTGGCTTTTGCTAGACAAGATCTGTGTTGTCAAGTTATCATGTGATGTGTGAAGTTAATTGACCTAGTGATGTACTTGGCTATGGGCAGTTCTTACTTGTGGACTGTGTGGCATGTAGCTTGTAGCTACTACTTGCTTAACTAGTCTCTATCATCTACTTGCTACTTTGCTAGCTAGAACTTACTACTTGTTTAACTTGTCCTTGTCATTGTGTCATAAAGTTAAATTTGCTTGTTAAGATACTAATGTAGTTTCATTATGGACATGTAGTATGGTTGATTGATCCTCATACGTACGATATATATATAGTTTTTGTTTTCGCGCATTATCCGACTAAATATTCATGACCGAGATTTACCGTATTCGGAGCGACATGTATTCGCTCCGTATTCGTGATCGAGAATATCCGCATTCGTATTCATATCCAACACTATCCGTATCTAACTCCGACAAAAAATATGGAAAAAGATACGGGATGAGCAATATCCATCCGTATCTGCTCCGTTTGCACCCCTACTCGCATGCTACTAGTGGTGAAGTGTCCAACTTTGGGTTCCCAAGTATTTACTCACTAACCCTTTGGGATCTAAGACTTGGGCACCTTCTTCTTCCCATATTTAGGTACCAGGATGTGTGATGGAGAATATGAACTTGATTGGTTCCAATCTTCTTCCTCATCACGTGATCGGGAAACTAGATGGTTCTCTACTCCCTTTGATGGTCTTCAAGAGGCATACGCTTTTATGTATGGTGTCTTCACCTACTTTGTGAGCTATCTTATACCCTTATGCATTTACATTCAAGTTTGATCACTCTTAGCAGGTTGTGCTTATATATGTGCTCACTTGTACTGTATTATCATGTTTTACTCTTACTACACTTATGTCATGCCTTTATATTTACATTGCTCGTATGTCCATGTGCTAGCTAATTGTTCATGATTTGTATATATATGAGTTTTATTATTTTGAGTATGTATCATTCTTGAGACATCATGTATTATGCTCTTGCTAGTCTATTGCTCTATATATTATTGTGCTTGCTTGATGTCATTGTCCCATGTATGCGCATGATTAGTACCATGTCATATTTTCTGTATACCTGGTATTGTGATATGTCAGTTGTGGATACATGAACTTTTTCTTGTTGTCATTAGCATGTGCTCTTGTTGATTCATTATATGTCATTCTATGCTTGTTCATGCTCATACGTGCATATTCTAGGCTATTGAGCATGATTTCCATGGATGTATGAACTTGGCTTTGCCACCATGAACTTGTGTTGTATTAATATATTCACTATCATGTTTTTGTGATATCTTGCTTTATTTATCCATGTGTTACTAGATATCCATGATTAGCATACTTTAGTCACACTATTATAAAACAAGCTATATTGGACGTCTCACCACAGACGGTTCATGTGGAGTTGTCTGTGCTTTGATTATTACAGATGGTTCATAATTAAAACCATCTCTAAAACTATCACAGACGGTTAGGTTTAAAAGCCGTCTATGATATACGCATTATCATAGACGGTTTTTAATTAGAATAGTCTATGAAACTATCACAGACGGTTTTTATTTACAATCGTCTATGTTTTGTCCTTTGTCGTATGAACTATAGAAGCTATTGAGACGAGAGACAAATTCAAGGAAAATTTTTATTACAAAAGTCTCAAAAAAAGATATTCTCAGATCTTAGTCTTGTGGGCTTCATACGCTTCTTCTTCAACTTTTGGAGTTAGAGGATCAGCCACTGAGTTCTCGAATGCCGTGAAGATTGTCCTTGCCCTATCCACTTCCTCCTCTAGTCTAGAAAAATCATTAGCATGGCCCATAATCTCAAAGAGGATGCCATGATTGTTGGTGATATGCCCTAGAGGCAACATGGAGATGTTGAATATATCACATACTATGTTTATGATACATTGCTTTGTTCCTTGAAATAGACATTATCATTATTGATCAATGAGTATGTGACTTGTTCATGAGACTCTTAATGCCAAAATGTTGCTATTTCTAAATGATCCCTGATTATATTTCATATGAGGAACAAATATGATTCAAAGATCAGCATATGTATTGATTGATGATCATGTCTCATGGATCGTGGTATGGAGATACCAAATCAATAATATGGACATGTGTTAGTGAATATATGTTGGATAGACCCGCCATGAGACACTGCAGAGATTCCATGTGTCATCAGTTGGTCTCAAGTAGTGTTTATGTGGAATCCTTAGACTTGAGATCATCATGGTTCCTAGCATGCGTAGTAGCTTATTTTGGGACTACTAAACACTACTCCGTAACTGGGTAGTCATAAAAGTAGTCTTTGGGTTTGCCATGAAACATGTAGTGGGATGTGAATGATCAAGATAGAATTTGCCCCTCCTTATGGGAGAGATATCTCTGGGCCCCTCGATGTAATGGATTATGAAAGTGCATGGCCATGCCAAGATGATTGAGGAGTCAATCACGAGTTTATAATTGTCAGACCCGGATTTTTCAATCCAGAATCTTCTGTGATTACGGCATTATTCCCTGGATCAGTAGATAATGCCCACAGGTACATTGCTGTATCATGTCATACATCGCTTAAACAATATTATTACAAACCATGGTTCCAAATTAAGCCACGTCGGGCAATCGTTTACAAAAGGGGGCACTTCGGCCGAATATCATCATTACATGTGAACAGCGGAAGAGAAAGCAAAAGTAGGGCCATAACCTCGTGCAAGCGGCGGGGGTAATGTGTGTGTGTATATTACCTAGGATAGATAATATACGTGCACACAATGCCTTAGGTCTAACTTGTCTAAGCTCAGAAAAATACGCGAGACGACCTAATTCCCATCGTCCTTCCTTCCTTACGTGACGGGGCATCTTCATATTCATAATGGTCTGTGTCCTGTCTCTGTTTTGATAATGCGAGTGTGAGCACACTAACCACCGTGCTCAGCGAATCATCACACAAAATGCAGTAATAGAATGTTGGCTGATCAAGGGAAGGCTCTAGGTTTATTTTATTTTGCCAGGAGAAACTGTCTTTTCAATACATGCTTAGAAATCCCTATGACCTAGCGGTTTATGAAGGACAAATTTTCTCGAAATAATTGTATTATTAGTGCAGAGACCATCCACCGTTACATAGCCTCTGCACTTTACAGCACTTTTTGGCATTATAGCTGCCTATCTTACCACTGGGACGACACCCAGGACAAATCCAAACTAGGGCCTTTCCTGCCCTATGTTTTTCCAATTTACCACAAGTTATTTCTGAAACAGAACTATATCTAGTTAAGTCCCCATGTTTGCCCATGACCGTGGGCACGGCTATTCGAATAGTTTTGACTCTGCAGAGTTTGTACACATTCCCCACAAGAGACTGCCAACTCGTTGCCCCACATGATTCCTTAGTCATATGGTTGAGCAGACCGTCACCGTAACCTTTCAAGATATCTAGCCTCTTTCGTCATCTCACCCTATGGGCTTATCCCACTTGCGGTGGGTCCCATACGCTTACGGGATGTTTTCCACAATCACTAACGCAGTAGGGCTCCACTTCCCGCAACGCTTAGGACGGTGGAAAACTTCACCTCCCTTGGTGTCCCTTTAGGCCTTCCTCGCCCTTGCAAATCCACGCCTATCCACTACCAGTGAGATGAGTCCGGGGGTTTCGATAAATCTACTTAGCCAGGTTGTAATTCTGAGACTTATGGTTGTCTTGTTTACAGGCTAACGTGACAAGATTCGGTCCTTATGGTTATCTGAGTGGTTCTACCACATCCCAAACTCTTTGTGCTTCCCCTGCACCACATACCAGCCCCCACATCATCCACTCAGATACTAAGCAAGTTTGAGGCTTTTGGGAGCATAAAATAACAGTTCCAAATTTTCTCCAGTCATTCTCACCATGACTGCCCAAATTACTATCACATTTGCAAGTGAAATACTTTGGGATAACTATCATCCCCGGTTATCTAGCAATACTAAGCAGTACGATATATCATAACTTTATTTGTGAAAACTACATTATGCTAGTTTTACTAAGGCGACAAGGTTCACATATCCCAAAGGTTGCACAGGTACTACTAACAAACATAGTAATAGGTCTATATCTAAAATCTAAGAAATTTGAACATACTTTAGCACATAAAATAATAGCATGCACTTGGATAGTGTAAAGAAAAGTAATTTGCATAAACAAGGGTTCAATATGATCAAGTGATAACTCGCCTTGGTCAAAGTGCTCGAGAGGGTTGGGGTTGGAATCTGCATTGCTGCCTCGGCCTCTTCTTCTTGAGTCTCGTAAGCTATTTAATCCGTGCGAAAATTTGCAATTGAAAGTAAAGCAACAAATCAATCCAAATAACACCAGAAATTCAGATAAAATCTAAAATTATGATACCAGTGCCATTTGATAGATCTTGAATTTAGATGCATTTAGAAATTTTCTCACCCGATTTGGAGTTAAAATGAAGAAGTTATAACATTTCAAAGTTCTCAGTTTAAACAAAATCTAAAAATTATTAAACTCTGACAGGTGGGGCCCACTAACGGTGAGCCACCCACGCACTGTGCCGACGGGTGGCGGTCGCCGACCATGAGGCCCATGCGTCGGCTCGGGTTGCCTTGCACTCGGCCGACGGGTGGGGCCCATCTGTCGGCAGGTCCACGGACCCGCGGTACCGACAAAGGGCCCACTGTCGCATGAAAATAAAAGAAAGGCTCAACCAGCGAGCCGGGGCTCGAGCAGCACGGAGCCGTGGGGGAGAGTTGGCCGCTAGCCGAGGGAGGGAGGCTTTGCCTACCCCTTAAGGATGTTAAATCCTTTTGAGGTGGCCGGGAGGCTGCCGAGTAGTGAGGCAGAGGTCGGTGAGGGGCAGCGGTGGCGCCGGCGAGGTGGTCGGAGAGGTTCGGGCGGCGAAATGCAATCTTGGCGCCGAGGTGAGGCTCGTTGTGGTGGCGACGAGGGCGGGAGGGCGGGAGGTGGCCGGCGACGTGGCTCAGCGGTGGCAGGGGTGCCTCCGTGTGGCGAGATACTGGCCGGGAGGTCCGGGAGGCCGGGAATGGGTTTGTGAGGCTCGGAGATGGAGTAGGAGCTAGGAATTTAGCTCGGGTGGGACGGGTCGGTGGGGAGAGCGTCACGGAGTTGGGGAAGAAAATGAGGTCGTGGCGATTCTAGGGGTTTTGCGGCAATTGCAGAGGGAGAGGGAGAGGGAGTGCGGCGATACCGGAGAGGTCGCACGGCTTTTATAGGCTACCGAGGAGGGCGGCAAGGAGGGCTCGACCCATCACGTCGGAGTAGGCGGGCGTCAGCGACGGAGGCGGCAGCAGGCCCCAGGAACTTGGCGAGAGGGTGACCACACGGTCAGTTGCCTCATGACTTTCGCCGCAAGACGCTGGTTGGCGGCGCTTCGCACCACGTGACCGGCGATGCGACCGAGCAGAGGTCCTGGGCGAGGCGCCGCACTGTGGCGGGCGGGTGAAACCGGGCGGTGGCGGTGCATGGGCGCCACGGAGGGTGAGTTCTTGGGCGGCAGAGGGGAGAGCGGTAGCGGAAAAAGAGGCGGTCGGAGGCGAGGGCGGCGTTCGGACAAAGCGGCGCTTGTCCGAAAGCGGGCAGATACCGTCTGTTGCACGGCGCCGAGAGGAGTGGGCTGGGCAGCAGGCGGGCGGCGGAAGCGGCCGAGCGAGCGGCGGGGCGGGGAGAAGAAGAACAGGAGCGAGGGCGGGTCGCGGGGTGGGCGGTTGGTGGGCGGCGAGTATGCCCCAAAAAATATTTTTTTAATTTTTCTTTTCTATTTTATTTAATTTCACTTATTTCTTTCACATATTTGCAAATATGAAAATATATACATATATATTTCTAAATCCCTATCTTTAAGGGGAGCTCATCTACACATTTTTATTCATTTAAAACCCCTCATTAATTATTTCCATCTTTCATATATACATATTTGTATTTTCCTATATACTTTTTAAATTTGTTTTTCTCTCTCATTTCCTTTGCAAAGATTTAACCCTAAAAATATAACCCATTACTTAGGATCAGCTACTTTCTTTTTGACACTGGATCATCTTTTCAGATTCTCATTTTATTATTTTATGTTCTATTATTTCATTTCTTTTGCCCATTGAAAATCATCAGCTCTTTAATTAAGA
This sequence comes from Bonia amplexicaulis, assembly GCA_036346245.1. Classification (NCBI taxonomy): domain Eukaryota; kingdom Viridiplantae; phylum Streptophyta; class Magnoliopsida; order Poales; family Poaceae; genus Bonia; species Bonia amplexicaulis. The sequence goes on from CM070737.1 coordinate 24,534,695, forward strand.
AATGTTCTAAGAAAATCAATTTCAAATCAAAATCACAGCAAATAAATGCAAGAAAATTTTATAATCCAAAATTTAACTTTTCAGGATGTTACAATAATCCATCACGGAATCGAGAGAGTGATTGAGCTATTAAGAGGATGACACAGGTCTCGCCTTGAGCTTAATCTATATCATGAGGCAAAGGATTAGTACATGAGAACATTACGAGTTCACCGATATGATCTTTACGTATACATTGGGGTTAATATGTCTTACTAGAGACCGCTATTAACGTGGTGACCGGAAAGGTGTTTACGGTCGCGACCAAGTATCGTGAACCTCTGGTCGCACACTTAACGGGTTGGAACACTAATTCGAATGTGATTCGGATGTGGGCTCAATTCGGATAGAGATCCGGATAGACTCCTATTGGGCCTCGGTCCACGAGGCCCAAGTGAGGAGGTCTATATATATGGAGGCGAGGGGCTGAGGGGTATCATCAGATAATCCCGAGCTAATCCCTAGCCGCCACCTCCAGAGCCAAACCCTAGCCGCTCGCGTCTTTGGTACACTCGCGATCGGCTGCCCATTCCGGACGTGTGGATACCGGTGGAGGCGCGCTCGTTGCGGTGTTGATTGGCATCAACAACCTCTGATTGGATCCGCTCGTGGTGTGGTTGATCGCGTGGAGGAGCGATCGGTTCGGGACGATCGACTACTTCCACTACTACCTCGACGCGTGGTTGGATCGGCTTCTCCAACTCTTCTTCATTGCACTGGCGTCTAGTGGTAACGATCCATGATCCCTCCTTAAGCATGATGTCCTTGTGTGCGCGGTAGAAAAGTTTTGTTTTCTGCTTGCGTAACCTTCGCGCGATCCTTTAATGATAAGCTTCCTTAGAATCGGGCGCTTCTGTTTGATCGGCAATGTTATCCATGTGTTTTGTGCACATTGCAGAGAAGAACGAGGTTGATGGCAATTTCTCTTTCTTGAGCGGCAATGAGACACCTCCGTCGACGGTAGATGATGAGGTCCAACTGACGGATGGAAGCGAGTCGAGGAAGGAGAGCAGGACGTGAGCGGAGGAGCTGCTCCAAACGTAAATTGTTGACCGCCTGTGTAAGGTTGCGACCGAACAACTCATGGTGGATAGATGAGAGGAAGGAGATCAAAAGAATATTAGATGCCATTATTGAGAAATCTGGTGAAGAAGATGAGAGAGAGGACAGTTTAGAAGAGCTGGATTAGGGCGCGCATATTTAAACATTATCACAGATGGTTCGTATACCAAATCATTTCTGATATTAATATCATAGACAGTTCATATACCAAACCATCTCTGATATGTGACTTATCATAGACGGTTTGTATAATAAACCGTCTCTGATATGTGCACGCGGTAGCACTAGCCAGGCCGTGACCAGCTTTATCGCTAGAGCCCTACGCGCTCCCGGGAGATTGAGGAGGCACTAACGCCGGGGACAGTGTTAGGGAGCAAATAGGAGGAGCCTTGCAAAGTCGCGAGAGGAGAATGAGTTATTGTACCTGTGCCCTGATTGGGAGACGCCAGTCGGGAAGCGGCAGTGCCTATGGACCCCATATGTGGGCTTGCCGAAACAGCACCAACACCGCTTGAGCGCACTTCAGGAGCGACAAGGTACGCATCGAAGTCCGAGTCCTCAACGTGTGATGTCAGAGCAAATCGGAAGCCTACGTCCGCGGGCACAAAAGGAGACACTCGAGCACATTTTGCCGCTCGTGCTGCTAGAGATGCTTCGCAGATCGACGAGGACGGAACCACACCCTCGGGGGAGTCCGCGACCTCATTTCCCATAGCAACCTCGAGGCCTCCAACCTCGCCACCAACGTCATCCGGGCCGTCCATAGGGTTCATGCCACCAGGGGCACCTAAGCTACCTATCAAACCAGTCTGCTCAGCCTCATGGTCCGAGTTCGATAGTCTGCGGACTCCGACTTGCTTGGCACGCCGGTCTCCTCCAGTTTACCCGACTCATTGGGTCGAGGAGGCGCCGAGCTCAACGGCTCGACCACAAGGGGAGAGCGAACACCTCGACGCGAAGGGGAGGCCTCCACTCCAGTGCCAGCGCACGGACGTGGCCGAGAACTGTTGGGCAAGGGATGATCCAGCACAGGGATGCCGAGGGCTTGGCATACTCGGTTCACCTGAGCAAGGTTCGACGTCAACGATGCCCGAAGGTTGTGCTTCTTCGTGATATACGGCCCAAGGAAGAAAGCCACATCACTCTTAGCGTCCTCAAGGGTAAGTGCTACCATGAGTAGCTAATGGGGTCACCAGCGAGCTACCACATAACAACTGCAGCAGTGACAGTGCAAAGTTCTTACCCGGCTCGGTTGGCTTCAGCAGTGAGGCAACGCTGGGGCACAGGCGATTGTCGCGGACGGGGCTGGATTGAACATGCCACAGATGGGCCAGCAAGGACACGCCGAACATGCAATACTCCTCTATGAGGTCCCGCATATTGAACTGGAGGGTGACCCCAAATAGCCTCCGCACACGCTGCTCGTCTTTGCGGTCGAGCGTCACCGACAGAGACATATTGAAGTCCATTGGGCACCCCGACCACTTTAGATGGCTGCATTCCTCCACCTGATGGTAGAACCACCGCCACATCCAGCTTGACTCCCACTTTGTCCTCGTCGAGTTCGCTGGGAACAGCTACATACATCCAGACCGAAGCATAAAATTGACGCTCCCTAGGTTGGAATACTCACCCTCGTTGAGTTTTTTTGGCTGGCACTGAGCGTCATGAAGGAAGCCGAATAGCGCTGGGCTCAGCCACATCATCTCCACCCAGGAGGCCTAGCTATAGATGGCTAGTCAGACGATAGCGTTGGGGGTCAGCAGCGCAAGCACCAGCACGTATAGCTGAAGAATCTCACCAACGAAGGCTGCCGTAGGGATGCGGAGCACGGTGTCGAAGTACGCAGCGAAGACGATGGTCTCCGACTCCTTCGGTCGGGACTCCATCTCACCGACGGGGGGTAGGCAAACCGCCTCACGTCCTAAAATCTTCCCGTGGTGCACCAGTGACGAAATCAGCTCTTCGGTTGCCAAAGTCGGGCCCAACATGTTCGTGCAGACGTCATTCACCTTCTTCACTGCCTTCCACTGCTTGTTGATGGTTGACACGTCACGCTCGACTAGTTCGTACTCCACCTCGGTCGCCAACGAAATCCCATGACTGAATAAGCCATCGTGACTAGAGGAAGCGCTTGCGGCGTTGCACGGAGAACGTTGATCGCCGCCACGAACCATCGTTACACCGGACAGGCCAACGGAGCGGCTACAGCACAAGCACTTGGAGACACGATGTAAATGGCATAGCAGAAAGCGCGGTAGTGGTGAAAGCGGTAGCTACAGGGAATGGTACAATCAATGGCAGCAACCAGCACGCACAAGGAGAGGAGGAAGACCAAGTAGAGGGGTTCCTCGCCAAAGACACCGGTTTTAAAGGCTATACCTTTTTTGGGCGTGTCTCAGGAACACGCGAAGCATGAAACGACACTACGTGCTGCGCCAACCGTGGTCGCACACGTGTCCCGCACTACAGCACGGGCAGACGACCGAGCTCGCCATGACTAAGCCTATGGGCCAACTACTCCACAGGCCGAAGGGACGGATGTGTCAAAAAGCCTGGTGGCATGGTTTTGACCTGCAGGAGTTGAAGCCCTTTACTATGGGAGACTACTATTATAGGGGTGGCCCTCACCTAAATCCATTCGGCCTGCTGGGCCAAAAGGCCCAATAATACATATAAAAAGACACATATATCCCTAGTATAATACGCCAATGTGGATGTATTATTGTAATCATGCCCTATGGCCATGTATGTACACAGCCCGGGCTTCGAAGAGAGTCAGGCGAGTCTATTTTCTATACTCTATTAGTTTTCTTATTTACTGTTTGGTCGGTAGCCACAATAATAATCTTATCAAGTGGTGTGGTATGTTTATTATATAAATTGTGAATCCAAAAGTTGATGGCACTGTTTCTTCAATGGATGTACTTCAGTAGCAACAATTGTAAGTGTCGACTGCATAATTGCTCAAATTGTAGCCGGAGCAGCAGTAGTTGACATTTGAACAAAATTTATAATTTCAAGATAGTACAAGAAAACTCTACATGGACTAAAAGAATCGAAGTAATTAAGGACATCATGTCATATGGATAGAGTTCAAAACGTCACACGCTAAACAAGATTTGCTCAGGAGTGCTTCAACTCAAGCGGCGCCACCGGGACGTAGATGGTTATTGCCGGGATCAACACCGGGTGCGGTGGATGCGCATACGGGAACATATACACCGAGAATCACCTGCCAGCTCCATGGAATGTCATCGTGCCGTGCTCCATGCAGTAGGACATTAATAGATAAGAGTTAAGATGGAGACTCTAGAGTTAGGATATGACTAATCTTTCAAGATTTAGAAAGATTTGCTATAAAGAATTCTAGATAAATCCTATTAGGATTTGAGATTCTACTCCTATTTGAATTGAAGAATGGTTAGGAGGGACTATATAGGGTGACCATGGAGAAGCGACCAAGCAACAAACAATCAAGCTTACTCATCCAAAGCAGATGACGCATGAGAGAATTAGAGGCTAGAATATTCTTTATCACTAGATTCTTGTATAGTGCAATGATCCAAAGATTCTAAAAGATTTAAGAGGGTTATAAGTGAGTGACAGTCACTTGTACTCTTTTAAGATTATGCTTAAGAATTTGGGGTCAATTTCACCAAATCTTTCCCGTCGTTGTGGTTGCTTTAACGCCATTACTTCGGTTTTTCTTTGAAATTCATCTTCTTCATTTTTGATACCATACACGCTCGTGCTATATCTCAGAAACTCTGAACCGATCCGGGGCTGCTACGCATAAGAAGAGATATCAAAGTGTACTAGTAGACTAAGAAAATGTATATAACAATAAAACTTAATAATGCACCTTCAATCAATCTACAATAAAGAATGCAGAATGTGTGCATAAAAATTGCACTCCTAAAAGAATGAATGTTCATGAGGACTCCTTTATATCCTAAATCCAAAACAAACGTGGTAACCAAACTTAGACTGATACTCTCTGTCGCTTTTTCCTTTTTCTTTTTGTGCGAGGACTTAGGCGACTGCTATAACAGGAACTCTAGAAATAATGCTAACTCTCAAGTCTCAATCTATCCTCCAATTATGAAAGAAAATCAACCAGGAGTGAAGCTTAACCCTAATGTGCGATTCAAATGCCCACAAGGGGGAGGATTGGAGGCCCTGCAGCTCGACGACGACGCTTCTCCCTCACAAGGCGCAGCTGCTGCAAGCGTACAGCCCTCCTCATGGTGTTCCATCGACATTGATCTCGCATCTTCATCCTTCTTCACACCGTAAGGCATGTAGCCGGAGTAGTCGTGCTGTGCCTCCGTTGTCGTTGGTTGCGCCTCCGGTGTCGTCGGCAATGCCGGCGGCATCCACGACTGCACTGCAGAGAGAAAATCGGGAGCGTCGGGGGGCGGGCGGTGCTGGACGGCGTGGCGCCACAGCTCCAGCTGCTGCTGCACGGCGGCGAGCTCGTCCTGCGCGCTCTGGAACTCGCGGGCGAGGGCTAGGGCAACGCCGTATGCGCCGAGCACGGGGTCGGCCGCCCGCGCGTCGGCCTCGTACATCATGGACTTCATGGCGTCGTCCCGGTTCTGCGGGCCTCCCTTCTCCAGGAAGCGGAGGATGTTCTTGATGCCGAAGAGGCGGTGCGCGTTGCGGAAGCTCCCGGGCTGGTCGGCCGGGAAGTAGGGCGCAAGGGGGCACCCCGGCGCGCACTTTCGGCGCTGGTGCTTGCACGCGGAGCACGCTGGATGCTGCGGCGGATAGGGCGAGGTGGACGAGCGGCCAGATGAGAAGTCTGCCGTTGCGGTCGATAGCGACGATGACGGCGGCGATGGGGACGTGGACATGCCCGGACAGCAGCATCTTCCTGCCAAGGAACCCTCGATCGAGATCGATGGAGAATAATGGCCGGCACGGCGGCGGGCGGGCAGACGTACGGTGTACGCCGCACGTGCGGGGAGTATATATATGGAGCTAGCGCCGTACATGCGCGTGTCGATGGATTGTGATGCGTGCCAGATTAGCCTAGTTTGTTATAGGCAGAGTCGTATTCGGCCAGCCAGCCTGGGGCCCTATAGAGCGTAGGAGGCCCAGCTCTATCCTTTAGGCTACAGTATTATGATATGTTTTTAACGGTTTCTTAAAAACAATTTTTGGCTTTTGTTACGGTATCTAACTTTTAAATAAAGTATTTTTTAAGATGAGATCTACAAGTTAATTGTAATACACGTTAAAAACTTAACATCTGTATCAACCAAAATCACAAGCGAGTATCTCTTTTCTTAATATCTATCACAAACAACCAAAACTTCAACCAAAAATCATAAATCGTAATAAAAAAAGAACAGACAACTAGTGAAAATATTTTAGCTAAACCTCGGGTCATTGCCTCGGTGACCCGATGCCTATCTCGCCTCTCGTTACAGGGATAGGTATGGATCGCAACAAACGCTGAGAGATAAGAGCAAGAAAGAATAAAACTACTGAAAGAGATTTCTCTCTGCACATTGTGTTCTTGTGTTCGTCACTCGTGTTCTCTTGAGTCGTGTATTAATCTGTGCTCGTGGTCACGTGGTGGTTGGCAAGTTTGATCGTAAAGCACTGGTTTCTTAATTAGCAGTTATCAGCACGACTGTACCTCAATCAATCTACGCATATGTTGTCTGACCTGATATGAAAATCTTGTACAGTTGCGTACATGGATCGATCTTGGAGGGGATGGTTGCTATACTACTGACTGCCAACAATTCAATCCAACGTGGTAGCTAGGTCAGGCAGGTACCGACCGCTCGTATAGGCTCAAGGTGCAAGCAGAATCAACCGGCAAATCGATAACCATCCAACCATGCATACGTCTCTCGCTGCAATTCTCAGTATTCCCCCAGTCTCAAGCTCGACGACGGCGATAGTTTCTTATCTGTGGGATGTCCGTGGTGGTGCTATATCCTATTTGCACAACAACATTAGGCTTTGTGGTGTACGATCTAGGTTAGGTTCTTCAACTAGAGACTATACTAGACGGCTATATCACAGACGGTTCATACGGAGCCATCTGTGCTTAAACTATCATAGATGGTTTATACTAGCATCCGTCTGTGATATTTTCACAGATGGTTATTAACACGAACCGTCTGTGATAATTGAGACATCACAGACGGTTCATGTTAATAACCGTCTGTAAAAATTGCGGACATCACAGACGGTTCATGTTAATAACCGTCTGTAAAAATTGCGGACATCACAGACGGTTCATGTAAAAAAACTGTCTCTGATATTGTGGACATCACAGACGGTTCTTATAACAAATATTCTGTGATATTGTGGACATCAAAGACGGTTTGTATGAATAACCGTATGTGAATTATCACAGATGGTTATTAATACGAACGGTCTGTGATAATGTTCGTATCACAGATCGTTTATGGTTGTAACCGTCTGGAATAATCTATGCTATTAAATACCGGGCGTATGTGGTCTCGACACAGATATATTAATATCACATACGGTTCGTATAACAAACCGTCTCTGATATTTGACTTATTAGAGACGGTTTGTTATACGATCCGTCTCTAATATGTGCATTATCACAGACGGTTCGTCTCTGATAATGGCACATCACCGATCCATGGCGTATCCCCCAGGATTTCAATCTCATCCGTCTATTCTCTCCACATCGAATGGCAGGCACCGGTTCCTCCCACCGTCTGTGATAACTTACGACATAGACGGTTTTCTCAATAAACCGTATGTGATATATCAAATATCAGATACGGTTCTTAAACATAGCCATCTGTGATATAACTGTGATATGTCATATATTACAGATGGTCAATACTAAAAACTATATGTGATATAACATATATCACAGATGGTTTTTCAACATAGCCGTATGTGATATCTAAAATATCATAGACGGCTAATACCAAAAATCATCTGTGATATATCATATATCACAGGCGGTTTGTTGTTACAAACCATTTATGATAGCTATTTTAATAGCTAAATTTTATTTTATTTTTCGGCTGGCCTCAGAAAAAATGCTAGCCATGTCCTCTGAAAACAAGTAAATAGATAACATATATAGCATACGATAATCATTACACAGATCACACAAATGAATTAAACAACTGAAGGATGTGCAACTGAATGATTGTTTGATTAACCACAATTGAGTGATTATAATCGTATCAAATGTTTGAACATCTAATCATCATCACCGGCGTGGAACTCTCCATTGTTGTGTATGACCTCCCCCATCAAGAATTCAGAGAGTTGTCCTTAAACTTTGGCGAGTTTGTCAAGATCGAATGTACTTTCGTCGAATTCCACGTGTCGTCGCTAGCAGTGTTAAAGTCATTAGTGTGTGTGTGTATTGATAATCACTAAATATTTATTGGCAGGTTGACAAACCTATGGATCATTCGTCTTAGCGTTCATGATTTTCTACATATGGTGACAAACGTAGAATCTACATACGTTGCCCTATAGTTACTGGTGGCACTACAAAAATAGAATTACATGCATAGATATTATTAGTTCTAAAGGCATTATTATGAAGTGTGATATAGCAAGATTATTGTGTTGTAGCGGGTACCAAAAATCGCGTCCTGTGTTGTAGTGTGGTGCTAGATTCCTTGTCTCTCCCCCTAGGCAACGTAGCGTTGAACAACCTACGTGATTCCAAAAAGTTAGCCTCAGCCATTGCAAACGAAGAAGAAGACTACAATAGAGTTATGTATGGAGGAAATGAGTTTACATGTCAATTGTTTGTTGCACATGGGTAAAATCATGGTTGCTCCTAAGTGGGGAATCAAGGTATATTACCTTGCTCCACTTTGGTACAATCACAATCAAAATCCAATGAGACCTAGACATGTGTATTGCCATAGTGATTAATCCTAAGTTTATGTTGCGTATAAACTACAAATGAAACTTGTATGGCAACTAGTGAAGCACTTACCCCTAGTTGAAGGGTACCAAGATGTACTCCTTGTCAGTGTGAGCAAACAATCCCTTAGTTTTGTATTCTTCGATGAAGGATACGTTTGCATTGATGAATTGCTTAGAGACCAAGTGTGGGTCGAGGAAACCCATCAGTTGTCACCGTCGCTAGACTCGTTGTATCATGGATCTATACATAAGCAATGAGTTATGACATTTATCAGTATTACGTGAATGTAGAACTTCATTGTATAATACACTTACAGTGTCCAGTATCGTAGAAATGTGGCATTGAGTTCATCAAGGTTGAATAGTAAAAATAAGTCTTTGAAGGTCACAACGATGTAGCCCAAGTCATGGAGGAAATATGCCTCTATGTATCTCACGGTGAATCCACTTTGTCGGTTTGGCTTTCTGTTGGACATCTGCATGTACCAGGTATGCAAAGACCTACAAGTCAGTCCAAGGCTAGGTATTTGTGACTCGAGGACCAATGACAGTCCGAGATGGTACTTCCAGGATTTGAGAGGCGGCTTAGTCTTCTTTGGTTGGGCCTTAGCGCCTCGCTTGCGATATATTTTTGGCGTTACCTCCACGAGAGTCAATGCAATGGACTTGTGAAGTGGAGCTTGACGTGGAGTCATATAGGGTTCTGTTTGACAGGCATGGTCATGTGGAGATCACAACACGAAAGGGTCCAGGGTGATGTCCCTTTTGGGACATTGGGCGAATGTGTGGATGGCATCTCCGAGTGTCTTGATTTCTTCGTTTGGGGGCCTCTCTAGCGGGACAGCCCTGAAAAGGCCATTAATTCTCTCCACCTGGACCTTCGCAAAATCAGTCCCTAGCTGGGCACCTTGCACCAACGTCCCTAGCAGGCATGGATACACCAACCCCCGCCCCAGTGTCAACGGGAATGGAGCCAACAACTCTGATTCTGTGGATGCACGACGTGACCTCCTACATAACGATACACGATAAGCTAAGGTATCCACCATGTCTATCTATGTAGCATTCAAGATATGTACATTACCTAAATGTCATCGATAGGTAAGTGGGCGTCGCTATGTTTAGAAAGTGGCGCGGACGCGTAGCTACTCTGACGTTGAGGGGGACTGGGTACCACAATAATGGGGTGGCTTGCGACTGGTTGTGGATTTCTCTCAGTTCTTCCCTCAATGCATATATCTCTCTTCGAAGTGAGACAGTTATGTTCTCAAGTTTTGCATCAAAGTCTCATTTCATACATTCCTCGTGCTCGGCCCTGGATCTCTTCCAATTCCTATACGCCTCGGAGTTATTTGGGAATCCATGCCTCCAAGATACGTAAACCCCTTGGCCTAGCGTGCGACCTGGGTGCACCTTGTTTCCTAGAGTCGTGGACAGTATATTCCTCTCCCTGATTGCTTGGAAGGAGCCTTTAAAAGATTCGGTAGTCAATGTTTGCTAGAAGAGGCAATCATATTATTTTAGACCCTATTAAGTTATAGACCTATTAACAACTAGGTAGTTTAATATATCTTACCAGGCATTGGGACACTTCCTCGTCTGCGGGGTTTTTGAAAAACGCGATGCCCGAAGACATGGTTGATGTCCTCGCTCTTAACCAGTTTTGGGCGCGCTCGTTTTCATCTACACAAAGGCCTCGCATGTTTCCGGCGATACGAGAGGACACCTCATGAATGGCATGCCTTCCTTGGTCACGTATTGTGTGGCAAGCGTGCTCTTGAAGGTCTTCTACGCTTTCCCATCGTGAGGAGCGTCTGCTGTCGCACGAGTCCCTGGACTTCTGCTGGGATCTCGAACATGTTTGAAACTTCCATCCACAACACACTTTTCTTATCTTTTGTCAAACCTTTCCAGTGTGCTACGGTAATGAGGACCCGTTCCCTTCCTATTATCCCGCAGGTAGTCTGAAATACTGCTGCTGCTCTCTTCGATTGCAAAGAGACCTCATCCGCAGAGACTACCGTGATGGTCATTCGGCCCTCTAGCATTTTTGATACTCCTTTGCCATGCCTAGTTACCCGGTCTTCGGAGCGTCAGTCCCATTCAACGACGTCGACGACGACGATGTCATCTCTTTTACAAGAAAAACTAATTACAGTGAGTTGTGAGCGTAAACATTGGCACATGGTTGATCTTATAAAAAAATTAGAACATTCGATGTTGTATATTATTGTTGTAAGATCTCTTTGCAATACTAACATCCCAAATCACACAGCCTAGTGTCTCAGCTATGAGGGGACATGCATTTCTCAACAACTACAAGAGGAACATTAAAGCATCATACACTTGTGCTTCAAAAGGCATGAAGCAAATTAATTTGCTTCCTGCCATTTGATGTACAGGTGTATAGTGCTATAATATTTCTCTTGTACAACTACTACTCTGACTCTCAGTGTTTCATGCCCTTTTTTACTTGAACCAGCAGCCCACCCATAGAAGTAAAGAGAGGAGAGTCGGAGGAGGGGACATGTGTTTCTGAACAACTAAAAGATGAACAATAAAGCACTATACACATGGGCTTGAAAAGGTCTTAAGCAAATTAATTTGCTTCAACCCCTTTGAAGCTCACGTGTATAGTGATGTAATGTTCCTCTTGTACAACTAATATTCCGACCCTTTTTTTACTTAAACCAGCAGCCCATCCATAGAAGTAAGGAGAGGAGAGTCGGAGGTGGGGATATATATTTCTTAACAACTACAAGACGGACATTAAAACACCGTACACTTGGACTTGAAAAAGGCATGAAGCATATTAGTTTTCTTTATGCCCTTCGAAACCAAAATGTATAGTGTTGTAATGTTCCTTTTATACAACTACTACTCCGACTCATAGTGTTTCATGCCATTTTCTTACTTGAACCAGCAACTCACCCATATAAGTAAGAAGAGTCAAAGAAGGGGAGACAAGAACGTAGTAGAAGCTAAAGGAGAGTGTGGACCACCGGACATCCAGAAGGCTGACCGTGAGGACGACATGAAGGTGACATTTTCGACAACGACAAAGGACCACCATCCATGTCTTCATCCGCGTGAGGACCACAACGAGACTACCACAACAGCCTTACCACTTCCATCCCGACACAAGTAGGCCCACCTTCCATCCCACATCCATTTCCCCATTCCTTTTTAGGTTCCACATAAAAAGACTAACAGATATAGATGAATGTAACACACAAGAGGTAAAACGTGGGATTTGGGATCCATACCTTCAGTAGGAGAGACGACGGGGGAGGAGAGAACTTATGAACACACATTAACAGATATGGATGGATCTATAACACATACCTTTGGGAGGAGCGATAGCTAGGGAGGAGAGGTGGCATCGGAAGGAGAGGCTGCGTCGGGAGGAGGGGCAACGGGGCCACCATGCCAGGTGAGAAAGGAGAGGATGGAGACGTCAGGTTCTCCGGTGGCGGCGGTGGCTGTGGGGGACGAGGAGACGGAGGGGTGCGCCCGCGAGTGATTAAGAGCACAAAACCTAGCAAGGGTTGTATTACAGAAAACTATCACAGACGGTTCTATTAAATAACTATCTGTGATATTAATATCATAGATAGTTCCATTATGTAACCGTCTGTGATGTTTAGTATATCACAAATAGTTTTATTATGGAACCGTCTGTAATATTGTACATTATCACATATGGTTCTATAATTAAATCGTCTGTGATGTTGATCTTTATCACATACAGTTATATTATGGAACCGCCTATGATGTTAACATTATCACAGACAGTTATATTATGGAACCATCTGTGATACATATATCACAGACGGTTTACGCCATCAAACCACCTGTTCTCTAAAAACAAGCAAGTAGATACAGTCACAGATGTAATTATTTTTAAATCACTGAATCAATTACAATTGAATAATTCCCTACATGCCGAGTTTATTAATTACATTGGAATAATTTTTAAATAGGTGTTTGCCTTGTGGGATCATTCCACTTGGCTATTTCCCTTTTAAATAAGCCCTTCATAATAATCGACACGTATATAGCTTGCTTCATCCCTTAGTTCTTCCTCGAACCTAATGACGTCTCCAAATAGAGGCAACTCATCAAATTAATTATACTCTTCCTCATCCACGACATTCCCAACTCCGACAATCCTTCTTTTTCCATGAAAAACTACATGGCGCTTCTTATTTGCTGAGTCGGTTACATAAAAAACTTGAACAACTCGCCTCGCGAGCACAATGGTTCATCTTTACATCCTACATGTTCGAGGTCCACAGTAGTGATGATGTACTTATCGACCTTTACACCCTATGGGAGTTAGACCCAACAGCACCGAAAGAGAAGGATCTTAAAAATTACGTAATCAAGCTCCCAAATCTCCTCTATAAGCTCGTAGTAGGAGCTTGGGGTAGCAGTACTGAACTGCTCACAAAATGCATCTATACGAACACTTGAGTTCTGCACTATGCTCTTTCTATCCTGATCTGTTGTATAAACTATGTACCCATTAATGTCGTATCCTTGCCATATTACAATTGTAAATTTTGGCCCTCTTGCCAACCATTGCAATGTTTCACATGACAACCTCCCAGTGAATTGCACCTTTAACCATTCGTTGAACCGATGGTTGTGCTGTCTCACGATCCAATCCTCTGATCAGCCTCGATTCTCTTGGCGTAGCATGCCTTTGTGCTCTCCAATATACGAGGACATTTCAGTTATGTATTGCAAGCCCGTGAAATGGGCTTGAGTGTACATATCCAAATCGAGAGTTATTGCTTTCCTTCCAATGGTCCCGATACCCTCTAGCCTCCCCTCATGACGAGATAGAGGCATACATATCGATTCGACCTTAGCTATGTAATCGATGCAGAACTCAATGACATCTTCGGTTGCATAACCTTCATGATGCTGCCCTCCAGCTGAGATCGATTGCGCATATAGGACTTGAGAATTCCCATGTACATCTCGAACGGGAACATTTGACGTAGAAACACGGGCTGTATATCTTTATCTCTTTCATAAGGTGGACAATGAGATAAACCATGATATAAAAAAATAACGGAGGAAAACACATCTCAAGATGACATAGAGTCGTCACCACGTTGGTCTGCAGAACATCTAGTCCATCGGGATCGATGATTTTCTAAGCAATTGCGCTAAAGAAATAACACAGCCTCATGATTGTCACTCGAACCTTGTTCGATAAAATACTTCTAATTGCAACAGGAAGCAATTATGTCATTAGCACATGATAGTCATAAGACTTCATACCAATTAATTTCAAATCTTTAATGGAAACAAGTTTCTTTATGCTGGCGGAGTCACTAGACGGAACTTTCACACCATGCAAGCACTGACACAGTTCAATTCTCTCGGACTTATACAGAGTGTAGCAAGCTGAGGGAATGTACGTGTGGCCTTTATCGGTCTCTATCGGTGCTAACTTGGTCCTTATGTTCATAGCTACCAAGTCACACCGTGCGTTGATACAATCCTTTGTTTTGTCAGGAATGTTCAGTAAGAGACCAATTAAGCTATCACATATATTTTTCTCTACGTGCATGACATCGACGTAATTGCGTACTTGTAAGTGCTCCCAATAAGGCAAGTCCCAAAATACTAACCTCTTCTTCCACATGTTCTTCTGGCGGGTCCTCAACTTACGTCCCTTTCTAAGCACAACATCGCTGTCTTTGACCATATCGTACACCTCTTCCCTGCTAAAAGGTCTTGGTGCTAAGTCATCCTCTTTATTTCTATCAAACTGTTTCTTCATCTTGTGGTATAAGTGATACCTCGAAAGGAATCTACAGTGACGCATGTACACAATTTTGCGCGAGTTGTTCAACCGCACACTTTTGGTTTAATCTAAATAGTGCGGACAAGGTTTGGCTCCTTTTGTACTCAACCCTGACATGCTACCAAGTGTAGAAAAATCATTGATGGTGCAGAACAATATGGCGCGCAGAGTGAAGTTCTCTCGTTTGTCCGCATCCATACTTGTACCCCTTCGTTCCATAGTGCCACAAGATCTTTCACCAATAGTGGTAGGTACATATCAATATCTTTTTTAAGGTGCTTTAGCCCTTGGATAAGTAGTAACATCAAAATGTACTTCCGCTTCATACACAACTAAGGAGGAAGATTGTACATGCAGATATTCACGGGCTAGGTGCTATGTCGGCTGCTCATGTTACCAAAAGGATTCATACCATTTATACTCAACCCAAAACTTATATTCCTCGATTCCGCACTGAAGTCTGCAAACATTGCATTGATGTTCCTCCACTGGGCATAATTAGTAATGTATCTTATCATTCTATCTTTCTTATGCTCCTCTGAGTGCCAACGTAGCAATCTTGCATCCTTTCGGTTCACAAATATCGATGCCCTCATCATCATCGGGGTTATTCTTACGCTTATATTGGGATGCTTTGCACATCGGACAAATATGTAATTTTGCATACTCTTTACGGTAGAGGATACAATCATTCAAAAATGCATGCATTCTTTCTACTTCCATTCCCAATGGACAAAGAAGCTTCTTGGCTTGGTAGGTGGTTCTCGGCGACACATTTTCCTTTGGTAATATGTTCGCTAGGAGACCTAACAACGTCGTGAAACTCTTGTCGGACTAACCATTGCTTGCCTTCAATTTCAGCAGTTCAAGAATACATGACAACCTTGTGTATTACGGCTTACAGTCCGAGAACAAAGGTTTTTTCGAGTCCTCCATCAAGCCCTTGAATTTACGAAACTCTCTCTCACTATATTTCCCTTCTGCATTGTGTAGCATCTGATCTAGATTGTTATCATGCAACATATCCTCATCAAAAGCATGGTCCACAACTGGTATATCGTTGTCTCCCTTAACGATGTTATAATTACCTTCCTGTATAATATTCTTTCTTCACTGTGACTGGTCCAACATGCATGCGATAAGTTGGTAAACATCTTCAGATTATCACAATCAATGCATAGACAGTACATATAGTGCATTCCCTTCAACATATCCTACTCGGCAGCTCTTCTAAAAGCAAACACGCCACTAATATACTCTTCACTCACACAGTTCTCAACGTACATCCAGTTTCGGTCCATCTACGCTACGCATGTAACAAAGTAGTGTCAAATTGGATTATTAATGCTACTATAGCTAGCCAGCCTAATACTTACACATAATTGACATTCACCTTATAATAAATTGTCCATGTCTAAATTAAGTAACTAGCTATGTACTATTCATAAAGCAATGTATATATCAAGCAAGAATATATTAAAGTAAACTATGAGTAGTGACTCATTCTTAAAGTAGAGCAAACTAGCTATCACCTCTCTTTATTACAAGGCATATAATTAGAAATAAATACTGACATCTAATCACCAAGAATAAATAGATCTACAAGCTAGATCTGCAAGCAGTGTGCTTTCACCAACTCCCTAAAGTCGGCCACCTCCTTCAATGCAGCGCAATGAAGACAGATCTGTCGGGACCCCGCTGGCTAGGCATTTAATAACACAGCGTATCCCAGATACGTCCAACCGCAAACCGTCTGTGGTCTTGCACTATCATTAATAACCATCTGTGATAATTCACAGACAGTTCTTAACAAGAACTGTCTATGATAATGGAAGATTTTGCAAACAGTTATTATTACGTACTGTCCGTGATAATTACTTATCACAGACGATTCATATTAATAACCGTTTACGAATAAATATCACAGATAGTTCTAAAGTAGATCCGTTTGTGATAAATATGGTTCTAAAATCTAAATTCATTCTCATATATATAAATGCAAATTCAGTAATGACTCAGGAGAAAATATATATTACTTAGTTGCTTTTTACCGGTCAGTAATGCTGTCATGTTGTTATACCGAGAGGCCATGTGGAGGCTTCCCCATGTTGGTGATGAGTAATTGATGGTGGTTTTAGTGAGTTTGAGTTTGTTTCGGGTATTCTAGTGTTGAGTACCTTTACTTGTGCTATTATCGATTATTGTTTCTGCGGTGCTATGTGATGGTTTACTTGTGCGTGGATCGCAGGACTTGAGCTAGATCATAGTGAGGCGAGGAGGACCGGACTAGGCACAGGAGGTGCTGAGGTCCAGACGGTCGGCGATGCCGAAGATGATCGAGACTTGTGAGGTGATTGCGAGTCGGGAGACGAGGAATTGGAGTTGGAGCTACCGGTGACGGACGCGACGGGCGACGATGGGAGAACCGTGATTAGGCTCAGGGAGGAGTTGAGGTCCAGTCGGTCAAAGGTCTTGGTTCATCGAAGCTTAGGAAGGTGCTTGAGGGCAAATTGGTAATTTGACTCAAGCATGGAGGTGGAGGCGATTTCCTCAAAAATCTGGTTTGACCCTTACCTCATTTGTGTATGTGAGGTTTGAGTGGGTGGAGTATGACACTTCTTGTAATTCTCCTTGAGGGTGTGCTCTTGGTGTTAAAAGGGGTGTCGGTGGCTCACAATGAAGTAGTGAGTTGTGGCCTCACGTAGCTAGCTCTCCTCTCTGTGTGTTCTTCATTTTCTTGAGTGTGTTCTTGAGAGGATGATGAGAGTTGGTTGATACTTCATGTAATTTCTTTTCTTGCTCAAATGTACAGGCATATGGGAACTCCTTTGTGATCTTCTTGCCTCTAGAAATGAAATTATTGAAGTTATGTTCATTTCAGGCTTCTCTGTTCTTCATTTGCATTTCTAGGTTTTGATGCTATTTATGTTTTTCTTTTGTGAGATGGCATGAAACTTGATATCTAGAGTCCTGTGACTATTGCTAACATATCCTCAAAGTTTCATGTCCAAAAGATCAAAGGTTGAGGAGAAATTGATTTTAAACTCTCTGTTCAAGTTGTCTCAAAAACTAGGGTTTTGGTTTTCTTCTTGATTTCCTTTTGTGAGATTTCATGAAACTTGATAACTAGAGTTCTTTGACTCTTGAGAAGATATCCTCAAAGTTTCATGAGCAAAGGATCAAAGACTTGAGTGGAATTTGAATTTTAGAGATTGTTACATTAATTGTCGAGTTTCCCAAATCTGAATTTTCTTGCTCTATGTCTGCAGCTTGTTGACTCAAGTCTCATTCCTTTTAGAACAGTGGTCTTAATCCTTTGATGTGAAAAGGATAGCACCACTTTCTTGAATTCACGAATTTGCCTCTTCGCGATGAGTTCTTGCTCTTGCAATCTTTTCGTCAGATTTCAGCTATTGCATTTTCTCTAGAACTGCGATCCTTTGTTTTGCTTCTACTGCATGACTTGTCCATGTGATCTGCAGCAAAATCTTAAGTGCAATAGATTTTATGGTCTTGATTTCTGAGGAGTATCCGAGCATTGCTTTCGCTTTTCTCGCTTCCTCTTCTCTGCTTTTGGAAGCATTTTCGTGTTTCTTTGTTCGGTATTTTTCATCATTGTCTTGATTGGTCGCAATTTCAGTTTCTTGTTGTGCGCTTGGTGAAGAAACAAGGCTGAAAATCCATTTGTTGTTGAACGATGGCGACTTGCGATGAGATAAAGCAGCATGGATTTAATCAACACAATGGTGCGGCTGCTGCTTCTAAATCCTTTCCTGCCGAACAGTACTTCATTTCATTTTTGAGATTCGGCTAGAGTAGCAAAGCTCATTCTCTTGGCTGTTTTCTTTTTTTTTGTCAAGCTGCAGTTTTCAGTTCGGTAGACAACTAGCACCAGCGTGAGCTTCTCCATTTAAGCACTTGTTTTTTTGTTTGTGTTAATCTTTGACGATTTTGCATGCAGATCAAATGGCAATATGTTCAGCTGAAATTTTCTCGATTATTCTCTGATTTATGCTGAATTTTTAGTACCACATGCGTTTTCGCCAGCAGAATTAATTTTCCGAATTTCTGGGCGATTTTAGAAGAGAACGACATTCACCCCCCCTCTGTCGTCATTTCGGTCCTACAATTGGTATCGGAGCCGGTTAGCTCTTTTCTATAGATCTTAACCGGTCTGCGAGCCATGGCGACAGACAAGTATTCCACCAAGCCGCCCATCTTGATGGCTCAGTATTACCCTTCCGAAAAGCCGAATGGAAACTTACATCCGTGCTCGGGGTATGCCATCCGCGGAAGGTGAAGATTCGGCTTGTTGTTCCGCCGATGAGAACATCAATGCCGGAATATGGGCGATGTTGAGGCGAATGCAAAGGCAAGGAACATCATCATTCGTGGTTTGAGCGAAGCGAGTTCGATCGCATCTCTCACCGTCGTCGCCTCGACATCCGGGTGACCCTCAATGCATACCATGAGGGCACCACCCGGATCAAGACGGTTCGACAGGACCAGTTCAAGCGTGAATACAGTAAATTCTAGATGCTTGCTGGAGAGTCCCTTGACGAGTGCTTTTCGCGTTTTCACAAAATCTTGAGCAACCTCCGAGCCGTCGGTCTCACATACTCCGACTCGGATAATGCTCGACAAATCCTTTCTGCACTTGATCTTCGGGTTTGGGAGATGAAGGTGACTACCATCAAGGACACCACAGACCTCTCGACCCTGACTCTTGACGCGCTTTACTCACGCATCAAGACTCACGAGATTGACATAGTCTCGTCGGTCAAGTCACGATCGATGGCGTTAGTCACCGATCCCGCTCGGATCTTCTTCTGCGAGCCTTTGTGCGGATTCTCCTCGCTGCTCTCGTGACATAACCGATGATCGTTAGAGCGACTGCGGATGAACGACTAGCCCTCCTAGCACGGAGATTTTCTCATGCTTACAAGAGGAGGGATGGAAAAGAGGAGGACCCGTGATTTGTTTCGAGTGTGGTGGCCCCAACCACATCCGAGCAACCGTCCCAAGCTTGGGAAGGGTAAAGGTGACTTGACGGTTCGGGCAAGAACGACTACACCGACAAGAACCGCAACTCAAGCCCTCAAAGACCGGTCCAAGGCAAGAAGAAGTTCCGCAACTTTGAGAAGGCGAAGAAGCTCTTCCACCGCGTCCTCACCGCTTTCGACGACCTCAACCTCAGCGAGGTGGAGGGATGGAGCGACGACGACGAGACGGGTGATCAAGAACCCAAAGGCGACGGCGACTTCTCCGGCATGTGCTTCATGGCCCTTGAGGGTTAATCGAGCGACAATGAGTGCATACTCGACTCGACGAGGTATTTCCTTCCTACGACCAACTTAATGAAGCTTTTCTTAAACTAGGAGGATTTCATGCTAGAGCTAAAACTAGGTGTAGCGAGTTGGAGAAGAAAGTAGATAGATTGTCTCTAGAGATTATTGCTCTTACATCTGCTTCCACAAATGATGATTGTGATACTTGCTGTGCTATCTTGGGTGACATGGAGAAACTAAGGATCTCGCATGATAATGTGTCCTCCGAGCTTGATATTGTTAAGGTGGAGAATGTTAGTCTGCTTGCTGAATTAGAATTGAGTAGGATGGTTGTTACCCTACTTACTACTGATGAGACTATTTCTCCCACCTCATATGAGGATAAGGACACCGCTAGAGGACCTTATGCCATGCTACTTGATCCGTCCGAATCTTGTGAAACTTGCAATAATCGAAGATGAACTTAAAGCAGGCGAGACCATAAAATTCTTGAATTGCGTGCTTCCTGTTAGAGCCTATTGTTTCTTGTACCAACTGTCCTAAATTAACCTTTGAGCTTGAATCGGTTTTTAAGCAATTTCAAGAGATGGTTGGTCATAACAAGAAAATGGCTCAATTTGCTACTAAGGATCCTGTTAGCTCACCATGCAATAGTTGTAATAAACTAAAATCTGAATTGATTGCATTGGATGAAAAATGTGTGAAGTTAACTAAGGACCTTCTAGAAAAATCACATACTTCTTGTGCTTTCTGTGCTGAAGTGTTTGAAAAGGATAAGGACATGGTAGAGGCGTTTAGGAAGAGTTACGAGAACCAAATGGCTAGGATTAGGACTGCCCCTTGTGTGTCCTGCGAAGCCCTCAAGGTTGAGGTGGCCGTGCATAAGGAGAAATATGCATGTGCTATTCGCTCTTCTACTATTGGTTCTTCTCCTTCCTCTCCTCCTGCTTGTCTCTTCTTCTTCTCCTTGCTCTTCTTGCACCTCTCTTTTCGGGAGTGTCGTATCTTATGAACACTCTCGAGAAATTTGTAGGAGGCAAGAAAAGCTTAATCTTATTTTAGACCAGTCAAAGATTTGCAAATTCAATCAGGGTCTAGGATATGATTTTCTAGAGGATGTGAGGAAGCATCCACCTGTTGTGCTCAGACCCATAGCCGCAGGTATGATTGAGGTCAAGCCCAAGAACAAGAAAGTTCAATTTAAATCAGCGGGCTTTGTTCAAGGGATTTCTGACAGCAAGGTGATTCCACCTGTAGCTTCGGCCTCGTATAGGCGAAGTCATCTCATGTTATACCGCCTCGGAAGGTGAAGTATCATTGCACCTTCTGTCAGAAGGATGGACATTGGATTGACCACTGCTTCAAGCGCGGCAAGATTGCGCGAAGAGACCGTGTTGAGTCTCTTAGGCGATTCGTGGTCGACCCTGCACCTTGAGTGCACCTAAGACCAACACGAGGTCTAGGCTTGCTATCTTGTTGGTAGCTTTGGACAAGATCGAGGACTTGGTTCTTCCGAGTTTTCTGTTTTCGTCCTCATGCTCCCTCCGGTCGTGACTTCCGCCGTTCGAGGGTAGATCTCGCTTTTCTCATCGAGATGCCGCCGCGGCGTGATCGACTGTTCTTCGGTGCTCACTCGCTCCTCCGTAGTAGTCGGACCCAGTAACAGCTTCAAGTCTACTCTTAGACCTTCTACTGTGAGTAACAGAGAGCGTAGGGTAGATAGAGGTCAATCGTGTTTGACTATTTCATCTGCTCGACGTGTTACTCAGTATTGGGTGCCAAAATCACTCTTGATTTATCCCAAGATCGAGACTTTACTCTGTTTGACTCGGGTTCACGGGCGGGGAAGGAAAAGTTTGGCTTGTAGACTCGGTGTTCACGACACATGACCGGAGATTCCGTTGGTTTTCTTCCTTGCCGTGCTCCGGTGATGAGACGATCACCTTGGAGATGCTTCATCCGGGCGCCATCGCCAAAGGTCTTGTCGCATTAATGATTCATTTATTTTAAAAGATGTTGCCTTGGTTAGTAAGCTGCAATATAATTTGCTTTCAGTCTCTCAGCTTACCGATGACGATTTCGATATGAGCTTTAAGAAAAACAATTGCAAAATTCTTGACTCTTGGGTAGTTTGGTTTATGGATTTCTCGTTATGGGAGGATCTTCGTGCTGATTTTGTTGAGTCTTCGGTGATCCTCTCGGTGTTTAGTTGCTTCAGAGTCCCGTGACCTCACTTTCTGGCATAGGAGACTTGGTCATATAGGATTTGACCATTTGACCCGAGTTAGCGGCCACGATCTCATTCGTGGTGCGCGAAACTCAAAATGGTCAAAGATCTAGTTTGTACTCCATGCCAAGACGACAAGATGGTTGCCGCTTCTCATCCTCCGGTCACAGTGACTATGACCGATGCACCAGGAGAGTTGCTCCATATGGACACAGTTGGACCAGCTCGAGTGCAGTCAGCAGGAGGGAAGTGGTATGTTCTTGTCGTAGTCGATGACTTCTCGAGGTACTCTTGGGTGTTTTTCTTAGCCTCGAAGGATGAGACATTTACCTATTTTTGGGGTTTATTTAGTAGGCTTTCTATTGAGCTCCCAGGTGCCTTACGAGCGATCCGCAGTGATAATGGCACGGAGTTCAAGAATTCCTACTTTGAGAGGTTCTGCGATGAGACAGGTGTAGAGCACCAGTTCTCTTCTCCATACGTCCCTCAGCAGAATGGCGTTGTGGAGAGGAAGAACCGTACCTTGGTCGAGATGGCCAGGACGATGCTTGATGAGTATTCTACACCGCGGAAGTTTTGGGCTGAGGCTATAGCCACCGCGTGCCATGTCTCAAATCGAGTTTTTCTCAGGGCACTCTTGCACCGCACTTCTTATGAGCTGAGATATGGGCGAAAGCCGAGTGTCTCTCATTTTCGTGTATTTGGTTGCAAGTGTTTTATTTTGAAGTCTGGGAACCTAGATAAGTTCAAGTCACGTTCTTGTGATGGGATCTTTCTAGGCTACTCGACTTCGTCGCGGGCTTATAGGGTCTGGAGCTGCGAGACTAGTAAATTGGTAGAAACCTGTGAGGTAACCTTCGATGAGGCGGTCAGGGACTAGGCCCGATATCTCGTGTTCTCTAGAGCGATCCGAGACCATCTTCGTGGATGATGAGGATGATGGAGATGAGGGTTGTCTACCCGATCCAGTCCCTCATCCACCTCTTGAGGTGCCTTCTTCCACCGCACATCGAGGTGATCAGCCCTTACCTTCTGCTTCTTCTGGAGCTAGTGGCTCTGTTCCTACCCCGTTAGGTCACGAGGTAGAGGCCACTTCTTCATCTCATCCTGGACCTCCAAGACATATCCAAAAATCTCATCCTTCTAAGCAGATGATTGGAGACCTCTTTGAACGAGTCACACGCTCCAAGTCGGCGTGTCACTTTTGTCTCCACTCCCGTCAGTAGCTTCCTTTGAGCCCAAGGACGTTTGTCATGCTTTATCTGACGAGTCTTGGGTCAATGCCATGCATGAGGAGCTCGAGAGTTTCGAAAGAAACAAGGTGCGGACGCTTGTTGAGCCCCTCGAGGTCACAATATCATTGGAACTAAGTGGGTGTTCAAGAACAAGCGAGCGAGGATGGTGTGGTTATTAGAAACAAGGCTAGGCGGTAGCTCGGGGTACTCCCGGGTTGAGGGTCTAGATTTTGAGGAGACCTTGCCCCGTAGCTAGACTTGAGGCCATTAGAATCTCGCTTGCCTTCGCAGCCTTCTAAGGGTTTCAAGCTTTACCGGATGGACGTCAAGAGTGCCTTCCTCAATGGCCTTATTGAGGAAGAAGTCTATGTGAGATAGCCTCCTGGTTTCGAAAACCCCAAATACCCAAACCATGTATACAGGCTTTCCAAAGCTTTGTATGGACTTAAACAAGCCCCCAGAGCTTGGTATAAGAGGCTTAAGTCCTATCTGTTGAGTCATAGTTTCGAAATGGGTAAAGTCGACAAGACCTTGTTCATCCTCCGGCTTGGCACTGACTTTCTGCTCGTCCAGATTTATGTGGATGACATCATCTTTGGCGGCTCCTCGCATGCTCTCGTTTCCCAGTTTCCCTCTTGTACCTCACTGCCTCGAGACCGGACATACACTTCTCTGTGTGTCTTTGTGCTCGGTTTCAGGCTTCTCCTCGCGTATCTCACCGCTAGGCGGTGAAGCGCATCCTTCGGTACCTTCGAGCTACCATTGACTATGGTATCTGGTACTCTTCCTCATCCTGTCTTTCCTTAAGAGCCTACTCGGATGCGATTTTTTTGGTGTAGGATGAGCAGGAAGAGCACTCGGCACCGCCAATTCATTGGCACTTCTCTTGTTCTCGGTCCTCGAGGAAGCAGTCCGGTGTTGCACAGTCCACCGCAGAGGCCGAGTACGTTGCTGCAGCCAGTTGTTGTAGCCAAGTGCTTTGGATGGTCTCGACCCTGCGGGACTTTGGGTTAGTTATCGATAGTGTTCCACTCCTTTGTGATAACACTTCTGCGATTAACATTGCTAAGAACCCAGTGCAGCATTCTCGGACCAAGCATATCGACATTCGCTTTCACTTCCTTAGAGACCATGTGGAGAAGGGTGACATCGTGCTCCAGTTTGTGGAGGGTGACCACCAGTTGGCTGACATCTTCACCAAGCCTTTGGATGGCTCGAGGTTTTCACTCTGGGAGAGCTTGGGGTGGTGTGTCCTTATGGACTGTTGTGAGGGGGAGCTTTGGGCTTTACTGTTTTATCATATTAATTATGCTTCTGTCTCCTTACTGTTGCATCGCATTTGTATGGGTGCATTGGGTTAGTCCTCCTAGCATAGATTAGAGTGGTTCTCTTGTCTCGTTGCTTAGACTTCTTACTCTTATCTTATGCCTTCAGGATGCTCTATTAGCTGTTTCTTATCTCACTAGGTTGAGCTCACTCATTTCTTTTAGGTTCTAGCGAGGGTTGGGCCACCCTCGGGTGAGGCAGTGCGTGTTTGCTCTCTAGTGTGTGTTTTCCGTCGGTGATAGTCACAGAGTCTTATGGGGTAGATGAGAGTCGATCGAGTCTTAGTCTTTCTCTATCTTATCTATGCTTTAAGGACTGCTGTTTTCTGCTTTTTCTTTGTCGACTTCTTGTTTTATTGCTTTAGTTCAAGGGAGTTCATTTGGGAGCTTCGGAGCTTAATATTGACGTAATTCAACTTGAACTAAAGATGCATCACATGTTGAGGGTGAGTGGATTTTACGCATATCATTCTGTATTGTAATATAAATACATTGAGCCTTGATTATTATCCGGTTATGACATGCTTACGATGATTTACATCTTGCCATGATTTATGCTTATCTGCTAGATTTATCATGACTTCATATGTGTAGACTAGCTTTTGCCATGATGAGTTAATTAAATCTACTCAATTTGACCTAAAAAATTGTCATGATTAGCACTTGAGTTTAGTCTGTCTTGAGCTATCCTTTTATGATTCATGCCATGTCAAATAGGCTGAGTTGAGCGTTGAATCTCTAGTTGAGCCTTAGATTGAGATGTCTTAAACTCTTGATGTAACATGAGTTAGTACAACTTGTCAAAAGCAAAAAGATCTCTTTGTGCGAAAAACTGATCTCACCAATTCTTTCTCACGAGACGGCTTGCCATTGCACTAGGCATGAATTTGGGGGGAGTTTTGGATGACCTAGACTATCTTCTTAAGCTTCTTGCTTGGAGTAGTCGTAGTAAGGCTTGAGATCTAGCACATGATAAAAATATTGGTTGAAAACAACCATAAGTTTCAAAAGAAAAATATCATTTGTGCTCAATTTGCTTAAAGCTATTAAAAGAATTAAGTACTTGAACCATTGTTTCACTCTTGAGTCTGTAACACTCTATTTGGACTCAATATTAGATTCTTGGTTCCGCTTAGCTTGATTGATATGGCTTGCATCATCCTTGGATGTCTCTAGATAGACTTTACTTATTGATGACTTGACATGTTCATAAAATGCACTAAAATTCATATTGTCATCTATTTGCTTCTAGATGGCTTATATATATCCTGTCATGATCTAGATAGCATTTCATTAAGTTATGGCTTGGTGTAACATATTATGGTCATTTTGGATAATCCTCATGGCTCTAATTGCTTAGATTGAATAAAATTCAGCCACACCATGTTTTATTTTCCTCCAAGTAACTTGATGTCTTTATTGCCAAAAGGGGGAGAATAGTTGGAGAAAAAGCCACTTTTTGGGAGCTTTGAGAAAAACTTGCTCTTTCTTTTGCTCCTTGTGTCAACATGGTCATTAGAAACATATTATTCCTTTGGATCATGTTCGACTTTCAAACAAACTCAATTCTATGCTTTTTCTGTGTTTGTCAATATACTCATCAAGGGGGAGATTGGGAGGCCATGTGGAGGTTTCCCCATGTTGGTGATGAGTAATTGATGGTGGTTTTAGTGAGTTTGAGTTTGTTTCGGGTATTCTAGTGTAGAGTACCTTTACTTGTGCTATTATCGATTATACTGTTTCGTGCGGTGCTATGTGATGGTTTGCTTATCTGTGTGACTGCAGGACTTCGGAGCTAGATCATAGTGTGGCGAGGAGGACCGGGACTAGGCACAGGAGGTGTTGAGGTCCAGACGGTCGGCGATGCCGAAGATGATCGAGACTTGTGAGGTGATTGCGAGTCGAGAGACTAGGAATCGGAGTTGGAGCTACCGGTGACGGACGCAACGGGCGACGACGGGAGAACCGCGATTAGGCTCAGGGAGGAGTCGAGGTCCAGTCGGTCAAAGGTGGGATTCTTGGAAGCTTAGGAAGGTGCTTGAGGGGCAAATTGGTAATTTGACTCAAGTATGGAGGTGGAGGCAGATTTCCCTCCAAAAATCTGGTTTGACCCCTTACCTCATTTGTGTATGTGAGGTTTGAGTGGGTGGAGTATGACACTTCTTGTAATTCTCCTTGAGGGTGTGCTCTTGGTGTTAAAAGGGGCTGTCTGGTGGCTCACAATGAAGTAGTGAGTTGTGGCCTCATGTAGCTAGCTCTCCTCTCTGTGTGTTCTTCATTTTCTTGAGTGTGTTCTTGAGAGGATGATGAGAGTTGGTTGATACTTCATGTAATTTCTTTTCTTGCTCAAATGTACAGGCATATGGGAACTCCTTTGTGATCTTCTTGCCTCTAGAAATGAAATTATTGAAGTTATGTTCATTTCAGGCTTCTCTGTTCTTCATTTGCATTTCTAGGTTTTGATGCTATTTATGTTTTTCTTTTGTGAGATGGCATGAAACTTGATATCTAGAGTCTTGTGACTATTGCTAACATATCCTCAAAGTTTCATGTCCAAAAGATCAAAGGTTGAGGAGAAATTCGATTTTTAAACTCTCTGTTCAAGTTGTCTCAAAAACTAGGGTTTTGGTTTTCTTCTTGATTTCCTTTTGTGAGATTTCATGAAACTTGATAACTATAGTTCTTTGACTCTTGAGAAGATATCCTCAAAGTTTCATGAGCAAAGGATCAAAGACTTGAGTGGAATTTGAATTTTAGAGATTGTTTTGTTAATTGTCAGAGTTTCCCCAAATCTGAATTTTCTTGCTCTATGTCTGCAGTTTGTTGACTCTGAAGTCTCATTCCTTTTTAGAACAGGGTCTTAATCCTTTGACGTGAAAAGGATAGCACCACTTTCTTGAATTCCCTGGAATTTGCCTCTTCTGCAGTAGTTACTGCTCTTGCAATCTTTTCGTCAGATTTCAGCTATTGCATTTTCTCTAGAAGCTGCGATGTTGTTTTGCTTGGTACTGTGCAGACTTCTGTCCATGTGATCTGCAGCAAAATCTGAAGTGCAATAGATTTTATGGTCTTCAGTTTCCAGAGGAGTATCTGAGCCGCTGCTTTCAGTTTTCTCTGCTTCCCTCTTCTCTCTGTTTTTCGGAAGCATTTTCAGGTTTCACTGTTCAGGTATTTTTCATCATTTGTCTTGATTGGTCGCAATTTCAGTTTCTTGTTGTGCGCTTGGTGAAGAAACAAGGCTGAAAATCCATTCTTTGTTGAACGATGGCGACTTGCGATGAGATAAAGCGGCATGGATTTAATCAACACAATGTCATGTCGCCGCTTCTAAATCCTTTCTGCCGAACAAGACTTCATTTCATTTTGAGATTCGGCTAGAGTAGCAAAGCTCATTCTCTTGGCTGTTTTCTTTTTTTTGTCAAGCTGTAGTTTTCAGTTCGGTAGACAACTAGCACCAGCGTGAGCTTCTCCATTTAAGCACTTGTTTTTTTTTGTTTGTGCTAATCTTTGACGATTTTGCATGCAGATCAAATGGCAATATTTTCAGCTGAAATTTTTACTGATTATTCTCTGATTTATGCTGAATTTTTTAGTATCACATGTGTTTCAGTATTTAGCAGAATTAATTTTCCGAATTCTCGGGGGCGATTTTAGAAGAGAACGACATTCACCCCCCTCTGTCGTCATTTCGGTCCTACATATATATATATATATATATATATATATATATATATATATATATATATATATATATATATATATATACATACATATGTCACCCAAACAGCATGGCTAGTCGTTTCTTACAAAAGATAACAAAAAAAGTAGAAACATAAATGCTTCGATGTTTTTTCTAGTGTCAGAGGTAGCATGCAATCTCTGTCTTCAAAACTTCATAGGCGACGTGGTCAGCATCAGATGATTCGGGGTCATTAGTGAATGAAGCCCGAAATGTGTCCACCCGCTGACGCGCTCATTCGAGTGTCTCCCGAACACCCGTCGACTGAACAATCTAGTTGAATTGAGCCCATAGGCCTCTTCCCTTTCTTGAGGAGCCCTGGCAAGGTTGACTTAGTTGCCCGCCATCTCGACTAAGCACTCTAAGCAACGACAAATATCTTAGAGACATGCAATGTCGTTGTGGAGGACCACGTCGATGGCGAGGTTAGCTCGTCGGAAGAGGGAGACCAATCGGAAGACACGGTGGAGGAGGATGTCAAGACGACGGAATGTGGCCTTTAACTGCTTTGGCAAATCGTTGGACATAGGAGGGAGGACACAGTTGGCACAGTATCCTTCCGCAGCATCCGCCAGCGTACGACCGGCAAGGTGCTCGTCCAAGATAGCCAGGTTGGCCATCAATGCTGACGATATGGAAGAATAAGGAGTTATTTATTTGTGCTTGAGATACAAGGAAGACAAGGAAGATAGCCGGGCGGCGAGGTGCTCATATAGGATTAATCTGTAGTGACAGACGATTATTTTTATACAACAAGAAATACATCTGGCTCGTGAGACGAAAAGATGCATTTGGGAGCCAAAACGATCGAAGGCGCGCATCGGGAAGAGGAAGCAAATCACAGACAATTCCAACCACAAGCTGTCTGTGATACACAACAACCACAGACGGTTTATATTAATGACCATCGGTGAACTATCACATACGGTTCTAATTAAAAATCATCTGTGATATCTGCAATTATCACAGATAATTCGTATTAATAATCGTCTATGAAATATCACAGACAATTATTAATAAGAATCATATGAGATAGCAGGGTATCATAGATGGTACACTGGTCATGCTTGTAAAACTGTCTGTGACAATTATAACACAGATGGTTTGAAGAAATCGTCTGTGGTGAGGCGTCCAGTATAGCCTTTTTTATAGTAGTGCAAGACAACCATCCAACCATTCCAATCTCTTGTGCTCTAGGGTTAACTAGGGTTAGAGAAGAGCGAGTGCTATGGTGTGTTCTTTTGTCCTCCATATAGAGTGGCTGTAAAATATTCAACTTCAAGTAGCAATAGATCAACTGTGTTCATCACTCGTCGTGTCTTCTTGTTTTAGTTGATTTGCTCATATTCTTATTGGTTTTGCTCTCCTCTCCTCTTCTTAATCTTGATGTGTGCCAAGGACATGTAAGTGATGGAGATGACTCATGGAGATTAAATCTTATCCATCTAGGTGCCAAGTTTTGCAAGATTCCAAACTTGCTTGATTTTGCTTGGATTTGACCTCATCAAGATTTCTTGATCATAGGTTTTTTGCTTTGATTCTTTGGGAGAAATAGCTTTCTATGATATATGAGAACTCATCTAGAGTCATCTTAGCTATCTGCTACCCATGAGCAAGTCATATCCCAATATTTTGAAGTTTGCCTAGTTTTGATATAATTTTGCTTATCTTTGGGAAAGATTGGAACTTTGACAAGGATTCATACGGTCCCTGGATGGAATAGATTTTTGAGACCTAAAGCATGGTGTGTGCAAAGTTTTATCTCTTTTGGCTAAGGAAAGTTGCACCATTATTGGTCTTGGCTCTTGCAAATTTTCTATTCTGGATATAGGGGAGCGGCCAGACCACCTCTAAGCTCGATTGAATCGGCCACTGGTTAGACCGTTGTGGTCATGCCGGTCATACTTGCCACCAGTTAGACCACCGGGTGCACGCTGGTCAGACCGCCGGGTGAACACCGGTCAAATAGGTCAGGCAGCCAGCTTACATCTAACCCTAATGAATACTATCCATTAGCATAACCGAGGATACCCGTTAAACCTACACACACCAGATTTTACACTCAACATATGATTTATGCATGTTTTTAAAAGGGCATGAGCCCAACCAATTAAGAAGCAAGTTTCCATCCACTTGGCCTCCCTAGTTCCTCCTTGACCTAAATCGCTCTCCAAACGCCCTCCAAGCGCCGTGATATTGGTCCCTTTGGGGCTTCCGGTATTTTGGCTTTCCTACTAAAATACCTTCGCCTTGACCATGGACATCATCTCTTCTCCGAACCTAGTCCATAATCATCTCCTCCTTTGCAAGCAATCCTTATACTTGTAATGTATAGGTTCATCAATGGCTCACTCATCAGTAAGTTTCTCTATGTCGGTTCCCCCGATCACGCCTCACTTGTACCGACCACACCATTCGATGAATTGTTGCTCAAACCTTTCCTTCGATATATCTTCTCCTATGCCACGCTTGAGCCTAACTATCTCATCCGGCTTCCTTGACCGCACCTCAACTCATCCTTGAGCCTAATTTGGGTCCACGCCGTTGACCATGGTTACCTACAAGCACCCTGCACATCAAAGACTAAGAAACCATTTTTGGGCACAAGTTCTTCGCAACTTAACCTACGTTAGTCCAAACATAATTCATGCGCCATGAATGCACCTATATCACTGATCCTAAACCCGTAGGACCAAACCACAAACTACAGTGCACTCACCCAATATACTACCACCAGAACTGGTCAAACCACCAAGCCAAGGCCAATCTAACCGCCCCGTTCCACCCCAAGAACAGGGGAGTGGTTTGACCGCGATCACCAGGCCGATCAAACTTTCGGCACTTCGGCCAGTTAGACCACCAACCAAAGTTGGTATGACTACTGTCACCCCGAGTGCGACACTTGAAAAATGCTCTTTGGAATATAACTACTGCCAACTATTTCTTGGTTGCACCGCAACCCTGGTATGATCGCCACCATGGCCGGTCACACTGCCACCTGACCACCATTCAAACCGCTGACCCCTGGTCGGTCTTACCACCACTTGCTGGTCTTACCACGGCTTCCATGTCGGTCTGACCACCGCCTGGCCAGTTTGATCGCCAGCCCTAGGTCAGTCAGACTGCTGCTTGGCAAAGATGCCTAAGAGGTAATACATTAACTTTTGCAAATGCAAATTCTAACTTGACGTGATTGCCAATTTTTCGACACGGGTGAATTATTGATATTCTCAACATGGTTCTTCAGTACGTATGGAAAGTGAGATGTTACACTATAATTTTAATAGAAGATTGAGTAGAAAGGTATGTAAGTGCTAATCTTTTGGGAGTAGCTAGCTAGTGCTATATTGTTGGAAGTGTTTCCAATGATATAGCAAAGTTTTATGGAGTTTCAATAGTGCAGCAAGTTTTATATAAGTTTTAATGATGCAACAAGTCTCTTGGAAGTTTCAGGTTTAAACAATCAAAGTTTTATGAAGGTTTCAACAAAAATTTCAAGAAGATATCAACAAGTTTCACAAATTTGAAAAAGATTCAAAAAGTTTTGAGGAAGTTTTAAAAATTCAAACAAAAGTCTTATCCTCGTTTCATCAAGTTTCACTTGGTTTCAGAGGGGTTCAAAAAGGTTTAAGATAATTTTACTCTATTTTTACGGTGTTTCAGGCTTTTGTTTCAATGAATTTCAAAATATGAAACTTGATTGAAAAATGAGTTTCATAATAGTTTCAACAAAATATGCAAAAACAAACTTCAATGTTCTACAAGAAGTTTCAAAAAAAATTCGAGCAACGATATAGCAATTTCATGAAGTTTTGTGAAGTTTATAAAGTTCTAAAAAATTGAAGCAACTTTCATGCTATTTCTAAACCAGCTTCATATGAGTGTCATGATGTTTCATTTGCATAAAAGTTTCTCTAAGGCCTCATGATTCCAGTTTGAAGTTTCAAAACAAGTTTCAACATATTTCATCAGAAGTTTCAAAGAAGTTTTAGGGTTTGAGCTTGATGTTTTAAGAAGGTTTCAGCAACACTTTGGCACGTTTCACTCAAATTTTAGATAGTTAGAGAGTTTCAAAAATTGAAATTTTAATTTTCAGAAATGTTTGAAACTAGTTTCAAAAAATAAACTTTAAATTTAAGAGAGTTTCACCAAAGATTAAAAAATTCAAGCGAGTTTCAAGAGAATTTCACTCTATATTTCATAACAAAACATACCAATTTCACTTGAGATTCACAACAAACTAGATAGGTTTCACAAAAAAAACAAAGTTAGTTTCACAACAAAAGGACAAGTTTGAGTGAACTTTCATAAACAAAATTAGCAAAAATTCATAAAAATCAGAGGGACTAGTACTTTCTCAGTAGCTTCGATGGAAAGCAATCCGGAGCTCGCTCACGGGTAGAGCTGGGCATCGGCCGGCTTTTTGGGCCCCCGAAGCACACGGCCGGCCCAAGACGCCCAAGCACAAGACACGACGACACGTGGCGGGCCGTGCCGCCCGGCACGAACAGCGGGCGGGCGGGCCTGGACGGACAACACGGTGGGCGACGCGACGCAAGACGGCCGACGCGGCCGACACGGCGGGCACGCCGGCCCGGGCGGCCTCGCCGCTCCACCACGGCGACTCGGCGAGCACGACACAGACCACAGAATAAAAGTTTCAACTAGTAAAGCATGTGCATGCAAAGTAAAGGGGAGAGGAAAGGTAGCACCAGAGGCCACTGCATGTTCTAGCCGCCGACCAAGCCGAGCACGGAAGCCAGCCCGGCTACGCACCCGAGAGCCCAAAGACCCCACGGTGCAACCTCCGGATCCGCGAGCTCGAGTCCCGATCTAGCGTAGGGGAGGCCGACGACCGTAGATCCGCCGAAACCCACCGATCTGGACGGATCCGCCGGATCCGAGCCGAGGAGGAGGCGTCATGACCGTGAGTAGAGGTAGTAGTCGGTAGGAGGTGAGAAGGGGAAGGAAGGTGAGGCGGCGAGGCACCGTGAGGGAGTGGGTGCCGGTGGAGAAGGGAGGAGGCGAGGCGGAGTGGAGAGGAGGCGAGGGAGGCGAGAAGGCGAGAGAGGCGGCAGTGGAGCCGAAGGGAATCGTGTGAGGAAGAAGAGAGCGAGGCGACGGCGTATGAGTAAAGAGAGAGGCGACGGCCCAAAAGAGAGGATTTAATTGCAGTTCTATTTTAGTAGTATTGTTGTCGCTATTAATTTCTTGTTTTTCGTTAGATTTAGATTTGACCAAAAATCCCGTAGATTTAAATAGCAAATTAAGATTTAAATAGCAAATTAAGACAGGGGGATAATTATCTATATATTTAGTTCTTTCAAAAATTATTAAAAAGAAAATCGAAGTATTATGATGTTATGATGAGTAAGATGAGAAAAGAAAAGAGGAGAAAAATAAAGAGAGAAAGAGTAAGATGAGTTAAGAGTTGTGGTGCTACTTTGAGATGAGCGGCAGAGCCCAAGCGAAGAAGTATATGGTTTGTAAAGAGGTTCAGGAAAGGATGCAGAGAGGTTGAAGTGAGTGTTGGGCCGGGAGCCGGTCCAACCAAACACTAGGGAGGCGGAGGAGAAGGGGGCTGTGAATGTGCAATGTGTGTGTGTGTATATATATATATGAGATGAAGAGAAAGATGCGGATGGTTGGATCTTAATCTAATGACTGAAAAAAGTGATTAAGATATGTTATGATTTGGCACCTCCTTAGATCATCACCACTGAACCCTAGATCGCATCCTCGTGGCTCTCTTACTTCTTCACGTAAAATCAGTAGGGCTAGACTGCTGGAGAAGAAGTTCATATTACTAATATGCTCGGCACTATTTTCATGATCTTTAAGCTTCTCACTAATATGCCTCCAATTTCTAAACCCATCATTTGATAAGGTACTCGGACTCTTGCTAGTGCTAGACTTGAAGATCTTACAGCAGAAACAAAATACTTTGTCAACATGCTTCGAATAAACTAACCATTTTCTATCATGTAATGAGACAGGTACGAGAGAAAGGAAGATGACGGTCATCGCTACCATTGTCATCGTCGCTTTCGTCGTGTATAGTTACTTTGGCTGGGCTTAATGGCACGGCACTAACGCCCAAGACGGTGGGCTTTGGGCCGTGCTTGGGCTGGCCGAGGCGAGGTGGGCTTCACGCACGACGGATGATCGGGCCGAGCCGCACGGCAGACGAACGGCCAAGCACGGTGGACCGGGCCGTGCTGCAAGCAACATGCCCCAATGCCCACCTCTACTCACGGGCTTGCATGAGGACCCATGCCCGCCGAGCTACCACGACCGCTCGCCTTCCCATGCACGGGCTCACCATGCTTGCTCGAGCTCACTGCCACACGCACCTCAGGTGGCAAAATGCCTGCAGGAGGGCCGCCATGCCCTTGTTGGGCATTGCCATCCACTTACGGCCTCTCGAAGTTCGTTGTCCGCCGTATGAACCCACATCCTCTCACCATCTACAGCCGCTGCAGGAGCCCACAGCCGTCTTGCTACTGCACGACGTTGT
The DNA here is from genome assembly GCA_036346245.1 of Bonia amplexicaulis. Classification (NCBI taxonomy): domain Eukaryota; kingdom Viridiplantae; phylum Streptophyta; class Magnoliopsida; order Poales; family Poaceae; genus Bonia; species Bonia amplexicaulis. Next base: position 24,569,853 of record CM070737.1, read on the forward strand.
TATAGTTGTGTGGTGCACCATCCTACCCCGCATTGCCAGGTCGCTATGGATGGCCTCAGCGTCCCACGCTACTGGACCGTTGCGCCCACCCCATGTGGCCTCGCCGCACTGCTACTCTGTGCGTCCTCACCAACCTAACAAGGCTGCCCCGCCGAGCCTCACCAAGTCACTGTCAGCACTAGGGAAGCTGCAGAGACACCTAGAGTCATTGGTGTTGCCGAAGGCAGCAAGGCTAGCGCGGGGCAAGGCGGCTGCGCCCACCGCCGTCAGGCTTACCTCTGCCACCACCATAGTCGGGCCCGCCCGAGCCACCGATGTTGCAGCCTACTGGTCCAAATAAGGTAAGCTCGCAATGCTCATGACAAAAGAGAGCAAACTATCGAGCCATTGGAAACCTTGAGTATTCGGTTACGTAATAGCATGGGGTCAGGTTTAGGGGTGGAAAACGGTAACGGATAATTCGTTTTATCCGATATTCGTATCCGAGAAAATACGAATATGGTAAGCAAAAATTCGTATTCGAAAATATTCGTATTCGTATTCGAGAATATTTGTATCCGTATTTGTAAGTATTCGTATTCGCATTCGTATTCAAGAATATTCGTATCCGTATCCGTATTCGAGACTATTTGATTCGTATTCAATCCGTTTCTAGAACCCATGAAAAATTCGTACAAATTTTGTGATTCAAAATTTGAATTTATGTGGTTTAAAACCGATAACCGATCAAAAACCGGTGAAAATCGGTAAAATCGCTAGGAATCCGTTTTATCCGATATTCGTATCCGAGGAAATCCGTATTCGAAAAATATCCGTATCCGTATTCAAGAATATTCGTATTCGTATTTGAGAATATTCGAATTCGTATTCGTATTCGTTTTAAAAATATAGATTCGTATTCGTATTTGATATTATTCGACCGTATCCGATTCGTTTCCACCCTAGTCAGGTTAAGCTATTATTGATAATTGGCCTTGTCACGGTTCACATGCCAAGCCTACGTCGGGATAACCTGGCACACTTGCACCCCTCTAACAGGGTGTCGTCTCCATTGATGGCGGACACAAGATGGCAGGGAAAAGAGAGCGACTAAGTTGAAATGAAGTCTAACGTTGGGTCTATTGAGTGAGAGTATGGCAGTTGGGTCATGAAAGTTGTTCTATCAGGATTGGCCATGTTCACCCATGCGTCGTGTAGACTTGGTGTATAAGGAAAAGATCTACTTCTTAGGGGCATTAGTATTGACTGTGATGGATAGATTTTGGCTAAAAAAATAGTAGCAATTAAAGAAGTAATTTTTAGAAAGAGGATGTGGACAATGAAAAAGTGGGAGACGTGCGTGAGCGAGACGGGAGCAAGAGAAATGAGATATGCGGGAAAAAAAAAGAAATACGTGAGTGAGGCGGGAGTAAAAGGAGTGAGATGTGTGATGCTCCCGTGACCTTTTACCTTATCTCTGGATCCAGACAAGTGAAGATGCCGTTTCGAGAAGTTGACTATTTATATTGTTTTTTGATTTTTTTACAGAAGTAAAAGTCCATACTAATGGAGCCTCAGTGTGTGAAGTTAGTGCTAGCTACACAATCTTGTCGCTGCAACTAAGGGAAGCATCAATGGTGTACGTCTCTCTGCCAGCCTCCTTCCAGTTTTTTCTAGCCCACGTAGCCATCATTTCCGCTACTGGCATTAGATGCCCGACACAAGTGAAGGTGACACAAACATCGGGCCTGTTTTTTTTAACTACTAAAAATTGTTTTTCGATTTTTCTACAGTAACTACCTTTTAAATAGAGTATTTTTTCAAGACAAGGTCTACTAGTTAATTGTAGTATATATTTTATTGACTTCATTTATATTGACAAAAACCGCATATGAGTTTCTATTACTCTGTAATTTCTCGTACAAACAGTCTAAAAATCACAAGCCACAGCCAAAAGCCACAAGCCGCAGCCAAAAAGAACAGTCCCGATATCATTTTCTAGTTGATGCATCGTCAATGTTGCTTCTGAAGAATAGAGCATGAGTGTTTCATCAAATGTCTTTGTCAACAAGAAGTTCATTAGATATGCTTGTCACTGCGGGTGCAATCGGATTAATTCCCGACCAACCCCCTTCGGATCGAACAATGTTACATGCACGCTACGATTTGGACCAACGTGTGCTGTTTGTTAGCGGAGCTTAATCTAAACTAGCAACTTGGGACTAAGGGTTGGGGTGTTACAATATGGTCTCTGTTTTTGCACAATATATGATTAAGCATTCGCTACCATACCAAATTTGGTATGTATCATGATCAACACTATTCGAATTCGTATTTACAACTATCCACGTCAGACAACTAAGATTCGAAACAAAAATATAGGATATAATATAGGATGAATGAAATCCGTCTGAGTCCATTGTAGCCCACCTTCAGAACTTGGAAGGAAGTGGGCTCTAGTTGATTGTCGCTAGATTCTATTCGACTTATGCAATATTGGCAATCTCAATTATCATATTAGGTTCTAAGATCCCGGTTAATGTTGTTCTTTATCTTCTTGTCTTCAAGAATTAAGACCGATCTCCAATGTTTTTCTATTCATGATATGTTGTTTTTCTATTCATGATATGTCTTCCTTCGTTTCCTTTCAAATATTGGTCCCGCTCGGTTGAGCTGAAAAGCTGTGGTTTATGGCTGAAATTGCACTGTAGCGACTGAAATTTTACTGTAGCTGAAGGTAACTTATTTGATGTAATTAAATTTTAAAAAAAATTTAAAAATAGAAAAAACATGCTAGCTCATCACGAATAACGCAAACAAATACGGGAAAAGAACCGACAAAAAAGCTCAAAAAAGCTAAAAGTTCAAAAAAAAGACGAAATTTATAAATAGTAAAAAATAAACTAGAAACTGAAGCCAAAACTAAAATAGTCTCTTCATTGATTTTCTTTTGCAAATGTGAGAAGCATCGGTAAGAACTTTAGATATTTGGGCTATCGCACAAAAAAAAATCATGTTAATTGAGCGTATTTTAGTTTTTGTAGTAATACTTTAGGTTTTCATGAGCCATGGTCAACTACAGATTACGAAACAGCTTTTCTTACGGATAACTAATAGTCCAGGCAATCTAACTGTTATCGGAAAATATACGCCCAAGATTAAACTAAGGTATCCAATCTATTATGGATCACTAGGTCAATGCCTGTACGCTGCTGCAGAAAAAAAATATATTAGCAAACATGTCAAGCTGCCGTTGCTGTGCTCGGCCGAGTCCACCATTGCCCTTGTTGCATCTCCAACGACATGCTTTGCTACGCCCAGCTATTCTCATTGCAGCCTCATGCTCGACCCACATCGCACCCTCAGCCCTACTATCATATCTAGTCTACATCATCATGCTCACGTTAGGCCGTTCATAGCCAAATTGGGCCCCCCGCCCAGGATTAGGAGATACGGCCTCACTCGACGGTGACGAAGAGGATGGGCTGCCAATGGTAGAGTCTGTTACAGTCTTATTTGGTCATGGCGACAGAAAAAACTAAGGATAAGGAGAATGAAGAGAGCTATGTAAAGAAATGTGAGGGAGTGGAATATTATTGGGATAAGAATAAAATTTGTTAGTAGTTAGTTAGCTTCTTTGGGAATTAGGTTTTTTTGTTAGAGGTTTTTTAGGAAGGTGGGAAGGAATGACATGGGCTTGCTTTACACCACACATCGTCTCCGTCATGACGTTCCGCCGAGCTCTGCATCCTCCTTCGATGTACTTGGTCTACACTATACCCTTTGCTCCTCCGCTATGCTCAATCGAGCTCTATTGTAGCACATGTCATGCTTGTGGGATCAACATACTTGTGATCAAACACCATATCATTGTATAGTTGACTCTATTGTAGCCCTTCCATTTATATTATTACAGTAACATAAACCAAAGTAGATATATTTTTCGGCGATCTAAACTAAAATCAATAAGGATCTAAAAGTAACTCCTATCGATTCATCGATGCATTACACAAAGAACTATTTCAGGCATCTCTTTCTACCATTGTTAGGTCACTACAATATCGAATGCTAGTATGATCCTTGATTAATCCACCCAAGCAGAACCAGTCCAAGAACAACAAAATGACACAAGCAATACCAAAAGGAATATTTCCATTAGGAGACAACAAGGAATTGATGATGAGAAGAATAAAGGTTTGAGCATCTCGTCACTGACCACCATGGTCACCCCATCCTCCCTCTCCCCGCATGAAAAATATCACAGCAAAAGAAGATCGAAAATCCTTAAAGTAAGAAACAAGGATCTTGGAGCTATTTGCATCACACGTGTGAGAGATTTGGGTCTAATCTAGGGTAGAGAGCCAGCGACTGGTACCTGGCATCTTGGCCTACAGGAACTTAGGGCGACCAGGGTTGAGTTATCGACGAGGTAAGTGGTGCCAATGGAAGGAGGAAGACACCAATGGGAAGCAAACTGGTAGTGTTATTGGGGATTCTTCGATGCAATATCTTGCGGCGACAGAGGCCATATTAAACAAGGGAACAGTGGCAGAGGAGCAACAAATGTGAAAGAAGGGAGGGAGCAAAAGAAAATTGCGGCTATGACTTCGCCTTCGGTTTGGGATTGAGCCAGAGAAAAGAGAGAAATCGGAAGAGGTTGGACCCACGAGGAGAGGGTGGCATGGTTTTGTTTTCCACTGCGTGGGATGAGGGATGGAACGGCCTATATATGTCTAGAGAGGGTGGTGGGATAGCAGATGAACTATTACCACCAACTCTTTCTTTTAAGGCCTTGTTTGGGAGAGCTGTAGATTCTGAGTAGCTAGTTGGTCTGAGTAGCTAGCTGGAGATTCTGAGTAGCTGGCTAGTCTGAGTAGCGGTGATGCGAGTAGCTAGCCTGTTTGGCATCCTGGATTCTAGTTGTGCAGCTGGTATCCTGATAGATGTATTGACTGAAATGCCCTAGGTGAGTTGATGTCCTGATTATGTATTGATAGAAGAGATATCTATGATGTAAATTTGTAGTACTTAGTTCAAGCATTGAAAAACTAATATTAAAATTTCATGACAATAAATTTGACTCCAAATCATAATTTTAGATATTAATATGGATAACTACCATGTTTCCATACAAAAGAAACGTACAAAAGATGTTCATAAGCATATGAGACGCACATATCACCATCAAAAGAGAGAACAACTCGACACAACCTCTGTAGCAGTGACACAGAACCAAACCCAACCCAAACTAGCACATGCTGATTACAACAATACATACATTGCATCCCTTCTAAAGAATTGGCATGTCACTTCCGACATTCACAGCTAGCAAACACACTTGATCGCCATATCTCATTCGATGAGCTTTGTTCACATTCGATTCACACATACAGATTGACAATGACGAAAAACATCGCACAGTGCACACATATGATGGAAACCGGACATCCTACATGGATTCGGATCCACAACAAAAGCCAAAAACAAACATTGTCTTGATGTGCTTGCGGGAATGTAAAAAAAGAACCAACAAGAATCATATTTTGTTGAACTTGCAACCACACATGTTCGGTGATCATCAAGCCCCAATCTTTTACTCGTGCCCATACACATTGAAATGCTTAGCCCATCGCGCGCCATGAACGGATCAAGGTAGTCCCACCTCTCGGTAGGGGAGGGGGGGGGTGGGGGGGGGAGGAGGAGGGCGGGGTGGGCGGGGCCGGGAGGAGGGCCGGGGTGGGCGGGGCGGATCGGGGCCGGGGGGGGGCCGGGGGGGCGGGGCCGGGAGGAGGCGGCGAGGCGGATCGGGGGGGGGAGGGGAGGGGAGGGGGCGGGGGTGCTGGGGAGGCGAGGGGCCGGGGAGGGCGGGGTGGGCGGCGGGAGGGGAGAGAGGCGTGGGGAGGAGGGGGGCGGGGATCCGGGGAGGGGGGAGGGAGGAGGGTGTCTGGGGGGGAGGGATGAGAGGCGTGGGGAGGAGGGGGCGGTGGGGATCCGGGGAGGGGGCGGGGAGGGAGGGTGTCTGTGAGGAGGGAGGGGGGCGGGTGGCGGGGGAGGAGGAGGCGGCGGGGGATCTGGGAAGGGAGGAGGCGTGGGGAGAGAGGCGGGCGGGCGATGGAGATGGAGGCGGTCGGTTTTGTGCGTGGCATTTATGGTAAATAACTTCAATTTTAAGCGGTATTAGTCTGCAGAATCTGTGAGAAGCTCGGGTATTGCAGCTTCTCTATCCCAAGACAATTGTGCCTTTCAGTTTTGATTCTCGATGAGTCGGCTCATAAGCTGGACTGTTTGGGAGAGCTTTTGGCTACTAGAAGTAGCTAGCTTGCCTAGAATCTAAAACAAACAGGGCCTAAGTAGTAAAGAAAATGAGATATGAATAGGTGAATTAGACCTGTTCATGGGTGGCTTGCCCCGATTGACCTGACCAACTTGGCCCGGCCCAATTTTCCTAGCTTGGGCCCGAATTTTTGTCCCATAGGCTCGACCGAAGCCTTCGACCGAAGCTTAACCAGAATAATAAATAATACTATTTTATTCCCAAAATAAAATAAATAATACTATTTTATTCGATCTATAATTAAAAAAATTATTTTTGAAAAATAAAAGGGATATTGGGGCTTTGGGCCTTGCTTTTCAAGGCCAATCCTGGCTTGGCAAATGAACAAGTGGCTAAATGGGCTGAGCGAGTTGTGCCAACCTGAAGCACGATATTGTTAGCTCGGCCTAGAAATAAACGGGTTATGCTAAGCACGAGCCAGGCACATGTGATCCCGGCACGGTCCATTAGGGCCGACGGTGTAGGAGCTGAGCCAGCGATGGATCTGGTTGGTGGTGCGGTGGAGGAGTCGAGGAGGTAGGCGATGAATGGAGTGGGGGTGAGCAGGAGGCAACGCGTCGGCAGAGGAGAGAGTGAGGGACCGAGGGAGGGAGCAGCGGAGGAGGTTGAGGGCGGGTAGAGCTACGGAGGATGTGAGCTGGAGGCGGCCCGTCGGCGAAGGAGGGACGGAGGCGGTAGTGGACTTGCGTGCTAAATGGGCCATCCTTGGCCCATTGTGCTACATGTGCCTAGCCCGCTACAGCTCATTGGGCTGTGCTTGGGTCCGAGGCTGAGCCCGTAGACTACCACGACATGATCCGTTTAGTTAATTGGGCCAATCGTGCCATGTCTATATGGGTCATGTTAGGCATCCTGTTTGGCCAGGTCATTAGTCGGGTGATCTAGACCTGGCCAAATGGTCCAGGCTAATAGTGCTAGCTTGAGGTATGATACTGTTGGTCCGACTCAGACACGACACGATACGAACAGTAAAAAGGCCATGCCAGCTTAGCCCCACTGGGCGTACCATGCTTAGACCGGCACCTTGGCACGGTGGGCCGGCCCAGCACATCACTACAACAACTCTCCTATAGTAGTGTAGTAAAATTACTTGTGATTGGCAATAAAATTATTTGTGTTAGGCTTATTGCACTCTTCTTAGCGTAGACAGGTGAATTAGCACTAAAATTACTTACGACTACCGGTAGAATTGCTTGTGACTGGTAGTAAAAATATTTGTTACTCAATGACTGACAGTAAATTATCTATAGTTAATAGTAAATTTACTTGTGCCTGATAGTAAAATTAACGGATTATCCATAACCTATTTTAGCTAACGTGAGTGGCCAGGCCGGCATAGTCTGACTGTCGTGCTTGGGTCGATATAACTTGTTTGCCATACCCAATCGTGGCACCTGCGGGCCACACTGAAGTCTAGCTGGGTTACTGCCTTCTAGTTCCCATCTAGCGCCGCCGAAACTCCTCGTCGCGCGTCGCCCAACCCGGCGCCTCTAAGTCCTCTGCCACCTCGAAGCGAAGGAACTCGGTTCTCTGGGAGGCGTCCTCCTCCTCCTCCTCCCTTCTACTGGACTAGCATGGAGTGAAGATCCATCTGGAGTATTCCGGGCTGGATTCATTCTGTTGGTAAGGAAGCCCTGGCTTGCTTGGATTGTTGTTCGTTATGCTCTGGTCTTTTCTTTGCTGTGAACAATCGAATCTAACCAGATCTTTCTTCTTCTTCAAGATCAATCGATCTCAGTTCACCCCTTCCCATCCCATTGATAGGACTATCCAAGGTGCGGGCGGGTTCATCCGCCCGTGTATTTTGGCGCTTATTACCCTGAACTGATACTTATTAACAAGTTTATTTTCGAGAAAAATAAAAAATTGGGGGTGTTCAAAGATGCTAACACCAGGATCTCAGTGGATTGGAGCGAGAAACGTTAGATGCTGGGAGTTAGGGATGGAGCTTTAGCTAGTATCGTATGCTTGTAAATGTTGTTTCATTTTGCAGTTTATACTTGGTTTACCCTTTTTCTCCCATCTCTTCTTTTGTTAGTCGGTAGGGCATATTGTGGGTTGCTCCTTCATTGTCTACCTGGGGAACGAGTTGCATTCTTCACAAGATAAAAGATGGGTATCCTCGAGAAGATCAAGGAGATTGAAGCCGAGATGGCTCGGACGCAGAAAAACAAAGCAACAGGTTGTGTGTTGTCTTCACTGCTTCTTGAAACACTGCTCTGCAATTGTTGTTCATTCCCGCATGCTGTTTTTTCTTTTCTGTTTTGGTGAAATTTTACTATACCGGATCACTCATCTAATGATGAAAATTAACTTGGGGGATTTGGTGGAAGTGAAATGGGCCTCACAGGATGTATGTTGATTTTCGGTGTTTCTTGGTTCATCAATTGCTACTGTGGTCACGTTATCTATGTTTTCAGACATCTGATGATTTTCAACCATCCAGTTTGTTTTGTAGCTAGAATTTCTGATCATGTTGCCATTCAGTGTTATAGACATTTAGGTTAATGATAACCGTATACTCAATTGTGCATCCACTGGTGGAATTATAAAATTCTAAATTTGCAGACACATGGTTTTCCCACGGGGATGCACCTCCATGTAATTCATGACTACTGGATTCAAGAAACAATCCTTTTTTCAATGTTATATGTTCATGCTTTAATTAAATCAACCAATTGTTTCCTGTATATCCATCTTATATGCATTTTGTGATGAACACGTACCATCCTCTATATACAAACGGGTGTGGCTTTCGCACAATATGTACCACTATGTAGGCCAAGACTATTGATCAGAGTATCAGACAATTGCCAAAATTTTGTGCAAAGTACTAGCATAAGTCAGTAACTGACCATACATATGCATCTTAATTTGTAATTTTTTAATTTTATTAATAAGGTATTGTTTAATCAATCAATGATTATCTGTGGTTTGTTTGATTTCCACCCTAATTTTGCGAAAAGTCATTATGGTATGTAATGCCATATGAAAGTTTATCTTGCATATACACTATGGGAATAATATTTCTTTGTTATTGTTACACAGAATATCATCTTGGGCAACTGAAGGCAAAAATTGCAAAGTTGAGGACACAATTATTGGAGCCTCCAAAGGTATTTATGAGTAATCTTGCTACGTAAGAATCTTTCGAGTATTTAATTAAAATATTTTTTCGTTTTAATTTGGTTACAAATTAGATGATCATGCGAAGCTATTGTGTTGTTTCTTGGTCAATTTTTGCTGAATTCTTTCATAACTTCAACTTCAAAGATTTTTTAGTAACATCCTCTCAAAAGAAGAAATAGTCTTAACATGGAAGTTCCTTGAATTTCTATCGTTAAATCTGCCATCTCATTGGTCATATAGGGTTCCAGTGGAGGAGGAGATGGTTTTGAAGTCACAAAATTTGGGCATGGTCGTGTTGCGCTTATTGGATTTCCCAGGTATCTCTCTTATGTAGGGGGTGCAATCGGAGCGGATACGAACAGATTTCTCTTATCCCGTATCATATTCCACATTTTTTCTTGGTATTGGAGTTGGACATGGATAGTGCTAGATACAAATACGAATGTGGATAGTCTTGGATACGAATGCAGAGCGAATACATGTTGCTCCGAATACGGTTAGTCTCGATTACGAATATTTAGTTGGATAATGCGCTAAAACAGAAACCTTGTATGTCACACGAATAAGGATCAATCAACCATACTACATGTCCAAAATCCAACTACATTACTACATTAGTAGCATAAAAAGCAAATTTTAACTATATCACACGATAACAAGCAATGGAAAAGGCTAATAGGATAGGGACTTTCAGATTTTACCTCTGCCAAATCACGAGCATGTAGGATGTCGCTTCTTATTGGAGGGATAGACACCGAAACATGAGGCTCCCTATTTGATGGACAACTTTCTGTTTGCAATTGCATTTTGTTCAAAAGGGAGATAACCTACACTTTTAGATACACAGTTGAATCATTTCACTTGCTCGAACATGTAAACTTAAATTCAAAGCATCCAAGCAGAAAATATTCCATTAAGTAAATACCAAAAGCAATGGTTTAAGTTAGTTCTAAATACAGAAAGAACATTGCAATTTGCATCAGAGAAAACAATTAACCACACAAGGAAGATTGATATATCAATTATTCAATTATGAATCCAGATATGAGAAGGCCCTTGCTAATCTTGCAGGCATTAATAAATACCTGTGTCTCATCTAGGGAGATGCCGATGGGCCCAACAATGTTAGATAGTGAAACCTCCATTTTATGACATGAAAGATCAGGGTAAATGGTTTTGCTTCCATCATAAGATACCACTTCGACTAGTTCCACTTCAAACTTATTTTCACAGACTCAGAGAACATTGCAACCTAGACAAATAAGTAACAAGCGCATCAACAAATAAGTTTAATCTTCACCCAAAAGGAGGACATATATTCAATCTAAAAGATAGCACTACATTACACATGTATTCAGAACAATCTTTGGTTTTGTAAGGTCAGTAGCAGTGCATTCAATAAACACATTTGTTGTCTTTAGGGTGATAGCAGAATGTGAACCATTGATGATGGGAGGTAACGATAATACAGTCCTGCAATGTATTTAGTGTCAGCTTTGCTGAACCACTAGTATACACAATATCTACAACATAAATATTAAAAAAAGCATCACACTGGTGACTGAACATGGAACTTTCCATTAACAAAAAGAAATATGTTTAACACTGATTTGCTGGAAGATGAACCATTTCCACAAAAGTTGGGCATGGGGGAGTAGGACAATGGATGCATCTGGTTTGGACTTGCAACTGGCAGCCTCTCAAAGTCCCCAACACCTTGTTAGCGATGCATGCCCGACACCCGCATTATCTCTGGTAGCATGTGTGCAAAAGCAAACATTAGCACACACCGTTAACATAAGAGCATGGAAAACTTCCTGCCACTGAAGAAAAGATACAGTCTTTATTTCTTAATAACCAAACTACATCCTTTCAAGACCTTTTGGGACAAAAGGATTGCACCTCCCTAAACAGAAACATAGTTACCGAGCAAAGTTTGCATAAACCAAAGACAAGTAAGAGGAGGAATTAGGCCACCGTGAATCAGCAAAGACAAATTCCAATGTAATCCAATAATGCTGTCCACTCAAGAAACAGAACAATGGAGGCTAAGAACCGGATCAAACCTCTCACCTTGATTCAACAGCCTGCTGCAGATTGGGAGCACCTGCATGAATGGCTCCAGCATCTGGTGCTCCTGCAACAACTCTGCCAAGTACTGCCTGTGCCACCGCAGTCCAACCCCGTGCCATCCAAGCCAACCCAGGCACACAAGAAAAAACAAAGGCGCAATTCAGACGGCCGGCCATCCAAGAACACACCAAAGAACCAACCTTTTCTCTTCCCAAGAAACAAAACCCATTCTCAGCATTCTCATCTTACCTGCCTTTGTCCAGCGGCCCAGTAGGAGTCCTCACCTGCAGCGACATGGCCCTCCCGGGGAGAAGCAGGCGTCCGTATCGTGCAGGCCATCCATGGCGAGGCGGCTGGGTCGGATTGGGCTTAGGCACCAATCGGGAGGAACCGAACGGGAGGAAGGAGGAGGAGATATGTTTGTGTGTTTTTTCTCTTAGGCGCCCTTAGGATATTTCCTATTTGCTATTGGCTTTGTTCCAGATGGTTACCGGATAACTCCGACTAATTTTCCGGATAGCTCCGAATCCGATGGATACCTCTTTCCTGAATCCGTTTCTGTATCCGGCAAAAAATATCCAGATCCGAATCCAAATCCGTTATTCGACAAAAAACCCGGATATCCGGTTTCACGCTCCGAATAAGATCTGAATTTATTTGGACTAATGGATGGTTAGGAATTATCTGCTCCGTTTGCACCCCACTCTTATGCCAGCAAATTGAGTACTACAATTTTGGGTTTCAAGCCTTTTGGTTTGTTGCCGTGGATTTATAATTATTGTACTCTGTTATAATCAATAGGAGAACCTTGTGTGTTCCAGATATATCATCTGCTTCCTTGTATCCTTGACGCATGCCTGTCTGTCAAACTAACTATGGTATCTATTGGCTTGCATATAGTGGAAATCTGAAATCTGAATTAACTGATGACCCAACTCAAGCTATAATTATTTTCTATTGTCTAATATTATCTCATGTCCTTTTTGATATGGTTACTAACTTAAGCTGAAAATTTCTTTCTTGTTTGTGTTGTAAAGCATAGAAGGCTCAAACTAGTTGTTCGCTCAGATTTATTACGTCAGTACGATTCATGTTTTTGAGAATTCATATTGCAGTGTTGGAAAGTCAACTCTTTTAACTATGTTAACTGGGACACATTCTGAAGCTGCATCATATGAGTTCACAACCCTCACTTGCATTCCTGGTATTATCCATTACAATGATACCAAAATCCAGCTTCTTGATCTTCCTGGTATCATTGAAGGAGCCTCTGAAGGCAAGGGTCGTGGTAGGCAGGTAAATGCTGTTGTCAGTTTAATTATTATGATATGTGCTGAGTTCTTTAGCCACAAATCGCTGCATGACATTATTTTTGATGTTGCATCATTGTTCCTGTTTTCAGGTTATTGCCGTCGCCAAGTCATCAGATCTTGTGCTGATGGTTCTGGATGCCTCAAAAGTATGTAGTGTAACTGTATCAGCTTTGCTTCATTGCTCGTGCATCCCTTTTTATTCTATATTTTTAGAAAAGCTAAGTTTTCTAAGCGTAATGAAGATTTTATCGTAGGAGGTTAGGAAAAAAAAGAGAGGGAACAGACACATGTCCTGGACTCTAGGTCTTTCTTGGGTAGTGTGCTGCCCTCCTTCATTGACAGAGTAGGATATTCCAGTCCCCATAATTTGGATCTAATTCTCAAGAGCAGCTAAATATCACCTTTTTGTAGAAGAATCCTTTCAAGTCTCAAATGTTCTCAACTAATCCCTTCAGCTATCAAGTTTCTCAACTACCTTACTTTGGAAGTACCTTTGTGTATTTTGTATTATAAAATTATCTTATTTGAGAGAAACTTTAGGGTGCAAAATTTGAAGTTAGAAAATTTTAAAGAAAAAATTGGGACTAAAAGAATAAAAAGGTTAAAAAAACTGACAGTTTGAAAAGTAAGTGAATAATTAAGGAAGTGTCTTAAAAAGGATAAAATTAGGAACACGAAAAATTCTTAAAAAAATCATATGGTAGCAGAGGACTTGGCTAGCTATTATTAGTATCCTTTTTCTTTTAACATCGCATGGTAATTGTTATATACTCCCTCTAGTCACAAATACAAGTCGCTTTGGGATACGTTCAGTCAAACTTTCAAAACTTTGGCTATCGATATCTTTTTAAATATTTAGATTGGATACATGAAAACTATATGCATAGTTTGTCTTGAAAAGTATTTTCGTAATATTATAATTTTATTTTTGTTATAATTATATTACAATAGAAATTACTAGTCAAAGTTACATTTTGGAGATAGTGTCAATGTCCAAAATGTATTTGTGACTGGATGGAGTATGTTCAGCCTTTCTAATAGTAAGTAAAAGCCTGTAAAATTACTTAGTGCGTTGAACTTCAAGTTCAATTAAATTCTACATGTTTGTATATCTGCGGAAATGTTGCTAAATTGCAGAAGAGAAATTATACACCATCTTTCAATCAATGCTATACTTCAAACTTCTTACAAAATCTTAGTGGAGGGTGTAGATCAAGAGGTGTGGTGTAATGGAGTGTGTATTTTTTTAAAAAAAAAAACAAGAAGATTTAATTACATACGATCTTTCCCTTTTTACATTTGATTGCACATGATCCGAGCTTTACCTGAGTTCTATTTGCTTATTAGATTCTTGTTCTAAATTTCATTTTAGAGTGAAGGACATCGCCAAATATTAACTAGGGAACTTGAAGCTGTTGGACTCCGTCTTAACAAAAGGCCACCTCAGGTATACACTTGCTTAGTGTGAAATGGGACAAATCCAAATGGATATGAAATAACTATAGAGAAAAATACTGTATGCAACATTGAAATTGTATGTTGGAACCTTCTGAGCTCAAACAAGGTTTACGAGGCATTCATTTTGTATGTTTTCAAGAAACAGATTGTCTTGGGCGTGATTCTGATCTGCACAATGATTATGCCAGGTCCACATTATTACCATCAAGTAAAATCTGGTCCATTTGTGGGAACAGATGGGTGCAGCTTCCCTTGCCACTCCTGGGGCATGGTGCTGCACAATCTGAATTGAATGGTCTGTTTTGCATGGCTGTGTAGTATAAGTCAGTTCCACTGTTGTCACAGCGTCGCCTAGGCGTCGCCTAGGCGTCCTGGCGGCTGGAGGAGGTCGCCATGGCTGCTCGCCTCGCCTGAACCCGCTGTTGACGCCGGCTAGGGTTCGGACTTCGGAGCCGGACGCGAGAGGCGGCGGTGGGGAGAGGAGCGGACGCAGGAGGCGGCGGGGAGAGGAGCCGGACGTGGGAGCCCAAACCCTAGCTTCACCTCCTCCATCCGCCGCCGCCTCCTCCGTCCCCGCCGCCTTCTTCCTCCGCCGCCGTCTCCTCCCGTGCCCGGCCACCTCCTCCAGTGCTCCCGTGGGGAGGAGGCGACGGGAGGCGGCGGGAGAGGCGTCGGGGAGGAGTCGGGAGGCAGGAGTGGGAGTCGACGGGAGGCGGCGGGGAAGGCGTCGGGAGGGAGGCGGGGAGGCGGGAGGCGGCGAGGAGAGGAGGCGGAGAGGTCAGGAGCCGGAAGAGAGAGAGCCTGGGAGGCAAGCGTCGCGGGGAGTGTTTATCGCGGAAGACTGCATGCATCGCCAGCTGAAGAGTCGTGCCTGGCCTTCGCCTAGGCGTCGCCGTGCCCTCGCCTAGGCGTCGCCTAGGCGTCCAGGCGCCCTTCACTCGCCGTGGTCGCCGACTCCGCCGTGACAACCATGGTCAGTTCCCACATAGATCTGACTATCTGACTGGGTGTATAATTGAGGCAATTCAAAACTGAATCAACTAAAAAAAAAATCCGTAGGAAAGTAGTCCCAAGTATATCGTTCAAAGACGCCCATAGTTTGTACGACCAAAGCATACATCTCACTGGCCTACCCATCCTTGCTCCTTACTCCAGCAGGGGCATGTGCTAATTCGCGAACATCAAGAAGCAGCTATATGGAAAACAAGGACACCGATCAAAATTAAAAAGAAATAAAATCATTCGGATGATCTTACATAAAGCTAATGTTATAACTTCACAAAACACTGATTCAAATTTGGTATCTTCTGTTGATTTTGGCCCATCTTTGATGAGAAACAACAATGTGCATACCATATACTGTGTACAAAACTCAACACTAAATTTAGTTGGACTCTTGATATCAAGGGAAAGTGGGTGTAAATCAACTGTTGGCTTTGTGTGGAGAGTTATCAAGGTTCTAGATCACCTTTTTGCGAACATCCAGTACGACTATTTTCCTATGGACAAGTGCTAACCTGAACTATGTTACTCAACCAACTAGCTTTGTGAATCAAATCTTACTGCCACATGGCCTATGGCTATCTCCTAAATGAGGCCTAAGTATGTAGTTTGTGTTGTAAACTGCCAACTATATACTCTGTTGATTATGAAGCATTTCATATGTGCATTTATACCTTTTATATATATTTCTGGTAAATCAGTTCTCTGTGTACAAACAGATATACTTCAAAAGGAAGAAGACTGGTGGGATTTCTTTCAACAGCACGGTGCCTTTGACTCATGTTGATGAGAAGCTCTGCTATCAGATACTGCATGAGTACAAGATTCATAATGCAGAGGTGCGTGTGTGTGCTGAGTGAGTGAGCATGCGCGTGCCTTTTCAATTAACTCAACTGTTTGGTTTACTTTAGGTGTTATTCCGTGAGGATGCTACTGTGGATGATCTCATTGATGTCATTGAAGGAAATCGGAAGTACATTAAGTGTGTTTATGTATATAACAAGATTGATGTTGTCGGTATTGATGATGTGGATAAGCTTGCTCGGCAACCAAATTCGCTTGTGATCAGCTGCAATTTGCAGGCATGTTTCATCTTTCACCTGCTTTCCCTCAATTAAACTTTCATACACTCTTTTAGTTATTTGTGGTATGTCCAAAAGTTAAATTGTTGTGCGGCCATCTTTAAAATCACAGTGCACGTAGGTATCGCATTTTGCAATATCTTCAGTTGGTTTCATTTTATTATTATTTTTGTGTGTGTGTCTTTGTATCTTAGATGCAACTGAAACTATTTCTTCTTCACAGCTGAACTTGGACAGGTTACTGGCAAGAATGTGGGAGGAAATGGGTCTAGTGAGAGTGTATACAAAGCCGCAGGGTCAGCAACCAGATTTCACAGATCCAGTTGTTCTTTCTACTGTACGTCTTCTTCCCCTTTATACCCTTCACTGCTTGCTGTTCTAAGGAGCACAGCCTCTTTGATGTCTGTAGTTTTGTGCCATCAGGATAGAGGTGGCTGCACAGTTGAAGACTTCTGCAATCATATCCATAGGAGCTTGCTTAAGGATGTGAAATATGTGCTTGTATGTGGAACCAGCGCGAGGCACTATCCGCAACATTGTGGCCTGGGCCACGGTCTTCAAGATGAGGATGTCGTCCAGATAGTAAAGAAGAAGGTTATTACCTGCCTGAGTCTCAGTTCATCATATCTTAAAACATTAAAAATATATCCAGATAGTAAAAGAGGAGGTTATTACCTGCCTGAGTCTCAGTTCGTCATATGTTAAACCATTAAGAATATATCCATATGCAGTGTACATATCACATTTTCAGTTTTAGTAGCAGGGTATCCCGACTGTTTCATCAATTTGCTGCAACGATGCTAAAACCAGTGATCTGAAACTTTCAGGAAAAAGAGGAGGGCGGGCGAGGTCGTTTCAAGTCGCACACGAATGCACCTGCTCGGATATCCGACAGGGAGAAGAAAGCTCCCCTGAAAACATGATCTCATCGCCAAGCGCAGCGCTGTGGGCTTCTCCGGATCAAATGAACGGCTTATGGATGAGATAATCTGGAACTAGTTGAGCTGGATGCTATTTTGTTCGAGAACGGCCTGTTGATTGCAGCGCCACTACGAAAAATGCTGCATTTATTCAGGCAGTGTTTGTTGTGCTGCCACATGTGCCTTGCGTTGCCATACTGAATGTTTTGCCATGAAGCCTTGCAAAGATAGTAAAAGAGCCATGGATGCTACCAGTTATTATACCCTTTGATTGGAACATGCAAGTTAATCCTTATTGGTAAAAGGCTAATGGTCTCCAAATCGAGAAAAAATGCTGGTGTTGTTTGACCCACCCTTAGCAGATGTACTCCAGAACTGAACTCAACCGGAGCAAATACTCCTGCGAGCGACGTGTCGAGCAGCGATTGGCGCCGCGAGCGCTTTCCGCGTCACCGCGAGCGGGCTTACCTTGTCCTCGCGCGACCCGTTAAGGGAGTTCTCTTGCGGATTATAAGTTTAACGGGTCCAAATCTCCGACCCGTAAACCCACCTCTCGCTCTCGCTCGTCCCCCTCGTCTGATCTCCCGCTCTCTCGTCGGCGATGACGCCGCCGGCGGCGGCCTCGATTGGGCGGAAGTATCCGGCCGCCGTCCTTCTCCTTTACGTCACATTCGCCTTCCTCCTGCTCCTGCTCCTCTCCTCCTACTCCCCCCGCCTCCAGCCCCAGGGCCGCAGCCTCCACCGCCGCCTCAAGCTCCACCCCAAGAGCTCCTCTTCCTCCTCTGCCTCATCCTCTCGAGCCGCAACCGGTGGAGCCGTAGGCAACGGGGGGCACCAGCAGAACCACCACGCGGCACCCTTCGACCCGGCCATCGCCGAGCTGGAGCGGCGGCTGGAGGACAAGGAGTGGGAGCGCGAGCACTACCGCATCCTCCACGGCAGTGAGGGCGACGGCGAGGCGGACGAGCACATGAAGGAGTGGGAGGAGTTCCTCAAGGACGAACACTTCATCAACGACGACGAGCGCTTCAACCTCGCCGACCGCATCCGCGCGCTTTTCCCCAAGATCGACCTCGCCCCGCAGGACGGCTTCGTCTCCTTCGACGAGCTCACCAGGTGGAGCCTCGAGCAGGCCAGGGCCGACCAGCTCCACCGCTCCGTTAGGGAGATGGAGCTCTACGACAAGAACGGCGATGGGATCGTCTCATTCGGGGTCTTCCGGGCGCTGCACGAGGAGTCCCATGGTAACGCGGCAAAAATTCCTGCTTTTATTTGCACAGGAAGTCAGGAAGACAACAATATATGGAAAGAAATCTTCAAGAAAATGTACTAATGCAGAGCGAGCTGATTGATTTATGCTTTGCAGGAGAGGGTAGTTCGCTGGGGTTCCCGTGGTGGAAGGAGGAGCACTTCAATGCGTCGGACGCGGACGGCGATGGTTTCCTGAATAAAGTTGAGTTCAACGAGTATGTATTCATTTGGGTTGTTCCAAAGATCAAGTTTTTATTTTGATTCTTGATTGTTCGTTAATGTTTTCTGATTCTTGATTGTTCGTTAATGTTTTCTTAATTGTTTTGTTGTAGCTTCCTTAATCCAAGTGATTCAGAGAATCCCAAAATTATCAACTTGCTCTGCAAACAAGAAATAAGGTGCATGCTTCTTCAACCATATGCCCATTTTCTACCATAATACTATGTTTACATAACTTTTCAGTGGCATATCTGCGAAGACCTTGACTTGCTGTCATATTGGGTTTTAGTCGTAGAAGGCACATAAGCTCAGTAATAATCACTCCTTTGGGTTGAGTCCCGAAGTATCAGATCCTGTCCACTAACCATCGAGAGTTATATACTTTTGAGATTAATCTTACTATAGTGGGGAACCGGATTCAGCTAGGAAACTGATTTTTGCTACTAGATACTAGGATGATGTTCCAGAGCCGTTGGGCTTTGGTCAAAACATGCACGTGCCACTTTGCTAGTAATCTTGAATTCCTGATAGATTCCACCTACCTTAATGCAAACTTAGGGTGCACAATTTTACCATGCTCACTTATGTAGATGATTTATGTACTTGGATGGTATAATGCTTCAAAATGGAGGGGTTGTTTGGTTCACTGACCAGTTTTGAGTTGTCTAACCTTTGTCATGTCTCTTGAAAATCCTCATAGTGTTTATTCTTGTTCTTGAATCATCTCATATCTACATGTTCCGTCTATGTCACATGAGGATGAGGTGTTAAATTTGGATGCCTCGTGTGAAGCGAGTTTGTTAGCCTCACCAAATGCATTGTTTAGCACTCACACAATACATTTATGGGACTGTTGAAACTAATAACCCTGCCCCACCTCTTATGAGGTTGAAACAAAATATTATCTCTTCTTTAAAGTTGAGTGCAAAAGAAGCTCAATTATTGCACGGCATCATCATGTTACAATAGTCGTCTGATTAAGTTAACCACACCATTGAAATAATTGGGTCTGGGTTGGGGCAGGATTCATGCCAGCTTGGTTGGGCCTGGGCTAGGCTTAGGTTGGGCCTGGAGTGAGCTTAGGACAAGATGTCAAGTCAGGTTGGCCTTACGCTAGGCTTGTCTCGGGTGGGACTTACTCTAGGCCTGTCTGGATATTGATCAAAGGCCCAATGTTTCTCAAGCTAAACACCAAATGATACTAAATGCACATTGGTATTTATAAAAAGCACCTAATCTCATATTACAGTTGTAAAACCTTTTTTTTTTACCTTGTAAAAACTTTTTTTAAGCTAAGCTTTCATGTTGTCACATATAAATCTTGCCCTTATAGTGTTGGCAATTAAATTTCTTTCCACCTCATTGATACAACTATAGCTGTTAAATCTACTTCATCCTTCATATTTCAAAATTTTAAAGACAACACCATGTACTAAAACCTCATACACATATACCAAATATTTCTCTATCTTAAATCTGTTGCAATAAATGGACCATATTCTAGTAAACCCTTTAAGTATGACGCATACCTAAAAATCTCTCCAAGCTGGGGCAACTCCGAGTAACACCTAAGGGTGAGACATGTTGCTATGGTCAGAAGACCAAAAACCTGTTGAATGACCATACATATTTTCTGTCGGGTCTGTGGAAACTTGTCAATTTTGTATCGCTATATGATTTTATGAAGGTGAATGTTCCTGTTATCATTTCATTATTTGTGTGCATTATAAGAGAGTGCTTACAGTTTTGTTGAGCTGACTTTTGAAATTCCTTGCCCATTATGCCCATATCCAGGCAGAGGGATAAAGATAGTGACGGAAAGCTAAACTTTGAAGAGTACTTTCATGGACTACATGACCATATACATGGTTATGATGATGAGAATGCAGATACTTCCCATGTTGGGAATATAACAGTCGCAAAGGATGGGTTTTCCAAACTTGACAAAGATAATGATGGGTATGCAAGTGGAGCTTTAATTAAAGACCTTTTCGCGATGCAATTTCTCTTATGGAATTTATCATCAACTTCTCTTTTATGCATTTGAAAAAAATCCTTCTTTATGTAGGTTTATTTCAGAGCATGAACTAGAACCTGTTCTGGACAAGCTCCATCTTTCAGAACACTATTATGCTAGACAGCAAGCCACCCATGCTATTTCAGAGGTTTGATTCACATTTTGCCTCTGAGGTTCTGCTTTTCATTTCTATTGTTCATTGTGACCTCAGATTATTGCTCCACGCTCTCTGTTTATGCATACGTTGATCTTTGATCTTTGCTTTACTAGTTCATGGTACATTGGAATGTTGTTTTTATGTCTGTATGTGTATGATCATACGACACACTCGACATACTAAAGGAACTATGAAGTTCTTCTAATTTCTAATTTGTTAGTTTAGCAATCTCATTTGCATTACATAAATGATATGGACATATTTCAAAGAGTTAGTTGTGCTTACTTACCATCAGGTATGACTATGAGCTACCGGCTTTTGAGTGTTATGAATTTTTGAAGACATGTTTATAGATACAGAAAGAGTCTTTCTTCTATTGGTTGATTGGTTCACTCCTTATTTATTTTCCTATTCCAAGCAGTGGATGAGCTCACAATTGGTAACATGTTTAACAGCTTATCCTGAGTCTTCCCAAAAAACCTAATATAGCATGTATTTTTTAAAAGTTTTGACATGTTGGCAAACTAGAAGACACTATACAAAGGTATACACTATCCATTCCTTACCTAGTTGCAAAATCATTTGTTTCTCATTTTATGATTCCATCTCGAGTTCACTAATTCTAGCTTAGTGTGCAGAAAAATTCACAGATGATTGGATATTGTAGGCTTTACATTATGTGGTTCCTGTTTGCACAAGGTGGATTTAGCTCAATCTTATTGGAAGTGCAAAGAATTGGAATCCACATGTCATGGCCTAGTTTAAACCAAGGGTATTGAAAGAAGGCATTGGCTTTTTTTCCCCAAAAAAACTTAATAGGGATTGGATTGATTTTGTCCAAATGTTCCAATGGATCTATCCTTTGGTAATTTAGGGTGCCTTTGGTTGAGCTTTTGGGAGCTGCTTTTGCTTCCAAAAAGCCAAAAGCCAACCAAAGGGGTGCAAACCAGAAGCTGCTTTTTCAGAAGCAGCTACTTTTGGGTAGTACAGTTTTGAAAGCACCTTGGACCCTGCTTTTGGCTTTTGGCTTTCTGCTTTTTGAAATGGTGAAAATAGAGAGCTGTTTCACAGTTGTTTCAAGGAAAATAGAGATAGGAGGTAAGTTTTATACTTGTTTGAACCAAACAGCTTACAGCTTTTCCACAGCCCACAACCTACAGCAGCTTTTCCACAGCCCACAGCTCACAGCAGCTTTTTCAGAAGCCACAGCTCAACCAAACACACCCTTATTTCTGACATACCCAAAACGAGCTTTAGGGTTAAATAGTCCTAATTTTGTGTATAGAAAACACAAATAAATGGACTACTGCTTTTCTCAGCATGGGTTGGACTTGGAGTATGTGCCTCTACGGAGACCTGATGTTTTGATACAAATTATAGAAATGAGCTAGTCCATACTTGCACAGTCAAGCACCTATTTTTATTATCTGCTGTTTGTGTTCTGATAGTAATTGGAGCTATTTGATTTTCTTTTTGGCACCTAATATGTGGTCTGGTCAAGTAAAAGGACAATTGTATTCCAGCATCTTCCTTTTATGGGCATTCATGTGATGGGGGTCTCTTTTCCCCCGGAGATGACATGTTTGATTGCTTTATCCGAAAATGCAGGCAGACAAAGATCATGATGGAAGGCTAACTTTGGAAGAGATGATTGAGAACCCCTATGCATTTTATGGTAGTGTTTTCCTTAGTGATGAGGAAGACTATTTCCATGACGAATTCCGCTAATTCATCTGCAGGTAACTTGCGCACATCTGTTTCCAGCTCTACTACTAATCCAATTCTGCTGACCATCGTTCCCTGTGCACCATAACTAAAATTATAATGTTTTTGCAGATTGTTGGTGTCCTAACCACCATAACTAAAATTATAATGTTTTTGCAGATTGTTGGTGTCCTAACCACCATAACTAAAATTATAATGTTTTTGCAGATTGTTGGTGTCCTAACCATGAAAGGAACAGACACCCTAGCAGGATTCCGAAATGCTCCACTACTAGTAGAAGGGAGGGCTTGGAGCTGCTATCACATGAGGGGAGTGTTGCCTGGCTCTTTTGAGTTGTTTTGTGAAATGAAACAACTTGCTAATAGCAGCAGCCAATCCACATGCCAAGTTGCTCACCTTTTATAATTAGATTGAGCTGACATTGTCTCGGTTCTGTAAAAATGCGTGGAGCGGAATTGACATGGCAGTGATGAGCAAATGCAGTAGCTAACACACCATGTTGTTTGGTTCTGTGAAATCAATCAGTTACTCATGTCTATTCTCTGTCCAGAGGTCCTTTCTTGTTGAGATATTGATGCGTCCTGGTGTGCGGCTGCAGATGCATCAAACCAACAATTTTCTTTTCCGCATGAGTGCGTTATGGACGGGAGATCGATCGAATTATTGAGGTGGCATCGATCACTTTACGGAGGATGCAAACTGGGTACCCACGTGTCGTGTGGTGTCATGTGGGCCCGATAATATATGACTCAGATTTTGGGTGGGTTATTTTCAGTTACGTTTATGGTTTTTTTTGTTATAATATAGACGTTTGTATAAACGAATTGAATATCGATATTGATGGACCGTTTCAAAAATGCTATCGCGATATATTGTTTCGAAATAACAATGGAGAAATTATCCTGTTTATTTGTTCAAAAGAGGATATAAGTGTGGCCTTGCTAGTTTTGACTTCAGTTTTTGGGTTCTGGCTTCTATTTTTTTATTTTCGTTTTTTAGCTTTTTTAGTTTTTTTCGTATTATTTTGTATTGTCTGTAATAGACTTATATATTTCTTTAATTTTTTAATTTTAATTACATAAAAAACTACTAGCAACTATAATATAAAATAAACTAACTATAATGTAAAATAAGCTATAAATTACTAAAAAATCTAAATGAGCAGGGCCATATTTTCCTCTGGCACACGGGCAGAGAAGTATGAACACCCCTCGCAACAGTATCAAACATCCGATGTTTCTGTACTGTCTCTAATGTACAACTAGGTTTCTTAGAACATTGTAGAATATGTACAAGGCTCGTCTAGAACGCAGAAACATAAACGAAGTGTAGGTCCTACGGTTTTCTTTCGAATTTCTCACGTTCTAAATGGTGCCTAAAAGCCAAAAGGTATTGTTTTCGATAATTCTCTCGGCATTGGTTGTCACAACACAGGAATTTTTCTAGGGACATGCGCATCGAGTGGTGTTTATATAGATAGGTTCAGTGGATCTGTGCTGTGCACATACCGACACACCACATATAGATCTTCTTTTTTCTTTTTTTTCTTTTTTTTTGTGCAACGGGTGGCTTTTAGTAGGATTGATAACTTTGTCTACGGGTGGTTTTTAGGTAGTATTTATAACTTTGTCTGTTCTTTTTTAAGAAGGCAATGAATGATGAGGATGTTGATATAGATAGTATATATAATTTTAAAATAAAAAAATCATTTAAAAAATCGTTTAAAAAATCATTTCATAATTTTGACTTAGCAAAAAGCTAATAGTCTAAAAACAGAGCCATAGGCCCATACGTGTACGAAATCCATATGATGTCGATGGCACTGTATCTATCTATGGATATGTTCTTTTCGACCAAAGCTAGCGATATTTGGTTTTTGCTATCTAATTTTTAAACTGGGTATTTTCTTAAGACGGATCTATAAGTTAATTGTAGTACACGTTAAAAGCCTAACATCTGTATTAATCAAAATCGCAAGTGAATTTATATCTCTCCGTAATCTCTATTATAAACAGTTAAAATCCAAAAAATTTAACTAAATATTATAAATAGCAGCCGAACCAAACAGGCTCCATACAAGGATGGACGAGACGAAGACGTGTTAGATCGATCGAATACTACATCCGACCATAGCCACATCCGCGGCTTTGCTAGCTGCTGCTTTATTTAACACAGGCCAAAGGGCGTGCCCAGTGCCGTGCCCATGGTGACGTGGCTGTATCATCCAAATTAACCAAGGCAAACTTACGTCAAATATCTCCGAACTCAAAACTTGCCTCGATCGACATCGAGACCTCAAATCTTCACTAACGAAAAATTGAAATCGATCGAAACCTCAAACCAACGTAGTGAAATTCGAACTCCATGAAGATATAATCCATTTTTTTATTGTTTAATTTTGGCTCGTTGGCTACCATCCGGGAGCTTCGGGCCTTCCATACCGTATGTTGACATGCACCAAAGTTCACCAAATCATTTGTATTATTCATTGACACAACCCTCTGTAATTTTTCATTGCTGCTAGCTGGCGCCTTTTTTTTTTTTTACTTGAGATCGACTCCGTCTCCCGGATTCTCGTTGGGAGCAGGCGGAGCCGTGCCAAACACGACAGCTCTGAGAAAGCTTTTGATGCGGAGTACAGCTATACACCCTAACTGACTTCTTGCTGCTCTGATATTAGGGAAACTTAATGGTACGGACTTGTTCTTTTCGCAGTATGGTTTATAACTTTTTTTCGAACAAATAGATGGGATCATGTTTTCGTTGCCGTTTCGAATCAGCTTATCGAGATAGTCATTTAGAAGCTGTTTATCGACTTTTGGTTCATTCACACAAATACGACTATTGTGGCTACAGAACAAACAGTAGAAAAAGAGACTAGTAGAGTGAGTGTGGGAAGTGAATTAGTCTAGCCTCCTTCTTTGCCAGACTGCATATATATATGACCATAAAGTCTAATTACAATAATACCCTCCATAGTGCGGCACTATACTAAGTCTATACATGTCTTTTTACATGCCTTATTAGGCCCTTTAAGCCCAGCAGGCCGAATGGATCTAGGTAGGAGCCACCACTACAACAGTAGCCTTTTATGGTAAAGGGCTTCG
This sequence comes from Bonia amplexicaulis, assembly GCA_036346245.1. NCBI lineage: Eukaryota > Viridiplantae > Streptophyta > Magnoliopsida > Poales > Poaceae > Bonia > Bonia amplexicaulis. The sequence continues at coordinate 24,595,619 of CM070737.1, forward strand.
TTTTCTGCAGGCCGAAATCATGTCGTCGGGCCTTTTGGCCCTCTCTGTCCCTTTGGCCTGTTGGACAGTGGGCCCATGGGCTCGCCTACGGTGATCGCATCGTCTGGCAGTGCTATAGTGGAGGACACATATTTGCCCCCAGTTGGCGCGTCGTGTGCTGTCGTTTCATGCTTCGGCAGCTCCCAAGACAGCGCCAAAAAAGTTGTGTCATTAAATCCGACGTTTTTGGTGAAACGTCCCACTGGCTACTCCTCTGCCTTCTCTGTCTCCGCGCACTGGTTGGTCCCGTCGTAGCTAGCATTCCCTGCAGCCACCGCCTTAGCCGCCGGTGTGCCTTGCCCCGCGTTCTCGCGTGTTCTGCAGTCAGTCCGTCATTCTGCTAGGATGGGTCGTGGCAGTGACCAATGTTCTCTGTGCAGCGGTGGCAGTTCTTCCTCTAGCCGTGGTGGGTAATCTGGTCACAGGAGCTTGCCGGCGATCGAGGTGGAGTATGAGCTGGTGGAGCGCGACTCGTCAACCGCCAACAAGCGGTGGAAGGCAGCGAAGAAGGTGAACCGCGTCTACATGAATGTGCTGGGGCTGACTCTAGCGATCGAGGAGCTGATTCGGTCACTGGTGCGCGACGGGAAGATCTCAAAATGCGAGACGGTTCGCCTACCTACCGCCGGCGAAACAGTCCCGGCCGATGGAGATGGAGACCGTGGTATTCGTCGCGTACTTCGATGTCGGGCTCCACATCCCTACGGCAACCTTTGTTGGTGAGCTCCTTTAGCTGTACGGGTTAGAGCTGGCACAGCTAATCCCCAACACGATCGTTCGACTAGCTGTCTACAGCTGGCCTCTCGGGCGGAGACAGTGTGGTTGAGCCCAGCGCTGTTCGCCTTCCTTCATGACATCCTATGCCAGCCTAAGAGACTCTGCCTGCCCCTTCCGCTTGCCCCTGCTGCTGCGGCCGCCTCGCCCCCTTCTCCTGTGCCGATGCTACTTCTGCGGCAGATGTGGCGACCACTGCGATTTCATCGTGCTGCCATCCTAACAGCGTTCGGCAAGTACACACCGTAGTACAAGTGGCTGGAGGCAGAGCTGAAGCATGTGAACCGGAGTGAGATGTAGGGTTGACCTTGTCTTCACCGGATTTGGTAAAATCTTCTTCGATTCAAATTGTTTATTAATATTTTGACCGAATGTTTCCAGAAGAATCCAAAAATTTTGAAATTTCCAAATTTTGGATTTCTTGGCGTGGTCCGAAATTTTTTTAAAATCGAAATTGTTTTCCCTGTATGGGAATACATCTAGAGCTTTCTTGGCCATCCTCCACCTACTAGCAAGTCGTATTCTCCATTTTTGGGTTTTGCTCGATTTGGTATAACCTGGCTTGTTCTTGAAAAAGATCTGAATTTTGATAAGAATTATTGCAATCCTTAGATGGAATAGGTTCTTAAGACCTCAAGTAAGGTGTGTGCAAAATCTCATCTCATTGGACTTGCATTTTTGGAGTTGCACTAAAAGTTGCATTGGCTCAGCCTACTTTTTCAGTTCTGGAATAGGGGAGCGGTCCAACCGCCACCCCTAGCAGTCAGACCGCCAAGAGGCCGGTCAAACCGTCACCCTAGCGGTCAGTCCGGAAGGAGCCAGTTAGACCTCCAGGGCAATGAGTTCTTTGGCTCTCGGTTTTTTCGGTTTCTTACTTTGGTCGTGACTTTCAATCCTGATCTTCATAGCTCAATAACTATTGGAATGAATGATCGACAAATACTTGGAAAAAATTTTAAAAGCACTATTCACCACATCTCTATTGCCATACCGGTCCTATAATTTCCAACAACAAAAGGCCCTTGTACTTTAGCTGAGACTTGATGTACATAAAGGTTGTTAAGTTTTTGTTGGTGTAAATATTCTAGACATCTATTTCTACGTAAATCGACTCCATTTTTTTTTCTTTCTACAGAAGACATTGATCACCTAACACTAATTGATACTTGTGATTCTCAGTACTACTCCTTTACAAACAGTTTCCGCTTCTAAAGTAGATGGTAATATATTTGTTGTGCTTGCTCTCCAGGTTCTGCTGGATCAGCACTTTTTGGATGGAGACCTGCACAATTCTTTCAAGGCCATGGACATCAAACTCAAGCTGCAGACTAATCTGGATCGCTCCTTCAGTGGAAGAGCAGTAGTATGTGCAACTAAGAAGGTAAATTTGGAACAAGAGTTACATCATTAAGTTGTGGTTCTTGAAAAATACAATTTGTTGAATTAGTTCGTGAATCATAAACACACAACAAGAATAATAAAGTAGTTACGGATAAAGGTATCCAATGAAAGATTTCATTTCATTAGTTTTACTTTGGGTAATTGCAGATGTAGGCCATGTATTACATGGATAGCTGAGATTTGCCCTCATTTACGTAAGCATGAGCTGTTCTGAAATGTGCAAATAGCTAAACTTTTGTGATGCATGTGTGATCTCCAAGCTATGTGTGCGCGGCTGCGTGCGTGGTCCGTCATTTACTCTCTATTGGATTCACATTATTTGTTCAGAATTCAAGAGCTAACTAGAATTGATGATGTTCAGTTTTCCACAGTATACTTCCATGACTAACTTTTTGCGTCGATTGTAGGTGGCAGAAAATAAGTAGAACTAAAATAGAATCACTCATTGAAGCCAAATAGAATCACTCATTGTAGTAAGTTCAAGTGTGTGTGTGTGTGAAACCTCTCTAGCATGTATGTGTGTAGTAGATTAGTAGTAATTATTTTCATTTCCACGTGATGTAACATCTTGAGATTCTTGGTTTGCATCCAAGTTGTGGGGCCTGCTGCTATCATCGACGACCATGGAGGCTCCGCCCCCACAGACGCGGCCCTCGCACCCCACACTGAAGGATTCTGGTAGGGTGGCGAGCCATCCTCAGGAGGCATACCCCTTCCTCAACGTATCATGAGATCAGGCAACTATAGTGACCTACTGAGCAAGATGTTCGTCTCACCTATGCTAGCGCTGCTTTCGCTGCCTCCTCTGCTACAGCCAAAGCGCCCCCATTGTAGTGAGCATTTAGCTGAGAAGAAGCGCAACACGCCACTCATAAGGCACGCCCAAGAGACCCTCACTCGCTGCCTTGGAGCCTTAGACAATGAGTAGGCCATGACAGATGAAGCACGCAACCGCTACTTGTCTCTGTTCGCTGGCTCGCTTCCGCATGAAGCCATTCAAGCCAGATTGACTAGAGATTGCAGATGCTCTGGCCTGGGAGTAATGCGCCAGCGACATGCTATGAGTTAGGGCACCTTCAAGACATTCCCCCTCACCAAAGCCCAGGAGAACCAAATGGCCGGCTCTTTCTTCGCTTTTGCCCTGCCATCCAACACGACCTTGTCTACGTAACCCCCTACTATTATTTCAACTTTGTGGACAGTGCTTGTCTCAGCTCCTCTTCATGGGATGCTTCCCTTCAATGGGTTATGCTACCGGGTTTCGCTCCCTCTTCTGTCATTCCAAATACCTCCCACGCCTTTTGGTCCTCGATCGACTGCCGCTTCTGCTCCTCGCCTCTCAAACCGCGGCAGCCTCCCCCCTCTGCCTCTGCGGTATGCCAGAGTTCTCGATCCTTCCATGTAGGGACCTAACTTAACAATTCTTAGCTGGAATGTAAGGGGTCTTAACCCCCCTACTCGTCGAGCGGCCGTCTACGAGATGCTTAGTGCCAATCCGTGCCACATCATTTTCCTTCAGGAGACAGAATTAAGCTTAGTTGACAGTTCCCTTGTTAGTGCCCTGACTGCCAACCGGATGCATGACTTCTTTGTTCTGCCAGCCCACAACACATACAGAGGTATCTTACTCCTTTGGAACGCTAATTTCATGCATGTCTCCAACTGTCGCACTCTGGACTTCTCTCTAACAATGGAAATTATGATCAAAAAGCGTGCGACCAAGTTCGTCTTGACGACGATGTACATCCCATCCGTAGACTCAGATAAGGCGAGCTTTCTAGTAGAATTGTGTCTTGTTGAGCCTACGGGAGGCAACAGGTGGCTGCTCCTAGGGGATTTTAACCTTATTTACAAAGCAAGCGACAAAAACAACCGCAACCTAAACCATCAGCTCATGAATCAATTTCGCAATGTTTTGGACGTTTGCAAGCTTAAAGAGATCCACCTTCAAAATAGAAAGTTCACTTGGAGCAATGAAAGGGAAAACCCAACCTTGTCCAGTTAGACAGACTCTTCTGCAACAACGCTTGGAACACTACTTTCAACAGTGATACCTTGCATGCCCTGGCCACATCAATTTTGGACCACTGCCCCCTCCTCCTATCAAACACCACCGGACCTCGACCGCCTAGTTGCTTCCACTTCAAAAACTTCTAGATCAGGCTCCCCTGATTTATAGACATGGTCCAACAAGCTTGGGAGGAACTGATGCCTATCCGAGATCCTATCCTTCGCTTCAATAAAAAATTGGCTACCATTGCAAAAAAAATATTAAGGGCTTGGAGAAAAACCCTCCGCCCGTATGCCAAGTTGCAGATCCTCATGGCCCAAGAGATAATGATTCGCTTCAAGATCGCTCAAGAATCTCACTTGCTCTCGACGGAAGAAATAGAACTTCGATCCCGCCTTAAAAAAGGATATTGGGACTTGTGGTGATCAAAAAATCCTGTAAGAAATAGGCATCCAGAATCAATTGGCTCAAAGAGGGAGATGCTAACACAAAATTCTTCCACATCCGCATGAACTCACGCAGGCGCAAAAAACTTCATCCTGCAGTTAGCCTGGCCGGATGGGATGGTAGTAGCCCATGAGGATAAAGCCGAGATCCTCTTTAAACATTCTGACCATGTCTTCGGCCGCTCCTCAACCTCTTCAACCACCTTCAACTGGAACATCCTTCAACTGCCACGCCTAGACCTCCAACCCCTAGCGACCGCTTTATCTGAAGAAGAGGCCCACGTAACCATTCTCGATTTGCCCATGGACAAAGCGCCTGGTCCGAATGGCTTTAATGGGAACTTTTATCGGGCTTGTTGGGCGATCATTAAGAGTGATCTCATGGCAGCTTTGAACGGCTTCCTCAGCTAGAGGATAACAAATCTCCCATGCTCAAACATAGCAAGCATCGTCCTTCTGCCGAAAAAGGATGGAGATCAGTCTGCGGCTGATTATAGACCGATTAGCCTCATCCACAGTTTCTCAAAAATCGTAACCAAAATCTTAGCCAGGAGGCTTGCCCCCTTCATGAATGAGTTGGTTTCACCCTGCCAGAGTGCCTTTGTAAAAGGCAGATGTATCCAAGATAATTTCCTCTATGTCCGAAATCTAGCAAAAAATACCACCGGCGCAAGACTCCATCACTCCTGCTAAAATTGAGATTGCAAAAGCCTTCGACTCTATTCGCTGGAACTACCTCCTTGATTTGGTTCAAAACCAAGGCTTCCCTACTCGATGGAGAGACTGGATCTCGTGCCTTCTCTCTACATCCACCTCAACGGTCTTGCTCAATGGCATACCCGGAAATAAAATACAACATCGCAGAGGGTTATGACAAGGTGATCCGCTCTTGCCCTTCCTTCTCATCCTCACGATTGATCCCCTGCAAAGAATTTTAGAAATCACAACGGACCGCGGACTTCTGCAATCACTTGACAGACATGCGACCTCCCTTCGTACTTCTCTGTACGCAGACAATGCGGCCATCTTTCTAGCTCTGCAAGAGGACGACATCCAGAACTTCATCCGGATCCTCCATAACTTTGGCAATGTAACGGGGCTTCAAGCCAATCTTCAAAAAAGTCGTATCATGCCTATTCGTTGTGAGCAAATCGACCTTCACACTACCCTACAGGAACTGCTAGCTGAGCTTTCTACCTTTCCCATATAGTACCTAGGACTCCCCCTTGCTCTCAAAAGGCTACATCAAGCAGACTTCCAGGCGCTACAAGATAAATATGATACCTGCCTTGCTGGATGGCACGGAAAGCTGTTGTCACTGGTGGGCGGGAATATCCTTATCAACACAGTCCTATCAGCCCAATCCACTTACCTTCTAATAGCCATCAAAGCACCAAAATACATGCTCAAATCCCTCAACAGGCGGGCTCATCGTTTTCTCTGGGCAGGATCAAAACAATTGTCAGGGGGCAAATGCATGGTCAACTGGGACAAAGTCTACATGCCAACTCACCTAGGGGCTAGGCCTCTTGGATCCCAACCGCTTCACTAGGGCTCTAAGGCTCAGATGGCTTTGGCATGAATGGGATGTTGTAAATAGACCTTAGCATGGCATGTAAACTCCTTACGATGACCAAGATCAGGAGCTCTTTGCAACGATGACCACCATGCACATCGGTGATGGGAGGAGAGCGTCCTTTTGGAACTCGCCATGGACGGACGGTGCCCGTTTGCGTGACTTTGCGCCGGCCAGCTTCAACGCCTCCAAAAGGAAAAAAACTTCAGTATGCAAAAAGCGCTATCAAATAACATATGGCTTCAGGAGCTCGATATGTCGCCAAGCCTGATGGCACAACACATTCAGGAGCTTGTAGTCATTTGGGGTCTCATTTCCAGGATCCCCCTACAAGACAGTAGTGATGACCCCATCTCTTGGAACCTGACCACGACTGGAACTTACACTGCCGCATCCGTATACAAGGCTCAGTTCCTAGATGCTACCCACACCTTAATGAGCAACCTCGTCTGGAAGACCTAGGCTCCACAAAAATGCAAAGTCTTCGCCTAGCTGGCCATTCAAAACAGAACTTGGACTATTGACCGCCTTTCTCGGCGTGGATGGTCCAACCAGATCTTTTTCCCTCTCTGTATGCACGAGATAGAGACCTTGCTTCATCTTTTGGCCATATGCCGCTATTCCAAAAGAATTTGGGCAGCCATCGCACAATGGACCCTCACTGATTCCTTCAACTCGGAAGGCTGGGAGACCACGTCTTCCATTCGACACTGTGGGAGTCTGTCACCCTTTTGTCGGGAGCACCTCGGAAAGCTATGGCATGTCTTGTCATGCTAATCACGTGGGCAATCTGGAATGAAAGAAACGCCCAAATTTTCCAATCCACGGGAACTGCAACAGTGTCTATGATAGCACGCATCAAAGAGGAGCCCTACAACTAGGCCCTCACAGGAGCCAGCAAGCTCGCAGAGTTAATTATTCCTGTAACATCTTAACTCCATAACCTTTTTTCCTCTTTGGTTCCTTATATTCTCGTGACTCTTCTCGCTTAATCAATTGGGTAGTGCTCCTGCCCCTTTCAAAAAAAAAAAAACAACCTCCATTGCAATTGTTTTTCCTAACGGTTTGCCGTCAGGGATATTGGTGGGAAAACATGACATCGGAAGAATTTTCCTATCCGTAACCATTAGAAAATGCCGTCCGGAAATATTATTCTGTCGGTTAACCATCATCCATTTAAATTTTCGCGTACTCATTCTCCTCACCGGTATTTATTGATGGTTCCCCGATAGCAACAATTTTCTCAACGGTAATTGGTATTTTTCTGACGGTTTTTCCGTCGTGATTGCTCTGCTGTGTGGTAGTGCTTGTCTCGTTATGAACACAAGTTAAGCTTCTGTTGCATTTTTAGAGTAGTTTGCTGTTGTTTCCAACATTACATACAGTGGCGGAACCAGGATCTAGCTACGCCCCGGGCTAAACCCCAACAATTTAAAACTAACGCCAATTTGTACCCATATCACGATATAACAATAGTATATCATAATTGGCTAATTATATTACCGATATGAAACTTGAGTTCAATACTAAACAAATAAATATAAAGCATAATACGAAACATGGCATAATATTAAAATATATAAAATTTAACATGACAGAGATACAATTTGAGTACCTAAATTACGAAGATTTGCTCTCTATCCTATCCTGTCATTTCTTCATTAATAGTTGGACATGAACCAGAACCTGTAAAGGCAACATATAAGAGTAAATCAAACATGTGTATAAATAAATACGAACAACATGAAGTTTACATTTATAAGAAACTAACTTACCACTAGCACGAGATAATATGCTAATAACTCCTAATTTCCTACAACGAAAAATTATAATACAAGAAAAATTATATATTTTTTAGACATAAAACACTAATATTTTTTTCAAGAGCTATAATACAAGAACTGAAAAACAACTAGGATCAATCAATCATATTTCACTATTTCAGTATATCAATCACATATATGCTGGATTTCACTAAAACACTAATATGCTGGATTTCAGTATTTCACATGCTTCACAGTTCACAACTTCACATCATCATAATTCACAAATTCACAATTTTTACCGAGAGGTCTTGCCGAGGAGGAGGGGCTGGCCGAGAGCCCGAGAGGCCGAGACCAGACGAGCAGGGCCGGGCAAAGACCGGAGCCGGAGCCGGAGCGCGGAGGCGGGAAGGGCGGCGGCCGGATCAGCGCAGCCGCCGCAGATCCGAGACGAGCGGCGGCGGCGGCGAGGCGGAGGCGGACGAGGCGCAGATCGCGCAATTGCCGCAGATCCGAGAGAGGCGGCGGCGACGAGGCGGAGGCGACGAGGCGGCTGGCGGCTGGCGGCGGCGTGGCGGACGCGACGAGGCGGCGTTGGCCGTTGGCGGCGTGGTGGAGGGCCGAGGCGACGAGAAAGCGGCAGAGGCGAGGCGGTGAGGCGGCGGCGACAAGGCGGCGCCGCCGCAGCGAAGAGACAGCGCAGCCGCGGCGAAGGGGCGGGCGAGGCGACAGGCGGAGGGTGCTCGTGGTGGAGTCGCGAGAGGCGGGCGGAGCCGCGGAGGCGACGAGGCGCAGGCGAAGAGGCGGCTGGAGTCTTGGCGCTCGCTCGCGCTCGCCGCTTGGGTTAGCTAGGGTTTTCGACGGGCCGCCCGCGTCAAAACTTCGCCTGCAGCGTGGAGGCGATCTTGATCTTGGCCGTGGGGTGGGCAGCGCGGACGGTGGGTCATTGGCTACAGGTGAATACTACCAAATATACAGGCTGAACTAAAATATATGAGCTATACACTGAAAATTTTTTCACGCCCCGGGCTGGAGTCTACCCTGCCATGGGCCCAATTCCGCCCCTGATTACATATGCTGCGCGCCCTATTATATTTTTCTGAAGTTAAAATACGTACAATCTTGGAGCAAAAATAAACTCTGGTGTGTGCGTGCATGCCAATTGCTAAAATTGTCAGATGATAGGATATTAGGCTGCAGAGAGTAACAAGAATAAAAATTGAGCTAAGGCACGAATTAAAGGGACGGGAGAGTGAGGTCGAAATTAAATAATTGAATGCATTGCGGCCTAGTGGGCTATGTATATCATTGCGTGAACATATATATATATATATATATATATATATATATATATATATATATATATATATATATATATATATGTGTGTGTGTGTGTGTGTGGGGGGGTGTGGCACACGATCCAAGGATAGGAACTAGGGTGTGACATGCAATAGCTATGAAAATGCACCTACTCGACTGTTCATGCACGCAGACGAAGCGTCCAGCGAGAAAGCTTCATAAATGGCATGCGCACGCCGGCCACCAAACCAAGAGAGATAGAAATGAAGAGATGAGAGAGAGACAGAGATCTGTAGGAATGATAGGAGCAGATCGAAAATGAAAAGGAGCGATGGGTGCAGATTCATTATGCCCATTCTTTTGTGCTCTTGGTTTGACTACTTTTTTAGGTTATCGTTGATAACTTTTAGCTACAATTAATAATTTTTAGTTGTATTTTTTAAAACAACAATGGGTGACGAAGATGTTGACGTAGACGACGCACGTAATTTTAAGCTCGAGAAGCCATTTAAAAAACTTACTTTTGTTTGTTTTGACTTTCGGAGAAACCGAAAGCCTAAAAGAACATAATAAATTTCTGGCTTTTGACTTTTACTTTCTCGAAAAATCGGAACAAACGAAAAAAAAATTTAATGTGAAATTTTCAAATAATTTCTCAAACCTAAAGTTCTGTATTCCATCCACTGTCATCGAAAATCGCAAATAAAATATATCAGCCGTATCCCACGAGAACCGGGCCTGTGCTCAGCATGCATGCAAGGCAGGCAGCTGCTGGCTACATGCACAACACAACATAAGTCAGTCGAGTGATCGCTGACACTGCAGTGTGCTAGCTAGGCTTAGCTGCTCCCTCGCGATGTATCGGCCCACGTTGCTGTATGTGTCCCTGCATGTGTGGCTGGCTGGCTGTTCCTGCATGCGTGCGCATGTTTGTAGCACCACGGTAGCTGCAGCTTGGAGAACCATATGACAAAGTTTAGAATAATATTGTAATAAATTATTATAAGTTTTATAGAGTGTTAAAATAGTTTTATAAAGATTATATTTGATTTAGGTTGTCTTATGGAAGTGTTAGGAAAATCGGAAATACCGTAGGTATAAGTGCGGTAGTTTCGTACCGAATTAAGTTGCGGTATATTTTTTCCAGAGAGCCCCAGACGAACTTTTCAGTGTGCGGAATTACCGTATTCGCGCATTTTCACGTGAACATCGCGTGACTTGTGACTTGCGACGCGCGACCGCATCGTGGGATGACGTGGCACTTGGCAGAACATGTCCACCTTATTTTTGCTAAACTGTGCATCATCTCTCATATTTTTAACTGGTCATAATACTGCTTAGATACCATAATGTGATTCGATGAGGCAGTTACCAGTGAATAATTCTATTTAAACGCAGCAATTACTAGTAAATAACTGCAGCGCCCTTAAAAGGGCCTAGAGACATCCAGGAAAGAACAGAGAGTTTTTCCACCTCCATTCTTCCTCTACTTTCTGCTCTGCGAGCTTGTGCTGTTGTGCTGTGCTGTCTGGACCTCGTCGACCTTTCTTCCTGGTGTGCACTTGGAAGGAGGGAGAGCGTCTATCTCTGAACTGTTGTCGCGGAGAGTACCTGCACGGAGCGACAATACGGTTTCTAGGCAGCGCACATTTGCGCGACCACTCACTTCACTGTGTCATCTACGTTCTGTACTGCACCAAACCTGCGATGTTTCCTGTTCTTCAACAAACCCAATTGTAAGTCATTCGCGCGTTCGTTCGACTTTGTTAATATAATTTACTTGTGTATTTTCTGAAGTATGATGAGTAGTCTGCTGTTAGTTACGAGTTTTGCATCACTAGTTTATTGTTTTTGTCTCTTAGTAAAACTTGGAATTAAATTATTGCCCACATTTTACAACATACGATGCGTTGAGAGCAGTTTAGGTCAAGGTGGAGCTGATTTGATCAAGGCGGATTAAGACTAAGGATTTAGCAGATGCATACTTATACGCATAAGTGAACTTACGAGAGTAAAACCCGTGCGTGTGGGATTAACGGGTTTTCTATTGTAATAGTGGATCGGATCCACTAAGAGGTGTAGGTGGCTGGTTGTCCACCTATAAAAGGGGGTTGGAATGGAGACATGGAAGGTTAACCATCCAACCCCTCTCTCATGTGCTCTCTTGTTTAGGTTTAGGGTTTGAGAGTGGGGCACTTGGTGCGCTCTTTGTCATTCAAGATGGAGTAGTTGTAAAACTTTCTATCTCGACTAAACAATACATTAATCTTTGTGTATTTCCATAGATTAATCCTGTTTTGATTGATTTGCTCTTGATTTCATTGGTTTGTTCTTTCCTCTTTTTTTCTTGATCTTGTTGTGGCAAGGACGTGTAAGAAATGGAGACTACCTCTAGGAATCTATCTCCACCCGTCTAGCCACTTTGATAGCAAGTTTATCGAGAAAACTCGGTTTTGCTTGGTTTGGGCTAAAAGTGTGATTTCTTGATCCGAGTGTATTTGAGTTAATTTCTTTGGTGTTCTAACTTGCTGTGACATGTGGGAATACATCTAAACCCATCTTGGTCATTATCCACGAACAACAAGTTGTATTCACCGATTTTGATTTTGACTCGGTTTTGGTAAAACCTTCCAATAAAGTGAAAAAGGTCACAACTTTGGCCATAATTTTCATGATAGTTTATTGGAATAGGTTCACAATACCCTAGAGAAGATCTCTACAAAGTTTCATATTATTTGGATCTATGGATCAAAAGTTCCATCATTTTCCGTTTTGAAGCTGTGCTAAAAGCAGACTACTCTTCTCTGTTCCTCCAAGTTTACGACCACATTGCTTCTTTTCAACCACGTTGGGTTTTCGTCCACTCACTAGTCATCGATCTCACTGGTCATATTTCAACTTGATTCGACCACATCGATTTTAGACCACTCATGCCTTCGATCACGTTGGTTTCAACCACGTTGTTTTCGACCACTCTCTGGTCATTGACCGGTCGAGTCGAATTTCGATCACGTTGGCCTTCGACTACGTCGGCTTCAACCACGTTGATTTTTGACTATGTTGGTTTTCGACCGCTCTCTGATCGTTGACCATTCGAGTCGAATTTCAACCACACTGGCTTTCGACCACGTTGGTTTTCGACTACGTTGGTTTTTGACCGCGTTGATTTTCGACTGTGCTGATTTTTGACCATATTGATTTTCAACCACTCTCTGGTCGTTGATCACTCGAGTCGAATTTCAATCACGTTGGCTTTCGACCACGTTGAGTTTTGACTACGTTGGTTTTCGACCGCTCTCTGGTCATCGACCGCTATAGTCGAATTTCGAACACTATAGTCAAATTTCGAACACGATTTATTTCCGTCTGGTAGTCGAATTTCGAACACGATTGATTTTCGTCTGGTAGTCGAATTCCGACCACGTTGATTTTTGACTAGTAGTCGAAATCCGACCACATTGATTTTTATCAGGTCGCGCTTAGCTCTATGATTCTCTGAATTTCTATTCTAACTTCATAACTTTGTAGCTATCGGAGTAAATGATAAGTGAATACTTGCAAAAAATTTTAAAGCATTATTCATCTCCTCTGTTGCCTATCCGGTCCTACACAGCTGCTAGCTGTGGGTGCTTGCCGTACACACAGCTTCATGCACCACGCTACATGCCTACTTTTTTTTTATATTATTACACATAGCACTACGTACACGCACACACATTCAATTACGCTCTCTTAATATACGTCTAAACAGATGGAGGCAAGATCTAAGGATAAATTCATAATCTTATACAATTCATACTAAAGTATTCTTACGCATATGTAATAGGTAGTTATCAGATAATGTACCATAAAAAAACTCGGTAAATAAAATTGTACAACCATAGCTACGGGTGAAAACGGATCGGATAGTTTCCAATCGATCCGGATGAAAACGAATACGGATTGTGTCGGATCAGATTTTCTTCGGATAATTCTCGAATCGAAAACAAATATGGATTTTTTTTTGTCGGAAACGAATACGAATACAGTAGGACTGATATCCAACGAATATGAATACGAATACAGATTATCCGGATAATACGAAATCGGATATCCGGGATTTCAGCCCAACATTGTCCAGCCCAAGCCAACCTCTCTCATCTCCTCTGCCACCAGCCCACTAGCCCAACCAAGCCATAAGCCTCTATTACCATTAGGTATAAGATTCCCTAGTCATATTAAATTACAAACACCACTAGCAAATATTTATGTTTATTAAAAATAAATTTAGTATTATCGGTAGATTAAAATTTGTACCGATTAAATTGATGTACTGTCATTTATATCAATCTGATGCAAATTTAAATTCTTAACTGTCATTTGAAGATTTAAAATCTTTATAATGATATGACTATTGTGGATAAAAATAATTATACTTATTTAGATTTCATTAATGTTTTGACAAGATAAATTATTTATGTGTTTTCATTGATTTTGGATGTATAGTTTAAGGTGTTTTCATGTTTCGATAAATATTCGTGACCGTATTCGTTTCGATTCGTATTCGCTCCGTATCTGTATTCGATATTATTCGTATTTGTATTCGTATCTGAGGTATCCGTATTCGTATCCGCATCAAAAAAATATAAAAACAAATATGATAAAAACATTATTCATCTATATTCCATCCGTTTGCTTTTCTGCATTAGGATTAGGATCTCCCGATAAGGATGCATGGGATGGGATCGAGTAGTAGGTAGGTAGAGCTCGACAGAACTTTTTGAAAAATCAAATGGAAAATATATCGACCGAGGATACCGGGAGACCTATTGCATGCATGCTTAATTATCTATATCGATCAAGCTAGGGGAATCCTAGGCTAGCTTTGTCTCCGGTCGGCCATCTATGACCAGTCAGCCACCTCCTCCTCCTTCCGTCTGCGATGATGGCTCATCACTCATCATACAAGGACATAAAACAGTATGATTCGAATATGTGATTAGGATAGTTTTAATGTGACTGTTTCTAGAAAATATGTTTTTGCAAGAAAAAAAATCCATTACTTGCGTTATTCAACCCCGGCGATGCTGCTAATAGCAACGGATCGGAGAAGAAAGCAAAGGAAGAAATTATAGTACAATTCAATTTCTTAAATTGTACAACAACCCAAAGCGAAGCAAATGAGCAATTAAGTAAGAAGATACAACCACAAATATCATTTATCTGAAATATACCAATGAGCTCATAAATTATAAATTTCATACAATCCGCAAGCATACCACTGAGTTCCCTAATTATATATTTATGTACATACATACAACTGAATACAATGCATACAATTATAATTGACCAAATTCTTCAAGACCTTTAGTTTTGGGCACGAGCTGAAGTAATTGATATTTAATACCTATAGAAAGAACCGATAACTTGATACATAAAAAGACCAAATAAATCAAATAAACAAAGCCAAAATTACCGTCAGAACCCTCTTTAAAATAATGCAATGGCAATTCGCTTATCGAGATGCCAGACTGTCTGAGACCACTTGGTGCCACTCGCAACCGTAGAGTTTCATCATTCGGCATTATAAACAAACATGATCATTCCTGAACTCATTTTTACACCGCCAGCCAACTTAGTAAAAATGATTTACTCAAGTACCAAAGCACACACTACTGTGGTAAAAGCTCCCACCGTACAGCTCACACGGCGCATAGGTAAAATAAGAAAAGGTCAAGCGAGAGATCGAGAGAAACCAATATTTACCCATGGCCACAACACCACCCAGAGCAAACCACCACTAGATCCAGCCCCATTTCCCCCAAAATCCCCAACCCATTGCCACGAAGGAGAAGAGGGGATGGAGTGAGCCACTACGGCCGAACCAGAGGAAGGCGGCCAACTAGAGGAAGGAGTAGTAAAGACGAAAGACGGAGATAGGAGAAGAAGGCCATGCGGAACAAACCAGGAGACTAGGGACCAGCAGAGGTGGAAAAGGAGAACCGAACCACATGCAGGATACAGGAGGAGGAAGACAACACCAGTACCACCCAAATCGGGTTGACAGCATCAACCCAAGGTATTCCCAATCCCATTCCAATCCTTTCCATCACCATCGCAGGACCACACATACATGCAACCTCACATACACATGCATCACACTAGAGCAGTAGCATCCGCACATATAGAATAGACCAGTGGAAGAAGGGGGGACCAAGGGAGAATGAGGTATTTCAGAGGGAGAACCATAGAGGTACTCACCGTGCTCGCAATAGGCCACCCATGCACACCGGCAACCCTAGTCTACTCCCCGAGCCGCCATGGATGCCCACTTTGAGCATGAACCCCAACCATTAACCAAGAACAAATCGAAGAAATAAATCATCAAATAAAAAATGTAAATCAAGGAAAACTTTGATGAAGAAAGTAAATTGGGAAAATAGAGAGAGATTTAGCATGGGGAGTTAGGTCCCTGTGACCAAATCTAGAACTGTCATCGTCAGAGTGGATCCAACCGGTGGTAGGCCAGCGCGGCGACGGCCGGCAAGACCAGTTGAACCATAGGCGGAGAGGTAGAGGTGAGAGCCAGCGAAGAGGAGGGCACAGATGAGGACGGTGGCATACCTCTGGTAGACCGACCATTCGGTCAGTCGGGAGTCGGCAAGAAGGGCGATGACATCTCACCAAGAAGTCAACCACTTGCCGACCGAGAACCGGCAAAGGGGACGTGGTGCTTGGTGTCAAGGTGTAGTTAGTGGTAGGGAGCAGAGCGGGCCGAGTGAGATGGGAGCGATGGGATAAATGGGCTGAGGCCCATTCGGTTGGCCGGGAGGGGAGGAAAATGTACAATGATACACTTATATGTATTGGTACAAAAATTGCAAGAGTATATATAGGTGCATATATACATGTATATCTACATATATAATTAATTAGATAGTATCTACCCTGTGAAAACTAGGTATTAACTATTCTAAAATACTAAACTAGAATAGTCTAACATCAGTAAAATGGCACATCAGGTATAACATAGAATTTAATTATAAATACCGCAATCGGTTTAATTGACCAAGGAATCACCATAGGAACACATTGGCATAGCATATCGTATTGCAGGCAACAAAGCGGGTCCGAAGGAAGGATTTCACTCAAGCGCACCTAAGACTGAGACCTACTACCAAATTCTAGGCAAGCACACATTTGAACATTTTGATCAGATTATCTTTAGTTAAAAAATTATTTACCTACTAGAATAATATCACCACTGCATCAAATGAAATTCTGTTTAACTCGGATGGATGACATGTGTGAAATGAAAAGGGGAATGTCGGACTCAATTGATGGAGTAGTTGACCTACAGTATAAGAAATCGATGGGCAGGGGTGCCTTGGAAAGGTGATAAGGGAAAGGTTGGGACCCTCTACATAGAGGTAAGATATAATGACTTATAAACTTTCACTCTATAATGGAGTGTACGGTCGTATCGACCATTATTTCATCTAGGATGGGCAGAATCAATAACTCTATCAAAGTTATTATATACTCTACAATGGGTATATAGATTTATCTAGGGATGATCACAGGCGAGATCTCGATTGGACTCAGAGCCATAAAGGATAAGCTTGGCACTTATATTTAGCATAGTAGAGTGTCCAGTGAAGGTAAGTTTGGCCCGACCAACAACTAGTTCACAGTCGGGCAAGTGTCGAGCGAGAGTAATAAACCACCCCAATCCAACGACTATGAATAGTCGGGTGGAAGTATAATATATAGAAACAGAGAGAAATATTTTCTACTCTGATTTGAGCATCGCATCTAAGGGAATGCGAAGAACCATTCTCTATAAAAGTTAGAGTGGCTATAGGTAAAATGGTACAAGCCTGTGAAGTGTTATATAAACCATGAATTCATGCATATCTTTTATATTGAAGGCTACAGGAACCAAATGGGAGTTCTATCTTGTCATGCGAGTGGTCAGAAAATTTCTAGATTAACAATCTGAAAGTCTTTATCAACATAAAAAAATTATTTCCGAGATGATATGAGGTGAGACTGGATTTATTGGGATGTTGATTCATGATCATAAAAGTACATTTTGCTATTAATGCTTGTTGAGTACCTTGTACTCATCCTTATTATTATTTTCTCTTGTTTAGAGGTTAGCCAACCCAGGATCCCACTTGGAGTGAAGTATGCCTATCCAGATGAATTTTATACCGAGTAGGGGAGTTTATCCTGAGTACCACCCGTATAAGGTGGATGGCATATATGAGATGTGGGACGAGTAGAGAATTAGTAGCAACTCATGCACAACACTCAGGGTATAATATTACGATGTTAGCTATTATTTCTAGCACATGTATAATTATTAGTTTAACTAGTATTGTTTCTATTAATGTTGTGATATTCAGTCACTGTTGGCCTTATTAATGACTTTAGTTCTGCGTGGCAATGATATTATGAAACTGTTTCTAATTATTGTTCTGCTGCAACACTCTGATGGCCTTATTATTAGATAAAGCATAGTTTTATTAAATAATAATCCGTTGACTAATGTTATTACCCTATGGTAATAACATAGGTCGCCACAGTCTAGCAGGTGTGGCTAAAAGTCTTGATTCGAATTCCACTACTACATGTTCAACGAGTCTATTTTTTTAATTCAATCATATAACCATTGAATTGTTGATTCGTAAGGATATATGTGCATATCAACCAAATATACCATTCGAGAAAAAAAAAGGTACTAGCACAAGTCTGTGGCTAGTCGATCTCAGTCTCTTAAAAAATTACATGTCGCGTTCTTATAGACTATGACTATGATTTTTAGTTATGACTAATAAATCTGATATATAGTATCAACTGATAAAAACTGAAACAAAAATAGGCCAACAAGCAAAAAAAAAAAAAAAAAGGGGGGCACATACTTGCTGTCAATCCCGTACCAACATCAATGAAGGGACGTAGCTAGCCAGCTCAATACGTGCGGTCAATGTTTTCGAATTTCTAGTACTAATTATCATTATTTTTTTTAATAATTTTTTATCATATATAATTAAAAAAAGTAATGATCAAATACATGTATTATTAGAGACAACATCAATGTCACTGTTCAAAACAAGATCTAAGTGTGTCATTCGACCCCACCAGATAAGTTGTTTTAGGAAGAAGTTCATATAACACCTTAAACTTTTCTCAAAAATCCATTCAGCATCCCGAGTTATGAAACCAAACATCTATCCCTCCAAACTTGTAATCCGGTTCAAATAACACCTGACTCAGTTTCGCAATGTGGTATTGCCTGTGTGACGTGATTAGTGGACAGTTTGCTAAATAGAATGACACACTGGCCAAGTTAGGTCAATGACAGATAGGGCCCACAGGGGTTCTCCCCCATCAAACTTTCAACTGTGCTTCCATGGACGATGCCCTCTGTAGATCCCTCCTATCCTTTTCGATTTAGGGGAGAAGCTCTTATGAGTCCCACCTGTCATTCACCTAAACTAATTAGCCAGTGTGTCACCCTACGTAACAAAACCGTTCGCTCTTTGCGTCGTACGAGCAGTACCACCATGTGAAACCGGGTTAGGGTGCTATTTGAACTAAATTGCAAAGTTCGATGTAAGATATTTAATTTCATAATTGAATGATGAACGAATTTTTAAGCAAAATTTGGAGGATTATACGCACTTTTTCCTTCTTTATATATAAAAGGGAGCTCCAATAAGTTTCTAAAATCTTGCTTACACTACTACAGAAAAGGTCATCACAGACGATTCAAAAATGTCATCACAGATGATTTTCTGAACCGTCTGAATTTATAGGTCAGTGATAATCGAAGGTTATCACAGACGGTTGTCGAATCGTCTGTGATACATCAATATCACAGACGTTTTTTAACTGAAAATCGTATGTGATAGCTGATTATCACAGACGGTTTTCAGTTAAAAACCGTCTGTGATATTGATATATCACAGACGGTTTGTAACTAAAAACCATCTGTGATGTTCTTTTCTACCCTGAAGGACCGAAATGGCAACAGAGGGAGGGTGAATGGTGCCTTTAAAACTTCCTCCCAAAGTTCTTCTTCTCCTTTAGCTAGAGAGCTAAGAAGTCAGAAAACAACGCTCAACCGAACACAGCAACAATAAAACAAGAAGTCGTAACCGAAGACAACCGTAGTCGTAATCGTGAAACTGTGTCGGGTTTTGACCGTGGTCGAAGGAACCGATCGAGCGAAACTTGACGGAAGGCATGACGTGGTCGGCACCGAGCTGCGCAGACGACCACCGAAACTCGTCGTGGTCGTAAGACCGAAAATTGCGAGCTGCACAAGAATCTTGTTTTGTCGGGCGCACGACCACAGAGCAAGAATTTGAAGAACTTTTGATTTACAAATCCAGAACGCAAGAAACTTCAAACTTAGCAAGGATAAGATCTCTAGAAGTAGATTAGTCAAGAAAATCGAGATCTAAGCAAGGTCGAGAGAGAAGACCAAAGTCGAAAAAGCGAGCGAGCACGGGAGGCGGAAGGCGAGAATCAAGAAATTTCTCCGATTTCAACTCGGCTCTCGGAATGAAATGGCCAAATAGTCTTTAGATAGATTCCCTGCTCGAGCAAAGAAACACAAGCCAAAACTCAAGTAGAACACAAATAACGATCGTAAGAAAAAGAGAGCAAATAGATCAAACAGATCATCTCAAGAACACAAGCGAAATAGATACGAGAGATGAATCCAATCTTTTCTATTGCACATGGAGGTTTCTCTGACCACTCCATCGGAGGTACACGAGCATCCATGCTCTACCCGAGACAACTCACACAATAGAACAATAAGGCTCGAGCACTCGGGGACAACCTCGCTTCGCTCACGAGACCTAACCTCTCTTTATAGTCTCACACGCTAACGGGTCTCAACAGACCACCGTTCTGAGAGAGTCCAGTGCTGCGGGCCTCCGGTGCTTTGCCCATTACCCGTGGGCAACGGCTCCACCGCTTTGCCCAATAGCACCACCAACTCCAAGTGCTTTCCCGGAGGACACTGACTTCCTTTGCGTGCTTTGGCATTTCTCCAAAATGCCCTTGACCTCCCAAGCTTCCTCCTCATGCCTTCATTTTCGTTACACCACTCGGGCAAGACCACGTCCTCTTGGCTTCCACGTCGTTCGGACCTCAACATCTCCTATGTCTAGTCCCGACCTCTCTAAGCCTCACCAAGACATGTCTCCCAAGACTGCAACCATCACGCACAACAAAACCATCACATAGCAGATCCAACTCGCACGACTCACGAGCTCAAGTCTCTTTTCCACGAAATTAGATTTTACCAAACCTTGTCAAAATGTAGAACAAACCGGTCTACAAGGTCCACAACATCACAAGGAACCCAACCGACCAAACCTCACCGTAATCGGACATGAAATGCACCCTCACGACCAATTTTAGTGATCCCGCACGACCACGGTCATCCAACCGATAACGTGGTCGAACGCGGTTTCGACCACGCTCAATTCTCGCTAATGTGGACGTAGCTCTCCAAGCGCAACGCGGTCGCACCACCGAAGTGCCACAACGTAGTCGTGGCTCCTTTCCCACAACGTTGTCGAGGCCTCGAGCCCCACAACGTGGTCGTGACGCCCACCGACCACGGCCAAAGTGGTCGAACGCCCGACCGCCCAACGTGGTCGAGGCTCCGATCCCACAACGTGATCGTAAACCCTAGCGCCGAGTGCCGACCACGGTCAAATCTTCCGAGGGCTCCGCAACGTGGTCGAAGCCTGAGCGCTACAACGTGATCGAACGCTCCCAATTGCCAACGTGGTCGTAAACCCTTCCGACCACGGCCAAAGTACTCGTACGTTGCTCGGCTGGAACCCGATACTCGGCAACGTGGTCGTAACGCCTTCCGACCACTGTCAGTTTTGCCGAGAACACCTCAACGTGGTCGTACGCTCCTGAACAAAATTCGACCACGACCAAACGTGGTCGAATGGCATCCTACATGGTCGAACGAGCGGGGACAAGTCGTATATGACTACAACTTCGCCGAGATAAGACTTCACGAAAAACCCAAAACAAACTCAATTTTCCTTCAACCAAAGGTCAATTACTCATCACAAAGATGGGATCATCTCCACATGATCTTTCAATCTCCCCCTTGATGAGTATATTGACAAACACCGAAAAAATATGAAGTTGAGTTTGTTGATGAAGGATCGAAATGGCAACAGAGGGGGGGTGAATGGTGCCTTAAAAATTCCTCCTCATATTCAACCTTATCTTTTCTCCGATAGCTATATAGCTATGAAGAAGAAGATTGATTGCTTACTGAAAATCTGAGAGAGAAACAGAAAAGAAAACTTGCTGGTCACAGCCGAAGACGACCAGAGCAACGGTCGAGAGAACCAGTCGTGAACGAAACACCCCAGAGCAGACTTCGGCTATGTCTCAGCCGTGGTCGTAAGAACGAAAACAGTGAATACTCTGTTGTCGGGCGCACGACCCCGAAGCAAGAATTTGAAGAACTTTTTGTTCAGAGATCCAAGAAGCATGAAACTTGAAACCTAGTAAGCATGAGATCTCTAGAAGTGAATTTACCAAGAATCTCCAAAGTCTTCCCAACAGTCAGAGAGAACAGCAAAGTCGAAATCCTAGACAGAGAGCTTCAGGCGGAAGTTCACAGAAAACGAATTTCTCTCTGATTTGTTCTTTGCTCTCGGGAATGATCTTGACAAACTGCCTTACGACAACTTCCCAGTTCTGAGCAAATCAAATGTAGGCCAACTCTCAAAGAAGACACAGATGACAGTAAGAATAGAGGCGACAAACATATCAAACAAATCATCTCAAGAACATAAAAGCGGAAAGATACGAGAGATGAATCCAATCTTTCTATTTCACATGGAGGTTTCTCTGACCACTCCATCGGAGGTACACGAGCATCCATGCTCTTACCCAGAGACAACTCACACAAGATAGAGAGGAACACTCAGAGCACTCAGGGGACAACCTCTCTTCGCTCCCGAGACCTAACCTCTCTATTTATAGTCTCACACGCTTCTTGGTCTCAACAGACCACCGTTCTGAGAGAGTCCAGTGCTGCGAGGCCTCCGGTGCTTTGCCCATTACCCGGTGCAACGGCTCCACCGCTTTGCCCAATAGCACCACCAACTCCAAGTGCTTTCCCGGAGGACACGGCTTCCTTTGAGGCTTTGGCATTTCTCCAAAATGCCCTTGACCTCCCAAGCTTCCTCCTCATGCCTTGTTGTTTTCGGTTACACTACTCGGGCAAGACCACGTCCTCTTCGGCTTTCACGCCGCTCGGACCTCAACATCTCCTATGTCTAGTCCCGACCTCTCTAAGCCTCACCAAGACATGTCTCCCAAGACTGCAACCATCACGCAGACAACAAAACCATCACATAGCACCGATCCATACTCGCACATCTCACGAGCTCAAGTCTCTTTTCCACGAAATTAGACTTTACTAAACCTTGTCAAAATGTAGGACAAACCAGTCTACAAGGTCCACAACATCACAAGGAACCCAACCGACCAAACCTCACCGTAATCGGACAAGAAATGCACCCTCACGACCAATTTTAGTGATCCCGTACGACCACGGTCATCCAACCGATAACGTGGTCGAACGCGTTTCGACCACGTTCAATTCTCGCTAACGTGGTCGTAGCTCTCCGAGCGCATAACGCGGTCGCACCACCGAAAGTGCCACAACGTAGTCGTGGCTCCTTTCCCACAACGTGGTCGAGGCCTCGAGCTCCCACAACGTGGTCGTAGACCACCGATTGAGTTCAACGTGGTCGATAACCTTCCGACCACGACCACCATGGTCGACAAAGACTCGGAAGAGTTTCGACCACGACCAAACGTGGTCGCATTGAACCGAGGACAAGTCGTATACGACTTCATTTCGTCCAGAGTTAAGACTTTGCAATAAAAGCCCAAAACAAACTCAATTTTCCTTCAACCAAGGGTCAATTACTCATCATAAAGATGGGATCATCTCCACATGATCTCTCAGTAGAAGCCGACATGGTCCAAGGAAAGAAAATGAAATTATGACCATGTCGACAGAAGGAATACTAGAGCAACACATAAAGAGCAAATTGATCTCCAAAGCTCTAGCAAGTTCCCAGAAGTTGAGAACCCAGAAGTTGAGAAATTTTCTTTTTCTCCAATCTATTCTCCCCTTTGGCAATAAACACATCAAGTATGCAAGAGAGAATAAGTCAAAATGATGGATGGAATGGTCGATTTGATTATTCAAGGTATGCGAGCCATGAGAATTATCCAAAATGACCAAATGTATTACACCAAGCCATAACATATAAGTATGCTACAAAGATCATGACTATGTATGTAAGGAGAAGCTAAGCTAACAGATGGTATAATCTGATTTTTTTTTAATTTGAAGTGCTTAGCAAGTCAAGTCAAATAAGATTTTAGTCTAGCTAATGATATCCACAAATGATGCAAGCCATGTCAATGAGCTAAATGGAATCGAGAAGCTAGTGTTGAGCCAACTAGAGTGCTATTTATTCAAGAATGATACATTTGTTTAAGTACACTTGAAATTTTAGCAATTGAGCATAAATGACATTTTTCTTTTAGAGATCTCATGATTGTTTTCAATCATATTTTTGTCATGTGCTAGACCTCAAGCCTTATGCGATCATTCCAAGCGAGAAGCTTAAGGAAATGATCTTGGTCATCCAAATCTCCCCTGAGTTCAGGCCTTGTGCAATGGCAAGCCGTCTCATGAGAAGGAATTGGTGAGATCAGTTTTTCGCACAGAAGAGATCTCTTTTTTTGATAGATTGTACTAACTTATGTGTCATCAAGAAATTATATAGCTCAATCTATTACTCAACTAAGATTCAAGACTCAACTCAGCCTATTTGACATGGCAAGAACCATAAAAGGATAACACAAAGCTGACTAGTCTCAAATATGAACATGACAGGAATTTGATTAAATTTAGTGTTTTAATTAACCTATCATGGCAAAGACTTGACTACACATATAAGGTCATGATCAAATTAGCAATGGAGCTTAAATCATGGCAAGATGTAATATAAAGAAAACATGTCATGAAAGGATAATAATCAAGGCTCCATTAAGTTATGTTACAAATACAAAGAAGAACATCCACTCCTTTTAACATTTGATGCAACTTTCAGTTCAAGTTGAGTTATGTCATCATTAAAATCTAGAAGTTCCCAAATGAACTCCCCTACTGAACCAAAGCAATAAAAATCAAGAGCTGGCAAATGAATCAAGAAAACAGGCAGTCCTTAAAGCATAGATAAGATATAGAGGATACTGTGGCTCAGACTGACTCTCATCTACCCCATATGTCTCCAGGACAACAACTGTCGAGAAAACGCACACTAGAGAGCAAACACGCACTGCTCACCCGAGGGTGGCCCAACCTCGCTAGAACCTAAAAGAAGTGAGTGAGCTCAACCTAGTGAGATAAGAAATAGCTATCACGAAAGCACAAGATAAGAGCAAGAAGTCTAAGCAACTCAGGAAGAGACACACTCTAACCTATGCTAGAAGGACTAAACTCAATGCACCCTCAGATGCAATGCAGCAGTAAGAATACAGAAGCATAAATAGTATGATAAAGCAGTAAAGCTCAAAGCTCCCCCTCACAACAGTCCGTAAGGACAAACCACCCCAAGCTCTCCCCGCAGAGCTGAAAACCTCGTGCTATCCAAAGGCTTGGTGAAGATATCAGCCAATTGGTGGTCACTCTCCTGGCGGAGCACGATGTCACCCTTCTCTACATGGTCTCAAGAAAGTGATATCGATATCAATGTGCTTGGTCCGAGAGTGCTGCACGGGTTCTTAGCAATGCTAATCGCAGACGTGTTATCGCAAAAGAGCGGAACACGATCGATAGCTAACCCAAAGTCCCGCAGAGTCGAGACCATCCAAAGCACTTGGCTACAAAGAATCGGCTGCAGAACGCGTGCTCGGCCTCTGCGGTGGGTGTGCAACACCGGATGCTTCCTCAAGACCAAGAAACGAGAGAAGTGCCAATGAACCGGCGGTGCGAAGTGCTCTTCCTATCTATCCTCGACCGCAAAGTCTCGCATCCGAATAGGCTCTAAGGGATGAGAGGGATGAGGAAGAGTACCGATACCATAGTCAATGGTAGCTCGAAGGTACCGAAGATGCGCTTCACCGCTTTGGCGATGAGATACGCGAGGAGAAGCTCAAACCGAGCACAAAGACACACGAAAAGTGTATGTCCGGTCTCGAGGCGTGAGGTACAGAGAGAGCCAATCATACTTCGAACTCTTTTTGATCAACGGCTCGCCGTCCTCATCTCGGGTCTAGAACGGTCAGTAGAAGCCATCGAGTCGACACCGCTTTCCATCACTCATGTCAAATCGTCTCGGAGATCACGGTGTACTTACCTTGATGCAAGAAGGTACCCTCCGAGTGCGCTTGATTTGGAAGCCAAGGAAGAAAGTCAACTCACCCATCATGCTCATCTCAAACTCGGTGCTCATGACATCCGAGAACTGTGAAACTAGAGCATGAGAAGAGCCGCCAAAGATAATGTCATCGACATAAATTTAGGCGACGGAAGGTCATTAAGCCGGCGAATGAACAAGGTCTTGTCAACTTTACCCATCTCAAAATCATGTCTCAATAGATAGGACTTAAGCCTCTCATACCAAGCTCTAGGGGCTTGCTTAAGTCCATACAATGCTTTGGAAAGCTTGAAGACATGACTAGGGTATTTGGGGTTCTCGAAACCTGGAGGCTGTCTGACATAGACTTCTTCCTCAATGAAGCCATTGAGAAAGGCACTCTTGACGTCCATCGGTAAAGCTTGAAACCCTTAGAAGCGCAAAGGCAAGCGAATTCTAATGGCCTCAAGACGAGCTACAGAGGCAAAGGTCTCCTCGAAATCCGACCCTCAACACAGGAGTACCCCTGCAACCAGCCTAGCCTTGTTTCAATGACTACCCCATCCTCACTTTGCTTGTTCTTGAACACCCATTTGGTTCCAATGATATTTTGATCTCGAGGGGCTCAACAAGCGTCGGACCTTGTTTCTCTCGAAACTCTCTAGCTCCTCATGCATGGCGTTGACCCAAGACTCGTCAGATAAAGCATGACAAACGTCCTTGGGCTCAAAGGAAGCTACGAAGGAAGAGTGGAGATGAAAAGTGACACGCTGGACTTGGGCGTGTGACTCGCTCAAATAGATCTCCAATCATCCGCTCGGAAGGATGAGATTTTTGGATATGTCTTGGAGGTCTGGATGAGATGAAGGAGTGGCCTCTACCTCGTTACACGACGGGGTAGGAGCAGAGCCACTAGCTCCGAAAAGCGAAGGTAAGGGCGATCGCCTCGAGGTGCGGTGGAAGAAGGCACCTCTAGGGGTGGAGAAGGACCGGATCGAGTAGACAACCCTCATCTCCATCATCCTCATCATCCACAAAGATGGTCTCGGATCGCTCTAGTGAACACGAGATATCGGGCCTAGTCCCTGACCGCCTCATCGAAGTTACCTCACGGGTTTCTACCATTTTACTAGACTCGCAGTTCTGGACCCTATAGGCCCGCGAAGAAGTCGAGTAGCCCAGAAAAAGTCCATCACAAGAACGTGACTCGAACTTATCTAGGTTCCCGGACTTCAGAATAAAACACTTGCAACCAAACACATGAAAATGAGAAACACTAAGCTTTCGCCCGTATCTCAACTCATAAGAAGTGCGGTGCAAGTGTGCCCAAGAAAACTCGATTGGAAACATGGCACGCGGTGGCTATAGCCTCACCCAAAACTTCCGCGGTGTAGAGTACTCATCAAGCATCGTCCCGCCATCTCGACCAAGGTGCGGTTCTTTCTCTCCACAACGCCATTCTGCCGAGGGACGTATGGAGAAGAGGCGGTGCTCTACACCCGTCTCACCACGAAACTCTCAAAGTAGGAATTCTTGAACTCCGTGCCATTGTCATGCGGATCGCTCGTAAGGCACCGGAAGCTCAACGAAAGCCTCTTGAAAGACCACGGAAATGTGAAAACGTCTCATCCTTCGAGGCTAAGAAAACACCCAAGAGTACCTCGAAGTCATCGACCACGACAAGAACATACCACTTCCCTCCCGCAGATTGCACTCGAGTGGTCCGATTGTGTCCATGTGGAGCAGTTGTCCTGCATCGGTCATAGTCCTTGTGTGGGAGGGTGAGAAGCGGCAACCATCTTGCCGTGTGCGGCATGGAGCGCAAACAAGATCTTTGACCATCTTGAGTTTGGCGAGACCACGAATGAGATCGTGGTCGCTAACTCGGGTCAAATGGTCAAATCCAATATGACCAAGTCTCCTATGCCGAAGGAAAGGTCGCGGGACTCGAAGCAAGCAAACAACGAGAGGATCACCAAAAGACTCGGAAAAATCAGCACGAAAGATCCTCCCAAAACGAGAAATCCATAAACCGGACTACAGAAGAATCAAGAATTTTGCAATTGTTTTCTTAAAGCTCACCTCGAAATTGTCATCGGTGGTCGAGAGGCGAGAGCAAATTGTCCGCAGACTTGCTAACTAAAGCAACATCTTTCAAAATAAATGAATCATTAATGCGCACAGTACCTTTGGCGATGACGCGCCCAGATGAAGCATCTCCAAAGGTGATAGTCTCATCACCTGGAGCACGGGCAAGGGAAGAAAACCAACGGGAATCTCCGGTCATGTGTCGTGAACACCCGGAGTCTACAAGCCAAACCTTTCCCTTCCCTGCCCGGCGAACCTGAGTCAACAAGAGAGCAAAGTCTCAGTACTGGGATAAATCAAGATAGATTTTGGAACCCAATACTGAGTCACACGTCGAGCGTAAGAAGTAGTCACACACGATCGACCTCTAACTACCCTACACTCTCCGTCGCTCAAAGAAGCGAAGGTCTATGAGCAGACACAGAAGGCATTCTTCGGGTCTCGACCGCTACGGACGAGCGAGTCGGGTGCCGACAGCAGCCGATCACGCCGCGGGTAGACATCTCGATGGGAAAATGAGATCTATCCTCGGGGCGGAAGTCACGACCGGAGGAAGCACGAGGACGAAAAACGAAGACTCGGAAAAACCAAGTCCCGGTCTTGCCCAAAGCTACCAACAAGAGCAAACCTAGACCTCGTGTTGGTCTTAGGTGCACTCAAGGTGCCGGGCGACCACCGAATACGCCTAAGAGACTCAAGACGGTCTCTTCGCGCGATCTTGGCGCTTGAAGCATTGGTCAATCGATGTCCATCCTTCCGGCGGAAGGTGCAATGATACTTTGCCTTACGAGGGGTGAAGTAGCATGAGATGGCTTCGCCTATACGAGGTCAAGCTGCAGTGAAATCACCTTGTTGTCGAAATCCCTTGGACAAAGCCCGCCGATCTAAATTGAACTTTCTTGTTCTTGGGCTTGACCTCGATCACACCTGACTACGGATCCGAGCACGACGGTGGATGCTTCTTCACATCCTCATGAAAATCATATCCTAGACCCTTTTAAACTGGAAATCTTAGGCGGTCTAGAATAAGGTTGAGCTTCTTCTTGCCTCCTACAAATTTCTCGAGAGTGTTCATAAGATCGACACTCCCGAAAGAGAGAGGCGCAAGAGGAGGTAGAAGAAGAAAGAACAACAGGAGGAGAGGAAGAAGAACCAATGTAAGAAGAGCGAATAGCATGTGCGTATTTTTCCTTATGCACGCCACCTCAACCTTGAGGGCTTCGCAGGACACAGGGGCAGCCCTAATCCTAGCCATTTGGTTCTCGTAACTCTTCCTAAACGTCTCTACCATGTCCTTATCCTTTTCCAACATTTCAGCACAGAAAGTACAGGAAGGATGTGGTTTTTCTAGAAGGTCCTTAGTTAGCTTCACACACTTTTCATCTAAGGCAATCAAATCAGATTTTAGTTTATTACAACTTTTGCATGGTGAGCTAACAGGATCCTTAGAAGCATACTGAGCCATTTTCTTATTATCATCAACAAATTCTTGAAACTGTTTGGAGACGATTCAAGTTCAAGAAGAAGTTTGGGACAATTTGCACATGAAGTAATAGGCTCAAGTAAAAGGCTTGTAACTCAGCAATTTTGTGATCCGCCCTTTTAAGTTCATTTTAAATTATTGCAACTTTCACAAGTCTCGAGCGAGATCAAGCAACATGGTATAAAGACCTCTAAAAGCATTGTCCTTATCCTCACATGAGGTGCAAGAAATAGTCTCAACAGTAGAAGATGAAACAGGAACTACCCTACTCATCTCAAGCTCAGCAAGAAGACTAATGTTCTCCACCTTAACAATGTCAAGTTCCGAGGACAGACTATCATGCGAGGTCCTTAGTTTCTCCATATCTCCAAGCAAGGCAATGCATGTATCACATTCGTCACGGAGGGAGCGGATGTAAGTGAAGTAAGCTCCGTGACAATCTAGCTACTTCCTTCTCTAACTCAAGACACCTAGCCTTAGGCGTAGCATGAAATCCACCTAGCTTAAGAAAAGCATGATTGAGCTGGTCATAGGTGGGGCATACCGTCCGAGTCGAGTACGACTCATTGTCGCTCAGTTCGCCCTCGAGGGCCATGAAGCACATGCCGGAGAAGTCGTCGCCGCTCTTGGGGTCTTGATCACCCGTCCCGTCGTCGTCGCTCCATCCCTCCACCTCGCTGAGGTCGAGATCGTCGAACGCGGTGAGGACGCGGTGGAACAGTTTTTTGGCCTTCCCAAGGTCGCGGTACTTCTTTTTGCCTTGCGTCTGAGCTGGAGGCTTCTTGTTGCGGTTCTTGTCGATGTAGTCGTTTTGCCGAACCGCCAACGCCGGTTTGCCCTTCTCCGGTTTGGGGCGGTTTGTCCGAATGTGGTTGGGGCCACCACACTCAAAGCAAATCATCGGTCCTCTTCTTTTCCGTCCCTCCTTCTCTCGTAAGCATGGGAGAACTTCCGAGCTAGGAGGGCCAGCTGTTCATCCTCTAGCTGCTCTAACTGATCATCAGTTACATCACAGAGAGCAGCTAGGGAGAACCCGCAAAGAGAATCGGCAGAAGAACCAGAAGCCGAAGTGGGATCCGTGACTAGAGCCATCGATTGTGACTTGACCGACGCGAGACTATGTCAATCTCGTGAGTCTTGAGGCGAGTAAAGTGCATCAAGAGTCAAGGTCGAGAGGTCCGTGGTGTCCTTGATGGTAGTCACCTTCATCTCCCAAACCCAAGATCGAGTGCAGAAGCATCGTCGGCGTTATCCGAGTCGGAGTATGTGAGACCGACCGCCGGAGATTGCTCAAAATCTTGTGAAAGCGTGAAAAGCACTCGTCAAGGGACTCTCCAGAAGCATCTCGAATTTGTCAGATTCGCTGAACCGATCTGTCGAACCGTCTTGATCTGGGAGGTGCCCTCATGGTATGCATCGAGGGTCACCCAGATGTCGTGAGCGGACGACAGGTGAGAGATGCGATCAAATTCGTCGCTCAATCCTCGTATGATGATGTTCCTTGCCTTTGCATTTGCCTCAACATCGACCATATTCCGGCATTGATGTTCTCATCGGTAGGAACAACAAATTGTATTTTCACCTTCCGCCAAATAGCATACCCCTGAGCCTGGATATATGTTTCCATTCGGCTCTTCCAGAAGGGGTAATCCAGGCCATCGAAAATAGGCGGCTTGGTGGAATACTTGTCTGTTGCCATGGCTCTTTGAGACCGGTTAAGATCTATGAAGAAGAGCTAACCGGCTCTGATACCAATTGAAGGACCGAAATGGCAACAGAGGGGGGGTGAATGGTGCCTTTAAAACTTCCTCCCAAAGTTCTTCTTCTCCTTTAGCTAGAGAGCTAAGAAGTCAGAAAACAACGCTCAACCGAACACGCAACAATAAAACAAGAAGTCGTGAATCAAGACAACCGTAGTCGTAATCGTGAAACCGTGTCGGTTTTGACCGTGGTCGAAGGAACCGATCGAGCGAAACTTGACGAAAAGATGACGTGGTCGGCACCGAGCTGCAGCGTACGACCACCGAAACTCGTCGTGGTCGTAAGACCGAAAATTGCGAGCTGCACAAGAATCTTTGTTTTGTCGGGCGCACGACCACAGAGCAAGAATTTGAAGAACTTTTGATTTACAAATCCAGAACGCAAGAAACTTCAAACTTAGCAAGGATAAGATCTCTAGAAGTAGATTAGTCAAGAAAATCGAGATCTAAGCAAGGTGCGAGAGAAGACCAAAGTCGAAAAACGAGCGAGCACGTGAGGCTAAGGCGAGAATCAAGAAATTTCTCCGATTTCAACTCGGCTCTCGGAATGAAATGGCCAAATAGTCTTTAGATAGATTCCCTGCTCGAGCAAAGAAACACAAGCCAAAACTCAAGTAGAACACAAATAATAATCGAACAAAAGAGAGCAAATAGATCAAACAGATCATCTCAAGAACACAAGCGAAATAGATACGAGAGATGAATCCAATCTTTTCTATTGCACATGGAGGTTTCTGACCACTCCATCGGAGGTACACGAGCATCCATGCTCTACCGAGACAACTCACACAATAGAACAATAAGGCTCGAGCACTTGGGACAACCTCGCTTCGCTCCCGAGACCTAACCTCTCTATTTATAGTCTCACACGCTAACGGGTCTCAACAGACCACCGATTACAGAGAGTCCAGTGCTTTGAGGCCTCGATGCTTTGCCCATTACCCGGTGGCAACGGCTCCACCGCTTGCCCAATAGCACCACCAACTCCAAGAGCTTTCCCAGAGGACACAGCTTCCTTTGCGTGCTTTGGCATTTCTCCAAAATGCCCTTTGACCTCCCAAGCTTCCTCCTCATGCCTTGTTTTCTCGTTACACCACTCGGGCAAGACCACGTCCTCTTCGGCTTCCACGTCGCTCGGACCTCAACATCTCCTATGTCTAGTCCCGACCTCTCTAAGCCTCACCAAGACATGTCTCCCAAGACCGCAACCATCACGACAACAAAACCATCACATAGCACCGATCCAACTCGCACGACTCACGAGCTCAAGTCTCTTTCCACGAAATTAGATTTTACCAAACCTTGTCAAAATGTAGAACAAACCCGGTCTACAAGGTCCACA
The DNA here is from genome assembly GCA_036346245.1 of Bonia amplexicaulis. Taxonomy (NCBI): domain Eukaryota; kingdom Viridiplantae; phylum Streptophyta; class Magnoliopsida; order Poales; family Poaceae; genus Bonia; species Bonia amplexicaulis. Next base: position 24,628,028 of record CM070737.1, read on the forward strand.
ACATCACAAGGAACCCAACCGACCAAACCTCACCGTAATCGGACATGAAATGCACCTCACGACCAATTTTAGTGATCCCGCACGACCACGGTCATCCAACCGATAACGTGGTCGAACGCGTTTCGACCACGCTCAATTCTCGCTAATGTGGACGTAGCTCTCGAGCGCACAACGCGGTCGCACCACCGAGTGCCACAACGTAGTCGTGGCTCCTTTCCCACAACGTTGTCGAGGCCTCGAGCCCCACAACGTGGTCGTGACGCCCACCCACCACGCCAAAGTGGTCGAACGCCCGACCGCCCAACGTGGTCGAGGCTCCGATCCCACAACGTGATCGTAAACCCTAGCGCCGAGTGCCGACCACGGTCAAATCTTCCGAGGGCTCCGCAACGTGGTCGAAACCTGAGCGCTACAACGTGATCGAACGCTCCCAATTGCCAACGTGGTCGTAAACCCTTCCGACCACGGCCAGTACTCGTGACGTTGCTCTACCGAACCCGATACTCGACAACGTGGTCGTAACGCCCGACCACCGCCGGTTTGCCGAGAACACCTCAACGTGGTCGACGCTCACGAACAAAATTCGACCACGACCAAACGTGGTCGAATGGCATCCTACATGGTCGAACGAGCCAGGGACAAGTCGTATATGACTACAACTTCGGCCAGAGATAAGACTTCACAGAAAAAACCCAAAACAAACTCAATTTTCCTTCAACCAAAGGTCAATTACTCATCACAAAGATGGGATCATCTCCACATGATCTTTCATACCCCTAAATCTATTTCTGTTTATTGGCTAGCCTCAGAAAATGCTAGCCATGCCCTCTGAAACAAGCAGATGAACAAGTATATGTATACATACAATTCACATCTCAATTAATAAATCATCCAATTCACATCATATTTCATTCACAAACATAAGGCATCCATTTCACAAATGAATTAATTGAAATGAAATAAACTATCCATTAACAAATTCACAATTACAGTGTGATAAGAGCCATAAAAAATTATTGTGTGCAGTGAAACTCTCCATCTGATCTTATGACTTTAGTTTACAAAAACCCAGCGAACTCTCCTCGAATTTTTACAAAGTCCAGCTGTTTCAATGCAGATGTAGAGATAGGCGCGGCCTGTCGATAGGAATATCAACGCGCATACATATATAACCTGACAAGTATGAAATAAATGTGGGAAGATTGATAAACCTTAGAATTGGTGATCTTCGAGAAATCGAGTAGTCTCATATGGTGGCACACGTAGAGTCCACACGTTACGTACATATATAACAACTTAGTATTAAAAATTAGATTAACTAATTATTACTACATATATACCGGCCACATGTATTATATTGAAGCTTAATTTGCTAGCTTAATTCATATTATAAACACAACAACTATTATATAACCAACAATTTTGCAAATTAACCATTTGGTGGAATACTTGTCTGTCGCCATGGCTTGCAGACCGGTTAAGATCTATAGACAAGAGCTAACCGGCTCTGATACCAATTGTAGGATCGGAAATGGCAACAGAGGGGGGTGAATGGTGCCTTTTAAAATCGCCCCCTAGTATTCTACCTATCTTCTCCTCCAATAGCTATGGAAGCTATGAAGTGAGATATTAAACACTAGAAGCCAAAACCAAACTGACAATCGAGCGAAATCAAATCATCAACCGGAGCGAGATCTGGGTGACCCTCGAATTTTAAACACTCAACAGAGGTCAACAAACCAGCCAGAAACAACAAGACACTACTGAGATCAGAGACTGAAAATTCAGCTGAGTATAGCTTCTCAAAATAGCCAAGACTGATCACAAAAGAACTAATCCAAACAGACCTATTTTGCTGTCCAGGAATTCAAAGAACACTGACAAGTATTGAAAGCTCAATCTGTTTGCCGAGTCACTTGAAATTTGCAGCAGACTGAATTTTGCAGTGAGTCTATTTCCCGAAAACTGAATTTTGTTAGCTACAGGAGAAAAGAACAGAAGCTACAAACTGCAGTTAAAAATAGGGTCAAAAACTAGGAATTCCGAAACGCATGTTACCCAGTCCAAATCAGCTTAGATCAGTAAGTAAGTAGTAAAATTTCATAAAATCGAGATCATCTGGACTACATGCAGTAGGGTCAAAAACCAGCACAAAAATGAGTAAAAGCTGATTCTGAAGTATCGGCACAACTGAAACTGAGTTTACTGCATACTGCCAAAAAGGAACAGAATTTGCTGAGAAATTTGTCTGCTCTTTTTAGATCATTCGAACTGAGCCTTAAACTAACTAGCACATTAATTCCAGAGAGAAGAGAATGGAGGCAAATATCCAACCATACATGACAATTAGATTTTGCCAGATGAACAGATTACTTGATTTAGAGCCAACTGCAGAACATCAAAAATCAGCAAACAGTAATTACTGAGAACTGAAAACTGCACTGATTAATACTGAAATCTGCACTGCTTAAAAGCTGAAATCTGCTAAACAAACAGAGTAATCACAGCAGCCAAAAACAGCATTTTGTTTCAGCAAAGACTGCTATAAACAGCAGACTGGCAATAGCTTAAGACTGCAGAGAAAGAGCTGTTCGGCAGAGAGAGATGGACAGCAAACTGAAAATAGACCGAAATTTACTGTAGACTGCCGAAAATCATAGAAATGAGAGAATAGCTTCCAATCTTTTCAGCCCAAAACACAAGTGAACTATTCTAAACATTACAGAGGCTTTAAACATCAAAGGAAACAAACAATAACTCAAGATTTTCAGATTTGAGCCAAAATCTGAAAAGTTACAGAGCGTCCAACAAAAATCAAATTTCTCCTCATTCTTTGATCTTTTGGCTATGAAATTTTGCACATATGTTAGCAATAGCCACAGGGCTCTAGATATCAAATTTCATCCCATCTCACCAAAGAAAACGAGAAGAAAACACAAACCCTAGAAATGCACAAGAAAACAGAGAGGAACAGAGAGCACTAAATTCAGAGTTTTTCCATTTCCAATCAACAAGGATTACAAAGGAAATTAAATAAGTGATCAACCCCTTCTCTCACACTCCATCACTCAAGAACACATAGGAGGAAGAACTCCACTCTTTCCCACTCCATCTCAGGAATACATGAGAGAAAGAAACCCACACACAGCCAACTCCACGCAGGAGACAAAAAAACAAGAATAGGGGAAGTGGCTACTTGGGAGACATGTCCTGCTCTCTCCACCAACTAAAGTCACAAAGCAAAACAACCCCTAAAGCCTCTTTTGACTAGACCTAACTCTAATTTCCTCTAGAAGACATTGAGTTAATGAAGGGGTATGCAGCCCTCTCCTCTATTTATAGCCTTGGCTAACGGGTCTCCGCCCCGTTATGCCCGCTAAATCCAACGGCGCCCGCTCCCGCTTTTGCAAGATTGCGAAATTCCGTTTCGCCCCCCGCACCTTCCGGAAGCTTCGCTCCTCGCCCGCACGCCCGCAACCACCTCGAGTCCACGTCGTCTTCGACACATCATGACCGTTCTGACCTCAGCGCCACCTGCGCCTAGTCCGGTCACCTCGTGTCTCGCCACGACTCCGCCTCGACGTCCTGCAGTCACACAGACAAGAAACACGTCAAATAGCACCGCTCGATACATGAAAACGTAATAGAGACCAGACCTGTCGCATCAGTAGAATACGCCTCCTAAACCTGTGCGACAAGTTCGACCAGGTCCGACCGAGCCCGTTACGCCACGCAACGTCTAGGTCCGAACCAACCGACTCAAACTCGACTTTTCATAAACGATGTCAATTACTCATCATACACAACGGGATGACCTCCACATGGTCTCTCAATCTCCCCCTTGATGAGTATATTGACAAACCCAGAAAAAACAAGAAGTTGAGTTTGAAGAGTCAAACATGGTGCAAAGAAAGAATTGAAACTCATGACTATGTCGACAGAAAGAATCATTAGAGCAACTTAAGAAAGAGTAAATTGTTCTCCAAGCTCTAGATTCCCAAAGTAAATTGTTCTCCAAGCTCTAGATTCCCAAAAGACTTTTTCTCCAATCTATTCTCCCCCTTTTAGCAATAAACACATCAAGTATGCAAAAGAGAGAATAAGTCATGATGATGGATGAAATGGCTGAAGTTTGTTTAATCTAAGCATTTAGAGCCATGAGAATTATCCAAAATGACCATAATGTATTACACCAAGCCATAACTTTAATGAAAAGCTATCTAGATCATGACAAAATATGTATAAGCCAGCTAGAAGCTACTAGATGATAATATGAATTTTAGTACATTTTATGAACATGTCAAGTCATCAATAAGCAAAGTCTAGCTAGAGATATCCAAGAATGATGCAAGCCATATCAATCAAGCTAAGCGGAACCAAGAATCTAATATTGAGCCCAAATAGAGTGTTATATTCTCAAGAGTGAAACAATGGTTCAAGTACTTGATTCTTTTGATAATTCAAGCAAATTGAGCACAAGTGATATTTTTCTTTTGAAGCTTATGGTTGTTTTCAACCACTATTTTTTATCATGTGCTAGATCTCAAGCCATACTACGACTACTCCAAGCAAAAAGCTTAAGAAGATAGTCTAGGTCATCCAAAACTCCCCTCAAGTTCATGCCTAGTGCAATGGCAAGCTGTCTCGTGAGAAAGAATTGGTGAGATCAGTTTTTTCGCACAAACGAGAACTTTTTTTTTTTAATAAGTTGTACTAACTCATGTTACATCAAGAGTTTAAGACAGCTCAATCTAAGGCTCAAAAGAGATTCAACGCTCAACTCAGCCTATTTGACATGGCATGAATCATAAAAGGATATCTCAAGAAAGACTAAACTCGAGTGCTAATCATGACAAGTTTTTAGTTCAAATTGAGCAAGTTTAATTAACTCATCATGGCAAAAGCTAGTCTATACATATGATGTCATGATAAATCTAGCAGATAAGCATAAATCATGGCAAGATGTAAATCATCATAAGCATGTCATAAACGGATAATAATCAAGGCTCAATGTATTTATATTACAATGCAGAATGATATGCAGAAAATCCAGCTCCCCCTCAACAAGTGATGCAACTTTTAGTTCAAGTTGAGTTAAGTCAATATTACATTCCAGAAGCTCCCAAATGAACTCCCCCAACCAAAGCAATAAAATCGAGAAGTCGGTAAAGAAAAAAGTGATCCTTAAAGCATAGATAAGATATAGAGGATACTATGGCTCGATCGACTCTCATCTACCCCATATGACTCCGTGACTAATAGGCGATCAGTAAAACACACACTAGAGAGCAAACACGCACTGCTCTGCAGAAGGTGGCTGACCCCGCTAGATCGCAAGAAGTGAGTGAGCTCAATCTAGTGAGATAAGAAACAGCTAATAGAGCATCCTGAAAGCACAAGATAAGAGTAAGAAATCTAAGCAACTAGACAAAAGAACCATTCTAACCTATGCTGGAAGGACTAAACCCAATGCACCCATATGCAATGCAATCAGAAAGGAGTAAGAGCATAATAAATATAGTAAGGCAGTAAAGCACAAGCTCCCCCTCACAACAGTCCATAAGGACAAACCACCCCAAGCTCTCCCCGCAGAGCTGAAAACCTCGAGCCATCCAAAGGCTTGGTGAAGATGTCAGCCAACTGGTGGTCACCCTCCACAAACTGGAGCACGATGTCACCCTTCTCCACATGGTCTCTAAGGAAGTGAAAGCGAATGTCGATATGCTTGGTCCGAGAATGCTTTGGGTTCTTAGCAATGTTAATTGCGTAAGTGTTATCACAAAGGAGTGGAACACATCGATAACTAACCCAAAGTCCCGCAGGTCGAGACCATCAAAGCACTTGGCTACGAAAGAATCGGTCAAAGAACATTCTCGACCTCTGCGGTGGATCTGCAACACCGGACCGCTTCCTCGAGGACCAGAAGCGAGAGAAGTGCCAATGAATTGGCGGTGCCCGAGTGCTCTTCTCCGCTCATCCTACACCAAAGAAAGTCTCGCATCCGAGTAGGCTCTCGTGGAAAGACAGGATGAGGAAGAGTACCGATACCATAGTCAATGGTAGCTCGAAGGTACCGAAGGATGCGCTTCACCGCTTTGGCGGTGAGATACGCGAGTGAAGCCTAAAACAGGGCACAAAGACACAGAGAAGTGTATGTCCGGTCTCGAGGCGATGAGGTACAAGAGGGAGCCAATCATGCTTCGATACTCTTTTTGATCGACTGGCTCACCGTCTTCATCTGGGTCGAGTGGAATTGATGTAGCCATAGGAGTAGACACCGCTTCCCATCACTCATATCAAGCGCTTCAGAGGTCTCGAGTGTACTTGCCTACGATGCAAGAAGGTACCTCCCGAGTGCGCTTAGTTTGGAAGCCAAGGAAGAAACTCAACTCGCCCATCATGCTCATCTCAAATTCGAGCTCATGACATCGGAAAACGGGAAACGAGAGCATGCGAGAGCCGCCAAAGATGATGTCATCCACATAGATTTGGACGAGCGGAAAATCGGTGCCAAGCCATGGATGAACAAGGTCTTGTCAACTTTACCCATCTCGAAATCATGTCTCAATAGATAGGACTTAAGCCTCTCATACCAAGCTCTAGGGGCTTGCTTAAGTCCATACAACGCTTTGGAAAGCTTGAAGACATGACTTGGGTATTTGGGGTTCTCGAAACACGGAGGTCGTCGACATAGACTTCTTCCTCAATGAAGCCATTGAGAAAGGCACTCTTGACATCTATCGGTAAAGCTTGAAACCTTTAGAAGTCGCAAAGGCAAGCGAATTCTAATGGCCTCAAGACGAGCTACAGGGCAAAGGTCTCCTCAAGTCTAGACCCTCAACCCGGGAGTACCCCGAGCAACCGCCTAGCCTTATTTCAATGACTACCCCATCCTCACTTTGCTTGTTCTTGAACACCCATTTGGTTCCAATGATATTGTGATCTCGAGGGGCTCAACAAGCGCCCGCACCTTGTTTCTTCGAAACTCTCCGACTCCTCATGCATGGCATTGATCCAAGACTCATCGGAGAAAGCATGACAAACGTCCTTGGGCTCAAGGAGGCAACAAAGGCGTAATGAAGACAAAAAGTGATGTACAGATTTGAACAGTGACTCGCTCAAAGAGATCTCCAATAATGCGCTCAAGGATGAGATTTTTGGATATGTCTGGGAGGTCCTGGATGAGATGAAGAAGTGGCCTCTACCTCGTTACCTGACGGGGTAGGAATAGAGCCACTAGCTCCAGAAGAAGCAGAAGGTAATGGCTGATCACCTCGAGGTGCGGTTGAAGAAGGCACCTCAAGAGGTGGATGAGGGACTGGATCGGGTAGACAACCCTCATCTTCATCAACCTCATCATCCACAAATATGGTCTCGGACTGCTCTAGTGAACCTGAGATATCGGGCCTAGTCCCCGGACTGGCCTCATCGAAAGTCACCTCACGTGTTTCTACCATTTTGCTAGACTCGCAGCCTGCACCCTATAGGCCGCCAAGAAGTCGAGTAGCCTAGAAAGAGTCCATCACAAGATCGTGACTCGAACTTATCTAGGTTCCCAGACTTCAAGATAAAGCACTTGCAACCAAACACACGAAAATGAGAGACGCTGGGCTTTCGCCCATATCTCAGCTCATAAGAAGTGTGGTGCAGATGTGCCCGAAGAAAAACTCGATTAGAAACATGACACGCGGTGGCTATAGCCTCAGCCCAAAACTTCCGCGGTGTAGAGTATTCATCAAGCATCGTCCTGGCCATCTCGACCAAGGTACGGTTCTTCCTCTCCACAACGCCATTCTCATTGGGGACGATGGAGAAGAGGCGGTGCTCTACACCGTCTCACCACAGAAACTCTCAAAGTAGGAATTCTTGAACTCCGTGCCATTGTCCTGCGGATCGCTCGTAAGGCACCGAAGCTCAAGAGAAAGCCTCTTGAAAAGACCTCGAAAATGTGTAAACGTCTCATCCTTCGAGGCCAAGAAAAACACCCAAGAATACCTCGAGAAGTCATCGACTACGACAAGAACATACCACTTCCCTCCTGCTGACTGCACTCGAGCTGGTCCAACTGTATCCATATGGAGCAATGTCCTGCATCGGTCATAGTAATGCTTGGTGGGAGGATGAGAAGCGGCAACCATCTTGCCGTGTCTTGGCATGGAGCGCAAACAAGATCTTTGACCATCTTGAGTTTCGCGAGACCACGAATGAGATCATGGCCGCTAACTCGAGTCAAATGGTCAAATCCAATATGACCAAGTCTCCTATGCCAGAAGGAAAGGTCGCGGGACTCAGAAGCAACCAAACACCGGAGAGGATCACCAGAAGACTCAATGAAATCAGCACGAAAGATCCTCCCATAACGAGAAATCCCGCAAACCAGACTACCCAAAGAATCAACAATTTTGCAGGCGTTTTTCTTAAAACTTACCTCGAAACCGTCATCGGTAAGCTGAGAAACCGAAAGCAAATTGTAATGCAGTTTACTCACTAAGGCAACATCTTTTAAAACAAATGAGTCATTAACGCGCACAGTACCTTTGGCGATGATGCGTCCAGACGAAGAGTCTCCAAAGGTGATAGTCTCATCACCTGGAGCACGGGCAAGGGAAGAAAACCAACGGGAATCTCCGGTCATGTGTCGTGAACACCCGGAGTCTACAAGCCAAACCTTTCCCTTCCCTGCCCGGCGAACCTGAGTCAACAAGAGAGCAAAGTCTCAGTACTGGGATAAATCAACATAGATTTTGGCACCCAATACTGAGTCACACGTCGAGCAGAAGAAGTAGTCACACATGACTGACCTCTAACTACCCTACGCTCTCCGTCGCTCAAAGAAGCAGAAGGTCTATGTGCAGACCTGAAGCTGTTGCCGGGTCCGACTGCTACGGGAGAGCGAGTCGGAGCACCGGCGAAGACGCCGATCACGCCGCGGGTAGGCGTCTCGATGGGAAAATGAGATCTACCCTCAAGGCGGTGAAGTCACGATCAGAACGGCATGAGGACGAAAACCGAAAACTCGGAAGAACCAAGTCCTCGATGTCGCCCAAAGCTACCAACGAGAGCAAGCCTAGACCTTGTCTTTGGTCTTAGGTGCACTCAAGGTGCGGGTCGACCACGGATACGCCTAAGAGACTCAACACGGTCTCTTCGCGCGATCTTGGCGCGCTTGAAGCAATAGTCAAACAAATGCCCATCCTTCTGACAGAAGGTGCAATGATACCGCCTCGAGGGGCAAGCTGCGGTGAAATCACCTTGTCGTCGAAATCCCTTGGACAAAGCCCCGATTTAAATTGAACTTTCTTGTTCTTGGGCTTGACCTCAAACACACCCGCTGCTGGTGCGAGCACGACAGTGGATGTTTCCTCACATCCTCACGAAGATCATATCCTAGACCCCTGTTTGAACTTGCAAATCTTTGATTGGTCTAGAATAAGATTGAGTTTCTTTTTGCCTCCTACAAATTTCTCGAGAGTGTTCATAAGGTACTGACACTCCCGAAAGAGAGAGGTGCAAGAGGAGCAAGGAGAAGAAGAAGAGACAGCAGGAGGAGAAGAAGAAGAGGAATCAATAGCAGAAGAGCGAATAGCACGTGCATATTTCTCCTTGTGCACGGCCACCTCAACCTTGAGAGCTTCGCAGGACACACAGGGGGCAGCCCTAATCCTAGCCATTTGATTCTCGTAACTCTTCCTAAACGTCTCGCCATGTCCTTATCCTTTTCCAACACTTGACCTAAAGCACAAGAAGGATGTGATTTTCTAGAAGGTCCTTAGTTAGCTTCACATTTTTCATCCAATGCAATCAATTCAGATTTTAGTTTATTACAACTATTGCATGGTGAGCTAACAGGTCCTTAGAAGCAAACTTAGCCAATTTGTTATTGTCATCAACTAATTCTTGAAACTGTTTGGAGACAGCTTCAAGTTCAGCAGTAAGCTTGGGACAATTCACGCAAGAAGCAATAGGCTCAAGTAAGAAGGTTTGAAATTCGCAATTTTATGATCCGCCTGCTTTAGTTTCATATTCAAGTTATCACAATTTACACAAGACTCGAGCAGATCCGAAGCATGGCATAAGGTCATCTATCATTAAAGTCCTTATCCTCACATGAGGTGGGAGCAATAGTCTCATCCGTAGTAAGTAGGGTAATGACCATCCTACTCAATTCTAAATCGACAAGCGGACTAACATTCTCCACCTTAATTGCATCAAGCTCAAAGGACAGACTATCATGTGAGGTCCTTAGCTTCTCCATATCACCGATCAAAGCACGGCATGTATCACGCTTATCACGGGGGAGCGGATATAAGTGAAGTAAGCTCTGTGATAATCTCTACTTCCTTCTCCAACTCACTACATCTAGTCTTAGCTCTAGCATGAAAACCTCCTAACTTAAGAAAGGCTTCATTAAGTTGGTCATAAGAGGACATACCTCATCGAGTCGAATAGAGATCGCGTCGCTCGGTTAGCCCTCAAGGGCCATGAAGCACATCCCGAGAAGTCGTCGTCGCCCTTGGGGTCTTGGTCACCGGTCCGTCGTCGTCGCTCCATCCCTCCACCTCGGTGAGGTCGAGGTCGTCGAAAGCAGCGAGAACGCGGTGGAAGAGCTTCTTGGCCTTCTCAAAATCGCGGAACTTCTTCTTTCCCGGGGCCGGTGCTGAGGGCTTCGAGTTGCGGTTCTTGTCGATGTAGTCGTTCTTGCCCGAACCCAAGTCACCTTTTCCTTCCCAAGCTTGGGACGGTTTGCTCGGATGTGGTTGGGGCCACCACACTCGAAACAAATCACGGGTCCTCTTTCCTTCCGTCCCTCCTCCCTTTGTAAGCATGGGAGAATCTCCGTGCGAGGAGGGCTAGTGCTCATCCATAGTCGCTCTATCGATCATCGGTTATGTCACGAGAGCGGCGAGGAGAATCCGCAAGATGGCTCAGAAGAAGTGGATCCAGAAGCGGGATCGGTGACTAGTGCCATCGACTGAGACTTCGACCGACGAGAGACTATGTCAATCTCATGAGTCTTGAGGCGCGAGTAAAGCGCATCAAGAGTCAAGGTCGAGAGGTCCGTGGTGTCCTTGATGGTAGTCACCTTCATCTCCCAAACCCTAAGATCGAGTGCGAGAAAGAATTTGACGGCGTTATCCGAGTCGGAGTATGTGAGACCGACGGCTCGGAGGTTGCTCAAAATCTTGTGAAAGCGAGAAAAGCACTCGTCAAGGGACTCACCAGCAAGCATCTCGAATTTCATGTATTCTCGCTGAACCGGTCTTGTCGAACCGTCTTGATCTGGGTGGTGCCCTCATGGTATGCATCGAGGGTCACCCAGATGTCGTAGGCGGACGACAGGTGAGAGATACGATCAAACTCGCTTCTACTCAACCCCTGAATGATGATGTTCCTTGCCTTTGCATTCGCCTCAACATCAGCCATATTCCCGGCATTGATGTTCTCATCGGCAGGAACAACAAGCTGAATCTTCACCTTCCGCCAGATGGCATACCCCTGAGCCTGAATGTAAGTTTCCATTCGGCTTTTCCAGAAGGGGTAATCCAGGCCAACGAAGATGGGCGACTTGGTGGAATACTTGTCTGTCGCCATGGCTTGCAGACCGGTTAAGATCTATAGACAAGAGCTAACCGGCTCTGATACCAATTGTAGGATCGGAAATGGCAACAGAGGGGGGTGAATGGTGCCTTTTAAAATCGCTCCCTAGTATTCTACCTATCTTCTCCTCCAATAGCTATGGAAGCTATGAAGTGAGATATTCGCTTACTAGAAGCCAAAAACCAAACTGACAATCGAGCGAAATCAAATCATCAACCGGAGCGAGATCTGGGTGACCCTCGAATTTTAAACACTCAACAGAGGTCAACAAACCAGCCAGAAACAACAAGACACTACTGAGATCAGAGACTGAAAATTCAGCTGAGTATAGCTTCTCAAAATAGCCAAGACTGATCACAAAAGAACTAATCCAAACAGACCTATTTTGCTGTCCAGGAATTCAAAGAACACTGACAAGTATTGAAAGCTCAATCTGTTTGCCGAGTCACTTGAAATTTGCAGCAGACTGAATTTTGCAGTGAGTCTATTTCCCGAAAACTGAATTTTGTTAGCTACAGGAGAAAAGAACAGAAGCTACAAACTGCAGTTAAAAATAGGGTCAAAAACTAAGAATTCCGAAACGCATGTTACCCAGTCCAAATCAGCTTAGATCAGTAAGTAAGTAGTAAAAATTTCAGCGAAAATCGAGATCATCTGGACTACATGCAGTAGGGTCAAAAACCAGCACAAAAATGAGTAAAAGCTGATTCTGAAGTATCGGCACAACTGAAACTGAGTTTACTGCATACTGCCAAAAAGGAACAGAATTTGCTGAGAAATTTGTCTGCTCTTTTTAGATCATTCGAACTGAGCCTTAAACTAACTAGCACATTAATTCCAGAGAGAAGAGAATGGAGGCAAATATCCAACCATACATGACAATTAGATTTTGCCAGATGAACAGATTACTTGATTTAGAGCCAACTGCAGAACATCAAAAATCAGCAAACAGTAATTACTGAGAACTGAAAACTGCACTGATTAATACTGAAATCTGCTAAACAAACAGAGTAATCACAGCAGCCAAAAACAGCATTTTGTTTCAGCAAAGACTGCTATAAACAGCAGACTGGCAATAGCTTAAGACTGCAGAGAAAGAGCTGTTCGGCAGAGAGAGATGGACAGCAAACTGAAAATAGACCGAAATTTACTGTAGACTGCCGAAAATCATAGAAATGAGAGAATAGCTTCCAATCTTTTCAGCCCAAAACACAAGTGAACTATTCTAAACATTACAGAGGCTTTAAACATCAAAGGAAACAAACAATAACTCAAGATTTTCAGATTTGAGCCAAAATCTGAAAAGTTACAGAGCGTCCAACAAAAATCAAATTTCTCCTCATTCTTTGATCTTTTGGCTATGAAATTTTGCACATATGTTAGCAATAGCCACAGGGCTCTAGATATCAAATTTCATCCCATCTCACCAAAGAAAACGAGAAGAAAACACAAACCCTAGAAATGCACAAGAAAACAGAGAGGAACAGAGAGCACTAAATTCAGAGTTTTTCCATTTCCAATCAACAAGGATTACAAAGGAAATTAAATAAGTGATCAACCCCTTCTCTCACACTCCATCACTCAAGAACACATAGGAGGAAGAACTCCACTCTTTCCCACTCCATCTCAGGAATACATGAGAGAAAGAAACCCACACACAGCCAACTCCACGCAGGAGACAAAAAACAAGAACAGGGAAGTGGCTACTTGGGAGACATGTCCGCTCTCTCCACCAACTAAAGTCACAAAGCAAAACAACCCCTAAAGCCTCTTTTGACTAGACCTAACTCTAATTTCCTCTAGAAGACATTGAGTTAATGAAGGGTATGCAGCCTCTCCTCTATTTATAGCCTTGGCTAACGGGTCTCCGCCCGTTACGCCCGCTAAATCAACGGCGCCCGCTCCGCTTTTGCGATTGCGAAATTCCCGCCGCCCCTCCCGCACCTTCCGGAAGCTTCGCGCTCCTCGCCTCGACGCCCGCAACCACCTCGAGTCCACGTCGTCTTCGACACATCATGACCGTTCGACCTCGGCGCCACTGCGCCTAGTCCGGTCACCCGTGTCTCGCCACGACTCCGCCTCGACGTCCTGCAGTCACACAGACAAGAAACACGTCAAATAGCACCGCTCGATACATGAAAACGTAATAGAGACCAGACACTGCCGCATCAAGAGAATACGCCCTAAACACGTGCGACAAGTTCGACCAGTCCGACCGAGCCCGTTACGCCACGCAACGTCTAGGTCCGAACCAACCGACTCAAACTCGACTTTTCATAAACGATGTCAATTACTCATCATACACAACGGGATGACCTCCACATGGTCTCTCAGTTTTTAATTAAAAACCATCTGTGATTATCACAGATGGTTTTTTATTAAAACCGTCTGCGATAACCAGCTTATCACAGACAGTTCTTAATACAGACCGTCTGTGATAGTAAAGTATCACAGATGGTTCATCGGTATGAACCGTCTGTGATACTTCTTTTCTCCGACGCCGCCAACATAGACGGTGTCCAAATTAAAACCGTCTGTGTTAGTGTCGGTCACAAACGGTTTTGTCAAACCGTCTATGATTGGCCGTCTAGTATTAACCTTTCTGTAGTAGTGTTCTTTCCATCCCGGTTGACATTGATGTTCATTGTTTTGGGCAATTCCTTATTTACCATTGAAAACTTACATCATCCCTATATGTTACTTATTATGTCACTGACATCTAGATCCAAACCCCACATATCAATGACACAACCATGTATTTTAGAAATTTGCAGTGGTATATAGGGAGTTAACCCTTTTTTCAAGGGACAGCTGAAAAAAAAAATTAAAAAGGTACACTACAATTCTTCACCTCTACCACGCATGTTATGGTAAAGGATCCCATTGGCCCTGTGCGAACAAATGAACGAACCATGTCCCATGCACCTGCGTCCGTCGCTGTCTGCTTAATTTTCGTCGTTCTTGGAGTTCCCGACGTTGCTTGTGAGTTATGATAAGGATAACCAGACTTTGGAAGCATCATGTGGTGCAATTGGAAGCTAGCTAGCTATCTAGCTTCTGTGCGAGCCAACTACCAACTCAAGTCAGTACGTACAACATCCTAAAAAAAAGGTCGGTACGTAGAAGAGTTGAAAAGCATATACGAACGATCGATCGATGGAGATGCATGCCCAAGAAATTGAATTGCCATTTGACAACGAGGAGAGAATGGAATTGATGGAGCCAATCGCATGATCGATGAAGCACGCATTGGTCATGCATTAGTAATTGTTCCTATCCAAGTTAGAAAGGGGGCTGATTGAAGGAAACAATCTCAAGTAATAGAAGGGTTAATATCGACAAAATTACCAGATTTTAGGGGTTTTGTTGCATGCATCGAAGGAACAATAGGTCTAAGCCAAAATTTAGTGTGGAGGGAGAAAATCTATATATATCTACAAACAACCGGTACTATTGAAGGTATCTTCTTTATTTTGGATGTCTAGAAAAATCTCATAATAATCCTTAAATTAGAAAAAAAGGCAAAATTCCTATAAAATCTCTCATTAATCAAGAGAAAGAAATATATACAACTTATTTTGGTGGAGCCACATTATAACGGGATACATTAATCATATATAGATAAGAAATTCACTCAATAATCGAGAGAGAAAGAGAATATCTACACCACTTACTTTGATGGGGGCAGATTATAAAGATACAAATTAATCATATATAAATATTACAACTAGGAAAAACTCCACTTTTCAACTCTAAATTAAGGCCTCGGTTCATTTTTTCAATCCACGACTTCGCCAGTTTAAGCTGGTGTGCATATGTGATGACATGGCATACAATGAGTCAACAAATAAAATATTTTTATTTTTTCTTAAACTATAACACCCTGACCCGACATAAGTCTAGAATGTCACCACCAACATATTCCTTCACAAATTTAACCATCTTTCACAACTACTAGCATCAATAATGATAACCAAGCTTTCACAAAATATTAAGTTAAGTATAAACATGACGATATTGAATGGAAACAACTTAACATTTAGATTGAAGCAACAACAATAATGAAGGACAATCTGATTGTAGACTAAGCAATGATACTTTATTTGATTGCAAACATACTAATACCTCTATGTTCTAAAGAAACTTATTAACCAAAAGCAAGAGTCTGCATAAATTAAAGCACTAATAATGAATGTTTATTGTCTAAGATGGTAAGTAAAGCAACGCCAGTGCATGAGCTTCTTATGAGCTATTTCTCCTCCCATGTATGTTGCCTTCAACGTTCACCTAAAAACAACAACATAAGCAAAGGCGAGTCCACGACTCGGTAAGCACAAAATAAAATAATAAATAGTATTAAAATATGTTACCAAGTATTCATGTCAATTTAGAACTATCCCATTTTAATATATCTTTTCATTAATACCATCCACATATCTCATCATTTCTTTTATCTTTTCATGAATGTAATGCACATGTCTTATTATCTCTTTTGTTTATACCGGTATAGCAGAGTGTAACACCAATCGGTATCCACTCAAGCCCACTCGCTTTCATGACGGGACCTCAAGTCTATCCTTTTTCATACAGGGACCTCATCACCACTCCTATGGAGTGCCTACCAAAGTATGTCTTACTCTATCCACTCCTGGGGGTCCCTCATATAAAGTAGGCTCTAGATGTCCACACAGGTTATCTTTTTTCCATCATGAATGCTCATTATGCAAAAGCAATGATTCTTTCAACATTAATTATTTATCAATATTAACCATTTATCATCATCACCATTTAATCCATCATGATATAAGCATTATAGAAAGCAACTGTAAACATGTAAACCAGTATGTCAAGTACTTTATTAACATAAAACGGTCAGAACAAACAACCTATGTTACAATTCAACCATGCACTTGCCCTTTCTAACCACAATGGATAGATTGATCAAAAGATGACAACAACCCTAAAGTTACTCCTCCTATAGTAAATATCAGTCTCAACAACATGACACAACAATTCATAAACATCAACATACACAATGTCACTTCTACGTGTTTTTCGACAATCCCCCTTTACTGGGCAGTCCTCCCCTGGTGCACCGGTAATAAAAATATCATAACTCTTGACTCAAAGGCCGTATCATGGCAAACCATATAGTTTCTTGAATCTACACAAAATTTTCTACAATTTCTTAGTTGGCCATAAAACCCCGAAGACCATTATATTACCATATTGGATAGCAGGCTTAATAATTTCATATCTATTAATTTACTGGCCCAAACATAATAAATCATACCACTTCTGAAGTCAACAGAAACTTATCTACCTTTATTTAGTTATGCACAAAATTTAATTCAGCCATCTACTAGGCCTAAACTGCATATTATCACGACTGCATCCAACAACGACCAATTTCTGGATAGCAGTCTTCTCAAAGCCATAACTCCTAAACCACCCAACCAAATCCTATGTTTTTGCACTCTATGTAAACCGTAAATAATTGTATAGAACTTTCATATTATGCCAAAGTTACGAAATAGAACGCAACTATCCCAAAACTCACCCACATAACAGAATAGTAAACCCTAACGAGCACCAGTACCCAAAACTCATCTCTAACGCACCATTCCTTCCTAATCAGAGCTAGCACTACCTCAAACCAATCTATCATGGCTTAAAATAGGGAATCAAAGTCTAGGACATTATACCTATAACCCAAAGACTCGCCGAAGCAATGAAATTTGACGTGCACGTGGAATTCTCCTTCCCTGCTCCTCTTTCACTTCTTCTCTTTATCTGGCCGGCTCCCCTCTTCTTCTTCCACATTCTTCTTCTTTCCTCTCCTTCCCTTCTCCTCCTGGCCAGCATGCAACAGCAACGCAACAGTAGCCGATGGTAGTAGGGCTTCAAGGGGCAATGGCTAGGATTTCTCTCCCCTATCCCCTCCTCTCCCTAAAAAGCAGTATTGAGACGAAGTTGTGTGTCCAACACACTCT
Source organism: Bonia amplexicaulis (assembly GCA_036346245.1). Classification (NCBI taxonomy): domain Eukaryota; kingdom Viridiplantae; phylum Streptophyta; class Magnoliopsida; order Poales; family Poaceae; genus Bonia; species Bonia amplexicaulis. Next base: position 24,645,619 of record CM070737.1, read on the forward strand.
ATAGGATCTCTTAAAACTTAGAGACAAACTTTACATCTCAATTAGAAACAATAGTTTTGGGCACACCGTGAATCGCACTATCTCCCGCACATAAATAATAGCCAAATCACTCGTCATATTCATCGTGCGAATGGGAATAAAATGTGCAGACTTGCTAAATCTGTACACCACTACCGAGATATCATCCTTCCCTCACTGCATGTGAGTTAATCCAACTACAAAATCCATGGTTATATCATCCCATGGTCACACAGGAACCTCCAATGGTTGCAACAATCCTATCACATGCTTATTCTCTACCTTGACTTACTGACAAACCCCGCAGGAAGCCACATACTGAGCGATATCCACCCTCATTCCTTTCCACCAAAAATTCTTCATTAAATCACAGTACACCTTAGTCTTACTAGGATGAATAGTGTAAGTGGTACGATGAGCTTCCTTTAGAATGTCAACCTTAACTTGAGCTTTCTGTGGCACACAAAAGCGGCCTTTAAACCGCAATGTGCCAGTCTCATCAATACTGAAATCACCTTATTTACCCTTAACTAGATGCTTCATCACTTGTAGGGGCAATCGATCATACTATTGTGCCTCCACACTCGCTCTAGAATGGCTGACTTAAGGAGCAATCGAGTTTCAGTCTATACGGTGCCCGCAAAACAATAAGAGATTCCCATACGCTCAAAATCAGTAATAAAGCAATTCAGAGTAGAGGGTGTCACCTTGCAACTAAGGGCATCAACCACCACATTTGCTTTACCAAGATGGAACTAGTGCTGAGATCATAGTCCTTGATCAATTCCAGCCACCTCTGCATCAGGTTCAGATCTTTTTGAGTGTAGATATACTTGAGACTCTTATGGTCAGTAAAAATATCACAAGTTTCTCTATACAGATAATGCCACCAAATCTTTAGAGCAAAGACCACCGCATCGAGCAATAAATCATTGGGGGATAGTTTTGCTCATGTTTTTTCAATTGCCTCAACGCATAAGTAATCACTTTGCCATCTTATATGAGCACACAACCAAGCCCTACTAGAGATGTATTAGAATAGATTGTGTAATGCTTCCCTGGCTCAGTGAGGGTGAGAATAAGAGCGGTCACTAACTTCTCCTTTAATGTACAGAAACTGTGCTCACAATAACCTGTCCACTAAAATTTCATGCCTTTCTACGCTAGTTGAGACATTGGCTCGGCAATTATGGAGAAACCTTTCACAAAGCATCGATAAGTAACCAACTAAGCCCAGAAAGCTCCTCACTTCTTTGACATTAGACGGTCCCTTCCAGTCCACCACTATAGAAATCTTACTTAGATAGATAGAAATACCTTCCCGGTTAATCACATGACCGAAGAAGCCCACTTCCAAGATCCAGAACTTGCACTTCTTTAGTTTAGCATAAAACTGATTCTTCCTCAGCATCTCAAGCACAAGCCTCAAATGTTGCTCATGCTCCTCCTCGGTCTTTGAATAGATTAGGATATCATCAATGAACACCACCATAAAGTCTTCAAGGTACTTATATAGCATACTATTTATTGTCACCATAAAAGCAGCAAGTGCGTTCATTAGTCCAAAAGGCGTAATTTTATACTCATAATGCCCATGCTTGGTGGAGAAAGTCGTCTTTTCAATATTCTGTTTCCGCACGATGATCTAATTTACCCAGACTATAGATTCATCTTAGAGAACTCCTTGGCTTCCTTCAACTAATCAAATAAATCCTCGATACAGACAATGGATGTTTGTTCTTGATAGTCACCTCATTGAGAGCACGATAATCAACAAATATACACCAACTCCCATCCTTCTTCTCTGTGAATAGGACAAGTGCTCCCTATGGTGACATGCTATGCCAGATCATCCCTTTGGACAGCAAACCATCTAATTGCTTCTTCAATTCCATTAGAAAGGTCAAGCCAAATGGTAAGGTGACAAGAAAATAAGTCGAGTACTAGGAACAAGATCAATTTGGAATTCCACATTCCCCTCCAGAGTTATTCCCAAAAGCTATGTAGGGAACACATCTAGATAGTCAAACACCACTGGAATATCCTCAATGCACAACAATGAACTTGGTTTCACAACAAGAGACCAAAGCAACCCAATTCGCAATGCCCATCGGCTAGAAAACATACTGGCCAACACAAAGACAGAATCTGATTGAGCACTCCCTTGAAAAATCATCTCTTTTCCGAATGACTCTAGCAAGGTAATAGTCCATGCCAAGGATAACATCAAATTGTGCTAGCTGAATAACCATCAAATTGGCAATGAAATCCTCATCATCAATGGTAACGACGCAACCAAGACAAACTGTGGAGCTAGCAATGAGACCCCTAGAGAACTGACTAGAACTAACTAAAAAATCTATTGCATACCCAAGTTTGCCCTCCTAGCAAACTCTAGTAACATAAATGAGTAGGTATCTCCTAGATCAAAAGAATGAATGCCTTATGAGAATCCATAAGTAGTTTACTTGTCATAATGTCAAGATGACCCACAGTCTCAGGGGTAGGCATGGTGTAGACTCCAGGTGGCATTGGGGCAGGAGAGCCCTGACACTCGGCTGTGGAAGCGCAAGGGCTGATGGAGGTGCAGTGATTTGAAGCAGAGCAATCGGTGCAGGGTGCTAATAGTACCTGGAAGGAGGCGCTGCAAGTGACGCCCAAGCAGGAGGAAGCTATGACCTAGGAGCGACCACCAACATCTGAACGAAACCCCGAGAAGATGTGGCTGAAGATGACGTAGGTGCTGGCTCCCACCTAATGATGCTAGTAGGATTCCGCCGGCACACTAACGCCTTGTGGCCCACCTATCCACATAGAAGACAGCTCCCCAACTAGGAGCACTCTACAACACAGTGTTCATCACCACACATGAAGCACATCAAGCTTTGCCCTAGAACAGGGGCGCATTGCCTGATAAGTTGAAGAAGGGTGTTGCATCAAAGAAGAAGGCAGCCTCTGTTGAAAGGACCTAGACAATGACAAGGGACAATGGCCCCCTGTAACCTCTTGGAAATAGGTCACTGAAAAGACCTGCCCTTCACTGAAGCTCCTCTTTTGGCCACCACCAGAACCCTAGAAACAACAGACCCACCAGTAGCCTACCTCTCCTTGGTAAGCTCCCTCTTAAACTCCATACCCTTGGCCTAATCAACTACAAAGTTGAAGTCACGCAAAACTGCCACTCCCAAGACATGATGGTACTCCTGTTAAGTCCATGTGGAACTTCTTGGCCTTCTTATGGTCATTGCTAGCCATGGCTGGCATGAAGAGAACTAGGTTATTGAACCCTTCCTCGTACTCTGAAATAGTCATCTTTCCCTATACGAACGTTAACAGGGCGTGCTCCATCCTCCCAAAGAAGGGCTCTGGGTAAAACTTCACCTCAAACTGCTCGACGAATTCCTCCCAAGTGATCGGTCCTGGGCAGGAGTCCTAACTGAAAGAACCCCTTTCACCAGATGTCCACCTAACCCTTTAGCTGAAAGGCCACAAAGCGAGCCATCAGCTGTGGGGTCATCTCTAGGGCCCCAAACTGCCTCTCCATGTAGCATACCCTATCTACTGCTTAGACTCGTGTGCCTGCTCCTTCAAAGGTGTCCAGACGAAGGGCTATCTACTCATGAAGGCCCATCCTCACCTCCGATGGGGACGGTGCAGCAACAGGTGCACCGACAGTAGGAGGAGCTGCCTGCACCCATTGACGAATCTCATGGACTTCCCTCTGAAGTTCCTATAGCGAAGCGGACAACCTCGCCTACGCATCAACGGCCGGTTGAACAACCACAATGACCTCCTCACCAATGTTTCCCTCAACCTAGGGTGGTGGCTCCACCTAGCCATGCCCACGACTATGACCATGGCCTCTACCATATCCACGGCCTCTACCCCTCACCATAACTGACTACCAAAAACAACAGCCAAGAATTTAGCTCAAGAACAATAATCTCAAAACAACCATGTGATACTAATTTAGGCAACATCTCAATACTTATAAACAACTGTGACTTTTAGCTTTTGGTTGAAATTGTACTGTAATGGTTGTTAGCTTTTTTCCGAGAAAAATGAGGAAAAATAGGAAAAGAAGTTAAGAAAAATTGAGAAAAAATGTTATATTGTCACGAAAAATGAAAAGGAATAAGGGGAAAAAGAAAAGGAAAAACCAAAAAAAACAAATAAGCCAAAATTAGAAGCTGATGTGTTCCAAGTGGCTTCTGACTTAAATAAGCTCAAAGCCAAAAAAACAGCCAGAAGCTAAAGTGGTTTAGAGCGGGGGCTAAAACTCAGAATTTTTTGTACGGATAATCCATTTTTTATTCGAAAATTCAGAAATATACCCATGGAAATTTTTTTTACAAAAATAGGCTCCAGTTGCCGAACCATTGGGCGACTGAAGCCTTTCACCCAACCGACGAGCGACGAGATATAGTCGCCCTACAGTAGCGTGACTCCATCTAGTTGCCCCACCGTTAGGCGATTTTAATGCAGTCGCCTAATGGGACGGCAACTAGATACGTCCCCCGCGAATGTTTTAGATTTTGTCAATTTTGTAGTTTTAAACTGGTAAAAAATCTGCTGAAGTTGTAATAAAATTTTATGTTCATTGTATGTTGTAGGTGCGTAAATAATTTTTCAAAATTTTTTTCGAACGATTGACCGTAAAACAATTGATACATACGACGGTAAGTGATATTTTCATGCGCACTATTTGGATGTCGTAGACAATGAGTAAAAGTAAGTACGACACAGTACTCAAAAGTTCACATTTTAAATAAAGAACGTAAGCAGTACATGAAATAATGATGTACAATCACGCGCCACCCTGGCCTGCCCCGTCCCCACGCCCACGTCAGCCCCGCTTGGCCATCCTCCGGTGCAACGGGTGACGACGCTCCAAAAACGTGAAACGATCAGGAGTATGTGTGCCTCCGGCACCGGAAGGGCATCACGGAGAGAACCTCTCGTGTCGTCCTCAGAGGTGCAGCCCGCACGACCTGCTGACCCACTCGGAGAAGTACTAGTCCACATCCTCCGGGCACACGGTGGGGACGTGTCAGGACTCGGACTCGAAATGACCTGCGAAAGTAATATAGTTAGTTTCAGATATAAAATATTGCCATGAAACGGAGATCGTACGATACGTACCCTCAGCGAAGTTCATCGTGCCTGGAAAAGGGGCATATGTCGGGTACACCCCCTGTGTGGGTAAACCAGGGATGTACGGAGGACACGAGAACAGCTGGTCTGGCGGTATAGGAGGCTGTCGCCAGGCAGATCCTCCAGCCTCGTCCGGGTTAGGTGGAGGAGGACATGCCCACGTGGAGCCTCCAAAGTACTGCCACACCGGTCGGGGCGGCACCGGTTGGCGAGCCATCTGTGCGCTGGGCGTGGTTGTGGAGACCGTCGGTAGCCTCCTGTAGGACAACAGGCTAACAATACGTCTACACCCGGCCTCCACCCGACGCAGAAAGCTGACGTGATCCTCGTGGGTGAACTCCGCACCCTGGGCAACCCTCTCCAGTTTTGTGACGGACTCGGTCCACAACGCAGATCCGACGTCAGCCTGGACAAAAAGACATAAAATAATATGATCCATCATCGAAACGACATTGCCATTTGGGAATATTTGAAATTACATGTAACGTACCGCGATGTGAGCGTCGCGCGCGAGGTGCGCGGGGTACGTGTCTGTCGCAGCGGCGATGTGTGTGGTGGGGGGTCTACGACATGTACTAGCCTGGTACGTGTCCGCACCTGGTACTAGCGCAGGTACTCCGTGTAGTCCCTGCTGTCGTATGGGCGGTCCTCCTCCACGTGGTCGTCGAGCACACCCTCCCACTGCGCAATCCAGGGCTGCATCTGCGCCATCCAGTTCGTGCCTCGTTTAATTCCCTTTCTGGAGTACCTGCATATATAGGACCAATACGTAATGTAAGTACTTGCGAACACAGTAGTAAGTACGTACATATTTATGAGAAGCGATCACTCACGCGTGCACGTGCCGCGGAAGCGGTGGTCCGATTGGTACAGGAAGTGCCTGCCGTAGTCCAAACTGCCGCATGACTCGCTGGGGTGCGTAGTACACCACGAAGATATCGTACATGAGCTTCCGGTGCGTGAGCCAGAAAGCTCGGTCACGAAAGCATAGCGTGGACAGTACGTAATAGCGCAAGTAAGAGCTTGCAATACACAATCGATTGTAAAGACCACGTACCCGGTACTGTGCGAGCCACCTCAGCGATGGCCCGTGCGTCTGAGTCATATCGAAGATGTGGTGGTCATCGGCTAGTGGAAGGACCCCATCGAATCTGCCGAGCAAGACCACGCGCCACTCGGCCGGGGCCTCCGGTAGGAAGACAGCGCCTCCCTCGATCGGAAGGCCAAGAAGCAGGGACACATCATGCAGGATCGGCGTCATCTCCCCGAATTGGAGATGGAAAGTGTGCGTCTCGGGCCGCCAACGGTCCACCAAAGCCGTCAGCAGGGAACGATCGAATGGGAAGCGTCGTGATCGCTCCACGCCCGCCTCGTCCCCGCCCGTGGCCAAGGCGGCTCCATCCTCCTCCGTGGCCTGCATCATCCGGGCAAGAGGGAGTAGCCCGGCATCTCGCAGCCTACAAACAAAGTGAAGGTCAGCACGAAACGTTCCTACGGCAACACAAAAACACTGGCGTAGTGCAAACCTGACAGTCCAACGGGGGTCGAGTCCCCAGGCCACGCGAGGTGTGCGTGTCCGAACCACTCCCAACTTAGCCGGCTCGTCTGTACTATCCGGTGCCGGCACACGACGGGAAGCGCGGTGCACGCGGTCCACGTGCTCGTCCAATAGTGGGTACCGTCAGCCGGAGTCACGACCATCACGAGCCATACCTACAAAAAGAGTTCAAGTTACCTACAACATAAATGCGTCGTAACCGCTGCAGTTAACCATTTTCTACAATAATACATCAAAAATACTATACAAAATTTTGCCAGTAAATTTTGTTCTTCTAAATTTCTACACTAAATTTTGTACACTAATATATGAAAAAAAACTCAAATTTCCGTACTAAATTGTCTACTTCTACAATTTTATATACTACAAATGTTGCCTACTAAAAAATGTATATACTACAAATACTAAAATTTCTATACTAAAAACTGTACTCAAATATCCATACTAAATTTTCTATATCTACAATTTTTACTACCACTAACATTTCATACAAAATTATGTTAACTAAATTTTCTATACTAAAAATGTGTACTACAAAATTTCTATACCAAAAATACTATACAAAATTTCCACACTAAAATTTCTACACTACATTTTCTACACTAAATTTTCTACACTAAATGTTTTACACTAAATTTTCTACACTAAAATTTGTACAGTACATTTTCTACACTACATTTTCTACACTAAAATTTCTAAACTAAAATTTCTACACTACATTTTCTACACTACATTTTCTACACTAAAATTTCTAAACTACATTTTCTACACTAAATTGTCTACATCTATAGTTTTTACTAACACTAATAAATATAACATACAAAAAATTAACTACTAATTTTTTCCTCTTTCTCTTCTTCCTCTCTTCTTCTCCTCTCTCGCGTTTCTTCTCCTCTGCTTCCTCGCTTCCTCTCGCGCTCGGTCTCGGTGAGAACGGCCGAGCGCGGCGCGCTTTTGAACCCCGCACCCAATCGCCATACGGTTGGGCGATCGATGCGATCGCCCAGCGGTGAAGCGGCGATCGAGTCCGCCGCCAACGGTGGGCGATCGGAGTCCGATCGCCCGGTGGGGCGACTGCAATAAATCGTCCAACGGTTGGCAGATTCACTGCATGTCGCCGCTGAGTTAGGCGACAGGCTCCAGTCGCCCAACCATTAGGTGACTGGAGTCTATTTTTGTAAAAAATGTTTTCATAGGTATATTTCTGTATTTTTGAATAAAAATAGATTATCTGTTCAAAAAATTCCTAAAACTCATGTCCCAGGCAGACCAGTCAGGCAGCTCACATCTATGACAAAAGTCAATCGCCATGGTTGAGCATGTTACTTGCTCCATGCAATGAATTTTGTGATGAAATATAATTTTCATTGAAGTAAGGTTATACAAAAATACACATAAATACCAAAGTATTATTCCGTTTGTAACCATTAAATTCATCATAAAACTTTATACATAGAGCGTCACATAAAAGTGCTGACACAATAATTTCCAATTATGTTGTGTACTAGCATTCACAAAAAGAATGTTCATACATCTACTTTCGTTCATACACAATCTATACGGAAGTCAAATTTCTGATATCTATACACTTGCGAAAAAAATTGTCAACAAAGAGGCCAAATAGCTACCCACTTTGTAATTAGTTTCTTGATCTTCAAAGCCTGAAAAGCACAAGGGAAAAATTTAAGATGCATAAGTACATGATAGAATTGATATTCATCAATCAGCAAATTAAGACATATTACTAACAGACACAAGTTTTGAGTTATCCAACTTGCATAGTCAAAACAACACCATTGCTCTCGGTATTAACTACATAAAGCTACTCCCAAGATAACTTTGCATACTATCCAGCAAAAGAAGTGCAGCTGTGTTGTCAACCAAAAAGGCATGGAGCATCCGGGAAAACCTCTTGTTTCTTTAATTTTTTAAAACAGAGGTTGGATGGTTTTTAGCTCGTGTTACAGTTTGCAGCAATCACATCCGACATGGCCAGTAAATCATATTGTAAAAGCATATTCTTCAGCAATAAATGGAGCTAAAACTTACCAATATATGTTGATGACCAAGGTTGAAAAATTCCACAGGCATACACTACATAGTAGGTGAGGGCAAAGTAGAGGTCGAAATAAGATAAATAAAATATTTGCTGGGGCACTCATTGAGTATGGAAGCTACTGGAACATCTATGCTAAACTGAAAAAAAAACTGAGTCTGAAAATGGGAAATAAAGATTTCGTTTTCCATTATGCAATGTTGATAAGCATCCGTTCACAATTTTGGCTGTTCCCCTCCCTATGGAAGAACTCAACTGACTGAACATAAGAAATATTTTCATTCTAAGTTTTGTGTAGATGATTATCTGAGAACGTTAACCAAGTATCTCTCACAAACAATTCGTCAAACACCTGGCATGCATCAATACACTCACCAAAACTGAAAATATGTCATCCAACTTTATCATAAAACTAAATCATATCTACTAAATCCAAGCTTGACAACGTCATGTGTAAGAATAAAGCATCAAAATCTATTTAAATCAGAGATAAGATTAAGGATAAGACAAACCTAGAGGTATGGAGGAACACCCAGCTAGCTTGAATCACCGTAAAAGCCTTCAACATTTTCTAGAGGAGCGTAACAGGTGGCAGGAGATGCGGGAAAAGCAGGGAGCCGCAGCCATGGTGATACAGGGGGTGTCCGATCTTCACGACGTAGGATCGTTGATAACTTAAAGATAACTAGAGTGATTATGTTGAAAACCTCGTGAAACCTGATGAACAGTGGCACTGCCAACAATAGTATGGTTAACCGAAACCTACAACACATAAATTTACCCAACAACACGTTTTGATCCTTATCCACTCTCTGCACAAAGGAGTAAATTTGCTCCTGCAATTCACAAAGAAATCACAAGAATAATGGAACACAAAACAGATAGAACACCCAATTCTAGCAAGGGCAATGCTTGTTTAAACCCTAGAATCAAGAATATGATTAATTTGAAAATATGACGTCCAATCTGGTACATGGGGTATATCCCTTGGTTATATAGCACTCCTAAGACATCTAACAAGATCGAATACGAACACAAACGAAAAGATAGTTTTGTGGCCGCCACTTTGTTTCGGAGATAGCGGGCGATCCACGAGTTTTCTAAAGCTGGGGCCTAATCCATTGCGTGCGCATCGGAATAACCTTTCCAACAAGTACAAGGCACTCAAATAGGACTCCGTTTGTAAAAATTATGGGCTTTTTATTGCAGGCCTGTTGAGTGTTCTGATTTGAGTCCGAATTGATTTCTGAGTTAAATCCGAATTTGAATTTAGTTGGGCTTGATATGGATTCAAATTGGGCTTAGAAATCTATCCAAAATTTGGACTTTAGATTCTTAGGCTCCTCCCTTTTCTTCTTCTCCTTTTCTTCCTTCTTTTCCACGCATGCTTGTTTCTTCTCCTCTCGGCAACACAAATCTTCTTGCTTTCATGTGCTCAGTCGGATTCTAGCACATGAACTCCATTATATTCCTCGCTTGCATTGGCCCCGGCCTCCCTCACCTCCCTGTCCGCTCTAAATGCTTTCATCTTGCCAAACCTAAAAATATAAGAAGTATTTGTATTAGGTAGTAGCCAATTCTCATGTAAGTCACAAGTAAACTCATTAAGAAACAAATTTACCTATTGGTTAAGTAATTTGACTCTAGCTCTTATCATTGAACCCTTATACAAATCATTATTAATATTTTGTATATTTGAAAAGATAGACAATACACTAATCTTAAGAATGTCCTCATCACATGAAGACCTCGAGGAGCGATGGCCTTGGGCATAGGACATGGCGACCAGCTAGATCAGGCTTGGTGTGGGACATGGAGCCTGACGAACCTCTAGCCTTGGATTATTAAGGATGCCACCGGTGACTTTGCATATTTTCACCGGCAATGTGATTGGATTTTGGTAAGGAGAGTAAGGTGGAATTGGTGTGTGGGGAGGCAGGGAGAGAGAACCAGAGACGATATGCAGGATGCTAGGGCTTTCTCTATTCTTTTGAACTACGGTTTATAACTTTTGGTCATGATTTATAGCTTTTGTTTATATTTTTTAAGATGGCAGCGGACATCGGAGATGTCAACATAAACAACATATATGATTTTCGACTCAGGAAACCGTTTCGAGAATACGCTTTCAAAAAACCATCCCATTTATTTTGACTTTCAGATAAGTCAAAAGCCAAATGCCGAAAAGAGCAGGACTACTTCCGCAGCAAGGGGAGACAGGTTGTCAGAGTCTAATTTCAATTTCCTCAGGCGCCAATGAAAAGTTGACCAAATTTTGAAATCCCAACAGAACTTTTTTGTGACCAATTAAGTTGTTGTCGTCGTTAATAAGAAAACTTCTAATGATGAACAAATTAAACAGTCGTAGACTATCACAATTTTAGTGACAAAAATGTTGCGACTGTCATGGTTGTATAATTCCATGTACACGTAATTTAATAATGTAATTCCATTACTTTCAGTATTAATCATAATAGATGATGCAAGTGCAATTTCATTACTTTCAGTATTAATCATAATAGATGATGCAAGTGCAGTTTTAGATAGAATAATTGGGATACATGAGCAGCCATATGGACCAAGTGGTTCTTATACAAAAAATTCTCTAGATCAACCTTGGATTAATTTATAACCATGTTTAAATCTAGTTCAATATTCTTAATAAACCACAAGTTAAATTGGTATTGCCCTTACACAACTTGATATGAATATATTTTAGACACTGACACAAGTATTTTATAGATAACTCACTTATACTAAGCCTTTGTATCAAAATAATCCGTAGCATGTAGGCAAAATATCATCAATTAGAGATTAATATACCATACATTTAATTATTGCAGTTAGCTTTTTTAATGACGACAACCGGCCTCTCCCAGGTATCACCTACTATAAATTTGGACACTCACTTTTTTCCGAAGATCTTTTATGACAATTATCAAGTTGAATCTATGATGACAATTACGTCACAAAATATTTGACCGACCTACCCCATCTAAGGGCCTGTTTAGCAGGCAAGAAGCCGGACGGTTTTTGATTTTTGCTATAGTACCTAACTTTTAAATGGAATATTTTCTCAAGACGGAGTCTACAAGTTAAACGTAGTACACGTTAAAAGCCCAATATCTGTACCAGTCAAAATCGTAAGTGAGTATCGATCTCTCCTTAATCTGTACCGTAAACAACTAAAATTCAAAAATTTCAGCCAAAAGCCATAAACCTCAGCCAAAAAGAACAGACCCTAAATTTCATGACAAAACCATTAGTATCTCACAGATGGTTTGCTATGCACGACGTTTTTGAATTTTGTCACAAGGTTTTGTCATAAAAGGCCAGATGTGTTGTAGTGTTAACTTCATTTCCTCGATGTCTTTCATCAAAATCAATCCCAGCTTCATCACCTCTGTTCCAGCGCCCACACCATCGTATTTGTAGTCTCCGGTAAACCCTACCATCATCAACTTCACTATATTGTTCCCTGTGCGCTATGCGGAGTTCTACCATGTGCTCTCCTCACCTTTGCTAGAAATCCACTGTAGCATACCGCCACCTTCTTCCCCTAAGCTGACCACCATTGTCCCAACACCTCTGACCATCCTGGCCATGTAGCCTACACCGATGAGATCCCTTTGATGTCATGTTGCTCGTGCGATATCCATTTTCAAAGGGGACCATCGGTTCGCCATCGTCATCCTTCTTCCTTCGCCCCAGCCACCTCCAGTCATCACCGGCATACTACCGTATGTCTCCACCCATGCCGCCACCTCCCAATGCTTCTTCAGGACCTTGCCAAACCATTTCTGTGTGGATAGAATATGCATTCTTCTTGTCCCAACTGCCACTTGCTTCGGTCCCAAAGGGCCCACTCATCGGAGCTCTGAGAGAGAGGGATAGAGAGAGGAAGGAGAAGTAGATGGTCGGTGGCAAGCTCCGGCAGGTGGCGGTCGACGGTGAGCCTTGGCGGGTGGCTGTCGACAGCGAGCAGAGCACAGCCTGGCGAGCTTGAGCAGAGAAGATAGAGAGAGAGGAGGAGGAGGAAGAGAGGAGGAGGAGGAGGAGAGGAGGAAGAATAGGGGGTTTAGTATGGCATATTGCTGTTGATTAGGATTCCACTAGGATGCGATGTCAATATAGACTTGCCTACACTGCCAGAAAACAGATATGTTTCATGATAGCTGACATGTGTCACGCCCAAAACAATCATGCTGTCGTGCCAATTTCCACTTTGCCACGCCAACATGCTAGCTAACATGTAAAGCAGCGATACCGTCAAAATAATTTGTGATTTAATACTTCAAAAAAATAACCCACACATATTTATTCTTCCCAATAGGCCAACTGGGAGCCTCTTCTTCCTTAGCTCCAACCTCATGTTCCTCCCCAAATCCTTAGTTCCAACCTATTCTTCCTCCATGCCATCTACAGCCACTACTACAGAGAAGGTCGTACTTGATTCTACAGAATCCATCAGTATTAAGCTGCAGCGTAGTTATCTCAGACGGTTTTACTAGCATGACCATCTATGTTGCAATCGATGGTAAGAACCGTGATGACCTACTTATCACAGATGATTTTTTACACAAACTATTTGTGATACATCACAGATAGTTTGTAAGAAAAACTATCTGTGATGTATGCGCTTATCACAGACGGTTTTTATGAAAATCCGTCAGTGATACATCACTGAAAGTTTTTGTAAAAAAACATATGTGATGACCTACTTATCATAGACGCGTTGTGAAAGAAGCATCTTTGGTATATCGGATATCACATATGATTATTTGTATTAGCCGTCTGTGATACGTAGACCATCATAGATGGTTTTTGTACTAACCATCTGTGATATATCGGATATCACAAATGGTTATTTTTAAAAACCGTTTGTGTTATGACTTATCACAGACGGTTATTTTTAAAAACCATATGTGTTGTGACTTCTATCACTACAACAGAAAGGCTAATACTAGACGGCCAATCACAGACGGTTTGACAAAACCGTCTGTGACCGACACTAACACAGACGGTTTTAATTTGGACACCGTCTGTGTTGGCGGCGTCGGAGAAAAGGAGTATCACAAACGGTTCATACCGATGAACCGTCTTTGATACTTTAGTATCACAGACGGTCTGTATTAAGAACCGTCTGTGATAATGCCACTAAGCATTTATTGCGCTGCTCAGACCGCATCTGTTTTTATTTCGATTCAGATCTAGCCACTGTTGCGCACTCTTTCGCTCAGGAGGCAAGCTAGGCGATTTCAGGCCGATTAATTTGGTGGGAAGAGGCAGAGATTGAGCTTTGAAGATTCATTCATACTTTCCTTGTTGCTCTAGATATGGTTAGTAGTGAAATTTATTTTTTCTTTAATTGTATTACAATTTAGACCTAAGTAATTGGTGAGTGTTATTGAAGATGGTTAATTTGCAAAATTATTGGTTATATAATAGCTGTTGTGTTTATAATATGAATTGAGCTAGCAAATTAAGCCTCAATATAATACATGTGGCCGGTATATATGTAATAATAATTAGTTAATCTAATTTTTAATACTAAGTTGTTATATATGTATGTAACGTAGGACCGAAGCTGGATGTATGTCGCGAGCCGTGTGAGTGAAGAGTACATTAATGGCGTGTCTGCTTTTACAAGAGCCGCCGAGGAGTACAAAAGGTGCCAAAGCTTGTACCCACTGTTTAGATGATACCGAGAGTGTGTGGCTGAGACACTCACGCAAAACGGTCTACATGCGTCACCGCTGGTTCCTTCGGAGCGCTCACCCATACCGCAAGATGAAGAAACAATTTGACGGAGAGAAGGAAGACGGTTCAGCTCCAAGGCATTTAAGGGGACATGAGGTTTATGATATGGTTAAGGATTTAGATGTTGTCCTCAGAAAGGGACGTAAATTGAGGGCTCATGAGAAGAACACCTGGAAGAAGAGATCAATATTTTGGGACTTACCTTATTGGAAGTACCTAGATGTTCGACACTGCATCGACGTCATACACGTAGAAAAGAATGTATGTGATAGCTTGATTGGTCTCTTCCTGAACATTCGTGACAAAACAAAGGACGGCGTCAACGCACGGCTTGACTTAGCTGATATGGACATCAGGCCTGAGTTAGCACCGACAACAACAGATAATGGATGAACGTACCTTCCCCCTGCGTGTTACACTCTGTCCAAGTTCGAGAAAACAGAATTGTGCCAGTGCTTGCATGGTGTCAAAGTTCCGTCTGGTTACTCCGGCAACGTGAAGAAACTTATTTCGATACAAGATTTGAAGTTAAATGGCATGAAGTCTCATGATTGCTATGTGCTAATGACACAGATGCTCCCTATTGTAATTAGAAATATTTTGCCGATCAAAGTCCGAGAGACAATCATGAGGCTATGTTATTTCTCTAACACAATTGCTCAGAAAGTCATCGATCCCGAAGGATTAGATGCTCTACAGGACGAGGTGGTGATGACTCTATGTCATCTTGAAATGTATTTCCCTCCTTCGCTTTTCGATATCATGGTCCATCTCATTGTTCACGTTGTGTGGGAGATAAAAATATGCGGGCCCGTATTCCTATGTAGCATGTACCCATTTGAGAGGTTCATGGGAATTCTCAAGTCTTACGTACGGAATCGATCTCGGCCGGAGGGCAGCATCGTCGAAGATTATGCAAGCGAAGAGGTCATTGAGTTTTGTGTCGATTACATGGCTCAGACTCAACCGATAGGTATGCCTCAATCTCGTCAAGAGGGGAGGCTAAAGGGTATCAGAACTATCGGAAGGAAAGCAATCACTGCAGATATGGACACGTATACTCAAGCCCATTTCACGGTCTTGCATAGGGGTGGAAAACGGTAACGGATAATTCATTTTATCCGATATTCGTATCCGAGAAAACACGAATATGGTAAGCAAAATTGTGATTCGAAAATATTCGTATTCGTATTCGAGAATATTCATATCCGTATTTGAGAGTATTCGTATTCGCATTCGTATTCGAGAATATTCGTATCGATGTCGTATTCGAGACTATTCGATTCAGATTCGATCCGTTTTAGAACCCACGAAAATTGTACAAATTTTGTGATTCAAAATTTGAATTTAGGTGGTTTAAAACCCAGAACCGATCAAAACCGTGAAAATCAAACAAAATCGCTAGGAATCTGTTTTATCCGATATTCGTATCCGAGAAAATCCATATTCGAAAATATCCGTATTCGTATTCGAGAATATTCGTATTCGTGTTTGAGAATATTTGAATTTGTATTCGTTTTAAAAATATGGATTCGTATTCGTATTTGATACTATTCGACCGTATCCGATCCGTTTCCACCCCTAGTCTTGCAATACATGACTGAAGTGGCGCCTTATGTCGACCAGCACAAGAATGTGCTTCGGCAACAGAATCCGAAGCGGCCGGATATTTGGATCATGAGGAAACATAAAAGTCATTTCAACCAATGGTTGAAGGAGCAAATCGCTAGGAGCTCGCCAAGTGAGACGCTGACATGGTTGGCAAAAGGGCCAACATTTATAGTTGTAACATGGCAAGGATATGACATAAATGGGTACACATTCTATACGCAGTCTCAGGATGTAAAGAGCACAAACCAGAACAGCGGTGTCCGCATAGATGCGTTCAGTACCGATGGGTCGAGAAGCTTGTACTATGGGTTCATAGAAGAGATTTGGGAGCTCGACTACGTGGTTTTCAAGATCCCTTTATTTCGCTGCCGTTGGGTGCATCTCCCACAGGTGAAGGTTGACAAGTACGGTGTCACTACCGTGGACCTCCAACGTGTCGGGTACAAAGACGAACCTTTCGTGCTCGCCAACCAAGTTGTTCAGGTTTTCTATGTAACCGACCCGGCAAATAAGAAACGTCATGTAGTTCTTCATGGAAAAAGGAGAATTGTCGGAGTAGAGAATGTAGTGGACGAGGAAGAATACAATCAATTTGACGAGTTACCTCCTTTCGGAATGTTGTATATGAATGCAGCTATTTGGTGGTTGATCATGAATGCGGCTGGTTGGTGTTTGTCTTAATAACTACAGTCGGGTAAACGTTTATCATAGACAGTTCTAAACTTAGAACCGTCTGTGCTATTTATTAACACAGACGGTTCTACACTGAGAACCGTCTATGATATTGAGAACCGTCTGTGATATTTATTATCACAGACGGTTCTCAGTGTAGAACCGTCTGTGATAATATAACTATCACAGACAGTTCTAAACTTAGAACCGTCTGTGATATTGATATCACAAACGGTTCTACATGTAGAACCGTCTGTAATAAGGCTCCCTATAAATACCTCTGGCTAGGGTTTTCCCTGTATGCTGCAGTTATATTCTACATTTAAATCCCGATCTATCTCATCGCCGCCGCCTCCCCGAGCCCTCGCTGACTGCCTCCCCGAGCCCTCGCCGGCCGCCTCCCCGAGCCGTCCGCATTCGAAGACCGACGCTTGGCTCGCCTCCACGCCCGATGCCTCCGCCGCCTGCCGCCTCGGTCGCCTCCCGAGCCCTCGCCGCCGCCTCCCGAGCCGTCTACATTCGAATACCGACGCTCGGCTCGCCTCCACGTCCGCGCCCCGCTCGCCCGTCGCCTCCGGCCGCCTCCCCGAGCCCTCGCCGGTCGCCTCCCCGATGCATAAGCACTAAGGTACCCTTGTCTGGCCTTTATGTGATGCTATGATTTGCTTTTAAAAAAATGATAGTAATTGAGTATAAATATGTTATCATATCTTCATTGACGATAGCTGATGTTGCTTGTTATTCTTCATAATGATGTTTTGTCAGCAGGAGCACGATGAACTCTTAGATAGAAAAAAGTGATGTAGTCTACATAGTGATGTGCTAGTATTTTGATTATTACATCCACACTGCTAATTCTATATATAAATCAAGCATTCCATTCCTGTTTTCATGGACCCAAATGAGGCAGTATTACGTGTTCACATGTGGTAATGAAGTAGCCAAACCATTCCTGGAATTTTATCTTAATCTGTGACCTATAAGAGCCGAACGCAGCTAATTGGTAGGTGACTGCCACTTGATGGCGCCCTTTGTCATTCATTCTGCAGTGCCCTATTGTTCACAATGATGTTCTTGTTCCTTTGGTTCAAATAGCTAGTTACTGAATCGTGTATCACTCCGAAATTGGGGGGGAAAGCAAGCCAATATCCAGTTCAAGGGGCATGAAGCAAATATGCAAATATATGCCACACAGACCTTCAAAGGGCATGAAGCAAGTGACACATTCTAGTGTATCCGGTTCCATGAACCTGATACACTAGTTTGTGTCATTTACTTCATAGAACTTTGTTTAGAGACCTTGTAGTAATAATATATGCCGCATAGATCTTCAAAGGGCATGAAGCAAGTGACACATTCTAGTGTATCTGGTTCAATGAACCTGATACACTAGTTTGTGTCATTTGCTTCATAGAACTTTGTTTAGAGACCTTGTAGTAATAATATATACCACATAGACCTTCAAAGGGCATGAAGCAAGTGACATATTCTAGTGTATCCGGTTCAATGAACCTGATATACTAGTTTGTGTCATTTGCTTCATAGAACTTTGTTTAGGGACTTTTCTATTTGGTTTATAGTATTAGCAACTAAAGTAGGTGCTAAGATAGGCACATCACCCCCTCTCTCTGTCCACATCACCCCCTCCCTTCTCCTTCTCCTTCTCCCCCTCCCCTCTACTCCTCTCCTCTCTTCCAATTCAATATGATCACTTTCTTATCTTATCCTAATAGACCCACAAACTGAGCAACATATCATCCGCGCATTCTTCAACACCATCGCCGGAGGCGTCCGCTCCAACATCAAGACGCCAAGGAAGAGGGCTATCGAAGAAGCACGAGGGCGATTACCATCACGGTCGATGCATCTGGGGTCCCTCTCCTTCCTCACAAAGCAGTAAGCGCATTCCTAACATTGATCGGAATAGTTGCACAAGAATGAATTGAGATCACATTCAATTCGTGGAAAACGTGCCTGAGACTCGGAAACGTGAGCTGTGGACCGAAATTTTGGCATCGTTCGAGATCCCAGAAGAATACCAAGACGCCGTGCAATGACAAACCTACCTAGTGGCGTGCAAAACATGGAAGAACTTCAAGAGCACGCTTGTCAAGAAATACGTGGAGACGGACGAAACGCCTTTTCATAAATACCCATTCATGGAACCACAATGGAAAGAGTTCAAGGCGATGAAGACAACCGAAGATTTCAAAAGTACAAGTGTGGCGCACAAGGCCCTCCAGGCAAAAAACACACCCCCCACAGACTTGGCATAGCTGGGTATACGGGTAAAATCCTGCAGTGGAGAACGGAGGATGACCTGGTAGCCCAACAGGATATCGCCTCGCCATTTTCCAATATCCCAGATGAGCGCGATCGAAATTAGATTAGAGCAAGGTCATCTACAACAACATCGGGGAACGTCTCCTTTCGAAACTCTGCAGACCAGCAAGTGTCCCAGCGCCTGGTAAGATATCGATCGAACTACGTAGCTTGTAATTACTCCACAACTTCGTACGAATTGAAATGACATGTCGTGCTCTTGCAGGAAGAGCTGAGTTTTGAATCTACCCTGGGATCATTCCAGGGAACAAGGGAGAATGATATGCTCTCCGTGGCCCTGGGAAACATGGAGCACCCAGGCCGTACGAGATACCTTGGGCTTTACGTTCTTTGGAAATATGGTTTCCAAGATGACTCCGAAATGTATCGGCGTAGGAAGAGAACCAAAGCCGAGCGTGAGGAGCGGCTACGAGAAGAGATCAAGGCATCTCTTAGAGAGGAGCTAATGGGTGAGCTGGCTGATGTAGTCAGAGATGAGGTGCAGAAACATACAAAAAGTCAGCAGGCCGCCGCTCCTATGCTAGCTAGCCTGCAGAACCGTCCGAGTTGTTGCACGTCCAATCCGACGGAATGCGAGGCCAGATTTCTTGTGGACAACATCCAGGTAATAATTATTATCTCCCGAATACTTGCTCTATTCATAGGCCTATTGGAGTAGCTAATTTTGTATCGTTATCTAGGAGCCTACGAAGTGCAGGCTCCAAGTGAGATATGCCTTCGTTCCCTTGTACGCTGCTTGGGGCCAGGCATATCAGTCTGGTATCGAGGCCATGGTACACGATCAACCTTTAGCGCCAGGCTACGCAAAAGTTAATGTGGATGGTGTGCATGCTAATTTTGAGGTCGTCCCGCTACCGAAGGCCCCCAACGACAAGATTGTGACTCTAGGGCAGACCATTGGAACATTCATCCAGTGGCCCAAATGCGACATCTCCCTGGAGGCTTATTCACCGGTGGCCGGACCAGAAGGCAAGACGAACCGAGCTAAATCTTGTTGGTGCTATCTCCACAAGGGTGGTGCGAAGCAGAGCTACCTGCACTGGTGCTATCTCCACAGGTGCTATTCTCACCAAAGCAACATGCATCGTCTGTACCATTACAGTCGACTACCATAAAGTCGACCTACAGTCGAGGCAGTGGCCAGGGCAAATCAAAGACGAAGGATGATGACGATATCCCGTACCTGCCATTGGCCCGTAAATTCGTGCTAGACGAGCCGATGATATTCCCGGAAGAGCACCTTTTAACCCTATGACTTGGTTGCCAAACATTACACGCTTGGTATATGGAACAGTCCAATAGGCCAGAGGTAGAACGACGCTCAGGTATTACTGTCAAATTTAAGCGGGAACATTTCCAGCACGAAGTTCAGGAATGTATCTTCACGGTGACCTTTGACGATATATTTGGTCTTTTCACGCTCAACGCTCTCGACGCCTCACTCGTTCGATGCTGGACGCTGTAAGTCTGTACAATCAAAGTCTCTGTTCACGTAATACCGATATATGTCACAATTTGTTGCTTTTCTGTGTATATATAGATTCATGCTGACCGAAGCTAGATCATCGAAATCACCAATTGGTTTCCTGGACCCACGCTTGGTCGCCATTGATATCATCAACGAGGATGCATCTTTCGTCGAGAAATATATTGCAACAACACTGTTGGTTCACCGCGATAAGAAATTTATTCTTATGCCATACAATAGCACTTCCATTGATTTTAATTGTAATTATACCAAAATGGAACAAGGCTATATACCTTGATTCTCTAAGTAAGAACAAATCCAAGTACACATCTATCGCCAAAATACTCGATAGGTAAGTACATTGTATATTGTACTCTTTTTTCCTTCCGAATGACTAATCTAACTTTTTCGAATAACGAAGGTCGTTCGCCACATACGTTCAACAAACACATGGCTCGACGACAGGGGCCAAGCCCTTGAAACATTCTCGCAATTTTCGGGTATTCACTAGCTACACATTAATTAATCCTATACAACACTTAGCAGTAATGCCTTTTGATTTAACATATTCTATTTTTTTGCAGTGCCACCAGCAACAGCCGGGCAACACGTGTGGATTCTACGTGTGCCACCATATGAGACTACTCATCGATTCCTCGAAGATCACTAATTCTAAGGTTTGTCAATCTTCTCACATTTATTTCATACTTGTCAGGTTATATATGTACGCGCGTTGATATTCCTATCGACAGGCTGTGCCTATCTCTACATCTGCATTGAAATAGCTAGACTTTGCAAAAATTCGAGGAAAGTTCGCTTAGTTTTTGTGGACTAAAGTCATAAGATCAGATGGAGAGTTCCACTGTGCACAATGATTTTTTATTGCTCTTATCACACTGTAATTGTGAATTTGTTAATGGATATTTTATTTCATTTCAATTAATTCATTTGCGAAATGGATGTCTTATGTTTGTGAATGAAATGTGATGTGAATTGGATGTTTATGTTTGTCAAATGAATTAAGATGTGAATTGTATGTATACATATACTTGTTCATCTGCTTGTTTCAGAGGGCATGGCTAGCATTTCCTGAGGCTAGCCAATAAATAGAAATAGATTTAGGGGTAGAAAAGAACATCATATAACTAAAAACCGTCTGTGATAATCAGCTATCACAGACGGTTTTCAGTTAAAAATCGTTTGTGATATTGATGTATCACAGACGGTTCGACAACCGTCTGTGATAACCTTCGATTATCACTGACCCATAAATTCAGACGGTTCAGAAAACCGTCTAGGATGATGTTTTTGAACTGTCTGTGATGACCTTTTCTGTAGTTTGTGGACTAATGCATAGTTGTGTACTATGGATTATATATGATGATGGATGTGTATTGTGGTGTATATGTGGTTAGCTAATTGGTAATTCCTACTAGCTTTGCTAAAATCTGGGCTGCTAGTTTTCTAGACGGATAGTAATTTCTGTTAGCATTGCTAAAATCTGGGTTGCTAGTTTTTTGGACAGCAATGTTGCACGTCAACCAAACTCTCGTGCCGATGGGCAAAAATCATCAGGGTTAATTTTTGCTGACAATGATTACCCATCAGCCAAATTCTTTTTCTGGACAGCCAAAAAACTGTCAAATTAATTTTTCTTGACGGTGAATACCCGTCAGCCAAATGCTTTGTATGGACGGGCAAAAACCATTAGGTTAATTTTTCTTGACGGTGAATACCCATCAGCCAAATTCTTTTTATGGACGGGCAAAAAAATCGTAAGCAAAATAGTAAAAATCGTGAACTATTTTCTGGTAGCACTATTAGGATGCTAAGTCAGATCAAAGCCACCCATGTTTGGGTGGATGGGATAAAATAGGTTGTTTCATTAGTTTGAGGTCCTGAATTAGACGGTTTCAGAGTTCAAATTTGAAAATCAAATCAAGACCATAGTTCAGGGTTGAAATGTTGACCTTTTTTGTATAACTATTAAAATTATATAACAAATGTAACTATATTTTCGAAAGACGGTAGAGTTATATATAAAACAAATATGCTCCAATATCTAATAGCGCAATTGTGTGGGAAATTCTGCTAATTTTATTGCAATGAAAGAAATCTAGATGGGGTGGAAGCTGGCATGCAGCCAGATGGCTAGGCATACGGGTGTGCACCCAGCCCACCAAGGTTAAGTCCTAGACTTAGCTTTAGTGTCCACTGATTTTAAGAGTACACATGTATACGCGTTCGGTGGATTCTTAGTGTCCGTGTAGAGAACGTGCACAATGTGTGTGGGTAGTGTGAGTGTGATATATATATATATATATATATATATATATATATATATATATATATATATATATATATATATATATATATATATATATATATATATATATATATATATATATATATATATATATATATATGTTAAGTGTATGTCTATCTTGTACCCTCTCAAAAAATCTAGATGGGTTTTTAAAAGCAGTTATGTTTACATTAGTGTTTTGGTACATGCATAGATAAATCTTGTGTACTCTACAATTTTACAAGGTAGACGATGTATATACACGTGTGCCTACGCGCGTGCGCCCCTTTGTGTAGCTAATTAATCTGATATAATATACACAAGTTGATCTGCTCATATGACTGCCTTGATAATTACACAATTCGTCCGTTTGTTTCAGAGTATATACTCCTAAAAGTCATTCTATATTGTAGCAAAATACTAACTACCCTGAGAAACAAAAGCTAGACTTGGATCCCGATGCGTTTCAAATGAATGAGGACAAAAAGGTGAGTGGAGTGTCAGAGGAAGTAAATAACGCAAGTGTATAAAGACAAAGTGTATGATAATTCCGACAGCAAAAACGCAGGATGTTTTTAGTTTGTGACTGCGTTCAATTCGGCTGTGCCATAGCTATTAGTTACAGTGTTAGCGTTTTGTAAATAAACTAAATACTAATAAATTGTTTCAAAGAAATTACCTTAATAAATCGTTCTGAAACAACGATAGAGAAATCATCTTGCTTATTTGTTCAAGAGAAATTATAATCCTATAGCTCCGGTTTTTTTATTTTTTAGCTAACTTTTGATTTAATTTTTTTTTACTAATTACTATTTATTAAGCTAATAAGCTACGGTAAAAAAAACAGTACTGGGCCACCAACCGACGCACGTTCACATGATTAAGGTTAGGTGCACGCATGCACGAGAGCGAGCTGACAGCATGCATTCATTCACACATGAAAAATCAACAGCCAAGAAATCATTCACCTTTGGAACATACCTATGACAACACTAACTAGAGGAAGTAGTGTGTGTATGACACTTGAATATTGATCCTGATCAGACGACGATCGATGAGATGGCTACATATCTGGTAGTAGGGGTGCAAACGGGTCGGGTTAATCCCGACCGATCCGGCACCGAATCCGATTGGTACCGAATCCGATTGATACCGAATCCGAAGAAAAAATATGGGTTAGGATATGGTAACAGCAATATCCGTTCCGAATCCGATACGTCTTCAAGTTTGATTTCATGTTAGTGCTACTATTTGACGTTTTATTTTCTTTTGCAATGGTAAAATAAAATCTTCCACATCAGCTATTAAGTAGTAACATCAAGTTCTTGACAGTACGTCCTCCTACTCCATTTGTTGTAATGCATGCATTCCTTACAAACAAGTAGGGGTGCAAACGGCTCGGGTTAATCCCGACCGATCCGGCATCGAATCCGATTGGTACCGAATCCGAAGAAAAAATATGGGTTAGGATATGGTAACAGCAATATCCGTCCGAATCCGATCCGTTTGCACCCCTATCTGGTAGTGTAGGGGTAGAATCAGGATTTAGAAATAAAAGAGATAAATGATCTATACCATATAATTATATGTTA
Source organism: Bonia amplexicaulis (assembly GCA_036346245.1). Taxonomy (NCBI): domain Eukaryota; kingdom Viridiplantae; phylum Streptophyta; class Magnoliopsida; order Poales; family Poaceae; genus Bonia; species Bonia amplexicaulis. The sequence goes on from CM070737.1 coordinate 24,670,156, forward strand.
CGAGAAGATCAAATAATAATGATAATAATATTTTTTTTAAAATACAAAAGAGTTATAAAGCCTGTTCTTTTCCTCCGAAGCTGACGGCTTTTGACTTTTGTTATAGTACCTACCTTTTAAACGGAGCATTTTCTTAAGACAGGGTCTACAAGTTAAACGATGTACACGTTAAAAGCTCAACATCTGTACTATCTAAAATCGCAAGTGAGTATCTCTTTCTCCGTAATCTGTACCGTAAACAGCTAAAATTCAAATATTTCAATTAAAAGTCATAAGCCGCAGCTGTTACCAAACAGACGTGTAAATTTATCCCCTCTCTCCTCCCCTGTGACAGTGGATCGTTATATTGGGAGGTAATGTCACCTCTGCCGTTTTGCATTGAAACCCTATCAATGAAAGGCTACACCGATTTGCTGCTATATATGCTCTGTCATGTCTTCTTCGCGGCCGAACGTTGACTGTGTAATATTTAGTGCAACACATTAGCGCGCCTGTGCGAGGGTCATTCGTTTTCAGAAAACAACAGTGTCCGTACTGCACATGTATATTATATTATTTGCGCGTATATATACGTCCCTGTGGTGGTAGTTTATTATACAAAATCACTTCCTTTTTCAATTGATATTTCTTTCGAACTCACATCCCCATAGTTAGACCAAATGGCTCAATCTGTCGCCTTAAATAATGTTTAGCTCAGTGGTACGGCAAAAAAATATTTAATAGCACACTATATGTTTTTAGTCACAAAATTTAACGTGGTACGGATCCAATACCGATTAGGTTTTTTCTTTTTTTCCGTTTTATTTCCCTACAACGGTTGTTCATAATTTTGATATATTCCTCTACATCAATATTAAGCTCCAAGTAAATCATCACTTGATGAGGTGGAGTTGTGAGTGTACGACTTTACCTACCATGGTTCAAATCCTAGGACCCACCTTTACATACAAGCGAATACGCCTCGGTAGGATTTTGTGAGGTCGCGGATTTATCCCCGACCTCTGTCCGTCTATACGTGTGCTAAGAGAGCGCACTCTCGCGTGTGTGTGGTGTACGTGTGTGGTGGTACGTATGCGTCATCCTTGTAATCGTAAAAAATGCTCCAAGATATAACAACAGGAAATTGTGTAAATCTCTCCCACACAGACCACTCCAAATTTTGGAAAACACCTTCAGTCCTCTGCAAATTTTCCATTTGTTGCCATCATTTTTTGCATTTATTATTATGTAGAACATTAAAAACACTCACTACTACAGAAAAGGTCATCACAGACGGTTTTGTGAACCGTCTGAATTTATGGGTCAGTGATAATCGAAGGTTATCACAGACGGTTGTCGAACAACCGTCTGTGATGTTGAAATATCACAGACAGTTGTCGAACAACCGTCTTAAAACGAACCGTCTCTGTTGTCTCGCTTATCACAGACGATTCGTTTTATGAACCGTCTGTGAAATTTCACAGACGGTTCTTAAAACGAACCGTCTGTGTTGTCTACATTTTCACAGACAGTTTCTATTATAAACCGTCCGTGAAAATATCACAGACGGTTTCTATTATAAACCGTTTATGATAGTTTAAGCACAGACGGTTCCGTATGAACCGTCTGTGATGTAGCCGTCCAGTTTAGCCTTTTTTGTAGTAGTGACTAGATAAACAATTAATCGTAAACATGTACGGTCACACATGTCATCAGTCTATGCCGTTATACAAATATATATGTCATGCTCGCAATCGCATATGGGTTAGAGGGAAGCAAGGGGAAGAATATACAAGACAATGGACATGCATATTAATTAGCGAGTATTTCTTAAGTTTTTAATGGTTTTTCTGATAAAATTTGTGGATCAATAATGGCAATAGGGATTTTGCAAATAAGGTGATTTTAATTATGTTGGCGAAAATGCTCAAAAAAATTTAAAAATCAAGGGGACATCTGTAGGGTTTATGCAATTTTGCCTATAACTTGAAGCACTAGTCAATTAGAACACAAATATCAGATTATAATATTGAAATGCCTTGTATCGTGTACATATATAGAAGCACCAACAGCTCAAACATGAAACTAACAGAAGTTGCTAACATAAGAACCTTTCAGCTAAAAATGAGGGTGGAGTGTACAAAATGAAAACATGGGGATGGCACATAATTAATTACCAGACAGGGTATAATAATGTACTAACATAATCTACTCTGTATCTTAAGCTATGTACAATAGTGTGACAGCTGTTTGTAAATTTTGCTATGTAGAACACGATATGATGTAGAGGAGAGAGATTAAGCATAGATAATTAGATCGTCTCTCATTCAACAGTCAACCATAACACGAGAAATAAGATATATTATGTCGTATAGAAGTTGTCTATAGAGATATATAAAAAGACAACTCATCGTGTGTGTTGTCTTTAATGCCGTCTAGATGACATGGAGGATATTATAGAAAGCAGTTATCTATATCATTGTACATATCCTTATAAAGCATAAACGCTTTTGGAATCCATCTATAACGAACAAAGAGAAAACTTATGCATTTGCAATAAATTTTTCATGCAGGAATTAAGACTAGTAAACTAAACTAGAACAATTAATTATGTACCGTGGTACCACTACTTAATTATATCTGTCTACCTTAAAACTATATAAAGTTTCCGAGAAGCCAGCATGCATGCATCTACATATAACTTTTCCATTCCTTTTATTTTCCTTTTCAGCATGGAATAATGCCAGCCCACGACCAATACCAACAAAACCATGTCACAGGCGAACAGTAGCCAGCACTGCCGATCGAGTAGATCGACTGATCGCACGACACGGCACACAGACACTCATATGTATCAATAAACTACATAAATCATCATAGGCCACATCTAGCTTGCTACTGGCAGTTACTCCATGACGACTTGAGCTCATTCATGTCATACATGTACCTTAGATCACAAAAAAAAAAGTTACTACTGGCTAAGCTGATAAGTTTTTTGGTACAAGAGATCAGAAATGAAGAGAAAGATCACAAAAAGAGACGATCGATGGATGCATGTATTATTAGTATTATTATTTTATTATTGTCACATAGCTTTTGTTTTCACTTGATCCGAGCTTAGCTTACAGTTCTCTTGATCTCCTACCCAAAAACCAAAAAATTACAGACTCCCAGCGTGCTGTATCGATCGAAACCTTCACAAGGTCGCTTGCTTAATTACTAGCAAGATCATGAGATGATATCATAAACACGAATAAAAGAAAGAGAGAGAGAGAGATTAAAAAGAAAGGGGAGAGAGAGAGAGAGATTACCCAACTCAAAAAAGCATCATGCACTAGAGAAGTAGCAAGCGCTGGCCTGACCCTAGCAAGCTATGCCTCGGCACTCTGGAGAGATCAGATGCAAGAAGAAAGCAGCTAGCTATGGCTAAGTAGTTAGCTAGCTAGCTATGGCTACCCATGCCATGCCATGGCTCGTTGCTGCTTTGCTGCTGCTGCGCCTGTCCATGCTGCTGTGGCTCGTAGCAGACCATGCTGGTGTTGGTGGCGGCGTTCACGGCGCCCATGCACGACGAGTCGAAGCCGGCGAGGCCGAGGATGTCGCGGTGCGAGAACGCGCGCAGCCCAAGGAAGTCCCTCGTCATGCCGTCGCCTCCACCGCCCGCGGCGCCGCCTCCGCCGCCGCCGTCCTCGGCGCTCCGGCCGTGGGAGGCTGTTCTCGCCAGGCCCATGCCCATCACCCCGGCGGGGACGAGGCTGTTGCCGTCCTGCTGGGTGTTCAGGCACGACAGCCCGAGCCCAAACGTGGCGCTGCCGGCCGCGCTCGTCGCCGCCCCCGCGCTCGCGCCGGCCATCTGGATGTAGTGCGCGCCGGCGCCGCCGATGCTCGCGCCCATCTGTGCCGCCTTCTGCAGCAGCGCGGTGGCCGACAGGTGGGCAGCGGCCATGTGCAGCTGCTGCGGCGGCGGCAGCGGCGGCGCGGACGTGGCAGAGCTCTGCGCGGCGGCGGCCGCGTTGCAGAGCGGCAGCAGCAACGGGTGGTGGTGGTCGTAGGGCATCGTTGGCCACAGCGGCATCTCCGGCTTCATGGCGTAGTTACAATGCTGCACCTGCTGCGGCGGCGGCTGCATGACCTCCTGGTGGTGGTCCTGGAGCGCGGCGAGCTCATGGTGCGGCATGGCCTGGTGCGTGGGCGGTGGCGAGAAGAGCAGCGGGTGGTAGCCCTGCGCCTCGGTCGCCATGACAGGCAGGCCACCGGCCTTGGCGCTCTCCTCGGCGAGCGCGTCGCAGAAGGCGCGGTGCGTGACGAAGCTGTCCCGCCTGCAATAATGCAAGGAAGGAAAACTAAACCTTCAGCACACGATCAGCGTCAGAAGCAGCATAAAGGGAACGAGAAAGCTGAACTTTTCTCCCGTTTTGTTGTTCACTTGACATTGTCGCCATGCTAGCAGCTGCTGCCGTGTGAGTTTGGAACAGAGAATGGAATGAGCTGAAAGGAAGGAGGGAGGACTCATGGAGAGAGATGACAGCAGACAGAGAGGGAACAGTGTAGTCATGCATAGGCAATTAGGCAGCGTAGAGCGTAGATAGGATACCATGGGCGGGAGCGAGATGGAAAGGCAGCTCTGCAAAGAGATTCACATGTCCTTTCCTTGTCCTATGAACATAGCTTTGCTGTTCGTTTGGTTCCTCCCTTCCCATCTCATCTCCTCTCTCATTCTCTCGTTCTCTCTCTCACACACAGAGACCATTTCCTATTCACACGCACACATTACAGACACACACATACACACAATCTAAGCTAAGCTAGCAGTAGCTACCACTCCTTGTATAATTCTGACTAGCACACCCTCATTCCCATTGGGTTCTGCACCATTCCCAATTTGACGCATTGTTATCCCCTTTTTCTTCAATGAATATTGCCCTAATGTTTCGGTGCAGCCTTCAACTGCAAACACACTTGACACTCTCTCTCTCCTCTAGCTACAAACATCATAGCTAGGCAGTAGTCTCCTCTCTCATCTCATCACCTAGGCATAATTCATTCATATATAGCTTAGCTCCTCCTCACCCTCTCCTGAAGGACAGCACCAGTAATGAGAGAGGAGGAAGGAAGGAAGGAGACAAAGGTTGACCAGTACCCGGCCGCTTGATTCACTTGCACACGGAGCTAGCTGCTGCTTCACCCAATATCCCAAAGAAGAAGCGACAACCATACCACTAAAACACTACTACTTGGCGCAATTGCAACCAAGTGCAATGGATGAGAGAGAGAGAGAGAGAGAGAGAGAATCTAGAGAGAGATGGGAAGAATTGGGACCTGGAGAAGATGGTGCCGCAGTCGCACTTGTACTCGCGGGTGCCGCAGATCTTGGAGTGCGCCTTCCAGTCGGAGTGGACGGCGTACTTCTTGGAGCACTTGTCGCACTTCCACTTCTTCTCGCCGTGCTTGCGGAAGAAGTGCTTCTTGATGCCGGTGAGGTCGCCCAGCGCGCGCGACGGGTCGTGATGCACGCACGACGCCTCCGGGCAGGTGTACACCTTCTTCCGCACCGCCTCATTGCTCCCGCGCTGTTTCAGCTTCCACGGCAGGTTGTGCCCGCGCCGGTGCAGCTGCAGGTTCTGGTCGCGCTGGAACCCCTTCCCGCAGATCTCGCACAGGAACCGGTTCGTCGCCATCAGCGTCGCCGGCGACAGCGCCACCACCTCCGCGTCGGGGTCTGATGAGTATTTCGCATCCATCCACAAAAAAAGACAGACAAAGAAAGAAAGAAGATGCTTATCAGTTGGATTCTTGGATACCTTATCATGCAGAACAATAACAACTCGTGAATTCTATTCAGGCAAAGAGCTCATGTAGCAGCACCTACCGGGGTTCCCGGGGAGGCTTCGCTTCCTCTTGTTGGAGGCCGGCGGAGGAGGGGGGTTGGGGCCGCCGGCAGAAGCGGAGGCGGAGGAGGTGAGGTTGGACATGCTGCTCTCCTGATCTGCCGATGCTGCTTCCGCTTCTGCTGCCTGTAGGAGCAATCCCTGCTGCTGCTGCTGCTGGTGAAGATGGTGATGAAACATAAAGCAAACTTGTAGGGGTTTGGTTCAAGGCTAGCTTGATCTTTGCTTGTTTGGATGGACCTCAGGTATATATATATATATCTATCTTATAACTAGCTAATTAAGGGGGTGGCAATAAACTGAGACTGCTACCTGAGGAGGAATTAACTCAAGAATGGAGTTCAGAGAGAGGAGAGAGCTTGTGTCTCAGGCGGCAGCCAGCAGCTCAGGGAATCACAAGGAACAACAACACAGGTATCAAGGAGGGGAGGGGGACAAACAAGGGGGAGACTTGGTGGTCAATGACTGGAAAGCAAATTTAGATTCTTTCCCTTCTTCCTTCCCCTTCCCCTTCTCTCTCCTCTCTATTCCTAGTTCCTACCCTCTCTCTCTTTTCTCTCTCTACTATCTCTCTTTCTCTGCACTCAGCACAGCATCAGTACGAGAGCTGGCAGCTGTGCACAGGGAAGGGAGGGAGGAGAGGCTAGAGAGAGGGAAGCTGGAAGGCAGTCATGAGAGAGAGAAAAAGGGGGAGTGCACGGTGTTGGCAGCCATGGGGGGAGGAGCAAAGGAGAAGAAGAAGGTCAGCGGCATTTCTGAACAAATGGAAGGAAGGGCACCGAACCAAACCCCCTCCCTCCTTTATCTGCTTCTCTTCTCACTTTGGGGGCCGGGTGAGTGAGTGAGCCAAGAGACTGGCCAAGTGAGCAGTTGAGCCTTCTTCCATTTCTTCTTGCCGTCTCAAGAGAAAAAGGCAGAAGCAAAAAACAAAAAGAAACCTTTTTTTTCTTTGAGCAATCAAACTTATCATGATTACTTTGGAGCGTCAAGTGTTTTGAATTAATTTTGAGGATGATTAGCTAGTAGAAATGGGAACCAATTAAAGATCATTAAGGAAGGGAGGTGCATGCATGAGGCAAGAACAGTGCTAGTAGACTGGCTGTAGATGGTGAGAATAGAGATGAGGAGCGTGTTTGTGTGCGCGCGCGCTTGTCCACCCATTCCAGTTTCCATCACAACCCCCAAATGTAGATACTTTCTCTCTCTATCCCCTCTCTGAATTCCTGCTTCATGAACAAGTTCACTTTACTACTCTCAACTATGGTCTCGATCCAATTTTCAACCTTTAACTTCGAAACCATTTACTTTTCATCCTTGAGCTATTAAAACCATTTATTTTTCAACCCTAGATTAGTTTTACTAAAACAAGTACAGGTATTGTGTGAAGGTTGTGTTATGAACGGTTTTAATAGTTTAGAGGTTAAAAATCAGATCGAGACCATAGTTATAAAAGTAGACTTGTTCCTTTTCTTTATGTAACCTGTACACACCTACCCGGTTGGTACACCAGAGAAGAGACCAACCCCCTCACAAAAGTTAGACAGTAGATAGATATATTCCTATATATTTCTCACATTTGTTTTATGAATTACAGGGCCTGCTTGTATATGATATATGATACATATGATGTATATATGATACATGCAAACCAACCATAATGCATATATGCATGGCAGTACATATATATACTGCTTCCATGCCATGTGAATCTTCCTCTTTTTCTTTTTCTCTCTTGATGAGTCACCTTGGGCCCCACGCATATCATGGATGGTCATAATTCAAAAATAGAAATCTTATCCTGTCATGGACCAGTTTGTCCATGGGATGGATTTGAGAGCTGCTGCTTGCTCGCATCTTTGCAAGCAGGGAAAATAATTTTGGCCAAATTTTGCCAAATTTCGGTTTTCTCAGGGGTCCAAAAAAAATGCAAAACCAGTGAATTTTGGTTCAAAATTTAGAGCTTAACTAAATTTCTTAAGCAATACAAGATAATAAGCACTTAGCTAGCCTAGTGGTAAGGACAGTGGTTAATCTTTACTATTATAAAAGAAGGAGTTGGTGGTTGGTCCGGCCTCTTCCACCCCTTCTCACAAAAGGCAGCGCTGACATGTGACCCCAAAATACCCATTCTTCATTTCCTCAACTCTAACCGCTCTATTCTCTTAACTTCTCACCATTCTTCACTTTCCAACCGATCAAAACAACTTTCTTTTATAGCACGATTATCTATATATTTAATGAGTTTCGTTGCAACGCACGTGTATGTAACTAGTGAGCACTAGGTTTGAGTCCAAACCCAAAACCGCCACTATTTTGCTGTTTTTCTATTTCTACCCAAAAAATCATATTCAAAATTTAAATTTTTTGAACGAAGTGTTCCGAGATTTTCAGAAAATTTTCAAAATTTTGAACTTTGGATTCATCGGTTGGGGGTAAAAAAAAATTCGGAAAAGTTTCCCCTGTTTGCGAGTCCCCACGGTTGATCCTACTACAGTGCCTCGCAAGCTCCCAGCTCAATTTTTCCTGTACCCTTGAGATGGAAGTACATCACACTATCACAGAATGATTTGAGTTTCAAATGACCTGATGGGAACCCAGGTCCTAGGATTGTCAGTGCAATAATGCATGGCAACCAAACCAAACAAGCAGAGACGTCTCTTTGCCAGAGCAAAAAAAAAAAAAGGATTAGGCGATGGCTTAGCTCATGGATGTTGCTTTACTTGCTCATAAGGCATGTAACAGTGTACGGCAATAGTGGTAGTGTACTGATAGGAGTAGACACATAGGAGGTACCTATACTGCTGTAGGGTGTTTGGGCAAAAGCCTGAGAATTTGGTACCTCAAAAAGATAGTTAGATAGTTTTGAGTCTGTTCTTTTTTTACTGAGGTTTATAGTTTTTGGTTGTGATTTGTGATTTTTGGGTTATTTATACGAGATATTACAGAGTAACAGAAACTCGCGTATAGTTTTTGCCGATAGAAATGAAGTCGGTATAATATGTACTACAATTAACTAGTAAACTTTATCTTGAAAAGACACTCTGTTTAAAAGCTAATTATTATAAAAAAAACTGAAAATAGAAGCCAAAAGCTGTAAAAAAACAGGACCAGAGACACATTTTTCCACAGTTAGCTAGTGACCGGAGCATAGGACTTCATGTGACACACAAGGCATAATTGTAGGTGCCCAGGTGTACTTTTTTACTGCAGTCAAATTTCTGGTGCCCCCATGCAGAAGCAGGATCAGGAAGAAGCAAGCACTTCAAAACAGAGCAAGAAGAAAGCTTTTGTAGTGCTCATTTAGGTTTAAGTTTATAGTTTTTAAGTTTATTTTATACTATTTGAGCTTTTTTACTGTAGCTACTGTAAAATTTTTTGGTGTAATTAAATTTTCTAAAAAAAAGTAGAAAAGACAGGTTCTCTCGTCAGGAACAATGCAAAGGAATACGAAAAAAAGAAAAGACAAAAAAGTCCAAAAAAACTAAAAAACTAGAAAAAGATGAAATTAAAAGGTAAGAGGCTAAAAACCAAAAGCTTAAACCCAAGTGAGAAATCAAAAGCTAAAAGCTTATCTACTCTTTTTGAGATGATGGGCTTCTTCTTTTTAGTTTCTAAAAACTGTTTTTTGATTTTTTTATAGTAAATAGCTTTTAAATAAAATGTCTTTTTAAGACAGGTTTACAAATTAATTCTAGTACACACTGTAGCGACTTCATTTATATCAGCCAAAATTGCACATGAATTTCTCTTACTCCACGAACAACGAAAAGTTATAAGTTGCGGCCTAAAAGAACGGGCTCAATAGCGGACGACATAGATGTTGATATAAACGACTCATATAAATCCGCTTTAAAATACCACCATATTTATTTCAACTTTAAAAAAGTAAAAAAAAATAAAAGTCATCATCCACGGTTGAAAAACAAAGCATTTGCTCTGTGGCAGTAGTAGCACTACTAGTCCAGTAGAGTAGTGGAGAGTACTACTGTACTAGTAGTATCAAACTTTACAGTGATCCATCTGGCTTTTCCTATAAATTTTTCTTTCTGATCTGATCCCCTTGAGACCACCAAAGATTCATGGACACGCATGATTTGTTCACTCAGACTGAGCATTTGATTGAGTTGAGCCTCCCAAGAAATGGTTGGTCATCTTAAGCGCAGATTAAAGTAATGTGGGGGCAAGGAAGCGTTAGCTAAATTGTTTTCAGGATCTTTGATGGGTCAGTACGCTAGTTTTCACCTGGGAGAAATTACCATCTAGCCTCTTTATGCATGCTACTGTTTTTTGCTGCCAGACTGCTAGTTATGTGATGCAATATGCGCCATAAAACAGTGTCACGTTATATTTCTCTCTTTTTGAGCTATGGCGCATTTATTTGTAGATTGGATGGGAATCTTGGAAAGAGCAAATAGGCTACATGGGGTTAGAGTGCTCAGAGTTAGGACTGCAAATGAGCCGAGCTCGAGCGAGTTTGGCCTTTCAGGCTCGAACTCGGTAGAAGCTCGAGTCGAGCTTGAGTTGGGGTTCGAGCTTGAACTTGGACTCGAGCTCGGCTCGGCCTAAACTCGAGTAGGCTCGAGCTCGGCTCGGTAAAGCTCGATAACAATTAAAATAATTTATTATGTACTATTTTTCAATAATAAGAAAATTCTAAGTTCGAGCTCGGCTCTAGTAAACTCAATAACAGTCAAAATAATTCAAAATAGTAGGCTACATGGGGTTAGAGTGCTCAGAGCAGAGAGAAAGGGATTTTTTTCTTTGGGTCACCAAATTGATTTTATTTCTTTTTGTGACTTTAGTGGTCAAGCTATTTTTTATTGGTTTTGGACAAGACTCAATAACCCATCATCACATTTTTATTGGGATTTCCAAGAACTAATTAAGCTGTCATGTATCTCTCTGATGAAAGTGGTAAAATTGTTTAGTGTATGAACAGCACGGTAGAAACTTGGATTGCTGGTGTAGTTGACCTTTAGCAAGCTTAAACCGAGTTTTTGGTTATTATTTACATTTCACCTCCCTATTATGTTAACATTTACCTCACAAACTCTTGTGACCTGTTTGGAACCGAGGAACTTTAATTAGGACCCGTTTTAGAATGCAAGATTCCCATAGAAATTTTGTAGGGAAAGACTAGATGTTCCTTTCTTAGAGTTCCAAATGAAACCTTAAGGAAATTATGAAAGAATTAATCCTTTTCGTGTAAAATTCATACATTTCAGACAATATTAAATAAATCAGTTGTATGAAAATACTACAGAATTATCTCTACTAATATAACATGAGGGTTTGTCCGTCATCCTACTCCTCTATCAATCCTTGTACGTACAAAAAAAGCCAACCCCCTAAAAACCAGGAAAGAAACTGCTGACCACAAAAAAAAAGGCAATGAACGCCCCCACGCTAAACCCCTCCCGTGCCCACCCCACAACTTGGCACCCATCACCCACCCACCCCATCTTCTCCGGATCCCCGAATTCCTCCTCGTCAATGGATCACCACACTACCATAGAAAAGTTCATCACAAACGGTTCGAAACCATCATCACAGATGGTTCCTTGAACCGTCTGACTTCATGGGTCAGTGATAATAGGAGTTATTCACAAAATCGTATCACAGACGATTCGGAACTAGAATAGTCTGTAATCGTCTGTTATCACAGACGGTTTGAAACTAGAACCGTCTGTAATAATCAGTTATCATAGACGGTTCTAGGCAAAAACAATCGAGTCTTCTATTTTAAAAACAAATTCAACGAGATGAGCAAAAAATTTAAATTCAGCGAGAGCGGATAAGTTGAAATATTACACAGACAATTTGTAGGACCGAAATGGCAACAGAGGGGGGGTGAATGGTGCCTTTGAAAAATTAAAATCCTCCCCTCAAGTACTCACACAACAAAAAGAACTCACTGGAAGACACAGATCAAGAAAAGATATCAAATCCAGAGAGCAAGGAAAAATCTGGTCATTACTGGTGGCGGTAGTCTGCGTGATATGAGCGGTAGTACCGCTGAGCGGAAGTACCGCTGTTGAAAATGCGGTAGTACCTTTGAGCGGTAGTACCTCTCGACGAGCGGTAGTACCGCACCAAGAACAAAGACGTGAGAAAAAAGAAATCGAGAAATTGCAAGATTCTCGGATTCTTGGCTTGGGAAACTTTGAGAATAGCAAGGAAACACTTCCAGAAAGATAAGCCAAGAATCAATTTCAAGATTTATCTAGAGAATCGAGAGGAAGACAAATACCGAAAAATACGAGAGGGTTCTCCAAAATCAAAATTCCATTCCAACTCGATCCTTTGGCCACGAGACTTTGCGATATCTTAGCAATAGTCACAAGACTCTCGAGCCAAGATTCAAGCCATCATAGAGAAGGAAACAAGGTTTGGAGCAAAAACCCTAGAAATAGGATATGAAGAACAGAGAGAGCCAAAAACGTAAATCTGAGATTAAAACTTGATTTGCTCTAGGGAAAACTCGATCAAATGACCTTGAGGCACTATCCCATCACAGAGCAACCCATTTCACACCTCAAAGGCAAGAAACAACAATAAAAACAGAGAATCAAGAACTCGCCCAAAAGGAGAAATGAAGAACAGGTAGCACAAGAGTAAAAAGAAACTTCAGATTTCCATTTCTAAACAAAAGATGAGTACAAAGGAGTCCCGATACGCATGGACATTCGAACAAGAAGAAGGATTACAAGACTCTCAACTCATCTCCACTCTCTCAATCCTCAAAATCACCAAGAACTCTCCCTAGTTCTTGGGAGGAACACACACAGGGTGGAGGCGGCCTTCTCGCACACAACCACTCTCACCCACTAAAGTCTAAAGCAAAACAACCTCTCCAAAGGCTCTTTTGACTAAAGGAAACCCTAAATCCTTTCCATGTGTTCAAGGAGGCATGCAGCCCCTCACCTCTATTTATAGCCTTTGGCTAACGGGTCTCCAACCCGTTACGCCGGCTAAACCCTAACGGCGCCGTCTCCCGCTTGTGCAACCTTGCGAAATTCCCGTTTCACCCTCCTGCACCTTTCGGGAAGCTTCGCGCTTCTTGTCGTCTTGACACATCCCGATTCGACCTCTGCGCCACTGCGCCTAGTCCGGTCCACCGTGTCTCCACGACTCGCCTCGATGTCCTGCGACCACACGACAAGAAACACATCAAATAGCACCGCTCGATAACAAGAATTAGCAACATGCCTAAATACCAAACCACCCAAACCAAACTCAAATTCTATGCCTTGTTGTTTTGTCTGCGCTGCAGCAGTAGTACCGCCAGTTTCATTCTTGGTAGTACCGCCATCCCAGAGTCTCATGATGCAAGCTGCGGTGAGTTCAAAAAAAATCTGGGAGCAGCAGACCTGATCCATTTTTCAGATTTCCGCACACGAGTCAATTACTCATCACAAACATGGGAGCACCTCTCACATGGTCTCTCAATCTCCCCCTTGATGCGTATATTGACAAACACGAAAAAGGCATAAAAGTTTGGTTTGAAGAGTCCAACATGGTCCAAATAAAGAAAATAAAGCAAATGACTATGTCGACAGAAGGAATCGCTAGAGCAACTCAAGAAAGAGCAAATTGATCTCCAAAGCTCTAGAAAGATCCCAAAGACTTTTCTCCAAAATTCTCCCCCTTTTGGCAATAAACACATCAAGGATGCAAGAGAGAGAATATAACATATTTTGGATAAAATGACTGAAGTTTGTTTATTCTATGCATTTAGAGCCATGAGAATTATCCAAAATGACCATTAAGAATTACATCAAGCCATAACACATAAATATGCTATCTAGATCATGACAAGATATGTATATGCCAGCTAAACCAAAGAGATGACAATCTGAAATGTAGTGCAATTTGTGAGCAAGTCATCAGTAAGCAAAGTCTAGCTAGAGACATCCAAGGATGATGCAAGCCATGTCAATTAAGCTAAGCGGAACCAAGAAGCTAATATTGAGTCCAAGTGGAGTGCTATATGCTCAAGAGTGAAACATTTGTTCAAGTACTTGGTTCTTTTAGTAGCTTAAGCAAATTGAGCACAAGTGACATATTTTCTTTTGAAACTTATGGTCGTTTCCAACCAATATTTTTATCATGTGCTAGATCTCAAGCCTTATGCGACTACTCTAAGTAAGAAGCTTAAGAAGATAGTCTAGGTCATCCAAAACCCCCCTGAGTTCATGCCTAGTGCAATGGCAAGCCGTCTCATGAGAAAGAATTGGTGAGATCGGTTTTTCGCACAAAGAGATCTTTTATTTTGAAATGATTGTACTAACCTATGCATCATCAAGAGACTAAAACGACTCAATCTAAGGCTCAAAAGAGATTCAACGCTCAACTCAGCCTACTAGACATGGCATGGATCAAAAAAGATAGCTTAAGAAAGACTAATCTTGAGTGCTAACAAGACAAGTTTTAGTTCAAATTGAGCAATCTTAATTAACTTATCATGGCACAAGCTAGTTTACACATATGAAGTCATGATAAATATAGCAAATAAGCACAAGTTATGGCAATGTGTAAAGCATTTTAAGCACGTCATAACAGGATAATAATCAAGGCTCAATCTAGTTATATGACAATGCAGAATGACATGCAGAAAATCCAGCTCCCCCTCAACAAATGATGCAACTTTTAGTTCAAGTTGAGTTATGTCAATGTTAAGCTCCAGAAGCTCCCAAATGAACTCCCCCTGAACCAAAGCAATAAAAACGAGAAGCTGGCAAAGAGATCAAGAAAGACAGTCCTTAAAGCATAGATAACATATAGAGGATACTATTGACTCAGACTAACTCTTATCTACCCCATATGACTCCAGGACAACCAGCTATCGAGAAAACACACACTAGAGAGCAAACACGTACCCTGTCTACCCGAGGGTGGCCCAACCCTCGCTAGAACATAAAAGAAGTGAGTGAGCTCAACCTAGTGAGATAAGAAACAACTATCCTGAAAGCACAAAGAAGAGCAAGAAGTCTAAGCAACTCAGTAAGAGACACACTCTAACCTATGCTGGAAGGACTAACCCCAATGCACCCGAAGATGCGATGCAATAGTAAGGAAACAGAACCATAATAAATATGATAAAGCAATAAAGCCCAAAGCTCCCCCTCACAACAGTCCGTAAGGACAAACCACCCCAAGCTCTCCCCAGCAGAGCTGAAAACCTCGTGCTATCCAAAGGCTTGGTGAAGATATCGACCAGCGGTGGTCACTCTCACTGGCGGAGCACGATGTCACCCTTCTCTACATGGTCTCGAAGAAAATGATATCGATATCAATATGCTTGGTCCGAGAATCTTGACGGGTTCTTGGCAATGCTAATCGTAGAAGTGTTATCGCAAAAGAGCGGAACACGGTCGATAGCTAACCCAAAGTCCCGCAGAGTCGAGACCATCCAGCACACTGGCTGCGACAATGGCGGCGACAACGTACTCGACCTCTGCGGTGGGTGTGCAACAGGGATGCTTCCTCGAAGACCGAAAGCGAGAGAAGTGCCAATGAACTAGCGGTGCCGAAGTGCTCTTCCTATCTATCCTCTGACCGGCAAAGTGCGCATCCGAAAAGGCTCTAAGAGATGAGCGGGAGGAGGAAGAGTACCGGATACCATAGTCAATGGTAGCTCGAAGGTACCGAAGATGCGCTTCACCGCCTAGCGGTGAGACACGCGAGGAGAAGCACGAAACCGAGCATATAGACACACGAAAAGTGTATGTCCGGTCTCGAGGCGGTGAGGTACAGAGAGAGCCAATCATATACGAACTCCTTTTGATCGGTGGCTCGCCGTCCTTATCTCGGGTCTAGAGCAGTTTGTAGAAGCCATAGGAGTTGACACTGGCTTACCGTCACTCATGTCGAAGCGTCTCAGGAGGTCTCGAGTGTACTTGCCTTGATACAAGAAGGTACCCTCCAGTGCGCTTGATTTGGAAGCCAAGGAAAATGTCAACTCACCCATCATGCTCATCTCAAACTCGGTGCTCATGACATCCGAGAGGCTGTGAAACTAAAGCATGAGAAGAGCCACCAAAGATAATATCATCGACATAAATTTGGCGGCGAGAAAGTCATTGCCAAGCCGGCGAATGAACAAGGTCTTGTCAACTTTACCCATCTCGAAATCATGCTTCAAAAGATAGGACTTAAGCCTCTCATACCAAGCTCTAGGGGCTTGCTTAAGTCCATACAACGCTTTGGAAAGCTTAAAGACATGACTAGGGTATTTGGGGTTCTCCAAACCTGGAGGCTGTCTGACATAGACTTCTTCCTCAATGAAGCCATTGAGAAAGGCACTCTTGACGTCCATCGGTAAAGCTTGAAACCCTTAGAAGCCGCAAAGGCAAGCGAAATTCTAATGGCCTCAAGGCGAGCTACGAGGGCAAAGGTCTCCTCAAGTCTAGACCCTCAACACAGGAGTACCCACGAGCAACCAGTCTAGCCTTGTTTCGAATGACTACCCCATCCTCGCTCTGCTTGTTCTTGAACACCCATTTGATCCCAATGATATTGTGACCTCGAGAGGGCTCAACAAGCATCCAGACCTTGTTTATTTCGAAACTCTCGAGCTCCTCATGCATGGCATTGACCCAAGACTCGTCAGATAAAGCATGACAAACGTCTTTAGACTCAAAGGAAGCTACGAAGGCAGAGTGGAGACAGAAAAGTGACACGCCAGACTTGGAGCGTGTGACTCGCTCAAATAGGTCTCCAATCATCCTTTCGGAAGGATGAGATTTTGGATATGTCTTGGAGGTCCGGGATGAGATGAAGAAGTGGCCTCTACCTCGTGATTTGATGGGGTAGGAGCAGCCACTAGCTCTAGAGGAAGGCTGAGGCATGGGTCGATCACCTTGAGGTGCGGTGGAAGAAGGCACCTCAATGGGTGGATGAGGGACTGGATCGGGTAGACAACCCTCATCTCCATCATCCTCATCATCCACAAAGATGGTCTCAGACTGCTCTAGTGAACCTGAGATATCGGGCCTAGTCCCCGGACTGGCCTCATCGAATGTCACCTCACAGGTCTCTACCATTTTACTAGACTCGCAGTTCCAGACCCTATAAGCCCGCGAAGAAGTCGAGTAGCCTAGAAAGATCCCATCACAAGAACGTGATTCGAACTTATCTAGGTTTCGGACTTGAGAATAAAGCACTTGCAACCAAACACACGAAAATGAGAAACACCGGGCTTTCGCCCATATCTCGGCCGTAAAGGTGCGGTGCAAGTGTGCCCGAGAAAACTCTGTTCGAAACATGGCACGCGGTGGCTATAGCCTCACCCAAAACTTGCGGTGTAGAGTATTCATCGAGCATCGTCACGGCCATCTCGACCAAGGTGCGGTTCTTCCTCTCCACGGCGTCATTCTGCGTGGGACGTGCGGAGAAGAGGCGGTGCTCTACACCTCTCAAGCGAAACTCTCAAAGTAGGAATTCTTGAGCGCGTGCCATTGTCACTGCGGATCGCTCATAAAGCACACGGAAGCTCAACGAGAAAGTCTACCGAAAAGACCTCGGAATGTGTAAACGTCTCATCCTTGAGGCTAAGAAAACACCCAAGAGTACCTCGAATAGTCATCGACCACAACAAGAACGTACCACTTCCTCCTGCCGATCGCACTCGATTTGGTCCAACTGTGTCCATATGGAGCGGCTGTCACGGTGCATCGGTCATAGTGCTGTGACCGAAGGATGAGAAGCGTCAACCATCTTGCCGTCTTAGGCATGGAGCGCAAACAAGATCTTTGACCATCTTGAGTTTCGGCAGACCACGAATGAGATCGTGGCCGCTAATTCGGGTCAAATGGTCAAATCCAATATGACCAAGTCTCCTATGCCAGAAGGAAAGGTCGCGGGACTCGAAGCAAGCAAACAAGAGAGGATCACCGAAGACTCGGAAAAATCAGCACGAAAGATCCTCCGAAAACGAGAAAACCTGCAAACCAGACTACAGAAGAATCAAGAATTTTGCGGTTGTTTTCTTAAAACTCACCTCAAAGCCGTCATCGGTGGTGAGAAGCGGAAAGCAAATTATCTGCGACTTACTAACCAAGGCAACATCTTTCAAAATGAAAGAATCATTAACGCAAGACTTGTACCTTTGGCGATGACGCGCCCAGATGAAGCATCTCCAAAGGTGATCGTCTCATCACCTGGAGCTCGGGCAAGGGAAGAGAATCAACGGGAATCTCCGGTCATGTGTCATGAACACCCGGAGTCTACGAGCCAAACCTTTCCCTTCCCGGCCCGGCGAACCTCGTCGGAGTCGGAGTAGAGGTCGCTGTCGCTAATCTCGCCCTCGAGGGCCATGAAGCACATGCCGGAGAAGTCGTCGCCGCTCTTGGGATCTTGGTCACCCGTCCCATCGTCGTTGCTCCGTCCCTCCACCTCGCTGAGGTCGAGGTCGTCGAAGGCGGCGAGGACGCGGTGGAAGAGATTCTTAGCCTTCCCAAAGTCGCGGAATGTCTTCTTGCCTTGCGTCTGAGCTGGGGGCTTCTTGTTGCGGTTCTTGTCGGAGTAGTCATTCTTGCCCGAACTGCCATAGTCTCCTTTGCCCTTCCCCAGCTTAGGGCAGTTTGCTCGAATGTGGTTGGGGCCACCACACTCAAAGCAAATCACTGGTACTCTTCTCTTTCCGTCCCTCCTCCTCTTGTAAGCATGGGAAAACTTCCGAGCTAGGAGGGCGGTGTTTATCCTCTAGCTTCTCTAGCGATCATCGGTTACATCACGAGAGAGCGATAGGGAGAACCCGCAAAGAGAATCGTGAGAAGAACCGGTGAAGTGGGATGCGTGACTAGAGCCATCGATCGAGACTTGATCGACGAGACTATGTCAATCTCGTGAGTCTTGGGCGCGAGTAAAGCGCATCAAGAGTCGTGGTCGAGAGGTCGTGGTGTCCTTGATGGTAGTCACCTTCATTTCCCAAACCCTAAGATCGAGTCGGAAAGAATCGTCGGCGTTATCCGAGTCGGAGTATGTGAGATCGACGGCTCGGAGGTTGCTCAGAATCTTATGAAAGCGAGAAAAGCACTCGTCAAGGGACTCACCGGCAAGCATCTCGAATTCTTGTATTCGCGCAGGCGGTCTTGTCGCACCGTCTTTATTTGGGTGGTGCCCTCATGGTAAGCATTGAGGTCACCCAAATATCGAAGGCCGACGTCGGTGAGAGATGCGATCAAATTAAACCGCTCAATCCACGAATAATGATGTTCCTCGCTCTTGCGTTTGCCTCAACATCGACCATATTCCGGCATTGATGTTCTCATCGGTGGGAACAACAAACCGGACCTTGACCTTTCGCGGATGGCGTAGCCACGAGCACGGATGTAGGTCTCCATCCGGCTCTTCCAGAATGGAAAATCCATCCCATCGAAGATCGGGGGCTTGGTCAAGTACTTGTCCGTCGCCATGGCTCTTGAGACCGGTTAAAGATCTATCAAGAAGAGCTAACCGGCTCTGATACCAATTGTAGGACCGAAATGGCAACAGAGGGGGGGTGAATGGTGCCTTTGAAAAATTAAAATCCTCCCCTCAAGTACTCACACAACAAAAAGAACTCACTGGAAGACACAGATCAAGAAAAGATATCAAATCCAGAGAGCAAGGAAAAATCTGGGCATTACTGGCGAGCGGTAGTCTCGTGATATGAGCGGTAGTAGTGCCATTGAGCGAAATACCGCTGTTGAAAATGCGGTAGTACCTTTGAGCGGTAGTACCTCTCGACGGCGGTAGTACCGCACCAAGAACAAAGACGCAGAAAAAAGAAATCGAGAAATTGCAAGATTCTCGATTCTTGGCTTGGGAAACTTTGAGAATAGCAAGGAAACACTTCCAGAAAGATAAGCCAAGAATCAATTTCAAGATTTATCTAGAGAATCGAGAGGAAGACAAATACAGAAAAATACGGAGGGTTCTCCAAAATCAAAATTCCATTCCAACTCGATCCTTTGGCCACGAGACTTTGCGGATATCTTAGCAATAGTCACAAGACTCTCTGAGCCAAGATTCAAGCCATCATAGAGAAGGAAACAAGGTTTGGAGCAAAACCCTAGAAATAGGATATGAAGAGCAGAGAGAGCCAAAAGCGTAAATCGAGATTAAAACTTGATTTGCTCTAGGAAAACTCGATCAAATGACCTTGAGGCACTATCCCATCACGAGCAACCCATTTCACACCTCAAAGGCAAGAAACAACAATAAAAGCAGAGAATCAAGAACTCGCCAAAAGGAGAAATGAAGAGCAGGTAGCACAAGAGTAAAAGAAACTTGATTTCCATTTCTAAACAAAAGATGAGTACAAAGGAGTCCGATACGCATGGACATTCGAACAAGAAGAAGGATTACAAGACTCTCAACTCATCTCCACTCTCTCAATCCTCAAAATCACCAAGAACTCTCCCTAGTTCTTGGGAGGAACACACAAGGGTGGAGGCGGCCTTCTTGCACACAACCACTCTCACCCACTAAAGTCTAAAGCAAAACAACCTCTCCAAAGGCTCTTTTGACTAAAGGAAACCCTAAATCCTTTCCATGTGTTCAAGGAGGCATGCAGCCCCTCACCTCTATTTATAGCCTTTGGCTAACGGGTCTCCAACCCGTTACGCCGGCTAAACCCTAACGGCGCCGTCTCCCGCTTGTGCAACCTTGCGAAATTCCCGTTTCACCCCTCCTGCACCTTTCGGGAAGCTTCCGCGCTTCTTGTCGTCTTCGACACATCCCGACTGTTCTGACCTCTGCGCCACCTGCGCCTAGTCCGGTCCACCGTGTCTCTCCACGACTCCGCCTCGATGTCCTGCAGACCACACAGACAAGAAACACATCAAATAGCACCGCTCGATAACAAGAATTAGCAACATGCCCTAAATACCAAACCACCCAAACCAAACTCAAATTCTATGCCTTGACTGTTTTGTCTGCGCACACGCGGTAGTACCGCCAGTTTCATTGCGGTAGTACCGCCATCCGAGTAATCTAGGTGGTGCAAGCTATGGTAGTTCAAAAAAATCTGGGAGCAGCAGACCGATCCATTTTGATTTCCGCTGCAGTCAATTACTCATCACAAACATGGGAGCACCTCTCACATGGTCTCTCAATCTCCCCCTTGATGCGTATATTGACAAACACGAAAAAGGCATAAAAGTTTGGTTTGAAGAGTCCAACATGGTCCAAATAAAGAAAATAAAGCAAATGACTATGTCGACAGAAGGAATCGCTAGAGCAACTCAAGAAAGAGCAAATTGATCTCCAAAGCTCTAGAAAGATCCCAAAAGACTTTTTCTCCAAAATTCTCCCCCTTTTGGCAATAAACACATCAAGGATGCAAGAGAGAGAATATAACATATTTTGGATAAAATGACTGAAGTTTGTTTATTCTATGCATTTAGAGCCATGAGAATTATCCAAAATGACCATTAAGAATTACATCAAGCCATAACACATAAATATGCTATCTAGATCATGACAAGATATGTATATGCCAGCTAAACCAAAGAGATGACAATCTGAAATGTAGTGCAATTTGTGAGCAAGTCATCAGTAAGCAAAGTCTAGCTAGAGACATCCAAGGATGATGCAAGCCATGTCAATTAAGCTAAGCGGAACCAAGAAGCTAATATTGAGTCCAAGTGGAGTGCTATATGCTCAAGAGTGAAACATTTGTTCAAGTACTTGGTTCTTTTAGTAGCTTAAGCAAATTGAGCACAAGTGACATATTTTCTTTTGAAACTTATGGTCGTTTCCAACCAATATTTTTATCATGTGCTAGATCTCAAGCCTTATGCGACTACTCTAAGTAAGAAGCTTAAGAAGATAGTCTAGGTCATCCAAAACCCCCCTGAGTTCATGCCTAGTGCAATGGCAAGCCGTCTCATGAGAAAGAATTGGTGAGATCAGTTTTTTCGCACAAAAGAGATCTTTTTATTTTTGAAATGATTGTACTAACCTATGCATCATCAAGAGACTAAAACAGCTCAATCTAAGGCTCAAAAGAGATTCAACGCTCAACTCAGCCTACTAGACATGGCATGGATCAAAAAAGATAGCTTAAGAAAGACTAATCTTGAGTGCTAACAAGACAAGTTTTAGTTCAAATTGAGCAATCTTAATTAACTTATCATGGCACAAGCTAGTTTACATATGAAGTCATGATAAATATAGCAAATAAGCACAAGTTATGGCAATGTGTAAAGCATTTTAAGCACGTCATAACAGGATAATAATCAAGGCTCAATCTAGTTATATGACAATGCAGAATGACATGCAGAAAATCCAGCTCCCCCTCAACAAATGATGCAACTTTTAGTTCAAGTTGAGTTATGTCAATGTTAAGCTCCAGAAGCTCCCAAATGAACTCCCCCTGAACCAAAGCAATAAAAACGAGAAGCTGGCAAAGAGATCAAGAAAGACAGTCCTTAAAGCATAGATAACATATAGAGGATACTATTGACTCGGACTAACTCTTATCTACCCCATATGACTCGGGACAACCACTATCGAGAAAACACACACTAGAGAGCAAACACGCACCTGCTCTGCAGGGTGGCCCAACCCTCGCTAGAACATAAAAGAAGTGAGTGAGCTCAACCTAGTGAGATAAGAAACAACTATCCTGAAAGCACAAAGAAGAGCAAGAAGTCTAAGCAACTCAGTAAGAGACACACTCTAACCTATGCTGGAAGGACTAACCCCAATGCACCCGAAGATGCGATGCAATAGTAAGGAAAGCAGAACCATAATAAATATGATAAAGCAATAAAGCCCAAAGCTCCCCTCACAACAGTCCGTAAGGACAAACCACTAAGCTCTCCCAGCAGGTGAAAACCTCGTGCTATCAAAGGCTTGGTGAAGATATCGACCAACGGTGGTCACTCTCACTGGCGGAGCACGATGTCACCCTTCTCTACATGGTCTCGAAGAAAATGATATCTGATATCAATATGCTTGGTCCGAGAATGCTGCACTGGGTTCTTGGCAATGCTAATCGTAGAAGTGTTATCGCAAAAGAGCGGAACACGGTCGATAGCTAACCCAAAGTCCCAGAGTCGAGACCATCCAAAGCACTGGCTGCGAGAATGGCGGCGACAACGTACTCGACCTCTGCGGTGGGTGTGCAACACCGGATGCTTCCTCGAAGACCGAAAAGCGAGAGAAGTGCCAATGAACTAGCGGTGCCGAAGTGCTCTTCCTATCTATCCTCTGACCAAAGAAAGTGCGCATCGAAAAGGCTCTAAGAGATGAGCAGAGGAGGAAGAGTACCAGATACCATAGTCAATGGTAGCTCGAAGGTACCGAAAGATGCGCTTCACCGCCTAGCGGTGAGACACGCGAGGAGAAGCCTGAAACCGAGCATATAGACACACAGAAAAGTGTATGTCCGGTCTCGAGGCAGTGAGGTACAAGAGAGAGCCAATCATACTTCTGAACTCCTTTTGATCGACTGGCTCGCCGTCCTTATTCGGGTCTAGAGCGGGTCAGAAGCCATAGGAGTTGACACAGCTTACCGTCACTCATGTCGAAGCGTCTCAGGAGGTCTCGAGTGTACTTGCCTTGATACAAGAAGGTACCCTCCCGAGTCTGCTTGATTTGGAAGCCAAGGAAAAATGTCAACTCACCCATCATGCTCATCTCAAACTCGGTGCTCATGACATCCGAGAACTGTGAAACTAAAGCATGAGAAGAGCCACCAAAGATAATATCATCGACATAAATTTGGGCGAGCAGAAAGTCATTGCCAAGCCGGCGAATGAACAAGGTCTTGTCAACTTTACCCATCTCGAAATCATGCTTCAAAAGATAGGACTTAAGCCTCTCATACCAAGCTCTAGGGGCTTGCTTAAGTCCATACAACGCTTTGGAAAGCTTAAAGACATGACTAGGGTATTTGGGGTTCTCCAAACACGGAGGTGTCGACATAGACTTCTTCCTCAATGAAGCCATTGAGAAAGGCACTCTTGACGTCCATCGGTAAAGCTTGAAACCCTTAGAAGCGCAAAGGCAAGCGTAATTCTAATGGCCTCAAGGCGAGCTACGAGGGCAAAGGTCTCCTCGAAGTCTAGACCCTCAACCTGGGAGTACCCCTGAGCAACCAGTCTAGCCTTGTTTCGAATGACTACCCCATCCTCGCTCTGCTTGTTCTTGAACACCCATTTGGTCCCAATGATATTGTGACCTCGAGGGGGCTCAACAAGCATCCAGACCTTGTTTATTTCGAAACTCTTGAGCTCCTCATGAATGGCATTGACCCAAGACTCGTCAGATAAAGCATGACAAACGTCTTTAGACTCAAAGGAAGCTACGAAGGCAGAGTGGAGACAGAAAAGTGACACGCCAGACTTGGAGCGTGTGACTCGCTCAAATAGGTCTCCAATCATCTGCTCAGAAGGATGAGATTTTTGGATATGTCTTGGAGGTCCAGGATGAGATGAAGAAGTGGCCTCTACCTCGTGATTTGATGGGGTAGGAACAGAGCCACTAGCTCTAGAGGAAGCTGTAGGCATGGGCTGATCACCTTGAGGTGCGGTGGAAGAAGGCACCTCAATGGGTGGATGAGGGACTGGATCGGGTAGACAACCCTCATCTCCATCATCCTCATCATCCACAAAGATGGTCTCAGACTGCTCTAGTGAACCTGAGATATCGGGCCTAGTCCCCGGACTGGCCTCATCGAATGTCACCTCACAGGTCTCTACCATTTTACTAGACTCGCAGTTCCAGACCCTATAAGCCCGCGAAGAAGTCGAGTAGCCTAGAAAGATCCCATCACAAGAACGTGATTCGAACTTATCTAGGTTTCCAGACTTCAGAATAAAGCACTTGCAACCAAACACACGAAAATGAGAAACACTGGGCTTTCGCCCATATCTCAGCTCGTAAAAGGTGCGGTGCAAGTGTGCCCTGAGAAAAACTCTGTTCGAAACATGGCACGCGGTGGCTATAGCCTCAGCCCAAAACTTCTGCGGTGTAGAGTATTCATCGAGCATCGTCACGCCATCTCGACCAAGGTGCGGTTCTTCCTCTCCACGGCGTCATTCTGCGTGGGACGTGCGGAGAAGAGAGGCGGTGCTCTACACTGCCTCTCGCGAAACTCTCAAAGTAGGAATTCTTGAACGCCGTGCCATTGTCACTGCGGATCGCTCGCAAAGCACCTGGAAGCTCAACAGAAAGTCTACCGAAAAGACCTCGGAAATGTGTAAACGTCTCATCCTTCGAGGCTAAGAAAAACACCCAAGAGTACCTCGAATAGTCATCGACCACAACAAGAACGTACCACTTCCCTCCTGCCGGCGCACTCGATTTGGTCCAAGCTGTGTCCATATGGAGCAATTGTCACGGTGCATCGGTCATAGTGCTGTGTGGACCGAAGGATGAGAAGCGTCAACCATCTTGCCGTGCTTAGGCATGGGCGCAAACAAGATCTTTGACCATCTTGAGTTTCGGCGAGACCACGAATGAGATCGTGGCCGCTAATTCGGGTCAAATGGTCAAATCCAATATGACCAAGTCTCCTATGCCGAAGGAAAGGTCGCGGGACTCGAAGCAAGCAAACAAGAGAGGATCACGGAAGACTCGGAAAAATCAGCACGAAAGATCCTCAAAGCGAGAAAACACGCAAACCGGACTACAGAAGAATCAAGAATTTTGCGGTTGTTTTCTTAAAACTCACCTCAAAGCCGTCATCGGTGGTGAAAGCGGAAAGCAAATTATACTGCAGCTTACTAACCAAGGCAACATCTTTCAAAATGAAAGAATCATTAACGCGCACTGTACCTTTGGCGATGACGCGCCCAGATGAAGCATCTCCAAAGGTGATCGTCTCATCACCTGGAGCTCGGGCAAGGGAAGAGAATCAACGGGAATCTCCGGTCATGTGTCATGAACACCCGGAGTCTACGAGCCAAACCTTTCCCTTCCCGGCCCGGCGAACCTCGTCGGAGTCGGAGTAGAGGTCGCTGTCGCTAATCTCGCCCTCGAGGGCCATGAAGCACATGCCGGAGAAGTCGTCGCCGCTCTTGGGATCTTGGTCACCCGTCCCATCGTCGTTGCTCCGTCCCTCCACCTCGCTGAGGTCGAGGTCGTCGAAGGCGGCGAGGACGCGGTGGAAGAGATTCTTAGCCTTCCCAAAGTCGCGGAATGTCTTCTTGCCTTGCGTCTGAGCTGGGGGCTTCTTGTTGCGGTTCTTGTCGGAGTAGTCATTCTTGCCCGAACTGCCATAGTCTCCTTTGCCCTTCCCCAGCTTAGGGCAGTTTGCTCGAATGTGGTTGGGGCCACCACACTCAAAGCAAATCACTGGTACTCTTCTCTTTCCGTCCCTCCTCCTCTTGTAAGCATGGGAAAACTTCCGAGCTAGGAGGGCCAGCTGTTTATCCTCTAGCTTCTCTAACTGATCATCAGTTACATCACAGAGAGCAGATAGGGAGAACCCGCAAAGAGAATCAGCAGAAGAACCAGAAGCTGAAGTGGGATCTGTGACTAGAGCCATCGACTGAGACTTCGATCGACGAGAGACTATGTCAATCTCGTGAGTCTTGGGCGCGAGTAAAGCGCATCAAGAGTCAGGGTCGAGAGGTCTGTGGTGTCCTTGATGGTAGTCACCTTCATTTCCCAAACCCTAAGATCGAGTGCGGAAAGAATCTGTCGAGCGTTATCCGAGTCGGAGTATGTGAGATCGACGGCTCGGAGGTTGCTCAGAATCTTATGAAAGCGAGAAAAGCACTCGTCAAGGGACTCACCAGCAAGCATCTCGAATTTCTTGTATTCGCTGCAGGCGGTCTTGTCGCACCGTCTTTATTTGGGTGGTGCCCTCATGGTAAGCATTGAGGGTCACCCAAATATCGAAGGCCGACGTCAGGTGAGAGATGCGATCAAATTCGCTTCTGCTCAATCCCTGAATAATGATGTTCCTCGCTCTTGCGTTTGCCTCAACATCAGCCATATTCCCGGCATTGATGTTCTCATCGGCGGGAACAACAAACTGGACCTTGACCTTTCGCCGGATGGCGTAGCCACGAGCACGGATGTAGGTCTCCATCCGGCTCTTCCAGAATGGAAAATCCATCCCATCGAAGATCGGGGGCTTGGTCAAGTACTTGTCCGTCGCCATGGCTCTTGAGACCGGTTAAAGATCTATCAAGAAGAGCTAACCGGCTCTGATACCAATTGTAGGACCGAAATGGCAACAGAGGGGGGGTGAATGGTGCCTTTGAAAAATTAAAATCCTCCCCTCAAGTACTCACACAACAAAAAGAACTCACTGGAAGACACAGATCAAGAAAAGATATCAAATCCAGAGAGCAAGGAAAAATCTGGGTCATTACTGGCGGCGGTAGTCTGCGTGATATGATGATAGTCTGCTGAGCGGAAGTACCGCTGTTGAAAATGCGGTAGTACCTTTGAGCGGTAGTACCTCTCGACGAGCGGTAGTACCGCACCAAGAACAGCACGCGCAGAAAAAAAGAAATCTGAGAAATTCGCAAGATTCTCGGATTCTTGGCTTGGGAAACTTTGAGAATAGCAAGGAAACACTTCCAGAAAGATAAGCCAAGAATCAATTTCAAGATTTATCTAGAGAATCGAGAGGGAAGACAAATACCCGAAAAATACAGAGGGTTCTCCAAAAATCCAAAATTCCATTCCAACTCTGATCCTTTGGCCACGAGACTTTGCAGATATCTTAACAATAGTCACAAGACTCTACGAGCCAAGATTCAAGCCATCATAGAGAAGGAAACAAGGTTTGGAGCAAAAACCCTAGAAATAGGATATGAAGAACAGAGAGAGCCAAAAACGTAAATCTGAGATTAAAACTTGATTTGCTCTAGGGAAAACTCGATCAAATGACCTTGAGGCACTATCCCATCACAGAGCAACCCATTTCACACCTCAAAGGCAAGAAACAACAATAAAAACAGAGAATCAAGAACTCGCCCAAAAGGAGAAATGAAGAACAGGTAGCACAAGAGTAAAAAGAAACTTCAGATTTCCATTTCTAAACAAAAGATGAGTACAAAGGAGTCCCGATACGCATGGACATTCGAACAAGAAGAAGGATTACAAGACTCTCAACTCATCTCCACTCTCTCAATCCTCAAAATCACCAAGAACTCTCCCTAGTTCTTGGGAGGAACACACACAAGGGGTGGAGGCAGCCTTGCTGCACACAACCACTCTCACCCACTAAAGTCTAAAGCAAAACAACCTCTCCAAAGGCTCTTTTGACTAAAGGAAACCCTAAATCCTTTCCATGTGTTCAAGGAGGCATGCAGCCCCTCACCTCTATTTATAGCCTTTGGCTAACGGGTCTCCAACCCGTTACGCCGGCTAAACCCTAACGGCGCCGTCTCCCGCTTGTGCAACCTTGCAAAATTCCCGTTTCGCCCCTGCTGCACCTTTCGGGAAGCTTCCGCGCTTCTTGTCGTCTTCGACACATCCCGACCGTTCTGACCTCTGCGCCACCTGCGCCTAGTCCGGTCCACCGTGTCTCTCCACGACTCCGCCTCGATGTCCTGCAGCCACACAGACAAGAAACACATCAAATAGCACCGCTCGATAACAAGAATTAGCATCATGCCCTAAATACCAAGCCACCCAAACCAAACTCAAATTCTATGCCTTGACTGTTTTGTCTGCGCAAACGCGGTAGTACCGCCAGTTCCATTGCGGTAGTACCGCCATCCGGTAGTACCGCAGTGCAAACTGCGGTAGTTCCGAAAAATCTGGGAGCAGCAGACCTGATCCATTTTTCAGATTTTCAGCACACGAGTCAATTACTCATCACAAACATGGGAGCACCTCTCACGTGGTCTCTCACAATTTTTGTTTCGAACCATCTATAATAAGCACAGATATCACAGACGATTTTTGTTTTGAACCGTATGTGATGTATCACAGAAGGTTTGAAATAAAAACCGTCTATGATAAGCAGGTCATCATAGACTGTTCTTTCCATCACGATGAATTTAGACGACCCATCTTATAAAACCGTTTGTGGTAACTTTATCACTGACGGTTTATATTGAACCGTCTATAATGAGGCGTCTAGGATGACTCTTTTTGTAGTAATGCCACCGCAACCCCGCCGCCTACGCTGATGGAGAACTCTGCGTCCTCCACGCCCTCCTCGCACTTCGCCTGGACGCCATGCTCCCGCCTCTCCTTCGGACCCACCTCACGCACCGTCTACAATGACCGCTTCATCCCCAGTCGCGCTGGATCCAACCTCCCACTCTTCGACCTTGCCCCCTCGCTCTTTGACTATGAAAGGCGACTAGCTGGAGCCTCCATCTCAGCGATCTCCGATTACATCTTCCACCATCTAGCCGTCGGGAGCCAGAATGAAGGACGGATCCAACGGCATCGTCTACGGCGGCTTCAAGTACCAGGCAAGTGAAAGCACCTTCTGGAAACTTCTAATACAATCTCCTGTGACCCCTCTTTCCTCCTCCTCATCTTTTCTTTCCCCTCTTTCAGGTGTGGTGCATCGCCGACATGCGCGCGGACGCTAGGTCCACCACCTTCCTCCCCGGCACCCTCAGCCTCAAGGACGAGAACGAGGTGTGTTTCATTCATGGACTCTACCCCTGCACTACTGCAATTTGATTGGATCTCGAATTCTTTGTGTCCATAGGTGCACTCGTGTGCGACGGATTGTTCTACCACCCCAACGAGATCTGGGACCTCAAGTCCCGCCCCTTCGATCACAAGGTCTTCTCCACAGTCTACACGTCTGGTAAAAAATCCCTTTTTTCTGTGTGGTGCATTGAGCATTGCAAGATGCAAATGAGAAGAGTTTTGTGTGTTATGATGTGAATGGCAGGTGAGAGTTAAGGTGCCTCTGTTTGGAAGATCCCTATGCTGTATGGGAAGTGGAAACGTGGGCATGCACACTACTACAAAAAGAGTCATCACAGATGGTTCGAAACTGTCATCACAAACGGGTTTTTGAACCGTCTGAATTTATGTGTCAGTGATAATCAGAAGTTATCAAGATGGTTTGTGAGCCGTCTGTGATAACTACATAACGGACGGTTTATAACTAGAACCGTCTGTGAAAAATATTATCACAAACGATTCTAGCTACCAATCGTCTATGATGTGTGAGTATCACAGACGGTTGGTATATAGAATCGTCTGTGATACTTCCCCATCACAGACGGTTTTTGGCTCGAGCCGTCTGTGATAATTCTTCACATACGGTTTATACCACAAAACCGTCTGTGATAGTTCATTCTATACGTAAATTTTTCTATTTTTTGGTTAGCCTCGAGAAATGTTAACTATATCATCTGAAAATAAGCAAATACAGCAGCAAACATAGCAACACATTCTATTTTCATTAAGATTAGAATCCGTCATTACAACATTACAAGATATCGAGTAGGTTACCCATAGCACTGCATACATAAGAGAACAATTACAATTTTACAAAGATAAACTTCATGGCTACAAATTCAGAAAAATGCTTACACTACATTAAACTATATCTAAAGCAAGTGGTATGAAATCAATAAAAAGGCAACGAACACAATTTTTAGCTTCTAGGACAAAATCAATAGCTTCTATGATGGCCTTCTTCCTTTCCATCTTGCCATTGCCTTCTTCCTTTCCATCTTGCTTCAAGTGAAATTTCAGTCGCTCTTATCAAACCTTTCCTACCCTTGCCGCGTACAAATGAGTTGGAGTAGTACTGGTGGTATTGGTTCTTCGAGTAGGGAGAGGGGGTTAATAAGGGGCGAGAGGTGGGGAGAACGGTGCCTGCCATTCGATTAGGAGAGAATGGACAGATGGGATCTAGATCCTAGAGGATATGCTGCGGATCGGTGACGTGGTGGGACATCACAGACGTTCGGATTACAAACCGTTTGTGATATCACAAAGACAATATATCGTTATAATATAAATGGCTAGTCTAAAAATATAAAATATCAAAGTTTTATATGGCTTATATATATCCATTTGAAATGTTTCGACGAGATCTACAACTTTGCAGTTGAGGCAAAACCCAAATTCCAAATGGAAGATTGAAAATTTTGGCAAAAACAGAAACCAAAAACTTGCAACACAAATTTGGGGCTAAAGATGGCCGATTTTGAGGGTATGAGAGGGTGACTGGCCTAAGTGGGTCATTTTTTTGGATCGAGCTCGTCGTTAAATGTCTAACGAGTACAAGAACGTTGAAAACGGATACCATATGCAAAAGTTATGCCCATTTCACTGAAAGTGTCTCAAAACTGAATCCTACTCGGACTCAGGCGGGAAATTATGAAATTTTGGGGATTGTAAGGCGGGAAACATATCACAGGCAATTTTTAATACAAACCGTCTGTGATAATGGCAGACATCACAGACAGTTCTTATAAAGAACCGTCTGTGATGTCTGCCATTATCATAGACGGTTTGTATTAAAATCCGTCTGTGAAAATAGCACGAACGGTTATTCGTATGAATCGTCTGTGATACTTGTAGCACATACGGTTCCTAGGAACCGTCGGTGATGTAAGCGTCCAGTTTAGCCTCTTTTGTAGTAGTAGTATATACGTAAGATAAAAGAATATGTTCATGAAACAATTTTAGATCATTTCGTTGAAGTTTTATTGGTAATCCGTTGTAACGAACAGGCATCTTACTAGTTAAATCAAATACCTTAACATACTATGGATGTTATGTAGAACAAATACTTCGTGTCCGCACTGTAAAAACCAATTGTACACGCCTTGATCTTCACCGCAAGTATATATATTCAAACCAAAGTAGAAAAGACTGAATTGTGTTCGCAACTTGTGCTCACTCTTAATTCAATTACTAGAGCCAAAACATCAAAAAGAAAAAAGCTAAAGCAGTAAACCTGATGAAAAAGCCCCTGCAAGTTCATTTATTATTTTTTAACTACGCATTGCGATAGAACTGATCACATCACATAGGATACTTTAATCGGAAGGGGTAAAGCACAGTCGACTGCTTTTGAGCCGAAATTAGTTGATTTTTTCTTTATATGTAATATTTTTACCCATATTTAAAATATTTTTTGTTCATATATGTAACATTTTAAGATATATGTAATATTTCTCGGTGAAAAAATATTACAGTCATCGGAAGAATGTTGCAGACATGAAAAAATGTTGTAGACATGGACAAAAAATGTTGCAGACATAGAAAAAAATATTGCATATATGGGTTTCCCATATCTGCAACATTCTGCCCATATCTACAACATTTTTTCGCCAAAAAATATTACATATATGTAAAAATATTATATACATGGATGAAAACTATTGTAAATATATACGTAAAATGTTACATACATAAAAAAATAACTGTTTTTAGCTCAAAAAATGGTCGAATGTGCAATAGACATCCCTACTTTAATTCCCGGAGGCAAGCAGGCCACTAGAGCGAACGAAGCATTTTTCCTTTATTAATAATATATAAATAGAAAAATAATTCCCATAAAATAAAATTAAACCAAATACGTGCACGTAAGCCAAGCACCAAGCCGTTGCTTCCAAGCCCGGATCGCTGTACTTATTACAAAACACTACACTTTTTCGTGATCTATAACTTTTTTGCAACGTGTCTCACTGAATGCTAATTAAGAGCATGTGTACCCCTAAATACTAAGCTAATCTATAGAAGGGAGAAATTTCTTAGCACAAATAGCTGCTAAGGTTTGCTCCAGTGTTTGCAATCCGGGCTTAACACTCACTCCCACATTCTTTAATCACTCGGGCAGACCGTAATTTGCAACAAGTCTGTCATGCAACGCCTCGAAAATATTTGGCCGCATCCTGAACATGTTGCGGCATCGCTGGCTGTCCGCTAGTTGTGCCGATACCCACTGCCAACCACTAACTGCAGGCATTCTTGCGACCTGAGCGGCCTCTTCGTCAACGTCCGTATCGTCGTCGCAGGACATGACAGCCACAAACTGAAGCACAGGAAAATCCATACCGTCGCCAGCAATCACTGCACACAAACAAACATCGCAATTACTACTCATACATAGAGAATGCAGCAGTGAAAGAAAATGCAGTTCGGCAGCACACAGGCAGATAGGTTCGGCAGCAGAGCAATGAAAATGCAGTTCGGTGGTACACAGGAAAATGCAGTTCGGCAGCACAATGAAAATGCAGTTCGGCAGCACACAGGCAGATAGGTTCGGCAGCAGAGCAATGAAAATGCGTTCAAAAGACACGAAATGCGTTCGACGGTCGGTGAAAAAATGCCATCGGTGCGGTACATCTCGAACGAGCGAGAAAGAATGCATTCGGCTGCAGCTTCATCTCCAGACAGACAGACACATAACAACACAGGCACACAATTGAAACACTGCAAGAATGCATTCGGCAGCAGCTGGGCACACAGGCCTTCCCAGTTCGGCACACAGGCAGATAGGCAGAAAATTGCATTCTAAACACACAACTACACAATGACTCACTAAACAACTAAACACTGCACACAGGCAGTCAGTTCGGCAACAATGTTCCGCAACAATACAACTAAGCACTCAACAATAGAAGTAAACACTGAACAATACAAGATAATAGCTAAACCCACAATAGAACACCGACAACGCTAACACAGTCATCCGTACTCCTCACATCTCCCCTCTTCGTTCCCAAGTACGCCTTATCCAGTTCAGGCGGCCCTCGCTCGTTCGCAGGACAGAGAAGCTGTGGCGGCACTCGGCCTTCATGAAAAGTTGCGTAGCGTAGTAGTGCTCATCGGTTCCTTCGTGGCAACCTGCTTCTTCGACAAGTGTCATCAAGTGACGCACGTCTTCCCTTATGGGGTCTTGCGTCGGGGAGGTCACACTCGTGCCAGAGGCTCGGCTTCCGGACTGCAAGCTCACCTGCGCTTCATAAAGGTCAACAAGGCGCTTGATATTCATGTCACGTGCACTGCGCTTACTTGCGCGACAGCAACTCGGGTGCAAAGGTGCGGGGCATGGCCTCTTGCTACCGGAACTACGGCCCGACGCACCGCTGCCAGGTGTCGACATAGCGGCAGGCATGGTGCTGCCCTCTCCTCCTTGACTTTCATCGTGCTCGTCGATGTCCACGTCGAGGTCGTCCACACCCGGGACGAATGCGTACTCGCTCGTGGTGGTGGTGTTTCCGAACACGACTTCTAGGAGGTCCTCGTCATTGCCGACAATGGCCCTGAACTTCTTCATTTCGGTCTTTCCCTGCAATCAGCGATGTCATATATAACCGGTGTAATGTGAATAGCAGCGCACTTCAAAAGCGAAACTTACTCCACCCGCAGCTGCCCACCAGTCCTCACTCGCGTCTATGCTGCCTGTTGATGGATCGACCCCAAGCCCCGTGGCACGAAGTTTCAAAGTTTTCCATTTGTTGTAATCACGAGACAGTTGCTCCCATTTGTTCTTCATCTGTTTGCTTGTGTATTGCAACCCAGTTCGTTCCGCAAATTTCCGCACAAGGTTCTGCTTGCCCTGCGTGTTCAATTGTGAGAATGGCCGGTTGTGTGCCTCCACCTCCTCGGCACAAACTTGCAAGAACACGTGCGTACTCTCATCGGTCCACAACGCGGGAGCCATCTGCAGGCATCGCAGCCAAGGGCGGTAGTCACATGCCCAAGGTGTGCACGGCGCAAATGTGAACCCGTAAACACTACACAGCCTGCCCGTATGACATACATGCAATGGCTCGGTAGGGACATGGCCATACACGGATATGGCGCGGCGGTCGTCGGCGGAAGCTGCCGTCGGTTCGGCGCAGATCCGGGGAGCTCGGGCGGACCTTCACCGCCGACGGATGGCGGGCCGCTTATGCGCGACAAGACAGACGCCGGGCTGCGACCTTGGTACCTCCCTCGTCGGAGGAGCGGCGAAGCGGATCCGTCGAGATTCCCCAGCCGGATCTGCGGCGACGGGAGGCGAGGCCGCCGCGGATGGGCACGGAGGCACCTACTGGCGACAGGGGATGGCCGAACGGCCAGCAGATCCGGACGCCACGGCCGGCGGCGGCGGGCTGCGGCTGAATCGCGAGAGTGGCGGCGGGCGAGCATTCCACAAAGGGATCAATGGAAGGCTGCAGTTCGATCGATTGGTTTATTGCGGTTTCGGCTCCGGACGGCTTCGGCTCCAGCACACAGCTTCGGCTCTACGCACTGTAGCAGCTCCGCCGAAACTTTCAGCCGAAGCCTCAAGCCGCAGCCGGACTGAGCGCTGCCTAGATTATGAGCTAATCAGAACAGGATGCCGCTTTTTTTTTTGGAGCCATCACGTCGCCGGTTGCATCCGCCCGGTGGGGCCCGTACGTCCCAGTGGAAATAATTAATTAGGCAGACCGTACTTAGAACTTTACATCACTTAGCATTTAAAATAGACGCTAAAATAGACACGTCACCTTTTCTATTTCTATAAGACTATTGTTAATTATTTTTACTTTAACTCTTTAGCACAGGTTCAATTTTTTCTAACTAGCACTAGCTGCTAATGTTTGCTTCAGTGTTTGCAATTCGGGCTTAGCACTCACTCCACATTCTTTATCATCTGTACTAAGAAATTTTTCCCTTCTATAGATTAGCTTAGTATTTAGGGATACACATGCTCTTAATTAGCATTCAGTGAGACACGTTGCAAAAAAAGCTATAGATGACGAAAAAGTAGTGTTTTGTAACCAATTTTACCATTTAGTGAAGGTAATTAAGGGAGGAGGCGTCGGTTAACCATACTACTGATTAATTAAGGGCCGTTCATTTGATTTTTTCAGAAGATTTTTGATTTCTGGTGACTGATTTTTTATTAAAATTACACCGTAACAACTATTACTTTTTTTAAATCATTCAATAAAAAAAATAAAAATATCATTATATCACCACGGACGATGTAAAAAAACTAATAAAGAAAAAATAAAAAAAACCAAAATTAAGACGAATATCACTATATCACCACGGACAAGTTTTAACCACACAAGAGACATTGCGCGCGCAGTAGATCGCTGTCGGCTGCTGCTGTATTTTATTCCCCTGATGGCATGCAGACAAGGGTAAAGGGACATGCCATGTGCCACCTCATCCCTGCTTAAATTTATCCCTCCCCGTTTCTTTTATTCGGTTTTGAAATTACAAAAAAAAAAGAACGCACATACCCACTCACACACGCCAAATGTGCGCCGGTACATATACATGGTACATTCCTAACACATAACTAATCTAAAACGAAGACCTAAAACCTCACGGATATATGATTTGATCACTGAACACATCTACATACGTATTACTCTTACTGTTCCGATACTTCAGCCCATAAGTACAAATGGATACATGATTTGACAACTGAACATATCCACATGTGCATTACTCTTGCTGTCGGATACTTCAGCCCATAGAAAAGGTAAGTACCAACATGGAACGTAGGGTTTGAACGCCGAGTAGGTTGCTCCCGTTGCTTGTGATCACAGCATCAGGGAGCCTAACTGCTACGTGCACCTGGTTTATAAGATGTATTTGTCTGAATGTTCGCTTACAGGTGGGCCCACCTCCTACCGGCAAAGCTCTCACAGTTCCCATTCTCCGTTGGTTTATAAAAACTAGGCGAAAGGGATAGCTTGCACCAACATGAAATGGAAGACTACCAATGTACAGTCCCTGTCTTTTGCTTTGGTCCTCTGGGTTTACCAAGAGCACTCAGCAACACACAAGACTTCTTGATCCAACTTTTCCAGCAGCTAGCAGATCATTCAGGTAGTAGCAAAGTTTCAATTCTTTAAGAATCCAAAGATCAGATCCAGCTTTTCCAACCCAACATGACCAAAAAGAGCACACACATTCATGAGCAACGATGATTAGCAGATAGTTGGCACAGTGTGGCTGGCTGGCTTTGCTGAATCAGGTCAAGTAAACAGCAAAGGTAGATTTCCTTGCAAGGTGTGAGCAATCGCAAGAGTGCAAAAATTGTGCGGCAATCATACCCACAGTCAGAGTTCTTCAGATAGTTGTTTTTTTTTCTCCTTACCCACCCACATCAATATCAATCCTCTGAAATATTTCCAATCAAGTATGATTTTAAAAAGGCGGTCAAGGCGCGAATTATGAGCAAGAATATATGAACTGTTTATATTGGTTGTAGCTGATGGTTTTTGAGTACGGTTGATGGCTTTTGGCTGAAAAAAATATTAGTGGGTGTAAGAAATAGCTTTTAGAAGGAGGGCGTGAGTGGTGGGAAAAATGAGGAAGAGATACGTGTGCGAGACAGTAGCAAGAGGAATGAGGTGTGTGATACGTCCGTGACTCTCTGTCTTAACTTCAGAGCGAGAAAAAAACAAGAGAAGTGAGAAAGTCGCTTCAGAAAGTCAGGTGTTCATGTTTGCTTCTGGAAGCATGTCTGCATCAAGAAAAGGGCGGCCCCCTCTTGCAGTCGTGGTTTTTGAATCTGGGAGCAGGAAGAACACACCAATTGGGAGAAGAAAGCACTGGATTCAGCAACAGGAGCCATGAAAGCAGGATCTTCTGATCCACAATTCAATTGCAAGCTCTCCTGACCTGAATTGCGCGTCTTGTTGTCGTCGAAACAAGAACACTAGCCAGGCTTAGTCTGTTAGTACAAGATTGGACAGAAAAAGGTAATAACACGAGGAAAAGGATATGCATAACACCTTGATGAGAAGAAACACAAGTGTTTGTTTAGATCTTGTGATGATATGTGATGAACATGAGGACAAGGCACTAGCCAGGCTTCAGGAGCGTCGTCGTTGTCGTCATCGAGTTATAGAGGCTCTCCGATGATAGGCTCCATTTCTGGCTGAGGATGTAGGGAGGTGACAGCTACCTTAGCTGCAAATTTGTCCAAAAAAATTTGTGGTTTGGTAGGAGGCACTCATGATGCCATTGTTTTGTCACCAAATACAGATTCAAGAAAGAGATGTACAGTATAATATGAGTGAGATGGCACTGACAATGGCCACTTTCCAGAGGTCTTGAAACCCATAATTGCCCTAATCCCCCTGCTGCTTATCAATGAGCCAGCGACCAATCAAAGTAATCAGCTGCTGGCTGCTGCTGAAAGAATTCATGATAGCCTAATTGCAAAAGCAGACAAGAATGGCCAAGGCTCTGATTTGGACATATAAATAGACAAACTAAACAGCTAAGCTCACCTTGATTTAGACATGTAAATACCTGAAGTTTAGTACCTAAGCTTCTTATTACTACCTGACAAGGCTGGAAATGAGACATGAACAACGTCTTATTCTTACGCAACCGTCTCCGCGGATTCTACCTCGTCATTCTCCTGTGGGCATTGACTCACTCCATAAATGAGAGCTGAATCACTTGTTAAATCACAACAGTTAAAGAACAGTGAGGTACAAAATACATACAGGAACCACCCTATTAGCAATTTAACAGAAGCAGAGTTGTCCCAGGCAAGCTGTACCGGCTGAATTCAGAGGCCTTGGACTTCAGACATGAACTGAACGGATGCAGGAGTTCCCTGTTTGCTGAGGGAGGCCGCCAGTTTGATGAAGCAGGCGTCCAGAGGAGCTGCTTTGTCAGCCAGCCTGAATGCCCCTGTGCAGGATTAATACAAGTGCAGTGCTAAAGTGAGAAAGACAAGAAACAAAACGGTGTCAAACAGCGAGTTCCGATCGACGAATCAAGGAGCAGCCAAATCCGGTTTCTTTGAAAAGTAGCATGTAACATTCTGCTCAATTTGGTGCTATGAAACAAAAGCAGCTAGCAAAAAGGTTTACAAGAGAAGCTCTGTACATATTGCCATCGCCAGCATCAAACGATCAAGACATCAAGGTTTTAGAGAGGAGAAAAAGGCTTTCTAATGTTCAGATAAGATCAGGCATACAATCAGTGCTCAGGTAATGCGGCAAAATTCAGGAGACAACGCATACTACATGAAACAATTGGAGCCACTAAGAAGGATACAGATATACAAGTTCATCCCAGTTAAGATTTTTTTTCTTCTTCTTTTGCGCAGTCATGGGAACAGCGCGAGTGAAATGACAAGGCCTAAACCTGAAAAGGGAGGCACATGAGAAAGTAACATGATTCTGAAGAGGGACAAACTAGAAGAGAGAGACAGAGCCAGATCTTGACTATGAATAGAAATGGTGGACAAGGCGGAAATGCCCGAAAGGGTCACACAAATACGTTTTCTTCCAAAAGATGAACGACAATCAGCGCGCCTTTGCTCTCATCTTGACTATGAATAGAATATGGCTGTATAAGTGAAGGACGATTCACGGCCAGCAATGCAGGCAACAGAGCAGAGTTGCAGTCAGCAGAAGTTGGTCTAAATGCATGCGCATGAAAGAAACGAGAGGAGAGGAGAGAGCCAGGGAGGCAGCGAGGCACGGCCTCTCCGGCTCCGGCGTACAAGAAGCCGGAGGAAGTGATCGGGGGCTTCAGGACCGCCGCATGGTCTTGTCTTTCCCGGAGTGGCACCGTAGCGAGTAGTGAACACCAACAGTAGCATTTCTTCGTTTCTTTTTCTCATTAATTTCTGTTTGTTTGTTTGTTTTCTTCTTGTTTTCGCAATAGCTGTCGTATAAATGCAGAAAGGTTTCATACATTTTTTTTATCTGAGAGAATTATTGATAAAAATCTTTTTTTCTAATATGAATAACAAAATCCCGTTTTCGTTGCAACTCAAAGATCCAAATAGTCCTGAAGTTAAAACGAAAATATTCATTTCTTTATCTAATGCAGAGACAATAACACCGGTCTCCGGGGAAGGACCCGTGATTCTAACGTGGGAGGTGATTCCGTGCACTAAGTATGTAAGTAAATTGCACTACCATTGATATGCATCGAAAGTATGATTCTTCCTACTTATCTCTTGAGTACATCAAAATTAGTGCAAGCTACTATAGGGAGAGAAATTATGGAGTCACTCCTCGTCTAGCGCGCATGTGCTTAGAATCATTGTTAACTTTATTTCAGAAGAAAAAACACACATCGTAAATAAACTGAGAGAACACAGGAGAATTTCTGAATTTCTCTATTCTCTTATTTGCTCCTCATTTCTCTTGCTTTTATCACAAAAACTGGTTACAAACCTTCTTAATATATAGGCTAATACTCCCCTACTAGCATACGTATTTGGACTTCAAGTTGGACACAAGTTCAACTTGAGTTACACACGGAGACGGACTCTACTACGTCTTGAACTCTAAGTCAAGATTATTTCTAACAATCCCTCTCTTAGTTTTGACTTGACATACTCTAGTTTTAGTCTCAATGCATTATGAATTACCAGCCACGCCTCCACATGAAGCGTTCTACATACAAGCCACGTGTAGGAACTCAACTCAACCGGTACGGGTCCATCCAAATACAAAGATTCTAAAACATTGAGACAGTCGGACTCAACTACGACTTACTAAACTCATACTTGACACAGAACGGTGACACATCTCCTCAACGTTCCGATTTCTTTCCACCTTAATTGAGTTTTGACGGCGACACATCTTCTCAACATCCCTGACTCAACTCATCATCAGAGTACTGTTGATTTATCATAGCTGAGTGCTTCAGCAAGAAACGCTTTCTTCATTGCTACAGAAACGTGTTCTGTTGCTTGACCGACGGATGCGTCACACGGACGAGCTGCTGAAATGTGATGACGCGCGGAGCGGATGCCTCGGGAGCGCTGCACGAGACGAGCGCAAAACGGAATCATCGAGACGATTTTTCCAGCGACTCGGTTCTTGGCTAGGCTCTAATATCACTTGTTAACTTTATTTCAGGAGAAAAAAGCATACATCGCAAATAAACTGAGAGAACACAGAAGAATTTCTGAATTTCTCTATTCTCTTATTTGCTCCCCCTTTCTCTCGCTTTTCTCACAAAACTGGTTAAAAACCTTCTCAATATATAGACTAATACTCCCCTACTAGCATACGTATTCGGACTTCAAGTTGGACACAACTTCATCTTGAGTTACATATAGAGACAGATCCTACTATGTCTTTCAAATTCTAAGTTAAGATTATTTCTAACATGATATTATGGTGATCAAACTTGCAAACTTGTAGCTGCCATCATCACGTGGCAACGAAGTAAAGCTTTTGCCTGGAGAATCTTGAGGCCCTGAAAGCCAAAAGGAAAAGTTGATAGATCAATATTGCCTTTTCCTACTACTTCTGATAAGCACGGCAGGCGCTTGATAACGAAGCAGCTGGAAAAATCGTCTGGCGCACGGTGCGCGTTCATGGGGAAGCACCTTTCAATAGACAGCCCAGCAGAAAGAAATGTGTGCGTACTGAATCAACCTGACGAGAGGTGCCTCAGAAAGCAGCCCTTGTTATGAAATGAATGGCGACACATCGTCTCCATTGCTTCACCTTGTGAATAGATGGAGCTTAGCTTTTCCATGACGCCAAAACAAAGAAATCACGTCGGTTTTCCATGCCAAAGCTGCCCTTTATTTTAAGTATCAAGGGTATATTTCATTCATGCTTTACGGACTGGTATTTGTACTGAATGTATAGGTTAAAAGTAGAGGTTTTTACGGTACATTATAATGGTAAGTAGAAAGATAGTAGTAGAAATTAAATCTGATCATTAATTTGTGAGTGCATTCTAGACTTTTACTGCTGAATCTTTTTTTTCGGAGGGCAACAGGAATAACCACTGCTGGTTTGCTGCTGTCTGTCATAAGAGCACGCCGGCCATGGCCGCAGCAACGAACGGAAGTTGCAGCTACTTGCTTCCCGCGGCCTCAGGGACTGAGTAGGAGCACTGCGTGCAGAGAAGCTGAGCTACCTCGTCGGGTACGGCGACAGCTTCCCTTGGTGGGTGCAGCACTGCGGCGCGCCTATCCCCGCGGACGTCGACACCGGCTGCGACGGCTAGGAGTGGCTCGAATCGTCCAAACCCAACCCGAACGTCGCCACAGGCGCGCTCGTGGGCGAGCCGTTCAAGAACGACTCGTATGCGGACAGGCGGGAGAATGTGATGCAGAACGAGGGTACGACGTACAGCAGCGCGCTCATCGTCGGCATGCTCCTCCGTGGCGCAGTCCTCGTTGTGATTTCTCTTGCTCAATTTCTAACCAGCCAATTCCTTGTATACACCAACTCCTTGTGATCCAACTACAACGTACCGATATATCTTTGTTGTTCGAATGGATTAATCAATCACTACTCACTAGGGAACACACGGATCAATTAATGCTAGGATACCATAGTGGTGTATCATTGGAAGAATTTGTTACGGCAAATCGGAGCATACAACGTGGTCGGAAGACTTCGACTGTGAGTACTCGGAAGTGAAGCTTCGACCGTGAGTACTCGAATGAACTGCTCGGATGAACAGTACTCTGCTACAGTACTCGCAGAACAATACTCTGCTACATTACTCGTTGAACAGTACTCTGCTATAGTACTCTTACAACTATGAAGTAACTCTTGCTTGAAGTGGGTTATGACCACGAAGGAATATACTCGAAATGAGTTATAACCACGAAGAAATGAGTTACGACTACGAAGGAACGTACTCGAAGTGAGCTACGATCACGAAGGAACATACTTGAAGTGAGTGATAATCATGAAGACTCGACACTTGTGGATTGCTGGACTCGCTGGAGAATGGTGAACTCACGAGACAACAGTATTTTTGTGCCACCCGGAATTGGTTTGCGGTGTTTTCTCTGTAGATCTTTTATACTGCAAAAAAAATAACTAACCCAACATATCCACCACATCCAGCTCTTCATGACGTGACATCCCACGTCCGAGCTATTCATGACATTCATAAATTTACATAACGCAGTACTAATTCTCCTAACGCACGCACTAACTCACTTAACACACGCACTAATGCAGTACGATTAAGACTACTATAATGTCTATAAGTGCGATGTGGTTAAGTCCAACAAATCACCCCTTAACCATAGCGCACCGGCTTCACCTCGACCACCCTGATCTTTTGCCTCAGTTCGATGAACTTGACGCGACCAAGGGTCTTCGTAAGAATGTCAGTCAGCTGTTCATTTGTTCTGACATGCTTCACGTCTACTTTGCCATCTTCAATGCAGTCGCAAATGAAATGATACCCCGTATCAATTTGTTTGCTGCGATCATGGAGCATAGGATTCTTGCACAAAGCAATTACCGAGTTGTTGTCCATGAGTAGTTTTGCCTTCTTCAGCTCCACACCCATTAGGTCTCTGATGAGCCGAGTTAGCCAGATTGACTGGCATGCTGTTGTTGCTACCGCGACGTACTCTACTTCCCACGAGAATAGCACCATAATTTTCTGCTTCTGTGACACCCAAGTGATCAAACTTGCACCAAGGAAAAATGTCGTACATGTTGTGCTCTTGCAATCGTCTGTGTCACCCGCCAAATCACTATCACTATATCCGACAAGTTCAGGATCTGGCATGCTTTCCCTCATGTAACAGCACCCGAATCCAGTCGTGCCACTCACAGAGCGAAGAATATGCTTCTCTGCGGCCAAATATTGTGATGTTGGTGCCTCCATGTATCTTCTCACAATGCCCACATCATAAGCAATGTCTAGCCTTGTGTTCACAAGCTAGCGAAGACTTTCGATAATGTTGTGGCACTCAGTGGCATTGGCGGTGGCACTGCCATCTTTCTTGCTCAACTTCAACCGATTCTCCATCAGCATTGAGCATGGATTACACCGTGCCATTCTTGCTGCTTCCAAAATCTTGCACGCATTGCTACTCCATGATAGCGTGATCTTCCCGTCTTCTTACTTGACCTCGATGCCCAAATACTAACTTTGCAAACCGAGATCGATCATGCTGAACAGTTCCTTCATCTGGGCCTTGAACTCGACGATATCATCGATGTTTGAGTCGATGATAATGAGGTCGTCGACGTACACCCCCACGAGCAAGAACGTATTACCTTTTCCCGCCGATATACCGCATGCTCGAGTGGACTTCTTGTAAACCCCAGC
Source organism: Bonia amplexicaulis (assembly GCA_036346245.1). Taxonomy (NCBI): domain Eukaryota; kingdom Viridiplantae; phylum Streptophyta; class Magnoliopsida; order Poales; family Poaceae; genus Bonia; species Bonia amplexicaulis. Next base: position 24,713,937 of record CM070737.1, read on the forward strand.
GACACCAAAGTGGCATCAAGCTTCGAGTTCCAGGCTCACGGCGCCTGCCGCAGCCCATATAAGGCCTTGCGTAGCCTTAGCACATCATTCTTATGCTTGTTTTCACATACCCTAGAGGCTGTTGAGCGTACACCTCCTTGACCAGATCACCATTCAAGAATGCGGACTATACGTCCATATGATGTATTTGCCAGCCGTTGTGCATCGCCGGTGCGATTAGCATTCGTACTATCTCAATGCGAGCCACCGGTGCAAATACTTCATCGAAGTCCACCCCTTGTCGTTGTGCATATCCTTTTGCAACCAAGTGAGCTTTATGCTTAACAAGTTACCTTGAGGATCTTTTTTCACCTTGAAGACCCGTTTGAGCCCGATTGCTTGATGACCAGTAGGGAGTGTGGCGAACTCCCAAGTGTTGTTGTCATAGATGGACTTCAGCTCTTCGTTCATGACATGTTTCCATGTTGTATCCAAAGAACCTCCTGTACACTTACGGGCTCCTCTACACCATGGAGACAAAGGTCACCATACTCCACGACTTCATCAGCAGGCTCGGTGTCGTCGATTTGCACCGCTTCAGTTGTTTTGTAGATATTTGACACCGTGCGATATCTCAGCGGCATACCTTCGGAATCACACGATTTGTCAGTCGGTGGTATTGCCCACTGCATCATAGCTCCAGACGATGTTGTGGGCTGGAATGGTTCCACCGCCTATGGTGTCATAGGCATATTCATCCTTGTCGAAGATATAGTGCGATCGACATCCACCAAAGTGTTACTCGTGACATCATACTCAAAAGTAAACATGTCGAGTTCGCTGATGTCAGTCGATGAAGATGATGTTGTCCAGTCACATTTCTACTATTCTTCGAACACGACATCACGTGTCATATAGAGCTTCTTTGTGACCGTCGTAGACACGATAAGCCTTTGAGCCCTCCTCGTATCCGATGAACACCATTGGCGTGGAGCGGTCGAAGAGCTTGGTGACACCAGGGCCAACCTTCTTGACGTGTGCCACACATCCGAATATTCAGAAATAGTAGACTTTAGGCCTCCTCTTGTACCACGCCTCGTACGATGTTACACCGTCCAGGCTCTAAGTCAATGCATGATTCAGGACGTGCACCACCATCTTTACTGCCTCGCCCCAAAACATGGCAGGCATCGCCGTGCTCTTCATCATACTGCGAGCCATCTCCACAACTGTTTGGTTCCGACGCTCCATGACACCGTTTTGTTGCGGTGAGTATGGCGCAGTTTGTATACCGCTTGATGCCCATTTTGTCGCAACAAAACAGTGTCGTGGATCGCCGGAACCAAATAGTTGTGGAGATGGCTTACAGTATGATGAAGAGCAGGACGATGCCTGCCATGTTTTGGGGTGAGACAGTAAAGACGGTGGTGCATGTCCTGAATCGTGAACCAACTCAGAGCCTAGACAATGTAATGTTGTACAAGACGTGGTACAAAAGGAGGCCTAAAGTCCACTATTTTTGAACATTCGAATGTGTCACAGTAGTCATTAAAGTCGATGGAGTTGAACTCCCCTCCACAATCGGTTCAAAATTCCTTCAGCTTGAAGCCAATCTTGTTCTCAGTGATAGCCTTGATCTTCTTGAAGAACTTGAATGCTTCATCCTTCGTCTTGATCATCTCGAGCCACATGAAATGGCTATGATCATCCACGATCAGCAAGATGTAGCGGCCACCTCCTGGTGTGGCTGGTGTAATCAGGCCACATAATTCGCCGTGAGCTAGCCCAAGGCCATGCTCGGCATGGTACATCGAGGTGTATGGGAATGGTGCTCGGTGCTACTTGTCGAGTGCGCATCCGTCACAAAATTGTTCCAGTCGTTTGATGAAGGGCACCCCCTCGACCATCTTCTTGGCACTCAAATCGTGCAGGGCTCAAAAGCTGAGATGACCATATCGCGCATACCAACACCACGCTGTCTCATTCTCCTTCGACATTAGGCATACAGGTGCGGTCAGATTCAAGCCAAGAGTGTTAGCCTATTTCTTGACTAACGCACCCGTGCCAGTAGTACTCGTTCCTAGTTGAAGATGCTCAGCTCGCCATCTTTGATTACAATTTTGCATCCACCCTCCTCGAGTTGGCCAAGACTAATGATGTTAGACCATAGTCGAGAGATGTAGTATACCTCCGTGAGTGCTCGATGCTCCTGGTTTTTGCACTGAAATAGCATAGAGCCTTTTCTACAGCTATCTACCATTGAGCCATCACCGAATTTCACCTTGCCTTTCACGTGATCATCAAGCGAGGTGAGCATGTTCTTGTCGCCAGTCATGTGGTTACTCGCACCCGTGTCGAGGTACCACTCGTTATCGCTTGAATCGACCGGCACCACCATCTCTTTGTTGAGGTACACAGCTTGCATTGTGTCGATGGCCACCTGAGCAAGCTCGTAATGCTTAGCCATCAGCAGCGCCGGTGCATCCTTCTGCACCTGCGCCAAGTTCGCTATTTCCTTGTGCTCGTGACATGGCTTGCGGTAGTCCTTCGAGAAATGCCTGTAGTTGTTACAATTGTAACACTTGACCTTCGTCATGTCACAGCCACCAACAGACGACACAGAATATTTACCGTCGTGGCTACTGTTGCCATGCTCACGACCATGTTACTTGCCGCGGCGTCGATCATCGTTGCTACCTCAATTTTTCTCACCACTAGAAGAGCCTTCGCCATGCTCCTTCTGGCACGAAAGCCACTCCCCTCCATGAGGAGTAGCCGCCCTCCTTGGACACCGGCTTCACCCTCCAGGTCGTAGCGCTCCTCCACTACCCTGAGCCATCCCGTCAGCTCTTAAATGGAGATTGTCTTGAGGTCGACAAGCGTCTCGATGGAAATTGCGACCTGCGAGTACTATGAGGGAATAACACGAAGAAACTTTCTCACCACCCTTTCATCATCGATCTTGTCACCGAGCAGATTAAAGTCGTTGACGACCCCAGTGAGCCGCATCGCAAAGTCATCGACGGTCTCTCCATCCTTGAACTTTATGGACTCGAACTTCGAGCGCAACGTTTGTGCTTTGGCTTTGTGCACGCGCTCAACGCCCATGCGCATTACCTTCACGGCGTCCCATGCCTGTTTCACCATGTTATTGATGGCAAGAGTCAACAACATCTCGGTCAGCACAGCACGCAAGATTGCCGATAATGCCAAGCGATCGTTGCGGTAGTCGACGACGTTTCCAGGCTCAATCAGGTCCCAGAGTCCTTGTGCCTGCAAATTGACCCTCATCAGGAGGGACCAATCATCGTAATTTGTGTGCGTCAGCATGGGGTAGACCACCGTGCCACCTGTCTCCTTCACCACATGTTGCACCACGATCTCGTGGCCTCCATTGTCTCTCCCATCACCGTCTTCATGGACGCGGGCTCTCAGTGGTGGTGGTGTCTATGATGGAGATCTTTATTCATGCTCCGACATCGTGGCAGGATCAACCACTACGCTCGCTCTGATACCACTTGTTGCGGCAAGTCAGAGCACACAACGTGATCAGAAGAGCACACAACGTCGTCGGAAGACTTCAATCGTGAGTACTCAAAAGCGAAGCTTCGACCGTGAGTACTCGAATGAACTGTTTGGATGAACAGTACTCTGCTACAATACTCGTAGAACAGTACTCTGCTACAATACTCGTTGAACAATACTCTTATAACCATGAAGTAACTTGTACTCGAAGTGAATTACGAACACGAAGGAACGCACTCGAAACGAGTTATGACCATGAAGAAACAAGTTACGACCACGAAGGAACATACTCGAAGTGAGCTAGGACCACGAAAGAACGTACTCAAAGTGAGCTACGACCACGAAGAAACGTACTCGAAGTGAGCTACGACCACGAAGGAATGTACTTGAAGTGAGTGACGATCATGAAGACTCGATACTCGTGGATGGCTGGACTTGCTGGAGAACAGTGAACTCACGAGACAACAATGTTTTTATGCCTCCTGGAATTGGTTTGCGGCGTTTTCTCCATTGATCTTTTATACTGCGAAAAAGAAATAACTGACCCGACATACCCACCACGTCCAGCTCTTCATGACGTGCCATCCCACGTCCGAGCTATTCATGACATTCATGAATTTATAAAACACACGTAATAATTCTCTTAACACACACTAACTCACTTAACGTACACACTAATATAGTACAATTAAGACTATTGTAACGTCTGTAGGTGCGACGTGGTTAAGTCCAACAAAATTCAGAGATTTGTATGTGATAAGTTGGTCACTAACAAGAGTAATCGTTAGGAGCTATGTTTGTGTGCTAGTTAATTTGCTCTTTGTTGTTGACAATGAGATCTTTAAACTTCAAAATTATTTCAGCAGATTGAGATCACTCTATTATACATATCCAAATTTACTTGCCTATAAAAACTTAAAAATGAAAGAGTTGCATAGTAAGCAATTATTCAGGAATTCAGAATGCAGTAGTACTTACATCCACAATCTAGGGGTATAATTCCCTCCCAATCCGGAGCATGGTTAAATAATTATAACATTCTCCTTTGTTTAAAGGAACATGGTTAAACCACTTAAAAAAGCCTGAGTTATTTCCTTGACCTTTTTTCACAGCAACAAGTAGAGGTGAAATCTAGGGGTATAATTCCCTCCCAATCGAGAGCTAGATCCGGTCGGGACCGATTTCGGGAAGATATTTTATTATCTGTCTAGATTAGGGGCCGAATTCAGAGAGACTACTATTCGCTAGATCCGAATTTTTCCCACATTATGTCGATTTTTTTTGTTTTATGCCAGATAGTTTCCCATATTGTAATTTGGTAGTTTCCCATATTGTAGGAAGAAGAAGAAAAATTCTAGAAAAGGTTTTTGCGCTTTGAAAGATATCAAAAGACACTAAAAAAATTCCAGAACAATTCACAAAGGTATTTTAGAATATTTGGAGCCCAAATAAAATGTTTTCATATTTTGAAAATGGTTTATTAATTTTACAAGGATGCTTTTAGTCTCGAGGGAAATAGAAAAAGCTTTTATAAATTCCGGAAATGGTTCAAAAATTCAATAATGGATAAAATAATTATTTTAAGATGGAGTTTGAAAATAATTATGTCGGTGTCATCATGTCAAATTTATGTATAAACTTGTGTTGAACTGTACTATACCATTATGTTGATGTGATCGTATATACATGGAGACTTATATATGTACTCATGTTGAAAAATTGAAGCTATAGTGATATGGGTCAATGTATACTCCTTCCTATGTGTGCGCAAGTGCGTACTATCGGACTATTCTATTTGTTCCCAATCCGAATATGCCCTGTGTCCGTATTCCGAATACTTTGAATTCGTATTCGCATCTAGCCTACCTTGTATCCGATAAAAAAATCTAGATTAGGATACGGGATAGACAATATCCAACCCGATTTCACCCCTAGCAACAATCAATAAAAAAAAATCCACCGTAAACTCATAGACCCTCAAAACCACACTCCACACGCCGAAGCGAAACGCATGTGCACACACAAAATGAAGACTGCTACTACCACCGTAAACTCGTAAACATTTCTTAAGAAAATATTTCCAGTATGTATACAAGTAAAAACAGGGAAGCAGCAAGAAAATGGGAGAGCAGTAGAAATCATCAACATCGATCAAGGTTTAAAAAGATGCAAGTACAGTTAACTTTTGTCACACTGAGCCTATTTGTTGCTGTAAGGTCATGATATTAGCTCATCTTACTTTTATTACTCCCGGGGAATTTCTCCGCGCGCAGCGATCCACATCGCCCCGCGCGCCGCTCCGCCCGCCGCGTGGTTGAGGAAAACGCGTACGGTCTGGGGAGCGGTTTTGCGAAAAAGCCCCTATATTTTTCCGAAATTACGTACAAGTCCTTGGTTCTCACGAAAAGGTCCTTGGAATTTTTTTAGCCCCTCCACTTTGCAGGATGGCCTCCCACGGTTTTGGAAATTGCGTACGGGTCCCTGGCAGTTTACGTACAGGTCCTCGGTTTTTTCGAAAAAGTCCTTTGCCTTTTTCGAAAATGTATATTTGCCCCTGTTTTTTTTACAGTCCTCGTTTTTTTCGAAAAAACCCTTTACCTTTTCCGAAAATACGTATTTACCCCGATTTTTTTAAAAAAACTACTCACGAATTATCGCCTCTTTTATTTTGGTACGTACGGTGGCTAGCGCGGCATTGCGCGGCGCCTACGAGGCTAGTAATCTTGGCAGCAGGCCATCCAGTAGAGAACTGGCTATTTCCAAAAGAACTTGAACTCCATTACGTCTTCTTTAGTATAGTAGCAGTACTATTTAAGAAAACTCTCCATAACTAGCTATCGCACGCAGCATATGTTCAGCAGAGTACAGAATAAGCTCGGTGAGTTCTAAATTAGTTTCACTTTATGCAAAGGTTTTTTTTCCTTGTGAAATGAGTCAATAATGTTTCACAGCTCGGCATGCTGCAATAGTGCCAGACTAGGAAGTATCGGCACGTGATACCGGTACGGCGATACAACAATTCTCCAAAATCAGTGATACTACGACATATATCTCTACTATTATATAAAGAGGAGTTAGTGGTCGTCAGTGTGTTCTCCTCTTCCCTCTACAACCACCCAATTTGACCTAGACCGTTCGTCTCTCTCTCAGGATACAACCGTCCACCCTCTCCACTTTCCTCATCTACTCGCGTATTCTGGCTACCCTTCGCTCTCTGTCGCTTGCTCTCCAATGTTTGATGTATGAAGTTGGTCAGACAGTAAGTTTCGTCTCACTATTTTTATGACTCCATTGCAATGTACGAATCTCTAACTAATATTAGGACTACATAGACCAAAGGTAACATAAAGAAATGCAACATGGGCGTCTATTCTCAAACTTCCACGGCTTCTCCTGACACAGCTGGAATCTGTTAAGTTCACAAATGGAGTAACTTTGTCTCCGGGAAAAAAGTAATCTTGGAACGAATGTCTCCGGCAAAGATACTTATTTCTTCGAGCAGGAACTGAAATGTCCTATTGTAGGTTGTGGTACAGCACCCCAGTGGCCCAATCTGAAATTTCAGTTACTAGAACGGGTTACAACTTGACTAGAGAAGCTACTCGCTTCACTCGAAAATCCTTGTCGCCGTGGGAAGCATGCAGTCAATCAGTTTTTTAATGGTTGGATCGATCTCATGAAAATGGAATAAGTAGATTCATCATAAAAAATATTTTCACAACCTCAAACTTTTATAACTATGAGAAATATATTGTTATGCAAAATAATGGCTAAAGTTGCATCTTAGAGACCGTGAGCACTGAGAAGTAAGAAAAAACATCAAACAAATTTTACTAGAGTACGTAGAATTCATCATTATGAATGGTATCAACAATATGAACCGAAAAGTAGCAAGAAAACAAAGGAACAGTTGAGGAGTCACAGATTAATACTAACATACAAATTTACATATCAACTAACTATAACAGTTGACAGGGGAACAGTTAATCCACGTATTTAATTAACTCAGAAACTTATAGAAGTGTGGTTCAGAAGATCACGTGTCACGGTTCATGCAAGTACTGACTCAACGAGCCATGGAACTAACGTGTGGGTTGAACAGAAGTGCATTAACTTGATAATAGTAACTCTTCATAAACCACGGTAGATCTTAACCAAGTTCTGCAAAATATCGAAAGAAGCTGCACACTCGCATGGGCATGAATTCATCAATGAACAACATCCATGGATACCACAAAAAGCAAAAAACTTGTATTGAATTACCAATGAACATAACATTTATGTACTCTACAGGTATCAAAGGCAGAGTAGTATATTCATACTTTCCTCTAATTGCCAACACCAAACAAGAATTCCTGCAAAATTCTAGAGGCCTCTGAAACTTCATGCTTAGTGCTTACTGATCCGGGCACTGCAGTAGAGTTGGTAGGCAAACTAGTTTTCTTTGGCTCTGAACATGGGTGTAATGTGGCTTCTTTTGATAAGCTCTTCTCATCTAACAGTGGAGCTGATCGCTGCCCATTTTGCTTGACAATTTTTTTCCCTTCTGCAGCTTGGGGTCCTCCAAAGTTGTGATGTTGACCGCCATTTGTATACCTATGCTTCTCAGTGGACCAACCATCCTGATGCAGAATGCTGGAATCTGATCTGTCTTTACTGAAAGCAAGAAACTGTACACCCTTTGGAATAGGATCAGATGTTTTTTGAGCATTTACTGAGACGCTGGCAATGTTTTTAAGGATGGAATAGTGTTTGGTAGGAGCAGAGGTTACAGGTTCACCAGTGTACACCGTTGATGCTTTCTGACTACTCGTTTGCTCTCTCCGATTTGCTTTTTCAGACACCAATGGCGCATCAGATTTCTTTGCATCTGGAGTGGAAGGACCTTCTGCAGTTGGCATCTGAAAGAATGCAGTTTGCTTAGTTCACAGCATTTATAGTGGCATTAAAATTTTACACAGGCTATTACACTTCTAAAGTAAATAACAGGAAATGATTTGGCAAATTACGTACCACATGGGAAAATTTGCATTTGTCACCTCTCACACACATTCCATTTTCCAGAAAATTGTGGCAAGGGTACTTCGACAACTCATGATCGTAAGGACAATCATCTCCTTTCAAGCAAGAACCACGTGCAAAATGTGTGCAGGGCTGTAAAAGAGAAAAAGGGTATGAAAACATGGCATACATCAAACTAAAAGGAAAAAAAACTAAACAGTAAGGAAAGGTACAAAAAGAAGTTTGCTGCAAAATACTTGGATCAAGATTAGGGTACAATTTTATGCTTTAGTATTATATGCATAAGGTATTCATATCCTGTGAACAACCATCATTTTGTGCACACTTGTGCAAACCCTTTATTTTTAAGCACCAATAGACATATTTGATCTACCATCTTGCAAAATTTGAAGTTCAAATTTGAAATCGATGATTCTTGAAAGAGGGTTTGTATAGGCATGCACAGAATGCGCTTGTGTGTGGGTGAAACGGATAGGACAACATACACCAATCTCATGCATATGATGAACTTTTATGAAACACATACCTTAGATTTTGTCAAAGGTGTTGTATCATGGGAGAACTTGCAAATATTGCCCTGCAAAGAGAAAAGGAAGAGAATTAGATAGTTTGTTTATGTAAATATCGACAACAAATTTAGTTATCCAGCTTTTATAACAGAAGTTGTTTGCTTATTTACCAAAATAACGTGCCTACCGAAAATAAAATGGACAGCTTTAAATGAAACAATTCAAAATACACATCCTTTGCATTTGATATGGCTCATCACCATATTAGATAAATACAACAACCAGTGTATCTAGAAAGCAGTTTTTTTTTGGTGATGACTACTCCATCACCTTTCAAAGCAAAGACCTGTGATACACAGTTTACAGCACAACACATAAATTCTTGGTCTAAGAGAAGACAAAAGAAAAATGAAAAAGAGAAGCAGCACTAGATGACATCTGTTTCAACTTTCAACTTAAAAACAAGTTAGATGGCCAAAAAAAACTCACCTGCTGGCACTTCCCATGCAAGTAGAAGCGGCAAAACTGAACTACTTTTGGCTTTATAACTGGTTGAAGTTTCAGTCTTTTCACACCTTCGGCTATCCGTTGCTGTGCTCTCTTAACTCGTTTATTTTTCTACATGTCAATAACATTGCAAAGCAAGCTTAATACTTCCGAAGGTAGAAGCAATTAGAATGCTCAATTCAATAAAGTATCAATTGAACTCAAATGGTACTGAGATCAGAACATACCGTCTTCTTAGCCTTCCTTTCCTCAGTCAAATGTCGTTTTCTCTTATTCCCAGGTTTGGTAATCTGCAAAAGATTGTCATAGTAACATATTGAATATCTGTACTTCTGTAGCCAAGCAGAAAATATGAACAGAAAAGAATTGATTGTACTGTATAGCTAGCTCAGTGAGTTTGATGAAGTCATGAAGACAGACACACTGCCAAGGTTATTAAGTCGTAAAGTCGAGTCGAGACGTGATGCTACCGACTTGGAGATTAGTCGTGACTAATCCCGACTAGTCGTCGACTAATCTACTACTACTTGCTTGTTGCTTCTACTACTAACCGCCTTTTATCACCACTACTACTTGCTTGTTGCTTCTACTACTAATTGCCTTCTATCACCACTACTACTTGCTACTGCTACCCAGGCTTAGAGTGGAAGAATACTCGGATCTTGCTCTAGAAGAATGCATCGAAACTGAGTCTAAAACAGAAAAAAAAACTATGATCAAGATCTAAAACAGAGCAGCAAAATAAAGGAAGAAGATGGGAGTAAGTGGAAGAACAAAGCGTCAAACGGATGAAGATCAGAGCAAGATCCAATTAGACGTTCGACTCGCGCTGGCTGACTAGTCGAGGCTAGTCGCCGACTAGTCGGCAAGTCGACCGACTAGCGCAACTAGTCGAGTCGATGGCACTAGTCGGTGCCTGTGTGCCGACTTGTCGACTAATCAACGATTAGTCGCGACTAGTCGCGCGACTTAATAACAAGGCACACTGCTGCATGAAGTATGAGTTTCGTACTTTTCTTAAAGTGCATGGGTAGTATTCTTCTAAGGTGAGGAATTTTCAAGCAAGACATGTATAGTGTGATTAAAAAATATGCTACTGAATTCAGTTAATACGAGGCATCGAATGAGAAGTTGCTAATCACTAGTAAAATAACCAGTCAAACACATAATTAGACACGGTGAAGCAACAAGTGAACAAACATCTAATATGATATATTTGCAACTAATACTGGTTAATCAAAAAGGTGATATATTCAGTACCTCATCATCAGGCAACGGTGTCTTGTTCCAATCCACAACCTCATCATAACTGACTGCTTGCGCCCTGGCAACAGGCATTTGTGCATCATCCTTGATATAACCTTCCTTGTTCAGTACAAGATCACCATTTCCTTTAATATTAGGCACCGAATGCAAAATCCGATTCTGTGCGTCATTGTCACATGATTCATTCTCTCCTGACCCTCTGCTAACAAAGTCCTCTTCTAATCTCTCACCATCTGCATCTTCATCTTCAAGCTCTGAATTGCCAGACTCATCTGCATCCAAATCCTGCATGTCACCCTCAATCTCCCCTTCCTCAAACCCACCACCATCAGCCAACCCATGATCTGAATTGCCCACAGGACTGTCTTCTTCAATCCCACCTCCCAATTCTTTCACCTCCTCAGCAACCTTGCCATCATTCTGCAGGTCGCGTCTGGAAACCCCACAGCTCTGCGCTGACATTGTGCCACCACTGACATCATCAATCAACCCCGAGAAGTCGGTCATCATCACATCAAGCAGCAGCTGTTCATTATCATTTTCGACCGCTACCTGTACGGATTCCTCATCCTCCCTCCCCAGGCAAGCCTTGATCGACCTGAAAGCCTCATCTTCCCCCACCATTCCAGCTCCACTCCGCAACTCCTCAACAAAGGCACCGGTCTTACCGCAGGTGCTTCCCGCAACAACCATCTCTTGTACACCCTCCGCCCGCTCAACCCCGGCGACTTCATGCTCCGGCGAGCCCTGCGGCGCCACGCCCGGGTCGGCAATAGGGTTCGCGGCGGCGCCCCGGACTCCCGAGGGCGCAAGCGTCCCGTGGGGTATAGGGTTTCCCACAGCGGCCTCCTCTTCTACATCCTTCCCCCCATCAAACTCGGCGTCTTTAGGCGGTGCCGAGCCCCCCTGCGGGGGCTCGCCGATAGGGTTCGCGGCGGCGGGCTCGGCTTCCGGGTGCGCGGGGGCCGCATGCAGCGAAGGGTGGATGTGGAGGCAGTGGGAAAAGAGCCGGGAGAGCGTGCGGTAGGAGGCACTGTCGAGATGTGATCGCCGGCGAGTGAGGACAACGGCCGACAGGGCGACGGGGGTACCAGGGGGCGCCGTGTGCGGCGCGAGGGCGTCCTCCATCGATAAGGGGTTGGCTGGGTTGGAGTTAGGGTTTAGGATTCCGAACGGCGGCGCTTCGCCTCGCCGTCGGTGGGAGGCCGTCGGCGGCCACGGCGCGCGCGAGGAGAGGAAAACCCATTGGAACGTGCTAGAATTAGACCTGTCGAAATAGGCGGCACAGCTCTGCCCGGCACAGCCCGTTAAGCACGGCCGGTGGGCCACCAGGGTGGCCTGGCCACCGAGCTAACGGACCGGCCCCGTTCAACCTAACGGGCCAAGGAGGTCTGTTTAGTCTATTTACCATGAAAATTTTAAAAAATATAAGAAAATCCTAGATAATATATAAAAATTTAAAAATACAAAATAAAATTATTTATACTTATAAAATTAACTACATAAAATGATAAAATAAAATTATATAAATACTAAAAAATGAACGGGCCTAATAGGCCATACCATGCTGGACCATGCTCGTGTCGTGTCTGGCCCACACGCTGGGCCTAGGTGGCGGCCCAGGCATGGCCTAGCTCCTCGTGCTGTGTAAGCCTGGCACAATCTGTAGCAGACTATGTCGTGCCCTAGGCCATGTCTACAATACCAGGATATGAGCCGACCCAATAGACACGGTCTATTTGACCACCTCTAGTCTAGACCACACTACTCCAAAAGCTATTAGGCATGGTTATGGACTAGTTTGGGCCTGGTTATGGACTAGTTTGGGCCTGGTGGCCCCGGCTACGGACTGGTTTGGGTCTAAGTTGACTAATGGCTTGCAATGTAAATACTATTCACAGGCTTCGCTGTGATTCCACGCACTAGTGGCTTTCGCGAATCACAATGCATCATAGCACCAACCCATTTTTTTGACTCAACTATAGGCTAAAATGCCTAAATGTGATCAAGATTATCAGAATCAAGATTTTAGATACGGGGCTAGGACCCGCATATCAGTGAAACATCACTTGTCATTTCAGTAAAAAATAGGGCAAATAATCAATTCAACCTATTTAATAATGATGGATCCGGATTGCAACTGTCTGATAGTGATAGGGCCTAGAATAGAGTCAAGCAAGGTTCGAAATCCCGCCGATAATCAGCCGGTTACTGGATTTACCGGTAGATACCGAGAAGCATTTATCAGCCTGATTTGTTTAAATTCAAATTTAAATTTTTAAACATAAAAGTTAGATTCCCTAATGATGCTTATATTGTCTAACACTAATCCAATGTATTAGGATCTCCCGTGCTTGACTTGATAATTTTTGCTATGAATTTTTGAACGTAAAAGTTGGATTCCCTAACGATGTTTACATTGTTTAATACTAATCCAATGTATTAGGACCTCCCGTCCTTGCCTTGATGTTTTTTTGCTATGAATGTATTATGAATTTTCAATTTTTAATTACTCGTAACCGGTTTTTAGCGGTTTTTCGATTTTTAATGGTTTTTCTCCTATTTTTTGGACGTTAACCGTCTAGTTTTTTTGTTACCGGTTTTAAAAACAGTACAAATTCAAATTTTGATATTTAAATTTTAACTGGTTTTTTATAACTGACCGGCTATTGTTATCAGTCCCGATAGGATTTTCTTCGGTTCCCAATTTTTGTACCTGGAGTTGAGCCACCGAGGTGACCTGGCTTGGTCGTAGGCTACATGGCTTACGACCCTTCAAGAAGAGGTAGGTAGCACGAAAACATTCACACCCACAAAAAAGAGGCTGACAACGAAAGAAGGGAAAAGACACAACAAAGAAAAAGGTCTCCGAAGGCACAACTCTCAATTGAAATTTGAATGTTTGTCCCCGTTACTATGGACTTTGTTGTGAAAGAGTCGTTGTGAAAATATATTGGATGTGTCTAGCATCATTTAGATTTTTTTTAATAATTATTTAGATTTAAGACCGTTGAATTAGAGATCCAACGATTCCTTTTTTTGGGAATAGGGAGGATGTTTTTTTGGAGGGGGTGGGAGAGAATTCATGGCCGTTGGATCTCTGATCCAATAGTCACAAATCTGAATGATAGCTAGAAAGAAAATATCCGGATGATGTTTATCAACACCCAAATATATTTTGGACTAACAAATCACAAGATCCACAATTCAAACGAGGGGATCCATCAAATTTATTTTTCATCGTAATCAATTCTAAACTTACATTCTTCTTGAAATATGCTCCTATGTTTTTCTCAACAATGATTTGCTTAATTTTTAAAGCACGATAAATAGTAGATAGATGTTAGTTATCTCTTCATGTGTTTCAAGACACTTCTCTTTTTTTTCTTTTACCAACAGCTTATAGAACAGATTCGTGTCTCTTCTTGGACCCCCACTGTCCAATCCTGGCTCCGCTCATATGGAGACTTGGAGTAGAGCAGTGGACTACTACGGTCCCCTTGATAAACAACGGATCAAGCAAAAAAATTAAGATGAAAAGAAAAAGGGACCATCATACATCCATGACTCCACGTTCCCTTCTATTCTGAGACTGGAAAAACACTCATTTTCTCCAGAGCCATACGCTGTGCGACAAAAGATCAGAAAACTTCAGTATCAAACAATATCACGATACTATGCTCCATCCAGCAGAATTTAAAAGTTACAAGCTATCATTAAACTTTTTACAAACTCCTGGCTTGTATTGCCAGAGAGGGTTGCTATATTTCAGTTCAACGTTCTCAGAACCGACGCTGTTGACAGTAAAGAGAGAGCCCACAAGTAAGATATGTCAATGGAAGTTGGCTAACTGATATGCGAATACCAGATGGCAGAATGTAGTATGAACAATCCACTATTCCACTGGCAGATTCTTCTATTCTTACACCTCTAGTGTTCCACAAACTGCATTGGCTCCACCAGATATGGGCAGTCATCAACCCAATCACAAGGCCTTCCAGTGAACTCCTCAAAGTCGAAGCCAATCTCAGCCTTGTCTTCTTGCCCCATTTCGGTTCCAGGTATTGCATCCAGCTCTTCCCATACATCATCACAAATATGGTCTATGCTCTGAACATTCCACTTGGGCGTGGGCTCGTCTTTCCCAACCGTGCCACAGTCACTGCTCCCTACAGAAACATCAGCCTCTGCCGTAAATGCAGCTTCCATACTTTTCTTCAGTGGCACATCAACATGCTGTTCTTCATTTTCCATCAGCCGCTGTCTTTTTGCAGTGCCTCCTAGCTTGCTCTTCTTCGCATAGTTGAGCAAAACCTGTTGCACAGAAACTGGGTTGCTAAGTACCTTGGCGAAGAAGGTGATTGTCTGCTGTTGCTTTCTTTCATTGATTAGAACCCTCTCCTCCATGGCAATGAGCTGAGATTTACAGCTGCCGTACTGCTGCTTAAGCGTGATGACTTCTGCTCTGAGAGCTACGCTGTCTCTCTTCAAACACTCGACCTCACTGAGAGCCACAGGCTGTCCAAAACAAACACTCGGTCCATTTCTTGGTTTTGATTCAATCTGATGCTTAGAAGCACGCCGCCTCTTGATGTTCTTCAGCAAATGTTTCTTACCAGCTAAAAAGGCTTCATTCGCAAACTCCCACCGATCTGGATTGACCTTTGAATCCCTGCATAGAAATAGCAGGTAGAAGTCAATAACATTTAGAGAACGACAACAATCAAAAGGTCGGTATAGTCAATCTCTCTCACTACCCCATAGCATTGGACCAGTCTCCCAGAAGCTAAAATGCTCAGGCAAGAGACTAGAATACAAGGTTTCAATTTCTTTGTTGAATATTTCAGTTACCAGCCGAAATCAGTGGTTTCCTAATCTGCAATATTTATCTGCGGTGAAAAAGTAGAACAACTTTTTTACAAAAAGAAAAAAAGTATATAGACTATGAAAACATTATGGTGCTGCCATTTAGCACTTTACATAAATAAGCCAAAGAACCCAGAACACACTGCAAGATATAATTACTTGGCCACAAGAACAAAGGAAGTGACCTGTAGCTCATGGAATCAGAAAAGGCCATCAAAAACACAAAACAAGAACAAAGTTCACCTAGTCATGTTACCATCACCTTTAGCTTTTTACAGTTAAAGGTTGGATAGGTCACAAGGTATTTGGTATTCTGGAGTGGTGGAACAGAATTTGAGTATGACATATGAGCTACCTGGTCACTTGTCGTGGCCAGACGCAGGCACATTATCCACTTTATTTTAGGGAATACGTATCATCGGTATCTTAGATTGCAACGTGAACGAACTGAATATATGTGATATGCAACATAGTGGAGCAAATGAAATCTAAGCACATGTGATTATCACAAGACGCCCGAGAATTCCATAGGATGGATGAATGCAACTAAGTGCCATGACTTACGCATTATACAAGAATAGCACCAATGAATTATGAACATTTCAGCTAAAAACATTGCCGACGATACCAATTTTTCATGATAGTGTTGAAATTTCTAATATGCAACAACCTATCTTAGAAAGGGAAACGAAACTGTATAATCGGGGATGGTTCTATACAATTTTAAGGCCTATATTAGCCTTATCGCGCATGATTTAAAATCTGCAAAAGCTTGTCGCATGTAAGGCGCACCCAACCTGTTATCATCGCCACCAATTATGACTAAACAGAATGCCCAATGGAATTCAGGCAGCTCATACACGAAAGGAATTCGCTCAATTAGAATCCAGTCTATTTACCTTTTCCGACACAAACGTCCTGTTCGATCAGCTAAGAGCCCAAGAACGGTTTAGCAATGGAGGAGAACGGATACATCACCAACAGCGGTTTCACAAGGGGCATAAAGAATACGAGATAAGACGATCACCTCAAGAACAACGCACAGAAAGCAGCAATTGGAACCGCGAGAAACATGGTTAAAATCTAACACGAGCAAGCCTCAACTGCGATTGCAGGAACATTTGCGTGTAGGAAGGAGTGTACGGCTGGTGGGTGGGTGATACGTACGTAGGTGTTGAGCTGCCTGACAAAGGAGGAGAAGTTGGCGTGCTTGAAGAAGCGGGGGAGGAGGCCGGCGGCGAGCGCTTGCGGGTCCCACACGACGAAGGAGCTCCCGCCGCCGTCGGGGCCCCACGACACCACCGCGTCGGTGGCAGCGTCCGCCACCATCTCGTACGTCTTGGCCACGAACGGCGCCGGCGCCGCCTGGCCGAGCCCCTCCATCGGGCGCGGCACCAGCGCCGCCGCCTCCCTCTCCCACTCCGCCTCCGGCTTAACCTCCCGCTTCACCACCGCCGCCTCCCACGCCATTGCTCCTTCCCCGACGGCTCCTAGCTCGCTGCTGGCGGTGCGCATCCTCTTGGAGCCGCTTCGCCTGGGGATGAGAGGGCAAACGGAGGAGGAGGAGGAGGAGGAGATCATCTGGCCGTGCGGTGCAATGCGGTGTTGTGTCTTGTGTTGGGGTTTTAGCGTTCGTAAACCGCTTATTAGCTGCCTTCAGGCGAGGCGGTGCCTAGCAGCCTAGGACACGAGCAAAACCTGGTTATAAAAAACCTAGTGCTATACATGATACATGTTCGACTATTTTTTTAAGCAAAATTAGTCCAATTTCATAATATTCACTTTGTTAAGATTCTTGCTTCTATCCACATCCATCTTCATCTCCGGTGAAGATCCGGTGAAACTCCCTGTTGCCTTCTTCTTTGTCTGTCGAAGGTGTCGAGTTAGGATTAGTGCCCGATGGTAGCCATCGAGTTTAGAGGGATGTCGTGGATCGAGGAGGTGGTGGTGCCCCTTAGCTATGGGATTGGAGGAGGGCAGTTGTAACGCCTTCGGGTCCAAATTGATTTAGGTCTAACATCATTCTGGATAGGTCACGCACATATAGCAATCCGCTTGCACTTTCGTCCTCGCTTCGCGCAAAACGGTTAACTGAGGGTACTACCATTGGAGCTCTTAGGCTTATATGTAAGTTCTTCTCAAGCTAAGTTGGTAAGGTGGGACTAACCCACACCCTCATGTGCACACACATATGGGCCATCATGGACCGGGGTGTCACATACACCCCCTCAAAGGACCCAACGTCCTTGTCAGACCAACATACCCACACTGGGGCGAATGATAAGGATATTCTCTCTTGGCACATATCCGTACGTTCAGTGCCAGCATATATGACATGCCGTGTGTCCACTCCAGGCCCACACGCACCATGCGCTATATGCCTGCGCCCCTGACCCGCACACGCCCATGTAACCGCGAGAGTCGGCTCTTATACCATTTGTAACGCCCTAGGGTCCAAACCGGCTTAGGCCTAACCCCATTCTGGATAGGCCACGCACACGTAGCAACCCGCTTGCACTTTCGTCCTCGCTTCGCGCAAAACGGTTAACCGGGTGTGCTACCATTGAAACTCCTAGATTTATATGTAAGTGTTTCTCAAGCTAAGCTAGCAAGGTGGGACTAACTCACACCCTCATGTGCACACACATATGAGTCATCATGGGTCGGTGTGTCACAGTAGTGGAGGCAGCGGGAGCGGCAAGAGCCGACAAGCAATTAGGAGGCAGTGGGCAGTGCTGGTGAATTTGGCGGTGGTTGTTGTAGGAGACTGGAATGAAGGGTGGCGACGGTGGTGGCGGAAGGTTGAGATGCGACATAGGAGGAGAGGAGATGGCATGCATCGGCCACGGGTTTGGTGGTAGACGGTGGATGGGGTCGACGGGGAGCAGGTGAATGAGACGCAAGTGGTGATTTCAGTGTAAGGATGTGGATCTGACGGCGATGAGTCACTGGAGACGGGGAAGAAGGAACACTGGCAGTGAAGGAGGTGGAAGCGGAGCGGCTGAGGAGGAGGAGGGCGGCACCGGCGCCAAGAGGGTGACGGCGGTCATATTAGGGGTGGCAGCGGTGGTAGATCGACGACGGCTGGGAGGGAGTTCAGGGCAGTTGCCGGGAATGAGGGAGAAAGGGATTAGGGTTTGGGGGTTTGTTTATATATTAGATTGGTGGGATGATCTCGTCCGTTGTTTTTTCATTCCATGGTTAAAAAAGTGACTGATTTTGTGAAGGAAAATAGTCACATGATATATAAAATGACCCATAAAAAAATAGAAATGCTATATGAAAGTTGAATAATATTTTTTATTTGGAAATAAGCTTGCACCATCTTTTCGCACTTAGGCGTGCAGCGTGCCGTTGGTAATGATTCAGTTGATTTTGCGAGCTTACGATTTGATCCACGATTCCGTGTTGCATGCATGAGCCCCACCACCAGCGATTAGCGAAGCCATTTTGCCACCGCAGTCCTCTCGCCAAGTGCCCCCTTCGACGAATGTGTGCTCCGCCAAATCCCTGCCCCCCTCTTATCCTTGCATTGAGGAGAGCCGCTAGAGATGCTATCCCAGTCGCTGAAGGCTAGGCGCGCCTCGCCTATGCCGATGAGGCGCCGCTCGACCGCTGGCACGAGCAGGAATTGAGCGGCGGCGCCCGTGAGCACTCTGGAGAGGCGGAGAGGGATCATTGACCTAGATGATTGGATATTGACGGTTGGATCTCCATTCGACGACCTAAAATTCAACTGAAATCGGTGGCGCATGTGTGTCTTTTTGCAATAAAAAAAACACACCAAGGAGAGGAGCCTAGTAAGGATGGATGGTAACCGTGACACGTGCGAGCTCACGATCTAGTGCTCGTGTTACGTGCCAGTTTTGGAGTACTAAAACCGCATGGAACGATGAGTACAAAGGCGCACACGAATGATGGGAAGTCACGCTTCCTTTCGCAAGTAGCAGATCCGCGTCGTCCCACCGCACCGAGACGAGTCCTTCACTGAAAAACATTGGCAGGACGCACGCATACAGAGCTCCACAATGTCTTCAGCCTCACTACACCAGGATAGCCATGGGAGGCTGCAGGTAATCACACTCTCTCTAACAAGCAAAAGGCTCACCATTACCATCCGATGAATCCCAGAACAAAGTTACAACCGCAGGATCAACAATGATCTCAATTCTCAAGCGTAGTAGCACTGACAGAGAGACGACATGCAACTGCAAACAGCAGTCGGTAGCATGTGTACAAAACTTAGCACTAAGAGCTCTGTAAACCATGGATCGCCACAGCTTTCCCAAGTTTATTTAGTGAAATGAGTGTTTGTTTCGAGAAGTTTCGGACGGAATTTCGGATTTCGGACAAAATTTCATCCCTTTCGGAGGGTACCGAAATGTGTTTTATTTGGCTAAACTTTGGCCGAATTCGGCTCTATTTGAAATTTGTTTAAATTTTATTCAAATTTTGGCTAAATTTCATCAAAAATTTGATTTTTTCGTCCGATATTTCGAACGAAATAAACGAAATTTCGGATTTCTCCCTTTCGCTGGTGAACGAATTTTTTTTGCCTCCGAAAGTTTTAACCCTGGTCTCAAGGTGCTGCTTTGACTCTTTACCTCGGCAGTGAGGATGCAGATGCTGCAAGCTCCTAGATGGTCATACAATGGGTGATTCTAAGCTGCGGTAAAGTTCCCAGAGACGCTACGGGTTTTCATTACACTGAAATTCTGTGTCTGCCTTTGGCGATTCTCCGAGCAATCACCTTACGCCCACCCCTGGTTGATTTACTGCGAAGCAAAAAAAAAAAGGATATCAGTGCACTGAAACACAAACAATCAAACCAATACTCTGTTTCCATCACCCCAGCCAAACTAACACCCTGGCGTAATAGGCTTTCGGCATACCAAAATAATTTGGCCCATAGGTATGAATAGGACATCAGAAACAGAAACATGTACAAAAATGAAAGTGGTTTAACTTGAAAACCTAGCATCTTTTTAATGAGCCACACAAGCAACAAAGCACACAGTTCAATTGGGTCACGAGAGAGAGAGAGAGAGAGAGAGAGAGAGAGAGAGAGAGAGAGAAACCCATGGGTTCTTTTCCGCTTGATGGTACTGGGCTGGTAAGTTCTTTTGGGAAGTAGCTGCAGGGGTTCATAAGCAATAGGATCCTTTCCTACAAATAGCAAAAGATAAGCAACATATTAGCTCGCAAGGAAGATGATCCAACTCAGAAAAAAACAATTGATCCTGCTCACCAGATCACAATCACATGCCTAGAAGGTAAATTAGTACTCAGTTCTGTAGCATTCACCAAATGTTATAGCATGACAAGCCACAACATTGGCAGCATATTACGGATTAGAAATATAATAACTAGTTTCTTATTATTTAGATTATTCCTATAAAATAGATAATATTGTATCGTTATCGTTAAGCAATGAACAATCAAGTCTCTAGTCTTTCCCTTCTTCCAAAGTTAGACCTCAGCCTTTATACCACGTTAGGAAAGAGTTTTGTCCGTGGCTAGATGAAGACGAGCACCATACTCTCGGTTCTCGAACCCGTACCTAAGGACCGACTATATCACCTAACAACTATGACACAATTTGATCAGCATTGATCCAAACCCAACGATACAACTAAAGCACGATCCAAATATCCAATGCAGCGAACATTCTACAAGGCACCAGGGAGGAAGTGGGGGCGTACCGTGGTCGATGAGGAACCGGAGAGGGAGGCCGCAGGGGAAGGAGATCTCGCCGGGGAGCGAGCTCAGCCTCGCGACCACCTCCGCGTCGTGGGCGTCCACCGCCGCCGCGGGACGTGCGGCTGGAGCCTGGAGAGCAGCGCCGGCAGAGGGAGCCCGGCACCAAGAAGAGACGGAGACGGGGAGGAGAGGAGCCCGCCCGCGCTAGGGTTTTCGCCGACGCCATCGCCGCGCTCGCCTTCGCCGTCAACCTTAAACCCTAGCTTTCCCTTTCGCCCTTCCGCCTCCTTGGTTGACCTACGGTGAACTGGCCTCGGCCTACGCGGGCCTTACGGTTTGGAGCAAAACCCAGGGAAACTGGGCCCAAGTGAGGCCCAGAAAAATCCAGGCAACTTCTTTAGCTGAAAACAAAACCCTCCTTGTCCCAGTACTGTCGAGCAAGATTGTCAGGTTCGAGATCCTAGCATAAAAAGTCCAATTTCTAGGGATTACTTGTCTGCATCACCTTACATGTTTATGGTCTTTAGGCTTATTGCATGACGTGCTTTCGATCCATGCAGAGATATGCCAAAAAAGAAAAAGAAATTCAGAAATGGGACGACGCGTTTCGCAGGCTACGAAATCACTGCAGATTCAAATGGATGGATGTTTGATGTTTCTTCGCATTTCACAGCAACTTTCACAGGTCAATCCGGGAATCGATCACGCCAGGGACCAAATGGATGTGGCCATCAATCCGTTCTCGATAAACACATGCCCTGAATGACTCGCTAATGCCTCACTGTCTGACGATTAAATGCCTGAAAGAACAGGTAGAAACGTGTTTAGTCTCCGATTGGCTGTAACAGCAAGCAATGATGCAGGGAAAGTTCCCCCTCCATGTTTCATAAATCCATCGACGTAGGAAGCCTTAGCGTCTTGCTACTGGCTAATTAGAAGTAGCAGTTATCTGCCGTTTTGTTCTTCTTTCAATCATATCCTCCTCGTTGTCCCAATTAAAGCACCATTTCTGTCACTTTTCCAGATGTTAATCTCCATTAAGTATTTAAGTGTAAACTTTATAGTGATAAAGGTGAGGGGTTTGGAGCCTAAGTTGCTTGTTTTCTGGAATCCGAACCAGATGTACTTTTCCTGCCCTTTTCGGTGTGTTGGAGGTGATAATTCTGGGGAGTGCATCAGAATTTTTCATCAAACTTACAAGACAAATTCAGATAGTTGCGTCTTACTGCAAGGGAGTCAATTTCTTTCTGAAAAAGGACAAGAGTTTTGCTGATATACTAATAGTTATCATTTTCTGGTATCTGAATGATGCAAGATTTTGTTTAAGGAAGAATCATCTTAGCAAAATATGATTAGTTATGTGAGGCAGCCAGATTAAACAATTGAGGCAGATCAAACTTCCGATATACATGTGAGGTATCTCTGAAGATTCAAGATAAATTATCTGTTCAGTCTGCATTGTGCTGTGCTGTTGAAAGAAGCTAAAGTGTACAAGATAAGGCTAACAAGAGATTCCTTATGTAGCACTTCAAATTCAACTTGCTAACAAGAGATTCCTTGTGTAGCACTTCAAATTCAACTTACATTTTTTTACTTCAATCCAATATACCTGCGCCATGTGTTCACCTTTCTTTTGTGCAACAACCTCTCACTGATAAACATGATTGTGCTGGTTAAGTCAACACAGGATATATCTAAAACCATATCAAAAAGACACAAAACCAATAGCTTTGATTTCATGTTGTTGAGTAAATAAAGAAAAAAAAGAAATGATCAGTTTTATAAGTCATAGCTAGGAGAATAAGAATGAGAAGCTAATGGTTGCGGGTTGGGGTACCCAAATCCGATTGGTTGACATGCTTAAATTGTGGCAACGACTAATAGCTCCATAAAAGGAGGACCATTTTATTCCTCTGCATATCCCATCTCTGTCTCTCTTCTCCTCTCCTTCGCAATTCCTCTTCATTTTCTGATCATATCAAGGAAGTTAGGTAAGATATGCATACATATCATGCCCACATGCTTCTTTATTTGTTTCATGTTGTCTTTCTTCCTTTTTGTTGGTAGTTCTCTTATCTGTTAGTTCAATGATGAGATAGGTGTTGTTTGTCATGGGCTAATGACATAGGTGTTGTTTCTGCTCACCGGGTTAGATCAGTTGCTGTTGTTGTCATCTTGTGCAATCATGCTCTTTTTCTTCATTTGCAACAGGTCTCAGCACATTTTGTTTGGATTCCTCTCAAATTTCAGCAACTATTGCAGATTTGTCTGTATC
Source organism: Bonia amplexicaulis (assembly GCA_036346245.1). Classification (NCBI taxonomy): domain Eukaryota; kingdom Viridiplantae; phylum Streptophyta; class Magnoliopsida; order Poales; family Poaceae; genus Bonia; species Bonia amplexicaulis. Next base: position 24,737,586 of record CM070737.1, read on the forward strand.
ATGAGGCAATAGAGACCATGTTTTAGAACAACTATGGATGGTTAAGTTTTTCTCTATTAGTCCAAACAACAAGAACTAGTAGCAGTTAGATGGACATTGCTGCGTTTGTTGTAGTTTCTGTGATACAAGCTTCATAGTGCTGAAGCATCATGAACTGCATTACTTTTCTTCAGATTAAGATCTGAGGCAACAAAACGATTGATCATTGGACTTGATAAATGGGGATATAGGTCAATGAATTCATTATAACAGATTATGTTAAAATAATATCAAATCAATACAATTAGCATTTAGCTTTCTTCAATCTGCTGCTGGTAGATTGCTTACATTTGCTCCTTTCTACATGGAACTGTTGTAGTGTAAGAGGAAGAACAAAACAAGATGTTTTTTCAGAAGAAGAATTCAAAGAAAGTGAAAGACTCCGATGGATCGCAGAAGAAGGACAAACATAGCCATGGGAAGAACGACTTTTTCGATCGTGCCAAGGGAGGACTTGGTGCCCTTGCAGGAAGCCTCCAGTCAGGAAAGAACGGTTAGTCATGCCATTCTTTTTTAGACATAAATATATTTTCCAGAATGCCGTTCAGCTTGAAATAAAGTCTGTTCTTCCTTTGAGTCCTTCAACCTCTCAAAGTATTTTTCATGACAGAATGTAACTAATAGCGATAGCATGTCAAGGCAGTACGAATGGTTTGGATTTGAAGTTCTGGTTGCTGAAATATGATATATGCATGTAGGTGGATTTTAATTCTCAATTTTAGATGCTTTGCTAATTGCAAGATTGTCTTCATATAGATCTCAAGTGGCTGACATTTTTGTGCACACTTCCTGTATCAAAGAAATGAAAATAGAACAGCTAAATATACTTTTCTTTTCATGATGAGTAATGGGCATACTACATTTGAAAAACAGAAATGATACTTGTTCTGAAAATAGCTCTGTATTAAGACCAGCACAAGGAAAATTCCGATGCCAGCATGAACTTGCTGTTAGATATGCCTATAGTTCAGGGTGTTATTTGTAAAATGTTCTTGTACATATGGCCTTTGGCCCAACTGAATACAAATTATACAAACAGGAAAATTATTCAACATGGTATCGAACCGAGCTTAGGGTTTCGCCGCCGCCGCCGCCGCCCGCCTTCCTCGCCTCTCCTCCCCACGCTCGTCCTCTCTCCCTGCGCGCTCGGCCGCCCGCCCGCCCCGCCTTACGCCGCCGCCGGGTCCTCCCGCCACGGATCTAGGCTTTCGACCGCCGGATTCGGCCTCCCCGCCGACAGAGCCGGTGCCCTCCTTCCCGCCTACTGCCGCCACGCCTCCTGGTTGCCGCCTCCCGTGCCACACCTCCTGGACGCCGCCTCCCACGCCGAGCCTCCTAGCCGCCCCTCCTGGCCGGCACCTCCTGCGCTGACCCTCCCGGTAGCGCCTCTAGGCCGTGGCCTACCAGGCTGCGCCTCCTGGCCAGCAAGGCCACGCCGCCGCCTGCCTCAGGCCCTGTTGCCTGATGCCGCCGACTCATCAGCTGCCTCCTCCCGGTCGTCTACCACCCCGGCTCCGACCCCGCTACCTCGGAAGCTGGCCACCCCTTTCTGGCCACCTCCTCCCTGTCGGCCGCCTCCTCCCAGCTACCTCCTGGATGCCTTCTCCCGGCTACCGCGCCCGAGACACTGCCCCAGGCTCCATCGCCCTGGCCCCAGCCCCGCCTCCTCGGCCCAAACCGGTACCGCCTCGGCCAGCTCCTGATGTTGGTCGCCCTAGCCTTTTTCGGCGTGATCTGCTCTAGATGGCTACTGCCAGTGGCTCCTTTACCATCCCGCTCCCCTCGGTTTGTCTTGATGGGACGAACTTCCGAGAGTGGGCTGTTCACCTAAGGATTCTCCTCAACAGCCAGCGTCTTTGGGGGTGTTATCTCACTAGCGAGCACCCCTTTCTGCCTCGGCCAAAGCAGCCCGTTCCGCCCACTCTTCTTGTTGGTGCGGATCAGGCGGCTCAGGAGGAGGCTACTGCTGCACTAGAGGAGGCTCTAGAGCTCTACCAATCTAAACTGCACACCTACGAGCGATGGCAGAAGGTCAAGGCTCATGCTATCGCCATCCTGGTAGGTAGCATGACCGTGTCCATCTCCATGGATGTGGCGGAGCTGCCAACGACGTAGTAGCTTATGTGGAAGCGCCTCCGAGCTCACTACCAGCCGATGAGTGATGCTCTACATCTTTCAGTTGTGCACCAAGCGCACTCTTCAGTAGCTTGATGCCACCATCGATGACTTCTACCAGCAGATGTCTGCGGTGTGGCGTCAGCTTGCCTCTCTGGGGACGAACGTCTACCGCACTTGCCCCGCTGTGTGCGGCTTCACGCTTCGTCTCTATGAGTTCCTGACGTGTCTTCGGCCTGAGTTCGAGACTATGCGGGCTCAGCTCTTGAATCGCCACCCGCGCCCGAGCTTAGTGGAGGCTCTCACGGCTATGCGTGCTGAGGAGGCTCGTCACTGTGGTGCGGTCGATTCTGTTGTCTTATCGCTTCAAGATGCCACCGCTTGTTTCTTCAAAGACCGACCGTGATCTCTCCTCCAGCTCCCAGTGCACTAGTACCTCCCAGCGCATTAGTAGCTGCTGCTTCTACTGCGGATCTCCACTGCACCTACTGCCAGTGTGACGGCCACAAGTATCAGGACTGCTACAAGTGGAGGAGGGACCAGCGTCATCGGGGTGGACGTCCCCCGAAGGGCTCTGGTGGTTCCTCCCACTTAGGAGCTAGCGCTTATCACCAGGGCTCCTCCAGTGATGCCGCACAATAGCTCCTCTCACTCCTCCAGCGCCTCGGTGTCGGCTTGTCCTTAGACTCCTTAGGATCGGCTCGTGTGACTCTTGCTTCTCAGTAGTCTTCCACGCCTCCGCCTCCTCCCTCGTTAGGTATTCTATCTCTGTGGATCTTGGACTCTGGTGCTTCCTTTCACATGACACCAGATTCCACCCACCTCACCTCGTTGCATCCCACAATTTTCTCTTACACTATTCAAACTGCAGATGGTACCTCTTTCCTGTTGCAGGGTGAGGCACCCTTTCCACTTCCTCTTTCATGTTCCTGCTGTCTCACATGTTCCTCAACTACTATGCAGCTTATGTCGGCTGGTCAGATTACTGATCATGATTGTCGTATTATTTTTGAGTCTAACTCTTGTTCTTTTCAGGACCACCGCACGGGGGCTCTGCTTGGTACTGGCCCTCAGCGCCATGATTCACAACGTCTTTGGGAGCACGACTAGTTCCATCTGCCTTCTGCTGTCTCCATCATCCAGTCAGCCCCTGCCACTACCTCTGCCCCGGCCACGTCTACCTCCTTCGCTCGGTGGCACCATCGTCTTGGTCATCTCTACGGATCACGTCTATCGTCACTAGTTGGTCGTGGTGTTCTTGGCTCTGTTTCTAGGGACACGTCTTTACATTGTATGGGTTGCAAGCTTGGCAAGCAGCTGCAGCTCCCCTATCCCTCTAGTGATTCTATTTCTACTTGTCCTTTTGCACTGGTGCTCATGCTCAAAACGGTGTCTCTGAGCGTAAGCATCGTCACTTACTTGAGACCGTTCATGCTCTCATGCTTGTTTCCTTTGTTCCCCCTCACTTTTGGGTTGAGACTGTTTCACTACTGCTTTTCTCATCAACATGTAGCCTTCCACTGCCCTTCAGGGTTCTACTCCTATCGAGCGTCTCTATGGTCGAGCACCAAAGTACAATTGCCTTTGCAGTTTCAGTTGTGTCTGCTTCATCCTTCTTCCACCCCATGAGTGCACCAAACTGACTGCTCAGTCAGTTGAGTGTGTTTTTCTTGGTTATAGTCTTGAGCATAAGTGTTATCGCTGCTACGACCCTGTTGCTCACGGGATGAGGATATCTCGGGATGTCACTTTCGATAAGTCCCGACCTTACTACCCTCGTTCCACCACCGTCAGGTCCGATTCTTTGGTTGAGTCGCTCTCCTGTTTGACTTTTACTGACTCTCTGCCTTCCGCCACTGTTTTGCTTCATCCTCCACTTTCTTCATCTACCTCTCCTCTGGCTCCACCTCTTTCACCTCCGTCAGAGTTTCCCTACCACTCTTTTATTGAGATTCCACCCTTTCCCCTACACTACTCTCATCGTTCTCGGTCTACTCTAGTTAAGTATCCGTCCTTTCTAGGCCCTGTTCCCAGCTCTTCTTCTTCGCCATCCTTGCTGGGTCCCACTCCGCCTTCTTTCCCCATATACGATCTTTGTGATCGTCACACTATCAGGCCGCCTGAGCACCATGGTTTTGCAGCCACTGCCTCTTCTGAGCCTATGACCTACTGTGAGGCTGCTGCTCACCCTGAGTGGTAGTTCGCGATGTCTGAGGAGATTGCTGCTTTGGAGCGTACTGGTACTTGGGAGCTTGTGCCCCTACCTATGCGTGTCAGTCCCATCACGTGCAAGTGGGTGTACAAGATCAAGACCCACTCGGATGGTTTCCTTAAGAGCTACAAGGCTCGTCTTGTGGCACGTGGTTTTCAGCAGGAGCATGGTCGTGACTACGATGAGACCTTTGCTCCTATCGCTCACATGACCACTGTTCGCACTCTCCTTGTTTTGGCCTCTGTTCAACAGTGGCTTATCTCTTAGTTGGACGTCAAGAATGTCTTTCTCAATGGTGAGTTGCGTGAGGAGATCTATATACAGCCGCCCCTGGGTATTCTATCCCTGATGGTATGGTCTATCGTCTTCGTCGCTCTCTCTATGGGATAAAACAAGCCCCTCATGCTTGGTTTGCCCCGCTTCTCCTTTGTTGTCACTGCCTCCGGCTTCTCCGCCAGTGATCACGACCCTGCCTTCTTTGTACACACCTCTCCTCGGGGTTGGACGCTCGTCCTTCTATATGTCAATGATACAATCATTACTGGCGATGACTCTCAGCACATTGCCTTTGTGAAGAAGCGTCTCAATGAGCAGTTCCTGATGCTAGATTTGGATCTTCGTTATTTTCTTAGGATTGAGATCACTTCTACGCCCTATGGATACTATCTCTCCCAAGAGCATTACATTCAGGATATCCTTACTCATGCTTGTCTCACTGATCAGCGTGTGGTGGATACTCCTATGGAGCTTGCTGTTCACCTTCAGCCTACCGATGATCAGCCTCTCGAGGATCCCACTCGCTATCGCCATCTGGTCAAGAGCCTTGTCTACCTTAGGACCACTCGCCCTAACATCGCTCACCTAGTTCATATCCGCAGTCAGTTTGTCTCTGCTCCCACTCAGCTCCACTACAGTCACTTTCTTCGTGTTCTGCGATATCTTCGCGGGACCATCACTCGTCGCCTTTTCTTTCCTCCCTACAGTTCTTTGCAGCTTCAGGCATACTCTGATGTGACCTGGGCTAGCGATCATTCTGATCGCCGCTCGCTTTCTGCCTATTGTGTTTTTCTTGGCTCCTTGATTGCTTGGAAGACCAAGAAGCAGATTGTTGTTTCCCGCTCAAGCGTTAGGCTGAGTTGAGCACCATGGCGTCATTAACTGCTGAGATCACCTAGCATCAGTGGCTTCTTGAGGATTTTGGTGTTTCGCTTCTGCACCAACTCCTCTCTTGTCAGATAGTACTGGTGCGGTCAACATTGCTCGAGATCCCGTGAAGCACGAGCTCACCTATTGTGAACTAGCACAGCAAGGGCATAATCATCCGCCGAAGGGAGATCGGACGGCGACGACTTGAAGTAGAACGGCGCTAGATGAAGGAGGGCACCGATTGAGGAAGGAACATATCTAGAATAACTGGTCAAGGGGACGATCACATCTAGACTTTAGGGAGTAGGGACTTGTTTATTTATCTTTGCTTGATTCGAAAAGATATAATGCCATCGTTTTTATAGAGATAACTTGACCCCTAAGAAACAATATCTAATTTAAAAAAACAAACTAACTGAAGATAAGTTTCCAAACTAACCAAATCAATCTAATCTCTAATAAAGGAAACTAATCACAGATAAATAGTACCGCGTGCGTAACCGTGTGGATGAACAGTGACCATGCGGATGAACAGTGCCATACACTGCAGTACCATGTACGTAACATTACATCCCTCCTAGTGAAACAGCTCGTTCTCGAGTTGTAGTGGTGGTCATGGTTGAAGAACTTCTACTCTTCGCTGTTAGCCTTCAACTTCTCTAAGAGAGATGGTGCGGCACCGGAAGCCATGATGAGTGGGTTTGATACCAATTGTTGTGAACTAGTACAACAAAGGGGTAATCATCCGTCGAAGGGAGGTCAGACGGCAATGACTTGAAGTAGAACGGTGCTAGACGAAGGAGGGCACCAATTGAGGAAGGAACGGATCTAAAATAACTGGTTAAGGGAACGACCACAGCTGCACTTTAAGAACTAGGGACTTGTTTATTCATATTTGCTTGATTTAAGAAGATACAATACCATCCATTTTATAGAGATAACTTGACATGAACCCTAAGAAACAATCTCTAATTTAAAGAAACAAACTACCTGAAGATAAGTTTCCAAACTAACCAAATCAATCTAATCTCTAATAAAGGAAACTAATCGCGGATCAATAGTACCGTGTGCTACAAGAATCAGCGGATGAACAAGATCAAATGACGTTGCGATCTGCATCGAAACATCACCAAGCTCATTGGAGTAGATACTTCGTACATGTGATTGTAGGTGCAACACAAAGTTGTTGATCTTCAGTACGTGTCTTTGGAGTTTCAGTTGGCTGATCTCTTCACTAAGGCATAGACTAGAGTTTAACATAGCTTTTATCTCTTCAAACTCAGGGTTATTGATCCACTGAATTTGAGGGGGTGTTAGATATGCCTATAGTTCAAGGTGTTATTTGTAAAATGTCCTGGTAGATATGCCTATAGAAGGTTTCAGAGTTGAAATGAACGAAGGGTTTCGCGCCTTGCATATTTCTTCCACATTAGCTGTCCTAGTGGACAGCTGACCATGATGCACTTTTAATATTTTCCTTCTCCCTGACATTTGGAACCGATGGATACACGCTGAAGAGAGGGCAGAAAAACTTCATAAGGATGTGAAGTCAGGCATTGAAACGATCTTGCACAAGGGCTCAAGCATTCTTGAGAAAGCGAAAGAGGAGATTGGGAGTCATTCAGAGGCCAGCCGTTCAACGGGACAAGGTAAATTGCACTCAATTCAGAGTGACTTCAAAGGAAAAGTTCTGCAACTTGCAAGATATCACGAACTTTTTGCATGCAATTGATGTGGTCATCAGCTGATGTTCTATTTCACAAAGAAAAATATGATTTATTAGGGCAGTCCAACTTTCATCTTCCAATTAGATCATAAAAGTTATAGACTGAAACCAACTTTTAGGTGCTATAAAGAAATATGCAGCAGGTAGTACATACTGAAGAGTGGGTTTGCTTCAGTACGAGCAGTCATAACAAAGCTACAATAAACTCTGTAGTGTGTAGTGCAATGGGAAAATGAGCCCCAGCTTTGTCTGACAACTTAGGATGTGATAAATACCACTAGAACATGGATGTAGCTAATCTATGAATCAATAGAAAATTTTCCTTATTAGGTGAGATATCCTTTTCAGATATGGCCCTTTTGAAGGAATTCCACAAGTCATGTAATTAATAAAAAAGTGATGTAACAGATAGTGATTGCAGAAGTTAATTCCAGCCATAATCCTATAGTAGGTCGAATCAGATCATGAGCATGAATCATTAGCACATTTTCAATCCCAATATAATCATATAGTAGGTTGATTCAGATCATGAGAATAAATAATTAGCACATTTGTAATCGGAATATCACACAAAGCGCAAAAAAACACAAAGTGTTCTATAATGATATTGAGATACATTCGAATCTGTGCAACAAACGATCAAACTGAAATTTGACAAGGGCAAAGTGAACTTGAAAATTGGTCAACTAAGTTGCGTAAACAATTTTTTTACAAAACATGATTCTAATAATCAATTTCGATGGTCCAGCCACCAATTTGCAGTTCGTATTTAGCATTCATAGCTTGCAAGAACTGCATTTTTTTTCATTGGCATTTCTTTGCCAGAACAAATCTCCTGGCCTATAGGCTTACTTAGCTTCCAAGTAAAAGCACCTTTATGCACAATGATTCTATAGGATGTTGGGCATGTGTGATTGAGGATGTACCTGATATCATTTTCTAGCTTGCTTTTCTCTATAAAGGGCCATTCATAATCTGAAACCGCGAAAAGAAACTATTTCTAGAGTAAAATACATCTAACCTCAGTACATCTCATATTCAGAAGACCATTGTGAGCTGAATACAGGGATTATCAGAAGACCATCGTGAGCTGAATACAGGGATTCTCTCTTTTTTTTTAAAGACAGTTACAGCTCAAGCACCATGTTCTTGTGTCCGCCTATTGGCCTCCATGTGCCAGATGGTTAGTTGACCTTAATACACACGCATATTGTGCAACCAAATCCTTAATTTAACCCAATTAATCCAACCAAGAAATCATAAACTATATCCTAAATAACACAGAATCCAACTGTTGTCCTATATTCTTTATATTTGATCGACCCAGTTGGGGCAGTGACACTCTGTATAACACAAAACTGCATCGTGCAAGCCATAATGCAAAATCATCTTCGACCAACCACAATGAATGCCTGCAATTTGCCGGTGTCTATTTAGCTGTCACTCTCCTGCACTGTCCTACTAGCTGCCATGTATCATGCGTGATGATCCTGTAGTGTGTGTGTGTGTATAGTATACAAAGCATTAGCCTGGTTTAACCCAGATCAAGGAGCTCCATTAGAGCCTTAACAGAGAGATCCAAACCCAATAACCCAGAATTCTTCAGCTTCTTGTACACGTTGAAAACTTGTGCCTTTTCAGTTTTCTTCAGTTTCGCTTCCCCATTTATTGCAAGCTTCACTGTCCTCCAAATCTGCAGTTTTCAACTGGTAAAGGTCTATTCTTTCTCTGTAGTTTTGATTCAACCAATACGTAAGTTGGGGGATTTTTGTTCTCGCAAGCTTGTGTCTCTTCCTTCCTTTGCTTTGTGTGCATGTTTTTGTAAGGGAATTTAACAATCTTGCTTATTCTTTAGAAGAATTTGATCCTTTCCTTTCAAGTTGATTAGCAAGTGGATAATTCTTTCTCCTACTTTGTGTTGCTTTACTGATGGTTCTCTAATTGGGGTGCTCTGAGTACAGTAGCTAGGGTTTTACTAGAAAAATTGGAGAAAGTGTAACTAGTTAAATATTCTTGATCACTCTAATTTGTTGTTGATTCTGAAGGATTTTTGGTTCTTAGTTTGTTTCCTACGATCATATTCTTTACGGTGTTAGCACCGATGCCTGAATTCTGCTTCAGCCACTCCCAAATTCAGCTCCTGTTTATCTCTTTCTTATGTTCCAAAATATTCATACCTCAAAAGTTGTGAGTTCCGATTTACCAAATCTGCTGTTTTTTTAACTACTCTTAAGGTTCATATGCAAACTTTGTGATTTGCAATTTGTTGATGGCATGACATCAAATGAATACACCATAATTTCCGTGCTCTTGGCATTTGTAATTAGAAAACAATATCTTTTTATGTCAGTTACCTGTTGGTTGTAATCTTAGAATACTTGATCAATTGTTTTGTGATGCCCCTGAACGAAATTGCTAAGTCCAGGCTTTATTCTTTCTCTCTCTCTTAACTATATTATTTTCTCTGAGAAGTATTCTTGCCGATTTGGTAGAGCAAGGAAGTGAAGAAGAAGGAAAGAAGGATATGGAAGCTCTCAGTTCAGTCCTCGACGAGGTGAAGAGTCACCCAGAAGTGATGGAAAAGGTCAAGGAAGAGGTTAAAAGCCTTGCTGAGGTTTTACATCTGGGAAAACATGGTAAATACTTTCTATCTAGCCTAATTTCTAGGAGTAGGACAAACATATTTCTCACAAATATCTGGTTGCTGTATGACCAACGGGCGATTCATAATCAAACAAGGATGCATTGATTTGTCCACTCTCTGATTATTCGCAACCTGATTACAATGCTTTTACAATTTGCATCATCCTTACTTTATGCAGAATCCAAAGAGAGAGAACCTGAGGCTGAGGATAAGGCAAAGGAAGGCGAGACAGCGCAGAACGTCGATCAAAGTGCCTCCGCCGACAAGACCGAAGGCCCAAGTGTCGTGGAGCAAGCTGTGGAAGAAATCCAGGCGGTCGTCGCAGCGGTGCAGCAGCAGCAGCAGCAGCAGCAGACAGCCAGAGCTGAAACTGAAATTCCAATTGAGACTGCTGCTGAAACTTCAGCTGGAGGAGAGAAGCCTGAGGAAGCAAAACCAGAAGTAGAGAAAGATGACCCGAAGAAGCGAATCGATTTCTTCGGGTTCTTCGCCATGCTTTTTGAGAGGTTCTGCTCCCCAGCTAACAAGAAGAAGGACTAAGTGTGGCATGTCAGCTGTGGATTTATTTTTGTGTTCTTGAAGACTGAATGGTGTGCATGGGGTTGTGGATGATGTACAGTTTGCAGTTGTGTGTTATCTTCAGAGTTACGTTGTCTGCTTTTGGTTTTACCCTTAATGTCGATGGATGCATGGCAAAGAGTTTTACTTTATGTAATTCCTGTCACCCTTGCGTACTTGGATCTATTTATGTGAATGAAAATTTTTATTTATTTTAAAAAGTTCACTGTGTTTCAAGAACTGTAATTCCTTTGGTTAAAATGATACTATGGTAGGGTTCGTTGAAGCCTTGCATTAATAAACATTGAACATACATCTCTACCATTTCTTGAGATTGGTTCTTTCGTGGAATCAAGCTGAATAACCTGTTCTATACGCGCACAGATCATGCTGTAGAGAAACTTGATTTCCACAAGCATACAAGGACATTGATATATAGTTTCAAACAGAAAAACAAAACTTGGAAAATCTTACCAAAATGAAATAGAAAAATGTCTTCAGATGATCCTCGCAGTGCCAAAGAAAATAATAAAAAACAATGGAGGCTCTAGAGAATCGATTAATAAATTTTATACGAACCACAGAGTTCACCTTTCATCCATGCAGACCTCTGCTTCCAATAATGTCATTCAAGTTGATGCACAGGTAGAAATGGTTCAGAAAGGAATCTCTAATTACGGTTTTTACTAACATATGCATTGTCGATGTAGAACAATCTCGGATGAAATACTTGCTCAAAGTTAAATATACAAGTAGCACAATAGATATACAATCATATCCTGGTCTACAGCAACTCAACTGAGCGTCATTCTTACAAATACAACAGTTAAGTAGGACTAATCTCCATCCTATGCAACATAGTGATAGGATTTATAATGAGAACTACAACACAAGTAGGCCAGCACTGCTTCATGCGTTACTAGGCGATGGACGAGCTCTTTCTCGGGGAGGTACTCTCAGCAAAGTCTTCATCATGTCATATGTTGTGAAACCGATAGCAACTGAAGGGACGACCTGAAAAGTTCATTTTTTTTTGTAGACAACTCCATACTTCAGATACAGTTTAAAAAAGGAACATCTCTGCCACCCCTATTCCTTAATAATGCCCTTTCCCTTTCGAAACCCAGTCTGGCTTATTACCTTGACATAGTTAAGGCTCAAGCCAGCGAACAGTTGTCTCCACCCCTGGCACCGAATGATGAGCAGGAGGCCCTGAAATGTTCCTCTTATACGGAAGGTATCATTTGCATTTTGGGACTGCTTGCTCTGAACCTAAACACAGGAAAGGTCAGGAGCTAATCAGACGTTGCAATCCAAACTACAATGTGCAGATTATCATGACTGGAATGTGAATTGTACCTGCATTTGCCTTCGGACAACATCCAGTGGATAAGTGAGGGTTTGTCCAAAAAGACCAGCTAAAGCACCACAAGAGAGCTTCAACACGACAGATCTCTTGTAATCTTCTGGAACTCGAGATTTTAGGTCTTCATATATGTAAAATTTTAGGCCAGCGTATGGAAGAATACCGATCAGAGTTGGACCTGACATTGATTAGAAGAACTTTGAACCCGACTGCCATGCAGTGTAATACTATGGCCCAAATACATTTTACATGCATACAGTTCAATACATTTTCACATTTAATACAGTAATAAGCACAATAATGACAGGAATTTCAAATAGAAATTTCAGGATATTCATGTGTTAGCCCATCCTAAGAACTAAAAAGTGATGCCTGATTCTAGATGACATTGAGATATAGAATTGAATATGCCTATTCAGGCATTAACCTGAACTTGTTAAACAGCACCCTTATTATGACATAAAAAAGCTGCGAAAGTGGGCAACATTAGCTGAAGGGGAACCAACTGAGCAGACTAACAGAGATATGACGTGATAATTTGCTAGCCTCACACTAACAAACCACAAATGATGCTTACTCCAACCCATAGCAAAGGAAATGGGGAGATAAGACGTACCTACTCCACGGTACAAAGATCGTGCACCTCCTTCCTTGTAAACAGTTTTAAAAACATCCTTTATACCACTATATGCTGGCTGTCGACCAGAATTTCCCAAATTTCCTAAAGCATTGCCAGGTTGGGCCACATTTGAAACCTAGGAGCAATTGTGAAGAAAATTAATACAAACAACCATGAGCCAATGATTGCTAACAATAATTGATCAATAGCCAGCATCATGTGAACTACTATCGGTGACCAGGGAATTATTCCAATAATACTTCTGGTGATGGAGACTCTTCATTTCATAATTAAAAGACAGAATGAACAACGCATCAACATGGATGTGCAATACCTGGTATGCCAGCTTGGTCCTAGCCAAGTCTAATGGGTAGGTACACAGAACTGCAGTCCCACCAGCAGCTGAGCCAGCCAAGAGATCAACGACAGGCCCTGTACCCACTGATGGAGCAAAATTATTCAGTATCCAGCACCTATACTGCTCATATGTCATGTAATGCAATGCCGCATATGGAACAATCCGAAGCACACTCGCACCATTCCCTCTTCATGAACAACAACACAGCGTCAAAATCAAGATACTAAATTCAACAGGCAAAGCTTAAGGCATTTTCTCCACAGTACTCACTTGTAGAAGCCTCGAATCCCCTCACATTGCCACAGCTTCCTCAAGGATTGGAGGATCCCAAGGGATTGAAATCCTTCAGTTCTCGTCTATAGAGTAACAGCACACATACAGCTCAGCTAGATACTCGTACAATTACCACAAATTTCAAAACAAAAAAGTTCGAACAGTATGAACCTGCAATAAGATCTTAACCCGCTCCAGTGGCGCCACCGCAGTCTTTGCAAATGCACCAGCTGCACCACCAGCAATAAGCTCCTTAGCATAGACCGGAAGCAAGTCCACAGCGCAAGCATTCACTTGCGCGGCCGTTGAGGCTGATGAAAAGGTGGATTCTTGCGAGGAACCCATCTCCCCAACTTGCCGGGCAGATCAGAATATGTAATATGTGCCCTCCCCAGCACTACTAGCATTAACATCAAATCAATTCAGGGCAGAGGGTATCTTTTACAGGGAGGAATCTCGCCAACAATGTCTACAAATTTGGTAATCCAAGTCCGAAAAGCAAATCCCAACCTTTAGTGAGTCTATCGATATCCCCACCACTCGCATTAACAACACAAGAATAGGATAATCTAGGATACGCTAGAATCTTGCACAGTATTTGAGTGCTAATCACCCAAAGAACACAGAACAGAAACCCAATCTTTACCCTCCCAAGTTAAACTGATCATCCAAGAACCAAGAACTGTGCAGTACTCTCCCCAACACCTGCATCAAATTCAGAGACTGCGAATAACCAGGATCTTTTCCTTTCCACAAGCAGATCAGGCAACACAAGCTAGGCTCAAACTGGAGGGCTGCAGACTTCTAGAGCGAGAGGAAACGGGCAGATCCCACAAGGCTCCGGCCTGGCGCTCGCAATCGCAGGAGGGCGAACCCCCTAGCCCATCGGTCTAGCCTCGAAGGGAGGCAGCAGGAGGCGCCGCTCCGCGGGGAGCGGCGGCGGCGAGATCGGAGAGAAGGCTCGCGCCCGAGCTCCCTCGCATCCACCGAATCGCTCCAAGGAACGGGGAGAAGAATACTCATCAATCGCAGAGGATTTGCGGGGGCCGGAGGATTCGATCGAGGGGGGTCGATTGGGGCGGGGAGGAATCGCGAGGAGGAGTTTCTTGTGGTGCGGGGTCGGTGGGGGCGGCGATGCGGATGCGACCTCGAACGAAGTTGTTTCGAAGGGACGCTTGAATGCCTCGGTTACTTCGCGGAAGGGGCGTGCTGTGCTCGCTCGTGCTCGTGCGTGGTGAGCTGTGAGTAGAGGCGGCTAAATGGTCGGCTACTCGGCTAGCCGTATCAACTCGAAGCACTGTACTGTTAAATTCGATCTAGGATAAAATAGCTATGTCGGTCCGATCTGGTATGATGTGATTGGTCGGGGCAGAGGGAATTGGTCTACACTCAGATGTAGAATAGTTGTAACGTGATTTTCATTTTTATTGCCACCTTATACGGTTACGACGTCAACAGTGACGATGTGTGACGATAAAGATGCACGATACACATGATGGTGATCAATTATTGTCGATCGGTGGACTACCGCGCCAACATGTGGACGGCCTCGTGTTATTTTACCATCAATTCCGTATGATGCCGCCATACAACACGGTGGAAGACGGTGAGTAGAGCGGCAGCAGATGGGAGGTGGCGGCCGAAGTTGTTTTACAGGTGGTTGACTGGGACCATGCAGAATGTGGGAGACTTGAAAGCACGATCCCAGACAACTCTGGCCGCCACCCCCGGTTCGCTGCTGCACTACCCTGTCTCCCACCGCGTCGCACGGCGGCACTATCAGAACCGATAGTAAAATGGCACGAGATCGTCCACATGCGGGCACAGTAGCCCACCTATCGGTAGTAATCGATCACCGTCACCTATGTCATGCGGCTTTGCCCCAACCACATCGTTGCCGTCTCCTGTGTCAATGCTGCAGCTGTGTGATGGCAGTAGTAAAAATAGAAATCACATTTATGACCAGATACATACCAAATCTACCACTAGGGGAAATCACTTTTTTACTCACACAATTGTTGTGGCACATGCTGGCTATGTGATAGCGATAGTAAAAAAGCATAGCTCATTTATGTCTAGATATGTATCAATTTACGTTCAGATGAACAGCACGACCTGACCATGACCTACCTGTGCGTGATCCCAGGTGTCCCCACACAACTGCTTGTACGACTATATGTGTACAAATTTACAGCCAGATGGAACTGTTTGTACTATACTGACGAATTTACTAGACACATGTTAAACTTTACTGCCATGCCTAGCTGTAACGCACGTTGGCCATGTGACAATGGTGGTAAAATTGGAAACTACAATTTGTGACCGGATGCATATCAACATCTAAACCGATTTTACTGTAACAATGAATTTACTAGACATGCTATTAGAGTTTACCGATACATCAACCATAGCATATGTTGGACATATGGTGGCAAAAGTAAAAAAGATATCATATTTACGTTTAGATGCATATCAATTTACTGTAAAAATAAACCGTGAGTAGATATGGATAGACGGAGTGTGTGGAACGATGAGGGACGGGCTCGGTCGACCAAGGAGAGGAGGACTGGTAGATAATATATATGTAAGCACGTAAGTACGTCTTAGAGTGGAAGACGCGCAAGAGCAAGCAAGCGCTGACTCGGACGATTCAAAACCAGTATATGGACTAAAAGACAGTTGTACATAAACCCATATCGTAGATGCTCGATCGCGTTGTCTCCTGTCATGTTGTAACGATCGGTCGGTTTCGACTTTCGAGATGGAAATCTCCCGGTAAATTCGATGGCATGTGTATGTATCAATGTATGCCCACTTTTTGGTAGTTAATTATTTTTTCCCACACGGGATAACTTGGATTCCATTACCAAAAATAGCGGAAGAAGTACGTGGTCCAAGTTCTTATGATATACTAACAGGGGCAGCTTAGTTAGACTGAAATAAGTTAGTTTATAACTTATTTTACACTATAACTGATAGTGGCTTATTTAGCGTAGTTAAATTTAAAAATAGAAAAAACATGTTAGCCTATCACGAACAATGCAAACGAATATAGAAAAAGAAAAGGCAAAAAATCTCCAAAAGGCCAAAAGCCAAAAAAAAGACAAAATCGAGGAATAGTGAACTAGAAGCCAGAAGCTCAAGCCCAAATGAGCAGGGCTGGTGGATTCTTTTAGCGTCTTGTTCATATTGATTTCTAAAAACTGGTTTTCTATGTAAATAGCTTTTCTACAGTACATAATTTTCAAATGGAGTATCTTTTCAAATCAAGGTCCACTAGTTGATTATAGTATACATTGCAGTGACTTCATTTATATCGGCCAAAATGGCACACGAGTGTCTCTCTATAAACTTCTCGATAAGTTGTTACTATTTATAAGCTAAAGCCAAAAGGCTAGGTTGTGCCTTATGACTTTTGAATTTTGTCTGTTCGCGAGAGAGTACGAAGAGAGAGATAGTCTCATAGGATTTTGGATAGTATAGCTGAAGTCAGTACAATGTCTACTATAATCAACTTGTACACTCCATCTTAAAAAGGCACATCGTTTGAAATGTAGTTACTATAGTAAAAACAAAAAATCACAAGCAACAAGTCCAAAAGAACATAGCCTATAGCTAGCCACTTACTCACCCGATTTATCTGGAACCTTTGATGCACGGACACGTGCCTAATCTGGCGTATCTGTGTCCGACACCGTGTCAGACATAGATATGACACGGACACTGATCGGACACGTGTCGGTGGCGTGTCAGCTGATTTCTAAATAAATTTTAATTTTTGAAATTACCGACACATGTCAGATACGACGATTATGCGAGTCGGACACAGCACAGGACACAGGCGAGGAAAAGGCCCAGGAAAAGCCCACTTGCGCCCTGTGCCCTAACCCTACTCCCATGCGCCATATCTCCCATTCCCCAGCCAACTTCCTCCAGTGCACTCCTCCTTGCCATCGCCCTGCTCGCGCTGCAGCCTGTCGCCTCCCGCATCTCGCTATCGCCTGAGATTGCTGAGATTGGATAACTGAGATTGTTGTGGATGCTAATATGATCAAGAATTTTATAATAAAACCATGGCATGAGGCTATCAATGTTCAATGAGTTTAGTAAGCTGAAGTTACTTGCTGTTGCTGAAACGAGGTTTGCCTCAGTTGTAGTTATGTTGAAGTGGTTTTGCGTGATCAAGAGGGCACTCCAAAACATGGTGATTAGTGACAAATGGGAGACATATAGAGGTGACAATAGAGAGATGGAACAAACCATTAGAGACCTAGTACTCAATGGAGTGTGGTGGGACAAGATGAACTACATTGTTGAATTCACTGAGCCAATCTATGAAATGATACGTGTGGTGGACACCGACACATCATGCCTTCATCTAATTTATGAGATGTGGGATACAATGATTGAGAATATGAAGAAAGTGATATATAGGCATGAAGGTAAGGAAGAAAATGAGGAGTCCACCTTTTACTCGGTTGTTCAAAGCATATTGGTTGATCGTTGGGCAAAATGCAATACTCCGCTCCATTGTTTGGCACATTCACTTCATCCAAGGTAAACTATAAATTTTCCTTTGCTTTTAGCTAACATTTCATTTTAACTATTCAGATTTCACACATTTATAATCCAATAATCCAATTTTGTTTGTAGATATTATAGTTACAAGTGGATTAACCAAGAAGGTGTTGTTGGCCGTATACCCCCACACAAGGATCTTGAGATTTCACAAATGAGGATGAAGTGCTACAAAAAGTTTTTCCCTGTCCTTGAAGATCTTAAGAAAGTAAAAGAACAATATGCAAGATTTTCCACTTCTTCTAGAGAATTCAATAACTTTGATTCTATTTATGATAGATGGATCCTTGATCCAATAAATTGGTGAGCAAATTATGGACAATCCATTCATGTGCTACAAAGTTTGGCTCTCAAATTGGTTAACCAACTGGCATCATCTTCTTGTTGTGAAAGAAACTAGAGCACATATAGCTTTTATCAACAGTATGAAAAGAAACAAATTAACTCCTGAACATGCTGAAAATTTGGTATTTGTGCATAACAATTTAAGACTTCTATCAAGAAGAATAGAAGCATATGAAATAGGGACAACTAGAATGTGGAATGTGGGAGGAGATAGCTTTGAATCTCTAGCTAGTGTTGGCATTCTAGACGTTGCTCAGCTCTCTCTTGAAGAACCAGAATTACAGTGTGTGTTGTTTCAAGATGAGTCTACTACGATGATCAAAGAAGAAAATAAAGATGAATTTAAAATCTAAGAGTCTCATGCTATCTTTTTATTAGCCTTACTATTAAAAATTTGAGTTTGTGATGTAACTTAAGTTGAACCACTCCTATGTTGACTAGTGGCCACTTGCTTTTGGTTGAACTCGGCATTTAAGTTTCTATGTTCGAACATGGATACTTCTTAATATTTATCGCTTATCATTATTAATTATCAATTGTTGTTGCTCTATTAGTCTATTGCTTTGATTGCTCAAGAATCACATATACATGTTACCTTTGTAGTCTTGCTAATCTAATCATTTTACTTTTTTCCCCAGGTTAATGGAATTCTTATTTCTGGAAATGGTATTCACATCAACAATTGTCGCCATGATTAACAAAACAATTGATGTGGTACATATTCTGAGTATACACTTTATAATTACATGTTTATATTATTTCAGTTTGACAAGCATTGAAGTTGACAGTGCTTTTCTCGTCGAGAATATTCAGCACCAATTACTCCAACGATGGTGGTAGAGATAACGCCAATATAATGACTTTATCATTCTCCTTAATTTTCTTATCTACATAAGTCAGTTGTGTGATAAACTTATTGAAAACATTGATATGACCAACGAACCATGTGCCTTTCTCCATGTGCAACATGTACAGTTACCACTTCAGCATCCATATATAATTCTTTTAAGTTACTCCATAATTTCTTCGGCGAATTCTTCTTAATCACCGAGTAGTTTACCTCATCAGAGAGACATAGACGGATTATACTGACAGCCTTCTACTCCATCGTCTTCCAGTCTTCATCGAACATTTCTTTCGGTTTATCCCCTTCAAGACCATCGGTTCAACCTTGCTAGACAAGGATATCCTTTACCACATATTGTCACATGCTAAAATTTTCTATGCTGTCAAATTCTCCACTTGATTCTATATTGTCGATATCGATCTTGATTTTGTGTCACCTAACGCTTTGTCGACCTTCTCATAAATCAGATTAATTTTATCATGGCTTTGATACCCTTCCTTATATGTAACAGCCCCTAAATCAAATCAGAATTGTAATATACGATACGAGCATGCATGATAATAAGAAATAGAATAGATGGATCCCGTGGAGAAAACCAAAAATAACAACGTCGAAATAATCACAACGAGAGAGAAAGGTTTGGCTAAGCCAACCATAAATTCCTTAAGCACAACCTCAAAAGAAAACAAAGGATTGTCGCTCTTTCACAATCCTCTCGAACCTTTTAGGACATTTAGATCTTTGCCCTATACAAAAATCTAATGCTAAAGAATAATCTAGTCTCTAACTTTCTCATGCGCCCCTTACTTTGGATGAGTTAGTTTGTGACTTAGGTTATGCATGACCATCCCTTATGACTTTATATAGTGCCTCTTAGTTCTTCTCTAAAGAGAAATCGGAATAATAATCCTATTAGAATTTATATAAAAATCTTTGTAGCACACCTCTCTAAATCCTAGTAGATTATGGTAAGAGTCATCTCTTTCTCGATACTAGTTTGGCGCTTTTTAGATGGAACAGTGCAGTGGCAACAGGCAAGATGACGAGTTGATTTGACTTCAGCGTCAATTTGTTCAGTCTTGTTGCTATTGAACTTTGGAGCATGACATCTTCGAAAGTCAAATTCCGCGTCCCTATTCCATCTTTTTGTGTGATGAGTTGTTTGGTGTTGAAACTTGTTTTGTCAACGCTTCTGAAGTTTCCCACTGGTTAGAATGACCAAAGAGCTCCCAAATATCTCAAACTTATCTAATCTTGATGAGTTTTGAGCTTGGAAACTGGAGGTTTGGGTACTTTTCAAGTCTAAATTTTCTTGTTTTGAGTTTGGACATTTGGAGTAGAACCTAAAATGCTCTGTTGTTTCATCACAAAACTCACAATGTTTCAGATTAGCTCTTTGAATCGCCTTTGCTTTGGAAGTTCAACATGGGCTCCTACCAAGTACACCTACCTACCAGTCACAGTTTCCTCATAATGTTGATGTGGTTGCGCACCGAGTTGATCGAGCGACACCTTGAGAAGTACAGGCCATATTGTTGGACGATTACCCTGGATTTGTCCGTCTTGTCACCTGATCTCGTCATCTCAACGTGTCTACGTAGGAGAGATTACCTAAAGCATACGCGTCCTTTCTAACAAGGAACGGTCCAAAATTCAGGAGAACAGGGCAAAGCATTTGGTTTGCATTTCTATCAACCAAAGTGTAGTACATCAACTGAATCATTTTTGCTGGCTCCAAAAACTTGGAAAGCAATAAATTTAAAATAGTGCAGTTCAGAACTTCAAATAGTATTACAGATAGATTTATGTAGTAGCGCAAATAAACCGGAAGACGAACTCCCATCACATGATTGTGGCCAGAGCATGACAATCTCACTTGCATTAGTCTTATTATAGAAATTTTGGATAACAGAGAACATGCCAGAGACAAATCATTATCATAGAATTTGGAGACGCATACAATATAGATGAGTTGCACAAATTTGTGCCACAGGGATACAAGCTCCAGAGTGGAAATGAAATCATGGAGCTGCAACTGGAGGCCTTATTCTGTTACACAGTACAAATGCATATCCCCAACACCAATTTTGACACCCAACATTTGCAGCCAGTGTCTTGAACTGCCTTTGCGCATGCAGTAGGTGTGCTGATGCTAACAAGTAAACAAAATCCTACATGGCATGAGTTTATAGCTGATATTAGAAGACATTAGATAAAAGGAACAGAAAGGTATGACCCTAAGAGGCGGTTTGTGCTGCTTGCAAGTTTTGCGATGCATCAGCAGTCTGGAAGTAATCTTGCAATGCAAGTGTCTCAATTGATTTGTTCTTCAAGCTCTTGATGGCATCCATGGTAGCCCGCGCCCCATCCACGGTCGTGATTATCGGGACCTTGTAGGCTAGGGCCAGCCTGCGCAGTTGGAGGCCATCTTTTGAGTCAAGGGCATCGCCTGAGCTTGTTACCACCATGACCTGTATCTGACCATTCTTAAGCATATCTCTGGCGTTTGGTCGCCCCTCATGTATTTTTAGAACTGGCTCCACTGGGATGCCCTCCAGCTGAAGTACTTTGGCAGTTCCAGATGTGGCAACAATGTTGAAGCCAAGTTCCCGGAACCCGCGTCCAATTTCAGCAAGGTGCCGCTTTGTCAGGTCATTAAGGCTAAGGAACACAGTGCCACTTAAAGTGAGCTTCTGTCCAGCAGCAATCTGTGCCTTCGCAAATGCACCAGAAAACTCATAGTCAATGCCCATGACCTCTCCGGTGCTGCGCATCTCTGGTCCAAGAAGAATGTCACAGCCTTGGAATTTCTCAAATGGAAGAACAGCCTCCTTGACAGAAACATGTTTAGGAACCACTTCTTTGGTAAACCCAAGCTCTGGCAGGGTCACTCCAGACATGACCAGAGATGCATATTTAGCCAACGGATGGCCAATTGCTTTTGAGACAAAAGGGACTGTGCGTGAAGCTCGAGGATTTGCCTCAAGCAGAAACACCTCACCAGAAGTAGTGATAGCATACTGGCAGTTCATGAGCCCACAGACATTGAGACGCTTTGCTAGCTTCGTGGTCCATGAACGGATAATTTCTAAGCACTGGGCTGAGACTGTTCTAGTGGGAAGGGAACAGGCTGAATCGCCAGAATGTACACCAGCCTGCTCAATATGCTCCATAATTCCACCAATCACGACATTCCCAGCTGAGTCAGTCAATGCATCAACATCAATTTCAGTTGCATCAATTAGATACTTATCCACCAAGACAGGCCGCTCCGGATCTACTTGCACTGCAGTTGCAAGGTACTTGATCAATTTTTCATCATTGTACACAATCTCCATTGCTCGTCCACCAAGAACATACGAGGGCCGGACCACAGCAGGGTAGCCTACTTCTGAGGCAATTGACAATGCATCAGACTCGCTTCTTGCAATCCCTCCTTTAGGTTGCTCAATCCCAAGCTCTTCAAGGATTGCATTAAATCTTTTTCTGTCCTCAGCGGCATCAATAGAATCTGGTGATGTTCCCCATATCTTCACAAACCCTGTGCCTGAAGCAGATACCAGCTTATTCTCCTCTAGATAGCGTTGTATAGGAAGGGCAAGCTTTAGAGGAGTTTGCCCTCCAAACTGCACAATTATACCATCTGGGCGCTCCAAATCAATGACATTTGATACATCCTCAACTGTCAACGGTTCAAAGTACAAACGGTCACTGGTATCATAGTCAGTTGAAACCGTCTCCGGATTGGAGTTCATCATTATAGTCTCGTATCCAGCCTGACAAGACAAGGTGAAAAAGATGTCTCATCAACATTATTATTATTATTATCATTATATATACATATATATAGAGAGAGAGCTTATAACAGAATGCAATTGTCTATAAAACTTCCAATGTAACCATGCTGGTTTAACAATAATCCATGGTCATTTATAAGAATATAAACAGCACAATTGAGGAAGAAAATAAAAAAGGAGGAAATAAATGAAGCAGAAAATAAACCTCTTGGAGCGCAAATGAAGCATGACAACAGCAGTAATCAAACTCGATACCCTGGCCTATCCTATTGGGCCCACCACCCAATATCAACACCTTCTTCCTATTAGTTGGAGCTGACTCGCACTCATACTCATATGAAGAGTACATGTAGGGGGTGTTGGCTTCAAACTCAGCAGCACAAGTATCAACACGCTTGTATGTTGGAGTGACACCTAATGCGAAACGCCTCGCTCTCACATCACTTTCTGACGAAGATGTCGCAAATGCAATCTGCTTGTCACTAAAGCCCCTCCTCTTCACTTGATAAAAGTCATCTTTTGACAGCTGATCTAGGTTCATTGAAATAAGGAACTGCTCGACATCCACTAGCTCCTTGAGCTCCGTAAGGAACCATTTATCAATGAAGCTAATTTCATGGATATCTTCAACCCTCATGCCTTTCTTGAAGGCTGCATAAATAGCATGGATACGATCCGGATTAGGTACCCGTAAGCTATATTTTAACTTTCCCCAGTCCCAGTCAAGTTCCTTGATGGGCGCACAACCCCATCCTGCAAAGCCAGTCTCCAATGAACGGACAGCTTTCTGGAAAGACTCCTGGAAGGTCCGTCCTAGTGCCATTGCCTCACCAACAGACTTCATCTGTGTGGTTAGTATTGGCTCAGAACCAGGGAACTTCTCAAATGCAAATCGTGGTATCTGCATAGTAAATACAGTATATTAGCTGAGCTGCATTAACAGTACAAGCACAACTTCCAAATGATGAACGACATGAACATGTCTGAAATATCAACATGGGTTTGTACTGCAAGCAACAAATATGCAGGTTTTCACATCAACATAAGTGATTAGATCATTATTTGCTTCTGCGAGAGCATATTCCAACTTGTAGATGTTTAAATGCAGCAAGAATAGTCAAGTACTATGCTGCGGATAACAAGAGATAATATCTGAGAAAATAGCTATATGATACGTAGCGAAATTTACAGATACAGACAATGTCCTCGATCTATATGATATGTAGAGAAATTTACAGATACAGACAATGTCCTTGATCTCGGGTTATGCTTTACAGATTGAATATCCGGTAGAGGTATGAAGTAGTAATGCAATAATCAGAATAGTCAATATGCAGGGCTCCAAGATACATGCTTAAAATAGGAACACAATTGATTGTGACGTTTTGGGTCCATATTTGACTAATATGTGAACAAGAAGATGCTACGGTTGCTTGGCTAAAATGACAATGAAGCAACACGGAGTAAACCATGCAATAAAGGGTAACAGGATAAGTATATGCTAACAAAACGGTAGTTTGTTTTAAGTCGAATAAACAAAAACCCTGTTGTATTACTAACAGGTAGATGCCAGTGCATATACCACAATTCCTTTAACCTAACATATTCGATACAGACATGGCAGGAAACACAGGATAAGCCATTGGACTTATCCTGTTCAATTATCTTTATATTATACTTACCAAATCATCATTAGCTGTTGCTAAGTGATAATGAGGAGTGCACACAGGATATACAGAATAAGTTCATTATTGTGGTCAAATCTGTGAACAGTTGCGAGTTGCAGCAAGCTTCATTTACACAATTCTTCTAAGTAAGCTAGCATACCCAGGAGTCAGGAGATACACAAGTAGTTCATTTACTGTTGCAAGTTGCAGCAAGCTTCATTTACACAAATCAAAGTAATTTCGCATGATGCTAATTAGTGTGGGATGGGATGCAAACATACCACAATAAACCAAATAATATTGCCCCAAGAAAGAGAAACAGAGATAGAAATCATACCTTTGTGACCACATAGTCAATGGAGGGCTCAAAGCTAGCAGGAGTCTTCTTTGTGATATCATTTGGAATCTGGTCCAAAGTATAACCTACCGAGAGCTTTGCAGCCATCTTGGCTATCGGAAACCCTGTTGCCTTCGATGCAAGAGCCGATGACCTCGACACCCTGGGGTTCATCTCAATCACCATCACCTCCCCGTCTGCAGGGTTCACTGCAAACTGCACATTTGAACCCCCGCACTCCACACCAATCTCCCGGATGATGGCCACCGAGTAGTCCCTCAGCCTCTGGTACTCCTTGTCGGTGAGCGTCTGCGCAGGCGCAACCGTGATTGAATCCCCTGTATGCACGCCCATGGGGTCGATATTCTCAATCGAACAGATGATGACCACATTATCGGCCATGTCACGCATCACCTCCAGTTCATACTCCTTCCACCCTAGCAGGGACTTCTCCACAAGCACCTGCTGCGTGTGTGACGCTGCAAGGCCAGCCCTGCAAATGTCTTCGAACTCCGCCCTGTTATATGCGATGCCTCCCCCAGTGCCACCAAGCGTGAAAGCTGGGCGCACAATCAGTGGGAACTCCCCAATGTGCTCCGCGATGTGGAGGCACTCCTCGAGCGTGGTGCCGACGCCGGAAGGCGGTGTCTTGAGGCCGATTCGGTCCATGGCCTGCTTGAACAGCTGGCGGTCCTCTGCGGCGCGGATGGCGGGGAGGGAGGCGCCGATGAGGCGCACGCCGAGCCGATCGAGCGCGCCGGAGTCCGCGAGCGAGACGGCGAGGTTGAGCGCGGTCTGGCCGCCCATGGTTGGGAGGAGCGCGTCGGGGCGCTCGGCAGCGATGATGCCCTCGACGAGCGGCGGCGTCATGGGGCCGATGTAGGTGCGGTGGGCGAGGCCTGGGTCGGTCATGATGGTGGCCGGGTTGGAGTTGACGAGCACCACCTCGTAGCCCTCCTCGGCGAGCGCCTTGCACGCCTGCGTGCCCGAGTAGTCGAATTCGCACGCCTGCCCGATCACGATGGGGCCCGCGCCGAGAATCATGATCTTCTTGACGCCGGCGAGCTTGCCGGCCTTGGTCGGCGCCGCGGGGAAGCCGCGCACGGTGACGGCGGAATCCTGGGCGGCGGAGCTTGCTCCGTCGGGGGAGGCGGAGAGCGCGCGGCGGTAGACGTCGTGGTGGCGGCGCGGGAAGCGGAGGTGGGAGCGGGAGAGGAGGGTGTGGTGGTGGGCGTGGGATTGGGAGGGGAAGGGGCGGAGCTGGGAGGGGGAGGAGAGGGAGGTGGCCATGGCGGTGACGGCGAGGAGGTGTAGGAGAAGGTTGGGGAGAGAGGCGGCGGCGAGGTGGCGGATAGAAGGCCAAGAGACTGGGAACTAGGGTTTTTTTTTTAGGTAGCAAGGGTTGAACCCCGCACGATCGAGGCCTTTTTATGCTGCAGCTTATAATTTTTGTTGTATGGATGTTGAATTCTAACTCTTTACGAGATAGAATATGAAAAGAGGGACAGTCGTATACGATTTTGACTAATATAATTGAAATCGATACAGTGTCTATAATTAACTTACAGATCTCATCTTAAAAAGACATCTCATAAAATCTACTTACTATAGTAAAGTACAAAAATCAAAAGGTACAAACTGAATCAAGCATTGTAAGTTTCAAATCACAAGTTTTCTACTACCTCCTAAAACAACTCGATCTTTCTAATTTCAAACCATAAAACTAAGGCTAAAACATTATTCCTTGAGTTTTCCGAATTCAGTGAATATCGAAACACGATTTTGGTGCATATTCCGTGTCCAATCTTTTTGCGGAAGTTATAAGTTTGTTTATTATCAATTTCACATCAATATAACAGAAGATAGATAGGCAACAAGCAGCTTCAACTCGTAGTCTGCCGTTCAGGGCAAAAAAAACTAGCGACAAGGACACTGCCTCTTTCGTAATTTTTCTATACATCATCCACCTTTAATTTTCACATACTCTAATATGAGTCCGACCACCTCGTGATATCCTTGATTGCCTGAACCTCAGATTTTTCCCTCCTAGTTTCGGTCCTCCTCGTCAGCGATCATTACCGTCTTCACGCCCAATCTACATATGCAAAGACCAAAGAATTTTTCTCCAATATAAGTTCTTTCCAACTTGACCTACATCAGTCCACACCGGCATAACACACTCTTACCCATCAATAAACACGAACCAGATTATCCACGATCTCAATATCCACGCTTTCTAAAAATCAACCTTAGACTACCCAGTAAAACAGGTTAGATCACCATACCCAGGCCGGTCGAACCGCTGGTCCAACAGACACGAGTACTCGAGATATTTGAAAATTACAAGAATTGAAACACTCGAAGCCTATGAGTACCGACCATGAAGCTTACGACAACCAATCGCAAAACCTACGACTACCGATCACAAAGTCTACGATAATCGATCGCGAAGTCTATGACAACCGATCACAAAGTCTACGACAACCAATTGCGAAGCCTACAACAACCGACCATGTACTGTAGCTACCGACCACCTACTAGGTACTGTAGCACCGACTTCCGAGTCTTGACCGGTCTGTGTAGCACCGCTGGCGAGTCCGATCGGTCTTGTAGCACCGACACTCGATCGGTCATGTAACTATCGACTATCGATCGGTTACTGCAGCTACCGATCATTCGTGGTCGGTCTGCCATGGTCGTTCAGCTGTGGTTGTTCTGTCATGCTCGACCTACCATGGTTGACATGTCGTGGTCGATTTGCCGTGGTTGATCTTTCGTTGTCGATCTGTTGTGGTCGACATGCCTTGGTAGATTCGACATGGTCGATGGAAACTTTCACAAATACAAATTTCAATGTAACCCAAAAGTTAATTATTTATCATCATTGTATTCACGACCTCCACACTGTTTAACAGTTTGAGAATAGTAGAACACTAATTAGGGAGTATCATTCGTTTCTATGACTAATACATAATGAATTACGAGCATTGACATGCCAACTCATGCATGGTGTAATCTTTAGGCTTTGTTTAAAAGTGTCGTGTTTTTTATCTTTTGGCTGGTTGCGAGAAAGATTGAGTGAGTATGAGATATTTGTGTTGATAAACTATCATGTTCAAAGTGGCTCTTGCAGTGACTCCTACAAACGGTTTATAGAAGCCACTTTGAGAAGCACTCCATTCAAAAGCCAACTTCTAAAAATCAAAAGCCAAAATCTATTTAGAACAGAACATTATACTGGTTGCTTGTTACTGTGCTGATTAGGTCCATTGATTTGCTTATTTTTAGTCTCTCTCGTGTTTCTTGAAACTAGATAAGAGGTATTGGCCTCGAGACACAATCAAACAAATTCAGGGCAGTCGCACGACGGTTGGAATTTAAGAACTCAGATAGAATGGTCGAGACACAATCTTATCTCAGAGAAAGATGAGGTTGGTTAATTATGAGTCACAATTTGTGGTCGATTTTAGTTAATTAAGACGCGACTGGGACCACCCCCACAGTGGACCCAGTGAGCGCGGACGCCAGACAGGCAGACAGTGAAACAAGACGACCTTCTGGCCCCTCTAATGATACGCCAAACACGACTGTCAATCATGAGTCGTGGGCGTCCCAGGAATTTTTTTTTACGTATAATCTATTTTTTATTTAAAATTATAAAAATATATCTATAAATTTTTTTATAAAAATAGGCTCTAGTCGTCTAGCGACTAGAGCCAATCGTCCAACTGAGAAACGATACATGAACAATTTGGTAACGATTGGACGAATTATTGCTGTCGCCCGGGCGTTGGACGACTGCAGGTCCAGTCGCTATACGGTTGGGCGACAGCAATTACAGTCGCCCAACGCCCGAGGGACAGGGGGGTAAAAAATGTAGCACGCTCGGCCGCCGCTCTTCTCATTTGCTTCGTTCGGCGCCGTGAGAGAGGAAAGAAGAGGAGACAGAAGAGAAGAGGAGAGAAGAGGAGGAAGGAGGCGAATAAAAGGAGAGGGAGAAGAAGAGAGGAGAGGAGGAGGAGGAGGAGAGGAGTGGGTTAAATCTTCAGATCCAGATATTTTTCTTAGTATATTTTGTATGAAATGTTAGTTGTAGTAAAAATTGTAGATTTAGAAAATTTAGTATGGAAATCTTAGTATAGAAATTTTAGTAATATAGAAATTTTTGTATAGAAATTTTAGTAAAGAAAATTTGTAATATACATTTTTTTAGTATGGAACATTATTAGCACAGAGATTTTAGTACAATTTTTAGTATAGAAAATTTTGTATAGACAATTTGTAGTATACAATATTTAGTATAGAAATTTTTAGTATATTTTGCATGAAATGTTAGTGGTAGTGCAAGTTTTAGATGTACAAAATTGAGTATGAAAAATTTTTAGTACAATTATAAGTATAGAAAATTTGTAGTATACATTTTTTAGTATGGAGCATTTGTAGTAAAGAGATTTTAGTACAATTTTTAGTATAGAAATTTTTGTATAGAAAATTTTTAGTAAACAATTTTTAGTATAGAAAATTTAGTTAACGTAATTATAGAAAATTAGTAGGCGTAGAAACGGAGAGGAAATGAAGAAGCAACCGTAGGTGTAGATGTAGATAGAAATAGTTAAATATTTGTTATACTAAATTTATTAAATATGTAGTTTCACAAAATTAACAGCCGTAGAAGTGTGTAGTTATGTATAATTTAGGGAACATAGTTTTAAAAAATTAGCATCAGTACGAAATCTGCATGCGTACGAAATTGTAGTGCTAACTTGAACTGTATTTGCAGGTATGGTGCGTGATGGTCGTGACTTGGACTGGAGGTTTCCCCTCTTGGATGAGCACGTGGACCGCGTGCATTGCGCTTCTTGTCGTGTGCCACCACCGGGGAGCGTGGACGAGCCGACTAAACTAGGAGTGGTCCAGACATGCACACCTCGCGTGGCCTGGAGACTCGATTCCCGTTGGACAGTCGGGTTTGCACTCGCCAGCATTTTAGTGTTGCCGTAAGACCATTCTGTGCTGACCTTCACTTTGTTTGCAGGCTACGGGATGCTGGCCTTCTCCCTCTTGCCCGGATGGTGCAAGCCACAGACGAGGATGGACCCGCCGTGGCCGCGGGCGGGGACAACGTTGTGGAGCGATCACGACGCTTCCCGTTCGACCGTTCCCTGCTGACGGCTTTGGTGGACCGTTGGCGGCCGGAGACGCACACTTTCCACCTCCCATTCGGGGAGATGACGCCGACCCTGCAGGATGTCTCCCTGCTTCTTGGTCTTTCGATCGCGGGAGGCGGTGCCTTCCTACCGGAGGCCCAGTAGAGTGGCGCTACCGACCGCTTCGGCGATTCGAGGAGTCTTTCCACCGGCTGCCGCGGATGACTACCACATCTTTCCAGCGAGTCAGACCCATGGGACGTCGCTGAGGTGGCTTGCACAGTTCCGAGTACGTGGTCTTTACAATCGATCGTGTCGTCGAAACTCTTATTTGCGTTATTGCGTACTAATAACATCTTGTTTGCATTTAGGTGGAGTAGATGGATCCAGAGGCGGACGATCAGCAGGTCTCACGCCACTTCGAGGCGTACTCGCTGTGGCTGTTTGGTTTAGTGCTCTTCACTACCAGCCACGGCAACAGCGTCGATGCGCGTCTCATCGCTCATGCTAGGGCGATCGTCGACGGTGAGGCCCCCAGGTCAGCTGGGGATCGGCCGCACTTGCCGCGACCTACCATGGCCTATGCGATGCGTGCTCGAGGACCAAGGTGAACTCGGTCCTCATGGGCTGTCCCCTGTTGCTACAGTTGTGGTCGTTTGAGTGCTTCAGCCTCGGACGACCTCTACTAGATGACATGGGTCCGTACGGGCCCGAGATATATCCAGGGAGAGACGTCGACCGGCTGACAATGGGTTCTCTCTGGTGTCGTCGACGGGTAAGTCATATGTCAATTAGTTATTTCCTTTGTACTAACGACGGTCGTATGTAACACATATTCGTCCTTGCAGGTGCAATTCACACATGTGCAGGTCACACGGGTGTATCTGCCCTTTGTTGAGCAGATCGACCACCTCACGGCCGACGACGTGCGTTGGGAGCCGTACTCACATGCGGCCCTGATGGACCGTGCTCCCGATGGGTTGTCGACACTCTGCTGGCGCGACCGTGCTTTCTAGCTGACGCGCCGGAAGCTCGTCTACGACATCTTCGTGGAGGACTACTTGCCGCAGCGAGTGATGCGGCAGTTTAGTCTACGCCAGGTTGTCCCGGTACCAGTCGGACCTGCAGTGCCGCCTCTTGTGCACGCGTGAGTGCCTGCGTCTTATAAAAATGTACGTACTTACTATTCCGTTGCCAATTACTAACGAAGTGGTCTTACAAGCAGGCACTCTAGAAAGGGAGAGAAACGCGGCACCCAGAGTATGCTGCATAGGCTCGCTGCAGGTGCCGAGGTGAGCCACGTGGAGCACAACAGCGCGTACCGTCGTTTCACAGAGTGGGGGTAGACGTATTGTGCACCTGCTGTCCTGCACAAGGCTACCAGCGGCCTCCACGCCCACGCCTAGCACACGGACGTTTCGACCACCGGTGCCGCCCCGACCGACGTCGCACTACTCTAGAGGTTCTACGTTGGCATGTCCTACATCACCTCACCTGGATGGGGCTGGAGGATCTGCCTAGGGACGGCCTCGTATACCGCTAGGGCAGATGTTCTCGCGTCCTTCGTACATCCCTGGCTTACCCACACAGGGGGTGTACTCGACGTCGTACGCCCCTCCTCTAGGCGCGATGGCGCCAACTGAGGGTACATATCGTACGATCTCCGTTTTATTGCAATGTTTTACATCTGAAACTAACGATATTACTTTTGCATGTCTTTTCCTATCTAAGTAGCAGTTCAGCCCCTCCGCGAGCCCGGATGATCCAGACCAGTACTTCTCCGAGTGGGTCAGGCAGGCGTATGTGTCTGCATCTCCTGACACAGCACCAGAGGTTCTTTCCGGCAGTGCCCTCCCCAATACACCGGAGGGCACAGGGCCAGAGGTGCAGCTGACTCCACCAGCTCAGGGCGGGTGCGCCACGCTCCTGATCGTCTTACGTTGTCGGGGCGTCGTAACCCATTGCAGCGGAGGACGGCCAAGCGGGGCCGTACGGGAGGACACGGGCGTGCAGACGGGGCAGGCGAGGGTGGCCATTGAGGGTAGTCCTGATTGTACACCATTTTTTCATGTACTGTTTACGTTTGTTATTTACGATGTGAACTTTTTAGTACTGTGTCGTGCTTACTTATACTCCTCGTTACCTACTCAATGCACGCTACAAATAAATAGTGAACTTCAATGATGGCAACCTCACGAAGATTCTCAGTAACATCAAAATATCACTTACCATCGTATGTACCGATCGTTCTACGGTCAATCGTTGCTAAAAAAATTTCCATAATTTTTAACGCACCTACAACATACAATGAACAAAACTTTTATTACAACTCTAGCATATTTTTTATCAGTTTAAAACTACAAAATTGACAAAATTTAAAACATTCACGGGGGACTGCATTAAAGTCGCTCAATGAGAGGGCGATCGGTCGCGATCGCTTAGAGGGTAAGCGATCGAGCTCGTCGCCTAACCATTGCGTGATAGGCTCTAGTTGCTCCTCCATTGGACGACTGGAGTATATTTTTGTAAAATAAATTTCCGCGGGTATATTTCTGTAATTTCGAATAAAAAATGGATTATTCGTACAACAAATTCCCCCAGCCAGCCATATCTAAGGGTTCGTGATGACTGATCTGGGTCGGTCCCTGTGAGCCTCTCGTATAATTTTAGCTGATATAGATAAAGTCAGAATAATATCTACTACAATTAATTTATAGATACCGTTTTAAAAAGATATCTTATTTAAAAGTGAGTCACTTTAGAAAACTAAATCATAAACTCGAAAGAATCCATCGATTGACTGTTCAACTCTCCACGCTGCCTTGTCTCGCGCGCGTTTTGACATGCATGCAGCTGAATGCATGAATTGGCCAAACTAACCTAGGCGTGTCGTGTCCACCATGCACTCGCCACCTTTCCCGGATCAACCAACCCCATCTCTCCCACGAAGCCGTGCATGCATGGCATGCAGGCAGGCAGTTGATTCTCGTAACTCCTCTGCTCCTCCTCAAGAGTCAAGGCGCGGCGCAAAACAAATATAATTAAACGTAGAGCAGCAGCAGACATACACCTGATCGCCAGCTCCCATGGCGAGAACGCATCCTACTTGCACGTTCAAGCACGGGCTGACGATGATCTCCTCCTCTCTCACTCTCCTCCACGCCGCGTGGATCACGGCCGTCGTCGCTGTCTGCCTCGCGCTCTGCACCATCCACTCCCGCAAGTCCTTTTCGTCCTCAAGCCGCCGCGGCTCGCGCTCCGCGTCGACCCACCGCTCCAGGCCGAGGGAGGGCGGCAGCGGCGATGGCGTCTCGGCGGCCGCCACGCCGGCCAAGGTGTCCCCGACGCCGAGCGACACGGCCAAGGGCGCCGACGGCATCGACGAGCTGCAGGCGGCGCGCGGCGGGCACGACGTCGTGCAGGACGGCGCCGGCCCGGTCACGGTCATCGACGTCGGGACGCACGGCCCGATCGCGCCGGTGTTCCCCGCGCCGGACCCGCTGCCGCCGCGGCGGAGCCTGTCGGTCAAGCACATCCGGTTCGCGGAGCTGCTGGGGAGGATACGGTCGAGGCGGTGGGGAGGAGGGGACGAGGAGGCGGCGGCCTCTGGCGGCGGCGGCGAGCCGGAGGACAGTACACTGTGGGCGAAGACGATCATCCTCGGGGAGAGGTGCCGGGTCCCGAGCGGCGACGAGGACGACGGGGACGGCGGCGACATGATGGTCCGGTGGAAGAGCTACCGGCCGAGGCAGCCTCGATCCGTGCCTGTGACGCGGAGCAACTCCTTCGCCGCCGTCGACAGCCGTGGCAGCGCGTAACGCGCGCTTGTAGTTAGAATTTCACCCATGGATAGAATACGCCGTGAGGACACCCTGCCGGTTTTCATGGACAAAATGTGTGCTATGACAAAGTGTGCATAGGCTAAGCTTTTGATTTCTTCCATGAGACAAGTTCTTAATTGACGAACACGTTGTCAGGGCCAGTTCTCGTTTTAATCTTCAACGAAAACACATGACTTTGTTGACATAACAGTTTATTTGACTGGGTTGGTTTGGGCTCATCACTAGTTTCCCCAAATCACTGAGATCCATACATATGTACAAGTAGTTCTCTGAGCAAACGGCAGCCTAACAGTTTCCAACACGATTTCTGGACAGACATGGAACATGTAAAGTACTCTCTTGGGAGTTAGACATGTGCTACACCCCTCACTACTAGACAATGCATTCCTTTGCTCCACAGGATGAGGTGCAGAAAGGCACAACCCACAGTAACACGACACTCCCAAATACTTCAGCAATAAGCACTTCAGGTTACTTACAATTTCCAAACTTTCCCAAACATAACTTGCATTCCAAAGTAAGCACACGAGACGTGAACCAGCAGAAAAATATCTCAAAAGCACGATATTACGAGGAGAGGAGAATACTAAAGCAGCATCTCAAAGCACAATTAAGAACAGATGAGAACCTGTACAGAGGGCCTAAAACATAGCATGACACGCCGCTTTTAAGGCCATATCCGCTGGAGAACCTGGCCAACCCTTTTATTTCGCCAGCCAACCTCCAGTACTTTGGGTCAGCAAGCCCTCCCCATTCACGGGACAGGAGAGTAGCTCTGAAAGCATGTCCCCACTCCCCATTTTAACTTCAAGAGATCATAGATTATAAACGCTCCATTGGATCCAGAAGATACTAGTAGTGGATCCTATCGTTGGCATCGAAATTTAGGCCTTGGATGCCTCTTATAGTGGACTCGTAGTTCTTGTTGTTAGACACGTGCCTGCCAGATGACGAATGCCTGGGGTCAGAGTAGTCAAGCATCTGTGAGCTCATCCGTGGAGGTGCATTTCTTTGGAGTGTCCCTGGACTTGCATCTGGTGTACGACTACGTGATGGTTCAGCTTCACTGCTTTGCAGTTCTCGGCTACTAGAGACAGCAGGTCGCCTTGAGGATCCGCTTGACCGACCCAAAAATGTCGAACTGGAGAACTACAGGTCATTTGAGGGTCAGAAATTACATAGCAAAAAGATAAACAGAATAACTTCAGGCGTCCACAGAGGCAGTCATCACAGTAGCAAGTTAAACAATTGAAACGAAACAAAAAGCTCACCACAGCATCTCTCGATGTGGACAGATCTGGTCCAACTGGGGACTTATGTTTTGATAAGCTTCCTGCATTTATTCCTGGAGGTGGAACCTGACGTCGTGTAGGATCATCTGACCACCCACTTCTCCTTCCCTCTTCAGTGGCTAAATCAATTCAGGAGACAGTTAGCCAACCTAAAAAAACCTAGTCAACCCACGAATTAGCTAGATAAAAACAGAGACAACAAATGCAGATTTTGCAAACATATGTGACGAGTAATAGTAATACAAACAGAAGAATGTTGTTGAAAATTCACCTGCATCGGGATGTATACCATGATTTTAAATTATTTGCAAGAGTACATTATGCATATATCTGATAAGGAAACAGAAAAAGACCTTGCTTCCTGCTTAAGTATCTTATGGAAGTTATTGTCATTTTGTGATCACCAATTGGTGTCGCAGCTCATTTTAAATCAGGCATCCAATCCTAATCTATTTCATCACATATCAGTGTCTATAATTACTGATGATATTTGTAGAGAAATAAGCAGCTATCATCACATCAATCACAAGATAGACATACCTGACTGTCTGTTATTATTTGCTATCGGAGCCATCCCAGAGTTTTGTCCCGCTGCTGAAGCCTAAAACACCCGAGCATGAACATACATTAGATACTCATTCATGTAGTGAAGTGCAGAAAGAGAGTGCTTTGAGTTGTACTGACAATAGCACGTGGTGGAACACTGGTCATTTGTGACTGCTGGTACTTAAGAATGGTCCAATCGAAAACATAATCAAACTGGAAGCCTACAGACAGAAGAAATTTCCCATCAGAAGTGTCTCAAAAATAGCTTTTTTTTAAACATTGCTATACAAAACGTTAGCTAGCAACATCTAAATAGAAAACCAACCCTCTCGAATAAAAAGGTCTCTGAACAATCTCTTCAGGTATTGATAATCCGGCACATCTTCAAAACGTAGTGAACGACAGTAATGGAAGTAGGATGCAAATTCAGACGGATATCCACGACAGAGAGCCTGCAATTGAGCAAAAGATAATAAGCACCAGTTGGTTAATAGTCATGACTAAATTTTCAGGGAAGAAGAATCACCTCAATTGAAGTGGCTATCTTCCGTTCGCTAATTTTCTCATACTTCTGTTTCTTGGTCCCAGCTTTTAGACCCTGCCACAGAAGACTGGTAACAAGGGAAAATGTTAGTCGACAACAGACCACAGAGGCACAAATAAAACAAAATGAAGCTCCGATAACCAACCTTCCTCTTAAGAAGTACATGAGTACATATCCAAGAGATTCCATGTCATCCCTCCTGCTTTGTTCTGTTGGAAAAGCAGAAAATTAAAGTTTATTATTTAAACAAGATGGTGCATCTAAAGGCAAGAGAAAATTAATAGAGAGTAAAATTGTGCACTTGAATATAGGCATAACGGATAAATGGATCTAACATTCAACTTGCAAAGTGGACTTACCAATTCCAAGATGGGTGTTTACACTCGCATATCGAGCTGTCCCAGTCAAATTTTTGTTCTCTCTGCACTTCAATAGACAATTGTCATATGGTCTCTTTAAGTAGGGCATACAAAAATCTCAATTCAGTAAGATAAGGATGCTTGGTAATTCATATATCTATTAATCTATTGACGAAATTTGATGTATAAACACAATATGGTTATGGTGCGCAGTGAGGTAACATCAGATAGTACTGAAGCAACTCCGGTAAAATAATGTAAAAGTAAAAAAGTGTATGATGATGAAAATAAAGAAAGAAAAAGGTTAAATATCAGCCTCACAGATAGATGGATTACGACGTATTACCTGTATGGAATGTGCTGGTGTGTTGAAGTGTCCCTGTATTTCTTCGCCAGTCCAAAATCAATCATGTATACCTACAAAAAGATTAAGGAGAAAGTGTAAGCGCACCTACAAATGTTACAATTAAGCCCCAGAACTATAAGCAGATAAACAGCACCTAAATGACTTACCTGATTAGCTCTCTTTCCAAGGCCCATGAGAAAGTTGTCTGGCTTAATATCTCGATGCAAGAAGGACTTTGAATGTACAAATTCAACTCGGTTGATCTAAGAAAAATTGAAGAAGTTAAAAATAATGAAATTGATTTAACCAGATAGGATTATGTATAATAACAGAAGGGCAAGGACAGGTTGCACTTATTGTATAGCATACCATTTGATCAGCAAGCATCAAAACAGTTTTTAAAGACAGTTTTCTGTTGCAAAAGCTGAAAAGGTCTTCAAGGCTTGGCCCCAACAGGTCCATTACCAGAACATTGTAGTCACCCTCAACACCAAACCACTTGACGTTTGGAATCCCAGCTGAAAGACCAAACAGAATGTAGGTTGGTATCTCTACGAAAAAGAATATATTGAATGCAGGAGACAAAGGAAAAGAAACATGTATTACTTCCACCCTGCAGTATCCTGTACAACTTTGACTCATACAGCAACTGAGGATGCTTTGTCTTCACATTTTCCTGAACAAAACACAAGGAAAGAGAAAGGCCTTATCGGTCTGAACAGAGCAAAGCCTGCGGTTGTTTAAACAGATAATCGGGAGAAATGAACCGAATGAGGCACCATAACAACAATTATTCCCACATCAATAATGTAGCTTAACATTTTGCAAAACACACCGTAAAAAAGGAGTTACAATTAGAAGCGAAGCAAACAAGTACGTTCTTGCTGATGCCTGATGGACGTGAACAGATGAAAATGGTTCAGCTGCACCTTCCATCACTTGAAAATCCATCTATGAAGTTTAATTCTTGCGAACTAGAATGAACTATAATTCTTGCGAACTAGAATGAACTATCATGTAAGTGCAGGAGAGCTTAAGCAGCTCAGTCCATGTCAAAGCTTCCCGTAATACTTAAAGGAGGAAGTGTTTTCCAACACCGCTTAGTTTTTCTACAAACTATTTAGCAATCCAAGTGCGATATGAAAGTGAATTGACAGATGAGTTAAACTGAGGGCTACCAATATTTAGCAATCCAAGTGCGATATACAGACGAGTTAAACTGAGGACTACCAATTCACCAAACATAAACTTGTCGAATAACCAAGGATAAACTTTTGTAATTGACCACCTATTATTAGACGAAGAAAAGATTAAATGTCCCACTCAAATCTCCAGGTCTTTTTTTAGGGACAACACTCAATCCTCCAGTAAACTACCCCAAATCGAAAATAGTTGCACTAAAAGCAATACTGGCACCAAAATGAAAATCATAAACACAACTAGGGGGAAATTCAAAAGGGTTACTGCATCAGCTCACCAGTTTAATCGCGACCTCCTCGTTGGTCTGCACGTTAGTACCTGCACCGTCAACCCCAAACAGAGAAAACCAAATCAGCAATCCATCAGAACAGCATAAAGGCGAGAGCATTATCATAAAAACGGAATCTTTGGTCGGAGTTGCGCACGCACCGAGGTAGATCTCTCCGAACGAGCCGCTCCCAAGCTTGCGGCCGAGGCGGTACTTGTTGCCCACGCGCGGCTCCATCGGCGCCCGCGCACGCGCGCAAACACACACACCACCGAGCCGCCGCCTAGACCGCGCCGATTGGAGGCATCCGGCGACGGAGGAGCCGATGTGAGGGGATGAATCCGGGGAATTGCGGGGATTAGGAGCTAGGGTTTGAGGGGGGATCTGGGTGCCGGAGGGATTGGGGACTTCTATTTTTCCTTTTGCGGGGCGGTGGTGCTTTCCACCCGCTCGGCTTAAAGCGGAAATTATGGCATACTGGCTTGCGCATGTTTTTTTCCGGCTGCGGCCTACGCCTAAGGCTGTGGGCTATGGTTCTTTTCTTAAGGTTAAATGTTAGAAATGTTAGTGTGACTAACTGAATAGATTGGTTTAAGGAAATTATAAAGAAATTGTCTTGTTTATTTGATCGTAGGAAGCTATAAGATAAAAAAAATAGGACCACAGTAATTAATGCCATAAGAGAGAGAGCTTAAGCGTCGTGGTTTTATCGATGGTTTATAGTTTCCACGTCAAGTTTACGCGAACATAAAGCATGATTTTCTACACTGAACGATACACTGTACTAGAACTATTAGTACACTCATCATATACATATAAATGCGCCCTTCACAAACAATTCGACAACTCACTTTACCACAATATAGATATCAAGAATCTGAAGCGTACTCAGAAAATTGATCTAACAATGGCATAATCTGACATCAGATGTCCAATCCTCTCCAATAGCATACGTCTGGACACTACCAACAAGAAGGTAATGTCATAATCCAATACGAAAACAGAAGTACAGGCTATCTGATTAGCTAAATGAACAATGATTCA
This sequence comes from Bonia amplexicaulis, assembly GCA_036346245.1. NCBI lineage: Eukaryota > Viridiplantae > Streptophyta > Magnoliopsida > Poales > Poaceae > Bonia > Bonia amplexicaulis. The sequence goes on from CM070737.1 coordinate 24,776,801, forward strand.
TTGGATCACAATTTGAACACTGAACTGAACAATCATACATCCATACATTTGAAAATTATAGCTTGAACATCTACATGTCTCAGAAAAAAAAGGGAAATGTACCTCACTCTTAGCTTGCTCAATTTGTCAAGTGGATATATTCCTCACGTGCAGTGTCAAGGAAATAGACAAATTCCTAACCAATAGCAAGGGGAACAAAGCAGGAGCATGAAGTGGAGCCCTCTTTCAGTTGTAGAGGAGGGGGCCGTGCGAGAGGAGGACAGCCATAGGCACTTGGGGATGATGGAGATGGAGGGCAGCACCGGTTGGAAGACACGGAAGATGCATCGGGCGGGCACTACGGTCTCAGAACTGAGGCGCGCTGGCTTGGCGGAGGTAGACAGAGGGCGTGAGGGAAGAAGGAGAAGGCGCACGTGGGTGGTGGCCGATAGCGGCGCTGGTGGGAGCTGGGTGAAAATCTAGATCTATTGTTATGAGTTAGTGACATATTTTGGTAATTAATGGCAATTGAATTATGGAATTAAATGTTTCGTTGAGATGGATGAACAGGATATGTCTCACGGTGATGGACGACTTAAGATGGATTCATGTGGTTGATTATTCTCAAGCAATATAAAGACTTCACATGTGTTGATAAGTCATGACCCAAATTTGGAGTTAAGTTATATGTTGTCAAGCTTCAAGGAGATACGTAAGGCAAATGTATGACTAGCCAAGGCTAAAGATGTGTTTCTAGTCTTTTACCGGTCTTGGTGTTTAGTTAGAAGATCGGGTTGCTAGTATAGGATGCCGTACTACTAGTAGCTTGAACGTAACAAGTATTGATAGCTCACTTAATTGCTCTAGGTCTCTCCGTAGCATAATGCTAATATTTTTGAATTTGATTTGAAAATGTTGTAGCTCATGCATAAGTCCTTTATGATATGTGACTGGATGTTTGCGAATGTGTTTTGCAATATGTCGAAGTCCATGTTATTTCCCCTCTTTGAGGCATGATACTAATTTTTTTGAATGTGATTTGAAAATGTTGTAGCTCATACATAAGTTCTTTGTGACATGTAACTGGATATTTGTGAATGTGTTTTGCAACATGTCGAAGTCCATGTTATTTCCCCTCTTTGAGGCATCATGCTAATATTTGAGATGTGTCTTTCAAATGATTATAGCTCATGCAAATATTGTTGCTACATGTGACTTAAGTTTGAAAAGGCAATTTGAATTTGGACTAAGTCCATGTCGTCTTCCTGGTGATGTGATTTCAAAAGATACTTGCAGATATATTCCATGATCTATTGGGAGTCATATGTTAACCTTAAATGTGTATCTCTATAATTTGCAAAGCTTTTGTGCAAAGTCGCTGAGAAATATATATTGTCTTCTAATCTCCAGAGCTTGTCCTCAAGGTGGCGGTCTGACCAGCTTTGTATATGCAGTCAGACCGGCCTAATTAATTTCACCCAGCCCAAAGGGTAGTCTGACCGTGGAGCAATCAGACCAGAGTATACATGGCAGTCCAACCAGCCAGACCAGTCTGACCGGCATGCATGTGGTGGTCAGACCACCCGACAGTCAGACCGGCATACGAGTAGCGGTCTGACCGGTCCGCGGAACTACCGTTTCTTCTCGCGGTACGTTTTTTCCAGAGAGTGACTTTCCTGATCGTGGCCTGATCGGTACCTTTGCGGTCTGACCGGATCTGGCGGTCAGGCCGGTCCCTATGTGGACGGTCTGATCGATTTTTCATTCTAATGGCTAATTTGTAGCCGTTGAGAGGACCACAGTAGTACCTGCCGTATGTTGGCGGTAGTATCGGCCTCAGGCTGATTCTTGTCCTTTCCTCACTTCAATGGCTAGTTTTTGAGGAAAGTATATAAATACCTCCTCAAGGGTTGTTGAGAAGGTTGTTGCTTGCAATATTCTTCCATTTCTTGAGCTAAACGCAAGTCTTCTCCTCCTATGTGCATGTGTTGCACTTAGAGAGTAAGGAGAGCATAACCTAGTGTATGTGTTGTACTTGGTGGTGGACTTTGTGTCCGTTGTGCTGCAATTATTGATCCGTTGTACTTGTTACTCTTGGAGTTTGCCGACTCCTAGACGGCTTCGGAGACGTGGTTGTCCGGTGATCTTCTCAAGAACCTTGTGAGAAGGCCTGACACGTTGTGAGTGGTGTGGTGCTGGCCATCTCCGAGTGAAGGAAGAGCGACCTTAGTGGATTGACACTGCTACAGAAGAGGCTATACTGGACGGGTACTTCACGAGGCGGTTTCTTGGCAACCGTCTGTGATATTTTCATAGACGGTTATTAACATGAACCGTCTGTGATAATTGAGACATCACAGACGGTTTTTGTTAATAACCGTCTGTGAACTTTCACAGACGGTTCTTAATACGAACCGTCTATACCATCGAGATAACACAGACGGGTCCTGTTAAGAACCTGTCGTGAAAGTTCCTGCACCGTTATTAACACAAACCATCTGTGAAAAGCCAGATAACACAGACGGTTATTAACACAAACCGTCTGTGTCAAAGTTCCGTCTGGTTACTCTGGCAACGTCAAGAAACTTGTTTCGATGCAAGAATTGAAGTTAAATGGCATGAAGTCTCACGATTGTCATGTGTCGATGACACGATGCTCCCTATTGCAATTAGAAATATTTTACCGATTAGAGTCAGAGACAATTATGAGGCTATGTTATTTTTAACACAATTGCTCGAAGGTCATCGATCCGAAGGACTAGATGCTCGCAATACGATGTGGTGATGACTCTATGTCATCTTGAAATGTATTTCCTCCTTCGTTTTTCGATATCATGGTCCATCTCATTGTTCACCTTGTGTGGGAGATAAAAATGTGTGGGCCTGTATTCCTACGTAGCATGTACCCATTTGAGAGGTTCATGGAATTCTCAAGTCCTACGACGGAATCGTTCTCGACCGAGGGCAACATCGTCGAAGGTTATGCAAGCGAAGAGGTCATTGAGTTTTGTGTCGATTATATGGCTCGATTCAACCGATAGGTGTGCCTCAATCTCGTCATGAGGGAGGTGAAGGGTATCGAGAACTATCGAAGGAAATCAAACACTCCGGATATGGACGCGTATACTCAAGCCCATTTCACGTCTTGCAACACATGATGAAGTGGCGCTTATGTTGACCAACACAAGGATGTGCTTGACAATGAGAATCCGGAGCGGCCAGATGTTTGGATCATGAGGCAACACAACACTCGGTTCAACCAATGGTTGAAGGACCAAATCGCTAGGAGCTCATAAAGTGAGTTGTTGACATGGTTGGCAAAAGGACCAACATTACTGATTGTGACATGGCAATGGTATGATATAAATGAGTATACATTCTATACAGGATCGGGATGTAAAGAGCACTAACGAGCAGCGATGTCCGCATAGATGCGTTCGATCCGATGGGTTGAGAAGCTCGTACTATGGATTCATAGAAGAGATTTGGGAGCTCGACTACGTGCTTTTCAAGATCCCCTTATTTTTTGCCGTTGGGTGCATCATCACGGTGAAGGTTGACAAATGCGATGTCACTACCGTGGACCTCCAACGTGTCGGTACAAAGGCGAACCATTCGTACTCGTCAATCAAGTTGTTCAAGTTTTCTATGTAACCGGCCGGCAAATAAGAAAGCGACATGTAGTTCTTCATGGAAAAAGGAGAATTGTCGGAGTAGAGAATGTAGTGGATGAGGAAGAATACAATCAATTTGACGAGTTACCTCCTTTTGGAAATGGCATAAGGGTCGATGATGAACAACGTGACGAAACTAGTTACGTACGCACTGATCATCATGAAGGGCTAATTTTTAAAGGAACTAAGCAAGTGGATTGAGTCATACACCCAATTGTTCAAAATGTGTGATATTTAGGTGAATATTGAAAAATGACAATTCATGTATGTGATATGTGAATTTGCATTTATGTATATAACAATGCATGTATGTGATGTATATGTGAATTGATGTTTATATGAGAAAATGTGTATGAATCTTTGGTAGGTGATGTATATGAATCTTTGGTAGGTGATGTATATGAATCTTTGGTTGGTAACTTCTGACGGGTTATCACGAGCGGTTCTCAATTAATAACCGTGCGTGATAATATATCCTGACGGTTATCAATTCGCAACCGTCGTGATAATGGTATACTTACCCTTATAGTGTAAGAAACAACCGGCGGCGACTTGGCTAGCGGTCTCTCCCCGGCTCCCTCGGGCGCGTTCGAGCCCGCTCACGCGGCGCTGAGGTTGAGCCTTTCTTTTATTTTCGAGACCGGCCGGTGGGCCCCACTGTCGAGCGACATATCACGACGGTTCTCAATTAATAACCGTGCAGCGATATATATCCTGACGGTTCTCAATTAATAACCGTCGCGATAATATATCCTGACGGTTATCAATTCGTAACTGCGTGATAACGTATACCTACCCTTATAGTGTAAGAAACAACCGGCGGCGACTTGGCTAGGCGGTCTCTCCCCGGCTCCCTCGCGCGTTCGAGCCCGCTCACGCGGCGCCGAGGTTGAGCCTTTCTTTTATTTTTCGAGGCCGCCGGTGGGCCCCACTGTCGAGCGACATATCACGAGCGGTTCTAAGTTTAGAACCGTCGTGATAATATTACTGACGGTTCTAAACTTAGACCGTGCTCGTGATAACCACCTTCATATACCACCGGCCGGCTAGGGTTTTCGCGTTCCGTTCTATTTAGCAAATCCCGATCTATCGCGCACCTCCGTCGCCGCCGCCGATCGCCCCCGAGCCCTCGCCGGCCGCCTCCCGAGCCGTGCCCTCGTGACGCCTCCCGAGCCCGCCGGCGCCTCCCAGAGCCCTCGCCGCCTCCCGAGCCCTCACTGCCGCCTCCCAAGCCGCCGGCCGCCTCCTCGTGCCCTCGCCGGCGCCTCCCGAGCCCTCGCCGCCGCCTCCCGAGCCTTCGCCGCCTCCCGAGCCCTCGCCGCCTCCGTGAGTCGTGCATTTGCATATGATTGGGCATGTTGTTGAAGTTGTTGAGCTAAAATATGCTTGTATGTGCATATGAATATTTTGTATGCTATGAATATTTTGTATGCTATGAATGTTTTGTATGCTATGAATGTTTTGTATATTATGAATGTTTTTGTATGCTATGAATGTTTTTGTATGTTATGAATGTTTTGTATACTATTTCTTTGCTATGAATGTTTTTGTATGCTATGAATGTTTTTGTATGCTATTAATGTTTTGTATACTATTTGCATACTATTTGTCGCTATGAATGTTTTTGTATGCTATGAATGTTTTTGTATGCTATGAATGTTTTCATGTGTGTATATGTAGACACGTGCGGACTAAAGCTAGAACATCCCAGTCATCATCGGTTGGTTTCTTGGACCCACATATGGTCGCCAAGTATACCATCGACGAGGATATGTCCGTCGTCGAGAGGTACATTGCATCAGGGCTGCGGGCTCAACACAATAAGGATTATATACTTATGCCCTACAATCAAAACTTTCATTGGATTTTAATAGTCATTGTACCAAAATGGAACAAGGTATATTACATTGATTCCTTAAGTAAGAATAAAATGGACTTCATAGTTGTCGCCAAGTAATCGATAGGTAAGTTTATTTTCTCCATACATACCTATATTGTACTCTTTCTTTCATTCGAATGACTAAGGTTAACTTTTTGAATCACGAGGGCGTTCGCGATATGCGTTGAAATAGGGGTGTCTCGAAGCAAGGGCCAAAGGCACGAGACATACTCGAGATTTTAAGGTATTCGCTATTACATTAATTAATCCTATCGTGATTCGTATTAATGCCTCTTGAATTATTGCTCATTCTATTTTGCGGTACCACCGGTGAGCACGGGCAACACATGTGGATTCTATGTTTGCCACCATATGGACCTACTCCTCGATTCCTCGAGGATCACCAATTCAAGGTTTATCAATCTTTCCATATTTACTTCATACTTATCACGTTACATATATCGTACATTGATATCCCTATCCACAGTGCGTACATCCGTCAAGCGCATTGGAACGACCGATATTTCACGAATTCGAGGAGAGTTGGCGTACTTTTGGTGGCTCAAGTCATAAAGTCGGAAGGACAGTTCCACATGCACCATGAATTTTATTGCATTGTAATGCGATGTAATGGATATTTTATTTCAATTCAATTGATTCATTTGCGAAGTGGATACTTTATGTTTGTGAATGAAATGTGATGTGTATTGGATGTTTATGGATGCCTTATATACTTGTTCATCTGCTTGTTTCAGAGGGCATGGCTAGCATTTCCTGAGGCTAGCCAATAAATAGGAATAGATTTAGGGGTAGAAGGAATATCACAGACAGTTTTTAACTAAAAACCGTCTGTGATATGGTGATAATCTCAGACGGTTTTTAGCCGTCTGGGATTATCAGGCATCACAAACGGTTTTACTTAACAACCGTGCGTGATTATCACCATATCACGAGCGGTTTTAACTAAAACCGTCGTGATTTGAGCTATCACAGACGGTTGAAATAAATGCGTGATGACCTCGTATTATCACTGACCCATAAATTCAGACGGTTCGCAAAACCGTCTGTGATGATATTTTCGAACCGTCTGTGATGACCTTTCCTGTAGTAGTGTGAGGTGGTTAGGCTTAATTCGTGGAGCCGGTCCAACTCGGTTGGGCTTACCTCAAGTGCATTAGGGGAAACCGGCAAGTTTCCAAGCACCATAGAAGAACATCAAGTGTCATTTTGGTTTGTCATCTTGCGCTCAATTTACCTTCTAGCAATTCATATTCAAGCATTTATATTTATTGAATTGATTAGAATACTTGTCTTCCTAGGATTTCTTATATTGATTTGGAGTTATATCGTTGGTACACTTAGTCAAACTTAGATGTTTTAAATCTTACTTGTGAAAACCAAATAGTTCACACTTCCGCATTATAAATTTGGTAGTAGCCTAAAAGAATTTTTAAAACCGCATATTCACCCCCTCTAGTCGGCCTTCTCGATCTTACAAGTGGTATCAGAGCTATGTCTCTTGTTTATTAGGTTTCACCGCCTAGAGAGTTTAAAGTATGGCAACTAGTGGGATAGTGCACATAGATAACACACATGTATTCAAAGGCATAAATTATGATAGTTGGAGAATCTGCATGATTTGTTATTTTAAGGCTATGAGCCTAAAAATATGACGGATTGGAGATATGGGCTTTTTTCCTCCAATGAATCATTTTGCTCCAACAATTGAGGAAGATAAATGCTCACATCTCAATGCTCAAGCAGCTAACACATTATTTAGTGCTTTGAGTGTAGATGTGTTCAATAAAATATACGATCTCGAGAGCGTTCATGATATGTGGACAAAAATTCAAGATAAATATGAAGTGTCCAACTCATCCGATGAGGATTGCATACACGAGTGAATGTCGGAAGAAGAATGCTCAACTTCTAGCTCCGACGATGAAGAATCCACTAGCCCCTCCACATTAACTTAATGCCTTATGGCAAAAGGTAAAAATAATGTAAATGACAATGATGATGATGTACATTCATATGATGAGTTGATGGATTTATTAGAAGAGCTTAATTAATTTCTTAGGAAAGAGAAAACTAAATATAAGATTTTGAAGAATGAGTATGTCTCTCTTAAAAATGATTATAATAAGCTAAAAGGAGAACATGAAATTTTCCTTTTCAAGAAATATTCTAATCCTAAGGTGGATTTAGGAATCTCTTGTAATTTATTAGATGATATGCCATGTGTTGCTCCTAGCCCTTGCATATCATCTAAGGTTAGCATATCTACCTCATGTGAGGATTTAATTGAAATGCTTTATTGCTCTAGTAAAAAATGTTCTACCTACTCTATTCTTGTTGAGACTAATCTTGTAGAGAAAAACAAACAACTCAAGGCCGAAGTCATCATGTTAAGAAATGACTTGGAAATGTGCTACAAAGGAAAGGCTACTCTTTATGATGTCTTGAGTAAGCAACGAAGCTCAAATGACAAGAGTGGCATTAGTTTCATCTCCAAGAAGGAGAATAGTAAAACAAAGCACAATGCAAGATACGCGAAGAAAGTCAAGTGCCATGATTGCAATAAGATGTGTTATTTAGCCTCAAAGTGCCTCAACAAGATGGATGACAAGTCAAAATCATAAAAAATGAGGCAAATTGGCAATAAGCAAGTCAACAAGACAAGAAAAGAAATAAATAGCTTAACTTGCTTTAGTTGCTACAATAAAGGACACATTGCCTCCGTGTGTCCAAACAAGATGAATGACAAGCAAACTTCTTTAAAAGGAAAGCAAACTAGCAATAAGCAAAACAACAGAACAAAGTATGGAAGAAAAAAAATCAAATTTGCGACAATTGCCGGAAAAAGTGACATTTTAGTAAGGAGCTAACATTCCTAAGCCAACCCTCTTCAATAATAATTATTTGCTTAGGAAGGATAAAAATGGCATTGTGATTGCTAGATGTATTAGTTCACCCAAATCCACTGCTAGGGCCATTTGGGTTCCTAAATCCATTGTGACTAACATCCAAGGACCCAACCAAGTTTGGGTACAAAAATATATTTGATTATTTTGTAGGTGCTTGAAGATGTATTAGAAGCTTGGACTTCTCATAAAAAGTGGACTTCACCATAAGCAAATATGGAGATAAGCTTGAAGATCAACATCTCACATCTTGACCTAATGCCATCTCGGTAATAAGTATTTAAATTGAAGTATCAAGCCCTTGTCATGTGCAGATTGCACTACATGAAAATGCCTTTTGTCAAAAATGCTTATTTGATTCAAACTTAGTACAAAGTGGTTGAGAAATATGCATTGTTTTCTAATCTCCAAAGCATGTTCTCAAGGTGGCGGTCTGACCGGCTTTGTATATGTGGTCAGACCGGCCTAATTAATTTCACCCAGACCAAAGGGCAGTCTGACCGTGGAGCGATCAAACTGGAGTATACATGACGGTCTGACTAGCTAGACCAGTCTGACCGACATGCATGTGGTGGTCAGACCGCCCAGCGGTCAGAACTACCGTTTCTTCTCGCGATACGTTTTTTCCAGAGACCGACTTTTCTGATAGCGGTCTGACTGGTACCTGTGTGGTCTAACTAGACCTGGCGGTCAGGCTGGTCCCTATGTGGACGGTCTGACTGGTTTTTCATTCTAACATCTAATTTGTAGCCATTGAGAGGACCGCGGTAGTACCAGCCATATGTTGGCATTAGTACCGGCCCTCGAGCTGATTCTTGCCCTTCCCTCACTCCAACGGCTAGTTTTTGAGGGAAGTGTACAAATATCTCCTCAAGGGTTGTTGAGAAGGTTGTTGCTTGAACTATTCTTCCATTTCTTGAGCTAAAAGCAAGTCTTCGCCTTCTATGTGCATGTGTTGCACTTAGAGAGTGAGGAGAGCATAACCTAGTGCATGTGTTCAACTTGGTGGTGGACTTTATGTCCGTTGAGCTACGATTCTTGATTCGTTCAACCGAGGGTCTCTGACTTGTTACTCTTGGAATTTGCCCACTCCTAGACGGCTTCGGAGACGTGGTTGTCCAGTGATCTTCTCAAGAAGCTTGTGAGAAGGTCTGGTGCGTTGTGAGTGGTGTGATGCTGGCCATCCCAGAGTGCAGGAAGAGCAATCTTAGTGGATTGAGGTGGTTAGGCTTAATTATTGGAGCCAGTCCAACTTGGTTGGGCTTACCTCAACATGCATTAGGGGAAATTGGGAAGTTTTCGAATACCACAGTAAAAATATCAAGTGTCATTGTTGTTTGTCATCTTGCGCTCAATTTATCTTCTAGCAATTCATATTCAAGCATTTATATTTATTGAATTGATTAGAATACTTGTCTTCCTATGATTGCTTATATTGATTTGGAATTATATCGTTGGTGCACATAATCAAACTTAGATGTTTTAAGCCTTACTTGTGAAAACCAAGTAGTTCATGCTTTCGCATTATAAATTTGGTGGTAGCCTAAAAGAATTTTTAAGACCGCCTATTTACCCCCCTCTAGTCAGCCTCTTCGGTCTTAAAGTGGGGTCGACTGCTCCAAACCCTAATTGCCTCCTGGCTCAGGTGTGGGTGCGGATACCGCGTGAAGGGGAGGAATGGGGGGTGGGAGAGTAGAGGCTAGACTTTTTACACATGGTACATAGTGTGGTACTTGGTGGGTAATTTCTTCCAACATAAGTGGCAAGGGTGAAACCCCATCCTGTAGAAGCCATGGGAATCTGGGGTTGGGCGGCTTGTGGGCTGCAACTTATCCTAGTACAAACCCGACTGAAGCCAAGCCAAGAAGTCCCTTCGAAAGCCTGACGTTTGGGAGGGCTTCTGGCTTCTACGAAGTGGAGCTGGTTGGGAAGCTGTCCCAAACGAGGCCTATATTTCTTGGTGGCTACCTTCTCTTTTCTTTCTTCTTTCGATTGGCTGCAAAAATTGTAGTAGATTATAGGGATAATCCATGATATACCACTCAAAAGAATGGTGTAGTCTAGAATGCCACTTTGAAGAATGACTTCTACCACATACCACTCCAAAGAAAGTTTAGATTCAACTTTTATCATTTTCTCTATTTTATTACAACTTAAAGCCTTTGCACCCTTTTTCACCATGGAAAAAAAAGGCTATTTTGGTTATGTATGCCATATTTTAATGATTCAAGGAAATACAACACAAGCCATGCGACTGAACCAGCCATTCTGTTGCAGTGCGATCGAGTCCCTCATGCCCAACTGGTGCCAGCTCTATTAGCTTTTTGTGGACATAGCATTGTAATGCAACCTAGGTCTAAATCTATACATGTAATTATATTTTGCGATGAGGAACAACATATTTTATATATTTTTTACGAAAAACCAGGAGAGCTGCTAATTCATTCATTGAGAATGGCATATTTTTTGTTTGAAAAAAGCAAAACTTTGGTTTGGTGAGTGCCGTAGATCTCTTAGCGTGTTCGAAATGGCAAAAGTTTGGCGTGCCTTTAGTTCGATCCCTCAGCATGGTCTGCTTGGACTGAAGTGAGGCCGAGCGACATCGTCTGTACCGACGCGGCTACACATGAACTACATACCAATGAAAGTAACCTAGTCTCAGAATCGATCGCACCAGGGTCGAAACAGCTTGGTATTCCCTGTAATCATAAAAAATATGGCACACATTGAGAAAATAGGTGTATACTGAATCAAAACTTCTTTGGAGTGATATAAGGTGGAACTCATTCTTCATAGTGGCATTTCAGGCTATGCTATTCTTTCGAGTGGTATATCATAAGATCATGAAATAAGTTTGTACAAATGCTACTTGATATAACATGTCACATACATATCAATCGTTTGGACAATATTGAAGATGATGGTCTCCTTCGCTCTTTTTATATTGCTATCTTGCTAAAATTAGTGGCAAGATCAGGGTTACAACAATGGTAGTCAAACTAATGTTCTTTACAAGAGCGATGATGGTGGTGGCAAGAACTCAATGGTGGAATTGAGTGACTACGACGGTGCTAGTAAGGTAAGTTAGAGGGAACAGAAAGAAAGAATAGCAAAAAAATGGTCCAAAACCATGATACATATAAGATATCTTGTTTTGTGGCATCGTGAAGAAAGTTCTCCAAATCTAAGTCTCGATAAGTAACTCCTCAAAACCCAAGGATTTGATATGGGGGATGCTTGATCTTGACAATGTAGGATGTTGATAACTTGGATATGCACAACCTAATGAGGATATCAAAAGAAGAATGACATTAATATCTAGATTGGAACTCCCAATTCTACTAGGGGAGTTGTAGCACAAGCCGTAGAATCAAAAGCATAAAGCTTTAATCTAAATAACATAGTCTAAGTTATATGGTCATGATACAATGGCTTATGTAGCCCTCCTAAAACATCTAAAATAGACTTGGACTTGAATGCAAACAAAAAGGAAATTCTAAAGTTACAACCATCAATTTGATTCTAATATGGCAGCACATAAGTTAGGAATACGAGGTGGTCACTCTATCTATAATGTGGGCCTTGGAATAAGTTTTCCAATGAGTACTCACGCATCGAAAATGGACTCTGTTTGCGAGAGTTATGGGTTTTCCAATCTGGTTGTGACAAGTTTAATCCGAATTGCATCCAAATCATCTTATCTTCAATTTCCTTGTTTGAAAAGTCTTAAATCCGTGAGAGATTTATAAATGCTAAGCCTTTGGAAAGTTGTGAAATAATAGGAAGCCAACAAAAAATACAATACAAGCCTCAAACTCATCAACTTTGTCAACTCTTGCGTGTTGCCCAGTTTGCTGATGTAGCATGCACTCCAATGACCATAATATTTTGTAGAAAGCTCCAAATCACGTGTTTTTTGATGCATTGTAAAATTGAATTGATAATGTTTCCATGTATATGTATTGTATGCACCGGAACCTTTTGAGTTGCTACAGATATCCTTGTGAAGTTTATTGATAGAACTGCATGATATGTTTTCTTCATGCGTCCCTGCCTCCCACGGGTCACATGCACATGTACACAACATTAGACACTTGTTCATTATAACAACATCATCTCCATGCTCCTCATTTCCCCACAATGCCTTTCTTTCAAACCTAAGCACATGCAAAGGCTTACTGTTTTGCGGTATAAATTTCTCATGACAATAAAAAGAAATTCAGTTAGGAGCGAGTTCACCTATTGGTTAATTTTTTCTTGCCCTTCCACTGTTTTAGTGAGCTTATATTTTTCTGGGGTACTTGATGGATTGAAAATACTATATCGAACATCATAGCTAAAGATGTCCGCATCAGGATTGCTAACTACTAAGTAAGCAGTCTCACCGACTATTGCATACTAGGGTATGTTGGGAGGAATTATCAAATGTATATGTCAATATTTATTTTTTATACAATGTACATCCTACCTAGATTTCTTAGACAACATGTTTGCATTTCATTTACAATCCCCCTCCTTGCAGTATCTTATCGATGACCAAGAGTTCCTCCTTTTTTTTTGAGATGATGAGCAAAGAGTTCTCATTGTGACTTTAAAGTTGAAACAATCAGGAGGTAATAGTAGGAAAGTTGTCTATTCTTAGAGTGCACCTTTGAGCAAGCGGCCACTAGAGCATGAAGTGAAAAGTTTTTGTTGCAACCATTTCTTCAAAAAGAAAAAAATAAAGAAAATGTTTTGTTGCAACACATCGACATATAATTTACCATAGTTGCAATCAAGTAAAGGGTGGAATGATCTACACTAAAAATAGCAAGACAATACATTGCACTTAAGCATATAGGGTGGGACAATATGCATTTCAAGTTGAGTGAAGAGGGTGAAATTTGAAATCATGCATCGCATGCACCTGTACCTCCTCCTAAGGCTCATCAATGACAGTGGCCTATGACGTGGAGGTGAGGTGAGGACAATGGAGGGTGCGGTGTTGCCTCGGCCAACTGGTGCCCCCCGTGCCATCCTTTGTGCAACATTGTCGCTGCCTTTATTGCCACAACACTATCGCCATTGGCCGTCTCCACCACCATTTGCTACCTGCCACTATTGTTGTCTCCGCCTAGGCGAGACAAGAGGAAAGGGAGATTGGAGGGGGAGGGAGCTATGGGAGGAGTGCAGTAGGGCTAGACCGGTGGCAGGGGAGAAAGAGACGGAAACACTGGTGGAGAGGGGCGACAAAGTAATGAGGAGGGGACGAGATGGAAAGCAAGGGAAGAGAAGTGAGAGGTGAGGGGGTGAGGACCGGTGGAGAGCGCTAAGAGAGCGAGGGGGTGGAGAGGCAGGAGGAGGGGAAGAGGAGAGTGAGAAGGTGGACCGCGAGGGGCTCAAGGAGACAGAATGGGAGGGGAGGGGGTGGCTTAGGGTTTGTGTTAGGGGCTCTCCACTCAATCTTGGACGCACATCACAATCCAACAATAAAAAAATCTAGGTGACGTGGCCATGTAGTTTGTCCCTGTTTCTAGCCCCTATTAAGATAATAAGAGATATGTGTTGTGGTACATAGAATCATGGGCTGATCCAAAGAGACCCATGGGGTGCACAAGACACTAGGTCCAAATAATTTTTCCCCTAGGATCAGCCTATATATACCATGTGTGAACCCCCAATCCAACTCGTGCGACACCAAGCCTCCACAATTTTAAGGCCGCATAGTAGGCCAACCCATCGAGCCTCATGCAGTTTGGGCCAACAACACATGAGCATGGCCCAAATTAACACGTAGCTCGTCCAAGGCCAGCCCAAGATGGCAAGGTCCATGGAGATAGGAGGCCACGATGGCTCGCATATGGCCACAATCCTTCCGCCCATGTAGTTGCATTTGATTGGCCCTTTGCAACTTCACATCGACTCGAGAGATCGAGTCTAGAACGTGCGGCACACTGAGCTGTAAACACCGCCCCAACACCCCACTGTAAGTTTAAGCTCTATTAATTTGGTTTTAGTAATTAATGATAAATTTAAATATAAGACTAATACTTTATTGATATGCCATTGTTTAGTCTTATTGGATAGAAAGATGAAAATCTTTGGAGGTATGCATGTTTTTTATATGCATGATGCTATTCAATCATATTATGCAGTTGTTGTTGCATTCATTAGATCTAAAATATAGGTTGAACTCCACAAAAATTCAAACTTGGATATATGCATATTGTTTTCAATTTATATATATGTATGCACAAATTTAGAGAGAGTTCATTCCATGTTTTGAGTCTTCACTAGTATTGATCCATGTTCCTTTTTCACATATTGAGGATCTTTATTTTGGAACTCATTACTTGAGTATACGGCCCCTTTGTGTAGTTAACATATGCTAGAATTTGATTTAAATTCAATTATTTGCAATCGGTTCATCAATGTGGTTGTTGGTTTTAGTGATGAAAATGGATTAGCAGCACTAATGTTTTCGTGGAGTTGAATGAAAGGAATGTGTCCTGAAGATTGAGAAGTGATGTTGATGAACAAGTCAAGAATTCGAACTTGGAAAAACAATGTTTGTCATTGGATCAAGACCCCAAAAATTGAGAAGTGATAGAGGAAATCAATGTCATGACCCTAAGTTGGATTACCTCAAGGCAAAGGTAAAATGAAGGCTAAGGATATGTTTTTACTCATTTTGCCGGTCTAGGTGTTTGGTGGATACACATGTTGCTAGAATTTGTTTTTAGTTCTACCATACTATTAATAGGGATCAAATGGTTAATATCTTGATTAAAATCAGTGTCAATAAGCTCAATTGAATGCATTTCATATCTAGTACGTTGGCCATCAACTTTAGGTTGCTTTGTGCTCAAAAAGATAATGCTTGAGAGAGCAAGGTTGAGTGAGAGCATAGGTATGAAATTTCTCAAGAGTTAGGATGAGTCCTAGTTGTATAAGAGTTGTCCTGAGTAAGAGCTAGAAGTGTGTCTTGAAACCCGAGAGCAGTTAGGACAAACCCTAAGGTTAGTCAGGATATGTCTAATTCAGGGTATCTCAAGAAGTTAGACTTGCAATCGAGAAAAGCTATGACATGTCGTAATTAGTGTCATTTCAGCCCCAATGATCACTGACACGTGAACAACGAACTAGCCATTATATATGGAGTTAGGACAAGTCCTATCTAATTAGGACATGCCCTTACTAGTACAAATTTTGGTAAGTTGGGGATGTTGGGTTGTTGCTCCTAGTCATATTAGAGGTATACAATTGAGAGACAACACTTGTGAGCTTATTGAGAAATCCAAGAGAGAACAGATAGGTTCTCATATTTGTTGAGAAATCCAACACTTGCTAGTACGAGATTAGACTAACTTTATGAAAAGAAACTGCGTGTCCAACTTAATTACGGATACACCGTTAAACGATGACCATGCACACATGCACATGCATGCATGGCCAATGCATGCTGGCGTTAATTGCAAATTTGTGTACAAGTTGAGATTGATTCTGCACTCACATATTTGTTGTTGACTCATACTTACATCGTGTAGGCAGCCTCTGAAAAGTTTCATTAGGTTCTAGCCTATCCTTCAATGGTTGGAGCCCCCACGGCCCCACCTCTTTGGAGTGGAGGTTGTCTCAGAGGAGGCAAATGAGAGGGTTGGCCCTCCCTGCAGGTTGAAGGTGGCGCCGGAGGAGCAGCTGCTCTCGCTGAGGTGGATGAGCTACTCGGTCACAGCGAGCTCCAGTGGCATGAAGCACGGAGGGGACGGCCTGGCGGGGCCGCGCAGGGTTTGTTGTTCTTCCATGGCGAGGCGGTGGCTGTTGGTGGGTGATTGGCTTAGGTGGCACCGGGTGTGGGGGGGTTGGGCTCCGGTTAATTTCTTCGTGTGAAATGAAAGAGATGAAACAAATGAAATTTCATCATTTTGGCTAAAAATTCGGACGAAATATTCAAACACAAGTTGAATTTTGACAAAATTTAACCAAATTTTGGATAAATTTCAAATAAGGACAAATTCAGCCAAAATTTGGCTGAATGCTTTTCCTTTTGGTACCCTTTGAAAGGAACAAAATTAGCAAAATTTCACCGAAATGTTGAACCATGGTTGCCATCGGTGAGGCTACCAAGCCATCAAGAACCCATGGAGCACCCTCCTTGAGAGCCGCTACTAGTCGCAGCTTGTGATATCTATCCTGATATTGACGCTGCAACAGCTCATTGGCATCAACGTGGTCATGTTCTACACCCCTGTCCTCTTCAAGACCATCGGCTTCGGTGGCGCCGCCTCGCTCATGTCGTCCATCATCAGCGGTGGCGTCAACATAGTTGCCACCTTCGTGTCCATCACCACCGTCAACCGCCTTGGCCGCCGAAGCTCCTTCTCCAAGGAGGCTGCGAAATGATCATTCCACAGGTACATACATTGCATTCATATCGCACACACTATTAGTCTTCCAGTAACTCCAATTTGGCAGCTGTGGCAGCAACATAACATGTTGTTTGGACGTTGGACAGATAGTGTTGCAGTTCGTGATTGGGATGCTCATCTTCATCAAGTTTGACACGACGGGCATGGCGACCATCTCGCGGTCATATGCCATCGGGTATTATTGAGTCCATTAGATGCATACCCCTACGTCCTTGTTGGAGTTGAGCCTATGCCAATGGGCATCAGGATGGTGACGTAGTACAACAACGAGGTGGGTAGATAGGGGCATGCTTTTTAGCCTATTACAGAAATATTTTATCAAATTGGCCCAAACTAACAACATCTCTAGTACTCTACTGTGGACAGTCGTTGTAGCTATCCATATAAGAGAGGTATGCCATGTCTGTATGGATGATAGCTTCAAATAGGGCTACAACAGCTCCATGAAAGCTGTGGTAGCTTCAACTAATTTGTGTGGGTCTAGCCTGTAGCTCCTTTTGTGTACATTGGAGAGATGTATTGTAGATTTGCTTTAAGGTTTTTTACTTGTCTTGAAGCTACTATGCATTGTAGTGATTAGTGAGAATGTAGTTTCACTTCAGATTTTGTGGGCCTATCCTGGAGCTACTATGAATTGGGGTGAATGATTTTGGGTGGTAGCTTCAATTGATATGATACATACTCTCTCTCTTGAAGCTACTAACCTACAAGAACATGTCTCGTGCATCTAAGTTTTAGTGTATCTCCATACGCCCTCTACAAAATATGAATTAAATGATCATAAAAAAATTCAAAAAAAACTGATTAGATAAGTATCATGCAAGAATTCAACTAAAATCGCATTATATATTAGGAGAAACAAAAAAAAAGACAAATTTTAGTGATAGTAGCCTTTTCCTTTCTTTTATTTTCGGATTTTATTTTCAACACGCTTTGTCTTTTTTATAGATTTGAAATTTTGTAGCATGATAGTTTGATTTTGTGTTAATGTTGTCAAATTTTTTGGATTTTTTATGACTATTTGTTTTGTGTTTTTGAAGAGAATGTATGGGGATACACCAAAACTTAAGATGCACTAAATATGTTCTCATTGGCCTACTACTTGCTACTGTACACTGAAGATGCTCTAATTATTTGCATGCCGTACCTGCGTAGATAAAACCTCGTTTTTCCATGCTTGCAAGAATCAAGCATCTCAGAGGCACGGTTCTTCAAATCAGCGAACTACCCTTAACTATAGGTGGAAGACGGGTCGTGCTTTTTCGGGCCAGCCCGAAGCATGGCTGGCCTGGCATGAATGGTGGACCAGGCTGGGCCTGGATAGCCGGCACGATGGGCGGCCCAGCATGGCCCAGCGTGGCGTGTCGTGCTCGGGCCGGCCCAATGAGCACGGTCGGCACGGGGGGCACGGCCACGCGCCCGGCGGCTGGTGGCGGCCTCGCCTTCGACCTCCCATCGGCCGTGCGTCCTGTGTACTAAGCCTCGGCAGCCATGCCATGCAAACCAAGAAATGGAAAAGAAAGCAAGAGGGGAAGGTGGGGGACCGAACTTACCTTGCCCAGGCTTGGCACAGACACCCATCATGGTGGCTTCTGGTGGGGGCTCATGCAGCCGGCCCCTCTCTTGGTCGCCTTGATCATCTCCCATGGCAGCGTTGTGTGCCACCCGCATTGCCTTGGTCGTCGGCCATGAATAACCGACGCCTAACACGCTGGAGAAGACACAAGTCCGGCGCCCTCGAAGACCGGAGTCTGGCTCCCCTCTTTTGTCTTTAGCCTACACCTGGCTACTCGTTGGACAAGGTGGTGATGACCGTAGTGGAGATTGGGGAACCGTGGTTCCCTACCCCCCTTTATCATCCCATTCGGCTAATTTGTCCGGCCGAACGGCCTTCGGCCTCCCGTCGCCCTCCCACCGTCCTATGGTCATCTCACAACACAAGTATTGATCTCTCGGTCATCCCACAACACAACACGGTGCAGAGGGGAAGGAGTGTACCTCGACCTCTGAGCTCGGTGGCCACCGTGAGAGCGCGGGTCCGTGAGCACGAACGGTGCCGGCACCGCGTACAACCCTGACGAAGCCGGTCCGAGAGGTGGGGAGGAGGGCGGGGAGGAGGTAGCAGTGGCGGGGAGGTGGGGAGAGGAGGAGGCGGTGGGGAGGTGGGGAAGGAAGGAGGGCTCGGGAGGTGGGGAGGAGGCGCGGCGGTGGGAGAGGTGGGAGAGGAGGAGGTGGCGGTGGGGAGGTGGGGAAGGAGGAGGGCCCAGGGTGGGAGGTGGGGAGGAGGAGGCGGCGGTGGGGAGGTGGGGAGGAGGAGGGCCCGGCAGCCAAGGAGGTGGGGGAGGAAGAGGCGGTGAGCGAGAAGATGCGAGGAGGAGGGAAGGAGGGAGGGCTTGGGGCCGGGAGGTAGGGGAGGAGGAGGCGGGTGAGGTGGGGAAGGAGGGAGGGCCCGGCGGGGAGGTGGGGAGGAGGAGGCGGTGGTGGGAGAGGTGGGGAGGAGGAGGCGGTGGGAAAGGTGGGGAGGAGGACGCGGCGGAGGAGGTGGGGAAGGAGGAAGCGGGTGTGGGAGGGAGCGGGCGAAGGGGCGGGTGAGGTGGGGAAGGAGGAGGGCTCGGTGGTGGTGAGGTGGGGAGGAGGATCTTTGCGGGGAGGTGTGGGAGGAGGGAGGGCCCGAGGGCCGGGAAGGAGGGAGGAGGAGGTGGTGGGAGAGGTGGAGAGGAGGAGGCGTCGACGAGGGAGATGGGGAAGAGGAGGCGGGCGAAGGGGCGGGCACCGGCATGGGAGGAGGAACCGAGGAAGGGAAGGGGATGGGGCGGGCGTGGGACCTGGGGAATGGAGGAGGAAGGGGAGGGTTTCGGTCTTTCGAGTGTGGCAGCGCCAACATGGGTAGGGTAGGTAGGCGTAGGGGCTAGGCTAGGTATTGGGAGTTAGGAAATGTGAGCCAGAGTGTGTTTATTTTTGTTCTGAGAGTAGATTGAGAGACAATGGTCACTCATCAACGTTTAGATTTCAGAGGTAACGTTCAGAAGAGCAACAGCTCTTTTCTGATGCATATAAATTTGTAAGCTGAGACTTTCCATTTCTTCACAATCTCAGACTTCTCATTTCTTACTCCAACATTTCTGCACTCCCCAAGTCATTTGACAAGCTCATACTTATCATTTCTTACTTCTCATTTCACAAGCCTATTTCCTACGTTTGTACTCCTCATTTATTCACTAATCACCATCCATCCACCATGTTGCCAAGGAGTCGCAGTACCAAGGAGCTCTCAAGCAGCAAGCAGAGGAGTCGAAGCTTGAAAAGGGCAGTAGGACGACTTAGTGTAAGCTTTCGTCATCGCTCTCCTAGTCCACCTCCGACTACCATTGATGCTCGTCGGCTCTCGCCAAGTATGGGAGACTACGACATGGATGACTATCATATGGACGGTCCGTCTTGATATGAAGGTGAGGTGGAACTTGACATATATCATGTTAAAGAAGATACAAAGGTACGGACATGTTATATCCGTTTTTTGTCAATGCTAACTCCCAAAATAATGAGTTGGTATTTACTAATTCAGATTAGCATATTGCTAGTCATTTTTGAGAGTATTTAAGACCTTTTTACAAAGCAACAAATGTTCGATCTGGTGTTTATTATCCTACCTCTTGTTAAGTTATAAAATTTATTTGGCTAATTGCAAACAAAATTGCCGTATCTAGAGAAGATCCCCTTTTAGGCCATGCTGTCGTAGCAATGGAGGAAAAATTTATTAAATATTTTGATTCTATTTCACACTTATATTTTTTTGCTATCATTTTTGACCCTACAAAAAAGTTGATAGGTTTGCAGGTTGGCATGGAAGGAATAGGTGAATGTCTTGGTCTTGATTATTTGTTAGCTTTTGCACATGTCAAAGAGGAGCTTTTTCATGTTTTCCGTATGTATTATGATAAGTTTGACAGCAGCGGAAGATCGGAGGCCTCACAGTAGACGCAACAAGAAAAGACAAGTTTGACGTCACACTTATAGAAGAAGCTAAAGGGCAAGTCTATTTCTTCGTCCTCTCAGTCTCAGGTGGCCTCCAAGTGGAATTCTGTCTTAGAGCTGAATCACTACTTGGAGCATGATTTTGCAAAAATTGATCCTGATCTTACTAGTGGAGGCAAGATAGACTTGCTCAAGTGGTGAAAGAACAACAAGCGGATATTTTCTGTGTTGTCATATTTTGCACGGGATATTTTTCTGGTGCCGTTGTCCACCATCTCTTCAGAAACGACGTTTAGCACAGTAGGGAGAATTGTCGAAGAAAGGAAATCATCCATTACGCTCAGGATGGTGGAGGCAATCACATGCGTCAAAGACTAGGAATTAACCAAAGAGCGGCAACAACAATAACTAGAGGATCCTGAAATCGTACAGGCGTACGCTGACCTCGAACGCATGAACGACCTAGACATTGATGAGTAGATACTATGTACATATGTTGTTATAACTAGTATGTACATATATTATTGTTGTACTCTTTTTCTTACTCGGGGAACCTCACTCTGGGGTGTAAGGTTTTTAACGAGGCAGTAATGTTGTATTTTTACAATATCAAAGAAATTCTATTTTTCCCGAAATATTTACGCCATTGCGTGCTCATGTTTTTATGCAACTAATTCAATTTTAACTAGTTTTTAACAAGGCGGTACAAGAGCAAGGAAGATGGCGATCGCCGCCACCATCGTCGCCGCCGCCTTCGTCGTGTATAGTTATTTCGAGTTAGGTTTGGGCTGGCACGACACGAACGCCGGTATGGTGGGCTTTAAGCCATGCTTGGGCCTGTCTGGAGGCGAGACGGACCGGCACAGCACGACACAGTGAGATGACTGGGCCAAGCGGGCATAGCACAAAATGGCATGAAGCACGATAGATTGCTGGCACGATCCACTCCCAACTCTACCCTTAACTAACGCAACGAAGTCTAAGTGGCAACAACTGTACTGAAGGAAACAGCACAAGAGAAGTATCCTCAACTAAAAGCTAGAATAAGTCACGCACAAAAACCAAAAGAAATTTTCTCGTGAAGAAAAAAAAGAAAAAATCAAGGTTTGTCCATGAAAGGGGTACTAATTACACTTGCAGAAGCACCATAAGTACATACCAGTGGACTATCAATATATGCATGCAGAAACACGTAGATACTGCTACCCTTTCCAAAAAAAACACGTAGTATATGGCTATGGTGACGAATGATGAGTGTGTTTTTTCTAGGGAAAATTTACACAATAAATCTTTTCCTTTGTTTCTGCACAAGCAAATGCAATTTGACTTTTAGTCTCACATATTATATTAGGGTTACGACCACACTCAAGTATTCCTATGAGATTTCATCGGTTCTTCTGAATGTTAATTAAGTTTTGAGCTTAGACGCCTATAAAACTGTTGTCGGTTAGCCATTAGATCATATTTTAATCAAACTATTTTTAAAAATATACTCATGAGTAGGTATAATGCTTTTTCTATCCGCAACTAAACTATTAAGCTGTTGCGAAAAATACAATGATCCTATTTTTAAAATGGGATCATCACACCCACACAGTCATATGATCTTATTAGTTTTAGCTGGCCGACAGACGACGGCATAGTGAAATATGAGCAAATCCTAAATTGTACCACGTAAATTGCCATGAGTTTTATAAAACACATGGTGTTACCAATCTTTTCAAATAAAACCATCTCCTCAGCAATTAAGTTTCATTTTGCCCCCACCACACCAAACCGGCTTAACAACATCACGCAAAAATTTTCAATGGATGTGCACACTTCAAACATAAGTCTAAAGTCTTATACAATATATTCACTACATCATATGTCTTAATAATATTCATAGCCGAGAAGATTGGATCAACTGATAATCTATTTCTGCCAAATTAAAAATTCAATTATTCAAAATCAAGAAAAAATCACAATCCATTTGAGACAATGCCTAGCTCCACCCCTTGTTGATGTGGTGGAAATTAGCGGCAACGTGGTTCGCAAATGTGGCCCAAATGTTCCAAACAGACTTGTACTCGGCAACAGCCTCAAGCTGCAACCCAAAACCATTTCTCATTTATCTCTCGGCTAAAAATAAACATACAAACTACCATAGAAACCGTTCTTCGGCTCACAAACATTGTACAACAGATGAAACCAACCCAAACCATGGTGCAAAGTGACACAATATTATTAGGCATGGTGTTACGTTGAGTTAAGGTGACTTATATATAATATTTTTAGAATTTAAAAATCTATAATATAAAGAGTTCTAAATAAATTCTACTAGGATTCTTACTTTAAATTGAAGAAGGGCTAGGAGGAACTATATAAACTATAGATAATGACTATATAGAGGAAGCAAACAATCAAGCTTACTCATCCAAAGCAGAGAGCGCAAGAGAGGATTAGAGCAGAGGGCTCACGAGAGGATTAGATGCTAAGATATTTTTTAGCACTAGATTCTTGTATGTGAAGCAATAGAGAATAGCGATTGATGGGTAAATCTAAAGGAAGAGCAACTAATGGGAGCTCTGATGAAATCCTGGTCAGAAAGGAAAATGTGTTATCAATGGTTGGCAAGGTTGTCAGAATCATGATTCTGAATCGGATCGGGACACTTTGATAGGATCACATTCTAGAATCGAATTACAGAATCTAAGATCCTACTGATTCTACTAAAAACATTTTTTTCAATTTACCGTATATTCCAAGAATGATATGAGTGTTTATTTGATCATTTGTCATCTAATTTTATTAATAAATGTATCTTATTCACGACTAGAATCGTGGTTTAAATTTTATGTCATTGAGAACTATGTCTAGAAGAGTGATGTTATCAATATTGCCATAATTTGATCATTTTACATAAAAAAGTAAAATAAATAAATAATATTATTAATTTTTATTATTCCAAACCTGTGAATATTAATGTCTAAACTATTAACTACTTAGTATTTAACATACAACTTGAATTGAGAGATAGGACACAACCAAACATCAAAATCTTTCATAATATTCGATGTTGCATGATTCTACAATTCTACCATGATTCTACCACTATTCTACATGATTCTACAACTAGGATCGTGATTCTACCATGATTCTACCTACTACGACTCCAGATGTTATTTGAGTCGGTTGGTTTCGTAGGATCATAGAATCGTACGATTCTATGACTAGAATCGTGGTTTTAACAATGTTGATGATAGGTACTCAGATCTTATCTGCAGTTATGTGCTGAACTACAGAGACAGTTACAAAATCTAATAGACACAAAGGCGGATGTACTAGCTATTGGAATAAGGAAAATATGATGGGACCAACCACGCAACACTGGTGAGCAGGTGAAGCTCGGAGGCGGTACAAACCTATGGCATGAAAGGCTATAGAAATAAGAGATGTAGTTAATCAAACTATACAACGAAGGAACTCTCAACTAGAGAGTTTGGAGAAGCTAGCTCAGACACTGATACACATATTACAGTGATGTGTATAAGCCCCTATGGTGGAGTACTCCGAAAGGTAAGAGGAAAAACAAAAAAAATGAAAGATGGAGCTTACTTGGAGCGGGTTCTTAAAGGAGCATAGTGACTTTAATGGATAAGAGTCAATACAGAGATTGTTTAGTTAGGGTGACTCATATCTAGTCTTTTATGATTTAAAAAGGTATGTTATAAAGAGTCCTAAATGAATTCTACTAGGATTGGGATCCTATCCTATTAGGATTAAGATTCCTACTCATATTTGGATTAGAATTCCTACTCTAAATTGAAGAAGAGCTAAAAGAGATTATATAAACCATAAGGTTGACTATGGAGAGGAACCAAGCAACCCAGTAATCAAGCCTATCCATCCAAAGTAGAGGATGTACGAGAGGATTAGAGACTACGATATTCTTTAGCACTAGATTCTGGTATAGGACAAAAATCTAAGGGTCTTAAAAGATTTAAGAGGGTTGTGTGTAAACAACAATCTCTTGTACTTTTTTGAGATTGTATTTAAAGAATTTACAGTTGGCTTCGTTAAATCTTTTCTCTCTCATTATGATTGCTTCAACGCCATTATTTTTGTTCTCTCTACGAGATTTATTTTCTTCATTTTTAAAACCGCACACGTTTGTACCGTATCTCATAAACTCCGATATGATCCAATAGCTGCTGCATATAAAAAGAATATCAGAGTGTAACTTGTTACGTGAAAAGTCCGACTACCTCT
This sequence comes from Bonia amplexicaulis, assembly GCA_036346245.1. NCBI lineage: Eukaryota > Viridiplantae > Streptophyta > Magnoliopsida > Poales > Poaceae > Bonia > Bonia amplexicaulis. The sequence continues at coordinate 24,801,891 of CM070737.1, forward strand.
AGTGTTTTGTGCGACCAACGCCTGTTTAAATTGGTGCAATCTTCAATTTATTTGATAATATATATGAACTAAATTTGTTTACCTGTAATCTACTCAAAAAGATTGCTTACGCCACATGTGTAAACTAAATTTTCTCTCTTTGGTTCGAGCAAAGCCTGTTCTTTTCATCCGAAATAGCGGCTTTTAGTTTTTGCTACAGTACCTAACTTTCAAACGGGGTATTTTCTCAAGACAGGGTCTACAAGTTTACTGTAGTAAATGTTAAAAGTAGTAAACGTTAAAAGCCTAACATCTGTATTAACCAAAATCGTAAGCGAGTATCTCTCTCCGTAATCTCTGCTGTAAACTGCTAAAATTTAAAAATTTTAACTAAAAATTATAAACCACAGTCGAACCAAACAGGCTAAAAGATGCAGCTGGCATTATTCCGTTCCCCCACGACAGTGGACAAAACCGCGCAATTTTTTCCATACTAGTATAATCTCCCATTTTACATCCATTCCGGCATATATTCCCAACCACCGAAAGCCCTCGGTCTGCCGTCACGAAACTCTACAACTTGCCTCCCCCTCTCCTCTTCCACTGTCCCTAGCTCCTAGCCTCCTCCTCTTCCCTGCCTCGACACCAAGAAAGAAGAAACCATCGCAAGGGAGGAGGAGAATTCCAGCTACTGCCGCCATGGACGGCGGCTACCGCTCCAAGTCGTACGCCGGCGGGCGCATGCAGATCGAGCCCTACACCGGCGCGCGGTCGGACTTCCGGTCCTGCTCCTTCGGCGGCGGCGCGTCGTACCAGTCCCAGTACGAGTACGGCGGGTACGGCATCGGGGCAGGGGCGGAGGAGGTGAAGAAGAGCGAGTCGAAGCGGCGGTGGCTGGCGCTGGGAGACCCGGACATGGAGCGGAAGCGGCGGGTGGCGGCGTACAAGGCCTACGCCGTGGAGGGCAAGGTGAAGGGCTCCTTCCGCAAGAGCTTCAAGTGGCTCAAGGACAGGTACCTGCACCTCGTCTACGGCTGGTCCTAGCTACGTACGTACGTACGTACCAGGAGCCAACAAACAGAGCAGAGCTGCAAGAAGCAAGTTCTTTTTTCTTTTTTGGGTTTCTTTTCCTTTGATGCTTGATCATACATGATCTGTAGAGATCAATATGCATATGCTTCTTTCTCCTTCCTTTTTTTTTCTTTGGCCTTTTGTTTTCTTGTTCTTGATGATGCCAATCAATCAAGTGTATTTTGTTTTCTTGTTCTTGATGATGCCAATCAATCAAGTGTATGTTGTAAGCTGTAACTGAAGGAGTCGTTGCGATATTGTTCATGAACGAATCAATCAATCAGTGGGTGTTTCGATGGGTGCGGTTGATGTGATCATCTGGTTCTTGTCTACTTCTAGATGAGCTGGTTTTAGGAGTTAGAAGTAGTTCTCTCGAGTTTAATTTCCTAATCTCTTTTGGGGTCAATTATTGGGTGCTGATGCGACTAGTTTGCGTGCGTGGATTGGGTTAATTGATGGCTTGCGTGGAAGCGCGAGTGGAAATTTGTCTTTTTAATGGATCAATCGGTTGGCAAAGACATAGGGTCTGTTCTTTTGGGCTTTTGAAATCAGCTTTTGACTTTTGCTACAGTACCTAACTTTCAAACGAAATATTTTCTCAAGATGGGGTCTACAAGTTAAACGATCTACACGTTAAAAGCCCAACATCTGTACCAACCAAAATCGCAAGTGAGTATCTCTGTCTTCCGTAATCTGACTGTAATGCACCAAAATTCAAAATTTCATAAAAGCCATAAGCGCAATGTTAAAAGAACAGGCCCATAGTAGTAGTGACTAAGTTTTGACTTCTTGGCAGAAAGCTTCAACATTCGCTATATAATGGCTCGTTTTTTTGGCTACGACTAATAGTTTTTTTACTATAATTAGTAGTTTTTCTTAATATTTTTTAAGACGATAACAGATGACGGAGACGCGACGCGAACGACACACACGATTTTGAGCTCAGGAAAGCCGTTTGAGCAACCCGCTTCAAAAAACCGTCTCATTTATTTCGACTTTCGGAGAAACTAAAAATAAAAAACTAAAAGCCCAAAACAACATGGCCAATACAATTCCGTTGATATATCTACAATCATGTGAATATAGCGTGTAGACCTAGCCAAATGGACCGCCCAACATGGCATGGCATGAGCCTAGATATGGCACGACCCGATTAGGCCCGGTATAGGTCCAAATAAGTTACCATGTTGTGCTGGCTTACGTGCCTGTCCTCCGACCCAGACATGACATGGAAAGGGGTCGGACCGTGTAGGACTAGCTTGGGCACGCTTAGCAAAATGGACCACCAATGTGTTGGTGATATGCCCTAGAGGCAACATGGAGATGTTGAATATATCACATACTATGTTTATGATACATTGCTTTGTTCCTTGAAATAGACATTATCATTATTGATCAATGAGTATGTGACTTATTCATGAGACTCTTAATGCCAAAATATTGCTATTTCTAAATGATCCCTGATTATATTTCATATGAGGAACAAATATGATTCAAAGATCAGCATATGTATTGATTGATGATCATGTCTCATGGATCATGGTATGGAGATACCAAATCAATAATATGGACATGTGTTAGTGAACATATGTTGGATAGACCCGCCATGAGACAGTGCAGAGATTCCATGTGTCATCAGTTGGTCTCAAGTAGTGTTTATGTGGAATCCTTAGACTTGAGATAATCATGGTTCCCAGCATGCGTAGTAGCTTATTTTGGGACTACTAAACACTACTCCATAACTGGGTAGTCATAAAAGTAGTCTTTGGGTTTGCCATGAAACATGTAGTGCGATGTGAATGATCAAGATAGAATTTGCCCCTCCTTATGGGAGAGATATCTACAGGCCCCTCGATGTAATGGATTATGAAAGTGCATGGCCATGCCAAGGTGATTGAGGAGTCAATCACGAGTTTATAATCCATCACGGAATCGAGAGAGTGATTGAGCTATTAAGAGGATGACACGGTCTCGCCTTGAGCTTAATCTATATCGTGAGGCAAAGGGATTAGTACATGAGAACATTACTGAGTTCGGTGATATGATCTTTACGTATACTTTGGGGTTAATATGTCTTACTAGAGGCCGCTATTAACAGGGTGACCGGAAAGGTGTTTCTGGGTCGCGACCAAGTATACGTGAACCTACAGGGTCGCACACTTAACGGGTTGGAACACTAATTCGAATGTGATTCGGATGTGGGCTCAATTCGGATAGAGATCCGGATAGACTCCTATTGGGCCTCGGTCCACGAGGCCCAAGTGAGGAGGTCTATATATATGGAGGCGAGGGGCTGAGGGGTATGCATCTGATAATCCCGAGCTAAACCCTAGCCGCCACCTCCTGAGCCAAACCCTAGCCGCTCATGAGTCTTTGGTACACTCGCGATCGGCGTGCCCACCCGGACGTGTGGATACGGTGGAGGCGCCGCTCGTTGCGGCGTTGATCGGCATCAACAACCTCTGATTGGATCCGCTCGTGGTGTGGTTGATCGCGTGGAGGAGACGATCGGTTCGGGACGATCGGCTACTTCCACTACTACCTCGACGCGTGGTTGGATCGGCTTCTCCAACTCTTCTTTCATTGCACTGGCGTCTAGTGGTAACGATCCATGATCCCTCCTTAAGCATGATGTCCTTGTGTGCGCGGTAGAAAAGTTTTGTTTTCTGCTTTCATAGCCTTCGCGCAATCCATTACAATGACCTATTGATTGTATGGTCAGTCATAAGTAAGTTTACTGCCAGTCACAAATGATTTTACTGTCAGTCGCTGAGACACATGTATTTTTATGCCGGTCATAAGTAATTTTACTGTAAGTCACCTTTTCGCGTTCATAAGAGTGTGGTAGCCTTAACACAAGTAGTTTTACTGCCAACCGTAAGCAAGTTTATTGCACTACTATAGAAGAGTTACTGTGCGTACCATGTCGAACTAGCTCGTTGTGTTGGGGTGCCGGCCTAAACACAACACGTATGGTCGAACTGGGTTGGCACAACCTGTTTATTGTCCGTGCTATGTCGTGCTTGGGCTGGACCAATAGTATTGTGCCTCGAGGCAGCATAGTTGGTCTGGCCCATTTGACCAGGTCTAATAGCGTGCAACTTTTTTATGATTTTTTCTGCACACACACATATAAGCCTTTTTCGTACTCCTAGGAGTTTCCATGAGTACATACTCACACTTTCAATATACTACTTAAACAAATATTTTATACCACTTTATCACTTTTGGTATACTTAAATACAAATTCTCATACGCTTCAATGCGACCTGGTTAAATTTTTTTCATCAAAACCCTTTATTTTTACTATATACCTTTTTTCATACATGAAAAGAGTATATATAGAAATCATGCTATATAAAGTGGATTTTGATAAAAATATTTCATGTAACTCACTTTATAGTATCTTATTATTATTAGAGTATACTCAAATAGTTAAAGAGATATAATAATACCATTAAAGCAGTATATAAGAATTGATAGTATGTACTTCCAGGAGTATTGAATCATTTTCATATACAATATATATATAAGTACTATTCAATGGCTATGCGTAGAATACGCGCGCGACCCTGACCGACCCAATCAGCTAGCACCCCAACATCCCACCCCATAGAACAATTACTAGCATTTGTTAATTATGATAAAGTTACTAATATATACGCATTAAGTTATCATCTGTAATTCATGAAGTTACTTACAGTTCTTACGCGGATTAGACCGCGCACCCCTCCTCCCTTCGCAAGCGGTACCTTTTTTCTGTGATTTAGTAGGGTTGTTAGTTATGAAAAGTTACTATATCCTGAACATAAAGTTATCATCTATAATTCATCAAGTTACTTATATTTAATAAAGTTATTATCTCATGCACAAAAAAATATCATCTATAATTCTCGAAGTTGCTTACAGTTCTCATATGATAACTTTCACATTGCAATGCTATGGAAAGTTATCATATGAGAACTGTAATGAACAATCAGCTAAAGGAGGTTGACAGTTTATCGCCTACTTTTCCTCTATTCCTCCGCTAGCCCGATCAGCTAAAGGAGGTTGACAGCTTGTGACTTTACATAATGAACAATCCCTTTCCAAACTGTCTACCATATTATTATCGTCCCAATTGTGATCAATTGTTCTAAAAAAACTTGGAATGACTGTCTTTTGATAAAATGCTTGGGACGAGTGGAAAAAACATTAAGGGATTATTTGAAACGTAGGTGAATCTCATAAGAGACATCATAAACAATCCAAAATTCCTTGTTTTTGCTCAAAAGAGTCCTCTAAATCAATGGAAGCTTTCGTGAACCGCGTTGATGCTGCTTGTTGAGTGCGGACTGACACAGTGACACTACCATCAGTAGGGGTTTGCTACAAACTGCTGTCAGCTATGGCTTTTAGCTTTTTTGTGAGACAATTATACTGCATAGGTTATTAACTTTTTCTAAATTAAAAAACAATAATAAGAAAAAAATAAAAATTAGAAAACACTAATATATCTTTTAAGGCAATGCATAAAAATAAGAGAGAAAACAAAAAATAGAAAGGTTAAAAAAACAAAAAAACAAAATTAAGAAATTCAAAAGCTGAAGTTGTTTGGAACGGACCTGTCGCCACAAAAACGATACCGGTATCCGCCCAGCACCGCTAATCTGCCGTGTACATCGATGCGGTGATTGATGGCGATGCATGCTCTGTTAATCGTACTGACTACCGATGGAGATCGAGATGGTGTCGTGGTCGAATGGAAATATGGAATCTCGAGGGAACCACAAAACAATCTTGGCCGTTGATCTGTTGGATCGAATGAACAATTGATCGCCAATGGTCAATGCATGCATATGGTTCTAGAGCACATGGTGCGTACTTTGCAAAATGCCCTTGCTTTGAGGTGTTCCTCTCACGTGGTTGAAAAGCTACTTGAGCTCAACCAACTTAATTATTTACGAGCTGCGAAAGTACGGTGACACGTCGTGCTAGATACCATATGGATCGAAGTAAGAGTCGACAATTCATAAGGGAATTTTCTAAACAAATCAAGGATATGTATGCATTTTCTGAGAAAGCGAAGAGTTTTTCTGGGAAAACGGAGGACCCGTACGTATTTTTAGAAAAATCACGGGACTTAATCATGTAAAAGGAGGGACTCCCTGAAAAATCAAGGATCTATATGTAATTTCGGGAAAGCGGAGGGCCTTTTCACGAAAGCGCTGACGTGGTGGGACCTTTCTGTAAAAATCGAGGATATGTACGCAATTTTGCAAAATCAGAGGATTTTTTTTGCAAAAAATGCATAACGTAAAAGGAGGGCCTCTCTGAAAAAATCAAGAACCCATACGTAATTTCAGGAAAGCGGAGCGCTTTTTCACGAAACCACTAACATGGCAGGGCCTTTCCGCAAAACTCGAGAGCCTATACACAATTTGCAAAACTGGAGGGTTTTTCTTTTGCAAAAATGCCGATTTGGCGGCACTTCCCAGGGCAATCCCTTGGGGAATAATAGCTAAGCATTACGTGGTCAAAAGAAAGGAATACGTTCGAATAGGGTGCTCATTCGGGCTTAAAAGTCTAAGCCTTTAGCTTATTTAGCACTAAAGATGTTTTTTTGCACTATAACTGCTCAACGTAATTAAATTTAAAAAGAAAAAAATTATATTTATATTGATTTCTAAAAATTATTTTTATAGTAAATGATTTTTCTATAGTATTTAACTTTTAAATATGATGTTTTTTTAAGACGATGTCTACTAATTGATTGTAGTACATACTGTAGCGACTTCATTTATATCGGACTAAATCGCACGTAAGTTTCTCCTTCTCTGTATGTCTCTCTACAAGCTGTTACTATTTATAAACTAAAGCTAAAAGTTATTAGAGACAACGTCTCTCATGGAGGTCCTCAAACCAAAACCGCACGTGCGTAGACATTGGAACTTGGAAAGGGGCTTTCGTTTCAGCTAAGTTGAGAGGTGAGACTGTTGGATTAGCATGGTGATTGGATAGAAAACGTGATTTCAACAAGTTCATAGCCATCGTGTAAGTCCCTTGGATGCGACCATGCAAGACTTGCAATTCTCCAAGGACGAATATGCATAGCTTTCCACGCATCCAGTCAGAAACTTGAGTTGATTTCGTTATTTCGCAAGTGTTCCATCTAACATGCCACCTTGTAATTGCCGTTGTAAACAACCGAACGACCACAGAGACTAGAGAAGCGAGCAGGATATTTCTGACTTTCAGTTTATTTTTCATTATTTTTAAATTTCGTTTTTTTTTCTGATTTTTAAAATTTTTTAGAGTTTTTTTGCCGGTTCCTTTTTCCGTATCTGTTTGCATTATACGTGCTGAGCTAACCCGTTTTTTCCATTTTAAAATTTTTAAATTTAATTATGTCAAATAAGCCACCATTAATTTTAACCAGTTACAGTGAAAATTCAGCCATAAACCACGAAAATTCAGTCCAACTGAACACCGTCTAAGTTTAAGGTATTTGAAAAGTAAAAAAGAAAAGCTATGCAACAATGACTTCTTTGCTACTATATTCCTCGGATGTCTACGCCATTGGAGCATATTGAGGTACGAACTCCATTCTCAGGGTTTGGTTGGCTGTGGGATGGAGTGGTTCCGTTACCATGTGCCTCGGTTGTTTTTCGGTGAATGGGATGGTTTGGTATAGAGCAGTGGCCACGTCAGAAATGAAATTGAGGGTGGGCTGAACTGTTTATAGATCTAAACTAAGTTGACATAAAATTAGTATTTTACTCTTATAAAATTTCAAATTCATATAGAAATTATAAATTGGATGGAGACAAACAATAAAAAATAGAGAAATAGAAAGTAGATACCTCGATAATAGAAAGCGTCATGAGTGCGGAGTAGCGATAAGTCACTTATGTATAAACATATCAAAATTAGTAATATAATAGAAAATTATAAATGACAATGAAAATTTAGATCATATGAAACATACCAGAATTAAACTAATTTAAATCACGAGACAATAGAAATAAAATGTGATATTTTTTTCACACTCTATCCAATGTTCTTATCATTTTCACGGTGGGGGCTCGGTGGTGGCGGTGCTTTCGGGGCACGTGCAGAACCACATCATCACGGAGCGGCGGCGGAGGGAGAAGATCAACTAGAGGTTCATCGAGCTCTCCACTTGCAGGACCACATCATCACGGAGCGGCGGAGAGGAGAAGATCAACTAGAGGTTCATCGATCTCTCCACAGTTATCCCCGGACTCAAGAAGATTCATATATATTTCACTTTCTTTCTTCTTTTTTCTTTGAGTGATTATCTCTTCTTTAATTTTATGATTTTCATTACTCTTCCACCTCCTCTTCTTCTTTAATTTTATGATAGATTGATTGATTGATTAGCTCTTTTTAAATTTTATGATTTTCACTTCTTCTTCTCCTCCCCCTCTTCTTTAATGTTATGCTTGTTGTTAACCTTTCCATCAAAGAGAGTTAGCTTCTCTTTGGATTTATTAATCTCTCTTTATTTCTCTCTATTTTTTATATTTTTTACTATATATAAAATTGCCACCAGGGGAGGTGAGGCTCAAGCCTCACTAAGCCCCCCTGGTGGCTACGCCCCTGGTATAGAGGGAGTATTTCTAAGATATTTTTATCCTATTATCCAGGATGGGATGGTTCAATTCAAGCAGCCAAATAATATATAGTTGACATTTTCTATAGGACCATCTCATACATAATCACTTCTACAAGGAACCAAACTCTTAAGAGCACATGTCTTATACGACAAGACTCTATTGAAGATAGAATATCATCAGGTAGGATTTGTATTTGATATGGACCATTCCATATCTCAGGTAGGTCTACTTGTTGTTCAAGTCACCTTGTAAGTAAGTAATTCCCATAATCCTAAGCGAGTTCTATAAATCTCATCAAAATCAACTTTCTATAGTATAATATATGTATATACTCCTTTTATATATATATATAAAGATATATAGCAAAAATAAAAGACTCCGATGAAATTTTTAACCAAATTGCATTGGAATATCTTAGAATTAGTATTTAAATATACTAAAAGTGATAAATAAATATAACATATTTGTTTAAATAGTATATTGCAAGTTAGAGAATGTACTCTCAGAAGTGCAAAATATATATATATATATATATATATATATATATATATATATATATATATATATATATATATATATATATATGTGTGTGTGTGTATAGCATTTGAATGCCAAATATACAAACAAGCAATGTCAGAGGAGAGAGACAAGACAGAAAGGAGACAAGGAAAAAAGGGAACAAGACAAGACAGCCTCAAAAAGAAAGTCACTTGCCTGTGCGCCAATTCAAAGAAAAAATAAAGAAGGCCAAAGGAGGAGAGAGACAAGCAAGTCCTGCGCTGGATTCTTGAGCCAGCCAGTCGCATGTCTTTTTTACGCTCTCTTTCTCATTCCTGCGTGTGAGATAGAAACCGAATTGGAGTAGGAGTCGTTTGGTTTTGGTTCTCTAAGATGGAGACACGTCTCGGTGTAGTAAAATAAAAGGGAATTCGTACGTTCTGGTTTAGTGCAAGAGGCAATCATAACAACAGAGAGCAGTTCCTAGTCACCAAGATAAGTCCAAACAAGAAAAAAGGAAAAAAACAATGCAGTTTTTTTCTTCCATTTCCTCGGTCCAAGAGCCGCTTCAAAGTAGCCCGAATTCTTAAACCGTGCTCAAGATCATGTCGCGTACTCTGGGAAGTGGTATCACCGGTGACGAGGCATCATCCGGTATGATGGCGAAGGAGAGTTCTGTTGTCTCGCTGCATTATTCGATGTTGACGATGAGCAATTATGCAGCATGGGGAATGAAGATGAAGGTGTACATGAAGGCTTAAGGAGTGTAGGATGCGATCGAGAACGGCAAGGTTGATGTGCGTAAAGATCAGATGGCATTGGCGGCCATCTATCAGGGCATCCCAGAGGAGACGCTCTTCCTACTGGCCGAAAAGGAGTCAGCCAAAGCCGCGTGAGAGGCGTTGAAGACATGCATCTTGGCGCCGATCGTGTGAAGGAAGCAAATGTACAAACTCTCAAGACCGAGTTTAAGGTGCTGCGTATGAAGGAAACAGAGTCAATCAATGACTTCGCCGTTTGGTTGACGGTTATCATCAACAAGATTCGGAGCCCTTGGTGAGAAGGTGGAAGAGTTGTACGTAGTGAAGAAATTGCTTCGTGTTGTTCCCTTACAGTTTCTCCCGATTGCTTCGGTCATAGAGCAATTTAGAGACCTAAAGACAATGACCATTGAGAAGGTCATCGCTCGTCTCAAGGCGTATGAGGAACGCATCTACGACAATAGCAACAAAGGCGATGAACAACTCTTGTTGACCCGTGCCGAGTGGGAGATCCGATCATCGAAGCGTGAAGGCAAGAACACTTCTAGTAGTGGTGGCTAAGGCCGTCAGAATCGGAAGTTTGATAAGGCAAAAGTGAGGTATTATAATTGTAACGATTATGGACAGTTTGCTTCAGAATGACCCAAGCCGAAGATGAAGAAAGCGTTTGTTGCTGAAGCGCTTAGCGATGATGAATCAACAGTACTCTGATGAGGAGTTGAGTCAGGGATGTTGAGAAGATGTGTCATCGTTCAAACTCAAGTAAGGTGTTTGGCATAAAGTTTAGTAAATCGTAGTCAAGTTCGACTACCTCAATATTTTAGAGTCAAATCAAGATTAAGAGGGAGATTGTTAGAAATAATCTTGACTTCAAGTCCGAGTATAACTCAAGTTGAAATTGTGTCTAACTTGAAATACGAATACATATACGAGTAGGAGATTATTAGCCTTTATATTGAGGAGGTTTGTACACAATTTTGTAAGAGAAGAAGAGAAGTAAAGAAAAGGGGAGCAAATAAGATAATAGAGTAAAGTAAAGTAAAGTAATCTTACCTCAATATTATTAGCCTATGTTCTCTCAGTTTATTTATAATATGTGTATTTTCTTCTAGAGTAAAGTAAACACTGAATTTTTTTTTAGCTTTCCCTATGGGGCTCCATCCTTTGTCTTCTGCACTGCCTACAATAATCTGAGTGGACTTAAGGCGATCTCAGTTGGACAGATATATCTAACTTCTGGCTAAGGTGATCAGTACCACGGTAGGCTGGCTTTGGCTAGGGCTTGGATGCATATGAAGCTTTTCTGTCCCATTACCGCATTATGCAAAAATATATGTCGCAATCGTTACCCTTCAATCATTTCCAGCTGTATGGATCCGCAAGCCAACACCTAGCGAGAAAGCAATTGCTGTTAGTACGAATAATGTATTAGTAAGATTGCAGAAGGGAGCGCACCTGCAGAAACATAGAATAGTCTTCCATTCTCTTCTGTTAGTAAGCCTAAATGTTTTTCAGACACTGAAGCAAATGAACATATGCTTGATTTTGTTAACCTACTGATCCTCATTTTATCTGCCTGCTTAATGTAGGTATTCATCATTGGAATTTTATCTGCCTGTTAATTATGCTAAATAAGTCATCTTCAACTACAGTAAAATTTTAGAGCAACTACCTTTTGTGATGCAGGCTTCAACTGCTCTTATCTTACAAAATGGATACACAGAAATGCATGTGGTACTGCCTGCCTTCTGGATCTCTGATCCTTGACATGAAGCAATGAAAATAAAAGAATTGAAGGCAACTTCCCCTATCTTAACTATATCATCCTGCTAAGGTTTCTAAACGTGCAGTACCATCTCATGATGCGAATGCTTAGCTATCTCTTTTTCCTGACTTGTGCTAGTTGGTACGTCAAAATCTGGAGGCCTGTTAGATTTCATTGTCTTAAGACTCCACTCTACCTGTGCATTAAACATTGTGATTGATCTAATTCCAGCGTGTTCATCGGCCTGTTCTTTTTATAGCTACGGCTTGTGACTTTTGGACTGTTCATGCGAAAGATTACAGAGTAACAGAAACTCACATGTGGCTTTTACCGATATAAATAAAGTTAGTACAATATGTACTACAATAAACTAATATACTCTATCTTGAAAAATACTTTATTTAAAAACTGATTACTGTAGAAAAATCAAAAAACAGTTTTTAGAAGCTGAAAAGAACAACCCCACGTGTCCTACCACCACCGATAGGTCCGTTGCGCGAGATTCAGCTGGGGGGATATTGCCTTGAATGCCGATGGCAACCCGGGACCTGGGAGCAAACTGGCTATGCTTTGCCTGGAAGCCCGGCTAAAGCTCATTGAAGGGTAGGGCTGTGCAGTTTCAAACCGAACCGAAAAAACCGTACCGAAAAAACCGAACCGAACCGGTCAACTCGGTTTGACCGGTTTTCGGTATTCGGTTCGGTAGCTAGAAAAATGGTATTTCTCTGATTCGGTTTTTTCGGTAAAAACCGAGTAAAAACCGAATTTCCCAAAAAAACCGAGCGGCCGTGCGGCATTTCTTTGATTCGGTCTCGGCCCACCACCGACGACGGCCCGTCCGCCCACGCACACGGCAGACGCTATGGAGTATGGATTAACCCAACCCTAGCCGCAGTCCGCACCGCAGAGCACATCGACCGACGCCGCCCGCCCGCGGATCCGGCTCGTAACCCTAGCTCTCGCCGCTCGCGCCAAGCCCCGCCACCTCTCGGTGCTCGCCTCCGCCTCGCCGGTGCTCGCGCCTCCGCCGCCTCTGGTGCTCCGCCTCCGCCTCCTTCGGTGCTCCGCGCCTCCGCCGCCTCTGGTGCTCCGCCTCCGCCTCCTTCGGTGTTCCGCGCCTCCGCCGCCTCCGGTGCTCCGCGGTCCGCGCCTCCGCCACCAGGTCTTCTCCTCTCCATTCACTAGATGTCTAGATATCTAGATCTAAAATTTGAAATGCTCTAGAGTGATTCCCAGGCTCGGCCCTCGGCCGGCGGCCGCTCCCCGCTCGGGCTCCGGTGCTCCGCCTCCGTCGGTGCTCTCCCGGTCTCCCCGACTCCACTCACCAAGACGGCGAGACCAAGAACCGACCTCTCGTGCCCGGACACCGCCTCCTCCCTCTCAATTTTACTTTCATTTGTTTTGTCACATCGCCATTGTGTGTCTTTGTTGTCCGGCTGTGAGCCTGTGAGGCATGTGCATGTCTTTGTGATGTTGTCCGACCGCCGTCTCTTCTGTTTGTGATGCTATGATTCTCACTTCTCAGATGCTGTGACCTGTGATGCTTTGTGGTTTGTGCTTTCATTCTAGATTTCTAGTATGGACTATGGAGAATTGAGTCTGCACTGCTGCTGTGTCGTTGATAATAGTCTTTGTGATCTTTGATTGCTATCCGACTGCTGTGATGCTGTGACTGTGATGCTTGCATTCCAGAATGGAAAATTGGAGTCTTGGAGATGAGATTAACGTTTAGCAATTCGCGTAAACTTTGGTAAAATTGGTATTAACCGATACCGTACCGAAATAAAATGGTATTTACCGATACCACACCGTATTCTAGAAAATACCGTATTTCCCGAAATACAAAAATCGTATTTACCGATCTAACCGTATTTACCGAACCGTACAAACCGAAAAAACCGAACGAACAGTCCTATTGAAGGGAGATAGATGATCCGTCAGCTGGATACAAAGCCCAGCTTCGGACTTGGCAACCAACCGGATGGACCCGGTTAGCCGCAAGCCTTCCAATTTTCTTCACAGATTAAATCCTATCCTGGTGCGCCTGGTCTCTCTTTTATCACACAAAAAAATACAGCTTTTACACTAGGATCTAGATCATCGCTGTTTACTCTTCACAGCTAGTAGCATGGAATGCCTGGTAAAGAATCCATGGACAGTATACCGTGTGGCTCTGAATCTCCCGGCCTTGAAATGGGAAATTCTGTCCGAGAGAATTTCCAATTCTGCCTCCTGATCCTACGATGAATATGATGTCGCCGTACTTTCACATCGGGGCGTGAGCTGCGGCGGAGGGTTAGACAATCAACGGATCCCGCCGTCGCGCGTGCGACGGCGACGGTGGCCTTGGACGCATTAGGAGACCAAAAGCGACGGCCGGAGCCGGAGCCGTCGCCTAGCGCCGGTGCGGATCGGTGGCCCACGTGTGCGTCCGTGTGCGGCCAAGCGCGTATGCTTGCGTATAACTCGCGTGCGGCTGAGCGACCGACGGCGACGGCGACGGCCACGTGATGGCTACGGCGACTGCCGGTGGTCCAGCAAAACGGAAGTTGCCTTGATGTAGTGTGCCCGGGGCGGCGGTCCTCTGGCCGGAAAGGGACGCCGCCCCGTTTTGCCAATTCGAAATGGTTCCATGTCGCTTGCCGGAGGCTTAGCTTAATTATGACATGTCGTTGTGAGTTACTTAATTAAATGATGATGTAGTGCTCGGAGTCGATCTGATTATGACCGTACGATGCAGCTATTGTATGTATATATACTGCGTGAAACACACAACAGGTCTGTGCACATTAAGAACCGAACAACATATTTAAACAACCCGCTCAGTTAGGCTAAAAAATGATTTAAAACTAAAATTATATTGTACTTGGTTAAAATTATAATGTAATTGATGGTGCTTTATTTGACGTAATTAAATTTAAAATTTTAAAAATAGAAAAAAAGGTTAACTTATCACGGACAATACAAACAAATACGAGAAAAAAGAACCGGCAAAAAAGCTAAAAAAATCAGAAAAGATAAAATTTTAGAAATAATAAAAAATAAGCTAGAAATCAGAAGCTTGAGCGGTGACGAAATTTAGAAATAGTGTAGTGTGGGACATCCTAGGGACAGTGGCGGAGCTACATGCCAGGGTGGAGGTCAAATAACCTCACAGATTTTCTTTTCCTAAATGATTTACTCTCTTAGAAGGAAATTTGCACAGATGAATGCCCTGCTCGTTAGATGGATGGATGGATCTTAGGCTACGGTTCGAGTCCCACTCCCACAAACAACACGTTAGATAGTTTTAATTACAAATTTTCTTAGATTTTATTCCGTAATCTCTCAGTTAGTGAGAGGCTTAAAGACAGTTGTGTTAACTAATTGCACATATTCGTTCGAAAAAAACGTAAATCCCTAATAACTCAATAAAATTTTTAAAGAATGATTCTTGATATAGTGCACACTAAATAATCATCATCACTTGTCAAATTAAATGTTTGGGTCCGTCGTGGATAGAAAATTTTCAAAATTTACAAGATTAGGATCCACGGGTCCAGTTTAAGACACAACACATGGGCCACAAATTCATGTCCCAATCATTAATAGAAAATCAACAAAAATAAACCACTCAACCGCAACGGCGATGCTAGTGGAAACTGAATTGTGATCATCATCTAGAAAACCAAGAACACTAGCTGGGCTATATGTGCAACGGTTGGCAATTTACTCTTATTATTTTAATCCTTTTAACAGATAGACAGGTGTACAAGGATAAGGATGTCAAAGACTGAGGCTGTGCTAAGTTGGGCTTTTTTTGGTTTTTAGTTTTTTCACAGTAACTAATTTATTTTGTATTGTAGTACCTAATGGTATTTTTGGTATAATTAAATTTAAAAATAGAAAAAATAGGTTATCCCATTACGGACAATGCAAAGGAACACAAAAAAAAAGAAAAGACAAAAAAGCCCTAAAATGGTAAAAAGTAAGAAAAAGACGAAATTAAGAAATTGTGAATTAGAAACCAGAAGTTGGAATCAAAACGAGTAGAGCCCCTCAAGAGAGGAATTAATTGGGCTCAGTTCATCCATCCTCAATAGTATGTGACACATCGACTATGATTTAGATCTTCAGTATCATCCTAGAAAAGTAAATGTGGTAGCAGATGCACTGAACCAAAAGACCTATCATGGCATAGCTTCGATATATAAAAATATCAATTCCAAGATACTACAATGCAACGTAGTTAAAAAATTCATCGGAACCATTTATTTTTGCTATATATCATTTTTTATATATAAAAGAAATATATATACAAATTATGCTATAAAAAGTTATCTTTGAGAAAATTTTCTATAGAACTTACTTTGGAGTATCTTATAATCATTATTAGAGTATACTCAAAAGGATAAATAAGTATAACTTATTTGTTTAAACGGTATATGAGAAGTGAGAGTAGTACTCCTAGAAGTATAGAACCATTTTAATATATGGTTGACAATAAAAATGAAAAATCACATTTACAACTAGATACAAATCAAGTTACGGCCAGATGAATGTGCTTTTACTATACTAACTAATTTACTAAATATGTTATTAGAGTTTACCGATGGAGTAATTAATTAAATTAAACTAGAAGGAAAACTAGGTAGAAGGGAATTAATAAAAACACAAAAAATGCATTGAAGGAAATGTTATTAACAAACTCGTCCCCAATTGCGTCATATTAATCCTATCTAACAAGGACTCAATCCGGTTTTGGATGGTGGGATTAACTGAGATACACACACACACACATATATATATATATGGGACTAAAAAGAACAGGCCCTAAACCTTTCAATACTCTTTTGCTAATGCTCCAATCCAAACGGGCCATCATTTTGAGTTGGGTATGCTTTTTCCTCGCAAAAAGTTTAATCCAACAGAACGAGTTTTGCTTATCATAACCAGTGAGTTTTTTTAATAACAAAATAATAAGTTGTTCAAAAAAACAGCTCCAAAACTAGAACTACTAGTTTTGGATTCACGTCACCATGCTAAAGATGGAGATGGCAAATTAGAGCTCAATTAAACACTATGCACTTATATAGACTAAATACTACCAAAAGGAGATATGATACTATACACTCTTTTTTTAACAGCAACTGCACTTGCACTGCACCCAGTTCTTGGCTCTTTGCCTGTACACACACGAGCTTCTGTTTTTATTTTTATTTTTTATTTGGTTTCCCAACGCTGCAGCACAGCTGCACGAGCCTCCACGGGCTTACATGCCCTAAACTTGTCATCTACCACACAGGCATCACGCACGGCCTGTTTGGCAACAGGCTGCGGCTTATAGTTTTTGGTTAAAATTTTTGAATTTTACCTGTTTATGGTACAGCTCACGAAGAGAGAGATACTGTAACAGCCTAGCTGTTTATTTCAAAATTCTGGAAGAATTTTTTTAAACATAAAATTAAATTAATTTAGTTTAAAATAAAAATAAGAGTTTTGTTTGTGTGAAATTTGAATTTTGTTTGCCCTAATTTTCTGCTTTTAGAAAGCTGGATTTGAAAAGTAATTTAAAGTAAAAACTTAAAAATATTATTAAATAAAAATGATATTTTGATTTTTTATAAAAAAATCCTAATTCAAATTAATTATTTGGATTTATTTGACCTTTATTTGGTGTTCTGAGTTTTTCTAGAGTTTTAAAATCTATTTTTAAAATAAAAAGTATTTTAAGTATGAAAATTAAAATACCAACAGTAGTTGGAAATATTTTTATTAAGTCCAAAATGTCTCCAAGAAGTTCTTTGAATTTTTCTGGAACTTTTGGAAGTAATTTTATATTTTTTTGAGCTATATCTAATTTTCTAGGCTTTTCTAAAAAATCTAAATCAAGTTTAATCCTCCGCCGCGCGATCTAATCTCGTGCGTCCATATTCACTAAACCCCTTCACTCTCCATCCGACGATCCTGATTTCCTCCTTGCGCCACATCGCTCATCCGACCGTCCGCTCTTTCCTCTCTCTCTTCTCTTTCGTTGATAAAACCGGTCCCACCTGTCAGTGAATAAAATCATTTTCCTTTACAAAAATAATTCGGCCAGAAAATCAAAATCCTTGTTGACGTCATAAATTTCTTTTCCACAGAAAAATAATTCATCTGAAAATCATTTCCCTTGATGACGTCATAATTTGATTTTTCAGTTCAAAAATTATTCCAGAAAATCGGTTTATTCTTTTTTCTCTCTTTTCAAACTTCCGAGAGCCCATTCTATTTCGTTTTAACTCCGATTGAACCCATTTAAATTTCTAAATTCATCTAAAATTCTAATCTATCCATTTCTATCATATTTTCAAATTTTTAGAATTTTGAATTTATTTGGATTAAACTAAAGCTTAATTAGAATTTTTATTTAATAAGATTAAATTAAACATTAATATTTGCTAAACATATTGTATTTGAGTTCTTTGAGTCTCAATGAATCTTCGGAATTTTGTTTAGATTTTTCGGAGTTTGTTTAAGCTCAATTTCAAAATCTCAAAATAAAAAAGAAAAAAAGAAACGGGAGAGAGAATGAACAGTGCCTCGCGGCACTGTTCATCTTCCAGAGCCGCGCGACGCCGTAACGCAGCCGTCGCCATGGCCATCTCTATAAAAACTTTGATAACTTTTGATTTTCTCAACGGTTTTTCGTGAAATAAATTGCATTCACTTCCTCTCATCAAGAACTTTCAATTCCCTACCGTTTCTCTAAATGAAACCATTCATGTGTATTTACACGAATTTAAAACCTTGCTCTAAATGACACCATTATTTGATCTTTCTCTCCCGTCCACCTCCACCCCTATAAAAGGGAGCACCGGGTGCCCCTTCTCATCCTCACTCAACCTCCGAAATCTCAAAGCCTCTCTCCCTTTCTTCTCTCCGTAATCGTCATTTTACTTTTGTGTACCGAGCGCTGTTCCTCGGCCTTTTGCGACGCCTACAGTGGAGTTCCGGCACTTTTGACCACAGCGTTGGCTTTACCTTCTCGCGTTCTATGCGGTGCTCCCTTCGCCTTCGCCGGAGCATCACCGGAGCATCGCCGGACCACCGTGGTCAAACCACGCCGTCGTTCCTCTCCTCGCTGCGAGCCGACCGTGCGTGTTGGATCAAAACCGAGGTGAGCATTATGTTCCCGACGTTCTCCTCTTCGTTTCTCCACCAACCTCACCCTTTAATTCCTCTCCATTTGCCCGGAATGCCGATGTCAACCCGCCGGTCGCCGAATGTCTTCTCCGCCGTGTTCCGCCACCATCCGACGTCCGTTGGCCGAGCCGCTGGTACCGTTGAGTTATCCTCAACGCGTTCTACGCCATGCTCCCATCGCCATCACTCGAAGACTCCCTGAGTCCTCGTCGACCTGGTCGAGCCAAACGCTGAAACCGTGCCTTCGCGCGTACACCACTTTTTCGGTAAGCGCTTTGATTTTTATTCGCTTCATATCGTGTCCTAGCCTCCAAACAATTTATCTATCATTTTTATTTAATTTTTCATCTAGCCAATTGTTAGAAATTGAATTTTCCTCAAAATAGCCGTTTTTGACTCCCGACGTCGATTCTTCATCTCTGTTAAGCTTTAGCCCATACCGTAATTTTTCTTAGACTTGCCTCGCCGCGTTCTACGCCGTGCTCACTTCCTTTTCCCCAAAAAACCTCCACAAATTTTCGCCTCCGACACCTCGCCATGGTCGTCAATGGCATCTCGTGTCCCCATCTGTCTGGTGGTGTTTTCCCGAATCCGATCGCATCATATCATGCCAAATCATCCCAGATAGCTACCTTTCAAATGGTTTTGGATTCGCTTCACTGAGTACTAAGATATAAGTTTTTCCTTTTTCTCTACCGTTGTCGTTCAAACGTCGATTGTATCGTCTCCGATGAAGTTTCAACTTAGCCAAAAAATTTTCTAGCTTCACCATGTCGTGTTCTACCATGTGCTCACCCTACATCTCGACGATCTATACTCGGTACTAACTCTCCAACCTGTCATTGTCGCTACCTCGCCGTCACTGCCGTTTCCCCTCACCGCCAGTGATTGCCGCTGTTTCTCGACGCCGTACCTACGTCACCACATCTGCCTTGTCACCGAGGTTCCATTCTGTCCGTTCGCCACCACCTCGCAACCAACCGGCACCGTAATGCTCAAAAAGTAATTCTCGGTTTTTGTTATCATTTCATGTGATATCTAAAACTTCCAAATATTCGTTCTCCCTCATTCGAACTCCGAATCCATTGATTCTTTCTTCTAAATTCATCTAAAATCTTAACCTTTCTTCCAGAATATATTATATATTTTTGTGATTTTATTTGTATTTATTTGTTCGTTTGTATTTATCGTTCCGCGCGTAGAACCCGACGTCGCCGAAGAATTTTCCGACCCGCAGCAAGAAAGTCAAGATATCGCACACGAAGGCAAGTCTCCTTTGAACATTTTGAACGTATGTTTGTGAAATGTTTTTGATTATTTTAAATTTAATGCATTGCTATGTTTCATAAAATGATAATTTATGTTGTAAGGATAATAGCTAAACCGATAATTGTTATACTCTCATTTGACATTGACAACCATGTACCTTTGACACCCTAGGATTTCCTTTGTCTCAATAATGAGATTATTATAAAACTTTGGTATGTTGGCTATTAAGATAACTTGTCTCTTGTGGGTAAAGTTGTACAACCTCTGCAGAGTGTAAAACTATTTGAATAGCCGTGCCCACGATCAAGGGCGGGCAAGGAATGCATTCACGTGGTAGATCTTTGGTTTTGGTTTTTAAAATAAAAGTTTTGGAAACCGGGAGTGGTTGGAACTCCCGGAGTTGTCCTAGCGGATGTAGCCAGTGTGGGTGGATGTAACCCGTTGTCTTGAATCCTGGTGGATGTAGTCAGTGTGGGTGGATGTAACCCGTTTTCTTGAACCTTGGCAGATAGAGCCAGTGATCTAGTGTTGGTGGTTGTAACCTTCACTATATCATTTATTAGTTTCTGTTAAAACAGTTACCTTATTTAAACTGATATTTTCAAAATACTTAATGGTATTTGAAATAAAATATTGCTTTGTGCAAAAAGAACCATATAACCCTCCTTTGTTAAGCCATGCATCTATTGCATTTTCCCAAGACTTGCGGAGTACTTTATGTACTCACATGCTACACTTAAAACAAAATCTCAGATGAATACGAAGTTCAGGAAGGAGACTTCGACTACTTCGCGTGTGGATACGACGAAGGTTTTCTGGAGTTCTAGGTTGCGCTTCCCCAGTCAATTGCCTGTGGCGTATTGATGGGTCTTCATCCGAATTTCTTTTGCTTCCGCTGTGTTTTGTAAGTTTGCGAGGTCTTGAAACCTCAGTTGTAATAAAGAGGCCTTTTGGTCTGTACTCTCTATTATTGTAATAAAGCGTAGTTGGTTATGTATTCATCACTGTTTAACTGTGTGCACTAGCTTTGATCTGGGACTAGTGCTGTAATACACAGAGGGTCCGGATTCGGAAATCCGGGGTCCCGACAGATACTTACTTGCGATTTTAGATGATACAGATGTTGGGCTTTTAACGTATACATCATTTAACTTGTAGACCGTCTTGAGAAAATACTTCATTTAAAAGTTAAGTATTGTAATAAAAGACAAAAATCATCAGCTTTGAAAGAAAAGAACATGTCCTATATGGTATGCGTGCTTACAACACGATGCAGAGATTGTTTCTGTAGTCTGTGCCTGCAAATCTCACTCTTCTCTGTTTCTCCTTGGTTTACCGCTGCAGCTGCTGCTCCTATCTTGAGAAAAATGAGTCTGGCTAGCTCGATGGCTATGGCCTATACATGGTTGGTTAGGTGTCCTGTTACCAACCACTGTTCGAGACATTCCAAAGCAGTAGCCTCTTGCTCCATTGTTGCTTTCCTGTTATCTCATTCAACCAGTGGAAAGCAATGATATGCATCAAGCTTGTCCTCTCCTCCTCGTCTAATATATACTACTCCATTAACTAGCCATCTCTTTCATTTCCTACAGTAAACACACGTAGTATATATCTTTACTATTATAAAAGATTAAGTTGGTGGTTGTACGCCCATTCTTCTTCAACCGCTCTATTCTTTTAACTTATTATCATTATTTACTTACCAATCGATCAGAGCAAACTCTCTTCTATAACACGATTCTCTATATATTTAATGAGTTCTGTTGTAACGCACGGATACGTAACTAGTAGTAGTAAAAAAGATAGTGAAAACATTGGTCATCGACCTTCGGTAATCTAGATATTTAGTGATCTGCATTCCTTATAATAAATAGGAGTTTTTTTTTGCGAGGAGTAATGGGAGTTCTTGAATGTCGATGAGGCGATGATCTGGTCCAAATGAGCGACAATAATGAGATTAGCAATTTCTTGGAGTCTCTTCAACGGAGTTCGTGGATTTTACTTGTGTCATATATCCATTTTCATTTTTATGCTCAGGGTCAAACTTAATTGCAAAAATCATTTAATTTTGATAATTTTCTTATAGAATCTAGTACCTAACTCCAAATTGACCTTTTCTTCTCATGAGTAAAACTCGTTAATTTCTTCATAGTGCCTTCAAGATGGCCATCTCTCGCCTCTTGCTCTGGCTCGACCACTACAAGTGGACGATAGAATTTTACTAACAAATTGTCAAACTCCGAAGCATGTGCCTTAAAATTGATCTAAAATAGAGAATGTGGATTCAAATTTTGAATTAAGGGTGTGTCTAGGTATCACCTGTATGTTTTCTTCCTAACAATCATGCAGATTTG
The DNA here is from genome assembly GCA_036346245.1 of Bonia amplexicaulis. Taxonomy (NCBI): domain Eukaryota; kingdom Viridiplantae; phylum Streptophyta; class Magnoliopsida; order Poales; family Poaceae; genus Bonia; species Bonia amplexicaulis. Next base: position 24,824,371 of record CM070737.1, read on the forward strand.
AGATCGTTAGATTAGTTTAGAAACCAGTTGAAATCTGGTCAAAGGAGTCGACAACCAGTCAAGGTTTATTTTTCAAATTTGAAAACTTCTATTTATACGTATGCATGCGCACGCCGTGCGCGTAGTGGCGAGAATATCTCGCGACGCGTCGAAGCTTGCGGACGTGAATGCGTTGTGCGGACGTGGGGATGGACACGTTCAAAACTCACGACGCGAGAAGCGCTCCAACGCGAGAAGCGTTCCAACGCTTCAGTCTGTTGCATTTTTTTCGTTTGCAGTTGTTTGGTCTTGCATTATAAAAGGAGAGGTGAAAACTAGAAAATGCTGCAGGTTGTACGCAGCACCAAAACAAAAGCTCTTGTGTGTTCCTGTGTTCATTCAGTTTTTGTGAGATATTCTCTCTCTCACGTTTCTCTGCTCGATCGATTCGGTTTTGCAGGTTTCAACTGTCAAGTGGTATCAGAGCGAGGAGATGTCCCGCGAATGTCTCTTCGGTACGGTGAATGGACGACGTCGTCTGCCTCATCGCCACCCCGCGAGCGGCGATCGCCGTGAGCCCCTCATCGAGCGCGTGATCGAGAGAAGCTCCACCTCCATCGTCTACCCGACACTCACGCGCACGAACTATACTGAGTGGTCCATGGTGATGCGCGTGAATCTCCAGGCGCAGGGGCTATGGGAAGCCATCGACCCGGCACCGGCCGACCGCGCCGATCGCCACGCGCCGCCGCCATTCTACGCGCTGTCCCGTAGGACATGCTGACGTCGCTGGCGCAGAAGGGGACAGCGCATGAGGCCTGGGAGGCCATCCGCGCTGTTCGCGTCGGGGTGGAACGTGTCAAGGAAGCGAATGCAGAGAAGCTACGGTAGGAGTTTGCCATAATCACCTTCAAGGAGGGGAGCGTCGAGATTTCTCCTCGCGCCACCGCCCGCCAACGAGCAGTGGCGTCTGGGCGATCCGATCACCGACAAGGAGGTGGTCAAGAAGATGTTGAGGGTGGTTCCTGAATACCTCGAGCAGGTAGCCATCTCCATCGAAACCCTCCTCGACCTCAACACCATCTCAATTGAAGAGGCGACGGGGCGACTGCGAGCCGTGGAAGAGCGCAAGAGGCCGGCAAACGCGGCAGCCAAGGATAGCGGCGGCCGTCTGCTCCTCACGGAGGAGGACTGGCTTGCCCGCTACAAGGCCCACGAAAGGGAGAAGTCAAGCGGCGACAGCAACAACAGCGGCGGGCGTAACCGCCGTCGCGGAAGGGGGAAGAACGCCGGCGGCAGAGACAGGAGCGCGCGGGGAACACGGACCGACCCGGCAGGGCGTGATGGGCGAGGCAACACCTGTCACAACTGTGGGAAGACTGGCCACTGGGCCCGATACTGCCGATCTAAGTCGAAGAAGACCGGTGAGGCCCACATGGCCCAAGACGACGAGGCATCTCTCCTCTTTGGAGAGGTGTGCTCCGTTGAGACCGGGGCGACCTCCAGATCCCCTTTTCAACCGTCGCCGCAAATTTCCACTCCGGCGCAGTCCGTTCCTGCCACGTTGAAAGCATCTAGGCCCCTAAAAATAGTTTTGGTAATTAAAGAATTTATGTGAATATGGGACTAACATTTTTAATGAGTTTTAAAGGTTAAGTCCACTTATGGGTGACAAGATGCAGGCCAAAGATTATATGTGAAGATCAAAATGGCTCAAGACAAAGGTATATGTAAAGTAGGATCCTCTTTTATTTTTACCGGTCTTAGGAGAAAAGGTGGAAGACCGGATTATAGGTTAAATAATCGTACCATAAAGAGGAATCATGGCAAGTAACTTGATAGCAAATTTTATGTGCCACATGGATCAAGCTAGGATCATGCATACTTGAAAAATCTGTTTTAAAAGCCAAAACTCTGCTCTGTCTGGACGAGCGGTAGTTCAAAATATCAACATCGGTACTACTGTGCGTGTAGTTCGCAGAAAATTGGAACTACCGGCGACCGGAAGCTCCGAATCCCGAGCGGACCCTTTTTTCCAGAGAGCACCCTCCGGATGCATTTCGAGTTTTTGAGGGAGCGGTAGTTCCGCTGTCAGAGCGGTACTCAGCGGTACTACCTGATACAGGTAGCTCCGGAGGGAGAGCGGAGCCTTTTTTCCAGAGAGCACCAAACTTAGACTTTGGAGTTCGGCTCGAGCGGTAGTACTGCGCCGACTTTGCGGAACTACCGGCGAGCGGTAGTACCGTAATTTACAACAATGTAGTACCGCACCGACAATCCAACGGTCACCGCAGAGGCTCGACATAGCCGATTCGTCGGGTCGATATGGAAGCGGTAGTACCGGCTGTAGAACAACGGTAGTACCGCCTGTGCTAATTTTTCCGGAATTTGTTCCAAACGGCTAGTTTTGGTATAAATACCCGTACCACTGCTCAAGGACAGATGTTAGAGACCCTATTGACCATTCTTGAGCATTGAGCATTCACTCCACACCTCTTTTCTCTCTTGAGCACATATTTGAGGTGGTTGAGCAAAAAGTGCATAGCATTCATTAGTTTGATCATTAGCACTTGTTTGCAATCAAGTGAAGCCCTTGGTTTATTACTCTTGGTGTTTGTCGGCACCTGGACGATTGGGAGGAGCTTTGATCGGTGATCTTCTCAAAGGAGATTGTGAGAAGACCCGGTTTTCTTGTGAAGGTTGGAGCTCACCTACCCGGAGCGGAGAAGAGCTACCTCTAGTGATTGAGGTGTTTCGGCTTAATTCGTGGATCCGGTTCGATTCATTCGGGCTAACCTCAACGTGGATTAGAGGAAACCGGCAAGTTTCCGAGCACCACGGTAAAAACATAATTGTGTTCATTTCTTGCTTGTACCTTACTAGGTCTTGTTTGCTAGCATAGTTGAGATCCTTGTCTTTATTTAGAGCTTTCATTATTGCTTACTTGACTAGAAGTGTGTAGACTTAATTGTATTACATTCTTGCTATTGAAATTGTTGAAAATTATTTAAGTAGACAAGAAAAATTTAAAACCTGCTATTCACCCCCCTCTAGTCGGTATCCTTGATCCTACACACGTCGCTGCACTCGTCCCTCGCGGCTCCATATGTACGCGAGGATGTGCATCTGGTCGAGGAGAAGGTGCATGTGCAGATCGCAGATGAGGGGCAGAAGAATGACCACCGGTGGGTGGTCGACATGGGCGCCACCAACCACATGTCGGGCATCCGGGCCGTCTTCTCCAACCTCGACACCGGGATTGGCGGCTCGGTCAGGTTCGGTGACGGGTCACTGGTGCAGATCGGGGGACGTGGGACCGTCGTCTTCGAGAGCAATAATGGGGAACTCCGCTCCAACATTATCAGTGTTGGGCAGCTCGACGAGGAAGGCTTTGAAGCCCTCGTGCGCGGCAGGGCTATGCGCATCCATGACAAGGGTGGCCAGCTCCTCGCCAAGATCCCCCGCGCGCCCAATCGGCTCTACGTGCTCGACATCACTCTCGCACGGCCGATGTGTTGCGCGGTGTAGGGGACTGAGGACGCCTGGAGGTGGCACACCCGATTCGGCCACCTCAACTTCCCAGCGCTACAGAAGCTGGCGTGGGATGGACTTGTTCGTGGGTTGCCGGAGCTGCAATCCCCCAACGAGCTGTGCGAGGGGTGCCTCATCGGCAAACAGAAGAGGACGCCGTTCCCTGAAGCTGCTCGAGAACGCGCAATGCGGCCCCTGGAGCTAGTGCACGGAGATCTTTGTGGCCCAATCACTCCAGTGACACCTGGGGGTAAGAAATACTTCTTGCTTCTTGTGGATGACTTCAGCAGATTCATGTGGATGGAGCTGCTCCCGTCTAAGGACTGCGCGCCAGCGGCGATCAAGCGAATTCGAGCGGCGACTGAGTCCCAATCAGGTCACAAGTTGAGCTCCCTCTGCACTGATCGTGGGGGGGGGAGTTCACCTCGTCGGACTTCACCGAGCATTGCGCCACCACCGGAGTTCGTCGTCAGCTCACCGCACCATATTCCCCGCAGCAGAATGGTGTAGTTGAGCGGTGGAATCAAACTATCGTGGCGACCGCCCGCAGCATGCTCAAGGCAAAGGGGCTCCCAGGCTATTTTTGGGGGGAGACGATAGCGACGACAGTCTACCTGCTCAACCGGTCGCCGACCAAGAGTGTAGAAGGGATGACGCCCTTCCAAGCCTGGTACAGGAAGAAGCCGGCAGTGCATCATCTGCGCACCTTCGGCTGCATTGTCTTCGTCAAGAACACGACGCCTCATCTCAAGAAGCTCGACGCAAGGAGCACGAAAATGATCTTCGTCGGGTATGAGCTGGGCTCCAAGGCGTATCGCCCCTACAACCCGGTCACAGGACGTGTTCACATCACACGCGACGTGGTGTTCGACGAACATGCCTAGTGGGACTGGGGCCAAGATGCAGAGGACGGCAGCGGGGAGGACCAAGACCCGTTCAAAGTGGAGTTCACGATGATCCCACTCACCGAGCTCGTCGACCACGAGCCCCTCCAAGAAACCAGCTCGCCACCGATGCCGGCTGCACTAGGAGCACTAGCTGAGGACCGGACACCGTCCCCAGCTCCGATCGAGCTTGAGTCACCACCAAGTGGCGAGCCTGATCTTGATGGTGAACACGACGATGCCCCACTTCATTTTCGCAGGGTTGATAATATCCTGGGGGATGCGATGGTGCCCGGCAAAGCAGTGAGCGGGAGACGAGCTTCATGACGTGAGCGCTGAGGAGCCATCCTCTTTCACAGAAGCTGAGCAAAAGGAGTGCTGGCGCGCCGCCATGAAGGAGGAGTTATGCTCGATCGAGGATAACGCCACCTGGAAGGCCGTTGATCTCCCTCCAGGACACTGCGCCATCGGTCTGAAGTGGGTGTTCAAGACCAAACGTGAGGAGCACGGGAGCATCGTCAAGCACAAAGCCCAGCTTGTCGCGAAGGGGTATGTCCAGAAGCACGGCATCGACTTCGACGAGGTCTTCGCTCCGGTGGCGCGGCTGGAATCGGTGAGGATGATCCTTGCGGTGGCAGCGCATGAAGATTGGCGAGTCCACCACATGGATGTGAAGTCGGCGTTCCTGAACGGCGAACTCCAGGAGGAAGTGTACATCCAGCAGCCTCCCGGATTCGCCATGGGCAAGGCCGGCCAAGTGCTGAAGCTAAGGAAGGCGTTGTACGGGTTGAGACAAGCGCCGCGAGCATGGTATGCCAAGCTGGACGCCTGTCTTAGCTCACTCGGCTTCACCAGGAGCGATCACGAGCACGCTGTGTACACGCGGCGCACTTCGAGCAAGCCACTGGTGGTGGGAGTTTACGTCGACGATCTCCTGATCACCGGCCCCGTGAACGGCGACATCGCGCGTTTCAAGCGAGAGATGCTGGAGAAATTCCGGATGAGTGATTTGGGATTGCTCTCCTACTACCTCGGCATCGAGGTACGTCAAGACGACACCAGGATTTTCCTCGCGTAGTCTGCGTACGCCCAGAAGCTGCTAGAGCAAAGGGGGATGGCAGAGTGCAACCCCTGCCATGTCCCGATGGAGCCCAAGGTCAAGCTGAGCAAGGCAAGCACAGCTATGCCGATCGACGCCACCGGATTTCGCAGCATTGTTGGGGGACTACGGTACCTCGTCAACACAAGACCGGATCTCGCGTTCGCCGTCGGCTACGTCAGCAGATTTATGGCCGAGCCACGTGAAGATCACATGGCGGCTGTGAAGCAAATCCTCAGGTATGTGGCTGGTACTCGAGGCCACGGCCTGAGGTACATCAAGGGGAGGCCAGAGGAGCTGGAACTGTTGAGTGCGATGGCGGCGACATGGTGGCGACCTCGACGACCGCAAGAGCACCCGGTGGTTTGTTCTTCCTCGCGCCTGACCCCATCACCTGGATGTCACAGAAGCAGAAGGTGGTGGCCCTGTCATCGTGCGAAGCAGAGTATATCGCGGCATTGACGGCGTCATTTCAAGCTGTGTGGCTGGCTGGTTTGCTTCAGGAAATCATGGGGACGCAAGTCACGCCGCCAAGGTTGAAGGTGGACAACAAGTCTGCCATCGCCCTCACCAAGAACCCAGTTCATCACGATCGAAGTAAACATATTCAAACTCGTTTTCACTTCATTCGTGAGTGTGTGGATACTGGGAAGATCGACATCTAGTTTGCAAGCTCTACTGAGCAGCTTGCTGACATCCTGACCAAACCGTTGGCGCGAGTCAGATTCCAGGAGCTGCGCGAGCTGATCGGCGTCGTTGAGGCCAAGTATGAACACCACAAGGTTTAGGGGGGAGATTTGTTAGCAATAAACCTGTGCGTGCATGGTCTTGTGTACGTGGGACTGCATGGCACTATTCACAAATATGTATTAGCACTGTTCAAGTATACGTATGCATGCGCACGCCGTGCGCGTAGTGGCAAGAATATCTCGCGACGTGTCGAAGCTTGCGGATGTGCATGCGTCGTGCGGACATGGGGATGGACACATTCAAAAGTCACGACGCGAGAAGCGCTCCAACGCGAGAAGCGTTCCAACGCTTCAGTCTGTTGCATTTTTTTCGTTTGCAGTTGCTTGGTCTTGCATTATAAAAGGAGGGGTGAAAACTAGAAAATGTTGCAGGTTGTACGTAGCACCAAAACAAAAGCTCTCGTGTGTTCCTGTGTTCATTCAGTTTTTGTGAGATATTCTCTCTCTCGCGTTTCTCTGCTCGATGATTTGGTTTTGCAGGTTTCAACTGTCAAATCTCGGGGACGCTGGGATTTCCTAAGCCGCCGGTTATCTGAACCCTAATTAAGTCCACCCTCTCTGCTGCTATAGCTTCCCCTCGTCGTGTCTCCGAAATATTTATATTCCTTGCCAATTGCCATCATCAACTTCTATTTGAAAAAACACTTGGAAATGACCAAAATAATGGCGTCACTTTCAATTGAAAAAAAACATGAAATCAAAATAAAATCTTACTCATATTTCTGGAGAAAAATCCTAAATTTCCTTCAAGGCTGCGTTATTCAGTAGTTTACTAATTGAATATCATAGTTTCCAAGATAACTGGTTGCTACACCGTGCAAACTCCTGTAACCAAATGACACCATAGAAAGCTCTAGTTGCATGTGTCAATGCCACCCTGACATTTACACGAGCCAGGAGCTAGCGCCACACACGATCGAAGCCACAACGTCGCCAACATCCATTTACATTATTCGTGATGGGCTAACATATTTTTTCTATTTTAATTTATTTATATCAAATAAATTATTATTAACTATAATATAATTTTAATTAACTACCATACAATTTGAACGTTTTTTAGCGTAACTGATCGGGCTATTACGTTCGTGAGTACGAATGTTTAGCTTTTCAGCAGTGATCAGCTACCCTCGTAGGATGGATAGCTCCATTTTTAACAGTGCACTAGCACTGTCACATCCTCCTCCCCTTGCAAAGCTAGTGCATGCATCAAGCTAGGAATGCTTCACACATACCCAATGCAGCATGTCCTTTTACGCCGCGCTATGAGAGAGAATAGAAAAATAGAGAGTTAATATAATTTTAATCGATATAAATAATATTGTTATAGTATATATTATAATTAATTTGTAGATCTTATCTTAAAAAACACTCATTTGAAGCTAGTTAATATAGAAAACTACTTTTAGAAGAAGAAAAGAAGAGGGCCACAGCATATACACATTAGACCATCTCTAATGTTGTATTTTAGCTGGTTCAAATGAGGATAGAGAAGGCATTGAATCGATTCAATACATTAGAGTGATCGATTCTAGCAAGAAAAATCCATAGAACCAGAATCTACTAGGAATCGATTCAAAGCATTAAATAACTCATATGAGCATTAAATATCACATAGAAACCGGGGCGGAGCCACACCCCGAGTAGGGTATGCTTCAGCCCGGGGTGTGGAAAAATATGTAGTGTACAATCTGGATAAATTCAGTCCAGTCTAGATAACATTTTTATGGTCGAGCCCAGATAGCCTAGATCATTTCACCACTGAACCCAAGACGTAACCAAATCCTGACTCCGCCACTAATAGGAGAGAGTGCGATTGAGAGAGGATATTATTGTTTTTATGGTTTTTTAATATAACATGGGTCTCAATTATTAATAGAAATCGGTTTAATACATTAAAAAAAACTAAACTTAATTAATAGAATATTTACGTAGCATAACTTTGCATCCACGTGGATTCAATACACTAAACATGCACTTAACACACCAGTCAGTGCGGGTAAATTTGCAGCATACATACATACATGCATGCATAAAGTGCCCAAAGTTAAAGCTGCCAGTAAAAGTGAGAACCTTTTAGTTCCTCTGACCACTACTACTGCAAAGCGATTACTACTAGTTAGGAGTAATACGTGCATGCACTAGACACATGCGCACACGAATGAATGTGTTTTCATATGTAGACGACAAGTGGATCGGAAGTGGTGCTCATGAGCTCAACCGGGCCCTGTCGTTGATCGATCTCCTCTTTCTCACACTAATCAAGTCATCGCACCCAGATGCACCTAGCCACCTAGGTAAATTAATGTCTCTGACCCTGATAAGCAGGGTGGACCCAGGGCCCGGCGACTTTAGGCCTCTGTCTGGGCTCATCTTTGAAAGTTGCGACAAAATATTGGTTTCGTTAGCATGTGAAAAGTATAGTGACATTACTGGGTGTAGCCTGTTACTAGCTTTGTCCAAACTCTGAAAGTTTTCTAGTGGATCTAATTATGTATTTCTAATGGTATATTATGATCTCAAGCAAATCCAATACGGGAAAGACAAATTAATCAATGTCGTTGTTCCACTTTTGAAGAAGTCACTGCAGTTCTTCGCCCAGGCTCGTCAAATTCTCTGGGTCCGCCACTGCTGATAAGAGCATGTATAATTATCTGTGTCTTGAATAGTCTCTAAGACTTTTACATATGTAAAAACGGGTTTAGACATAATTTATCTATAAAATTTAATTTTTTTAAGATAACATCTCGAACAACTTATCTCTAAAATTAATTTCTTTAACTTTATATTATTTTTATCACATTTCCTCCTTGTACTTTATTACTATTTATATTGGTTTATATGTTTAGGTTGTATGCTGTATAAGGGATAGTATATTCTTTCTCTCATTTTTTCTTTTTTACATAAAAATTTACTGACATAATACGGTGGCAGAGAGAGCTGAAATAGCACCGTTCGAGATGCGCCGATTAGTACTGAGTATATATAATTGGGTACTGCACCTATCCCACTAGCCAGCTAGCTTATCTTTCAGAAACCAATTAAGAGCATTAATTAGATATGCATACCAAAGTGAGTGATAACAATAAAGGGGTAGCTAGCTGCGCTGAGGCTAGATGTGTGCATCACTGTGTCAAGTTAAGGACTATAAGTCTACGCTACTAATAAGTGTATGTATGCTATGGCTATGATACAGGTTTTTTTAAGCTTAAAATTAGTTTATGTTTATACTATCTACAGTAACTAGCTTTTAAATGATACATTTTTTAAGACGGAATTAGTAAAAAATTATAGTAAAAAATATACTGAGTTCAGCTATACTGACTAAAATCACATATAACTATTTTCTTCTGCGTAATGCCTCTCATAAATAATCAAAATTCAAGTATTTAAATCATAAACCATAAATCATCGGCCTAAAAAAACCTCACAAACCAGCTATCCATTGTTTGGTTCGCCTTTTAGCCTGCTTTTCTTCCCAGCAGCCTTTCGCTAGAGCACACTACACATAGGTTGTAAACGCGTCGAGCTCAGCTTGATGCAAGCATGAGTCAAGCATAGGTTGGGCCATAGGCTTAGAGTAGGGCTCAATCTCAACTCATCGAAAGCTCGAAAGAGTTTGAGTTTGACTCGACAAAGCTCCATAAATAGACAGAACAATTGTAAAAAACACCATCGACAATCTAGGAGATGGGATTTAAAACAAGTGTCCAGATATCACCTAAATATTTTCTTCCTAACAATCATCTAGATTTAAGACCATTAGATTAGAGATTCAACGGCCCCCTGTTTTTTTGGAGGGGGTGGAGGAGAATTCATGGCTGTTGGATCTCCAATCTAATAGTCACAAATCTGAATGATAGTTAGCAAGAAAATATCTAGGTGATATTTATTAACACCCTTAAAATAATTGAGGGGCATAGAAATCTTCACACACACTCAGATCTGCTGGCGTGGAAGAGTCGATGGGCGCCTGTGCGGGAGGAGGAGGAGGTTTTGGTCGGAGCCAATCTCGCCGCCGTCAAGATCGAAGTCGTCAGGGAGGCGGAAGGCGACCACAGATCCAATGTGGCGGTTGTGGCGCTGCGCATGGACAATGGCGTAGGGAGGACGGGGAGTCGGGGGTGGAGGCGTGGTCACGAGTCGAGACGTCGGCGTAGTCTGCGACGCGACGTGTTGCACGGGGAGAAACAAGTAACGCACAAGGGAACGAGGACTTGGTGAGAAAGAAGTAACGCGTCTGTCCTTTGTCTTGTTTGCTTGGCCCTGGGGAACGAGGACTCTCTCGGCTTGGTCGAGTTGGGCATGGAACTTGCCGCTATGGAGAAATTGAAGTGGAGAGAAGCAAGAACTAACATGCACACGCATTCCCGACCGAGCCCCACTCGAGTTCGGCTCGGTAAAACTCGTGAGCTCAAACTCGACTTAATTTTCACTCGAGCCGAGCTCAAATTAAGTTTAAAATGAGCCCAACTTGTATCGATCTTGAACTATTTTTACAGCACTAACTGCAGTCACTGCATGGCCAGTGAGAAGAGAGAGAGAGAGCATAAATTCCTCATAGCAATCCAAAAGTAGAGTCCTGAATAGTTCACTCGCTGCATGCAGGCAGGCGTCTTGTCTTACTGCTTTTCTGCTCGCTCGATCGCCTTTTGCACCATTAGCAGCTAGCAGCAGGGCTCCCTGTGTCTCCTGCCTCGAGCGTTTAATTCTCATTCTGTTGCTGCAGTTCACAGTCCACACTAACTAGTACAGCAGCAGCAGCAGCTAGCTGTCCGTTAGATCAACACTAGCTTTGCGCGTCGCATTAATCAGACGAAGAAAGGTACGCTCCATTTGATCCATTCATAGCTCTGCACACATGCATGTTCTTGTTTCGATGGCCGGATCGGTATCAGTATTCAGTAGCTTCCTTTCTTTCCTTGCATACTTGCATGTGTTTCATCAGATCGGCGTCAACCTGAGATAGATCAGATCAGACTAGCTACTTCAATAGCTAACGTGGAAATGCTATCGATCGTTTCTTGTTAGGTCGCAAGATGGATCATTGCTTCAACGACATGATCTTAAGCGAGAGCGCGTGGAGTGGAGGCGGTGGCGGTGGCGGTGGCGATGGTGGGGCGATTGTGCTTCCGCCGGACGTGGATGTCGACGGGAGCGGCATGACGGTGCTGGAGAGGCTGGTGCTGGACGAGGCGCTCGCGGCGGCGATCCTGGATCTCCAGGGCATCCAGGCGTCCTGCGGCAGTAAGGTGGTGCCACCGCCGTCCGGAGGTGGTGTCGAGGCGGCCATCGCCTTCGCCGCGATGGAGACCGCGATGCCTGCCTACGCCGACGTTGATGGGTATGTCCTGCAGCGACAGCAGCATCACCATCGCCATCAAGGCGCGATCGGGATGGCTGCCGAGTACGACCTCACACCAGCAACACCGGCTGTCACGTTGAGTACTGTATCACCTGCGTTCACAAACGCCACCGCCGTTGACTGCGGCATCGTCGATGAGGCGGTATTCTCCGGCAACGCCGCCGCCGACGCACAGAGCGTGGTGACGGCGAAGGCGGCGGCGATAACAGCGACGACGAGCCAGTGCGAAGAAGGCAACGGCACTGGCAGAAGGCAACGGCGGTCGAGCAGAAAGCGGAAGGCGGCCGAGGAGAACCCTCTCTGCAGCCTCCTCGCGTCCACCACCACCAGCGACGGCGGAATCCAGATCGCCTTCAGCACGAGCGCCCCGGCTCCAGCCTCCAAGCGGGCCAAGCCGTCGCTGAGCAGCAGCTCGTCGAGCATCAGTTTCGACGGCAGGAGCTCCGGCAACGGCAGCGAGGACCCCCCCTACGAGCCGGACACGGAGGCTCTGGCGCAGGTGAAGGAAATGATCTACCGCGCGGCAGCGATGCGGCCGGTGACCCTCGGCACCGAGGACGCCGGCGAGGGGCCACGCCGGCGCAACGTGCGCATCTCGTCCGACCCGCAGACAGTTGCGGCGCGGCAGCGGCGGGAGCGCATCAGCGAGCGGCTGCGCGTGCTGCAGAAGCTCGTCCCCGGCGGCGCCAAGATGGACACGGCGTCCATGCTCGACGAGGCCTCCAACTACCTCCGCTTCCTCAAGTACCAGGTCAGGGAGCTGCAAACCCTAGACCGCCGGAATTACGCAAACGCCACGGTGAACAGTGGCACCCCCGCCATGGCAGCAGCAGCAGCAGCAGCAGCAGCTGGGCCACTGAGCTACAACAATGGCAATGGCATGCCGGCCTTCGCATTCCCGGCAGCAGCAGAAACCCTAGCAGGAGCAGGAGGAGTTCACGAGCAGCTGGTTTAGATAGATCTCACACACGCACGCATGCCAGTGTTGTTATGTTTGTCAAATGTGAGACCATCATATGATAGATTCATCATTATTAGCTTGGTGATTAGGGATGATCATATCGATGGAATCATGCATGGAAGCAAATGCCGTCGCCTTAACCTTTTCCTCCTCCTCCTCTTTGATCATATTGATGCGTGCATGCATGTCCAGCCTGCACGTGCTTTTAGAGATTAGGCACGCTTTTGCAGAGCACAAGGATATAAGGGGCTTGGAAAGTTTGCGCCTTTTTTGATCGAATTCCTCATCAACTTAGTCGTCGTCGTCTCCATCTTTCCATGTGCACGCACGTATATGCGTGCGTAAAAGCAAAGCTTTTCCGGCGCGCGCGCGTGCGCTTTCTAAGTTTCGATCCAAATGGTAACGGAGGAGGCCGTCACGAGCAGCTCGAAACATCATCATGGCAACTTTCCAAGGCGTAATTAACCTCCTTTAGGGCATTCGTAGTGTATGAAAATAGAGGGTCATAAGTTACATTAAGATCAACTTTTTTCATTACAGGATTGATCTTAAGCAGGTCATAAGCAAAAAAAAGCTAAAGACCTGACCACAAGTATTAAAATACAATTTTCTTTTAATCCTGTTGTTCTCTCTCCCCTACCAGCTAACTACCAATAACCACAAGCATTAAAATATAATTTTTTTACTGCCGAGTGGAACTCTTGTTACAGCTGAGTGGTGATCTCAAACATAACGAGTTGATTTTAATAATTAGATGGAGCCCACCTTAAAACTCAGGGACTTTCTCCCGTGCATGTAAAACCCTCGCAAAAGGGATCGAGCAGAAGAAAGAAAGAAAGAAAAGATGGCCATGCAAATCATAGGGTTCATCATTGCTCACTTTCCGGTCGTCGTCGTCGTCGAAGCTGGGGAAGCAAAGCAAAGCAAAGCAAATTGAACGCAATGCTTAATTAAGGGGGTGATCAATATGGCTTATGGCTTAAAGTTTAAGCTTATTTTTGCACTATTCATAATTTCGTCTTTTTCTGAATTTTTGACTTTTTTTTGAGTTTTTTTGTCGGTTCTTTTTTTTCTCGTATTCGTTTGCGTTGTCTGTGATGGGCTAACATATTTTTATATTTTCAATTTTTAAATTTAATTATGTTAAATAAGCCTCTCTCATTCTGTGTTTTTTCGATCACCACTGGTGTTTTCAACCATAAGCTTTCAGCTTTCAGCCGAACCGATCACCACCTAAATATTACAACTGCGTGATCGAGGAGATGCCAGAGGGTCGAGTCATGGCGATGGGCGATGCCCGATGCCGATGCCGACGATTCGTGCAGCGTGAGTGAGTTTGAGCCCACTAGGGTCAGCTCTCATGGTTGGGCTGGGTGAGCTTTTTAGAACGGCCGGGGCGGGCAGGCGCTGCATCAAAGGCAGTGCGTCTGAAAGGAATCATTGCGTTCCCCTTTTGATTCAAACACTTCTTTAAGGGAAAAATACACCTTTTGGTCCTCGAGCTGCGTGCGAAAATTCTTGGTGAGATGCCCTCGTCACCTCTGAATATTCTTAATGAGATTTGTTTTTCTGCTGGGCTTTTTTTCTTCAGTGTTTTTACCTTTTTGATTTCAAATAAGAAAAATAGTGGGTGTGTTTAGTTATCATCCAGATATTTTCTTTTAAATAATTATATAAATTTGTAAATCTTAGATTAAGATCCAAAAGTTCTCATCCTTCTCCCTTTCCTATATAACCCATCTACCTCCTAACCCTATCCCTCGACCCCCCGCCTCCCACCCCACGCCCGACCCCACCGCTCTCTCCGCCACCACCCAGTGCCCCTCCGTCTGCCTCCCATAGACACCCCCCCCTCCTCCTCCACCGTAACCAGGCGCCCACCACCTCATCGCGTCACCCTACCTTCCTCACCGTGTCGTCCCGGTCCAACCTAATGCTAGTACCTTTCGCCGCCGCCCACCGGCACCGCCACCACCCTCCTACCCCGCCCGCACCCCCACCACCACCCATCGCCCCGGCCTCCCTCTATTCCTAGGGGAAACAATGAACCATACGCGAGGGGGAGGGGATTCTCCCCTCGGGCTCGCCGGTGAGGAGGAAGAAGGGGTCGCCGGAGAAGAGGAAGTAGGGGTCGCCAGAGAAGAAGGTGGAGACGGCGACACATGAATCTTCGCGCATATCCAAAGGTTAGAAATTTGGATGATTTTTTAAAAGAAAACATCTGGGTGATGTTTATGAAAACCCAAAATAATAGTGTATATATAATATATATACACTATGCGGTACATGTTTTCCCCTTACAAATCATGTACATACATCGTTGGATTACATCGAGGTTTTCGCAATAAAACCTAACTTGCCCTTGCCCTTCAAGCCTATTGGACGACACGGTTATTTGCACGCAGGCCTCTTCAACGCTACTTGCCCTTCTCCTCGATTGTTTGCTGACCATCTCTATCGAGCCTCCAACGGTTGAATCACAATTAGATATGCGAAGAAGGTTGAAGCATAGTTAGAACTGCGATGTTTGACCACCTCCAGCTACCCATGATAATATTTACTTGTATGTCTTTGTCTTCATCACACTGTTTGCCATAATCGACAACCACTCGCTTCATCTGAGTCCACAGTTGGCGCTATCAATTGCTACAACCTCGCTGTCCCGCCATTGACTATTGTCGTGTGTCGAGACATCACTACTTAGTGAAATCAAAGAGTTAGGGCTCTGGTGAAACCAATGATCCTCGACAACCTTTGTCGGGCCCCAGATTTTACTATCTGGAATCCTCTGTGATTTAATGCACTATTCCCGGATCGAGAGATAGTGCTCACGATTACGTAAAATGAATATCAAAACATACCATGCGGAAGCATAAAAATATAGTAAACTTACTCATGGGCGATTAGGCGAAATCAATAAATTGCAGCAATGAAAACGAAGCACAGGTGGGACCTTGGGACATGCCCACAGGCACCAAGCGGAGGTTTGCGACCTAGCCCTTGACGTTTTCACCTTCTTTGCCTTCAAGACCCAAGTATTGCCAATGTGTAGCGACCCAATTCCTGATTCTGGATTTGTTTTGAGAGCGAGTGTGAGCACACTAACCACCGTGTTCATGAGCCAATACACAGAATGCAAATATATAGTATGCATGGCTTAGCAACGGAAAGGCTCGGGTTATTTTCTTTGCCAGAAATTGCTTTTGGTAGCATTGTCGTTATTTAATCATAGAGTCATTGCTACTACCTAGAACTCCATACGGCGTTTGCCATCTTTGACTTACTCCACCAAAGACGCACTTCCTTTACTTGATCCACCGAACTGATCATTTCCTAATTGATTGCTGTCTAAGACTCCAACAACGAGTGACATCATCTAGTTAACCCCCCGATCATATATTTTCTATATATTTATTTTGAATCCACCAATACCTTTTGTGTTCCAAATTTCTTAATAATCCAATCTATTAATCGCTATCCACCAGCTCCTCACCTCTGAATTCTAATGATTCTCTAACCTGGCTATTTTTTTAATCCACCGAAATCATTCGTACCAGTACTTTCTAATCATTCAATCCTTTCTGCTAATCATCCAAAACCATAATATGCTTTTTCCATAATCAACCTTATTTGTCACTAATTGTCTCTAACTAATTCATCAAAATTTCTCCACTGAGAATATCATTAATCAGGCTTATACTCCAATTATCATACCTCCAAATTTCCTCAGATTCAAATCATCCATCTAGGTCAAATCCTACTAATCCCATTTAATCCAACAATTACCTTTACACTCTTCTAATTCCCCAAAATCATTGATCCAGATTATACTCTGGTAATTATTATTATTCCTCCGATATACCCAAAAATTCAATTCATCCTTTTTGTATTTTGATCAAATCCTATCAATCACATTATTCCCAGCTTCGTCCAAGAGTTCATACTATTTGTCCGTATCGTAATCCCGTAATTTCCGTTGCACTTCCTAATTCCCAAAAACCATTTAAATCATCTATTTGTCATATCAATTCCTTTAAGCTCTACCAATCTACTTCTCCTACAACCCTTTCTACCGTTCCTTTTTTATGATCGACAAGAATCCACCATCTCTATGCGTTTATCACAAACAACCATCTCATGTTCTTACGACTCTATTTATTCTTCTTGACACCTTATTTTATGTGAACTATTGTCATTATTTTGCCTTTGAAATACAATACATAGAAATCTCCTGAGACTTAGCAGTTTGAACAAAACATAATGTGTAAGAGAATACAATAATAGTAGCGATTCAGATTCCATCCACCGTTACATGGCATCTGCACCATATGCATAAATCCTTCAGCGTTATAGCCGCTTAACTTATCACTGGGGCGACACCCAGGACAACACAAATCAGGGCCTTGCACTGCCCTCCACTTTTCTATTTCCACCCACAAAGTTTTTGAAATAGAACTATATCTGGTTAAGTTCCCATGTCCGCCCATGACCGTGGGCACGGCTATTCGAATAGTTTTGACTCTGCGAGTTGGTACACTTTCACCTGGCGATAATCCACTGTTGCCCCACCGGATTCCTTGGTCAGGTGGTCAAATAGATTATCACATGACTGTTCGGGATATCTAGTTCCACTAATCATCTCACCCTATGGGCTGTTCCCACTTGCGGTGGGTCCCATACGTTGCACGGGATGTTCACCACGGCTACTAGCATTATGCGGGCTCCACTCCCCCCAATGCTAGTACGACTGGTGAACGTCACCCTCCCCTCGGTGTCCCTTTAGGCTTCCTTTGCCCTTGCATAACCACGTCTATCCACTACCGGTGAGATGAGTCGGGGAGTGTCGATACCGCTACTTAGCCAAGTTGTAATTTACAGACATGTGGTTGTACTGTTTTACACGGGCTACATGACAAGATTCAGTCCTTAGTATTACCTGGGCGGTTCTACCACACTTCATAACTTGTGCTCCCACCGCACCACATACCAGCCCCCAAACCATCCGCCCAGATATTCAAGCAAGTTGGGGTTTTTGGGAGCATAAAATAATCATATCCAACACATATACCAGTCATTATCACCATGACTGCCCAAACCAGTTTCTCATGATTGAAAATATTGCTGATGATTGGGGCATTTCAGCGCCCCCGAGTATCTATGCAGTACTAAGCATGGCGTATAGTTAGGGACTTATTTTCGAAAGGTTACTATTATAATTTTTGCTAGGGCGACAAGGTTCGCATAATCAATATTCAAAAGGGGGTATAATATTAATCAAGGTAAACAATAGGCATATAGCTAGAATCTTGAATTGAACATGTATTTGCATATAAAATAATAGCATGCAATTTGATAATTTAAACAAAAGTAATTTGCAGAAAATGTAGGTTCAACATGATCAAAGTATTGACTACTTTGGCGCGGTGCCATCATGGACTTGAGCTCACACGATGCTTTCTCTTGATCTTTGGGTCTTTATCTTCACTTCGCTATCGATTACGCTTGATCAGTTGATTCTTCGGGACTCCAGTTTCTAATTACGCGATAAATGGTGAACACGAATAAAACAAATAACTCAAAAGATCCAAATAAATCCGAATAAACTCAATTTAGTTTTATTACGAGTTAATGGGTGATTGGAAGCAAGGTCGGTGGTAGAATATGATGACTTGATCTTTTTATTAGTAATCTCTTTTATCATTTTACATTTATTTAGGAAGTTCCATGAGGTAGGTTAGACCTATGAGTTGGTGTGCAAGTCTAGCCAGGTATTATTTTGTCGAGCGTTAACATTAGGGCATATACTACATACACGATGTATACAAATTTTAGCTAACCGAATTAATCCTAGAGTCCGGGTCTATAGCATTTTATGGCGTGATATTTTATGTATTCTTAGTTATCACTAGGTTTAGTTTAATTTGAGTTAGGATCTATTTATACGGGTCCTAGCTTGTTATTGGTATTTATGTTCATTATTAGTACACTCAATACTTAAGATTTAATTAATGACCTCATTATTGTTTTATCTACCCTTAGTTATTATTAGGCTTAACTTTTTATATATATATATATATATATATATATATATATATTTAAATTCATTCACCGGAATTCATTGATAGAATGCCAAGGGTTAATGCATTTATTCTATTTTACAACTAAAGGTATCTTTACTATATATGGAAATTTTACAAAAGTCATTTTTATTTATTGATGTCCTTAATTAACTTTAGATTTAAAATAAACGCTAAAGGCACATTAATCTTCTATGACAACTAATTCCATTTTAAATACCCCATAATCTATTTTGCATCCTTTAAAACATTTTTTTATAAGCTTCTCTAAATTATTTTCTAAATTCAAATGAGCTTCAAAAAATCAGGATTTTTGGTTCCATTGGGCAGATATTTATTTCAGATGAATTTAGAAATTTATTTCATTTAATTTGGAGCTATAATGAACAAGTTATGCACACTCAAAGTTTTCAGCTCAATTAATTCCGAAAAATACTAAAAGTTTGATAGGTGAGTCCCACATGCTATTTTAAATTTCTCTTTTATTTTATTATTATTTTATTATATTTTTTCATTCATGTGTGCCACTGACATGTGGGGCCATACACTGTACTCACTAAATAGTGGGGCCCACATATCAGTGAGAGATTTTAAATGATTATATGGTATTAGTTTTTATGACAGTTATTAACCATTAAATATCATTAACTAACCCTTGTATGAACATTAATTAAGCTTATTTACATTCTAATTAATTTTGTATTAATTATTGGCTAATCCGTGATTTTCTTTTCTTAATTATTCCTTAATCCGCTTTTACTGTTGCTTCTAGCAAAATGGGTAAAAATCCTAACTCTACTTGCGGCCAAAGAGATTCGAACGCGGGCGGGTGCGGTGAGCGGCGCTAGCCACAGCTAGCCGATGTTACTGACCAAGGGGCGAACGGCGGTTGAGTGGCGTGCGGCGGAGGCGAGGAAGCTTCGGGCGGCGGTGCGGCGGCGGCGGTCGGAGAGGTGTGGGAGAGTGCAAAAATACGTTCTTGGTGCGACGGGGAGGTCTGCGGTGAAGTCGGTGAGGACCGAGGGGCACGGTGGCGGGCCGGCGGCGTGCGGGGGCGGCGACTTGGGGAGGACTTCGGTGCCGGCGAAGGAGAGGTGGTGGAGGGCCCGGCCGAGGATAGGAGTAACCGTCACTCTTGAGGAAGCTCGGCTTGAAGGAATTGGCTCGGCACGGCCCGCAAAGCGATGGTGCCGGATGGCGGAGTTGGGGAAGGAGGAGTTCACCGCGAGCTACGACGCACGGGGGTTCGATTAATCGAGGTGGGAGACAGGGAGGAATGCGGCGGAGTGAAGGAAGGGCCGCTTGGGCTTTATAGGCGGCGGAAGGGGGGCAGAAGGCGGCGGCCGTGTTGTCTTGTCGGGCGGCGGCGGTGGCATAAGCGGTGGCGGCGGTGGAAATGACCAGGCGTGCGGCAGATCCCGAGGATGGATTGGGCGTGATAATACAAAGCGCCGGGCAGCCTTGCCCCGCACACCGAGCTGCAGAGGAGGGGCGCCATGGCAGGTCTTGGCGATGAGACGGGACCAGGAGCAGCAATGATGAGCGGCGTAGAGGATGGAAGCAGGCGGCGCATGGCAGGGAGGCGTGCATGCTTGCAGAGTTCGGCGCGGGGGAGAGGAAGAAAGAGGGAGACGCGGCGGCCGCACAACCACAGAAGGAAGGGGGAAGAAGGAAAAAGAAAGGAAACGCGGGCGCGTTCGGGGAGAAGAAAGAGAGAAGGGAGGAGGGCCCGAGGCCAGAGAAAGAGAACGGGCAGGGGCGGGGCCCACGCAATGAGAAACCGGAGGGGAAGGAAAGAAAAGAAAAGGAAAGAGAGAGAAAATGAGAAGCTTTAGCAAATTTTGGAATTTAAATTTAAATTTCTATTTCTGAATTTTCAACTCAAGTCTTGGTTCAATCATCTTGATATGAAATATACTAGTCTTCTATTTTGATTTTTTTCAACTTTTGCTATAAATTGTATTTATAAATTTTTAAGTGTCCAAATTGAAAGTTTTTGTATGCTATTATTTCCAAAATGAGATTTTATATTTTTAACTCAGGTTTCTCCCACCTAATGCTGGATCATCTTTTCAGATTCGTATTTAAAATTTTGGTTTTCTATTATTTGCATATTTCCCTTTATGGCATCACTAATGTTTGTTTTATTTTTCATGAATTTATTCAATTATCAGAACCTCAACCACAGTGTTAAGAACACCACAAAAATCAAAATTCAAATAGAATATATTGTAAAAATAATTCAAAAGCTTTATACTTCCAAATTTAAAATTTTGGGATGTTACAACCTTGCTGTGGGAGTGGCCTCCACCATACACGACCTCGACCAACGTGTAGATGCGCCCCGCATAGGCCCATCCAAAAGCCATTGGATTTGCGCCACAACGTCCAAGACCACCCGATTTTGCTCGATCTAGTAGATCAACCCGCCCAAGCTAGGGGCGGCTTGGTCCACAAGACCCAACCCACAAAAGCCATGCTCGAAAATCGAATGGGTCCCAACATGACAATGGCTGACGGAGGCGACACATGGTGCCCTGTTAGGAAAAGACCCTTTTACCCCTTTGTACTGTGCCCGTTTATGAGGGTATATTTGTAATCCTTTAACCCTCATGGGACTATGGGTCATGTTCGTATTGGCTTCTAAAAACTGCTTTTCTATAATAAATAGCTATTCTACAGTACCTACCTTTCAAACGGAGTGTCTTTTCAAGGCAGAGTATACTAGTCGATTATAATACACACTGTAGTGATTTCATTTATATCGGTCAAAATCGTACGTGAGTGTCTCTCTCTACATGGTTCTCTACAAGCTGTTACTATTCATAAACCAAAACCAAAATTGAGAGCCAATATGAACAGGCCCATAAAACAGAGCCTCCAGAATGCTATTGGGGGGTTGGAACAATTGTATCTCACACTTGTGTAGTACGAAGAATCGCTATCTCACCCTTCCCCAAACTCTCTTTGTACCCCTTAGGGACCTCTGAAGCCCCACTTCTACTGTTTGGCTTCGTATCCATAGAGATAACCTACTGAAAGCCACGATGCATGGTCAACGGTTGGAAGAAGTACTTGATATTTGGGAGGAAATCATGGACATGTTACATGAGAAAACTCAACGCATGGAGCTACGTATGAGTGTTGTGGTTGAAGATCATGTTGATGGTTTTCTTGCAGCTAGATCTCGTTGGTATCCACATGTCTCTTTAGCATACCAGGACAGTGGAAAATTGGCCGTGGATTAGGCTTATACGAAGGCAATCATCGAGACCGATTCCCAAAACCTGGTCAATTTGTGGAATGCTAGAGGTCGGCATCTTCAGATACCTTCGAGTTACCCTAGACTATGGTATCTGATACTCTTCCTCTTTCTGTGTTTTGTTGAGAGCCTACTCAGATGCAGACTTTGCTGGCACTTCTGGCACTTGCCAATTCATTGGCACTTCTCTTGTTTCTTGATCTTCTAGAAAGTAGTTGTCAGACCCAGATTTTTCAATCCGAAATCTCCTGTGATTTAATGCACTATTCACGGATCGAGATAGTGCTCACGATTCTGAAAATGAATATCAAATACATACCATGCGGAAGCATAAATAAAATAGTAAACTTACTCATGGGCCGATTAGGCGAAATCGAAAAATTGCGGCGGAAGAACGAAGCACACATGTGGGACCTTCAGGACATGCCCACAGGCAGCCAACTGGAGGTTCGCGACCTAGCCCTCGACATCTTCACCTTCTTTGCCTTCAAGACCCGAGTATTGCTTATGTGTGGCGATCCGATTCCTGCTTCTGGATTTGTTATGAGAGCGAGTGTGAGCACACTAACCACCGTGCTTCATGAGCCAATACACGTAATGCAAATATATAGTATGCATGGATTAACAAAGGAAAGGCTCGGGTTGTTTTATTTGCCAGGAAACGCTTTTGGTAGCATTATCGTTATTGAATCATAGAGTTATTGCTACTACCTAAAACTCCACACGGCGTTTGCCATAATTGACTTACTCCACCACAGACACACTTCCTTTACTTGATCCACCGAACTGATCCTTTCCTAATTGATTGCTGTCTAAGACTCCCAACAGCGAGCGACATCATTCAGTTAACCCACCGATCAAACCCTTTATATATATATACATTCTTTTAGAATCCACCAATGTCTTCTCGTATTCCGAATTCCTACTAGTCCAATCTTGTAATCAATATTCACCAACTCCTACTACAATTCCAATGATTCCCTAATAGAATTACTTTTAATCCACCTACATCTTTCATACCGAACATTCTAACAAATCAATCCTTTTCGCTAATGATCCAAAACCATAAATGGCTCTTTCCATAATCATCCTTATTTTTATTATTTATCTCTAACTATCTCATCAATACTTCTGCACCAAGAATATCATTAATCTAGTTTATGCTTCAATTATCATATCTCCAAATTTCCTCAAGTTCAAATCATCTATCTAGATCAATCCTGGTTAATCCCATTAATCCAACAATTGCCTTTACACTCTTCTAATTCTACAAAATCATTGATCCAGATTATACTCCGGTAATTATTATTATTCCTCCGATATACCCAAAAATTCAATTCATCCTTCCAGTATTCTAATCAAATCCTATCAATCACATTATTACTAACATCTCTCAAGAATTTATATTAGTGTCGTAATCCAACAATTTCTTTTGCACACTCTAATCTTCCAAAAATCATTTAAATCATCTTTCTAACCCATCCATTCATATAGACTCCACCGATTTATTTCTCCTAAACCCCTTTCTAATATACTCTTTTTATAATCGGCATGAATCCACCAATCATCGTTATGTATTTACCACAACAGTCATCCACTCTTCCTACGACTCTATTTATTCTTCCTGTCATTTTACTTTGTAAAAGAAGAAGCTTTGTCATCGTTTAGCTTTTGAAATATAATACATAGAAACCTCCTGAGACTTAGCAGTTTAAACAAGACATAATGTATATGAGAATGCAATAACAGTAGCGATTCAGATTCCATCCACCGTTACATGGCATCTGCACCATATGCTTAATCCTTCAGCGTTATAGCCGCTTAACTTACCACTGGGACGACACCCAGGACAACTCAAACCAGGGCCTTGCACTGCCCTTCACTTTTCCATTCCCACCCACAAATCATTTTGAAACAGAACTATATCTGGTTAAGTTTCCCATGTCCGCCCATGACCGTGGGCACGGCTATTCGAATAGTTTTGACTCTGCAGAGTTTGTACACTTTCACCACAAGAGACAATCAACTCTTTGCCCCACACGATTCCTTAGTCATGTGGTTGAGCAGACCATCACAAGGATTGCTCGAGTATCTAATTCCTTTATCATCTCACCTTATGGGCTTCTCCCACTTGCGGTGGGTCCCATCTATGCAGGATGTTCTCCACGATTACTAACGCAGCCGGGCTCCACTTCCCGCAACGCTTAGAACAGCTGGAAAACTTCACCCTCCCCTTGGTGTCCCTTTAGGCCTCCCCTTGCCCTTGCTTATCCACTTCAATCCACTACCAGTGAGATGAGTCCAGAGTTTCGATACAACTACTTAGCCAAGTTGTACTTTACGGACTTGTGGTTGCCTTTGTTTTACGTGGGAGATCATGACAAGATTCGGTCCTTAGTGGTATCTCGGGCGATTCTACCACAACCCACTTTGTGCCTCCTTTGCACCATTCACACACACACCATCGAACCATTCGCCCGATATTCAAGCAAGTTGAGGTTTTTGGGAGCATAAAATAATCATGTCCAACACAAATACCAGTCATTATCACCATGACTGCCCAAACCAGTTTCTCATGATTGAAAATGTTGATGAGGCTTGGGGCATTTCAGCGCCCCGAGTGTCTATGCAGCACTAAGCATGGCATATAATTACGGACTTATTTTCGAAAGGATACTATTATAATTTTTGCTAGGGCGACAAGGTTCGCATAATCAATATTCAAAAGGGGGTATAATATTAATCAAGGCAACAATAGGCATATACTAGAATCTCGAATTAAACATGTAGTTGCACATAAAATAATAGCATGCAATTTGATAATTTAAACAAAAGTAATTTGCAGAAAATGTAGGTTCAACATGATCAAAGTATTGACTACTTTGGCGCGGTTTACCGCGGTCTTGAGCTCACACAATGCTTCTTCTGGAGCTTCTTGTCTTTATCTTCACTTGCTCTTGATCACGCTTGATCTCTTGATTCTTCAGGACTCCAATTGCTAATTACGTGCTAAACGATTGAACACGAATAAAAGCAAATAACTCAAAAGATCCAAATAAATCCGAATATACTTAATTTGATTTTGTTATGAGTTAATGGGTGCTTTGGGGCGATTTGAGGCAAGGTTGATATTATGATACACTGACTCAGTCTTTATATTAATAACTTTCTTTTATTATTTTTGCATTTATCAAGGAAGTTCCATGAGGTAGGTTAGACCCATGAGCTGGTGTATTTTGTCGGGTGCTAATGTTCAGGGCATGCGATATATACATATATATATACATATATACATATATATATATATATACATATATACATATATATATATACACATATATATACATAAGTAATGTTTGCAAATTTTAGCTCATCGAGTTAATCTCATAGTTTATGTTTTTAGCATTTTAAGGTGTGATATTTTATGTGCACTTAGTTGTCACTAGACATAATTTATTTTGGATTAGGATCTATTAGTTCGGGTCCTAGCTTGTTACATACATTTATGCTCAATATTATTATCCATTAAATTTATTGTTAAGATTTAATTAAATGCCTGCTATTATCTTGCCTATATTTTATTTACTATCGGGCTTAGCTTTATTTCTAATTTAAATGTAGTTTTCCGGGCAAAGCTTGCATTACATAGTTATATTTCAATATTTGTTATTTAGCACAAATTTACCGCTAAGATTCATTTCACAGGGGCATGACAAATGTTATGGCACATTTGTATTTACGATAATTAAGGGTAATTCTTATTAAATTGGGACATTTAATCAAAGCCACTTTTTCTTTAGTAATGCCTTTAATTAATAACTAGCCGCTTAGATGATTATTCCAACCATATTACTTAATCATATATGACTAATCCAAATTGTAAATCTTAAACAATATCATTTACACCCTATTTAAATTTATTAGCTTCTATAAATTATTTTCTAATTTTTCCTAACTAGCATGGAATTAAACAAAATGAAAACAAAATAAAAAGAAAAGGGTGCGGTTGGGATCGAACTCAAGACACGGGATATCTTGAATGTCAACCGCGATCGGGTAGCCAAGTGGGCTGCCTGGGTGAGTGAGATCGCAAGAAGGTAAAAGAGCAGTGGGTGGTGGGGGTCAAAACAGAGGACGTCGGGCCGAGCGGCGGGCATCCTTGCCGGCGGCGAGCGGCGGCCGATGAGGCTGGCACAACCAAAGTGAAACGGATGGCCGGAGCAAGAGGCAACTCTAGGTGGCGGCGTAGTGGCCGGAACGGCGGCGAGGCAAAGGCGGCGGCGGCGGGCGGCGGCGGTGATTTGAAATGAGGCGCCGGCCGGAAGGAGGGGAGAAGATGGCGCGCGCAGGAGTACTAGTGGAGCATGGGGATGCTCACCAGGCTGTTGTCCGGACCAGAGGGGGCTCGAGGCGGGCCGGCGGCGGGGACCAGGGGGCGGCACGGGCATGTTCACGGTGCCGGCGAGCTGAGGTGGAGGAGGGGCTGCGGCGGCGGTTGGGGCGGCTCGAGGGCGCCGAGGGGATGCTTCCAGGGCGAGGAATCGGGCGATGGCGCTCGAGGAAGGAATGGCGGCGGTGGAAATGGCGGCGGCGGCCGGGCTCGGGAAAGAAGGGGAAAAAGGGTGGAAAGGAAGAGGAGATGGCGCGGAAGAGGAGGGAAGCCGACGGATTTTATAGCCGCAGCGGGGCGGGGAGGCGCGGTCGGCGGAGGACCGGTCGGTGGGCGGAGCCGCCGGTCCTGCCCGCCGGGCTCGAGGGCGGCCTTGTTGCAGCTTAGCAAGGCAGAGCGAGGTGTTGCGAGCGGCGATGGGATAGAGCAGAGCACGGGGCTCGGCGAGCAGGCGTGGCGCGAGCTCGACCGCGGGAGGGAGGAGAAGAGAGAGCGGCGGTGGAGAAAAGAAAGAAGAGAAAGAAGAGAGAAAAGGGAAATGAGAGGAGCGGGCGGGAGAAGGAGAGAGCAGGAGGGCCCATGCCGGTGGGGGGAAAATCGGGAGAAAAGAAAGGAAGGGAAGGAGAGAGGAAAGAGGTGGGGCCCACATGGGAGAGAGAGGAGAAGGGAAATAAAGAAAAGGAGAAAGATGTTTGAGTAAAATTTTGGAATTTATATTTTAAATTTAAACTTTGGATTCTCCTTAAGGTCTACTAATTTATATTTTGTAGGATGCTCAAAATTTCGCATTTTAATTATGTAGATGTGGTTGCTCAATCTTTTAGAGATATCTTTTTAATATTCTTGTTGTTTTCATTTTATTAATCTTGACTCTTGAATTCAAAATTTTAACATTTGAATTTATGATTTGCAATGTCAGTTATCTTTTACCTGGGTAAGTTGGAATTCAAATTATTATCTCCGTTATCTAATATTTAAATTTTATTTTTATGTGTAGATCTTTGGGTTTTCCATTGCTTTTAATACCACTATTGTTTTTGCTTTGGATGACACAAAACTCAAGAAGTTACAAATAAATGTTCAAAAGAAATTTCAAACACCAGCAAATGCAAGAAAAGTTTCAAAATTTTCATCTTTTTGAATAACCAAATTTTTGGGATGTTACAGTAGTCTAGTGTTGCACAATCCACCATAGAGGCCGAGTATGTTGCAGCCGCTAGTTGTTGTAATCAGGTACTTTAGATGGTTTCGATCTTGTGGGACTTTGAATTAGCCATAGATAGTGTTCCTCTTTTCTATGATAATACTTATGTCATTAACATTGCCAAGAATCTAGTACAACACTCCAGGACTAAGTACATAGATATCCGATATCATTTCCTTAGAGAACATGTGGAGAAGGGTGACATAGTGTTTCAGTTTGTAGAGAGTAACCACCAGTTGGCTGGTATTTTCATCAAACCTTTAGATTGTTCGAGGTTCATGGTCTTGCGGGGGAGCATAATCTGAGGGGGAGCATCATGTACTTTCTGTATTATATGTATATTTATCTTCTGTTGTACTTTGTTTACAGGGGCATTTGGGTTAGTCTCCCTAGCATAGACCAGAGTGGTTTCCATACTCTACTGTTTAGATTTCTTCCTCTCATTTTATGATACTAGGATGCTGCTTACACTACTACAAAAAGGGTCATCACAGACGATTCAAAACTGTTAGCAGAGACGGCTTTTTGAACTGTATGAATTTATGTGTCAGTGATAATCAGAGGTTATCACAGACGGTTTGTGAGCCGTCTGTGATAAATACATCGCAGACGGTTTATAACTAGAACCGTCTATGAAGAACACTACCATAAACGGTTCTAGATACCAACTGTCTGTCATACTCACGCATCACATATGGTTCTAGCTACTAATCGCCTGTGATGTGTGAGTATCACAAACGGTTGGCATATAGAACTGTCTGTGATACTTTTCCATCACAAACGGTTTCTGGTTCGAGCCGTCTGTGATAATTTTTCACAGACGGTTTATACCACAAAATCATCTGTGATAGTTCATTCTATACCTAAATTTTTTTTATTTTTCGGCTAGCCTCAGGAAATGTTAACTATATCATTTGAAAACAAGCAAATACAGCAACAAACACAGCAACACGTTCTATTTCTATTAACATTAGAATCCACCATTACAACATCACAAGATATCGAGTAGGTTACCTACAGCACTGCATACACAAGAGAGCACTTACAATTTTACAAAGATAAGCTTCACGACTATAAATTCAGAAAAATACTTACACTACAAGAAACTTCAGGCTAATGCAAGCTAGACTTACTCATCCTTCATTAAACTACAATCTAAAACAAGTGGTGCGGAAAAAATTTTAAGTAGCAGAAACAAAAAGACAACGAACACCATTTTTAGCTTCTATGACAAAATCAACAGCTTCTATACCGGCAACAGCTTCTATACACAAGAGTTCACTTATTTCTTTTAGGTCTGGTAGGGGTTGGGCCCCCTTGGATAGACAATGAACTTGTTTACTCTCTTGTGTATTTAGATGACTAGCTAATAGTTCTAAAGTCATATAGGGTAGATGAGAGCGAGTCTGAGCTATAGTAATCCTTTTATCTTGTCTATGCTTTAAGAATTGACATTTCTTTGTTTTTCTAAGCTTCTTGTCTCTTGCTTATTGCTTAGTTCAGAGAGAGTTCAGTTGAGATTTTCTTAAGCCTAATGTTGGCATAACTCAACTTGAACCAAATTACTTCTAAAATTGACTCACATGCTGAGTGAGAGCTGAATTTTCCTCTTATTGCATTATATTGCATTTAAATTTAGCAATGTACATTGTAAAATAAATACATAGAGCCTTGACTATTATCCTTGTGTGACATGATACTTTGCATTACATCTTGCCATATCTTGTGCTAGTGTACTAGATTTATCATGTCCTTCTATGTGCAACTTAGCTTTTGCCATACTAGTTCTATTAAATATGAAAAACTTGAATTAAATCATGTCTCGCTCTAGTCTCTTATAATTCGTGCTATATCAAATAAGCTAAGTCGAGTCTTAAATCTAGATTGAGTTTTAGATTGAGCTACAGTAGTTCTTTACTGAAACATGAGTTAGTTTTAACTCTTTGTTCTTGAACTAAGTCAGAAAATGCAAAATGATATCTTTTGTGTAAAAAATTGATCTCAGTAATTTTTTCTCATGGAACAGCTTGCTATTGCACTAGGTATGAACTCAGGGGGAGTTTTGGATGGCCAAAACCACTTTCTTAAGCTTCTTGCTTAGGGTGGTTGTATAAGGCTTGAAATGTACCATATGGATAAGAAAAAAAAAATCTTATGAAAACGGTTGAAATTCAGCTAAAACCAAAAATGAATTTCAAAGGTAAATACCAAATGTGCTAAATTTGCTCCATTACAAGTTGTATCTAGTGTTTGAACAAAATGTTTCAATCTTGAATTTGTAGCACTCTAAATTGACTCACTTATAATTTCTTGGTTCCATTTAAAATATTAACATGACTTGATAGACTTAAAAGCGTTTTAGAGCACCACTAGATGTCTAGATGCATTGCATGCTGCTGTCGCTGGCCCGCACATGGATCCTCCCGGCTTACGCTTGCACGCATGTTTATGTTATCCGGTAGATGCATCAGCTTCGGCTGTAGCTGGATTGGTGTGCGTTTTGGCTATTAGCTGCTACCGAGATGAGATCAGAGAGTTTCATCTTGTTTACCCCTTTTTGCTCATGTGATTTTCCGCCAGGTGTTGGAAAAGCGGATCATTTACATCGATCAACTCCTGCGGCATGTGTCCGTTGCATCCCGTATACTTTACCACGCGGAATGCATCTTCTTGGGGACCGGGTATCAAAAAAAAAAAAAAGTGAACGACAATGTAGAGGCTAGCCACCCTCCAGTGCCGACAATGTAGAGGCTAGCTTCCTATTCATGGTCATCCCAACTCGTAAGCCCCTTTACACCTCCTCGGCCATGCTTTTAGGAAGAACGAATGGAAAGTTGTAGGATGAAGATGACAACCAGAGATAGTGAATAGGAGCTTATACGATTATAAGATACTTTTAAATCTTCTCTCAAAGTGGATGCACGACTGTAAGTTCTTCACTTCAATAACTATAAAAAGTTATGAAATTCAGAGATTAATCACCCACACGAAAAAATCCAAGCTAAATTGAGCAAAATTGGTAGCACTGTTATAGTAAAATCGACAGTACCACTACGGTGAATTCAGTATAGAAATAGTAAAATAAGCACGATTTCAAAATAAAAAAGACAGAACTTTTAATCTATTGGACCAAATGACTTGAAATTTGGCATGCAAATTCATTAGGATGCTAGGAATCCATACCAATCAACGATTGAGAGAATCGTTGTCAAAGTTCTGAGATTTTCTTATTTGAGTGAAGAGTACACTAAAACCGAGCAAAAATGAAAAATCTCGATCTGCTTTCGCTTGTGAGTCGTAGATGATTTATGTGACCTTAGATGTGTTCTCACATGTCATATCAAGTTAGATGACAACACGAATTTGATCCAAATCACCCACAAGAGTAAAACCAAAAAATCACCCCCTCTTGATAAAAACCGAGCAAACTAAAGAATTTTCTCTAGATCATACCTAGATGGAGGAGATATTGTCTCCAGGAGACATCTCCAGCCCTAACACGTCCTTCGCAGCAAAAAAGATCAAAAGAAGAGAAATCCAAACAAAAAACTAAGAAAATCAAAAGCACAAGAAGTGATTCATTGCATAACTCACGTGGGCAAACTTTGAATGTTCATTTAACTTGGAGAGGAATATTTTATAGCCAATCCCTCAGGGTAGCAAAGCTCTAAGCCTCACACACACAAAAGGCTCCAACACAAGGAATCTAACCCTAACCTCTCAAGTCTCAACTCAACATAAGGCTTATATAATGGAGGCTACCGTCTCACACCAAACCAATCACATCTTAGTAGATCACACCACTTACATATGGGCAAACCCAATAGCCCACACATAAATGAATTTTACATTATACACACTTGCACGTCTTTTAAAGCATGACTTCCCAAAGGCTCCACAAACCCGATAAGACACTCAAACCGCAAAGACGTGATATAAACTACGTAGGCCAATGCCGTGATTTTGCAAACTGTCAATCCATCCAGTATTGGACAATTTTCTAAATTACCACCCACTGGTCATCATGAACGATGCGATGCTATGACTTGTCGCCAAGATCGTACACCTGCATCGAGGCTATCACTATTTGAAACGTCCCAGTCCTATGGCACGCTAACATCACACCATAGTCTGTTTTGCCACCAAGATCATACGTTTGCTCCAATGACCGTCACTACTTGAAACACACGAGACCTATTGGCACACCACATGTATGCATTGCCTCCTTACGATTCTTGTCTTTCTCTCGTGCTCTTGGCTTGAGAGGATGCTCCATCCAAACTTATACGACACTCTATGGCCACCAAGCCTCAGTCTTGCTGCTAGCCGCAATTCATCATCAAAGCACCTACACACCAAAGACAAAGCAATCGATCCGAACACAAATGACATGCACTTGACTCTTAATTAGCAAAACATACGCATAGACCTATGCCATGACAAACACTGCATGGGCTCCTGCCATGACTAACACTACCAAAACCAACAACTCAAAACCAATTCAGTACAAGGGTCGATTTGACAGCAGCTACCAAGTAGGTCAGACCACCTTGCCAAGGCTGGTTAGACCGCTACATCCCAGTCATACCACGATTACACCACCGATACTACCTAACTTGATCTCAGCCCAAAAACTCCTATCGACAACCATAGATCGGTACCACCGCTTCGTCCGGTCATGCTGTGACATCCTTGTCATTATGACCACCAGCTTCAGACAGTAGCAACTCAAAATGCAATTTCGCAAAATCAAACTTAAACAACAAAAGTAAAACACAAGCAATGTCAAATACTCATCACTCTCATAGGGCGAGCGAGCTCAATCCTGAGAAGTGATAGCCATCACCGGATGCCCAAAGTGAGGTAGGAGATCTAAAAAGACTAATATGATTCACATGATCCCATCCCCACGGTAAAGCCTACATCAGAGACATAGAAAGAAACATATGCCTCAGTACTGAGGTTAGCGATATAAGAATGAGGAATCCAGTATTGAGACACATGACCAACAAAAAATCTTCAAAATATGGATTAGCATGATATGCAACAGAATGCGACCTAGAGCTACCAAAACCCCTCTCAAATTCTTGTCGTGGACCAAAACGATGAAATCCTGTCTAGGGGCAACGTTGCTTTCTAAAGCCACCAAATGAATCAAAGAACCCATCTACAAAGCGATGTCTAGAGGAAACTCTAGAGACACTAGCTAGATGGGACTGATCCTGAAAGCTTCTCAAATCTCTAGCACGGTCATGACATCGTTTCTTGGCCTGTCTAAAGCAGAACTCTATGATGTGGCCATCCTTCTTTAAAAAGGTGCATTAGTATTTAACCTTTTGAGAATTTGTACTTGATGAAGTAGAAGCACCTACATTGATAAAAGGGGGTTTGGGTAAATTATGCAAACTTAAACACAATCTAAGTAGGCTCAGGAGGGGCAACATCAAACTTCACACTCTCAACTACGCTTACTACCTTAAGAGGATGATTCTTGGAATGCTCATAAGGGTTTAAACCTAAACCTCTATTGGCTTTACTAACCTTGGATTGATCTATAATCAGGTTTAAGTTCTTTTTCCCACTAGAGAACTTCCCAAGAGTTTTCTATAAATAATCATTCTCCTTGGCAAGGGTGACACAAGACTCATAGGCTTGGCTCTTAACTGCTCTAGCATATCTCTCCTTATGCACATCCACATTTAGTTTAAAGCCTCACAAGAAACATAAGACACATTCTTGATTCTACACAACTGCTCATCAAATTTAACTCTAAATGTTTCATGCATATCATCCAAATCATTTCTAATTTCAGCACAAAATACACAAGCTATTAGAGTAATAGAATCAACATTTGGAGCATGAACAGGAGAAACATATTTTTTTTATCATATTTATCTTGCAACATCTTAGTGAGAATTTCAATTTTAGAATTGAGCTTAGAGCAAGTGTCACAAAGTTTAGATATAGCAAGATTAAGGTTGTCGGTTAATTCTTTCAATTTTTCTGTCTAAACTCACAATGAAGATATTCAGGACAAAATTGGAGTAAATTTTTAGTTTGGATGTCAACTTTATTTTTTAATTCATCATAATTCAAGCATGGCAAAGTACTAGCTCTAGAAATATCCCTAGCTCCTAAGCAAATAGAACATGGACTAGCCTTGATGTCAACAATTTTTGCTGACTCAGAAGATCTCAATTTATCAATTGTGGCATGTATAGTAAGACAAGTATCATAGTTATATATTAAGATTAGGAATAGTAGTTCTAAGCCTATCCATTTGCAAGACTAGGAGCTCATTTTTAGCTTTAAGCTTGTCATTTTTTCGCTAATCGTTTCAAGTGCTTAATTTGCTTTACATGATCAGCTACCAATTTATCACATTTGAGTATGAGAGAGTCAAAGGAATATACCTTGTCATCGTCCTCGGTGTAGGGATCATCCTTGTCATATATGTTGCAGGAATCAATATAGCTAGCAGCCATGAGGCATAGTCTGGTGAAGCCAACGGATTTCTTCTCCTTTATTTGATCCTCCTCATCACTTGAAGTTGTAGGATCAACATCGCTCATGTTTCAACCATTGAGAGCTATGAGCAACGATATGGTGGCATTCTTGATTGCGTTCTTGTTCTTGAAAGGTCGATGAGACTTCTTGTTGTAGTCCTTGTACTCCTTGTAGTTATTCCTTCCATGATCATATACACGTCTGTTCACAAGGTTAGGACATCTAGCACAAACATGACCCAAAGATAAAGCAATCGATCCAATCAAAAATAACATGCATTTGACTCTCAATTAGCAAAACATATGCGGGAAATTACGCATACCACCAAAACATATGCCGTGACTAACACCACCAAAACTAACAATTCAAAATCAACTCAACATACGGGCGAGGTCATCAAGCCGGTCAGACCGCCAACTCTACACTAGTCATACCACCTTGCCAAAGCTGGTTAGACCGCTACACCTCAATCATACTGCGATTACAACACCGGTACTACTGCACTAAGTCTTAGTCCAAATACTCCAAAAAGATAACCTTTGAAAAATAGCAATCGACAACCACATGCTGGTACTATCGCCATCTTCAGACAATAGCAACTCAAAATGCAATTTCTTAAAATCAAACTCAAACAACAAAAACAAGGTACAAGTAATGTCAAATACTTATCACTCTCATGGAGCTGCCCCCACATGGTCTTATAAAAGTACCCTACTATGTGTGTATGCATGTATTATATAGGAAATGGTTCTATACTCCTGCGAGTACGTACTTCCACTTCTAATATACCCCTTTAATGTTGTTGTTATACCTATTTATCTATTTGAACATACTCTAATAATGATTATAAGACACTCCAACATGAGTTCTATGAAAAATTCCCTGAAAGTCCACTTTTTATAGCATAATTTGTATATGTACTCTTTTTTATATAAAAAGTGTCTATAGCAAAAATAAAGGGCTTCGATGAAACTTTTATATATATATATATATACGTATATATGTATATATGTATACGTATATGTATATATGTATATGTATACGTATAAATGTATATGTATATGTATATGTGTATGTATGTGTATATGTATGTATGTATATATATATATATGTATATGTATATATATATATGTATATATATATATATATATATATGTATATATGTATCTCTACTACTTAAAATTGGAGTTGGTGACCGTCCGTGCGTTCTCCACAGATCTTTCTCCCGCAACTGCATCCTCCGCTCACTCCCGCAAGGCCGCAACTGCCCCACTCCGCTCACTCCGTCCTCGATTCTTCTGCACCACCTCAAGTCCTCCGCAGAGCACGCTCCACCGTCGCCTCCCGCTTCTCCGCTCCGACAACGCCTCCTCCTCCCCACCCCGCACTGCCTCCCCTACTCGATAGCCGTGCTGGCTCCCCTACTCGATAGCCGGTGCGCCTCAGATCCATCCTACCCTCGCACACGATGCCGCCGCTGCGGGCCGGGGAAGGTGACGCGAAACCGCCATGGACGCCGAGGGCGGCGCGTGCTCGGCCTCACCATCTGCGGCGCCTCGACCCGCCGTCAAGGACATACTCATAAGCGCCACACACGCCACGCCTACGACTTCAACATCGACCTCAACCGGTGGGTGGCGCGGTTCCTCTCGTCCGTGTTCCCGCTGTTCCGCCGTCACCTGTGATGCGATCCGATCTGAATGCCAAGCTTTTTTTTGTGGGGTTTGTGCAGAGCCGGAAGGACGTGGAGGGATCGCTGTTCGTGGTGAAGAGGTGAGGCGGGGAGATTTTTTGGGAAGGGGTTTAGGGTTTGGATCGGTGTTTTTTTTGCATGTGTCTGCAGTTCTAATTATTTCTGGAATGTGTTGGATCGCATGTAGGAACACGCAGCCGAGGTTCCAGTTCATCGTCATGAACAGGCACAACACCGGTACGTGCATCTCTGATCTACCCGGATGAACTCATCTGCTCGGTGTTGGTTTAGATATTGCCCTGATAGAACTGAGCTGTGGTACACTGGGATCTTACGTTCTTCTGAAGCAAATAGGAATATAGGATATATATCACAACGGAACATTCTTTTTGGGTCTTGCTAAATGTACATAGTCCTAAATCTTAAGACTAATTTATGCTGATGTAGATTAGATAAAGTAATGCAGCAGTTACAGGGGGGAAACACGAGGTTACAGTACATTGAGATCTTCAAACTTCCAACATAGGTTTTTCAACATTTCATTTGATGTGATATAGAACTCCTAATTGGTTGTTTAACCAATCTTAACATCTGCGAATAACTCATGCAAAGAGGAACGGCAGTAAACAATTTCAGGGATAACAGCGATCAATTTCCTATCTTACTGCTTGCATGGTTTCCGCTACCTGTTTATTGTGATTTGAGCAGCCAAGAACCAGGGAGGTGCTACTATGCATCACTACTTTGAATGACTGTGTAGCCAACCGTAGGTCTTTTGTAGTGTCATATCAGGGATCAGAGACAATCCTAGAATGCTGATGATCTTGGGATAGCTCTATGCCTGCTTACAAGTCTGGCAGGGCATGGAGCAATAATTCTTAGTGGATTCATTGGAGAAAGTCCTGATAGGTATCCAGATATCAGTGGGCTAATTCTTGTTAGGAATTGGATTTAGTATAGAGAATGATATGACCTTGTGGCTTTCGTGCGCGCCACACACACACACAAAACATATGTCCATGTGTGTGTCCAATTCTATGAGTAGCAGAACATATTACTATTTTGCATTCTCTTTATTACCCACAGTAGGGTAGGTGTGTTTTTAAAATTTTCATAGTATTTGACATAAGTTGGTTAGAACTTAAGGCTAAAACTGCTAACTTCGTACATCACGTCTAGATGTTAAAGTGCTTCACTGTATAAAGTAAATTGATTGGTGTGCTTCACTGTATATATATATACCTCATTATGTGATAATATGCATATCAGTATTTGTATTCTTGGTTGAGTTGTCTCAAAATGAATGACACTATGCCTCATTTAGTGGACCAAGAAAAGATGCAATTCGTATTGGATCTGCTGGTGCTGTTAGAAGGCAGGCAATTGATATTTCTCCTTTGAGGCGTGTGAATAGGCGATCTACCTTCTTACTACTGGTCCGCCCCGTGCTTTCTTTTTTGTCAAGAGAGGTGAGAAGGGTGGGAGAGACCGTACCAACTATCAACTCCATTGTTCTACTGGTTGCGAAGCTTCAAGGTATATAACAATGTATTATGCAAATGTGAATGATCTATTAAATGTTGAAAACCAGATTGTGGTATCCTGATCCTGATTACCAGTTCTTGCTAAACATTGCACTCCTGAGATGTAAGACAAGCTTCCATGTTATAGTAATCAACATTTTTTTCCATTGATTGTATATATAATAATATAAACTATATATAGAAGCCTTGTACATTCCACACGATTGTGATGACTCTCAGCGTTGCTTGTTGCTGCTTGTAATACCGATAACATTCAGTTTGAGATCATATTTGATAGTATGTATCACATTTATTTGATTTTTCGTTGCAACGCACGGGTACCTAACTAGTATGTATATATGTATATGTATATATGTATGTATGTATATATGTATGTATGTATGTATATATATATGTATATATGTATATATGTATGTATGTATGTATGTTTATATGTATGTATGTATATATGTGTGTATGTATGTATGTATGTACGTATGTATATATGTATGTATATATGTATGTATGTATGTATGTATGTTTATATGTATATATGTATGTATATATGTGTGTATGTATGTATGTATGTACGTATGTATATATGTATGTATATATGTATGTATGTATATATGTATATATATGTGAAAGGCCATACATATGTTAGACGAGTTTTGGGACAAATAGAAAAGGGCAGATTGATTT
The DNA here is from genome assembly GCA_036346245.1 of Bonia amplexicaulis. Classification (NCBI taxonomy): domain Eukaryota; kingdom Viridiplantae; phylum Streptophyta; class Magnoliopsida; order Poales; family Poaceae; genus Bonia; species Bonia amplexicaulis. The sequence goes on from CM070737.1 coordinate 24,862,297, forward strand.
TGGAACAGTGTGGTTTTGATTTTTATCATGTTTTTGTTTGGCAAAATGGAGTTTGGAAATAGATTCACGGGATCAAAATGGTCAAATTGAGATTATTGATTTTTGGGGCTCGAATGAACATAACGGGCTGGTACTGTTCACTATGGATTGGGCTAGGAACAGTACCGGGTCAGTTTACTGTGCATTGTGGATCGGGTTCAAACAGTAACGAGTCTCTAATGGGTTCGGGTTGACCGATGAACAGTGATCTACAGTATTGGGCTTCGGCCCAAAAGGCTAAAGTGTTTTGGGCTTCCACTGTTACGGCCCACATCCCAAATGAACAACACGTTCTTCCTCCTCCAGTCAACGCTACAGAGCGACGAAATAGGGCAACAGCGGGGACGGCAATTAAGCTCTGGCGAGGGTCTCCGATGGCTGCCAAGGACATCTACGGCTTCCTCTTGACTTAGGGAATCCATTTTTGAGGTTGGCACAGCTCAAGAGGTGACGGTTTTGACTAACGGCGAGGGGAAGCTCCACAACCTTGGTCATGGCACAAGGTGGCTCCAATGATGTTCATGCAAAGTGGCCACATGGATTTCACGATCTATGGTGCTCGACGAAGTTAGGGGTAGTATTGATTTTGGCTAGGGTGACTTGTTCTAGGTTGTCCATGTGTGACCCTTCGGCACGATGCCAGCGAAGAGGAAGCCAGCAATCGGCTCAGAGTGCTCAGCTATGGGCTTAGGGTGGCTTGAGGGTTCTATGGCCTCAATGAATCGACAAAAGAACGCCTAGAGAAAAAGATCAGCCAGAGGACTTACTGACGCAGGGGAGGGTCGACGGCAGTGGTGCGACGGTCCAGTGAACGATTACGTGGTTCTGTGGTGCTATTGGGGTGATCTCGAGGTGATTCGGAGGCTTGGCTGGGCTTAAAGATGGCCAAGAGGCGGTGGGAACTGTAAGGCTTCGCTCGGCGAGTTCGGCGCGTGGATGCTGTAGTGGCAGTCCAGCGCAGTTGGCGAGGCAGAGTTGTAGACGAGGTGGCGGGGAAGGACTACGACTCTGATGGAGTTGCGCGGGCTGATGGGAGTGAGGTATGGGTGTGTGTGCGCATCGACCGCACGTCGCGTAAAGTTGCCGTGGGATCAACATCTACGTGCTGGATGCTGGCGTGGCGTAGGCGAGGTGATGCGTAGCCACTAGAGAAGCGACGCGCTAGCGAAGTAGCTACGATCAAGTGTGAATGGTAGAGAGGTTTGCGATGCGAGCGAAGCGAAGACGGCCACGTGACCAGGAGCTATAGAAGAAGGTGGTGGCTTCTTGGAAGACACTAGAGAGAAGGGAAAGGCAGTTGGCCAAAAAGCGGAGGTGGGAATTCAAAGGAATTTGCCAAATTAGGAGGGGTTTGGGGAATTCAAGCAAATTCAAAAGAAATTCAAACAAAAATGAAAATTTGAAATTTTGGGTTGTTTCAAGCAATCTCGGCAATGATGAACTGAACTGGACAAGAAGGTAGCTCTGCACGGACCGATCGGCCACGGGGGTGTTCTTATTGGTTATGTATAATGGTTTTTGACTGTAGTTAATAGGTTTTGGCTGAAAATAAATAGTAACGGCTGAAAGAAGTGATCTTTAGAAAGAGGGGGCGAGACAAGAGCGCGAGAAGTGGGATGTGTGATACTCCTGTGACCCTTTACCTTATTCTCGAAGCAAGAAAAGTGAAATAGCCGTTTTGAGAAACTAGATATTTGTATTGGTTAAAAGTCAAACGGAAATTAAAAACAGAAGTCAATACGAACAGCATTAGAAGCACCTCCCCTCGCACAATCATCACAAATGATACAGGTTTACATGCAGCTAGTCCATGCATGCAATCCATTTACATATGGTTTTGCCTGCCACAACAAGCAACTCGTTTGTTTTCTTTTCCTTTTCCTTTGACACTCGGACGTAAATAGACATCTCTGTCAGTTGTATACCCATCTCTAACTATCGACCAACAACCATAGTTAGGGCAAGGTAGGACTTGCAAAGTGCCGTCTCTACTATTGTCTTATGAATTGCAAAGCGTGAATTGTTTTGCTTAAAGTTTTGTTTCTCGCTCACCCGTGCCACTCGTTAATTGGGCCTGTTAATTTGGGTATAATCGGACGATTTTGATTTTCTTCTGATCTAACTTTCAAACAGAGTATTTTCTCAAGACGGGGTCTACAAGTTAAATTTAGTACACGTTAAAAGCCTAACATCTGTACCAGCCAAAATCGTAAGTGTGTATCGATCTGTCCGTAATCTGTACCGTAAACAGCTAAAATTCAAAAATTTTAGCTAAAAAGCATAAATCGTAGTTAAAAAGAACACCCCAATAATAGTGGTGGGCTTGTGCGCAAGTTGCAACTACCAGGTCCCTTCGTTAATGGAATTTATGTATTTTAGTACACATCACGACAACGTGCAAACCCAACGACAAGTCGCTAATAACTATTATTAAAATGAGGAATGAACAAGTACATCATAATATTAAACAAAAGTATTGTCTAAGATAGGATTATCTCCTTTACTTTTGCTTCTTTAAGCAAATGAAAACTCTTAACATCTAGGTGATCATTTTTTGCTGGTAGCGGAGTCGTGGTGTACGGCTCTATCAATAGGATTCAAGTCCTGATACTCACATTTAACATATGTTAAAGAGGTGTACTTGCTTACCTTTAGACATATGCTAAGGGATGTACTGGTATGTGATATGTGCGTGCGTTTTATTTGTAATCGCAAAATAAAAAAAAAGATATGGCAGCTTACTAGCTCGCGACATGGATTTTGAGCTGTGGGTTATATGTTTTGGTTTAAATTTTTGAATTTTGGTTGTTCGCAAGAGAGAGTATGGAGGGAGACATTTGCGTGTAATTTGAGCTGATATAAATAAAATCGATATAGTGTCTGTTACAATCGATTTATAAACCACACTTAAAAAATACATTTTATTTAAAATTAATTACTATAATATAAACCAAAAAACACAAATAGCAAGCACAAAAGAAGCTATCCTAATATTTTGAGGAGTCGGTTGGCTGTAGGATTGCGGTTCTACACGTGGGTCTACCTAGCGTGGAAAGGATATCCCCACGTAGATGCTCTCGTACGACATGGCGCTACGTGGGCCTAGGGATATCCCACGATTGCACAAAGCCGCCGTGGGGCTTTCCATTCGGGCGGTATGGGCCCCACCACAGGTACGACCTTTCCTAGTGGCAAATGCAAAGCTCACTCGGTTGAGGGCAATGTAAAGGAGTAAAAAAAACAAAAAAAGACAAAAAAATTCAAAAAAAATCGGAATTTAGAAACCAAAATGCTTAAGCCGCTTAAAGCGGTGCCTGTACATGTATGTTAACAATGCATACGCAAAAAAAATCGCAGACATGTCAACACACACACTCAAAAACCGTCGAGTATACCGTATAATACCTTTATTATTCCCGGGGGATTCCCGGCCTCCCAGAGCAACCACGTCAGCGAATTTACAAAAAACTCCCTGCGTTTGCGATTTTACGAAAAACTCCCTACGTTTTGCGAAATTGCGTAGAGGTCCTTCGTTCGTAGTGAGCGGTCCCTACTTCATAAACAGGTCCTCGCCGTTTTTACGGAAAACACCCTCCAATTTACCGATAGCAACCTGCGGTTTCCAAAATTATGTATATGTCCTTATTTAGTTACGTACATGTCCTTGCGAGTCTCTGTTTTTTTTTCCGAAAAAGCCCTTTGGTTCCTCCGAAATTACGCATCCGTCCTCGATTTTTTTAAAAAGAACCGTCTCACGAATTTTCGTCTCTTTTACTTCAATCCACACGGTGGCTAGCGCGGCGTGGCGCCGCGCTTATGTGGCTAGTACACATGAAAACTGAAGGAGCTAGGAGCTGACCCCTGACTCTATAACCTATTTTGCAGGCACACACTATAACCGTGCGTCAGTATACATACCCTATGTACTAGTCCAACTAAAAATTATTTCCATCATCCTTATTAAACAAGAGAGTTTTTACTATTTTTAAAAAGTTACTAAAAATTTATATATAATTTAGTTTTGGTACCTCTTGGTACCTTATAAAGATGGTAAAAACTCTCATTAAACTAAACTTTTAATTTTCTTATACGCTGTCACGCAAATCAGACATACATTCATCAAAATCTTTTATCATACAAAGATAATTCACCTTCTAAATATCAATAATATCACTGAAAATACATAAGTCGGGCAATTGATAAAAACATACTAAGCCAGACTAGCTGATCTGGGTGTTTGAACTCTGGGGGTGTTGGTATTGGCTGCGGCTAATGGTTTGTAGATGAAAATAAATAGTAGTAGCTAAAAAATTGTCTTCTACAAGGAAGGAACGGGTGGTGAAAAAAATAAGAGAGATATATATATGTAAAATGAAAACAAGAAAAATAGGGTGTGTAATATACCTTTAACCTCCACCTCATCTTCGGAATGACGAGAGAAGAAAAAATAAAAAAATGATTTAAAAGCTATATATTTATGTTGACTTGTGAGTCCTAAGACAGAAGCAAATATCAATACCCGCTCTGTAGCGAGCACTTTTCAATGTTCATCCACTCCTGCTTCCCTCTCACGGTGGGCCCCACCTTCTCCCCCTCTATGGATGAGCACCGCCTTCTCCGTCCAACCAAAAATCCCCACGGAAACAAAAGGTAAAGGGAAAAAAAAAAACTCCAAGTGCAACAAATACCACCTCGCGTTTCTCGAGTCCAATCTTCCATCCTCCCGATTTGATTCCGGATTTCGTTTCAAGACGCTGCCATGGCCGTGGCAGGAGCTGCACACCTGCGTTTGGGGCTTCCTCGCCGACTCTGACGCCAAGAAGCGGCCGGAGCTGCTCGGGATTTGGGATCTTTCCCTCTCTTTGAGCAGGCTGTTTGAGACGGGGCGGTTCTTGGGCGTGGAGACGATGATGAGGGGAGGCGGAGGAGGGAAGGAGGAGGAGGGGAAGGTGATGGGGCCGCTGTTCCCGCGGCTCCACGTCAACGACGCCGGCAGGGGCGGCGGGCCGCGGGCGCCGCCCAGGAACAAGATGGCGCTCTACGAGCAGTTCACCGTGCCGTCAAACCGCTTCAGCTCGTCGGCCTCGACTCGCGGCGGCGGCACGACCAGCCTGGTGCCCTCGACCTCGGCGAGCCGGGTGAGAGGGGTTCACGATGTGTCCTTACGTGTTTTCCCTTGCACCTGACAAAATTTCGGTGAACCTAGAGTTTGAAGCGCAGACAACGTCTCCCTTACGCTCAGATTCCTCTACCGCGTGTTGTCTGTGCCTTTGCGGGCGTTGTGTGTTAGTGGCATAGGTAGTGGTAAGGAGGTATTCAGAGGAACTAGACCACGCTGTGAACAATTGTGCTTCTTCCTCAGCTGGCGATAACTTACTGTGACCATCAAAGACAAGAGGGAAAAGCGAAATCAACTTTTGGCATCAGAAATTTGGTAGTGCTTTAGATAATCAATTGTGTTGTGGGTCTAGTGGGAAATTCCTAGCTCAGCTAGCTCTGTTGTTGTCAACACTCCTAATTTGGCAGGTCTCATCCCAATTAAGAATGTAACTTTGTGAGGTTGAAATGTTAAGCTGGCCTCCTGTACTGTTTTGCGGTTTAGGCTCAAGATTTTGCTGCTTAGTAGTTCTTTCAGGACATCTAGAATAGCCGGGTTCCGGACTGAGAACGTTTGTGTGACCACACTGGCTCGATCTGCAAGCCCCCGGTGAATACTTGGCCTAACACACAAGAGTACGATCTGCTTGTCTGCAACAAATCTCCTTGGGGCATCATCTGCATCCAAATTTGTACTATTCTAGCTTATTGCAAATAGTATGTGGCCAAACTTGCAAGGAATCTTGTTTGCTGAAAGGGAAATATAAAGGGAAAGTTAGGGGGTTAGAGCAATTATAGAGTTGATATTTTGACCTGAGGTACTCATCTTTCACCTTTTATGTTTAGTTTTAAATGAAAATTCCTGGATACTTTAAAGGTTCTCCTCACTAGTTTTCGTACAGGGATCCTCATTGGATGCACCTTGGCAAACTTAGATAACTTAGTATACTCTATTCTGTTCACAATTTTTAATTAAATCTTCGTAAGTACTGACAAAAACTTTCTGCTTCTAGGTTTATGGGTATGACATGCCTCTCTTCCAGCCTTTTGATGTCCCTTCAAATGAACCTGCTCGCTCATCTGAAAAGATCAATGCAAACTCTATCAGCGGGCAGGTTAATAGCACAAGAAAAGAATCTGGGATACTATCCTCACAGACAAAGAGCAAAGACATTCATACGGCAGGATCAATTGCTGGGTGCAGCTCACAGCATAGAGTGGACAATGAAATCAGGAGTTCTTCTGGGAAGAAATTGACCAATGATGATGAATTTATGGTTCCTTCCACCCTTTATTCCAGATTTCCTCAACATTCTACTCAAGAGCATGCAGGGATTCAAGAGAAACTGACATCCCTCTGTACTAGGAGTCCGTACAAAAGTCTCCATGCAGTGTCCAAATCATCCACAAAATGTCATATTGCTGTCAACAAACAGTTGGAGAAAATCGATGTTTCTGATGTTAGATCAAAGAGTTCTCCAAAAGTTGAGAAGGAACCAGCACAAGTATCGAAAAACGTTGAAGTTGAAGCAAAAAATTCATCAGTTCAGGGGTCCAAAGATAAGTTTGGAAACAAAGATTCTAAAGTATGTTCAAAGAGGGACAAGACAGGCAGTATGAATAATTCCGATAAGCCACATCTTGGAAATAGTGGGTATCAAGTGACAGGCAGGAATGGAGGTTCCATGAAAATGCAGAACCCTCCAATGGCAAGAAATGCAGTATCCTCTAAACCATGTGCCAATATTGGTAACACAGAAAGGAATTCTAATTTACTAGAAGGAGGTTTAAGGGAAACTTGTGCAAAGAGAAAAAGGTCAGTAGCACATCATGATGCAGAGCAAAATGATGATTTGTTTGACTCCTCAGTGAAATGTATACCGGGGTGGGAGATTTCTCCAGATGAAATTGTTGGTGCTATTGGTCCAAAGCATTTCTGGAAAGCAAGAAGAGCTATTCTGAAGTAAGTATACAATGCTTGAGTAATCGTTTGGTATTAAATGTTTGTAGCATTCATGAGAAAATGACTATGTTCTGTTTCACTTTCTTTACTGTTATTTGTTCTGAGTTTTCAGTAATTCAGTGTATTGCTATCATCTTAGGAGAAAGAGCTTCAAGATAATTTTTCTCTTTGTTATTTTGGGTTTATCGTGTATCTCTGCTAAAGAACTTTTGAATTTTAAAATATTTAAAACCCATATGATATTTGAAATATTCATGCTTTTGCTATTGAACAACTGAGGGCAAAACATAACTTATGCCAATTTATTAACGCTGGTAGGTCAGCATTTTTTCCCAATTTCTTTGACAGAGATAGGGTAGTTATCTAGTTTCAAATTTGCTGCTTGCTAACTAGACTAGATGTAGTACTGAGGTTTATTCGCATTCAGGTCTATTCAAAATTGATATCATGTGATAAAGATCCAACTTTTTTTTCCGACTTATCCAATCAGTTTGTGCTTGGTTTTTGTTTGTGTCACAGCTATTACTGTTACATGTACACTTGTGCTCCTGAGTTGTTCTATTTCCTAGATTTCAATGTAATATTAATCTTGAATGCCTTCAGTTTTCTTTTCCTTAAGTTTCAAGTAGAAATGCATAGTTTCATTGAAAAAACTAGTAAATGTGTTCCTGTCATATTGATATTGTGAATATTTGTTTCCAAATTGCTGTATGATTTCCTTTCTTGTTGTTTTACACTCGGATCTTCTTCAAACTCTATACAGTCAACAGAGGGTTTTTGCGGTCCAATTATTCGAGCTGCATAAGTTGATAAAAGTGAGTCTACAGCAAATAAATGAAGTTATCATCCTCTTCTCACTCATAAGCAGGTTAGTGTGGGTAAAATTTCATGCAGAATGGGGATATAATGCGAACTTGTAATTGACTTGCAAGCAGGTGCAGAAGTCGATTGCAGCATCACCACATCTGCTTATTGAAGGTGATCCCTGCCTTGGCAATGCCTTGGTGGGTAGTAAGAACAAGCTGGCTGAAGGAAACTTGACAAAACAACCCCTGTCAATCACAAACAAGGATGATGTGCAGCCAACTCTAGAGCAACCAGAGTTATCAAAAGAAAACACTGAAGAAAACCCACGCTCCCCTTCTCGTGATGATGGGCTTGGTGGTGGTCATCATGATCAAGCTGCAACTAATGGCGCCTTTACAAGCAATCTTCCAGCTATGCCTGTTGCTCCTGACAACAAACAGAATAACTGGCGCGTTCATCCACCACAAAACCAGTGGCTTGTTCCAGTTATGTCTCCTTCAGAAGGGCTTGTCTACAGGCCTTACGCTGGGCCATGTCCTCCAGCTGGAAGTTTGTTGCCCCCATTTTATGCCAACTGTACTCCTCTAAGGCTCCCATCTACTGCATATGGTATTCCTATGCCTCATCAGCCACAACATATGGGTCCTCCTGGCACTCCTGCCATGCCTATGAACTACTTCCCACCTTTCAGCTTACCGGTGATGAACCCAGTTGCAGTAGCATCTTCAGTCGAACAAGGGAGCCATCTTGCTGCGCCACAGCCTAATGGGCATGTAGAGCAGCACTCGCGGATCTCATGCAACATGTCGCACCCGAGTGGCATTTGGAGATTTCATGCATCAAGGGATAGCGAGCCGCAAGCCAGCAGCGCTAGCAGTCCTTTTGACAGGCTCCAAGGTGATGGAAGTGGTCCAGTGTCACTCTTTCCCACAGCTTCAGTTCAGAACGCCCAGCCTCAGCCCTCCTCTGGCAGCCGGGACAACCAAACCCATGTAATCAGGGTTGTTCCGCATAACTCACAGACTGCTTCAGTGTCAGCAGCGCGGATTTTCCGGTCGATACAGAAGGAGAGGCAACGGAACCACTCGTAGCTGGTGGATGTCATTTGATCTCTCCATGAATGTGGTGGAGAGAGCTTTAGCCAGATTGTGCTAGCTCCTACGGTAATCCTGACCGGTGACAGATGATACGATTCTCTGTTCACTGTAGATTTGTGGTGCAGGGTTCTGTCAAAGTGACGGCCTTGTAGCTACGGTGATTATGCAGTGACTGGAACTTTGTATCCTGACCTGCTGGTATAAAGGATACTTTTCCGTGTGTTCAACAGTGGGTTCTCTGTAACTTGCATTAGACAGTGAGTACTACTGGAGGAAGAAACAGCCAGAAATGGCTGCGCTTGTATGGAGAATATGGTGTGTGTATAGTGATATAGGCTGCTGTACAATTCCCAGTGTGATGGCTCAATCTATGTTGTACAGTGCAGTAGCCGGTGTAAGACTGTAAACCATGGCCGGCCAATGAAGCATAATAACATGTGTAGATGTCGGCTATTAAGCGAGATGATTTTTTGCACTCTTTTTTTTTTTCTGTTCTGAACTTTTGGTTGTCGACCAAAGCAAGTTCTGGATTTTCTGTTCTTAGGAGGCTTCCCTACCATAGCCCCTTCTGTCTTTCTTCCATGATGTTATCTAATCTCTTTTTGAAGTTCCCTACCATAGGTTCATTTTTTAAAATAGGCCAAAAAAGAGAGCGATCAACCATGAAATGGGCAGTGGATGGGCGACGGTTCAAACAGGTCGCACAAAATGAACCTAGCCAGGCCCATTCCGGACACCACACGGCGACGAGAGGCGACAGACGGGAGACAGCCGTGCCACTGGAAGTCTAGCATGTTCTTTGGTCTGCAGCTCATGATTTCTGATGTGTTTTTTTAAACTACGATTTATAATTTATAAATAAAATTTTTAAATTCTGGACTATTCGCAAGAGGCAGTATATAAAGAGAGATAGTTGCATGTGATTTTGATCGGTACAACTGAACTCGGTATAATTTATACTTTAATATTTCTAAAGACCTTATTTTAAAAAAAGTGTATCGTTTAAAAGTTAGTTATTGTGCCAACCATAAGTCAAAGTTACTTATAAGTGATGCTAAACGCTACTTTTATCTGTATTTTTGAAGATAATGCCACATGACGAATTGAAAACACTGATATAAACGGTGCGTATAATTTGGATTCAAAAAACGGGTTTGAAAAGCTACTTAGAAAACAGAAGGCCACCGTGTTGTTTCGGCTACTAGCCCCACTCCTGATCGAGCCACGTAAGCCCCCACCCATTTCTGCTATAAAACCTCCTTCCCACAATCCCACTCCCAACAGCTGTCTTCCTCTCCACTCCAGGCATACACCACCAACTCTCTTCCCAAATCACAAAACCCCAAACACCACCGTGTCCCCCTGCCCTGCCGCCGCCACCATGAAGGGACCTGAGGAGATCACTCTGAAGAGGGTCGCCCCTGCCCCTACGACGACTGGGTCAAGGATGGCGAGGTCGCCATCGTCCGCATCGGCGGCGGGCTTGCCGTCGTCGACACTACCTTCTCCGAGAGCAACGACGTCAACAAGTCCTGGCTCCAGGGTGTCGCCTCCCTCTCCCGCGGCCACCGCCTTCGCATGCCCCTCGTCGTCGGCCTCGTCGCACTCCGCGGTCGCGCGCCCGGCCCCTCATGCTGGGAGGGTGGCAGCGCGCGCCGCCACTCGCGGCACCGTGACAACCCCATCCGCTGCGTCGCGCTCTGCACGAGCGGCTCCCACGCGCTCGTGTACCAGCCAGACTGCTACAACCACAATTACACCGGCGGCCCGCTCGCCTTTTTCACTTATACTTCAACACTCACCTCAGGTGTTGGCTCTCTTAGCCCTAATACGTGGAATAAAAGTGGACTGTAATTAATTTTTTTTAATTGCGTCAACCAGGTCTTGAACTTGAGACCTATTAGCTCTGATACCATATTAAGTTTCATACATCAACCAATTCACCTAAAAACTTAAGCTGATGAGGAAAGATGAGCAATTCACTTATACTTCAGCAGTTTGCGTCGGCGCGAGAGGCGACGGGGAAGTTGGCGGAGGAGTGGGGCTGCACGTGGCGCGGCCGGCGGAGCTGACGGATCTGTTCGCGCGCGCGTACAGGAAGGTGGCCAGGGTGGAGGCCGAGAGGAAGGCGAAGAAGCCGGAGAAGTACTGGATGTCTAAGGAGGCGCTCACGAGGGCGAAGGCAAAGGCGGAGGCAGAGGACGAGGAGGATGACGAGGAGGAGTACAGCGAGCAGGGGAGGCGCACGGCGAAGGTGGTCAAGGGGCTGGGCCTGGAACGCATGGCGCGCGTGGCGCTGGGCCCGGAGATGCGGCTGGCGCGGTGGCCGGCGAAGGTGGCGGACGCGGACTGGGGCGGCTACAGGCAGCTGGGCCACGGGGAGTGGATGTACGCCACCCGCGACGCCTACCTCTGCTTCGAGATCGCGCTCCGCTGCCTCCAGAAGCTCGGCACCCCCGTCGGCGCCTGAGATCTACCGTACGTGCCGCCGTCTCGCTCGATCGCGCCGCCGTCTCGCTCGATCGCGCCGCCAACGTTGAGGTAACTCGACGATCTGCAGCTGTGCTCACATCTCACTAGCTCGTGGACATGATCCGTAGGCTGTAGCTAGGTTCAATGCTTGGGTACGTGAAGTTTTTGCTTTTGCCGATGCTGCGTGCGGTCGTTCGTCCGTGTGTGTTTAGCACTAGCTAGTGCTGTTTCTACACTAGTATGGTATCGCAAGTTGGCGGCGGGGAAGCTGGCGGAGGAGTGGGGGCTGCACGTGGCGCGGCCGGTGGAGCTGACGGATCTGTTCGCGCGCGCGTACGGGAAGGTGGCCAGGGTGGAGGCCGAGAGGAAGGCGAAGAAGCCGGAGAAGTAATGGATGTCTAAGGCGGCGCTCGCGAGGGCGAAGGCAAAGGCGGAGGCAGACGACGAGGAGGACGAGTACAGCGAGCAGGGGAGGCGCACGGCGAAGGTGGTGAAGGGGCTGGGCCTGGAACGCATGGCGCGCGTGGCCGGCGAAGGTGGCGGACGCGGACTGGGGCGGCTACAGGCAGCTGGGCCACGGGGAGTGGATGTACGCCACCCGCGACGCCTACCTCTGCTTCGAGATCGCGCTCCGCTGCCTCCAGAAGCTCGGCGCCCCCGTCGGCGCCTGAGATCTACCGTACGTGCGGCCGTCTCGCTCGATCGCGCCGCCAACGTTGAGGTAACTCGACGATCTGCAGCTGTGCTCACATCTCACTAGCTCATGAACATGATCCGTAGGCTGTAGCTAGGTTCAATGCTTGGGTACGTTAAGTTTTTGCTTTTGCTGATGCTGCGTGCAGTTGTTCGTCCGTGTGTGTTTAGCACATGGAAGCGTGTGCACTTGGTGATCTGATACCATTGCCTGCATTGAAAAATGGATGGAATGCTGACGTTGAGATTTGGCGAATTGGTATTGGGCTCTCTCTTGCTGTCTTGTTCGATCGATCTGAGCCTTGTTTGGCCGTCGCCCTTGTGTTTCCATCGTATGTAGCACTCGCTGCGTGGTGCATTTTTCCACCACCCTGCAGGTTTACACGGACTGGATGATCCATTTCTTGCTAATGTCAATCTACCTATCAAGCACAGAGACGAGGCGGTTGTTTTCACTAGAACCGAGAGTTGAGCTGAGGAAGTCTTGTCGGTTGTGGCGATGCAATCGGGCGTCTATGGTCACATTCCATAACTGGGGTTCAGGTTTATTATGCTAGGATACTGTCTCTCTCTCGTGAAATGCATGTGGCTCGTCGAGTCGATCGGGAACAGGGGAAAAAACCGGCGGAAAAATCGGTAGAAACGGGGAGAAAAAAACTGTCCTGTTTTTTCAAATATAAATAAAATTTATGAATATAATACACTTTCTAAACTGAGTGCCATACGCTGACACGCGTGCATGTTCGTGAGGTGGAGGTAGCAGGGGTTGTGCGGTGGTGTGTAACACCCCCATTTCTGGGGACGTTAGATTACCCTCGCAACTGCCCAGAACTGTTCAGCTGCGAGTACTGTTGACGAGTGTACACCATTGCCAAAGCTAGCTTAAGCATAAAAACCAAACTTTATAGCAGAAATAAGGCTTAGCAGCCAATTTTTACATAAAGGGGCGTACAACCCAAAGATACATTACCAAAAGTAACTCCACAGGCAGGCTTGAGTGTAGAATTAAACCCTAACACTCGGCGTCGTCTACATCATAGAACTCAGCATTGTCTTGATAATCTCCTTCATTTTCTTGACCAGCATTCTCTGTTTTTGATTTTAGCAAGCATGAGTACAACTACCGTACTCAACAAGTCACATGAGAAATGCTATTTAACTATATGCAGGGGATTGCCATGGAATGGAGTAAAACAATTCATTATTTTAGGTGGATGCAATTTTGTTTGTAACCACTTTGCTTTTAAACATTAAACCATAAACTTGTTAAGGTAATTGGGGGTTTCCAAACTTGATTTAATACGCACTTTCACATTCCCAAAACCATTCCAAATCTATTTATGCTTCGCTATTGGAATCACCCATTAAACATAGCACAGTGTATTCGAATACTTTTTGTAAATGACTCTGCAGAGTTGCCCATCTTTACCCACAAGGTTCCTCAACCCTCATGACTGAGTTGAGAAAACAAGGCCATTTCACTGCTCATCTCTTTATGTAGGCTCTACCCGATAGACCTCCAAACAGACCCGGGGGTCCACTGACACGGCCAGACACTTTATCCGCCGACATGGCCAGATAGTTTGCCCGTCCTGAGAGGAATCTACCGTTGTTCAGTATGGTTTTACCGCTTCCATATTAATTTTCCCGTACCCATTAGATCTCAACTCAGACCCGGGTATCCACCACTAAGGCCAGACTACCCATCCTGGAAGGAATCTAACGTTGTTTAGTATGGTTTTACCGTTTCCATATTAACTATTTGTACTCCGTTAGAGATTCAATCGATTTGAGCAGCTACTAAACCAAGCTTGACAAGTCAACGTTTGTGGTTGAGCGATCACTATGTTCTTCACTTGGCATAAGATTTTAGTCCTTGCTTTTCACTAAAACATCATTCTACAAATTCACATTTTAGCGCCCACGGTACTGTCATCAATTCACAACCAAACCCTCATTCTGGGATGAGGTCATGGACTCAAGCCATCTCATGGTATCCCATGATACTTTATCATAGAATCACTTTCAAAATTTCAATCGACATAATATCAAGACTTTAGTAGTAAAAGTTAAGGAGTTCCTGAACTACCATGATTACCATAATAATACTTTTAATATTACTAAGGTTTGTCAAGGTGAATATGGCCATCAAATTAAATAAGGCTTTTTCGGGTGGTAGGACATTAACTAATATCATGTTATTCTAAAAATTTATTGTACAAGAAGTAACAGTACGTAAATAACATAATGAAAATATGAATAGATAAATAATTAACAGAATGTAGGTCCAATATGATCAAAGACATGTGACTTGCCTTGCGGATTTATGATCTCGACAATTTCGTATTCTTCAATTTCTCGATCTTGAGCTTGATCATGAGTTTTTCCTTCTTGACTTGGTCGACTCACGACATCGTGTGCTAGCGCAAAGCAAAGAAATAATTTAATTCCATGCTAAAAAAATGAGCTAGGAATAAAGAGATAAAATAAAGAAATAAAATTAAAAAAATCAAATAAAATAGGTTTCGGGTATTTGGGATGGTGAAACGGAGTTGGAAAATGGATTGGTGGGCTCGAAACGGTCAAAATGGGTATATTTTTGCATTTTTGGGCTTTGAAATAGCTTAACGGGTCTGGATACTATTCATTGCGGGTATTTACTATTCATTGCGGGCAGGGCACTGTTCACAGTGGGTCGGGGTACTGTTCACAATGGATTTTACTATTCCAACCGGGTCGGGTTTACTACTTGAACCGGGTTTAATTAACACTGGCGGGTTTCGGGCGCAACGGCTTAACGGGCGAATGAGCAGGTCGCCAAAGACTGTTCATCTTCTCCAACCGCACGCACGCGACTGTGAAGCAGGGAAAGAAGCGGCGGCGACCGGCGGCACTACAGATTTTTGCGGCGCAAACCGAGACCATGGACGGACTCCTGGGGATGCCAGGAACCCATTTTTGGGGTCGGCGGCGGCCGGGGAGGCGAAGATCGCCGGTGGCGAGCTCAAGAACTCGGCACGGTTTTTGATGGCTAGGGAGCTTTAGGGACGGCTATATCTAAAATCAGTGGGTTTTTAACCATCTAGGGGCACTCAAGAAGGTCCTAGTGGCGGCGGTTTGCACTGGGAAAGCTCACAGCGAGCTGGCCACGGCGAGGCACTAAGGTTGGGCGGCGGCTTCGCCGGCAGGGAAAGAGAAGGCTCGGGATGCTAGGTTTCTGGGAGCAAGAGGATGCTACAAACGTGGGCAATTGGAAAGTAATCGGCTAAATTATTGAAACCGGACAAATACTAGGGGATTGGGGCACTTGAAAATTGTGATATCTACTAATTGGAGTGCGGAGGTTTGGGACAATAGCAAGAAAAGTGAAAGGCATATTGTCAAGTTAAATGAAAGGACTTATACTTAGGATTAAAGGATGCCTTGGAGGTGGCCACAAGAAGAAAGGTGCCAATGAAGGTAACAATGAAGGTGGCAATGATGGTGAAGGTGCCAATAATGGTACCAATGGAGGTGGGAATGATGCTGCTCCAACCAATGCTAAGGGGAAGAAAATGATTAGAGGCCCAATGACTTGCAAAAGATGCGGTGAAAAGGGACACAGACAAGCTAGTTCCAAGTGTCCAGTTAATGGGACTAAAAAAAGAGGCAAGTATTGTTTTTTTCCATTCAAATCTTGAATTACCATGACATTACAAACTTCAATTTTTTTATACTTATAGAAAGAGGCAGCCTAGAAAGAATGTTACAAAAGCTAAGCCAGGCGAACTTAGCACACCACAAATGCCAACTAGAGAACAAATACTACAAGATAGTCCAAGAAGGGTGACTAGAAGGTAAGAAACAGTTACACATATAACCTATGCCATTTGATGTACAAATCTGAAACAAAAATATTTATCTAATTGTCATAACATATATATGCTGCAATTGTCTTGCTTTCTTGCTGGGAGAGGGCACTTCTTCACAAACTGTGGCCAATACTCCTGAGAGGATGCCTACTGCAGCTGCACCAAACAAATTGACTCCAAAGAGAAAGCTACATATTGGATGAATGATTTTTGTGACATGGACCACTTTGTTTTGTGAGATGTAAACTTATGATTTATTTGCTTTGAGATGAACTCATTTAGGCTCAAATTATGGATTCCTATAAGATGGACTCATTTATTTTCAAGTTATGGATTTGTGAGATCAACTCATTTATTCTCATATTATGGATTTGTGAGATGAACTCATTTATTCTCATATTATGGATTGTGAGATGAACTCGTTTATTCTCAAATTATGGATTTATGATTGCACAGATATTTTTATTCTATCACACATGTTTTTTTGTCAAATTGCGGCCACCCGGCCGGGCACTGCCGGCGATCGACGGCCACCATTCAGCGATCCAACGACTGGTGGCCGACCACCAAAGCCAGCAATGCCGACCACTTTCATATCGAGATTCGAAATACCATCAGATGAACTACCAGGGAAGCTATACCCCATGCTCCTTACCGTGTCATTCATCGGCTCACTGTAGATTGAGTTCCCGTGCGTTCTAATTTGCTCATGGGTAGATTTGTCCTTTTGCGTGGCTGATTATAGGAGAGAAAAAGGAAAAGGAGAGAAATAGAGAAAATGGCAAAGAAAACAAGAAGCAAATGTTTTGGATGTCATTTTTGCGAAACCAACGATTGGGAGGGTAAAGTTGCGAAGCCCACTGTTTCGGATGGCAAAAATACAATTTTCTCGTTCCGCGAGGAGGCACAAAGTGGGAGGGCTCTTGTGCAAAAGTTCCGTTTGTGCTAGGGTTTAAGGTTTGGGAAGAGCGCGCCATGGCCGCGACGAGGAGGAGGAGCTGAGATGGCGGAGGCGGCCGTGAGGTGCCTCCGGGACAGCCGCCTCGACGGCGAGCACACGCCGGCGCTGGCCGTGGAGGGCTCCCTCCAGTGTTGCCCGCTCGCGGCGCGCACCATGCTCCACATCACGGCGGCCGTCGCCTCCCACGCCACCGCAGGAAAGGTGCAGGCCAGGTAGTAGTAGCCCCTTCGCGGTATGGTGCTTTAGCTTGGCTCTACTTGGCCTCTTTTGGCTAATGAAGTGAGTTGTTGGCTTTGTTGCGAACTTGTGGTGGTGTAGGGGACTTGTGGTTGTGGCGTTCGATCGGAGCCCGGAAGCGTACCTGTATTTCATGCGGTGCCGCGTCCTTGATTCCAATACTCTAGATCGATGGTATTATCTCACAGAACTTTTACTAAAAAAAATCAGAGCTTTGCAGAACCGACATTTGAGCAGAATTGGCACTATAAAAATCTGAGCTGAATTGTGAAATCAGAGCTTGTTTTCTGTTAAAATGTTCTACTGTGTATCCAACATAGCTTCTCCTTAGGGCAGACCAAAGTTGGTACCTATGTTAATTAACTCTGGGCACGGGGCTTATGCATTTACATTCATGTTTAAAATATATTGGTAATTTTGATTCTCTGTTTGTCTTGGTTGGCTGAAACTGAAACTATTGGTACCTCTAATGTGCCAAACAAGACTTGGTAGGACTTTATTGGTAACTTTGTAGGACTTTATTGGTAAGGCAAGTATCAACTGGAACTATGAGCCACTATGCAAAGAAAATATAAGTTGATAATGATGATACAATCTCTTGGGCAAATCTAGGATTTTAAATAGACTAAGTTGGCATCTCACCAGAGGATGAAATTCTTGAGCTAACAGTATTCACTCATATAGTTATATTGTCACATGGCTTGTTAATTTGGAATGTCTTACTGATGGCAGAATATACATGAATGTGCAATAAGTTTCAGAATTTTTGTATCATTCCAGCAGTGTTCAGATATTGGATTGCTATTCAGACCCCACTTGGATGGAAGCAGAAGATTCAAAGTGTGCAGCAGCAAGAGGACAGTGGAAAGCAGTGCCCAACAAACAAAGAGAACATCACCATTTTCAGAAGTGTGAAGGATGTTGATAAGTTGATGTACTCTGTTATTGATCTTGGACGAGGTATAATCCACCATGGAACCTTTTTAACTTGCTAGTTTTCCTTTCTTTGTGATCCTGAAGCTTATACTACACTTGCATATGCTACGGATATCAGGGTTTGAAGGAGAAGGCAAAACCTATTTTTCTATTGTTGTTGACTCAGTAAGTCCCTTTCTTAAAACTTGCTTTATCTGTGCAAAGCTTGTAGATTAATTCAACAATTCTGTTTTTTCCTGTAGATGAAATTGGGTCCCTATTGTGTTAACTGCTTAACTGTAATTCTGTCAAAAGTTTGATTCCTATATTGCTAGATATGTTATTCTGTTATAATTTGGCATTGTCATTGTTTACGGGCTATCGGATTAGACGGAAAAATAAAGTTAAGCTGTGTTTTCCATAAGTATGTGCCAAAATTGAATATCACATCTTAGTCTTGTAGTTTAGTGGTTTCGCATTGAAGTTTAGTTGTTGTTCATTGGTTGTAATTTCGAGATTTGCATAGTATCGGAATCAAAGCATTAGTCACTTTACTCTCCAGCTGTATAACGTCAACACTTCACTCACAACTATTCCACCATTTGCATTTTACTATTTTAACTTATAAGTTGACATTGTTTATCATTTGAAGCAAAACCATCTTTGCATTCTTTATTATCGAAAGTTCTTCGCACTTTCACAATATTCTTTTAGTTTATGTTGATGTATGACAAAATTCTTTATGATATTTCAGATTAGCTCTACGTTGAGGTATGCTTCAGTGTCGTCAATTTCAAGCTTTCTTAGTAATCTTCGAAGCCATGGTAATTGTCTTTATTCTCTTCTATTTTCCATCCGTGATATGGAGTGGGACATTCAGGGTAGTTGCAAAAGAATTTTCAGCATCTATAGTCGTGATATAGCATAAATCGTATGTTCTATTCATCTCGTAGTGTTAATGCATTGCATTTTATATCTACTGAGAGACCACACATGTACTTATTGTGAACAACAGATGTCTAAAGGAATTGAAATATCACTAGGGTTCATTCTTGTGGTCCAAAAGGTCTTCTATTATTTATTGCAACAATGATGTTTCATTGAACATCTAATTCTTAAAATGTTAATGTGTTTTGTCCTCAAATTGCAGATCAAATATCATCAATCTTTTGGCTAATGCATTCGGACCTCCGTGAACCCAAGTTTTCCCGAGCTTTTGAATGTCTTTCTACCATGGTTGCTTGTGTTGAGCCAGAGGTTGTAGATTCCGTATATGGCGAAGAAAGTCTGGGGAGCATTTCTTTCCTTGATCAAAATTATTCTAAAGCAAAGTTCCATGTGCGTCTGAAACGACGAAATGGACAGGTTAAACATCTTGTAAGGCTCCTGACCACTTCAATGTTCAAGTTATTCTAAATACCAAACCATGAAGAATTTGGATTGATGCTTGATACTGTCCCTACCTGTGCAGTATGAGGACTTGCATGTTGAGGGGAATGATGTAAAATTTGTTTCTGCTCCATCTGTAAGTACAGAAGTGAACCAAAGTTTATTACCCAAGGTTAGTTCCTACATTTCTACCTCAATTTAAATAGTCTTGGCCACCACTTACCTTAATCATTGTTTTGATTTATGTACCAAACGTTGGTTGTTAATTGTGATATGTTGGTTCAACAGGTTCAGTTCAATCTTGAGCTGTCGGAAAAGGAGCGCACTGACAGGGCAAATGTCGTTCTCCCTTTTGAACATCAAGGTGGTACTCATTTACCAAAAGTTAGTGTGAATTTTAGGCCTCATCGTTACACTCTTTCTTTGAAGGAAATGCACTGATGATGATCCATAACTAATTTTTTGCACCTTAATCTCAGGAAAGGGCGAGCCTATCTACATATACGATGGACGACTCTCTCTCCCTGAGGCTCAACGAGATCCCAATTTAACTGCATCCGTTCTCCTGGATGAAATAAAAGCTCCTAAATCTGCAACTGCGAAGGGTGAAATTCATTACATTCGTGATTCTGATGACGAACAACCTGACTCGGATGAAGACCCAGATGACGATTTGGATATTTGAGTTCTACCCACAGTATGAGCTCTTATTATACGGCGCACGTGGATCGATCGTACTCAAGGTAACCCGTGGCCCCACCCAGAACTGTGTAATCTTGAGTAGGTTGTGTAATGACAATAGTGTTTTTGATATGGCTTCTGTTCTTTGACAATAAGACTGCTATCTTTTTGTGCTTAGTAGTTAGTGATACACTGTATTGAATTGTAAGCGGATGCATTCAGTTCTCCAAAATGTTGGAAAGTTGTTGGACAAGTGCAAACTAGCTACAAATTTTGAATTATTGGAAGAGTTAATTTGAAACTTGAAAGTACACACAAACACGCACAAACACACACACACGCACACACATGTATGTATATACATATTTTTTCACAGACCAGCTTCAAGCCTTCAGAACAGGATAGGCACATCGATCGCATTATAACCCGTCACAATCCGCAATGCAAAGGCCGACCACTCAACCATCCTAGTTACTGGCCATGATCTCTTCTCCTCGGCCATCTTATTGCAAAAATGCAATTTAAATAGCCTAAAACTATATCAGAAAGTAGCATTAAAAAATTGTACTAGCTAAGTCAGTTACGCCTTGATGGTGGCCTCTGCCTTGGAGTCCAGGTCCACCGTCTGCAGGACGGCCGACTTGAGCGACGAGTGCCTCACGGTGACGTTGTACTCGCCATGGAAGAGCTCGGCCTCGAAGACGCCCTTGGCGTCTGTCTTGACGGATTTGGGCACCGCCTTCCACTCCGCGATGAGCTTGTCAACGACATCGCCGACGGGGAGGTTCTTGAACTTGTTGTCCGTCAGGCACATTACGTAGCACCCCTTGGCGTGCCAGGCGCCCCATAGGACTAAGCCCTTCACCGCCGGGTGCGCGAACCCCTCTCTCATCACCTCCTCCAAGTACTCCACCTATGTATACAAGTTTCAGCCATCGTGTTAGAAAAATACTACTTATCCTATGAGCCATCGTGTCGGAAAAACACTATTTTTCCTATGTATACAAGTTTCAGCCACCGTGTCGGAAAAATACTACTTATCCTATGCACACTAATTTCAGCCATCGTGTCGAAAAATACTACTTATATTTTGAGAGTATATAGGGCAATTGCGAGAAATTAACAAGACCGTTTTTGTACCTGTTTGGGTCCCTTGGTGACGTCGACCTCGGTGAGCCAGATGGGGACTTTGGCCTGTGCGAGCGTGTCCAAGGAGCCCCTCATGTAGGGGATGTTGGGCGTGGCGAAGTGGCTCTCCAGGCCGATGCCGTACTTGAGGCCGCTATTGCCGGGGTAGGACTGGATCTGCTTGAGCTTGGCGAGGTACTTGGTGGGCAGCGGCGCCGGGTCGTTGGGCTGCTCGATCGTGTTGAACTCGTTCATGAAGAGGATGGGCTTGCTGTCGAGCGTGGCCACCTCCTTGAAGATCTGGCCGGAGGCGTCCTTGCCGAGCTTGTCCTCAAAGAAGTTGAAGTGGAGGTTCTCGTTGACGACGTCCCAGTGGATGAGCTTGCCGGCGTAGCGGGAGACGACGTTCTTCATACGCTTCGCCATCGCCTCCTTGAGCTGCGGCACGCTCAGCCCGCTTACCCACTTCATCTGCGCCGTCTGGTCGTCCCAGAACACGTTGTGCCCACGCACCGAGATGTTGTACTTCTGCGCCAGCTCCAGCATCTTATCGGCGACCCGGTAGTCCTCCTGGTTTTGGTGGAACTCCGTGCTGTACCACTTCATCTCGTTCTCCATCGTCGCCACCGTGAACCGCGACGTGAACCACTTCTCGTACTCGGGCATGTCCAGGATCTCCTTGGTCATCGCATTGCCCACCGGGAACCCTTCGCCACCCGCTCTAGGGACAGCTCCGCCTCCGGCAGCGGCTTGCCGTCGGCGTCCTGGACGGTGATCTTCACCTTCTTCTTGCGTTCCTGCGTGCGCCGGTTCAACCATGCATTTCAGATTGATTTGCTTGAGTCATTGCTAGCTATGGATCGATTCTGTTTCTTTCTTTGCCATTCATTGTCGGCATTAAATTAAATGAAAATCACCTTGGTGATGGATTCATTGCGATGAGACTCCCATTCCTCGAAGGTGAAGGGCTGCAGCGCCATGCTATCCGCCATCACTTCCGCGGTTACGTTGGTCTGCAGTTTTGCACGTAAACTTTCATGAGTTGCACAGTGCTATACATGCATGCCGTGATGTCGTCCCATGCGTGGTTGACTACCTCAAAGAAGAGATCACCTTGCCGGCGGCGAAGGAGGTGGCACCACCCTTGAGCATGGTCCAGCAGCCGGACTGGGCCACGATCACGCCGGCGGTGTTGAACTTGCCGTCGGGGTCACGAGGACGGCCCTGATGTCGCCGGTCCCCTTGAGAGCTGCAGCCAAGCTGAGCACAAACGGTTCATTTAGCTACCTCTAGCTTTGTCCTCACTCCTGATTATGCAGTGATCGATCACAACGAGATCGAGGGAGGAATCAATAGATCAATGTTACCAGAGAGGGCGTAGTGATTGTCCTTCTTGAGCTCGACCTTGAGGACAGAGCCCTTCACCGGGGCGCTCGTGCTCTTCGCCATCAGGAGCTTCTTGCCGCCGGGCGACGACGGGACTGGGGCCTCGGCGCTGCCGCTGATGATGCCGCCACCGTACAGAGGTTTCGGCGGCTCCTTCACGCACTGCATGCGCCGGCGTCACAGAGCTGGACCGGTTAGTCCGTGCCCAACGAAATGCATACATGAAAAAAATAGATGCATCTACGGATGATATATAATGTACACAATGCAAAGAGAAAAAGAATGCGCTGCTTGCCTCAATGTTTGCTGAATAGTCATATGGAACAGATCGAACTAGGCATCCTGCGTCGAGAAGAGAGATGGTTGTGCATTAGCATCTTGATGTATATACTCAAATGCCCATCAATTATACGATACCAAACCGTAATACTATTTTTGGTGGATTACTAAAGTTCCTCCAAATCGAAATTGAAGTTTTCAAATAGAAACTGAAAGTTTAGAGCTACCAGATTACCAGTCATATAGCTTATGCAGGATTAACATATCACATTTTGAGATTTGTAATCAAGTCTGTAGCTTGTAGTTAACTTAGAGATTTTTTTCTTCGTCACATAACCTACGTAAACTCAAGATGCACTGATTCAAAATTTTGAATTAGTGACACATAAAGCTGTAAGTTAAATAGTAACACATCTATAGTGTCTTCATTTGAAAAAAAAATCCAAGTTGAAACTAACTGGAAGCAAAACTAACCTTCAAAGAGGACAATAGCCAAGAAAAACACCAACTTTCCTGTGAAAACCTTCATATTTCTTTTATCACTAGACACAATTGATCTGTGTGTCATTACTTCAGAATTCTGTTTATATAGCTCTTCGGAGGAGCAGTAGGCTATATTTAGCATTTGCGTTTATGAAGAACTAATTGTAATAAAGAGATAAAAATAGGAGAAAGACAGTTGCACATGTAGGGAGGTGATTAATCCATACTACGTAGTGCCTTAAAAACCAATGCTTGCACTTGTGGTAGTCAGCTTAACCCCCCACCATTTCTATTTCTCGATAGTCAATACATTACACATCAATTATATATATATCAGTACCTTTTCTGCATCGGAAAGTTATTAGCGTTTGTGAGTGAAGTTATTTCCAAACACATGTAGAATTATTGTCAGTTGTAACACTATAAAACTAATAGTAATTCAACATATATTTAACAATAACTTTACTCACAAACGCTTGTAGCTTTCCGACGGGCTGCAAAAAAATGTTTGTCATAATTGGTGGCAATAATTTAATATTTCACAACAAGTAACTTGACGAGGGAAAGCTAATAACGTTTTGCAAATTGGAAAAACTTCGGTGAAAGTAACTCCTGCTTTATCTGGTGGTACCTTTCACATTACAATGCTATGAAAAGTTACTGCCGATCCTAGTTATGCACGACCGCTACAGCAAGCTAGGTCTCACACGCACCATGCGACCTGTGCGTAACTTAATAAATTATCGATGATAACTTTATGTTCAGAAGATAGTAACTTGACTTGCATGCATGCATACAACATAAGAGAGAAGGGAATAAGTGCACTTGACTTGTGATTTTTTTATCTTGTTTACAAATTAAAAAAATAAAATAACTCTTTCACCAAAAGTCCGATCTACGATCCGTTTGCACAAATGTATTCAAAATTATGAGCTTAACAAAACAAGATCCATATTGAATATTTTTTGACGTTGTGAAATTCGTGTCATAGAAAGTTACTATCGTGCACGAGTAAAGTTACTGTCAAATATATGTAGAGTTACTGCCAGTTTTATAGTGTTACAACAGACAGTAACTCTACATGTGTTTGGCAGTAACTTCACTCACACACGGCAGTAACTTTTCATGCGAGTTATTTGCTATTGACATGCATATTTATCTCTCCTCTCAATGCATGCATATTGGCATTAACTTTACTCACACACGGCAGTAACTTCATGAATTAAAGATGATAACTTAATGTGCATACGATAGTAACTTTACCATAACTAATAAATGCTAGTAATTTTCCATGGGGTGGGATGGTGGGGCGGTTGGCTAGTTGGGTCGGTCAGGGTCGCGTGCTTATTCTACACGTAGCTACTGAAT
The DNA here is from genome assembly GCA_036346245.1 of Bonia amplexicaulis. Classification (NCBI taxonomy): domain Eukaryota; kingdom Viridiplantae; phylum Streptophyta; class Magnoliopsida; order Poales; family Poaceae; genus Bonia; species Bonia amplexicaulis. The sequence goes on from CM070737.1 coordinate 24,887,143, forward strand.
AGTGCTTCTATATATGTATATATATATCTATATATACACCTATATATATACATATCTATATACATATATATTAAGTTACTGTCAAACACATGTAGAGTTACTACTAGTTGTGTAGTTTTACAACTGACAGTAATTCTACATGTATTTGGTAGTAACTTTACTCGCACACGGCAGTAACTTTCGAAGCGCATTTTACAAATGAAGAATGCACAAAGGTTGCCTTGTAGCTGTTGGTGGCACTGTAAAAAAGAATTACATACATAGGTATAGTCTATTCGAGATGCATTATTACGAAGTGTGATATAGTATTATTGTATTATAGCGGGTACCAAAAATTGCTTCATGTATTGTAGTGTGGCGTTTGATTCCTTGTTCTTCATCCCCCAACAACATAGGCGTTGAATGACATACGTGATTACAAAAAAGTTATCTTCGGCCATTGCACACGAAGAGAAGACTACAATAGAGTTATGTATGGAGGAAATGGACATACTTGCTGAGTGTTTGTTGCACAAGGGTGAAGTCATGGTTATTCTTGTAATATCCTGAACGTCGTTACGGCGTAAGTTTTTAAACAATCGCGGAATCGCCGGTTTTTCGGTAAATCGCAGGAAGGAAAAAATATGAATTGTAGAACATTGTAAAATGAATTAAATAAATTAAAACGATTAATTTGGATGATTTGGGCTGTTCGGAGTGGTGGGCCAGCCGCTTTGGACCAGCCAGCCCAAATGGGGGCCCGTACTCCCTCCCAAACCCTAGCACCCCCTTTATAAACTCCCTCCCTTAGCCCCTCCCCTCTTTCCACCCCACAGCCGCCACACCCCCTCCTCTTACGCCTCCCCCTCCCCACATGGCAGCTGTCCATTGATGCAAAGGAGGAAAAAGAAGGAAGAAGAGGAAAGGGAAGAAAAGGAAGGAGAAGAAGAGGAGGAGGAGAAAAGAGTGGTGATCCTTCATCTAGATAATTTTTTCTCATCCCAAACCCTCTGTTTTTCAGATTAATTAGGGTTTTTGGCACGGATTTTGATGGTAGTTAATAGATTAATTGCCCGATTAGAGATTAGTTGTTGTCCGCCTGTAGATTGAATCGCGCAACGCATCTTTTTGCGCGGTTTTGACCTCATAAACGATTTTTCCTGCAGACTCTCCCAAAAGGAAAGTTGTAGATGACTTCTAGAGTCGTCTCCTGTAATTGTTTCGGAATTTTTGGCCGTGGGATATGGGCGATACGGGGTTGGGAATACTGCTGTTCGTCAGGCGAGCAGATTGGTACAGACCGACGGTAATCTGTGAATTTGAGGTAGTAAATGATTTTTATGCTCATGTCCGTAATTGAGAAAGTTGTACAGAATCTGGTAATCTAGCTTTTGTAGAAATTTAAGAATTTGTGGACCCCTGTAGTGTTGCTGGGACGCAATTGAACACTGTTGTCCAATCTGCCAGAACAGAGTTCTTCCTCTGTTTTGGGTATTAAATTACCCCTAGCTGTGATCAAAATAAAAATATGTGTTCTACTTGAAAAATGTAGAATTTTAAGTAATGGTTCCATAGAGGTATCATTTGCTGTATTTGGATCATTATTTTTAAAGATATGAAAATGTGAAGCAGTGCTGCTGCAGAGGGTAATTTGCTGAATTGTTGAGCGGAGAGGAGTTTGTGCGGGTTCGGGGTTCTAGCGACGTCTTTATTTAATTTAGTCGTGTTTGTTTGCTGTGGCTGTGTGCTGAGAGTTGTCTTTTGGACAGGTGATTTTGTCCCTGAGCGCTCTTGATTTTACTTCGCTTCATCGGATTGAGGCAAGTGAACGTAGCGGTGGTTGCTACCGTTTAACTTGTTATTATTTCTACTTGCAATTTACATTATTATCGTAATTTGATACATTATGCCATGATTGCATGATATTTTAATTGTGGAGATGGTAGCAAGTATTGATCAATTGCTATGTTGATATTTTGCTAGTAGACATGTGGAATTCTTGTTTAATGTTATAATGTGGAACATGAAATTAATATGTGGTGGATGTGGATATGTTGAGAGCATGATAATGCTCCTTGTGGATGAATTAATGTGATTTATGAATTATCATATTATTCATGTCATATCATGTCATTTGCATATGTGGATGTCGCCGCACCTAGCCGCGATCAGACAAGACAAAGATCGTATATTGCCGTAATACGATGCACCTCTTATTCCGCGGGATACATCGTATATTGCCGTAATACGATGAACTACAATTCCTGCGCTGGAAAGAGTGATGTGGAGCATAGCATGAAAACATTCATATGCATTGCATTATGGAAAGATCATTTGCATACATATGCAATATATTGTGGAGACGTTATTTTGTGAAATATTCAGCTTGATAGTTGTAATGTGGAATTGGCTCATATGTGCTATTTGTGGTATGAGGATTATGGATGTGGTCGTGGAATGGGGTTCGTCCCTTGTGTATGGTAAGGGTTATGATTGTGGCATGAGATTCTTTCCTCATGTAGTAATTGTTGATAGCAATTGTGGATATGAGAATTATTATAGTAGTGAGATGATCATTACATATGTTTTATTGTCTTTGGTGGTGATAGTGGTTGATGTTTTAAAGTAATCAAACAAGATTTATTTGCTAATGCTTTACCGTTATTGATGGTAATTTGAGGTTAAGGATATAAATAATGTCAATTGTGGAAGATTAAATGTTGACGACTAATCTATTGTGGTTTGTGGAAGATTAAATGTTTCTGTTGCATTTAATTGTGGATAAAATGATTGCTTCATATGCCAATTAAAACTGAAATTGAAGAGGTATGATTCATGAAAGTTGGTGGTGGTTTAATAATTGTGGACATGAATTGTGGTTGTGGTAGTATGGAATTATAAATGATGATGTATAATTGTTTGTAGTTTGAATAGCCTGTTAAACAGTTTGCTTGCTGAGATTTTATCTCACCCTTGTTTCCCCCTCCCTACAGGTAGACTTTGAGCATGCATGGGAAGGGTAGAGCGGCACCACACTGATGCACGTGAATCATATTTCTATACTGTAATAAAGTTGAAAGGATTCTAGACCTTGCATAGCTTTGATTACATTATCATAATAACGTTAAATTTGTGGACCATGCTTTAGATTATAATGTTGGAGGTTGTATTAAATATTGAATTGCTATCACTATCCTGTTATTCCTTAGTTGTTTATGCTTCCGCTTATACTATCTTGTTTAGTAATTGTTACCAGTTTAAATTATCTTGTAAATTGGCTAGTTGTAGAGCAGTTTTAGTAGCATCCCAGGGTAATGTGGGTCCTGGGGTGTTACAGTTGGTATCAAAGCGGGCTTTAGGTCCGTGGTAATTAAATTATTAAATTGACACACTGGTGCACAGTAGGATGGGATGGGTCAAGCATTGCATTTATGCTTTTGACATGTTGTATTAATGATTTACATTATGAGATAACCTTGTATGATTATAATTTGCTCCTATGACTGTTATGGGTGAGAATTTGTAACACCCCAGCCAAAAGAATGACCTGGAATGCTACCAAACTAACAACATAATAAAGATAAACTAAATTACCCTACAAGTTGCCGGCAGAACCTCCTTTGTTTATTGTCTAACTCCGAGGTTCCAACAAGCATAATCAAAGGATATAATTAATCGAAAGCAATATAAGCTATACTAAGTAGAACAGCTATAGAACTTAATTAATGAGCGGAAGCAAAATAAGCAAGTTCTAGTTCTTTGTTACAAATTAACCTCTTAGTCATAAGCCAAATCTCACTTGAGCTACTCAACAAATAATCTAATTTCTATATTCCTCCCATGGTGAATAATTCGTGCAAGTGCAACAACTCTAGTCTTCCTTTAATCCCATGCATGCCAATCTCATGAAGGTACCTAAAACAAACAACAAACAACAACAATAAAGAAGAGTGAGTCCAACGACTCAAGCAAATATAATAAGTAATTACAAGAACAACCATGAACATCATCTCACAATTTAACCATCAATCATATAATGAACCATGCTATGCAATATGATCAACAATCTCTTTATCTCTTCTCTTCGCATTTTACGGTGACGCGGTGTGCATCCGTCAATGCACACCCATGCCTGTACCATCCGACAGGGACCAATTGCCCATACTCCACAAGTATGGGGACCTTTAGCCCATCATGACATCAACATGACGGGGACCTCGACGCTTGGTCATCTCGTGACCAAGACTTCAATATATCGGCATGATGCATATATGTGAATGTCCCAATAAATAAAAACTTGCATTCACCATATCCATGCATCATAACTTCTCATAAACAACTTCAATTGCAGCATAATGCATATATGTGAATGTCTTAATGAATAAAACTTGCATTCACCATATCCATGCATCATAAATTCTCATAAACCACTTCAATTGCAAATACCATAAACAGTACCAACATGTCATTATCCCAACCAAGATCGCATACACTCATAATACCGATCAAACATCCACAAACCATCATTCATCAACAATCACACTATAAAATTTCAACCATCATTATACTTGCCTTAACCGCGAGAATACGAAGAACGAGCGAAGGTGCAACCCACGAATCCGCTCTCCTCCTGAATAATAATTAATAATTACTAACGTAACAGTAACGGGTATTTAGATACAAAATATCAACAACCCCAATTACCCCAACAATTTATCTTAACTAAATTCCCAACTCGCACAAACTCCTCTCCGCTCAAAGAAATGGCAAGAACCCTTCTGCAGCAGCTGCTTCACAATTCGTATCTTTATAAATAATGATCCAATATAGTAAACAATACCTCTCTGGAATCATGACTTAAAACCTACAATTTTCATGTAGAACTCCTATTTTTATTCGGATCAGAACTAGATGTAATTTAATGCCCTAAATAGAGAAAACTTTCTGATCTGGCAAACTGGGCAGCGAAACCAAATCGCGTCCCCACGACAGTACAGAGGTCTAAAATCCCGAAAATTACACATGAACTAGAACTCTGAATTATCTACAACTTTCTCAATTACGACCCTAGCCATAAAAATCATCTACTATTTTTAAAATTCGAATTACAGTCGGACTGTAACAAACTGCCCGCCTGACGGACAGCTATATTCCCGACACCGTATCTCCCAGATCCTACGACAGAAAAATCCGCAAAAATTACAAAAGACGCATCTAGAACTCCTCTACAATTTTACTTTTGGGAAGAACCACAGGAAAAATCGTTTACTAGATCAAAACCGCAAAACAAGACGCGCTGCGCGAATAGATCTAGAATCAGCCCGCGAATAAACTCTAATCGGGCAATTAATCTATAATCCTCCATTAAAATCCGTGCCAAGAACCCTAATTATTCCTAAAAACAGAGGGTTTGGGATGAGGGAAAATTACCAATCTGAAGAATTTCCCCAAAATTTCCTCCTCTTCTTCTTCTCCTTCCTTCTCCTTCCTTCTTCTTCTTCTTCTCCTTTCTCTCCTTCTCCTTCTCCTTCTCCTAGGGATAAGGGGGGTGGCCGTGGGGAAAAGAGGGAGAAAGGGCTGCGCCCAAGGTGGGCAAAAAAGGAGAGGGGAAGGAGGGGTTTATAAAAGGGTGCTAGGGTTTAGGAGTGGGTATGGGCCCCATTTGGGTGGTGGCCCAAATCGGCCGCCCACCCTTCCGGACAGCCCAAAATATTCAAATGAATTGTTTTAATTTATTTAATTTATTTTACAATGTTCTACAATTTATATTTTTCCTTCCCATGATTTATGAAAAACCGCGATTCGCGATTGATTTAAAATCTTATGTCAGAACGACGTTCGGGATATTACATTCTCCCACCTAAAAGGATTCGTCCTCGAATCTCGCTCCTCAACACACGAGACAAAAAGAACAACCAAGGAAAGAACAATCAAAGAATAGAGCATTCCAAGGATAAAACATCACAAGGGAACAACAACTACGGGTTCACACTCGCTTCAAGAATTTGGGTCTTTTTCTACATTTGAACTTCAAGCTCCACGTCACCTCCCGCTCGGACCGATTCGTCAAGAGGGCCTCCGTATATCTGCTGGCTCTCTTCCTCATGTCCAACTCGACCATCCACGACACGCCATCAACGCCGAGCACTCGCAACTCATCTACCGACTCTAAGCGGCCAATGATCCTGCCTTTCTCGCAAAACTATCAAGCCACTAGCTAAAACCATCCTTCTTAAAAAAACTTTTTCCCCTATTTATTATAATCGGGATAATACATTGTACTCCTTTAAAGAATTCGACCACAGATTCCACTCATAACATTACTCGAAGCACAAACAATAACTGTTACAAATGTAACACAACCACAAGAAGAATAAAGCATTCTCAAGCAACACACACAGAAACAAACATTCCTTGAAGGACCACAATCCAAAACAAAGGATTCACAACAAACCATTCACACTCTCCAAATAGACATTCGAGAATCCACATCGCACAAGCCAAGAGTGATAATCACTCGACAAACCAAAACAATCAATTTCTTTTCCTAAGCGAAAAGAATACACCTCACAACAAACAACTCAATTTGCGGATGACCTCGCCATAAACACACACAATTAAACAAGAATCAAGAGAGCATATTCTCGCTCAAATATTAATAATTTCCCAATACATTCCCTTTGAAAAAAATTTAACTTCCTTGAACCAAGGATTTCCAAATCATCGCCCCAACACACCAACTCATTTATCTCAAGTTGGCAACTTCGACATTACGCTTAAACTGAGTACATCATCCACACATTTGCAGAGAGACTTTACTGTCTCCACAAAATACATTCTAGCCAAGACCTCGACCAATAAAATTACTTTGACATATAATTCTTAAAGCACCTCAATCCTTTTAAGGATAACAACTCAAAATTCATATCACACCCACAATCTCACTAAAATCAATCTCATAACTACACCAACTAGTTACTATACACCTCTTAAAGGTCTTTGCAACCCAAACTGTTTACCCTTTCTTGGAGAAGCAAAAGAAGAAAATTTCAGCACAAGGTCCATCTGCAATAAACACAAAACCAAGAAAACAAAGATCTTGGACAACAAAGGATAAGACCACGGTGAAGGCGCATGCCTCCTCGAGAAGAAAACATCAAATCTCAACCAATACGAATACAATATTGTCATTTGAGCTCCATAAACTCTTAAGCAGTGAAAATAAGAAGTCAAACACACTTCACAAAGATTGCACAACTTGACTTCAACCTTCAAAACTTTTATCAAACTTTTCCTTTTAACAAAGAGAACAACCTTCTTTGAATACGATATCACCTTAACAATTCCAACAAAAGAAGAGTTGAAGACCACAACACATTAATTCTTTAAGAACTAATTAAAATCCTCAACACGACACTTTGCTTAAAACAATTTCAGCTACCACATAAGTCATGAGATCAAAAGATCGCGCATGCAACTATCAAAACTTTTGATTTAAATAGTACCATGGAATTTATTCAAATTCTTCTATTTAATGAACATTCAATATTACCATCATAACCACCAATTGACCAACATACTAATATCAGAATAATACATTCTTAACAAGCATCATCACATCCTCAAATCCTTTAATAAACGTTTCTAAAGGAAACATAAGAAATTATTTCATCATGTTCTAATATTTAAGTAAGATTGCAACTACTTAGTCTAGAAAAACTAATGTATAAGCCACACAGTAGAACAAAGCTCTTAAACAAGATGATACTAGAGCAAGATAATCTCACAAAACATGCTAGTATAAATTTCTTACTAGATTTCATATATTCAATTCTTATTGATGCTCAAGTCTAACTTAGCACAAATTGATTGTACTCTATTCACTATTGGCAATAATTGATTATTATTTGGTCACAACAACATTCACGATCCTAACTTCGTTTTACAATCATAAAACAATTGTGAACATAGATTCTGTATCTTTCCTTACATTCAGAAATTAGAACGGAAATGACTTTATACTTCAATAATACCTGCTTGTAAGACAAGTTTCTACAAATCAATACATCAACCTTCATCTATTTCTTTATACATTTTTCAACAATCTAGCATGGTAAAAGATAGATGAAACCAGCAATTGTGCATGCTCATAAAGCATCTAAATAAAAGACATGTTAAGGGTCAATATTACCAAGGTAATATTCTAACACCTCCTTACTTAATCATCTCGAGCGGTCGATTAATTATCGAAGACAAGATTAATTTCAATTTATCCAATAGGATAGAAATTTAAATAATCATAATATTCATTCTAGTTCCCTAACTAAACCTAGTTGGTGAGCCTCCCTGAATCGGCCATCTTCTACCCACACCAACCACTTTTCTTAAAACATCAATTTTCACATTGGGTTCTCTGGACAGCGCACTAAAATTATCATAACTTTCACCCCGAGTGTCCGAATCACGATTGGTTGACCTTTCTAGAAAGCTAAGACAATTATCTAAAACTTTCCTAACATGAAGAATTTCTGATTCGCCCGATTGCCCGTCGCACAAACCGATCCACTAAAATCTGTCCAGAACTACTCCGATCTGCAGAACAGCAGCACTAGAAAATTCATAACTTTTGCTACACAAATCGGAATAACGCGTTCTAGCACTCCCTGGAAAGATAATTAAGTCCTCTACAATTTTCTAGAAGGGTCCAGACCTGAATCCCGACGAAACTACCCCAAAACATCTGTCACCAAAATCTGCCCTAGCAGTCCAGAATACCGACATTGCTATCGCAATTAAAATATACATCTACTGTAACATGTGGCATAATACAAATAAATGCAAAGATCCAAGGCTTTCCCATGTTTACGAATTTGCAATATAATACTTTCATTAATAAAAGTTCCAAGCGAACAAATAAGACATGTTTCACAACAAGATAAAACTCCACGAAAGGACCAACCTTGCAAATCAATAATTTTGTCAAATAGCAAAAGTGTCTCAATAGACTGAAAAACAATATTTGCTTCAAAGAACAGATAGAGACCACATGTAAACCCTCGACTGCAATGAACCATCATACCAAAATAAATTCTTCTCCCACCATTGGATAAGAATTGACCAATTCAACAAGGAAGAGAATAAACTCTTCTAAAGAACTCATTCCTAACTTCGAAATTAAGTTGTTCAAGGAAATATCCTCACCAATTCAATACCACGAATAGTGCTATAACTTGCCATGGCTATGGCGCACCACGACCTCTATCTCTCGATATTAACTATCACCACACATAATAGTCACATAGTCAAATCATAGGCACCAAAAGATCATTGCATAACAAGTACAAAGCCAACTATTAAGCACATATTCAACCATGATAATCAACGGAAACGTACATGCAATGCAAACCCGTTCCCACCTACGATTGCCTAGTGTGTCAAAATTAATACTTCATTAACCACGGACCTACTGACCGCTCGATACCAACCTGTAACACCCCACCAAAAGAATGACCCGAATGCTACCAAACTAACAACATAATAAAGATAAACTAAATTACCCTACAAGTTTTGTGAGAACCTCCTTTGTTTATTGTCTAACTCCGAGGTTCCAACAAGCATAATCAAAGGATATAATTAATCGAAAGCAATATAAGCTATACTAAGTAGAACAACTATAAAACTTAATTAATGAGCGGAAGCAAAATAAGCAAGTTCTAGTTCTTTGTTACAAATTAACCTCTTAGTCATAAGCCAAATCTCACTTGAGCTACTCAACAAATAATCTAATTTCTATATTCCTCCCATGGTGAATAATTCGTGCAAGTGCAACAACTCTAGTCTTTCTTTAATCCCATGCATGCCAATCTCATGAAGGTACCTAAAACAAACAACAAACAACAACAACAAAGAAGAGTGAGTCCAACGACTCGGCAAATATAATAAGTAATTACAAGAACAACCATGAACATCATCTCACAATTTAACCATCAATCATATAATGAACCATGCTATGCAATATGATCAACAATCTCTTTATCTCTTCTCTTTCGCATTTTATCAGACGCGGTGTGCATCCGTCAATGCACACCCATGCCTGCACATCGACACAGGACCAATTGCCCATACTCCACAAGTATGGGGACCTTTAGCCCATCATGACATCAACATGACGGGGACCTCGACGCTTGGTCATCTCGTGACCAAGACTTCAATATATCGGCATGATGCATATATGTGAATGTCCCAATAAATAAAAACTTGCATTCACCATATCCATGCATCATAACTTCTCATAAACAACTTCAATTGCAGCATAATGCATATATGTGAATGTCTTAATGAATAAAACTTGCATTCACCATATCCATGCATCATAAATTCTCATAAACCACTTCAATTGCAAATACCATAAACAGTACCAACATGTCATTATCCCAACCAAGATCGCATACACTCATAATACCGATCAAACATCCACAAACCATCATTCATCAACAATCACACTATAAAATTTCAACCATCATTATACTTGCCTTAATGCGAGAATACGAAGAACGAGCGAAGGTGCAACCCACGAATCCGCTCTCCTCCTGAATAATAATTAATAATTACTAACGTAACAGTAACGGGTATTTAGATACAAAATATCAACAACCCCAATTACCCCAACAATTTATCTTAACTAAATTCCCAACTCGCACAAACTCCTCTCCGCTCAAAGAAATGGCAAGAACCCTTCAGCAGCATATGCTTCACAATTTCGTATCTTTATAAATAATGATCCAATATAGTAAACAATACCTCTCTGGAATCATGACTTAGAAACCTACAATTTTCATGTAGAACTCCTATTTTTTATTCGGATCAGAACTAGATGTAATTTAATGCCCTAAATAGAGAAAACTTTCTGATCTGGCAAACTGGGCAGCGAAACCAAATCGCGTCCCCACGACAGTACAGAGGTCTAAAAATCCCGAAAATTACACATGAACTAGAACTCTGAATTATCTACAACTTTCTCAATTATGACCCTAGCCATAAAAATCATCTACTATTTTTAAAATTCGAATTACAGTCGGACTGTAACAAACTGCCCGCCTGACGGACAGCTATATTCCCGACACCGTATCTCCCAGATCCTACGACAGAAAAATCCGCAAAAATTACAAAAGACGCATCTAGAACTCCTCTACAAGTTTAATTTTGGGAAGAACCACAGGAAAAATCGTTTACTAGATCAAAACCGCAAAACAAGACGCGCTGCGCGAATAGATCTAGAATCAGCCCGCGAATAAACTCTAATCGGGCAATTAATCTATAATCCTCCATTAAAATCCGTGCCAAGAACCCTAATTATTCCTAAAAACAGAGGGTTTGGGATGAGGGAAAATTACCAATCTGAAGAATTTCCCCAAAATTTCCCTCATCTTCTTCTTCTCCTTCCTTCTTCTTCTTCTTCTCCTTTCTCTCCTTCTCCTTCTCCTTCTCCTAGGGATAAGGGGGGTGGCCGTGGGGAAAAGAGGGAGAAAAGGGCTGCGCCCAAGGTGGGCAAAAAAAAGGAGAGGGGAAGGAGGGGTTTATAAAAGGGTGCTAGGGTTTAGGAGTGGGTATGGGCCCCATTTGGTGGTTGGCCCAAATCTACCGCCCACCATTCGGACAGCCCAAAATATTCAAATGAATTATTTTAATTTATTTAATTTATTTTACAATGTTCTACAATTTATATTTTTCCTTCCATGATTCATCGAAAAACCGGCGATTCCGCGATTGATTTAAAATCTTATGCCGTAACGACGTTCGGGATATTACAGAATTGTCAATGATAAGATGGAGAGGTTGTATTTGCTGCCTTGGCATAGCCAGGTTATACCACTGTTTGTAGAATGGGGATTAGCAATGCGGTTATCTCAGGTAACTTAATTGCAAATATTGTGAGTGAGTTTCTCTAGAAAAATTGTTATCTGCCTTAAGTTGATTCTGCCGATTCTTGCCCTATTGCAGTTAATGAATTTCTCTTGAGTTTGTGGTTCATTGCAGTTGTTGTTTTGCAATTAGTCTCTACCTGTTCCTTGAAACAATTATTATTTCTTTTCAGAACATTTGAGACACTTTTGCACCTTGTGAATATTGTTTATTCGTAAGGATGGTCCCTTCGTGGGAGTTTTGTTTTGTTGCGAATCATGACTCATTGGATCGCTTGGTATTTTTTTATTAATGAAAGTTTTTGTGTTGCAATCTCAAAACTCATTAATATGTGAAAGTCTTAGATCTATGTATTTCTTTTAGATTATTTCGAGTGTTGAAGTTTATTTTCACTCCTTTCTGAAAGAGAGTGTTAAACCCTTTATGGTGTTTTGCTATGCTTAAGTGGAAAGTGATAATCATATAAACTAATTTATAAGGTATGAATTATCAAGTTGAGATATTAGCATGGTGCATAATTAATTTCAACTAGCATCCTTGGAGTGTAGTGGATTAATGTGATATTGCCTTGTAATAGTTTCTAGAAGAACTATGATTAAGAATTTGTCTATTCATGATTGGAACTCATGGAGTTATCGAGGAGTGTACAGAAAAGAATTGAAATGATTATTATGATTGCTTAAATTTCTATCATGTCGGATAAATTGAATTTCTTGTCTTTAGTAATTAATCTGACCGCTTGGATTTATTAAGTAAGGAGGTGGTGGAATATTGCCTTGGTAATATTAACCTTTAATATGTCTTTTATTTAGATACTTTATGAGCATGCACAATTGCTAGTTTCATCTATCTTTCATCATGCTAAATTGTTGAAACATGAATAAAGAAATAGATGAAGGTTGATGTATTGACTTGTAAAATTTTGTCTTACAAAGCTGGTATTATTGAAGTTTAAAGTTATTTCGTTCTAATTTCTGAACTTAAGGTGAGATACTGAATCTATGTTCATGATTGTTTCATAGAGGTTCAGGAGGGTTCGCGGCTTTTATAGATGCCCGGAGGAGGTTTGGCGCCGTGAGGGGACATGGCGGTGGCTACACCTGGCCAGGGTCGAGAGGATTCGAGGAGGGTTGGCAGGGCACGCACATGGGTGCCTTGGGTGCGAGGTTGCGGTGGTCAACAATTGCTGGCACGGCTCAGGTTGGACGAGAGACGAAGGAGGGGTTGCTGGCCAAAATATCTCGGCAGCAAGGAAGTTGCGGCCGAGCTGTGTCTTGCCAGCCAAGAAGAGGTGTCAGGGGAGGACAGAGGATGGCGCAGTCGTTTGACAGCAGTGCAGAGGCGTGGCAGTGTGGGAAACGCGAGAAGGCGCGAGAGAGAGTTCGGGCGACGACAAACAGAGGCGGCGGTGGAAAATATCAGACGGTGAACAGTGATGGTGAAAAATTGGATTGACTGGGTGATTTGGCAGGGTATTAGGGTGCAAATGAGCTGGGATTTGAGCTAATTTGGGCAAGGAAACAAGTGAAAATAAATTTAAAAGAAAATTTTAAATTCCTAGAAAATTTCGGTCTGTTTCAACCTTCCCCCTTAAAAAGAATCTCGTCCTCGAGATTCGGGGAACGGTTGGAAATTTCGCTGCACATCCAATTATTTCTCCCAAGCTGTTTTATCCATGTATTATCCTGCCATTGGATTTTATGAAGCCTGACGTTCCTGTTTCTTAACTGGCTCTTTGTCATGTCCAGGTTAATATGTCCAAGGTGAATTTTCTGCTATTTTCAGGTTTTGAACGACTTAGGACTTTTTGTGCGGTACTCCTTTTTCCAACAAAGGTTGAGGAAACAAACACATAACTTCATAGTCAATTTAAAACTGGTGAGGGTTTCGGATGAACGTACCCATGATGACATCGGTACCTCCTGTTGTTGTTGTGTTCGAGATATGGTTTATTTTTCCTTGAAGTGTCCTTGGTCTTCTTGCTAAATAGCCTTTTGATGCTCCAGTAGGTGATGCATGTGTAACTAATTGAGCTTGATTTCTAACTTGCATTTTTGCCACTTCAGAAGGCAATCTTTGCCTTGGACATTGATCTCTATGATGACCTAATTGTTCGCAGTGGTGACACATATCTGTCTTGTGTGGGCAATTTCCCCGATAGTGACTTCCTCCGCAAGTATAACACCGTACTGCTGTAGACTGAGAAGCATTATGTTGCGATCCCGGTATGGCAATATACTAAGGTCTTAGTGCGGTGGTTACTTGTTGATTTCGTTGTTGTCGGGTTTGTGGTGATATTACCATTCTCCTTCTGGGTGCTTTTGATAATGTTTCTTGTTCTTTCTTTCTTTTTCGGACATCCCTTAACTCATTCCTTGCTTCTTCAGATGTAATTAATTTATTTACCATATTGGATAAATCCTTAAAGTCCATCGCTGAGATGTGATATTTTAAGGATTTTTGCAGTCCTTATTTAAATCGCTCCATCTTCTTTGCTTCATTTTTGACATCATATGGGGCATACCGAGCAAGTTGGTTAAACTCGTGAAGGTACTCCATCACTGTTCGTCTTCCTTGCTTGAGTGCGAGAAATTCTTGTCGCTTTGCTTCTACAATTCCAATGGGAACACGAGCTTGATGAAATGATTCTTTAAATTCTTCCCATGATATTTCTTGATTTTCATGCATGACTTGGTAGTTCATCCACCATGCAGCGGCTGGTCCTTGCAATTGATGGGAGGCATACAAAGTCTTTTCTTTTTCTGTACACTGCACAATATTCAACTTCCTTTCAATGTCTCTGATCCAATCATCAGCTATTATTGGGTCTGGAGAGGATGAGAAAACCGGCGGTCTTGTCTTCAGAAAGTCTGACCACTTAGACGTGATTTGTGTTCCTCCATGATTGTTAATAAATCCTGATGTGGTTCTTGTCGTTGCTTCGGTTGTTCCTGCTCCTTGCATTGCTGTCTGTTCTAAAACTTTGGCTAGTAGCTCCATCATTGTCTTTTGATTCTGTTCTGCATGGGATCGGTTTTGTTCCACCATTTCTAGAATATCTGCCAAACTGGTCTATGGGGTATGGGTCTGCCTTGTTTCTGCTGCGCCACTCCGATTAGCTTCCTCTCGCCAGGGCTACCTTGGCCATGAGATCCATTTCGCCATCTTAAGCGCTTGGGTTTTGGAGTTGGTTCTGTAGCGATTTTTAATAAGATCAGATAGATGAGTAAGGATTTCAAATCAAAGATGAGAGTAGATTGAACAAGATGAGTTGAGACAAATTAAGGCAGATAAGAGTTTTGAGGGAGGCAAGATATCAGATATTAGTTGCAAACAAATTATGAGATAGCCAATATAGTTTTTATTTATTATTTTTACATGCTGAACGCATACCATACATATGAGGTACGAGTTACAACTCGTGTTACACACAGAAGAAACTTTTATCAAAAGGTCACTTCTATTTTGACGTGATCTACACAACTACACAGCGTATGTTTTGAGGTCAGAAAAGGATAGATGTAAATCCTTTTTTAAAACAAAATCGAACTAAATAAAAATTCTAAGATAGGATGAGATAGCATTTAGGAGAGAGAAGTCAGCAGTAATACTTATATTTTATGAAAATTCTTTTGATATTAAATTAGAATTTGTAAACATTCCTAGTATCACTTAGGGTTTTATCCTACAGTCAAGCAAGCTAGCTCTGATACCCCTCGCAATCGCCTGTGACTGCTGTTCACCATGAAATCTTGTTGATGAGTGTACACCATTGCCAAAGCAAACTTAAGCATAAAGACCAAACTTTATTGCAGAAATAAGGCTTAGCAGCCAATTTTTACATAAAGGGACGTACAACCCAAAGATACATTACCAAAAGAAACTCCACAGGCAGGCTTGAGTGTAGAATTAAACCCTAACACTCGGCGTCGTCTACATCATTGAACTCAGCATCGTCTTGATAATCTCCTTCATTTTCTTGACCAGCATTCTCTGTTTTTGATTTTAGCAAGCATGAGTACAACTACCGTACTCAACAAGTCACATGGGAAATGCTATTTAACTATATGCAGGGGATTGCCATGGAATGGAGTAAAACAGTTCATTTTTTTAGGTGGATGCAATTTTGTTTGTAACCACTTTGCTTTTAAACATTAAACCATAAACTTCTTAAGGTAATTGGGGGTTTCCATACTTGATTTAATACGCACTTTCACATTCCCAAAACCATTCCAAATCTACTTATGCTTCGCTATTGGAATCACCCATTAAATATAGCACAGTGTATTCGAATACTTTTTGTAAATGACTCTGCAGAGTTGCCCATCTTTACCCACAAGGTTCCTCAACCCTCATGACTGAGTTAAGAAAACAAGGCCGTTTCACTACTAATCTCTTTATGTAGGCTCTACCCGATAGACCTCTAAACAGACCCGGGGGTCCGCCGACACGGCCAGACACTTTATCCGCCGACATGGCCAGATTGTTTGCCCGTCCTGAGAGGAATCTACCGTTGTTCAGTATGGTTTTACCGCTTCCATACTAACTTTCCCGTAGCCATTAGATCTCAACTCAGACCCGGGTATCCGCCACTAAGGCCAGACTACCCGTCCTGGAAGGAATCTAACGTTGTTTAGTATGGTTTTACCGTTTTCATACTAACTATTTGTACTCCGTTAGAGATTCAATCGATTTGAGCAGCTACTAAACCAAGTTTGACAAGTCAACGCTTGTGGTTGAGCAATCACTATGTTCTTCACTTGGCATAAGATTTTAGTCCTTACTTTTCACTAAAACATCATTCTACAAATTCACATTTCAGTACCACGACAACATCATCAATTCACAACCAAACCCTCATTCGGGATGAGGTCATGGACTCAAGCCATCTCATGGCATCCCATGATACTTTATCATAGAATCACTTTCAAAATTTCAATCGACAGAATATCAAGACTTTAGTAGTAAAAGTTAATGAGTTCCTGAACTACCATGATTACTATAATAATACTTTTAATATTACTAAGGTTTGTCAAGGTGAATATGGCCATCAAATTAAACAGGGCTTTTTCGGGTGGTAGGACATTAACTAATATCATGTTATTCTAAACATTTATTGTACAAGAAGTAATAGTACGTAAATAACATAATGAAAATATGAATAAATAAATAATTAACAGAATGTAGGATCAATATGATCACAGACATGTGACTTGCCTTGCGGATTTATGATCTCAACAATTTCGTATTCTTCAATTTCTCGATCTTGAGCTTGATCCTGAGTTTCTCCTTCTTGACTTGGTCGACTCACGACATCGTGTGCTATTGCAAAGCAAAGAAATAATTTAATTCCACGCTAAAAAAATGAGCTAGGAATAAAGAGATAAAATAAAGAAATAAAACCCAAGAAAAATCAAATAAAATAGGTTTCGGGTATTTGGGATGGTGAAACGGAGTTGGAAAATGGATTGGTGGGCTCGAAACGGTCAATATGGGTATATTTTTGGCCTTTGAATTAGCTTAACGTTTCTGGATACTATTCATTGCGGGTATTTACTATTCATTGCGGGCAGGGCACTGTTCACGTCGGGTCGGGGTTCATCGCGGGTAGGGTACTGTTCACAATGGATTTTACTATTCCAACCGGGTCGGGTTTACTATTTGAACTGGGTTTAACTAACACTGGCGGGTTTCGGGCGCAACGGCTTAACGGGCCGAATGAAGCAGTCTTGCCCAAGACTGCTTATCTTCTCCAATCGCCCGCACGCACGCCGACGACCGAAACCGGGAAAGAAGCGGCGGCGGCCGGCGGCACTACAGATTTTTGCGACGCAAACCGAGACCATGGACGGACTCCTGGGGATGCCAGGAACCCATTTTTGGGGTCGGCGGCGGCCGGGGAGGCGGAGATCGCCGGTGGCGAGCTCAAGAACTCGGCACGGTTTTTGATGGCTTGGGAGCTTTAGGGACGGCTATATCTAAAATCAGCGGGTTTTCAACTATCTAGGGGCACTCAAGAAGGTCCTAGTGGCGGCGGTTTATACTGGGAAAGCTCACAGCGAGGTAGCCGCGGCGAGGCACTAAGGTTGGGCGACGGCTTCGCCGGCAGGGAAAGAGAAGTCTCGGTATGCTAGGGCGACGGTCTGGGGAGGTTTCTGGGAGCAAGAGGATACTACAAACGTGGGCAATTGAAAAGTAATCGGCTAAATTATTGAAACCGAACAAATACTAGGGGATTGGGGCACATGAAAATTGTGACATCTACTAATTGGAGTGCGGAGGTTTGGGACAATAGCAAGAAAAGTGAAAGGCATATTGTCAAGTTAAATCGAAGGACTTATACTTGTCTCGAATGGCAGCACACTGGTAAGCCATGTCAGCATGTACTGGCCTTTGTAACCACACAGCGGGGAATTGACCTTGAACAATTTGTGCATGAGTACTACTCGGTGGATAGATTCAAGGTTGTTTATGGTAGAGATTGAGCCAATGACGGACAAATCACAATGGCCACAAGTGGAGCTTCCATTTGTTGTTGGTGCACCTCTTACTAAAGGAAAGGGTGGAAGACAAAGAAAACTTAAGATTAAAGGATGCCTTGGAGGTGGCCTCAAGAAGAAAGGTGCCAATGAAGGTAACAATGAAGGTGGCAATGATGGTGAAGGTGCCAATAATGGTACCAATGGAGGTGGGAATGATGCTGCTCCAACCAATGCTAAGGGGAAGAAAATGATTAGAGGCCCAATGACTTGCAAGAGATGCGGTGAAAAGGGACACAGGCAAGCTAGTTCCAAGTGTCCACTTAATGGGACTAAAAAAAAGAGGCAAGTATTGTTTTTTTCCATTCAAATCTTGAATTACCATGACATTACAAACTTTAATTTTTTTATACTTATAGAAAGAGGCAGCCTAGAAAGAATGTTACAAAAGCTAAGCCAGGCGAACTTAGCACACCACAAATGCCAACTAGAGAACAAATACTACAAGATAGTCCAAGAAGGGTGACTAGAAGGTAAGAAACAGTTACACATATAACCTATGCCATTTGATGTACAAATCTGAAACAAAAATATTTATCTAATTGTCATAACATATATGTGCGCAGCCGTCTTGCTTTCTTGCTGGGAGAGGGCACTTCTTCACAAACTGTGGCCAATACTCCTGAGAGGATGCCTACTGCAGCTGCACCAAACAAATTGACTCCAAAGAGAAAGCTACATATTGAATGAATGATTTTTGTGACATGGAACACTTTGTTTTGTGAGATATAAACTTATGATTTATTTGCTATGAGATGAACTCATTTAGGCTCAAATTATGGATTCCTATAAGATGGACTCATTTATTTTCAAGTTATGGATTTGTGAGATCAACTCATTTATTCTCATATTATGGATTTGTGAGATGAACTGATTTATTCTCATATTATGGATTGTGAGATGAACTCGTTTATTCTCAAATTATGTATTTATGATTGCACATATATTTTTATTCTATCACACATGTTTTTTTGTCAAATTGCGGCCACCCACCAGCACCGCCGGCGATCGACGGCCGACCATTCGAGCTAGTCCAAGAACTTAGTGGCGACCGGCCCAGCCAGGCGGCCACCACATTCATATCGAGATTCGAAATACCATCAGATGAACTACCAGGGAAGCTATACCCCATGCTCCCTACCATGTCATTCATCGGCTCACTATAGATTGAGTTCTCGTGCGTTCTAATTTGCTCATGGGTAGATTTGTCCTTTTGCATGGCTGATTATAGGAGAGAAAAAGGAAAAGGAGAGAAATAGAGAAAATGGCAAAGAAAATAAGAAGCAAATGTTTTGGATGGCATTTTTGCGAAACCAACGATTGGGAGGGTAAAGTTGCGAAGCCCACTGTTTCGGATGACAAAAATACAATTTTCTCGTTCCGCGAGGAGGCACAAAGTGGGAGGGGCTCTTGTGCAAAAGTTCCGTTCGTGCTAGGGTTTAAGGTTTGGGAAGAGCGCGACCGCCGCCGGCGACGAGGAGGAGGAGCTGAGATGGCGGAGGCGGCCGTGAGGTGCCTTCGGGACAGCCGCCTCGATGGCGAGCACGCGCCGACGCTGGCCGTGGAGGGTTCCCTCCAGTGTTGCCCGCTCGCGGCGCGCACCATGCTCCACATCACGGGAAAGGTGCAGGCCAGGTAGTAGTAGCCCCTTCGCGGTATGGTGCTTTAGCTTGGCTCTGCTTGGCCTCTTTTGGCTAATGAAGTGAGTTGTTGGCTTTGTTGTGAACTTGTGGTGGTGTAGGGGACTTGTGGTTGTGGCGTTCGATCGGAGCCCGGAAGCGTACCTGGATTTCATGCGGCGCCGCGGCCTTGATTCTAATACTCTAGATCGATGGTATTATCTCACAGAACTTTTACTAAAAAAATCAGAGCTTAGCAGAACCGACATTTGAGCAGAATTGGCACTATAAAAATCTGAGTTGAATTGTGAAATCAGAGTTTGTTTTCTGTTAAAATGTTCTACTGTGTATCCAACATAGCTTCTCCTTAGGGCAGACCAAAGTTGGTACCTATGTTAATTAACTCTGGGCACGAGGCTTATGCATTTACATTCATGTTTAAAATATATTGGTAATTTTGATTCTCTGTTTGTCTTGGTTGGCTGAAACTGAAACTGTTGGTACCTCTAATGTGCCAAATAAGACTTGATAGGACTTTATTGGTAACTTTGTAGGACTTTATTGGTAAGGCAAGTATCAACTAGAACTGAGCCACTATGCAAAGAAAATATAAGTTGATAAATGATGATACAATCTCTTGGGCAAATCTAGGATTTTAAATAGACTAAGTTGGCATCTCACCTCAGGATGAAATTCTTGAGCTAATAGTATTCACTCATATAGTTATATTGTCACATGGCTTGTTAATTTGGAATGTCTTCTCGATGGCGTAATATACATGAATGTGCAATAAGTTTCAGAATTTTTGTATCATTCCAGCAGTGTTCAGATATTGGATTGCTATTCAGACCCACTTGGATGGAAGCAGAAGATTCAAAGTGTGCAACAGCAAGAGGACAGTGGAAAGCAGTGCCCAACAAACAAAGAGAACATCACCATTTTCAGAAGTGTGAAGGATGTTGATAAGTTGATGTACTCTGTTATTGATGTTGGACGAGGTATAATCCACCATAAAACCTTTTTAACTTGCTAGTTTTCCTTTCTTTATGATCCTGAAGCTTATACTACACTTGCATATGCTACAGATATCAGGGTTTGAAGGAGAAGGCAAAACCTATTTTTCTATTGTTGTTGACTCAGTAAGTCCCTTTCTTAAAACTTGTTTTATCTGTGCAAAGCTTGCAGATTAATTCAACAATTCTGTTTTTTTCCTGTAGATGAAATTGGGTTGAGAGACCATGTGGAGGTCATCCCGTTGAGAATGATGAGTAATTGACATCGTATTAGTAAAGTCGAGTTTGAGTTGGTTGGTTCGGACCCTGACGTTGCGTGGCGTAACGGGCTCGGTCGGACTCGGTCAAACTTGGTCGTATGAGTTAAGGTTGCATATTCTGATGAGTCGACAGGTTTGATCTCTATTTACGCTTTCATGTATCGAGCGGTGCTATTTGACGTGTTTCTTGTCCGTGTGATGCGCGGGACGCCGAGGCGAGTCGTGGCGAGACACGGTGGACCGGACTAGGCGCGGTGGTGCCGAGGTCGAAGCGGTCGGGATGTGTCGAAGACGACGTGGACTCGAGGTGGTTGCGAGGTGTGCGAGGCAAGGAGCGCGAAGCTTCCGGAAGGTGCGGGGAGGCGAAACGGAATTTCGCAAACCGCAAAAGCGGAGCGGGCGCCGTTGGACTTAGCGGGCGTAACGGGGCGGAGACCCGTTAGCCAAGGCTATAAATAGAGGAGAGGGGCTGCATGCCTCCTCAAGCCTTCTAGAGATGATTAGGGTTTCAATAGTCAAAAGAGTCTTTTGCAAGTGGTTATGCTTTAGACTTTAGTTGGTATGAGTTGGTAGTGGAGCAGAAGGGCTGTTTGTGTGCCCAGCTTTGTCTCCTGCGTGAGAATGCTGTGAGGAGTAGTGTGTGCCCAATATGAGTTCTTCCTCTCCTATGTCCTTGAGAGATGGAGATTGAGAGAGAGTTGTTTTGATTCCCTCATGTAATTTCTTTACTCTTGTATGAACATGTGTATGGAGACATTTCTTTGATCCTCTATATCAATATGAGATGATTTTAGTTGAATTAGTTAAAGCCTCTGTCTCTCTGTTCTTTTTCTCTACGATGCTCTCATGGCTTAATTCTTGAGATTTTGTGTTTTGGCTTGTTCTTTGTTGGGAAGTGGCAAATGGGTTGCTCTAGGATGGAATTACATTTCTAGACCCTTTGATTGACTTCTCCAAAGAGAAAATCAATTTTAATTTCAGTTTTGCTTTTTGGAACTCCTCTGTTCTTAAACTGACTCTTCTAGGGTTTGAGACAATTTCTGATTTTCTCTTTGAGATTGCTTGAGATTTGGATTGTAAAGTCCAGTGGCTACTGCTAACTTATCCTCAAAATCTCATGTCCAAAAGATCAAAGAATGAGGAGCAATTTGGTTTTTGGGCTTCTCTGTATCTTTTCAAGTTTTGCTCAAAACTTAATTTCTTGATCTCTTTGGTGTTCTTTTGTCCCCTGGTGTCTTTCTGCTTTTTAGGAGGTAATCTTGCTGTTCTGGGCTGAGAATACCAGAGGTGAAACAGTGCTGTCATGTTGTTTTCGGCTTGAGCAATTTTTGTCAAAACTCTGCACTTCTGATTTCAGTTTACTGCCTCCAGTTTTTGGCAGCAAAGAAGTTTTCTGCAGACCTTCTTTGTTCAGATCAGTTCAGTCAGTATTCAGTTGAATTCAGTTTACAGTTTACAAGCAGCTGCTCTTTTCTGTTTTCAAGTTGTGCCGAACTGCAGATTTCAGTTTTGGTTGTCTATTCGGTTTTCAGCTGGAAGTTAGTTTTCTGTCGACTGCAGTCTGTAATTCTTCTTCACTCTTTGCTCTCGGCTGCTTGCAGTGTTTTTCAGTTAATCCTCTTGTCTGTTTCGGCAGTCAGTCTGGGTATTAGCAGCCTCTGTGCTTTCTTTCAGTTACTCCTAGCTGCTGTTTTCTAAATCTGCATTTCTGCTTTGAAAATCTTCAGTTCTCTGCAGTATTGGCATTGTTGGTCTGCATTTCATTACTATTCGTTGCAGCACCACTCAGTAGCAGCAGCGTATTGGCTCAAGTCACTTTTCTTTTTTTTTCATTTCTGATCACAGTTCCGTGTTTCTGCTGCCAGTTACCACTTTGGCTTTGATTTCCTTTTTCAGTTTCTTTTCAGACTTCGGTTGGAGAGTTTTGTCTCTTGATCAGTACTAGTTTTGGCTCTGTTAATTGACTTGTAAGTTAAAATCCATCTTCTGTTTGTGCCTCAGAATTGTCAGCATTTCCAGCATTTAGAACTACATTTCCAACCTTCTGGCGCAACTGCTCTTGCGAGAATGCATCTCCAGGATTGTAAGCTTTAGTTGTTTTTCTTTTTATTCTTGTGCTGATTTTCTCCAATTTTGCATGCAGATCAAACAGCGATATTTTCAGTTAAATTTTTTACTGGCTGGTCTCTGATTTATGCTGAATTTTTCAGTCTCGCATGCGTTACAAATTTCAGAGAAATTAATTTTAATTTTCTGTAAGGTGTTGTGTTTTGCATCTTTCTGAAAAATCAGTATTTGATTTGGCGGGGGCGTCTTTAAAGCGAGCGACATTCACCCCCCCTCTGTCGCCATTTCGGTCCTACAATTGGTATCAGAGCTGGTTAGCTCTTTTCTATAGATCTTAACCGGTCTGCGAGCCATGGCGACAGACAAGTATTCCACCAAGCCGCCCATCTTTGATGGCCTGGATTACCCCTTCTGGAAGAGCCGAATGGAAACATACATCCAGGCTCAGGGGTATGCCATCTGGCGGAAGGTGAAGGTCAGATTCGCTGTTCCTACCGATGAAAACATCAATGTGGCGAACATGCCCGATGTTGAGGCCAATGCAAAGGCAAGGAACATCATAATACAGGGTTTGAGCAGAAGCGAATTTGATCGCATCTCTCAGCTGTCGTCCGCTCACGACATCTGGACGACCCTCGATGCATACCATGAGGGTACCACCCAGATCAAGACGGTTCGACAGGACCAGTTCAAGCGCGAATACAGTAAATTTGAGATGCTTGCTGGTGAGTCCCTCGACGAGTGCTTTTCACGTTTTCACAAAATCTTGAGCAACCTCCGAGCCGTCGGTCTCACATACTCCGACTCGGATAACGCCGATGATGATGCTTTCGACTCGATCTTCGTGTTTGGGAGATGAAGGTGACTACCATCAAGGACACCACGGACCTCTCGACCACGACTCTTGACGCTTTACTCGCGCCTCAAGACTCACGAGATTGACATAGTCTCTCGTCGGTCGAAGTCACAGTCGATGGCGTTAGTCACCGATCCCACTTCGGATCCTCTTCTGCTGAGCCGATGTGCGGATTCTCCCTTGCTGCTCTCTGTGACATAACTGATGACCAGTTAGAGCAGCTTGCGGATGAACAGTTAGCCCTCTTAGCGCGGAGATTTTCTCATGCTTATAAGAGGAGGAGGGATGGAAAAAGAGGAGGACCCGTGATTTGTTTCGAGTGTGGTGGCCCCAATCACATCCGAGCAAACTGCCCCAAGCTGGGGAAGGGCAAAGGCGACTACGGCGGTTCGGGCAAGAACGACTACACCGACAAGAACCGCAACTCGAAGCCCTCAGTACCGGTCCAAGGTAAGAGGAAGTTCCGCAACTTTGGGAAGGCGAAGAAGCTCTTCCACCGCGTCCTCACCGCCTCGACGACCTCGACCTCGGCGAGGTGGAGGGATGGAGCGACGACGACAGACGGGTGATCAAGAACCCAAAGGCGACGGCGACTTCTCCCAAGCATGTGCTTCATGGCCCTTGAGGGCTTAATCGAGCGACAATGAGTCAGTACTCGACCGACGAGGTATTTCCTTCCTGCGACCAACTTAATGAAGCTTTTCTTAAACTAGGAGGATTTCATGCTAAAGCTAAAACTAGGTGTAGCGAGTTGGAGAAGGAAGTAGATAGATTGTCTCTAGAGATTATTGCTCTTACATCTGCTCCCACAAATGATGATTGTGATACTTGCTGTGCTATCTTGGGTGACATGGAGAAACTAAGGATCTCGCATGATAGTGTGTCCTCCGAGCTTGATATTGTTAAAGTGGAGAATGTTAGTGCGCTTGCTTTGAATTAGAATTGAGTAGGATGGTCATACCCTACTTACTCTCGATGAGACTGTCTCTCCCACCCCATGTGAGGATAACGACATCGCCGCTAGAGGACCTTATGCCATGCTACTTGATCTGCCGAATCTTGTGAAACATGCAATAATCGAAGATGAACTTAAAGCAGGCGGACCATAAAATTGCTTGAATTGCGTGCTTCCTGTTAGAGCCTATTGTTTCTTGTACCAACCGTCCTAAATTAACCTTTGAGCTTGAATCGGTTTCTAAGCAATTTCAAGAGATGGTTTATCATAACAAGAAAATGGCTCAATTTGCTACTAAGGATCCTGTTAGCTCACCATGCAATAGTTGTAATAAACTAAAATCTGAATTGATTGCATTGGATAAAAAATATGTGAAGCTAACTAAGGACCTTCTAGAAAAATCACATCCTTCTTGTGCTTTCTGTGCTGAAGTGTTGGAAAAGGATAAGGACATGGTAGAGACGTTTAGGAAGAGTTATGAGAACCAAATGGCTAGGATTAGGGCTGCTCCCTGTGTGTCATGCGAAGCCCTCAAGGTTGAGGTGGCCGTGCATAAGGAGAAATATGCACGTGCTATTCGCTCTTCTGCTATTGGTTCTTCTCCTTCCTCTCCTCCTGCTCTCTTCTTCTTCTCCTTGCTCCTCTTGCACCTCTCTCTTTCGGGAGTGTCGCACCTTATGAACACTCTCGAGAAATTTGTAGGAGGCAAGAAGAATCTCAATCTTATTCTAGACCAATCAAAGATTTGCAAGTTCAAACAGAGTCTAGGATATGATCTCCGTGAGGATGTGAGGAAACATCCACCTGTCGTGCTCAGACCCCTAGCTACAGGTGTGATTGAGGTCAAGCCCAAGAACAAGAAAGTTCAGTTTAGATCAGCGGGTTTTGTCCAAGGGATTTCTGACAGCAAGGTGATTTCACCTGCAGCTTTGGCCTCTCAGAAGGCGAAGTATCATTGCACCTTCTGTCAGAAGGATGGGCATTTGTTTGACTATTGCTTCAAGCGCGCCAAGATCGCGCGAAGAGACCGTGTTGAGTCTCTTAGGCGTATCAGGTCGCCCTGCACCTTGAGTGCACCTAAGACCAGCACAAGGTCTAGGCTTGCTACTGTTGGTAGCTTTGGGCAGCATCGAGGACTTGGTTCTTCCGAGTTTTCTGGTTTTCGTCCTCATGCTCCTTTCGGTCATGACTTCTGCCGTTCTGAGGGTAGATCTCGCTTTTCTTATCGAGATGCCTACCCGCGGCGTGATCAGCGTGCTGCCGGTGCTCCGACTCGCTCTCCCGTAGTAGTCGGACCCAGCAACAGCTTCAGGTCTGCACATAGACCTTCTGCTTCTTTGAGCGACGGAGACCGTAGGGTAGTTAGAGGTCAGTCGTGTGTGACTACTTCTTCTGCTCGACGTGTGACTCAGTATTGGGTGCCAAAATCTATGTTGATTTATCCCAAGATCGAGACTTTGCTCTCTTGTTGACTCAGTTCAAGGCGGGGAAGGAAAGGTTTGGCTTGTAGACTCCGGTGTTCACGACACATGACCGGAGATTCGCTGGTTTTCTTCCCTTGCCGTGCTTGGTGATGAGACTATCACCTTTGGAGACTCTTCGTCGGACGCATCATCGCCAAAGGTCTTGTGCGCGTTAATGACTCTTTGTTTTAAAAGATGTTGCCTTGGTGAGTAAGCGCA
This sequence comes from Bonia amplexicaulis, assembly GCA_036346245.1. NCBI lineage: Eukaryota > Viridiplantae > Streptophyta > Magnoliopsida > Poales > Poaceae > Bonia > Bonia amplexicaulis. The sequence continues at coordinate 24,914,035 of CM070737.1, forward strand.
TTACAATTTGCTTTGGTTTCTCGACCACCGATGACGGTTTCGAGGTAAGCTTTAAGAAAACGCCGCAAAATTGTTGATTCTTCTGTAGTCCGGTTGCGGGATTTCTCGTTATGGGAGGATCTTTCGTGCTGATTTTATTGAGTCTTCTGGTGATCCTCTCCGGTGTTTGGTTGCTTCTGAGTCCCGCGACCTGTCCTTCTGGCATAGGAGACTTGGTCATATTGGATTTGACCATTTGACTCGAGTTAGCGGCCACGATCTCATTCGTGGTCTGCCGAAACTCAAGATGGTCAAAGATCTTGTTTGCGCTCCATGCCGGCACGGCAAGATGGTTTCCGCTTCTCATCCTCCGGTCACAGTTACTATGACCGATGCACCGGGACAGCTGCTCCATATGGATACGGTTGGACCAGCTCGAGTGCAGTCAGCAGGAGGGAAGTGGTATGTTCTTGTCGTAGTCGATGACTTCTCGAGGTATTCTTGGGTGTTTTTCTTAGCCTCGAAGGATGAGACATTTACACATTTCTGAGGTCTTTTCAGTAGGCTTTCTGTTGAGCTTCCAGGTGCCTTACGAGCGATCCGCAGTGACAATGGCACGGAGTTCAAGAATTCCTACTTTGAGAGCTTCTGTGGTGAGATAGGTGTAGAGCACCAGTTCTCTTCTCCATATGTCCCCCAGCAGAATGGCGTTGTGGAGAGGAAGAACCGTACCTTGGTCGAGATGGCCAGGACGATGCTCGATGAATACTCTACACCGCGGAAGTTTTGGGCCGAGGCTATAGCTACCGCGTGCCATGTCTCAAATCGAGTTTTCTCGGGGCACACTTGCACCGCTTCTTATGAGTCGAGATATGGGCGAAAGCCCAGCGTCTCTCATTTTCGTGTGTTTGGTTGCAAATGCTTTATTTTGAAGTCTGGGAACCTAGATAAGTTCGAGTCACGGTCTTGTGATGGGATCTTTCTAGGCTACTCGACTTCTTGGCGGGCTTATATGGTGAAGGCTGAGTCTAGTAAAATGGTAGAAACACGTGAGGTGACCTTCGACGAGGCCAGTCCGGGGACTAGGCCCGATATCTCAGGTTCTTTAGAGCAGTCCGAGACCATCTTCGTGGATGATGAGGAGGATGGAGACGAGGGTTATCTACCTGATCTAGTCCCTCATCCACCCCTTGAGGTGCCTTCTTCCACCGCACCTCGAGGTGATCAGCCCATGCCTTCTGCTTCCTCTGGAGCTAGTGGCTCTGTTCCTACCCCGTCAGTTCACGAGGTAGAGGCCACTTCTTCTTCTCATCCTGGACCTCCTAGACATATACAAAAATCTCATCCTTCAGAGCAGATTATTGGAGATCTCTTTGAGCGAGTCACTCGTTCAAATCGGTACATCACTTTTCATCTCCATTCGCCTTTGTTGCCTCCTTCGAGCCCAAAGACGTTTGTCATGCTTTATCGGCGAGTCTTGGATCAATGCAATGCATGAGGAGTGGAAAGTTTCGAAGAAACAAGGTCTGGACGCTTGTTGAGCTCCCTCGAGATCACAATATCATTGGAACCAAATGGGTGTTCAAGAACAAGCAAAGTGAGGATGGGGTAGTCATTCGAAACAAGGCTAGACGGTTGCAGTGGGTACTCCTGGTTGAGGGTCTAGATTTCGAGGAGACCTTTGCCCTCAGTAGCTAGACTTGAGGCCATTAGAATCGCTTGCCTTCGCAGCTTCTAAGGGTTTCAAGCTTTTCCAGATGGACGTTAAGAGTACCTTCCTCAATGGCCTTATTGAGGAAGAAGTCTATGTGAGACAGCCTCCTGGTTTCGAAAACCCCAAATACCCAAACCATGTCTCTGAGCTTTCCAAAGCTTTGTATGGACTTAGCAGCCCCTGTGGGCTGGTATGAGAGGCTTAAGTCCTATCTGTTGAGTCATGGTTTGAAATGGGTAAAGTCGACAAGACCTTGTTCATCCGCCGGCTTGGCACCGACTTTCTGCGTCGTCGCATTTATGTGGATGACATCATTTTGGCGGCTCCTCGTATGCTCTCGTTTCCCAGTTTTCCGATGTCATGAGCTCGGAATTTGAGATGAGCATGATGAGCGAGTTGAGTTTCTTCCTTGGCTTCCAAATTAAGCAGACTCGGGAGGGTACCTTCTTGCATCAGGGCAAGTACACTCGAGACCTCCTGAAGCGCTTCGATATGAGTGATGGGAAGCCGGTGTCCACTCCTATGGCTACATCAATTCCACTCGACCTAGATGAAGACGGCGAGCCAGTCGATCAGAAGGAGTATCGAAGTATGATCGGCTCCCTCTTGTACCTCACTGCCTCGAGACCGGACATACACTTCTCGTGTGTGTCTCGTGCTCGGTTTCGAGCTTCACTCGCGATCTCACCGCCAAAGCGGTGAAGCGTATCCTTCGGTACCTTCGAGCTACCATTGACTATGGTATCGGTACTCTTCCTCATCTGTCTTTCCCCGAGAGCCTACTCGGATGCGACTTTGCTGTGTAGGATAGATAGGAAGAGCACCGGGCACCGCCGGTTCATTGGCACTTCTCTCGTTTCCTGGTCTTCGAGGAAGCAGTCCGGTGTTGCACAATCCACCGCAGAGGCCGAGTACGTTGCTGCAGCCAGTTGCTGTAGCCAAGTGCTTTGGATGGTCTCGACTCTGCGGGACTTTGGGTTAGCTATCGATCGTGTTCCGCTCTTCTGCGATAACACGTCTGCGATTAGCATTGCTAAGAACCCAGTGCAGCACTCTCGGACCAAGCACATCGATATCAGATATCACTTCCTTCGAGACCATGTGGAGAAGGGTGACATAGTGCTCCGGCCAGGAGAGTGACCACCGGTTGGTGATATCTTCACCAAGCCTTTGGATAGCACGAGGTTTTCACTCTCTGGGAGAGCTTGGGGTGGTTTGTCCTTATGGACTGTTGTGAGGGGGAGCTTTGGGCTTTACTGCTTTACTATATTGATTATGCTTCTGTCTCATTTCTGTTGTATTGCATATGGATACATTGAGTTTAGTCCTTCCAGCATAGGTTAGAGTGGTTCTTTTGTCTAGTTGCTTAGACTTCTTACTCTTATCTTATGCTTTCAGGATGCACTATTAGCTGTTTCTTATCTCACTAGATTGAGCTCACTCACTTCTTACGATCTAGCGAGGGTCGGGCCACCTTCGGGTAGACAGGGTACGTGTTTGCTCTCTAGTGTGTGTTTTTACGGTCAGCTATTAGTCCTGGAGTCATATGGGGTAGATGAGAGTCAGTCTAAGCCATAGTATCATATATATCTTATCTATGCTTTAAGGACTGCCTGTTTTCTTTGCCAGCTTCTCGTTTTTATTGCTTTGGTTCAAGGGGAGTTCATTTGGGAGCTTCTGGAATGTAATATTGACTTAACTCAACTTGAACTAAAAGTTGCATCACATGTTGAGGGGGAGCTGGATTTTTCTGCATGTTATTCTACATTGTAATATAAATACATTGAGCCTTGATTATTATCCGGTTATGACATGCTTACGATGCTTTACATCTTGCCATGATTTATGCTTATTTGCTAGATTTATCATGACTTCATATGTGTAGACTAGCTTATCCCATGATGAGTTAATTAAACTTGCTCAATTTACACTAAAAACTTGTCATGATTAGCACTCGAGTTTAGTCTTTCTTGAGCTATCCTTTTATGATTCATGCCATGTCAAATAGGCTAAGTTGAGCGTTGAATCTCTTTTGAGCCTTAGATTGAGCTGTCTTAAACTCTTGATGTAACATGAGTTAGTACAACTTGTCAAAAGCAAAAGATCTCTTACGTGCGAAAAACCGATCTCACCAATTCTTTCTCATGAGACGGCTTGCCATTGCACTAGGCATGAACTCAGGGGGAGTTTTGGATGACCTAGACTATCTTCTTAAGCTTCTTGCTTGGAGTAGTCGCAGAATAGCTTGAGATCTAGCACATGATAAAAATATTGGTTGAAAACAACCATAAGTTTCAAAAGAAAAATATCATTTGTGCTCAATTTGCTTGAGTTATTAAAAGAATCAAGTACTTGAACCATTGTTTCACTCTTGAGTATGTAACACTCTATTTGGACTCAATATTAGATTCTTGGTTCCGCTTAGCTTGATTGACATGGCTTGCATCATCCTTGGATATCTCTAGCTAGACTTTGCTTATTGATGACTTGACATGCTCATAAATGCACTAAAATTCAGATTGTCATCTAATTGCTTCTAGCTAGCTTATACATATCCTGTCATGATTTAGATAGCAGTTCATTGAGTTATGGCTTGGTGTAATACATTATGGTCATTATGGATAATTCTCATGGCTCTAAATGCTTAGAATAAACAAACTTCAGCCATTTCATCCATCATCATGACTTATTCTCTCTTTTGCATTCTTGATGTGTTTATTGCCAAAAGGGGGAGAATAGATTGGAGAAAAAGTTCTTTTGGGAATCTAGAGCTTGGAGAACAATTTACTCTTTCTTGAGTTGCTCTAGTGATTCTTTCTGTCGACATGGTCATGAGTTTCATTTCTTTCTTTGGACCATGTTGGACTCTTCAAACTCAACTTCATGTTTTTCTGGGTTTGTCAATATACTCATAAGGGGGAGATTGAGAGACCATGTGGAGGTCATCCCGTTGAGAATGATGAGTAATTGACATCGTATTAGTAAAGTCGAGTTTGAGTTGGTTGGTTCGGACCCTGACGTTGCGTGGCGTAACGGGCTCGGTCGGACTCGGTCAAACTTGGTCGTATGAGTTAAGGTTGCATATTCGATGAGTCGGCTGTGTTTGATCTCTATTTACGCTTTCATGTATCGGCGGTGCTATTTGGCGTGTTTCTTGTCGTGTGACTGCAGGACGTCGAGGCGGAGTCGTGGCGAGACACGGTGGACCGGACTAGGCGCGGTGGTCGAGGTCGAGCGGTCGGGATGTGTCGAAGACGGCGTGGACTCGAGGTGGTTGCGAGTGTGCGAGGCAAGGCGCGGAAGCTTCCGGAAGGTGCGGGAGGGCGAAACGGAATTTCGCAAAGCGCAAAGCGGGAGCGGCGCGTTGGACTTAGCGGGCGAACGGGCGGAGACCCGTTAGCCAAGGCTATAAATAGAGGAGAGGGGCTGCATGCCTCCTCAAGCCTTCTAGAGATGATTAGGGTTTCAATAGTCAAAAGAGTCTTTTGCAAGTGGTTATGCTTTAGACTTTAGTTGGTATGAGTTGGTAGTGGAGCAGGAGGGCTGTTTGTGTGCCCAGCTTTGTCTCCTGCGTGAGAATGCTGTGAGGAGTAGTGTGTGCCCAATATGAGTTCTTCCTCTCCTATGTCCTTGAGAGATGGAGATTGAGAGAGTTGTTTTGATTCCCTCATGTAATTTCTTTACTCTTGTATGAACATGTGTATGGAGACATCTCTTTGATCCTCTATATCAATATGAGATGATTTTAGTTGAATTAGTTAAAGCCTCTGTCTCTCTGTTCTTTTTCTCTACGATGCTCTCATGGCTTAATTCTTGAGATTTTGTGTTTTGGCTTGTTCTTTGTTGGGAAGTGGCAAAATGGGTTGCTCTAGGATGGAATTACATTTCTAGACCCTTTGATTGACTTCTCCAAAGAGAAAATCAATTTTAATTTCAGTTTTGCTTTTTGGAACTCCTCTGTTCTTAAACTGACTCTTCTAGGGTTTGAGACAATTTCTGATTTTCTCTTTGAGATGGCTTGAGATTTGGATTGTAAAGTCCAGTGGCTATTGCTAACTTATCCTCAAAATCTCATGTCCAAAAGATCAAAGAATGAGGAGCAATTTGGTTTTTGGGCTTCTCTCTGTATCTTTTCAAGTTTTGCTCAAAACTTAATTTCTTGATCTCTTTGGTGTTCTTTTGTCCCCTGGTGTCTTTCTGCTTTTTAGGAGGTAATCTTGCTGTTCTGGGCTGAGAATACCAGAGGTGAAACAGTGCTGTCATGTTGTTTTCGGCTTGAGCAATTTTTGTCAAAACTCTGCACTTCTGATTTCAGTTTACTGCCTCCAGTTTTGGCAGCAAAGAAGTTTTCTGCAGACCTTCTTTGTTCAGATCAGTTCAGTCAGTATTCAGTTGAATTCAGTTTACAGTTTACAAGCAGCTGCTCTTTTCTGTTTTCAAGTTGTGCCGAACTGCAGATTTCAGTTTTGGTTGTCTATTCGGTTTTCAGCTGGAAGTTAGTTTTCTGTCGACTGCAGTCTGTAATTCTTCTTCACTCTTTGCTCTCGGCTGCTTGCAGTGTTTTCAGTTAATCCTCTTGTCTGTTTCGGCAGTCAGTCTGGGTATTAGCAGCCTCTGTGCTTTCTTTCAGTTACTCCTAGCTGCTGTTTTCTAAATCTGCATTTCTGCTTTGAAAATCTTCAGTTCTCTGCAGTATTGGCATTGTTGGTCTGCATTTCATTACTATTCGTTGCAGCACCACTCAGTAGCAGCAGCGTATTGGCTCAAGTCACTTTTCTTTTTTTTTCATTTCTGATCACAGTTCCGTGTTTCTGCTGCCAGTTACCACTTTGGCTTTGATTTCCTTTTTCAGTTTCTTTTCAGACTTCGGTTGGAGAGTTTTGTCTCTTGATCAGTACTAGTTTTGGCTCTGTTAATTGACTTGTAAGTTAAAATCCATCTTCTGTTTGTGCCTCAGAATTGTCAGCATTTCCAGCATTTAGAACTACATTTCCAACCTTCTGGCGCAACTGCTCTTGCGAGAATGCATCTCCAGGATTGTAAGCTTTAGTTGTTTTTCTTTTTATTCTTGTGCTGATTTTCTCCAATTTTGCATGCAGATCAAACAGCGATATTTTCAGTTAAATTTTTCTTGGCTGGTCTCTGATTTATGCTGAATTTTTCAGTCTCGCATGCGTTACAAATTTCAGAGAAATTAATTTTAATTTTCTGTAAGGTGTTGTGTTTTGCATCTTTCTGAAAAATCAGTATTTGATTTGGCGGGGGCGTCTTTAAAGCGAGCGACATTCACCCCCCCCTCTGTCGCCATTTCGGTCCTACATGGGTCCCTATTGTGTTAACTGCTTAACTGTAATTCTGTCAAAAGTTTGATTCCTATATTGCTAGATATGTTATTCTGTTATAATTTGGCATTGTCATTGTTTACGGAACTGTCTGGATTAGACTGGAAAAATAAAGTTAAGCCTGTGTTTTCCATAAGTATGTGCCAAAATTGAATATCACATCTTAGTCTTGTAGTTTAGTGGTTTCTGCATTGAAGTTTAGTTGTTGTTCAGCAGGTTGTAATTTCAGTAGATTTGCATAGTATCGGAATCAAAGCATTAGTCACTTTACTCTCCAGCTGTATAACGTCAACACTTCACTCACAACTATTCCACCATTTGCAATTTACTATTTTAACTTATAAGTTGACATTGTTTATCATTTGAAGCAAAACCATCTTTGCATTCTTTATTATCGAAAGTTCTTCGCACTTTCACAATATTCTTTTAGTTTATGTTGATGCTTAACAGCAAAATTCTTTATGATATTTCAGATTAGCTCTACCTTGAGGTATGCTTCAGTGTCGTCAATTTCAAGCTTTCTTAGTAATCTTCGAAGCCATGGTAATTGTTTTTATTCTCTTCTATTTTCCATCCGTGATATGGAGTGGGACATTCAGGGTAGTTGCAAAAGAATTTTCAGCATCTATAGTCGTGATATAGCATAAATCGTATGTTCTATTCATCTCGTAGTGTTAATGCATTGCATTTTATATCTACTGAGAGACCACACATGTACTTATTGTGAACAACAGATGTCTAAAGGAATTGAAATATCACTAGGGTTCATTCTTGTGGTCCAAAAGGTCTTCTGTTATTTATTGCAACAATGATGTTTCATTGAACATCTAATTCTTAAAATGTTAATGTGTTTTGTCCTCAAATTGCAGATCAAATATCATCAATCTTTTGGCTAATGCATTCGGACCTCCGTGAACCCAAGTTTTCCCGAGCTTTTGAATGTCTTTCTACCATGGTTGCTTGTGTTGAGCCAGAGGTTGTAGATTCCGTATATGGCGAAGAAAGTCTGGGGAGCATTTCTTTCCTTGATCAAAATTATTCTAAAGCAAAGTTCCATGTGCGTGCGAAGCGGCAGAATGGACAGGTTAAACATCTTGTAAGGCTCCTGACCACTTCAATGTTCAAGTTATTCTAAATACCAAACCATGAAGAATTTGGATTGATGCTTGATACTGTCCCTACCTGTGCAGTATGAGGACTTGCATGTTGAGGGGAATGATGTAAAATTTGTTTCGCTCCATCGTAAATGCAGTGAATCAAAGTTTATTACCCAAGGTTAGTTCCTACATTTCTACCTCAATTTAAATAGTCTTGGCCACCACTTACCTTAATCATTGTTTTGATTTATGTACCAAACGTTGGTTGTTAATTGTGATATGTTGGTTCAACAGGTTCAGTTCAATCTTGAGCTGTCGGAAAAGGAGCGCCGACAGGGGCAAATGTCGTTCTCCCTTTTGAACATCAAGGTGGTACTCATTTACCAAAAGTTAGTGTGAATTTTAGGCCTCATCAGTTACACTCTTTACTGAAGGAAATGCACGGATGATGATCCATAACTAATTTTTTGCACCTTAATCTCAGGAAAGGGCGAGTCTATCCACATATACGATGGACGACTCTCTCTCCCTGAGGTATGTATATACATATTTTTTCACAGACCAGCTTCAAGCCTTCAGAACAGGATAGGCACATCGATCGCATTATAACCCGTCACAATCCGCAATGCAAAGGCCGACCACTCAACCATCCTAGTTACTGGCCATGATCTCTTCTCCTCGGCCATCTTATTGCAAAAATGCAATTTAAATAGCCTAAAACTATATCGAAAGTAGCATTAAAAAATTGTACTAGCTAAGTCAGTTACGCCTTGATGGTGGCCTCTGCCTTGGAGTCAGGTCCACCGTCTGCAGGACGGCCGACTTGAGCGACGAGTGCCTCACGGTGACGTTGTACTCGCCATGGAAGAGCTCGGCCTCGAAGACGCCCTTGGCGTCTGTCTTGACGGATTTGGGCACCGCCTTCCACTCCGCGATGAGCTTGTCAACGACATCGCCGACGGGAGGTTCTTGAACTTGTTGTCCGTCAGCACATTACGTAGCACCCTTGGCGTGCGGGCGCCCATAGGACTAAGCCCTTCACCGCGGGTGCGCGAACCCCTCTCATCACCTCCTCCAAGTACTCCACCTATGTATACAAGTTTCAGCCATCGTGTTAGAAAATACTACTTATCCTATGAGCCATCGTGTCGGAAAAACACTATTTTTCCTATGTATACAAGTTTCAGCCACCGTGTCGGAAAAATACTACTTATCCTATGCACACTAATTTCAGCCATCGTGTCGAAAAATACTACTTATATTTTGAGAGTATATAGGGCAATTGCGAGAAATTAACAAGACCGTTTTTGTACCTGTTTGGGTCCCTTGGTGACGTCGACCTCGGTGAGCCAGATGGGGACTTTGGCCTGTGCGAGCGTGTCCAAGGAGCCCCTCATGTAGGGATGTTGGGCGTGGCGAAGTGGCTCTCAGGCCGATGCCGTACTTGAGGCCGCTATTGCCGGGGTAGGACTGGATCTGCTTGAGCTTGGCGAGGTACTTGGTGGGCAGCGGCGCCGGGTCGTTGGGCTGCTCGATCGTGTTGAACTCGTTCATGAAGAGGATGGGCTTGCTGTCGAGCGTGGCCACCTCCTTGAAGATCTGGCCGGAGGCGTCCTTGCCGAGCTTGTCCTCAAAGAAGTTGAAGTGGAGGTTCTCGTTGACGACGTCCCAGTGGATGAGCTTGCCGGCGTAGCGGGAGACGACGTTCTTCATACGCTTCGCCATCGCCTCCTTGAGCTGCGGCACGCTCAGCCCGCTTACCCACTTCATCTGCGCCGTCTGGTCGTCCCAGAACACGTTGTGCCCACGCACCGAGATGTTGTACTTCTGCGCCAGCTCCAGCATCTTATCGGCGACCCGGTAGTCCTCCTGGTTTTGGTGGAACTCCGTGCTGTACCACTTCATCTCGTTCTCCATCGTCGCCACCGTGAACCGCGACGTGAACCACTTCTCGTACTCGGGCATGTCCAGGATCTCCTTGGTCATCGCATTGCCCACCGGGAACCCCTTCGCCACCCGCTCTAGGGACAGCTCCGCCTCCGGCAGCGGCTTGCCGTCGGCGTCCTGGACGGTGATCTTCACCTTCTTCTTGCGTTCCTGCGTGCGCCGGTTCAACCATGCATTTCAGATTGATTTGCTTGAGTCATTGCTAGCTATGGATCGATTCTGTTTCTTTCTTTGCCATTCATTGTCGGCATTAAATTAAATGAAAATCACCTTGGTGATGGATTCATTGCGATGAGACTCCCATTCCTCGAAGGTGAAGGGCTGCAGCGCCATGCTATCCGCCATCACTTCCGCGGTTACGTTGGTCTGCAGTTTTGCACGTAAACTTTCATGAGTTGCACAGTGCTATACATGCATGCCGTGATGTCGTCCCATGCGTGGTTGACTACCTCAAAGAAGAGATCACCCTTGCCGGCGGCGAAGGAGGTGGCACCACCCTTGAGCATGGTCCAGCAGCCGGACTGGGCCACGATCACGCCGGCGGTGTTGAACTTGCCGTCGGGGGTCACGAGGACGGCCCTGATGTCGCCGGTCCCCTTGGAGAGCTGCAGCCAAGCTGAGCACAAACGGTTCATTTAGCTACCTCTAGCTTTGTCCTCACTCCTGATTATGCAGTGATCGATCACAACGAGATCGAGGGAGGAATCAATAGATCAATGTTACCAGAGAGGGCGTAGTGATTGTTCTTCTTGAGCTCGACCTTGAGGATAGAGCCCTTCACCGGGGCGCTCGTGCTCTTCGCCATCAGGAGCTTCTTGCCGCCGGGCGACGAGGGGGCTGGGGCCTCGGCGCTACCGCTGATGATGCCGCCACCGTACAGAGGTTTCGGCGGCTCCTTCACGCACTGCATGCGCCGGCGTCACAGAGCTGGACCGGTCAGTCCGTGCCCAACGAAATGCATACATGAAAAAAAATAGATGCATCTACGGATGATATATAATGTACACAATGCAAAGAGAAAAAGAATGCGCTGCTTGCCTCAATGTTTGCTGAATAGTCATATGGAACAGATCGAACTAGGCATCCTGCGTCGAGAAGAGAGATGGTTGTGCATTAGCATCTTGATGTATATACTCAAACGCCCATCAATTATACGATACCAAACCGTAATACTATTTTTGGTGGATTACTAAAGTTCCTCCAAATCGAAATTGAAGTTTTCAAATAGAAACTGAAAGTTTAGAGCTACCAGATTACCAGTCATATAGCTTATGCAGGATTAACATATCACATTTTGAGATTTGTAATCAAGTCTGTAGCTTGTAGTTAACTTAGAGATTTTTTTCTTCGTCACATAACCTACGTAAACTCAAGATGCACTGATTCAAAATTTTGAATTAGTGACACATAAAGCTGTAAGTTAAATAGTAACACATCTATAGTGTCTTCATTTGAAAAAAAAAATCCAAGTTGAAACTAACTGGAAACAAAACTAACCTTCAAAGAGGACAATAGCCAAGAAAAACACCAACTTTCCTGTGAAAACCTTCATATTTCTTTTATCACTAGACACAATTGATCTGTGTGTCATTACTTCAGAATTCTGTTTATATAGCTCTTCGGAGGAGCAGTATGCTATATTTAGCATTTGCGTTTATGAAGAACTAATTGTAATAAAGAGATAAAAATAGGAGGAAGACAGTTGCACATGTAGGGAGGTGATTAATCCATATTACGTAGTGCCTTAAAAACCAATGCTTGCACTTGTGGTAGTCAGCTTAACCCCCCACCATTTCTATTTCTCGATAGTCAATACATTACACATCAATTAGGGTTGCCCATATATATATATATATATATATATATATATATATATATATATAGGAAGCCTCTTTTCTACACCGGTGTAGTTACACCCTATATCGTATCTCGCAATGTAGGGAGTATCTCGCGAGCGGAGGGTATGTACATGTAGTATACAAGTATTTAAGACCATCTAGGTGGTATGAACAATTTTTCAGAAGTGGTATGTACATTTTTTCGACATACTCCTTTTTATGTGCGTATATAAGTGTATTTACAAAATACGCTAAAAATTATGAACTCCTTTACAAGTTTTCGTGTGGTTCACATTGGAGTATCTTATAATTAGTATACAAATGTACCTAAAGTGATAAAGGAGTATTTTAAGTTTGTTTAGGTGGTATATTAGAGGTGGGTGTAACTACACCGGGTGTAGAAGGTATTTTCTATATATATATATATATATATATATATATATATATATATATATATATATATATATATAGGAAGCCTCTTTTCTACACCGGGTGTAGTTACACCCTATATCGTATCTCGCGTAACGGAGGGTATGTACGTGTAGTATATAAGTATTTAAGACCATCTAGGTGGTATGAACAATTTTTCAGAAGTAGTATGTATATTTTTTCGACATACTCCTTTTTATGCGCATATATAAGGGTATTTACAAAATACACTAAAAACTATGAACTCCTTTACAAGTTTTTCGTGTGGTTCACATTGGAGTATCTTATAATTAGTATACAAATGTACCTAAAGTGATAAAGGAGTATTTCAAATTTGTTTAGGTGGTATATTAGAGGTGGGTGTAACTACACCCGGGTGTAGAAGGTATTTTTCCTATATATATATATAGATATAGGAAGCCTCTTTTCTACACCCGGGTGTAATTACACCCTATATCGTATCTTGCAATGTAGGGAGTATCTCGTGTAACGGAGGGTATGTACGTGTAGTATATAAGTATTTAAGACCATCTAGGTGGTATGAACAATTTTTCAGAAGTGGTATGTACATTTTTTCGACATACTCCTTTTTTTGCGCGTATATAAGGGTATTTACATACTCCTTTACAAGTTTTTCGTGTGGTTCATATTGAAGTATCTTATAATTAGTATACAAATGTACCTAAAGTGATAAAGGAGTATTTCAAATTTGTTTAGGTGGTATATTAGAGATGGGTGTAATTACACCGGTGTAAATGTATTTTGCCCATATATATATATATATATATATATATATATATATATATATATATATATATATATATATAGAGGAAGTCTCTTTTCTACTCTCGGGTGTAATTACACTCTATATTATATCTCACAATATAAGGAGTATCTCGCGTAACGGAGGGTATGTACTTGTAGTATACGAGTATTTAAGACCATCTAGGTAGTATGAATAATTTTTCAGAGGTAGTATGTACATTTTTTGACATACTCCTTTTTATGTGCGTACATAAGGGTATTTATAAAATACGCAAAAAACTATGAACTCCATTACAAGTTTTTCATGTGGTTCATATTGGAGTATCTTATAATTAGTATATGAGTATACCTAAAGTGATAAAGAAGTATTTCAAGTTTATTTAGGTGCTATTTTAGAATTGTTGGTACACTTAGGTGAACTTAATTGATATAGACGTTGTTTGTGCTAAACCAATTTGAATTGAGCTTCCGCATTATATACTTGTGTTTAGCTAAATAGCTCAAATAGATTTTAAAAGAGAGATTTTTAGAAACGACTATCCACCCCCCTCTAGTCGACCTCCTCGATCTTACAAGTGGTATCAGAGCTTGGTCTCTCATCTATTAGGCTTAACCGCCTAGAGATTATAAAGGATGGCAACTAGTGGGATTGTACACATAGATGAACCATCTCTATTTAATGGATTGAATTATGACAATCGGAAAATCCGTATGATATGCTATTTTAAGGCCATGAGCTCAAAAATATGGCAGATTGTAGATGTGGGCTTTTCTTCTCCTAAGGATCCTCTTGCTCCAACAATTGAGGAAGAGAAGTGCTCATATCTCGACACTCAAGCTACTAATGCTCTATTTAGCGCTTTGAGTGTAGAGGTGTTCAACACAATATGCAATCTTGAGAGCACTCATGATATGTAGATTTGGATGCTAATTCTATGATGAATGTATAAATATTGTTTACGGCGTGGATTGTTGTTGTATAGTAATTTTTTTAAATTTATAGTTGGTAACTTCGTAGTGTATGATCGGTAACTTTTACATCAATGGACTATAACTTTTTTTTGTTTAGTACGTGGTAACTTCGAAGTGCATGGTCAGTAACTTGCTGTGATTGGTCTGTAATTTATGACTACCAACTGGGTACTGTAGCTTACGACTAAAATGCTACCAACTTCTAGCCAAAATTAAAACTTCTAATAATTATTCCAAAAGATTCGACCAAGTCTTATCTATTCAATCATTAATAGCAAATCTAGATAAACATAAACAGTTCTATTTCCATAATAAAGAACGGAAGCGATATCAAATAGTTCTAATTATTATTACATTTAATCTGATGAATAATAAAATGATCCAATTAAACTAATCAGCCACTAAGATTATAATGACTGTCTTTATTTCTAATTGAAGGAATAGTGCACGTGCATCTGGTCTAGTCATTCATGTCCCCATGTATGTTGATCTCACATTGGTACCTAAAATAAACAAACAACAACAAGGGTGAGTCCAACGACTCAGCAAGTATAAACTGTAACAAAAACAAGCATGAACATTAACTGTCAAGTTAATCATGTTTCATATGAATTTCATGCTATGCAATATGATCAAAAGTCCTTTCTCATCTCTTCGCATTTTACCGGTAATGCGGAGTGTGCATCCGTCAATGCACACCCATGCCTGTACCGTCGGGTACAGGGACCAATTTTCCACACTCCACAAGTGTGGGGACCTCGACGCTTGATCACCACGTGACCAAGACTTCAACAATTCTCAGCTTGATGCATATATGTGAATGTATCAACAAGATGAACAGGCATTCAACATACTATGCATCAATTTAATCTCAAAATGCTATAATGTAAGCGAACATAAATAGCATTATCAACTCATAACTTTACTAAAATTCACAAGTAAAGCATTCATAACTCAATCATCACTCATATCATCCAAATCATCAAATCACACAGATTAATCATAGCAAAGTTATACTTGCCTCAACCGTGAGACAACGAAGAACGAGCAGAAGGCGAAACCCCCGGAATCCGCTCTCCTCCTGAATAATTAATTAATAATTACTAGCATAACAGTAACGGGTTTCTAGATACAAAATATCAGCAACCCCAATTACCCCAACAATTTATCTCAATTAAAATCCCCAACTCCCCTCGGCTAAATCTGCCCAACCACAGACAGCCGACTTCAAAAATCCATAACTTCCAGTACATAAATCCAAATTAAGCGTTCTCAGACTTTCTGGAAAGATAATTAAATTATATAAATAAACTTAGTTGGGAAGCCTCTCTGATTCTGCCATTTTCTATCCGATCCAATCCCATTTCTAAAACATCAATAGCCACGATGACCTCTCTGGACAGCGCACTAAAACAGCCATACCTTTTGCCCAGATCATCGGAACCCGGACTTCTTGACCTTTATGGAAATCTAAGAAAATTATCTAAAACTTTCCTAACATGAAGAATTTCTGATTCGTCCGATTTCCCGCCTCCCAAAGCGATCTACCGAAAACTGTTCCGAACTTCCCCGATCTGCCGAACAGCCACACTAGAAAAATCATAACTTTCGATACACAAATCGGAATAACTCGTTCTAGCACTCCCTGGAAAGATAATTATGTTCTCTACAATTCTCTAGAAGGAGTCCAGACCTGAATCCCGACGGATCTAACCCAAAACTGCCGATTAACCCAACCTGTCACAGCAGTCCAGAAAACCGACGAAACTCTAACTTGGCTAAATTATCCATCTAGATGGGTTAACCGGGATTACCCTTGAAGACAATATGAAGAATACGACGAGGAGGAAGTACACGCCCGGGATCTCTTCCGCGAACTCCTCTTCTCCTTCCTCCGGATCCAAACGGTGCAGCGACGGATGACGACGACGGCGCACCAGGAAGGAGGAGACGTCGGGGCAGCAATGGCTGGCGGCAGGGGGGGCTGGCGGGGGCGGGCGTGGCAGCGGTGCGGCAGGGGTGGCGCGGCAAGGCGTGGTGCAGCAGGAGGCGGCGGCGAGGCGGGGGGGCGGCGGCTAGGGGGGGCGGTGCACAGGTTAAAGGGTGGCCTCCCTCCCTCTTGGGCCAAGAAAACCCACAGGCCAAGGCCTAGGCCGTGTTTGATTAACTTTTCGAAAACCCTCAAAACTCTTTTAGTTTTCAATCTTTTCCTTCTAGGTCCCTCTCTATTTAATAATCAAACAAACAATTGAATAACAATTAATAACACAATCTGGGGCATTACATTCTACCCCCCTTAAACAGAATTCGACCCCGAATTCTAACTGTAAACACAACAAGAAACTACAACAACCAACTAGCAAAAACACGCACCTGACGTGAGCAACGCCGGGTACTGCTCGCGCATGCGAGACTCCAACTCCCAAGTTGCCTCACCAAGGCCACTCGTTCAACTTACGCACCAAAAACACTTCGAATGGTGCAACTTTAATTCTTGAATGGTGGCTGGTCTTACTCGTTGGTCAACGGTTTTAATGAAACCCACGCCCGGATCTTTCAAGTTCTCCTCGATCACGGGTCGTAAAAAGCTGTGTATCCCACACTAGAACCCAAGGTAGTCCTGGTGATACACAAACCCCTAAAACTTCGCAATTAACGAAAGCGATTAAATACACATCGGGTCATCATTCCCTTTAGTACCAACCCATACAATCTGCACAACACAAGTAACTCTTACTCCAATTCTAAATCGATCTCTTACCTTAACAAGGAGCACCCCCTTTTAAACACGGGCACACCACAGGGCTCAAAGTAAACCCACTCTTTCACAGATAGAATTCAACTGAACATAAAGAATTCTCATCGCAACCACACAACACCAACTCCCCATAAAAAGGGTCAAATCAAAAGAAGAGAAAATGAGGATTCAGCACGAAAACCTCCCCACTTTTAAGTAGATAGTTTGCACATAAGCAACACATATAAGTCAAAGGAGAATCACTCAAGTGTCAAACCCATCCATTATTTTTTTTCCAAACCACACAAGACTTTTGCTATCATCACATAGCTCAAACAAGAATCAATGAGCATTTTACTACCCGAGAATTTGTATATATATTTGCTAGGAATAAGCTTCCTTTTGATCCACAAGATTCCAAATCAGCACACACCACACTGACTCATTTCTCTTAAATTGGCAACATCAACTCTATGCTCAAACCGAGTGCATCTACCACACTTTTGTAGAGAGACTCTATTGCCCTCACAATAACATACTTTAGCCAACTCTTCTACCCACAAGGTTACTTTAATAAATAATTTTCAATGCACCTCATCGTTATTTTCTCCCACAATCACTTCACCACATATCTTAAGGATAATCAACATGAAATTCTCGGCTCACACACTCATTTACTACATCCAAAGGATACTATCAAGGAACATCATAATATTCAGAATCCACTCCTTTCACTATTCTCACGCAACATCATTAGCTTCCAAGGTCCTAGTATGGAACACCAAACCCAAAAGTTCCGTCTCCAGGACTCCTATATATGTACTTCCATATAATTAATACAAAGACTCTTAAATTCGGTGACTAACATCTCCACAATCAACCATGCTCAATCATTAACAACCATATGAAACATATTCAACAATCCTTACTATCCCAATAATTCCCATAGCGGTTGGGCTTCTTCACAATTATAAACTCATTAACTACACCATCATAATCATCCTACTAATCCTTGCAAAGTACCCAATCATGATGCTCCAATAAAATTGATCAAGATTCCCACACTTTCAATGATTCTAACGTTCGACAAAATGAACGTAACACTCATGAACCACAACTAGGTTCTTCTAGTTGCAACAATATAACTAGTTAGCCCCAAGGACAACATCTTCTTTACATCAAATCCTCACCGAGAATTATTCGAAAGAATCAATTTATCACTCCAAGAATCTCAAGCATCTTGATACCCACAATCTCACCCAAACCAATCACAAAACCACACCTACCAGTTGCCATACATATCCTAAAAGGGCTTGCAACCCAAATCGGTTACCCCTTTCTTAGAAGAGACATAAAAAAAAATTTCAGCACATGGGAAAGTGTTATCATCCGCAATAAACACCGAACCAAGGGCAATAGCGATAATCTTGGAAATCACAATATAAAATCACAATTGAAGGCTCATGCCCTTCAAGGAGAGAAATACCCAATATCAACCGATAAAACACAACATTGCTATTTTAAACTCAAGAAACTCTTATGCGGTGAAAATAAGAAGTCAAACACACCTCTAAAAGTTACACTGCTTTGACTCCAACTTCAAACAATCTTTCCGCAATCTTTATTTTAACAAAGAGAACAACTTTCTTCGATTTTGATATCACCTTAACAATTCCAACAAAAAGAATTCAGGACCACAACACATTAATTCTTTAAGAACTAATAAAACCTCTCAACACGACACTTTGCTTTAAAACAATTTCAACTACCACATAAGTCATGAGATCAAAAGATCGCGTATGCAACTATCAAAACTTTTGATTTAAATAGCATCATGGAAGTTATCAAATCTTTTTTTTATCAAATCTTTTTTTTATTAATTAAACATTCAACATTATCATCACAGCCACATGCTGACTATCATACTAATATCAGAATAATATATTCTAAACAAGCATCATCACACTCTCAAATCCTTTCCTAAACTTTTCCAAAAGAAACATAAGAAATTACTTCATCATGTTCTAATACTTAAGTAGGATTGCAACTACTTGGTCTAGGAAACCTTGTGCATAAGCCACACAATAGAACAAAGCTCTTAAACAAGATGGTACTAGAGCAAGATAATCTCACAAATCATGCTAGTACAAATTTCTTACTAGATTTCATATATTCCATTCTTTATTGATGCTCAACTCTAACTTAGCACAAATTGATTGTACTCTATTCACTATTGGTAATAATTGATTATTATTTGGTCATAACAACATTCATGAGCATAGATTCTGTATCCTACTTTACATTCAGAAATTAGAATGGGAATGACTTTAAACTTCAATAATACCAGCTTGTAAGACAAGTTTCTACAAGTTAATACATCAACCTTCATCTATTTCTTTATACGTATTTCAACAATTTAGCATTGTAAAAGATAGATGAAACTAGCACTTTTGCATGCTCATAAAGTATCTAAATAAAAGACATATTAAAGGTTAATATTACCAGGGCAATATTCGAACACCTCCTTACTTAATCATTCCAAATGGTCAGATTAATTACTAAAGACCAAGATCATTCAATTTATCCAACATGATATAAATTCAAACAATTATAACAATCATTCTAATTCTTTTTGCACACTCCTCAATAACTCTATGAATTACTATCATGAGTAGACAAATTCTTAATTATAGTTCTTCTAAAAATTATTACAAGGCAATATCAAATTAAACAACTACACTTCCAAGGATACTGGTAAAAAAAATTATACACTACGCTAACATATCAACTTGATAATTCAAACCTTATGAATTAGTTTATATGATTACCACCTTCCACTTAAGCATAGCAAAACAACAAAAAGGATTTTAACACTCTCTTTCAAAAAGAAGAGGAACAATAAACTTCAACTCTCGAGATAAAGAAATACATAGATCCAAAGCTTTCACATAACAATGAGTTTTGCAACTCAAAATTTGCATTAATAAAAGAAAACACCAAGCGAACCAATGAGCCATGATTCACAACAAGACAAACTCCCACGAAGGAACTAACCTTATAAGTCACAATAAGCACAGGTAGCAAAAGTATCTCATTAGTCCGGAAAGAAACAATATTTGCTTCAAGGAACAGGTAGAGACCAATTGCATACCCTCAACTGCAAGAACCACAAACTCAAAACAAATCCATTAACTGCAATAAACCAAAGATCAGCCGAAATCAACATAAGGATATTAATAACTTTTCTAAGAAACTCACCCGCAACACCTACAATTAAGTTACCTGAGGTAACTACATTGCTACTCCTTATACTACAACCAATGGTATAATCTGGCAATGCCAAGGCAGCACATCACAACATCTACATCATATCATTGACTATTCTCGCTCATAACAGTCATAGGAGCAAATCATAATCATACAAGATTATCAATAAGCATACAAGATTATCTCATAATGTAAATCATCAACACAACATGTCAAAAGCATAAATGCAATGCTTGACCCATCCCATCCTACTGTGCACCAGTGTGTCAATTTAATAATTTAATTACCACGGACCTAAAGCCCGCTATGATACCAACTGTAACATCCCAGCCAAACAATGGCCTAAAATGCTACCAACTTCTAGCCAAAATTAAAACTTCTAATAATTATTCCAAAAGATTCGACCAAGTCTTATCTATTCAATCATTAATAGCAAATCTAGATAAACATAAACAGTTCTATTTCCATAATAAAGAGCAGGCGATATCAAATAGTTCTAATTATTATTACATTTAATCTGATGAATAATAAAATGATCCAATTAAACTAATCAGCCACTAAGATTATAATGACTGTCTTTATTTCTTATTGAAGGAATAGTGCACGTGCATCTAGTCTAGTCATTCATGTCCCCATGTATGTTGATCTCACATTGGTACCTAAAATAAACAAACAACAACAAGGGTGAGTCCAACGACTCAGCAAGTATAAACTATAACAAAAACAAGCATGAACATTAACTGTCAAGTTAATCATGTTTTATATGAATTTCATGCTATTCAATATGATCAAAAGTCCTTTCTCATCTCTTCGCATTTTACCGGTAATGCGGAGTGTGCATCCGTCAATGCACACCCATGCCTGTACCCTCGGGTACAGGGACCAATTTCCCACACTCCACAAGTGTGGGGACCTCGACGCTTGATCACCACGTGACCAAGACTTCAACAATTCTCAGCATGATGCATATATGTGAATGTATCAACAAGATAAACATGCATTCAACATACTATGCATCAATTTAATCTCAAAAATGCTATAATGTAAACAGAACATAAATAGCATTATCAACTCATAACTTTACTAAAATTCACAAGTAAAGCATTCATAACTCAATCATCACTCATATCATCCAAATCATCAAATCACACAGATTAATCATAGCAAAGTTATACTTGCCTCAACCGTGAGACAACGAAGAACGAGCAGAAGGCGAAACCCCCGGAATCCGCTCTCCTCCTGAATAATTAATTAATAATTACTAGCATAACAGTAACGGGTTTCTAGATACAAAATATCAGCAACCCCAATTACCCCAACAATTTATCTCAATTAAAATCCCCAACTCCCCTCGGCCAAATCTGCCCAACCACAGACAGCCGACTTCAAAAATACATAACTTCCAGTACGTAAATCCAAATTAAGCGTTCTCAGACTTTCTGGAAAGATAATTTAATTATATAAATGAACTTAGTTGGGAAGCCTCTCTGATTCTGCTATTTTCTACCCTATCCAATCCCTTTTCTAAAACATCAATAGCCACGACGACCTCTCTGGACAGCGCACTAAAACAGCCATAACTTTCGCCCAGATCATCGGAATCCAGACTTCTTGACCTTTCTGGAAATTTAAGAAAATTATCTAAAACTTTCCTAACATGAAGAATTTCTGATTCGCCCGATTTCCTGTCGCCCAAAGCGATCTACCGAAAACTGTTCCGATCTTCCCCGATCTGCCAAACAACCACACTAGAAAAATCATAACTTTCGATACACAAATCGGAATAACTCGTTCTAGCACTCCCTGGAAAGATAATTACGTCCTCTACAATTCTCTAGAAGGAGTCCAGACCTGAATCCCGACAGATCTAACCCAAAACTGCTGATTAACCCAACCTGTCATAGCAGTCCAGAAAACCGACGAAACTCTAACTTGGCTAAATTATCCATCTAGATGGGTTAACCGGGATTACCCTTGAAGACAATATGAAGAACACGACGAGGAGGAAGTACACCGGGATCTCTTCCATGAACTCCTCTTCTCCTTCCTCCGGATCCAAGCAGTGCAGTGACGGATGACTACGTCGGGCGGCAATGGCTGGCGGCAGGCTGCCGGGCGGCGTGCACAGGCGCGGTGTGTGGTGTGGCAGGGTGGCGCGGCAAGGCGTGGCGCAGCGAGGAGGCGGCGGCTGCAGGGGCGGGGAGGCGGCTAGGCAGGGCGGTGCACAGGTTAAAGGGTGGCCTCCTCCCTCTTGGGCCAAGAAAAACCCACAGGCCAAGGCCTAGGCTCGGGTTTGATTAACTTTTCGAAAACCTCTCAAAACTCTTTTAGTTTTCAATCTTTTCCTTCTAGGTCCCTCTCTCTATTTAATAATCAAACAAACAATTGAATAACAATTAATAACACAATCTGGGGCATTACAAGTCGAAACCGTGATCAAAGCCACGGTCGAAGGAGCAGTCAAAGCGTATATATATATATATACGTATGTATACATACGTATATATACATATGTATATAGGTATATATATATATAGGTATATATATATAGGTATATATATATATATATATATATATATATATATATATATATATATACGTATACGGTTGTGCTAATCAGTGCGTGCGCACATGCTACGCATGGGTCACTGGCGCGCGCATGAACATCCTGATGCGGTTCATGTTTGATGATAACTTTACGTGCATGAGATAGTAACTTTGACATCTGTAAGTCAATCGATGATTATTTTATGTTAAGGAGATAGTAACTTAATAAATTATCGATGATAACTTTATGTTCAGAAGATAGTAACTTGACTTGCATGCATGCATACAGCATAAGAGAGAAGGGAATAAGTGCACTTGACTGGTGATTTTTTATCTTGTTTACAAATTAAAAAATAAAATAACTCTTTCACCAAAAGTCCGATCTACGATCCGTTTGCACAAATGTGTTCAAAATTATGAGCTGAACAAAACAAGATCCATATTGAATATTTTTTGACGTTGTGAAATTCGTGTCATAGAAAGTTACTATCGTGCATGAGTAAAGTTACTGTCAAATATATGTAGAGTTACTGCCAGTTTTATAGTGTTACAACGGACATTAACTCTACATGTGTTTGGCAGTAACTTCACTCACACACGGCAGTACCTTTTCATGCGAGTTATTTGCTATTGACATGCATATTTATCTCTCCTCTCAATGCATGCATATTGGCATTAACTTTACTCACACACGGCAGTACCTTCATGAATTACAGATGATAACTTAATGTGTATACGATAGTAACTTTACCATAATTAATAAATGCTAGTAATTTTCCACGGGGTGGGATGGTGGGGCGGTTGGCTAGTTGGGTCGGTCAGGGTCGCGTGCTTATTCTACACGTAGCTACTGAATAGTGCTTCTATATACGTATATATATATCTATATATACACTTATATATATACATATGTATATACATATGTATATACATATATACATATGTATATACATATATATTAAGTTACTGTCAAACACATGTAGAGTTACTACTAGTTGTGTAGTGTTACAACTACTACTAGTTGTGTAGTGTTACAACTGACAGTAATTCTACATGTATTTGGTAGTACCTTTACTCGTACATGGCAGTAACTTTCGACGCGCATTTTACAAATGAAGAATGCACAAAGGTTGCCTTGTAGCTGTTGGTGGCACTGTAAAAAAAGAATTACATACATAGGTATAGTCTTTTCGAGATGCATTATTACGAAGTGTGATATAGTATCCTTGTATTATAGCGGGTACCGAAAATTGCTTCATGTATTGTAGTGTGGCGTTTGATTCCTTGTTCTTCGTCCCCCAACAACATAGGCGTTGAATGACATACGTGATTACAAAAAAGTTATCTTCAGCCATTGCACACGAAGAGAAGACTACAATAGAGTTATGTATGGAGAAAATGGACATACTTGCTGAGTGTTTGTTGCACAAGGGTGAAGTCATGGTTATTCTTGTAATATCCTGAACGTCGTTACGGCGTAAGTTTTTAAACAATCGCGGAATCGCCGGTTTTTCGGTAAATCGCAGGAAGAAAAAAATATGAATTGTAGAATATTGTAAAATAAATTAAATTAATTAAAACAATTAATTTGCATATTTTAGGCTGTCCGGAGTGGTGGGCCATCCGCTTTGGGCCAGCCAGCCCAAATGGGCGCCCGTACCCCATCCCAAACCCTAGCACCCCCTTTATAAACTCCCTCCCTTAGCCTCTCCCCTGTTTCCACCCCACGGCCGCCACACCCCCCTCCTCTTGCACCTCCCCCTCCCCACATGACTGCTGTCCATTGATGCAAAGGAGGAAAAAGAAGGAAGAAGAGGAAAGGGAAGAAAAGGAAGGAGAAGGAAGGAGAAGAAGAGGAGGAGGAGAAAAGAGGGGTGATCCTTCACCTAGACAATTTTTTCTCAGCCCAAACCCTTTGTTTTTCAGATTACTTAGGGTTTTTGGCACGGATTTTGATGGTAGTTAATAGATTAATTGCCCGATTAGAGATTAGTTGTTGTCCGCCTGTAGATTGAATCGTGCAGCGCGTCTGTTTGCGCGGTTTTGACCTCATAAATGATTTTTCCTACGGACTCTCCCAAAATAAAAGTTGTAGATGACTTCTAGGCTCGTCTCCTGTATTTTTTTCGGAATTTTTGGCCGTGGGATCTGGGCGATACAGGGTTGGTAATACTGATGTTCGTCAGGCGAGCAGATTGGTACAAACCGACGGTAATCCGTGAATTTGAGGTAGTAAATGATTTTTATGCTCATGTCCGTAATTGCGAAAGTTGTAGAGAATCTAGTAATCTAGCTTCTGTAGAAATTTAAGAATTTTTGGACCCCTGTAGTGTTGCTGGGACGCAATTGAACAGTGTTGTCCAATCTGCCAGAACAGAGTTCTTCCTCTGTTTTAGGCATTAAATTACCCCTAGTTGTGGTCAAAATAAAAATATGTGTTCTACTTGAAAAATGTAGAATTTTAAGTAATGGTTCCATAGAGGTATCATTTGCTGTATTTGGATCATTATTTTTAAAGATATGAAAATGTGAAGCAGCGTTGCTGCAGAGGGTAATTTGCTGAATTGTTGAGCGGAGAGGAGTTTGTGCGGGTTCGGGGTTCTAGCGACGTCTTTATTTAATTTAGTCGTGTTTGTTTGCTGTGGCTGTGTGCTGAGAGTTGTCTTTTGGACAGGTTGTTTTGCCCCTGAGCCCTCTTGATTTTACTTCGCATCATCGGATTGAGGCAAGTGAACGTAGCGGTGGTTGCTACCGTTTAACTTGTTATTCTTTCTACTTGCAATTTACATTATTATCGTAATTTGATACATTATGTCATGATTGCATGATATTTTAATTGTGGAGATGGTAGCAAGTATTGATCAATTGCTATGTTGATATTTTGTTAGTAGACATGTGAAATTCTTGCTTAATGTTATAATGTGGAACATGAAATTAATATGTGGTGGATGTGAATATGTTGAGAGCATGATAATGCTCCTTATGGATGAATTAATGTGATTTTTGAATTATCATATCATTCATGTCATATCATGTCATTTGCATATGTGGATGTCGCCGCACCTAGCCGCGACTGTACCGGTACAACATCGTATATTGCCGTAATATGATGCACCTCTTATTCCGCGGGATGCATCGTATATTGCCGTAATACGATGAACTACAATTCCTGTGCTGGAAAGAGTGATGTGGAGCATAATTTGAAAGCATTCATATGCATTGCATTATGGAAAGATCATTTGCATACATATGCAATATATTGTGGAGAAGTTATTTTGTGGAATATTCAGCTTCATAGTTGTAATGTGGAATTGGCTCATGTGTGCTATTTGTGGTATGAGGATTGTGGATGTGGTCGTGGAATGGGGTTCGTCCCTTGTGTATGGTAAGGGTTATGATTGTGGCATAAGATTCTTTCCTCATGTAGTAATTGTTGATAGCAATTGTGGATATGAGAATTACTAAAGTAGTGAGATGATCATTTCATATGTTTTATTGTCTTTGGTGGTGATAGTTGTTGATGTTTTAAAGTAATCAAACAAGATTTATTTGCTAATGTTTTACCGTTATTGATGGTAATTTGAGGTTATGGATATAAACATTGTGAATTGTGGAAGATTAAATGTTGACGACTAATCTATTGTGGTTTGTGGAAGATTAAATGTTTCTATTGCATTTAATTGTGGATAAAATGATTTAATTGTGGATAAAATGATGTATAAATGTTTGTAGTTTGAATAGCCTGTTAAACAGTTTGCTTGCTGATATTTTATCTCACCCTTGTTTCCCCCTCCCTGCAGGTAGACTTTGAGCATGCATGGGAAGGGTAGAGCGGCACCACACTGATGCACGTGAATCATATTTCTATACTGTAATAAAACATGCTATGCAATATGACCAAAAATCATATTATCTCAGCAAATATAATAAGCAGTAACAAGAACAATGCGGAGTGTGCATCCGTCAATGCACACCCATGCCTGTACCATCTGGTACAGGGACCAATTGCCCATACTCCACAAGTATGGGGACCTTTAGCCCGTCATAACATCGACATGACGGGGACCTCGGCGCTTGGTCATCTCGTGACCAAGACTTCAATATATCGGCATGATGCATATATGTGAATGTCTCAATAAAATAAAAATTGCATTCACCATATCCATGCATCATAAATTCTCATAATCACTTTCAAATGCAATCGACCATAAACGATATCAACATATCATTATCATATCATGAACACATACACTCACAATTTAGATCAAATATCATCCATGCATCAAACATCAACAATTCATCAAACATCAATAATCCACACCATCAATCATAAACCATCATTATACTTGCCTTAACCACGCGAAACGGAGGATGAGTAGAAGGTGCAACCCGAATCCGTCCTCCTCCTGAATAATAATTATAATATTTGCTAAGACAACAGTAGTGTGTCTTTAGATAAAAATAACAACACTCTTAAACTAACCCAACATATTTAACTTGACCCAAACTCAAATCTTCCCTCGGCCAACCCCTGACTTCTACAGACAGTCACCTTGAAAACTTCATAACTTTTGATACAAAGGTTCAAATGAGGCGTTCTCAGATTCTATGGAAAGATAATTAAATTATCTAACTAAACCTATTTGGGAGCCTTCCAGATTCGGCCATCTTCTACCCGATCCAACCAGTTTTCCTCAATCTGTATTTATCTCGGGACAGCGCACTACAAATGCCGTAACTTCCACCACAAAAATCGGAATTTGGACTTCTTGACCTTTCTGGAAAGCTAAGAAAATTATATACAACTTTCCTAATATGAAGATCCTCTGATTCGCCCGTTTACAAATTTCTAAAATCGATCTACCGAAACCCGTCGGGAAACCCTCCGAGATGCAAAACAGTCAACTTAGAAAAATCATAACTTTTGCTACGCAACTCGGAATCACGCGTTCTAGGACTTCATGGAAAGATAATTTCGTCCTCTACAATTCTCTAGGAGGGGTCCAGACCTGAATCCCACGGATCTAACCCAAAACTGCCGTCTACCACATTCTGTCCTAGCAGTCCAGACTGACGAAAATTGCTATCAAGATCAAAGAATATTATTCTAATGGGAAACAAGGATTACCCTTGACGAATGGATGAAGAACACGAAGATCTCCTCCCAAATTTCACCTCTTCTCTTTTTCCTCTTTTCCTTCTATTCTTCCCTTCCTCGGATCCAATCGTCGTGCTGCGCTTGATCTTCTTTCTCCGCTCAATCGGTAGCACCGGAATCTTCTTCACCAACAATGGAGGAGAGGGAGGGGGCGCTGCTGGAGGAGGGCGCAATGAGGGAGGGTGGCGGCTGCCCCAAGGCAAGGGAGGCGCAAGGGGAGGGTGGGAGCAGCTAGGGTTGGGGGAGGGTGGGAGCCCTCCCTCGTGGTCGAATTCCACAGGCCAAAGCCCAGCCCAGTTGCCGTAAATTTTCAGAAATCCCCCACTAAAACTATTATTTAATTCTTTTCTAAAGGTCCCTCCTCCAATTAATAAACTATCTCTCGAATCGTTTTCGGGGTATTACAGTATGTGACTTATTCATGAGACTCTTAATGCCAAAATGTTGCTATTTCTAAATGATCCCTGATTATATTTCATATGAGGAACAAATATGATTCAAAGATCAGCATATGTATTGATTGATGATCATGTCTCATGAATCATGGTATGGAGATACCAAATTAATAATATGGACATGTGTTAGTGAACATATGTTGGATAGACCCACCATGAGACACTGCAGAGATTCCATGTGTCATCAGTTGGTCTCAAGTAGTGTTTATGTGGAATCCTTAGACTTGAGATCATCATGGTTCCCAGCATGCGTAGTAGCTACTTTGGGACTACTAAACACTACTCCGTGGCGGGTAGTCATAAAAGTAGTCTTTGGGTTTGCCATGAAACATGTAGTGGGATGTGAATGATCAAGATAGAATTTGCCCTCCTTATGGGAGAGATATCTGGGCCCCTCAATGTAATGGATTATGAAAGTGCATGGCCATGCCAAGGTGATTGAGGAGTCAATCACGAGTTTATAATCCATCACGGAATCGAGAGAGTGATTGAGCTATTAAGAGGATGACACATATCTCGCCTTGAGCTTAATCTATATCGTGAGGCAAAGGGATTAGTACATGAGAACATTACAGGTTCAGCCGATATGATCTTTACGTATACTTTGGGGTTAATATGTCTTACTAGAGGCCGCTATTAACACGGTGACCGGAAAGGTGTTTCGGTCGCGACCAAGTATACGTGAACCTCTGGTCGCACACTTAACGGGTTGGAACACTAATTCGAATGTGATTCGGATATGGGCTCAATTCGGATAGAGATCCGGATAGACTCCTATTGGGCCTCGGTCCACGAGGCCCAAGTGAGGAGGTCTATATATGGAGGCGAGGGGTGAGGCATCCGATAATCCCGAGCTAAACCCCCGCCGCCACCTCCGAGCCAAACCCTAGGCGCTCGCGAGTCTTTGGTACACTCGCGATCGGCGTCCGATCCGGGCGTGTGGATACGGTGAGGCGCGCTCGTTGCGGCGTTGATCGGCATCAACAACCTCTGATTGGATCGCTCGTGGTGTGGTTGATCGCGTGGAGGAGACGATCGGTTCGGGACGATCGACTACTTCCACTACTACCTCGACGCGTGGTTGGATCGGCTTCTCCAACTCTTCTTCATTGCTGCTGCGCGTCTAGTGGTAACGATCCATGATCCCTCCTTAAGCATGATGTTCTTGTGTGCGCGGTAGAAAAGTTTTGTTTTTTGCTATCGTAGCCTTCGCGCAATCCATTAGTGGTATCGAGCCATCTTGCTTAGTTTGCGATCTGGATCAGCGCATATGTTGATATGCGGTTGTAATAGATTGGATCTATTACGGACTAGATCAATCGGTCATAAGGGGTTGGAATATGTATGAGTTGATAGCATCATGTGGCCAAAAGATTAGTTCGTGCTCCTTCTTTGATGTACGCTGCGACTTGCCCCTACCTATTTGGTAACACCATCGGGGCTAATGCGCGCGGTCGATGGATTGAGCCAACAGATCGAGGTCTTGTGTTGCGGTCTCCTCAAGCATACCGATCGCGATGATTGATGTGATTGATCTAATGAAAATTGAGACATTTTGAATGGCTCGGATTTGGGTTGATTTGATCGGCCCGATGAGATTTTCATAGCGATTTCATAGATGCGATCTATGTAATTCTGTGAGGTTTAAAGGCGCCACGAAACCCATGGGGACCGCCATTGGGTACACGCATAGATTGTTATAGAAACACATTCATGTCAGGGCGGTAGAATACGTTCTACGCTTAACTTGTTTTTGCGGGGAATGATGTGAATGGTATGGCATAGATGCATATGTGATGCATGTGTGTTTTGGCGGACTGTGTGTCGTATTAATCACAGTAGGGTTGAGGTTGTTCTTTAATTGTATAACGACTGCGTGTCGACTTGTGATGCTTGAGCTCCTCATGTAATTCATTTGCTACCTATTAGTTGTAATAGTTTAGTTCTTTGCTATGGAGGCTTCAAGCATGATGACAAAGAGGACAAGAAGTGTGGCGAAGAATATCACCGTGGAACCATGGCGATGGCGACCACTACGATACAAAATGCCATACCATTCACAGTATAATGTGATTATATGCATGTGATGTTTATTTCTTGTCATACTATTCTTTCATGCCATACCAACTAAGGGTTAGTTTTTCATGATAGAATAGCTTCTCTCAAGAAAAATTAAGAATTTGTTTTGATGCCCTTCCAATTCTTTGCGCCTATAAGAATCATGATCATTGTTTGGTAGGTGCCTTAAGCGAGTACCATCAACTATCTTGATCCAATAGGGTGGATATCGGACATCCACATGCATAGTATTGGTTTACTTAACAAGGTTATCAAAACAGTTTTGGACCTTAGGGCATAGGTTGGGGCCGGGACATATTGATGTCACCCAACAAGCAAGAGTCACATATGGATGTGATTAGCAAGGTGTTGCTTACCCATGTCACTAGTCTTCTAGCCGTGATGCCAAAGCTCACTAGGAACTAATGAAATGAGGATCTTGACCCACTATGTAACTTAGAGGAGTTTTGTTGCAAAACACATAGTGGGAGTCTTTTGTTAAATAGTTTAATAAAAGATGAACATAAACATAGTGCTAAACTTTGCGTATTCTTTGTTGTAGATCATGTCACTAATGCGCATCCAGTTCTTTTAATTTGCGATCTATTCTTGAGAAAGAAAAACTCAATGGAACGAACTTTTGGATTGGTATCGCAACACGAGAATTGTTCTCAAGCAAGGCGCAAGGAGCATGTCCTTGAGTCTCCTTATCCCGATGACTTGCACGATAATGCTACCGTGGTGCACGGAAAGCTTATGAGAAGCAAACGAATGATTACCTTGATGTGAGTGTCTCATGCTTGCCACAATGTCCTCTCGAGCTTGAAGCAATATGAGAACACAGATGCCTACAATATTATTGTGGAGTTGCGTGGTATGTTTGAGAACCAAGCAAGGGTGAGAGGTTCAACACTTCAAAGTCCTTGTTTGCGTGCGAGCTTGCGAAGGGAATCCGTCGACCCTCATGTGATTAAGATGATTGGCTACATTGAGAGTCCGAAAGCTTGGTTTTCCCCTTAGCCAAGAGTTGGCTCTTGATGTGATTCTTGATCGCTCCCTCGAGCTTTGAGCCATTCATTCGAACTATCACATGAACAACATGGACAAGACCTTGGGTGAGTTGCATGGGATGCTAAAATCACCGAGGAAAGCATTAAGAAAAGCGACCATCATGTGATGATGATGCAGAAAGGCAAGGCAAGCCCTATGTAAAGAAAGCGCGGTCAAAAGAAAGTTAGCTCTGATGAGATCGCGAGCGGTTCTAAGGCCAAGCAAGTCAAGAAGGGCCTGCGCTCGATGCGATTGCTACTATCGTAAGCAATCGGGACATTGGAAAAGAAGCGCCCAAAGTACTTGGAGGATCTTGAGAAAAAGAAGGAAGTCGACTTCCGCTCCGGTATAAATGTTATAGAAATCAATCTTGCTACTTCATCTACGATTCTTGGGTATTTGATACGGATCGGTTGCTCACATTTGCAAATCGTTGCGGGGACTAAGAAGAAGTAGAAGTTTGAGGAGGAGCGAAGTGGATCTTCGCGTTGGCAATGGAGCAAAAGTTGTTTGCGGTGGTGTTGGCACCATGCCATTGTCTTTACCTTGAGGATTAGTTTTGGAATTGAATAATTGTTATTGTGTTCCATCTCTTTCCAAGAACATTATTTCGCTTCATGTTTACAAGCGAAGGTTATGACTTTAGATCCGTGAACAACGGTTGTTCTCTTTATTTCAAAGATATGTTCTATTGTCATACTCCATTGGTGAATGGGTTATATGTTCTTACTCTTGAAGAGTCATCGGTCTATAACATTAATACAAAGAGGCAACGATCAAATGATTTGAATCCACGTTTATTTGGCACTGTCGCTAGGTCACATAAATGAGAAAGCATGGAGAAGCTCCATAGAGATGGTATTCGCACTCATTTGATTTTGAATCATTTGAGACATGCGAATCTTGTTTACTTGGCAAGATGACAAAAGCACCTTTCACCGGTCAAGGTGAGCGGGCAAGTGACTTATTGGCACTCGTACATTCGATGTATGTGGACCAATGAGCTCAACGACCGAGGTGGTTTTCGATACTTCATAACTTTATCGATGACTTTAGTAGATATGGATATATCTACCGATGAAGCATAAGTCGAATCCTTTGAAAAGTTCAAAGAATTCCAAAATGAAGTGCAAAATCATTTAGGCAAGACAATCAAGTTTCTACGATCGATCGTGGAGGCGAGTATTTGAGCCATGAGTTTGGTAATCATCGAAGGATTGTGGAATTGTTCCACAATTGACTCGCCTTGGAACACCTCAATGGAATGGGGTATCGAGCGAGAAATCGCACCTTATTAGATATGGTGCGCTCCATGATGAGCCACGTGATCTTCCGTTGTCTTTTTGGGGTACGCTCTTGAAGCAGACCGCTTTCACACTAAATGAGTTCCATCAAAATCGGTAGAAAAGACACCATATGAGATGTGGACGGGACAACGTCCTAGCTTGTCTTTTCTTAAGATTTGGGGATGTGAGACTTATGTAAAGCGTTTGCAATCGATAAGCTCGGTCCTAAATCGATAAATGCTTCTTTATCGGGTATCCTAAGGAAGCGAAGGATATTACTTCTATAATCAAGAAGAAGGCAAAGTGTTTGTCGCTGGCATGGTGTCTTCTTAGAGAAAGAGTTTCTCTCAAGAAGGGATAGTGGGAGCATGGTGCAACTTGAAGAAATTAGAAACACACAGCGTTTCAGCTCCTCTGAACCACAACAGGATGAACAAGCTGTTGAAGAACTGTTGTGGACACACCGCACCACGTAGGTCGAGAGGTCACGTCGTGCACCTGAGAGGTACATGTTCTTGACTACTCAACAACGGGACATATTGTTGTTAGACAACGATGAGCCTAAGACCTATGAAGAAGCGATGGTGGGACCAGACTCTGAGAAATGGCTTGAAGCCATGAGACCCGAAATTGAATCCATGCACAGTAATCAAGTTTGGAACTTGGTTGATCCACGATGGTGTTAAAACCATTGAGTGCAAATGGGTTTTCAAGAAAAGATAGACATAGATGGAAATGTTCACATCTATAAAGCGCGATTGGTGGCCAAAGGTTTCAAACAAATTCAAGGTGTTGATTATGATGAAACTTTTTCGCCGTCGCAATGCTAAAGTCTATTCGGATCATTCTAGCGATTGTCGCTTATTTCGACTATGAAATATGGCAAATGGATGTCAAAACAGCTTTCCTTAATGGAAATCTGAGTGAGGATGTGTACATGACACAGCCCACAGGTTTTGTCGATCCGCAATCAGCTAGAAAGATATGCAAGCTGCAAAGATCCATTTATGGATTAAGCGAGCATCTCGGAGTTGGAACATTCGTTTTGATGAAGTAATCAAAGGGTTTGGTTTCATCAAGAACGAAGAAGAGCCTTGTGTTTACAAAAAGGCTAGTGGGAGCGCACTCGTGTTTCTGGTCTTATATGTGGATGACATATTATTGATCGGAAATGACATTCCTATGCTCGAATCTATTAAGTCTTCATTGAAAAATAGTTTCTCTATGAAAGACTTAGGAGGCGGCATATATTCTGGGCATCAAGATCTATAGAGATAGATCAAAAGGTGATTGGATTAAGCCAAGATACGTACATTGACAAGGTGTTGAAAAGGTTCAACATGCGGATTCAAGAAAGGCTTCCTACCTATGTCACATGGTATAAATCTTAGCAAGAATCGGTGTCCTAGTACACCTGATGAGCGGGATAAAATGAATGCGATTCCATATGCTTCAGCTATTGGATCCATCATGTATGCTATGCTTTGCACACGTCCAGATGTCTCGTATGCTTTAAGTGCTACAAGTAGATACCAGTCAGATCCAGGTGAAAGTCACTGGATTACCGTAAAGAACATCTTGAAGTACTTGAGAAGAACTAAAGATGTGTTCCTCATCTATGGGGGTGAGGAAGAGCTCGTTGTAAATGGTTACACCGATGCTAGCTTCAAACCGACAAAGATGATTTTAGATCATAATCTGGATTTGTGTTACTTTGAATGGCGGTGCGGTGAGTGGAAGAGTTCCAAGCAGAGACAGATTCTTGATTCTACAATGAAGCCGAGTACATAGCGGCTTCGAAGTCGCTAAAGAGGTCATTTGGATCAAGAAATTTGTTTCGAGCTTGGTGTGATGGCTAGTGCCTCGGTCCAATGGACCTCATTGTGACAACGGTGGAGCCATTCATAAGCCAAGGAGCCTAGATCGCACTGTAAGTCCAAGCACATTCTCTGCGATTTCATCTCATCCGCGAGATTGTGGAGAGAGGCGATGTTAAGATATGCAAAGTACACAGTTTGAACATTGCGGATCCGTTGACAAAGCGCTTCCCCACCAAAGCATGAGGCTCACACTAGGGCAATGGGTATTAGATACCTACATGGTTGACTCTAGTGCAAGTGGGAGATCATTGGTGATATGCCCTAGAGGCAACATGGAGATGTTGAATATATCACATACTATGTTTATGATACATTGCTTTGTTCCTTGAAATAGACATTATCATTATTGATCAATGAGTATGTGACTTATTCATGAGACTCTTAATGCCAAAATGTTGCTATTTCTAAATGATCCCCGATTATATTTCATATGAGGAACAAATATGATTCAAAGATCGACATATGTATTGATTGATGATCATGTCTCATGGATCATGGTATGGAGATACCAAATCAATAATATGGACATGTGTTAGTGAACATATGTTGGATAGACCCGCCATGAGACACCGCAGAGATTCCATGTGTCATCGGTTGGTCTCAAGTAGTGTTTATGTGGAATCCTTAGACTTGAGATCATCATGGTTCCCAACATGCGTAGTAGCTTACTTTGGGACTACTAAACACTACTCCGTGGCGGGTAGTCATAAAAGTAGTCTTTGGGTTTGCCATGAAACATGTAGTGGGATGTGAATGATCAAGATAGAATTTGCCCCTCCTTATGGGAGAGATATCTCGGGCCCCTCGATGTAATGGATTATGAAAGTGCATGGCCATGCCAAGGTGATTGAGGAGTCAATCACGAGTTTATAATCCATCACGGAATCGAGAGAGTGATTGAGCTATTAAGAGGATGACACGGTCTCGCCTTGAGCTTAATCTATATCGTGAGGCAAAGGGATTAGTACATGAGAACATTACGAGTTCGGTAGATATGATCTTTACGTATACTTTGGGGTTAATATGTCTTACTAGAGGCCGCTATTAACACGGTGACCGGAAAGGTGTTTACGGTCGCGACCAAGTATACGTGAACCTCTGTGGTCGCACACTTAACGGGTTGGAACACTAATTCGAATGTGATTCGGATATGGGCTCAATTCGGATAGAGATCCGGATAGACTCCTATTGGGCCTCGGTCCACGAGGCCCAAGTGAGGAGGTCTATATATAGGCGAGGGGTGAGGAACGATCGATAATCCCGAGCTAAACCCCGCCGCCACCTCACGAGCCAAACCCTAGCCGCTCATGAGTCTTTGGTACACTCGCGATCGGCTGCCCGATCCGGACGTGTGGATACGGTGGAGGGCGCTCGTTGCGGCGTTGATCGGCATCAACAACCTCTGATTGGATACGCTCGTGGTGCGGTTGATCGCGTGGAGAGCGATCGGTTCGGGACGATCGACTACTTCCACTCTTGCCTCGACGCGTGGTTGGATCGGCTTCTCCAACTCTTCTTCATTTGCTGCTGGCGTCTAGTGGTAACGATCCATGATCCCTCCTTAAGCATGATGTTCTTGTGTGCGCGGTAGAAAAGTTTTCTTTTCTGCTATCGTAGCCTTCGCGCAATCCATTAGTTTATGCTCCCGCTTATACTATCTTGTTTAAATTTGTTACCAGTTTAAATTATCTTGTAAATTGGCTAGTTGTAGAGTAGTTTTAGTAGCATCCCATGGTAATGTGGGTCCTGGGGTGTTATAGTTGGTATCAGAGCGGGCTTTAGGTCCGTGGTAATTAAATTATTAAATTGACACACTGGTGCACAGTAGGATGGGATGGGTCAAGCATTGCATTTATGCTTTTGACATGTTATATTGATGATTACATTATGAGATGGTCAACAATTGCTGGCGCGGCTCAGGTTGGACGAGAGACGAAGGAGGGGTTGCTGGCCAAAATATCTCGGCGGCAAGGAAGTTGCGGTCGAGTTGTGTCTTGCCAGCCAAGAAGAGGTGTCAGGGGAGGACAGAGGAAACGCGAGAAGGCGCGAGAGAGCGAGAGAGAGTTCGGGCGATGGCAAACAGAGGCGGCGGTGGAAAATATCAGATGGTGAACAGTGACGGCGAAAAATTGGATTGACTGGGTGATTTGGCAGGGTATTAGGGCGCAAATGAGCTGGGATTTGAGCTAATTTGGGCAAGGAAACAAGAGAAAATAAATTTAAAAGAAAATTTTAAATTTCTTGAAAATTTCGGTCTGTTTCAACCTTCCCCCTTAAAAAGAATCTCGTCCTCGAGATTCGGGGAACAGTTGGAAATTTCGCTGCACATCCAATTATTTCTCCCAAGCTGTTTTATCCATGTATTATCCTGCCATTGGATTTTATGAAGCCTGACATTCCTGTTTCTTAACTGGCTCTTTGTCATGTCCAGGTTAATATGTCCAAGGTGAATTTTCTGCTATTTTCAGGTTTTGAACGACTTAGGACTTTTTGTGCGGTACTCCTTTTTCCAACAAAGGTTGAGAAACAAACACATAACTTCATAGTCAATTTAAAGCGGTGAGGGTTTGGATGAACGTACCCATGATGACATCGGTACCTCCTGTTGTTGTTGTGTTTGAGATATGGTTTATTTTTCCTTGAAGTGTCCTTGGTCTTCTTGCTAAATAGCCTTTTGATGCTCGATGGGTGATGCATGTGTAACTAATTGAGCTTGATTTCTAACTTGCATTTTTGCCACTTCAGATGGCAATCTTTGCCTTGGACATTGATCTCTATGATGACCTAATTGTTCGCAGTGGTGACACATATCATCTTGTGTGGGCAATTTACCGATAGTGACTTCCTCATAAGTATAACACCGTACTGATGTGGACTGAGAAGCATTATGTTGCGATCCCGGTATGGCAATATACTGAGGTCTTGGTGCGGTGGTTACTTGTTGATTTCGTTGTTGTCGGGTTTGTGGTGATATTACCATTCTCCTTCTGGGTGCTTTTGATAATGTTTCTCATTCTTTCTTTCTTTTTCGGACATCCCTTAACTCATTCCTTGCTTCTTCAGATGTAATTAATTTATTTACCATATTGGATAAATCCTTAAAGTCCATTGCTGAGATGTGATGTTTTAAGGATTTTTGCAGTCCTTATTTAAATTGCTCCATTTCTTTGCTTCATTTTTGACATCATCTGGGGCATACCGAGCAAGTTGGTTAAATTGGTGAAGGTACTCCATCACTGTTCGTCTTCCTTGCTTGAGTGCGAGAAATTCGCGTCGCTTTGCTTCTACAATTCCAATGGGAACATGGGCTTGATGAAATGATTCTTTAAATTCTTCCCATGATATTTCTTGATTTTCATGCATGACTTGGTAGTTCATCCACCATGCAGCGGCTGGTCCTTGCAATTGATGTGAGGCATACAAAGTCTTTTCCTTTTCTGTACATTGCACAGTATTCAACTTCCTTTCAATGTCTTTGATCCAATCATCAGCTACTATTGGGTCTGGAGAGGATGAGAAAACCGGCGGTCTTGTCTTCAGAAAGTCTGACCACTTAGACGTGATTTGTGTTCCTCCATGATTGTTAATAAATCCTGATGTGGTTCTTGTCGTTGCTTCGGTCGTTGCTGCTCCTTGCATTGTTGTCTGTTCTAAAACTTTGTCTAGTAGCTCCATCATTGTCTTTTGATTCTGTTCTGCATGGGATCGGTTTTGTTCCACCATTGCTAGAATATCTGCCAAACTGGTCTATGGGGTATGGGTCTGCCTTGTTTTCGCCTGCGCCACTCGATTAACTTCCTCGCTTGTGGGCTACCTTGGCCATGAGATCCATTTCCGGCCATCTTAACTGCTTGGGTTTTGGAGTTGGTTCTGTAGCGATTTTTAATAAGATCAGATAGATGAGTAAGGATTTCAAATCAAAGATGAGAGTAGATTGAACAAGATGAGTTGAGACAAATTAAGGCAGATAAGAGTTTTGAGGGAGGCAAGATGATGGGAACGGGGTCCCGATCTTCCAACAGGTTCTGGATAAATTCGATTTGGTGGAGTCGCGACACAAATCGATCCGGCTTCGAACAACACGTCCGAACCCCGCAATCGCAGCACCCGTCTCCTCGGGTTATCAACCGTGCGCTGCCGGTTGACCTTGCCAAGAAGGCTAATCCTCGCTGCGAATCGAAGAACACAAGCAAGAACAAGGAAGAACACAACCAAATTGCAGATATATTGATGAAGCACTCGAAAATTGGGGTCTCACAAACCGATGACGGCGAAACTGTTCAAAGACAGAATTAATCTAAGCAAAACCCAACCCTAATGGTGGGGGTGGCGGCTGTATATAAAGGAGTAAGGGGCGTGCAAAACCCCTGGACGCGTCCTTAATGGACTCCAACACGATACAAAGCCAAGCGGCCCAAAAGGCGGTGTCGCAGCACCCTGACAGATTCTGGACGTCCACTTGTTTCGACGATTCCGTTGACTCAGAAGGAATTTTGATATGAGACCAGAGCCATTGGAAATTTTATCTTCTCAGCTTTCCATACATATGTGGAACGTCCAAAACGGAGTCCGGATGCGATCTGGGCGTCCGTTTTAGTGCGACCTGGTCCTGGACTCCGAATTGGATTGAAGTCGGCTTGAGTTGGACATCCAACATGATTCGACCACCCTTGCTGGACTCGTGCGCCTCGTAGCCCTTCTCCAAGTACTTCTTGATCCTCTCCATGGTTCCTAATCATAATTAAATCATTAGGTAGTAATCGATTCTCAAATGAACAAAAGAAGTACTTAGGAACGAGCTCACATGTAAATTCAATTGTCGGCGCGAGCTCTAGTGATTGGTCCTTGAATATCAAGTGGAGGAGTGTTGTGTATATCCGAAGAAGTGATGTCCTCATCATCCTCCCCCTCTTGAAGCGGAGTTGTCCTCAACTCAGTCTCATCTTCTTCTCCCAAGCATGGCTTCAAATCTGAAATGTTAAAGGTGGGACTAACCCCAAACTCGGGAGGTAACTCAAGTTTATATGCATTATCATTTATCTTCTCAACTATCTTAAAAGGATCAGCAGCTCTAGGCATCAATTTTGACTTTCTTAACTCAGAAATCTATCCTTTCATAAGTGCAACCAAACAAAATCGCCGGTTCAAGTTTAACTTCCTTTCTACCTTTACTACCAAGTAATCCTATATTTTCATTCATCTTGTCAATGTTTGCCTTAGTAGTCTCATGCATTTTGAGAATAAAATCAGCACGCTCCTTAGCATCATTATGAACTCTCTCACTAGTAGGCAAAGGTAAAATATCAATAGGGGCACGGGGATTGAATCCATACACTACCTGAAAAGGACTTACCTTGGTGGTAGAGTGTTCCGCTCGATTATATGCGAACTCAACATGCGGCAAACACTCTTCCCATAGCTTCAAATTGTTCTTCAAAATAGCTCTCAACATGGTAGACAATGTGCGGTTCACCACCTCGGTTTGGCCATCGGTTTGTGGGTGACATATGGTAGAGAACAACAACTTTGTACCCAACTTGTTCCATAGAGTACGCCAAAAGTGACTCAAGAACTTGGCATCACGATCGAAACAATAGTAGAAGGCATACCATGCAAACGAACTATCTCTTTGAAAAGAGGTCAGCAATATGAACGGCATCATCGGTTTTATGACATGGGATAAAGTGAGCCATCTTAGAAAACGATCCACAACAACAAAATGTTATCCCTCCCCTCTTAGTCCCGGGCAACCCTAAAACAAAGTCCATAGAAATATCGCTTACGGAATAGAAGGAACAGGGAGTGGCATATATAAACCATGTGGATTCAAGCGAGACTTAGCTTTTTGACATGTAGTGCAGCAAGCCACAAACCGCTCAACATCTCGCCTCATCTTTGGCCAAAAGAAATGTGTGGTCGAACGTCCTCCGTCTTCTTAGCACCAAATGACCCATCAAACCGCCTCCATGCGCCTCCTGCAACAACAAAAGACGAACGGATCCAAGCTGGAATGCATAGGCGGTTAGCTCTAAACAAAACCCATCATTAATCACGAATTTATTCCATGCTTGTCCCTCTTTACAATGCAACAACACATCCTTAAAATCAGCATCAAAAGCATATTGTTCTTTAATAGTTTCAAGACCAAAAATGCGACAATCAAGTTGAGACAACATGGTATAGCGTCTAGACAAAGCATCAGCAATCACATTATCCTTCCCTTTCTTGTGTTTAATGACATAAGGAAAAGATTCAATAAATTCAACCCACTTAGCATGTCTACGATTCAAATTGGTTTGACTACGAATATGCTTAAGTGATTCATGATCGGAATGAATGACAAATTCTTTAGGCCATAAATAGTGTTGCCACGTCTCTAAAGAACGAACAAGGGCATACAATTCTTTATCATACGTGGAATAATTAAGAACATGACCATTCAATTTTTCGCTAAAGTAGGCAACAGGCTTGCCTTCTTGCATCAAAACACCACCAATACCAATTCCGCTAGCATCACATTCGAGTTCAAAAGTCTTACCAAAATCCGGAAGTTG
The DNA here is from genome assembly GCA_036346245.1 of Bonia amplexicaulis. Classification (NCBI taxonomy): domain Eukaryota; kingdom Viridiplantae; phylum Streptophyta; class Magnoliopsida; order Poales; family Poaceae; genus Bonia; species Bonia amplexicaulis. The sequence continues at coordinate 24,955,110 of CM070737.1, forward strand.
GAGCAATGGTGCGTGCGTAAGCTTGTCCTTCAAAAGATTAAAGGACTCCTCTTGTGATGGCCCCAATGGAACACAACTCCTTCTTTGTCAACTCAATCAACGGTGTCGCAATGGTGCTGAATTCTTTGACAAAGCGGCAATAAAATCCTGCAAGGCCAAGAAAACTCCGCACTTAGGAGACTATCGTGGGCGTGTGCCAACTCCATATCGCGTCCACCTTGGCTCTATCAACCTCAATTCCCTGTGGAGTCACAACATAGCCAAGAAAAGAGACTCGATCCATGCAAAAGGTGCACTTCTCAAGGTTACCAAACAAACGTGCATCTCTCAAAGCATTAAAAACAGCACGTAAGTGAGTCGAATGTTCATCCATGGACTTGCTATAAATCAAGATATCATCAAAGTAGCGACCACAAATTTGCCAATGAAAGGACGTAAAACCTCGTTCATTAATCTCATGAAAGTGCTAGGTGCATTAGTTAAACCAAAAGGCATGACTAACCACTCATACAAGCCGAACTTTGTTTTAAAAGCAGTTTTCCATTCATCGCCAAGTTTCATTCTTATTTGGTGGTATCCACTACGCAAGTCAATCTTTGTGAAAATTATAGCACCACATAACTCATCAAGCATGTCGTCTAGCCTAGGAATAGGATGACGATACCGTATAGTAATGTTGTTAATGGCTCTACAATCTACACACATACGCCAAGAACCATCTTTTTGGGAACCAAAGAACAGAACAACACAAGGACTAAGGCTCTCACGACGTACTCCACGGTCCAAAAGGTCTTGGACTTGGCTGAATCTCCTTAGTCTCTTCGGATTGGTCCCTGACGCGCACGGTTTGGCAAGCTCGCTCAGGATCAAATCAATCTGGTGCTCAATCCCTCGAATGGGTGGAAGTCCGGAGGTATCTCATCGAAAAACATCTCTAAACTCCCGCAAAGGTTAGTGACAGGAGCAGGCAAAGTGGAAGGCATATTATCAAGAGAAAATAAAGCATCTTTGCACACAAAAGCATAGCATGTATCATTAACATCATCAATTACAGCAAGGTCTGATTTTGTGGCAAGCATAACAGAAATTTTCAAATGGAGTACTTGCTGTTTTTCAGTTTTATCATGTTCCTTTGGATCATTAGCAGACTCTCGCCCTATCGGCCTCTATAATTTCAGTGGGGTCAAAAGCGATAAAGTAACTTTCTTTTCTTATGCATAAAAGTGTATGTGTTACTACTACCATGGTGTAAAGCATCATTATCAAATTCCCAAGGTCGACCCAATAAAAGAGAGCATGCTTGCAAGGGAACCACATCACAATCAACATGATCAACATAAGCACCAATGGAAAATGGACTCGGCATGTTTGCGTTACCTTAGCTTTTCGAGTCATTTAACCATTGAATATGGTATGGATGTGGATGCGGTCGCGTGGTCAAGCCAAGCTTCTTTACCAAATCGAACTCACCAAGTTGTTGCAACTTCCTCCATCAATGATGACACGTGCACGCCGGTTCTTGATTGCAAAGAATGTCGAAACAAATTATGGCGTTGAAGTTTATCGGGTTGTTGTACTGCGTCTTGAGGACGCGCTGCACAATGATGCTCCGAAGCGTCGTTGTGGACGCCCACCAAGGACGCAGGTCGTCATCACCACGCCATTGTCGTCCGAGGGCGACAACATCATCATCATCCTCCTCGACATCCGGAAGTCGATGTAGCCTCCATCTTACGTGGCGATGTATGCCCGTTGGCTAGGGCAATTCTTACGCACATGACCAAGTCCATGACGGTGGCATGAATGCTGGGAGGAGCGACCCGTTGAAGCCACGGAAGAAGAACTCTTGGTGGACCCCGCAAAGAATTTTTGAAGAATCGCAAGGCGTGTCATGGAAGGTGGCTTGGTGGCGCTGCTGCCATCTTGTTCACAGGTGGTGGAGGAGAACGAAACTCAAGAAGACTTAGGCGGTCCGTCGATGTAGTCGTCGCGGGGTGTAGAAGGGTCGTCCGGTGCGTGCCTTAGTTGATTACGTAGGCCCCCGCAATTCTTTTCGCAAGCATAGCAAGGTGGAACAAGCGGTTGTGATGAGTAAATTCTTTATAATCAACAATGTCCGAATTTCACGCCGTAACCCCGTAGAAACGACAAATCTTATCCTCTCGTGTCCTCAACAACCCCACAACGCACCATACCCTTTTGAAGCTCAAGATAATAGTCTTGAACAGAACTATCACCTTGTTCTAAGCGCTGCAATTTTTTCTCAATTCAAGTTTATATGAGGGAGGAACAAAGCGATTACGCATAGCTTCTTTTAAGCGCTCCCATGTATCGGTTGTAGCGCATGGTACTTAGTTCATTCCACCGATAATAGCAAAGTCCTTAAACTCACTAGTAGCTTGTCTAACTCTATGTTGCTCGGGAACTAAGTGAGAGTTAAACTTCTGCTCTACCGTCATCTCCCAATCTAGATATATTTCAGCATCATAAAGACCAGAAAAAGATGGAATGGTAAACTTGACTTTAGCAAAAGGATCGTCGTTACCATGACGGTTCGGTTATTACCTCCCATACCATGTCGGTTTTTTGAAGACGCCGACGTAGTCGTGCATCTTGTGTCGCCACCGATCAATGTTGCCATCGTATCATGCGGTGTGTCATCATCATGATGATGGCCGTCATTGACAGTGTGGCGGCGTGCCTCAATGTGTCTATCCGACCGGTGAGGTCACCATCCGCCGCTCCACCCGCTCAATGCCTTCCGTGGTGTTCAAGCGGGTAATGGCGGCGACGATGGTGTCCAATCTCGCCGAGATCAGTGAGTGAAGCGTTTTGTTTGTCGAGCGCAGCTTGTAGCTGGCCGCGACTAACACACTCGTTGAAATCGACCGGTGTCCCGTCCTCTTCGTTTCTGCCATGGTTAGTGGAAATACAGGAAAACAAAAGGATTATCCCTATCAACTACAAAGGAAGACAATTGGAACCCAAAGGAAGTGACGTACCAAGCTCTTACAAGTGTTCTTACCAAAGCAAGGCAAAGGATACCGGAGAGTGTGATCCGCGATTGCAAGGGTCGAACGTGCTATCAGTAGATATATGGAGTTTGAAGGCCAAATATGTCGGTGGAACACAAATCAATAACGAGATAGTAATGCTGAATAAATGTCCAAAGTATGGTCCTAGTTCTTTGGTTTAAATGTGTCCTATATCAAGTATGAGATGATGAACAAGGAGTCAAGAATGAATATGAAAGCAACGACAAGAACAAAGATGGCGTGCATCGAGAAGCTCAATTCAGCATAAGCACAAAACAAATAAATTGTTGGCACCCTAAACTGTGCTCTGTCAGGTTTTTTTTTCTTTTTTCTTTTGTTGCGCCACGGATAGCACTCTCTCCTCTCTACTATAGCCGAAATTTTTCTTTTTGTATTTTTATATTTTTTCACAGAGCGAGCACGAAATAGGAACCACACAAAGTTGCAACTCAATCGGATGTAAGGGTGGCCTCAGAAAATAATGAATGTGTCAGAATTCGGTGATTCAATTTCGAGCGAGTACTACACTTTCCAGCCGAATTTGGAAAATAAATTCACGAACCCGACAAAGTTATGGCAACCGATTTAAAAAAAAAAGCAACTGATTTCGAGTCCGTATCACGAAAGTTATGGCCGTTTGAAGATGGACCTCAAGTTATGGTTCTTGTGGAGGGCAAACGAAGATCGGGTGGGGGAATTTGTGGAATCGGTGGCGGAAGCTCGGGAAAGGTGGGGATAATGCGGTGTGATCACGAGACGTGATGGATGGAAAACAGAGGGTTAACAGAGGGTGGGATATGGGTGGGAAAACAAAACAGAGGGTGGAGGAAACGCAAGCGTGACGGCTAGGGTTTGAAGGGTGGTAGCGGGTGGGAAAACAACTCGAACAAAACACGATCTAAACCAGCAACACAACTCGACTAAGGACACAAACTCAACACTACGGACTGGAATCAACTTGTGCAAAGGCTAAACGAGATCTAGGACAGAAACAACCTATGACTACAATTTTTTGTAGGGCTTTTCATGGACTCTAGGACGAAACCGAAAATAACAAAGGAGGGTAACGCGAACACGAAGGAACACCAAGCTCGATTACCACTTGATGGGAACGGGTACCGATCTTCCAACAGGTTCGGATAAATTCGATTTGGTGGAGTCGCGACACAAATCGATCCGGCTTCGAACAACACGTCCGAACCCCGCAATCGCAGCACCACGTCTCCTCGGGTTATCAACCGTGCGCTGCCGGTTGACCTTGCCAAGAAGGCTAATCCTCGCCACGAATCGAAGAACACAAGCAAGAACAAGGAAGAACACAACCAAATTGCAGATATATTGATGAAGCACTCGAAAATTGGGGTCTCACAAACCGATGACGGCGAAACTGTTCAAAGATAGAATTAATCTAAGCAAAATCCAACCCTAATGGTGGGGGTGGCGGCTGTATATAAAGGAGTAAGGGGCGTGCAAAACCCCTGGACGCGTCCTTAATGGACTCCAACACGATACAAAGCCAAACGGCCCAAAAGACGGTGTCGCAGCACCCTGACAGATTCTGGACGTCCACTTGTTTCGACGATTCCCGTTGACTCAGAAGGAATTTTGCTATGAGACCAGATCCATTGGAAATTTTATCTTCTCAGCTTTCCATACATATGTGGAACGTCCAAAACGGAGTCTGGATGCGATCTGGGCGTCCGTTTTAGTGCGGCCTGGTCCTGGACTCCGAATTGGATTCGAAGTCGGCTTGAGTTGGACATCCAACATGATTCGACCACCCTTGCTGGACTCGTGCGCCTCGTAGCCCTTCTCCAAGTACTTCTTGATCCTCTCCATGGTTCCTAATCATAATTAAATCATTAGGTAGTAATCGATTCTCAAATGAACAAAAAGAAGTACTTAGGAACGAGCTCACATGTAAATTCAATTGTCGGGCGCGAGCTCTAGTGATTGGTCCTTGAATATCAAGTGGAGGAGTATTGTGTATATCCGAAGAAGTGATGTCCTCATCACAAGATATCAGATATTAGTTGCAAACAAATTATGAGATAGCCAATATAGTTTTTATTTATTTTTTTACGTGCTGAACGCATACCATACATATGAGGTACGAGTTACAACTCGTGTTACACACAGAAGAAACTTCTATCAAAAGGTCACTTCTATTTTGACATGATCTACACAACTACACAGCGTATGTTTTGAGGTCAGAAAAGGATAGATGTAAATCCTTTTTGAAAACAAAATCGAACTAAATAAAAATTCTAAGATAGGATAAGATAGCATTTAGGAGAGAGAAGTCAGCAGTAATACTTATATTTTATGAAAATTCTTTTGATATTAAATTAGAATTTGTAAACATTCCTAGTATCACTTAGGGTTTTATCCTACAGTCAAGCAAGCTAGCTCTGATACCACTCTGTAAAACCCCCATTTCTAGGGACGTTAGGTTACCCTCGCAACTGCCCAGGACTGTTCGGGTGCGAGTACTGTTGATGAGTGTACACCATTGCCAAAGTAAGCTTAAGCATAAAAACCAAACTTTATTGCAGAAATAAGGCTTAACAGCCAATTTTTACATAAAGGGGCGTACAACCCAAAGATACATTACCAAAAGAAACTCCACAGGCAGGCTTGAGTGTAGAATTAAACCCTAACACTCGGCGTCGTCTACAACGTAGAACTCAGCATCGTCTTGATAATCTCCTTCATTTTCTTGACCAGCATTCTCTGTTTTTTACTTTAGCAAGCATGAGTACAACTACCGTACTCAACAAGTCACATGGGAAATGCTATTTAACTATATGCAGGGGATTGCCATGGAATGGAGTAAAATAGTTCATTATTTTAGGTGGATGCAATTTTGTTTGTAACCACTTTGCTTTTAAACATTAAACCATAAACTTCTTAAGGTAATTGGGGGTTTTCAAACTTGATTTAATACACACTTTCACATTCCCAAAACCATTCCAAATCTACTTATGCTTCGCTATTGGAATCACCCATTAAACATAGCACAGTGTATTCGAATACTTTTTGTAAATGACTCTGCAGAGTTGCCCATCTTTACCCACAAGGTTCCTCAACCCTCATGACTGAGTTAAGAAAATAAGGCCGTTTCACTGCTCATCTCTTTATGTAGGCTCTCCCGATAGACCTCTAAACAGACCCGGGGGTCCGCCGACACGGCTAGACACTTTATCCGCCGACATGGCCAGATAGTTTGCCCGTCCTGAGAGGAATATACCGTTGTTCAGTATGGTTTTACCGCTTCCATACTAACTTTCCCGTACCCATTAGATCTCAACTCAGACCCCGGGTATCCGCCACTAAGGCCAGACTACACGTCCTGGAAGGAATCTAACGTTGTTTAGTATGGTTTTACCGTTTCCATACTAACTATTTGTACTCCGTTAGAGATTCAATCGATTTGAGCAGCTACTAAACCAATTTTGACAAGTCAACGCTTGTGGTTGAGCGATCGCTATGTTCTTCACTTGGCATAAGATTTTAGTCCTTGCTTTTCACTAAAACATCATTCTACAAATTCACATTTCAGCGCCAACGGCACTGTCATCAATTCACAACCAAACCCTCATTCTGGGATGAGGTCATGGACTCAAGCCATCTCATGGCATCCCATGATACTTTATCATAGAATCACTTTCAAAATTTCAATCGACATAATATCAAGACTTTAGTAGTAAAAGTTAATGAGTTCCTGAACTACCATGATTACCATAATAATACTTTTAATATTACTAAGGTTTGTCAAGGTGAATATGGCCATTAAATTAAACAGAGCTTTTTCGGGTGGTAGGACATTAACTAATATCATGTTATTCTAAACATTTATTGTGCAAGAAGTAACAGTACGTAAATAACATAATGAAAATATGAATAAATGAATAATTAACAGAATGTAGGTTCAATATGATCAAAGACATGTGACTTGCCTTGCGGATTTATGATCTCGACAATTTCGTATTCTTCAATTTCTCGATCTTGAGCTTGATCCTGAGTTCCTCCTTCTTGACTTGGTCGACTCACGACATCGTGTGCTAGCGCAAAGCAAAGAGATAATTTAATTCCACGCTCAAAAAAAATGAGCTAGGAATAAAGAGATAAAATAAAGAAATAAAATCCAAGAAAAATCAAATAAAATAGGTTTCGAGTATTTGGGATGGTGAAACGGAGTTGGAAAATGGATTGGTGGGCTCAAAACGGTCAAAATGTGTATATTTTTGCATTTTTGGGCTTTGAAACAGCTTAACGGGTCTGGATACTATTCATTGCGGGTATTTACTATTCATTGCGGGCAGGGCACTGTTCACGACAGGTTGGGGTACTGTTCACAATGGATTTTATTATTCCAACCGGGTCGGGTTTACTATTTGAACCGGGTTTAATTTGATGGCGGGTTTGGGCGCAGCGGCTTAACGGGCGAATGAGCAGTCCGCCCCAAGACTGCTCATCTTCTCCAACCGCCTGCACGCACGCGACCAGGAAACAGGGGAAAGAAGCGGCGGCGGCCGGCGGCACTACAGATTTTTGCAACGCAAACCGAGACCATGGACGGACTCCTGGGGATGCCAGGAACCCATTTTTGGGGTCGGCGGCGGCCGGGGAGGCGGAGATCGCCGGTGGCGAGCTCAAGAACTCGGCACGGTTTTTGATGGCTTGGGAGCTTTAGGGATGGCTACATCTAAAATCAGCGGGTTTTCAATCATCTAGGGGCACTCAAGAAGGTCCTAGTGGCGGCGGTTTGCACTGGGAAAGCTCACAGCGAGCTGGCCACGGCGAGGCACTAAGGTTGGGCGGCGGCTTCGCCGGTATGGAAAGAGAAGGCTCGGGATGCTAGGGCGACGGTCTGGGGAGGTTTCTGGGAGCAAGAGGATGCTACAAACGTGGGCAATTGAAAAGTAATCGGCTAAATTATTGAAACCGGACAAATACTAGGGGATTGGGGCACTTGAAAATTGTGACATCTGCTAATTGGAGTGCGGAGGTTTGGGACAATAGCAAGAAAAGTGAAAGGCATATTGTCAAGTTAAATCGAAGGACTTGTACTTGTCTCGAATGGCAGCACACTGGTAAGCCATGTCAGCATGTACTGGCCTTTGTAACCACACAGCGGGGAATTGACCTTGAACAATTTGTGCATGAGTACTACTCGGTGGATAGATTCAAGGCTATTTATGGTAGAGAGATTGAGCCAATGACAGACAAATCACAATGGCCACAAGTGGAGCTTCCATTTGTTGTTGGTGCACCTCTTACTAAAGGAAAGGGTGGAAGACAAAGAAAACTTAGGATTAAAGGATGCCTTGGAGGTGGCCACAAGAAGAAAGGTACCAATGAAGGTAACAATGAAGGTGGGAATGATGCTGCTCCAACCAATGCTAAGGGGAAGAAAATGATTAGAGGCCCAATGACTTGCAAGAGATGCAGTGAAAAGGGATACATGCAAGCTAGTTCCAAGTGTCCACTTAATGGGACTAAAAAAGAGGCAAGTATTGTTTTTTTCCATAAGATGGACTCATTTATTTTCAAGTCATGGATTTGTGAGATCAACTCATTTATTCTCATATTATGGATTTGTGAGATGAACTCATTTATTCTCATATTATGGATTGTGAGATGAACTCGTTTATTCTCAAATTATGGATTTATGATTGCACAGATATTTTTATTCTATCACACATGTTTTTTTGTCAAATTGCGGCCACCCACCAGCACCGCCGAAGGTCGACGACTAGCCATCCGAGCCGATCCAGCCCGGTGGTTGCCGGCCCAAAGCCGAGCAATGACCACCACTTTCATATCGAGATTTGAAATACCATCAGATGAACTACCTGGGAAGCTGTACCCCATGCTCCCTACCGTGTCATTCATCGGCTCACTGTAGATTGAGTTCCCGTGCGTTCTAATTTGCCCATGGGTAGATTTGTCCTTTTGCGTGGCTGATTATAGGAGAGAAAAAGGAAAATAAGAGAAATAGAGAAAATGGCAAAGAAAACAAGAAGCAAATATTCTGGATGGCATTTTTGCGAAACCAACGATTTGGAGGGTAAAGTTGCGAAGGCTACTGTTTTGGATCGCAAAAATGCAATTTTCTCGTTCCGCGAGGAGGCACAAAGTGGGAGGGGCTCTTGTGCAAAAGTTCCGTTCGTGCTAGGGTTTAAGGTTTGGGAAGAGCGCGACCGCCGCCGGCGACGAGGAGGTGGAGCTGAGATGGCGGAGGCGGCCGTGAGGTGCCTCCAGGACAGCCGCCTCGACGGCGAGCACGCGCCGGCGCTGGTCGTGGAGGGCTCCCTCCAGTGTTGCCCGCTCGCGGCACGCACCATGCTCCACATCACGGCGGTCGTCGCCTCCCACGCCACCGCAGGAAAGGTGCAGGCCAGGTAGTAGTAGCCCCTTCGCGGTATAGTGCTTTAGCTTGGCTCTGCTTGGCCTCTTTTGGCTAATGAAGTGAGTTGTTGGCTTTGTTGCGAACTTGTGGTGGTGTAGGGGACTTGTGGTTGTGGCGTTCGATCGGAGCCCGGAAGCGTACCTGGATTTCATGCACCGCCGCGGCCTTGATTCCAATACTCTAGATCGATGGTATTATCTCACAGAACTTTTACCAAAAAATTAGAGCTTAGCAGAACCGACATTTGAGCAGAATTGACACTATAAAAATCTGAGCTGAATTGTGAAATCAGAGCTTGTTTTCTGTTAAAATGTTCTACTGTGTATCCAACATAGCTTCTCCTTAGGGCAGACCAAAGTTGGTACCTATGTTAATTAACTCTGGGCACGGTGCTTATGCATTTACATTCATGTTTAAAATATATTGGTAATTTTGATTCTCTGTTTGTCTTGGTTGGTGGCGGAATTGTTGGTACCTCTAATGTGCCAAATAAGACTTGGTAGGACTTTATTGGTAACTTTTTAGGACTTTATTGGTAAGGCAAGTATCAACTGGAACTGAGCCACTATGCAAAGAAAATATAAGTTGATAAATGATGATACAATCTCTTGGGCAAATCTAGGATTTTAAATAGACTAAGTTGGCATCTCACCTCAGGATGAAATTCTTGAGCTAACAGTATTCACTCATATAGGTATATTGTCACATGGCTTGTTAATTTGGAATGTCTTACTGATGGCAGAATATACATGGATGTGCAATAAGTTTCAGAATTTTTGTATCATTCCAGCAGTGTTCAGATATTGGATTGCTATTCAGACCCACTTGGATGGAAGCAGAAGATTCAAACTGTGCAGCAGCAAGAGGACAGTGCAAAGCAGTGCCCAACAAACAAAGAGAACATCACCATTTTCAGAAGTGTGAAGGATGTTGATAAGTTGGTGTACTCTGTTATTGATCTTGGACGAGGTATAATCCACCATAGAACCTTTTTAACTTGCTAGTTTTCCTTTCTTTATGATCCTGAAGCTTATACTACACTTGCATATGCTACGGATATCAGGGTTTGAAGGAGAAGGCAAAACCTATTTTTCTATTGTTGTTGACTCAGTAAGTCCCTTTCTTAAAACTTGTTTTATCTGTGCAAAGCTTGCAGATTAATTCAACAATTGCTTTTTTTCTGTAGATGAAATTGGGTCCCTATTGTGTTAATCGCTTAACTGTAATTCATCAAAAGTTTGATTCCTATATTGCTAGATATGTTATTCGTTATAATTTGGCATTGTCATTGTTTACTAACTGTGCGGATTAGACCGGAAAAATAAAGTTAAGCTGTGTTTTCCATAAGTATGTGCCAAAATTGAATATCACATCTTAGTCTTGTAGTTTAGTGGTTTCGCATTGAAGTTTAGTTGTTGTTCGTGAGTTGTAATTTGAGAGATTTGCATAGTATCGGAATCAAAGCATTAGTCACTTTACTCTCCAGCTGTATAACGTCAACACTTCACTCACAACTATTCCACCATTTGCATTTTACTATTTTAACTTATAAGTTGACATTGTTTATCATTTGAAGCAAAACCATCTTTGCATTCTTTATTATCGAAATTTCTTCGCACTTTCACAATATTCTTTTAGTTTATGTTGATGCTAATGACAAAATTCTTTATGATATTTCAGATTAGCTCTACGTTGAGGTATGCTTGATGTCGTCAATTTCAAGCTTTCTTAGTAATCTTCGAAGCCATGGTAATTGTTTTTATTCTCTTCTATTTTCCATCCGTGATATGGAGTGGGACATTCAGGGTAGTTGCAAAAGAATTTTCAGCATCTATAGTCGTGATATAGCATAAATCGTATGTTCTATTCATCTCGTAGTGTTAATGCATTGCATTTTATATCTACTAAGAGACCACACATGTACTTATTATGAACAACAGATGTCTAAAGGAATTGAAATATCACTAGGGTTCATTCTTGTGGTCCAAAAGGTCTTCTGTTATTTATTGCAACAATGATGTTTCATTGAACATCTAATTCTTAAAATGTTAATGTGTTTTGTCCTCAAATTGCAGATCAAATATCATCAATCTTTTGGCTAATGCATTCGGACCTCCATGAACCCAAGTTTTCCTGAGCTTTTGAATGTCTTTCTACCATGGTTGCTTGTGTTGAGCCAGAGGTTGTAGATTCCGTATATGGCGAAGAAAGTCTGGGGAGCATTTCTTTCCTTGAGCAAAATTATTCTAAAGCAAAGTTCCATGTGCGTCTGAAACGACAGAATGGACAGGTTAAACATCTTGTAAGGCTCCTGACCACTTCAATGTTCAAGTTATTCTAAATACCAAACCATGAAGAATTTGGATTGATGCTTGATACTGTCCCTACCTGTGCAGTATGAGGACTTGCATGTTGAGGGGAATGATGTAAAATTTGTTTCTGCTCCATCTGTAAGTACACAAGTGAACCAAAGTTATTGCCCAAGGTTAGTTCCTACATTTCTACCTCAATTTAGATAGTCTTGGCCACCACTTACCTTAATCATTGTTTTGATTTATGTACCAAACGTTGGTTGTTAATTGTGATATGTTGGTTCAACAGGTTCAGTTCAATCTTGAGCTGTCGGAAAAGGAGCGCACTGACAGGGCAAATGTCGTTCTCCCTTTTGAACATCAAGGTGGTACTCATTTACCAAAAGTTAGTGTGAATTTTAGGCCTCATCAGTTACACTCTTTACTGAAGGAAATGCACTGATGATGATCCATAACTAATTTTTTGCACCTTAATCTCAGGAAAGGGCGAGCCTATCCACATATACGATGGACGACTCTCTCTGCCTGAGGCTCAACGAGATCCCAATTTAACTGCATCTGCTCTCCTGGATGAAATAAAAGCTCCTAAATCTGCAACTGCAAAGGGTGAAATTCATTACATTCGTGATTCTGATGACGAACAACCTGACTCGGATGAAGACCCATATGACGATTTGGATATTTGAGTTCTACCCACAGTATGAGCTCTTATTATACAGCGCACGTGGATCGATCGTACTCAAGGTAACCCGTGGCCCCACCCAGAACTGTATAATCTTGAGTAGGTTGTGTAACGACAATAGTGTTTTTGATATGGCTTCTGTTCTTTGACAATAAGACTGCTATCTTTTTGTGCTTAGTAGTTAGTGATACACTATATTGAATTGTAAGCGGATGCATTCAGTTCTCCAAAATGTTGGAAAGTTGTTGGACAAGTGCAAACTAGCTACAAATTTTGAATTATTGGAAGAGTTAATTTGAAACTTGAAAGTACACACAAACACGCACAAACACACACACACATGTATGTATATACATATTTTTTCACAGACCAGCTTCAAGCCTTCAGAACAGGATAGGCACATCGATCGCATTATAACCCGTCACAATCCGCAATGCAAAGGCCGACCACTCAACCATCCTACTTACTGGCCATGATCTCTTCTCCTCGGCCATCTTATTGCAAAAATGCAATTTAAATAGCCTAAAACTATATCAGAAAGTAGCATTAAAAAATGGTACTAGCTAAGTCAGTTACGCCTTGATGGTGGCCTCTGCCTTGGAGTCCAGGTCCACCGTCTGCAGGACGGCCGACTTGAGCGACGAGTGCCTCACGGTGACGTTGTACTCGCCATGGAAGAGCTCGGCCTCGAAGACGCCCTTGGCGTCTGTCTTGACGGATTTGGGCACCGCCTTCCACTCCGCGATGAGCTTGTCAACGACATCGCCGACGGGGAGGTTCTTGAACTTGTTGTCCGTCAGGCACATTACGTAGCACCCCTTAGCGTGCCAGGCGCCCCATAGGACTAAGCCCTTCACCGCCGGGTGCGCGAACCCCTCTCTCATCACCTCCTCCAAGTATTCCACCTATGTATACAAGTTTCAGCCATCGTGTTAGAAAAATACTACTTATCCTATGAGCAATTGCGAGAAATTAACAAGACCGTTTTTGTACCTGTTTGGGTCCCTTGGTGACGTCGACCTCGGTGAGCCAGATGGGGACTTTGGCCTGTGCGAGCGTGTCCAAGGAGCCCCTCATGTAGGGGATGTTGGGCGTGGCGAAGTGGCTCTCCAGGCCGATGCCGTACTTGAGGCCGCTATTGCCGGGGTAGGACTGGATCTGCTTGAGCTTGGCGAGGTACTTGGTGGGCAGCGGCGCCGGGTCGTTGGGCTGCTCGATCGTGTTGAACTCGTTCATGAAGAGGATGGGCTTGCTGTCGAGCGTGGCCACCTCCTTGAAGATCTGGCCGGAGGCGTCCTTGCCGAGCTTGTCCTCAAAGAAGTTGAAGTGGAGGTTCTCGTTGACGACGTCCCAGTGGATGAGCTTGCCGGCGTAGCGGGAGACGACGTTCTTCATACGCTTCGCCATCGCCTCCTTGAGCTGCGGCACGCTCAGCCCGCTTACCCACTTCATCTGCGCCGTCTGGTCGTCCCAGAACACGTTGTGCCCACGCACCGAGATGTTGTACTTCTGCGCCAGCTCCAGCATCTTATCGGCGACCCGGTAGTCCTCCTGGTTTTGGTGGAACTCCGTGCTGTACCACTTCATCTCGTTCTCCATCGTCGCCACCGTGAACCGCGACGTGAACCACTTCTCGTACTCGGGCATGTCCAGGATCTCCTTGGTCAACGCATTGCCCACCGGGAACCCTTCGCCACCCGCTCTAGGGACAGCTCCGCCTCCGGCAGCGGCTTGCCGTCGGCGTCCTGGACGGTGATCTTCACCTTCTTCTTGCGTTCCTGCGTGCGCCGGTTCAACCATGCATTTCAGATTGATTTGCTTGAGTCATTGCTAGCTATGGATCGATTCTGTTTCTTTCTTTGCCATTCATTGTCGGCATTAAATTAAATGAAAATCACCTTGGTGATGGATTCATTGCGATGAGACTCCCATTCCTCGAAGGTGAAGGGCTGCAGCGCCATGCTATCCGCCATCACTTCCGCAGTTACGTTGGTCTACAGTTTTGCACGTAAACTTTCATGAGTTGCACAGTGCTATACATGCATGCCGTGATGTCGTCCCATGCGTGGTTGACTACCTCAAAGAAGAGATCACCCTTGCCGGCGGCGAAGGAGGTGGCACCACCCTTGAGCATGGTCCAGCAGCCGGACTGGGCCACGATCACGCCGGCGGTGTTGAACTTGCCGTCAGGGGTCACGAGGACGGCCCTGATGTCGCCGGTCCCCTTGGAGAGCTGCAGCCAAGCTGAGCACAAACGGTTCATTTAGCTACCTCTAGCTTTGTCCTCGACTCCTGATTATGCAGTGATCGATCACAACGAGATCGAGGGAGGAATCAATAGATCAATGTTACCAGAGAGGACGTAGTGATTGTTCTTCTTGAGCTCGACCTTGAGGACAGAGCCCTTCACCGGGGCGCTCGTGCTCTTCGCCATCAGGAGCTTCTTGCCGCCGGGCGACGAGGGGGCTGGGGCCTCAGCGCTGCCGCTGATGATGCCGCCACCGTACAGAGGTTTCGGTGGCTCCTTCACGCACTGCATGCGCCGGCGTCACAGAGCTGGACCGGTCAGTCCGTGCCCAACGAAATGCATACATGAAAAAAATAGATGCATCTACGGATGATATATAATGTACACAATGCAAAGAGAAAAAGAATGCGCTGCTTGCCTCAATGTTTGCTGAATAGTCATATGGAACAGATCGAACTAGGCATCCTGCGTCGAGAAGAGAGATGGTTGTGCATTAGCATCTTGATGTATATACTCAAACGCCCATCAATTATACGATACCAAACCGTAATACTATTTTTGGTGGATTACTAAAGTTCCTCCAAATCGAAATTGAAGTTTTCAAATAGAAACTGAAAGTTTAGAGCTACCAGATTTTTAGCGTATTTTGTAAAGGAGTTCATAATTTTTAGCGTATTTTGTAAATACACTTATATACGCACATAAAAAGGAGTATATCGAAAAAATGTACATACCACTTCTGAAAAATTGTTCATACCACCTAGATGGTCTTAAATACTTGTATACTACACGTACATACCCTCCGTTGCGCGAGATACTCCCTACATTGCGAGATACGACATAGGGTGTAACTACACCCGGGTGTAGAAAAGAGGCTTCCTATATATATTGATGTGTAATGTATTGACTATCGAGAAATAGAAATGGTGGGGGGTTAATTACACTCTATATCTATATCTATATATATATATATATATATATATATAGAGGAAGTCTCTTTTCTACTCTCGGGTGTAATTACACTCTATATCATATCTCATAATATAAGGAGTATCTCGCGTAACGGAGGGTATGTACTTGTAGTATACGAGTATTTAAGACCATCTATGTGGTATGAATAATTTTTCAGATGTAGTATGTACATTTTTTGACATACTCATTTTTATGTGCGTACATAAGGGTATTTATAAAATACGCAAAAAACTATGAACTCCATTACAAGTTTTTCGTGTGGTTCATATTGGAGTATCTTATAATTAGTATATGAGTATACCTAAAGTGATAAAGAAGTATTTCAAGTTTATTTAGGTGGTATTTTAGAATTGTTGGTACACTTAGGTGAACTTAATTGATATAGACGTTGTTTGTGCTAAACCAATTTGAATTGAGCTTCCGCATTATATACATGTGTTTAGCTAAATAGCTCAAATAGATTTTAAAAGAGAGATTTTTAGAAACGACTATCCACCCCCCTCTAGTCGACCTCCTCGATCTTACAAGTGATATTAGAGCTTGGTCTCTCATCTATTAGGCTTAACCGCCTAGAGAGTATAAAGGATGGCAACTAGTGGGATTGTACACATAGATGAACCACCTCTATTTAATGGATTAAATTATGATAATCGGAAAATCCGTATGATATGCTATTTTAAGGCCATGAGCTCAAAAATATGGCAGATTGTAGATGTGGGCTTTTCTTCTCCTAAGGATCCTCTTGGTCCAACAATTGAGGAAGAGAAGTGCTCATATCTCGACACTCAAGCTACTAATGCTCTATTTAGCGCTTTAAGTGTAGAGGTGTTCAACACAATATGCAATCTTGAGAGCACTCATGATATGTAGATTTGGATGCTAATTCTATGATGAATGTATAAATATTGTTTACAGCGTGGATTGTTTTTGTATAGTAATTTTTTTAAATTTATAGTTGGTAACTTCGTAGTGTATGATCGGTAACTTTTACATCAATGGACTATAACTTTTCTTTGTTTAGTACGTGGTAACTTCGAAGTGCATGATCAGTAACTTGCTGTGATTGGTCTGTAATTTATGACTACCAACTGGGTACTGTAGCTTACGACTACCGACCAGATATTGTAGCTTACTACTATCGATCAGGAACGTACCTTTTCTATCAGTACCTTTTCTGCATCGGAAAGTTATTAGCATTTGTGAGTGAAGTTACTTCCAAACACATGTAGAATTATTGTCAGTTGTAACACTATAAAACTAATAGTAATTCAACATATATTTAACAATAACTTTACTCACAAACGCTAGTAGCTTTCCGACGGGCTGCAAAAAAATGTTTGTCATACTTGGTGGCAATAATTTAATATTTCACAACAAGTAACTTGAAGAGGGAAAGCTAATAACGTTTTGCAAATTGGAAAAACTTCGGTGAAAGTAACTCTTGCTTTATCTGGTGGTACATTTCACATTACAATGCTATGGAAAGTTACTGCCGATCCTAGTTATGCACGACCGCTACAGCAAGCCATGTCTCACACGCACCATGCGACCTGTGCGCACGCTACACGTAGGTCCTACTGCCTGGCTTCTTGGTACATGATGTGTTGATTCGGCATTAACTATTACAGTGAAGTTACTATCAGACAAATATGAAGTTACTTACTTGCGACTGATATAAAAACATGAATTTCGCAGCGTCGAGACATATTCAACATGATCTTGTTTTATTAAGCGCGTAATTTTGAACACAATAGCACAAACGGATCGCAGATCGGACTTTCCATGAAAGAGTTGTATTTTTTAGGTTGTAAACAAACTAAAAAAAGTCCTCACGTCAACTGTACTGCTACATGCATGTGATAATTTAGTAGATTCGGTCGTGAGGAAAGTTATTGCCTATTGTGAGTGAAGTTACTGCCTGTTTCGAGAAAAGTTATTACCTGCTGTATACTTTGAGTGTTCGGTAGTAACTTCACCCGCTATCGATAGTAACTTCGTTCACAATGGATGATAACTTGATTGCATATGATAGTAACTTCACCATGGGATGATAACTTCATTCCATATGGATGATAACTTTATGAGTAACTGAAAGTAACTTTGCATCACATATAAGAGGTGGCAATCTGCATATAATTGGCTGTAATCCGTAGTTTTATTGCATATCAGACATGAGTAAACTTTATGATTACAACCGTGGCGATACTGTTAGAATTAATCTTGATGATTTGTAAGTGGTCAAAGGAGCAGTCGAAGCTATGGCCGAAGGAGCAGTCGAAGCTATGGCCGAAGGAGCAGTCGAAACCGTGATCAAAACCACGATCGAAGGAGCAGTCAAAGCTGTGGTCGAAGCCACGGCCGAAGTAGTGGTTGAAGCTACAGTGAGTGGTTGTAGCTACAGTAGTGGTAGGTACTATAGCAGTCGAAAATACTGTAACTGTCGTGGTACTACAGCGGGTACTGTAGCAGTCAAAAGTCATAACAAGATAAAAAAAAGTCCCCACGTCAACTGTACTACTACATGCATATGATAATTTAGTAGTTTTAGTCATGAGAAAAGTTATTGCCTATTGTGAGCAAAGTTACTGCCTGTTCATGCACTCGTCATTCCAACGTCTCCACTAGATCACCGAGTATCTCGTGTATCCCAACTTCTAGATATACATGAGCTGGACCAATGAGTATACATACTTGATACGCTGCATACATACTACACTCTACATACTACCCATGAACATGTAAGTATACATACTATCCAACTTCCAGATATACATGGGCTGGACCCGTAAGTATACGTACATACTCAGCATGCCGCGTTCGTACTCCATTCCACATACTCCCCAAGACCCATTGTACCCACATAATCCCTTCATGCACATGTCATTCACTACCGGAAAGCTCCTATATGCCGAGTGCCCTAAATTTTGCCGAGTACAATTCATCGGGCACTCGGTAAACAACAGATTTGCCGAGTGCCTTAATGGGGACACTCGGCGAAAACAAGACACTCGGCAAAGATCTCTTTGCCGAGTGCGGAGGATTAGACACTCGGCATATAGGAACTCTTTATGAGTGCTAACAATAAAACACTCGGCAAAATAAAACACTCGGCACCAACCGCCGTCCGTTAGATGTTAGCCGCCGTTAGACCTTTGCCGAGTGTCCGAGTCGACACTCGGCAAATAGATCTTTGCCGAGTGTTTTGTTTATGACACTCGGCAAAGAAATAAAACATTTTCCTCTCCTACCCTTCAAACTTTTTCTACTCTCCACATACAAAATATGGTACTCCATGTTAAAATTTGGTATATTTTTGTATTTGTTTGGTATATTTAATTAATTAATTGCATTTCAAGCAATTTTTTGAATCAAGTCAAATTTGAACTGCAAGTGATTCAAATAATAGGAAAAATGAGTAGAAAATGATATTCATGTTATTCACCGGTTTGAGGCCTTACTGTTAAATAAAAGGAATTTCGAACATCTTGTTCAGAAACACGACCACAAACGTGTGGCCGAATGGTTTTTAAATTTTAAAAATAGCAAACGAAGTCTGAAAATCATGAGATTTGTCAAGATGTCATGATATTATACGTGGAGGCTGTGGTAAAAAATTGATAAGATTTCGCATAAGTTGTCACGTACGATGTTTACAAACTAAAGCAATTCTGAAGAAGAAGCGTAGAGTTGAGACGGATCCGGTAAGATTTGGAGTCAAACTGACGGTCGAATTGTGGTTTGACTACAAAACTTTTTGTACGGGCAATAGACAACAGAGATTGTTTCATGTGAAATTTTGGTAATTTTTCGGATCAATTTGATAATTTTAATTTTTAAACTGCAACTGCAATTATAGAATTTTACTTGATATAAATTGAATTTGAGCTATAACTGCATGAAATAATGGTCTAATATTCGTAGAAGCATCGAATATGCATTGTTGAGTGAATTTGACAAGGCATTTTTGAAGTACATTCGAACAAATTTGTAAAACACGCTATGAAAAAAAATAGAGGAAAGTAAGTTTTATTAAAAAAAAAATCCTTCCAAACTATAGAATCTACTAGATGCCTTAATAATCCATCCATTGTATGCCCTTCAACGTGCCACCATGCATCACTTGCTACCTTGGAGACATGTACAATTTTTGAAGTCTATTCTTTATTAGAAAATAGCAAAGAATCTTTTTCAGAACTTTGTGCACACATTTCCCATTAAGTATACTGGACATATTAAAAAAAAAATCTTTGCCGAGTGCATTGTGGGAGGCACTCGGCAAAGATGAGGGGTTTGCCGAGTGCCCGATCGGGGGCACTCGGCAAAAAGGAGGGGTTTGCCGAGTGCCCGATCGGGGGCACTCGGCAAACAATACCAGTAGAACATTACAGTTTCCCAGCCGCCACACACGCAACACCCGCGCCCCACGCGCCGCCGCCGCCCGTCCCAGCCCGCACACCGCCGCCGCCGCGCCCGCCGCCGCGCCGCCGCCCGCCGCCGCCCGTCTCCGCGCCCCACGCCCGCCGCCGCCCGCCCGCCCGCCCGCCCGCCCTGACCGCCGCCGCGCGCTGACCCATCGGCCGGCCGCCGCCCGACGCCCCGCCGCCTGACGCCTCCCCGCCGCCGCCGCCCGACGCCTCCCGACGCCCCGCCCCGCCGGCCGCCGCGCCGACTCCTCCGCCGCCCGACGCCTCCCCGGCCTCCTCTCGGCCGAGCCCACCGCCGCCTCGGTGCCTCCTCTCCGCGACTCCGCCGTGGCGCTGTCGCCTCCTCGACCTCGTGATCTTCGCCTCGGCCGTCCTCTCGGCCTCGATCGATGAGTAATTCAATAATCACTTAATCAAGATGATTGTGAGATCGTATGATCAGATCGTATGATTGTGAGTAATTCAATAATCGTATGATTGTTCATACCGAGGCGGAGTAGTGCTTTTATGCCCGTGAGATCGCCCAAAGCTCGACTTGCATCATGGTGAGGGCGGTGACCTCGTGGCAGGTACACCTTCTTCTTTGCCTCGGTCGCTTATCCGCTTGAGCTTCCATGGTAGGTTGTGGCCTCTCCGTGGAGTTGGAGATTCGGTCTCTCGAAGCCCTTATGGCGACCTCACATATGTATCTGTTTGTCGCTGGAGTGTCTTAGGTGACAAAGCTACTACTTCAACATCCGGGGTCGCAAGATGAACATCATGAACTAGTGTTAGGTTGTCACGGTTTGAAGTGCACGTTTCAAGATATCGATATCATCTCTTATGTTTATCATCAAATTGCTTTGTTTAGATGAGATTGCACACATCATGTCTTTCTTTGTTTCGGATGGGTTATTTCAAGAAATTACGGTGTCATACGGTCATAAAGTGCAAGATTGGTTATTATCTAATATCTATCCATTCATAATTCTTTTGTTGCTTCTATATATTTCAAAACTTCAAGTGTGATTAGCTATCAAGTTTTAAATTTTAAGTTGAACTTGTTTAGGTTTGTGTGTTCTTTATACTATAGCGATAGAGGTATAGAGCTAATACTAATAATAAAAAATTGTGGAGAACCGATATAAAAATAATAGCCCTTATTCTCTGGTTAGGCGTAACCTAGTTAGGCGTCTCCCGTTCGAAAGAGATACGGTTGGAAATATGCATATCTTTGCATATCTATAACCGTATCTGTTTTGAATTGTCCACGTTTTTTGGACAGCCCGAGGATGCATGAGGGTGGGAGGAGGCAAGAAGCATGGGCGGTACTGGATTGGCGACAGCACACTCGACACGGCCACTACTCCCACTCTCTCCCAGATTCGAGCAAGGAGCACGAGCTCAAGCCCGCCATTCGCCCACCACGGACCTTTGCACGATCCGGATGGAGGCACTCGAGTTATTTTGTTTTATTCGTCGTTCATTAATTTTACATACCTTTGCTTTGCATTGTAACATTGTGGTGAAATATTGTAGGCCCGGTGGAAGAAGAGAAGAGGCTACGGGAGGAGATGGAGGCGAGGATGGAGGCCGATCGGCGGAGGAGTGAGGCCGAGCGGCAGAGGAATGAGGCCGAGCGGCAGAGGATGACGCAGATGTTTCAGTGGATGCAAAGTCTTGGCGAGAGGATGGGTCAACCTCTGCCACCAGAGCTATTCCCTCCACCTCCTCCTGCAACTACTCCTGTGAGTTTCTAGTGGAGTATGAATGTTTAAGTTTGTATGTTCCTACCTTAAATCTTGTCTCACACATGCAATCTCTTCTCTTTTGTGCAGAATCAATCGGCTTGAATAATATGCCTCATGACCCACCACATCAGTCGAGGTGACTATATGTGACTTGTGATATGTGATATGTGATATATTGTGACTATATGTGATATTGTGACTTGTGATGTGATATTTGGAGACTTGTGGTGATATATGTGATATTTGGAGACTTGTGGTGATATATGTGATATATTGTGACTTGTGGTGATATATGTGATATATTGTGGACTATATGTGATTACTTGTGGTGATTACTTGTTGATATATCGTGATATTGTGATTTGTTTGAGTGGGGTGCAATAAACATTTAAAATTGGCGTTCTCGGCCACTTTGCGTGTGTTACACTCGGCAAAGAGAGGCTTTGCCGAGTGTCATGGTAAAACACTCGGCAAAGTAACGTTTCTGGGCATTCTGGGAACGTACTATGCCGAGTGTTGTAATTTTGCCGAGTGTCGTGGTAAAAACACTCGGCAAAGTAACGTTTCTGGGCATTCTGGGAACATACTTTGCCGAGTGTTGTAATTTTGCCGAGTGTCGTGGTAAAACCACTCGGCAAAGTTTTAAACTTTGCCGAGTGTTTTTACCACGACACTCGGCAAAGTAAAGATTTGCCGAGTGCCATTCCGTCCGGCACTTTCGGCAAACGACGCCGCCACCGTGTTCCTTCCGTCCGCTACCTTTTTTTTGCCGAGGGTTGTTTCGGCACTCGGCAAAGAATTTACCGAGTGCTCGATGAAAAGCTCTCGGCAAAGAGCTCTTTGCCGTCAGAAACTATGGCGTGTGAGCTATGCCATCGGTGGCACTCGGCAAAGACTTTGCCGAGTGTTTATCGTGCTTTGCCGAGTGCCACAGGCACTCGGCAAAGCTGCTGAACCCGGTAGTGATTCCAACGTCTCTATCAAGTTGACGAGTATCCCATGTATCCCAACTTCCAGTTATACATGAGCTGGACCCATAAGTATACGTACTCGATATGCTGCAAACATACTACATTCTACATAATACCCATGAACACGTAAGTCTGTAAATGATGCACGAATCTCATGGAGGCAGCAACGAGGATGGACAGGGAGTAACTACATACTGCCCAGGACCCATGCACACGTACGTGAGTATACATACTATGTATACTCATGGGACACATGGCCACGTCCCTGCATGCACACCATGTTTGAACGTCTCTATCCGGTCGACAAGAACCCCGAGTATCCCAACTTCCAAATAAACCTGAGCTAGACCCTAGCTGTGATCAAAATAAAAATATGTGTTCCACTTGAAAAATGTATAATTTTAAGTAATGGTTCCATAGAGGTATCATTTGCTGTATTTGGATCATTATTTTTAAAGATATGAAAATGTGAAGCAGCGCTGCTGCAGAAGGTAATTTACTGAATTGTTGAGCGGAGAGGAGCTTGTGCGGGTTTGGGGTTCTAGCGACGTCTTTATTTAATTTAGTCGTGTTTGTTTGCTGTTGCTGTGTGCTAAGAGTTGTCTTTTGGACAGGTGGTTTTGTCCCTGAGCGCTCTTGATTTTACTTCGCTTCATCGGATTGAGGCAAGTGAACGTAGCGGTGGTTGCTACCGTTTAACTTGTTATTCTTTCTATTTGTAATTTACATTATTATCGTAATTTGATACATTATGCCATGATTGCATGATATTTTAATTGTGGAGATGGTAGCAAGTATTGATCAATTGCTATGTTGATATTTTGCTAGTAGACATGTGTAATTCTTGCTTAATGTTATAATGTGGAACATGAAATTAATATGTGGTGGATGTGGATATGTTGAGAGCATGATAATGCTCCTTGTGGATGAATTAATGTGATTTATGAATTATCATATCATTCATGTCATATCATGTCATTTGCATATGTGGATGTCGCCGCACTTAGCCGCGATCAGATCTGACAAAGATCGTATATTGCCGTAATACGATGCACCTCTTATTCCGCGGGATGCATCGTATATTGCCGTAATACGATGAACTACAATTCCTGCGCTGGAAAGAGTGATGTGGAGCATAGCATGAAAGCATTCATATGCATTGCATTATGGAAAGATCATTTGCATACATATGCAATATATTGTGGAGAAGTTATTAAATGTTTCTATTGCATTTAATTGTGGATAAAATGATTGCTTCATATGCCAATTAAAACTAAAATTGAAGAGGTATGATTCATGAAAGTTGGTGGTGGTTTAATAATTGTGGACATGAATTGTGGTTGTGGTAGTATGGAATTATAAATGATGATGTATAATTATTTGTAGTTTGAATAGCCTATTAAACAGTTTGCTTGCTGAGATTTTATCTCACCCTTGTTTCCCCCTCCCTACAGGTAGACTTTGAGCATGCATAGGAAGGGTAGAGCGGCACCACACTAATGCACGTGAATCATATTTCTATACTGTAATAAAGTTGAAAGGATTCTAGACCTTGCATAGCTTTGATTACATTATCATAATAACGTTAAATTTGTGGACCATGCTTTAGATTATAATGTTGGAGGTTGTATTAAATATTGAATTGCTATCACTATCCTGTTATTCCTTAGTTGTTTATGCTTCCGCTTATACTATCTTGTTTAGTAATTGTTACCAGTTTAAATTATCTTGTAAATTGGCTAGTTGTAGAGCAGTTTTAGTAGCATCCTAGGGTAATGTGGGTCCTGGGGTGTTACAGTTGGTATCAAAGCAGGCTTTAGGTTCGTGGTAATTAAATTATTAAATTGACACACTGGTGCACAGTAGGATGGGATGGGTCAAGCATTGCATTTATGCTTTTGACATGTTGTATTGATGATTTACATTATGAGATAATCTTGTATGATTATAATTTGCTCCTATGACTGTTATGGGTGAGAATTGTCAATGATAAGATGTAGAGGTTGTATTTGCTGCCTTGTCATAGCTAGGTTATACCACTGTTTGTAGAATGGAGATTAGCAATGCGGTTATCTCAGGTAACTTAATTGCAAATATTGTGAGTGAGTTTCTCTAGAAAAGTTGTTATCTTCCTTAAGTTGATTCTGCCGATTCTTGCCCTATTGCAGTTAATGAATTTCTCTTGAGTTTGTGGTTCATTGCAGTTGTTGTTTTGCAATTGGTCTCTACCTGTTCCTTGAAACAATTATTATTTCTTTTCGGAACATTTGAGACACTTTTGCTCCTTGTGAATATTGTTGATTCGTAAGGATGGTCCCTTCGTGGGAGTTTTGTCTTGTTGTGAATCATGACTCATTGGTTCGCTTGGTATTTTTTTATTAATGAAAGTTTTTGTGTTGCAATCTCAAAACTCATTAATATGTGAAAGCCTTAGATCTATGTATTTCTTTTAGATTATTTCGAGTGTTGAAGTTTATTTTCACTCCTTTCTGAAAGAGAGTGTTAAACCCTTTATGGTGTTTTGCTATGCTTAACTGGAAAGTGATAACCATATAAACTAATTTATAAGGTATGAATTATCAAGTTGAGATGTTAGCATGGTGCATAATTAATTTCAACTAGCATCCTTGGAGTGTAGTGGATTAATGTGATATTGCCTTGTAATAGTTTCTAGAAGAACTATGATTAAGAATTTGTCTATTCATGATTGGAACTCGTGGTGTTATCGAAGAGTGTACAGAAAAGAATTGAAATGATTATTATGATTGCTTAAATTTCTATCATGTCGGATAAATTGAATTACTTGTCTTTAGTAATTAATCTGACCGCTTGGATTTATTAAGTAAGGAGGTGGTGGAATATTGCCTTGGTAATATTAACCTTTAATATGTCTTTTATTTAGATATTTTATGAGCATGCACAATTGCTAGTTTCATCTATCTTTCATCATGCTAAATTGTTGAAACATGAATAAAGAAATAGATGAAGGTTGATGTATTGACTTGTAAAATTTTGTCTTACAAAGCTGGTATTATTGAAGTTTAAAGTTATTTCGTTCTAATTTCTGAACTTAAGGTGAGATACTGAATCTATGCTCATAATTGTTTTATAGGGGTTCAGGAGGGTTCGCGGCTTTTTTAGATGCCCGGAGGCGGTTTGGCACTGTGAGGGGACATGGCGGTAGCTACACCTGGCCAGGGTCGAGAGGATTCGAGGAGGGTAATTAATTTATTTACCATATTGGATAAATCCTTAAAGTCCATCGCTGAGATGTGATATTTTAAGGATTTTTGCAGTCCTTATTTAAATCGCTCCATCTTCTTTGCTTCATTTTTGACATCATCTGGGGCATACCGAGCAAGTTGGTTAAATTAGTGAAGGTACTCCATCACTGTTCGTCTTCCTTGCTTGAGTGCGAGAAATTCTTGTCGCTTTGCTTCTACAATTCCAATGGGAACACGGGATTGATGAAATGATTCTTTAAATTCTTCCCACGATATTTCTTTATTTTCATGCATGACTTGGTAGTTCATCCACCATGCAGCGGCTGGTCCTTGCAATTGATGGGAGGCATACAAAGTCTTTTCTTTTTTTGTACACTGCACAGTATTCAACTTCCTTTCAATGTCTCTGATCCAATCATCAGCTACAATTAGGTCTGGAGAGGATGAGAAAACCGGCGGTCTTGTCTTCAGAAAGTCTGACCACTTAGACGTGATTTGTGTTCCTCCATGATTGTTAATAAATCCTGATGTGGTTCTTGTCGTTGCTTCGGTTGTTCCTGCTCCTTGCATTGCTGTCTGTTCTAAAACTTTGGCTAGTAGCTCCATCATTGTCTTTTGATTCTGTTCTGCATGGGATCGGTTTTGTTCCACCATTTCTAGAATATCTGCCAAACTGGTCTATGGGGTATGGGTCTGCCTTGTTTCTGCTGCGCCACTCCGATTAGCTTCCTCTGCTTGTGGGCTACCTTGGCCATGAGATCCATTTCCGGCCATCTTAACTGCTTGGGTTTTGGAGTTGGTTCTGTAGCGATTTTTAATAAGATCAGATAGATGAGTAAGGATTTCGAATCAAAGATGAGAGTAGATTGAATAAGACGAGTTGAGACGAATTAAGGCAGATAAGAGTTTTGAGGGAGGCAAGATATCAGATAGCCTTTGAAATAGCTTAACGTTTCTGGATACTATTCATTGTGGGTATTTACTATTCATTGCGGGCAGGGTACTATTCATGGCGGGTCGGGGTACTGTTCATTGCGGGTAGGGTACTGTTCACAATGGATTTTACTATTCCAACCGGGTCGGGTTTACTATTTGAATTGGGTTTAACTAACACTGGCGGGTTTCGGGCGCAACGGCTTAACAAGCCGGATGAATGAAGGTCCGCCCAAGACTGCTCATCTTCTCCAACCACCGCACGCACGCGACTGTGAAACAGGGAAGAAGCGGCGGCGGCGGCGGACTACTGATTTTGCGACGCAAACCGAGACCATGGACGGACTCCTGGGGATGCCAGGAACCCATTTTTGGGGTTAGCGGCGGCCGGGGAGGCGGAGATCGCCGGTGGCGAGCTCAAGAACTCAGCACGGTTTTTGATGGCTTGGGAGCTTTAGGGACGGCTATATCTAAAATCAGCGGGTTTTCAACCATCTAGGGGCACTCAAGAAGGTCCTAGTGGCGGCGGTTTGCACTGGGAAAGCTCACAGCGAGCTGGCCACGGCGAGGCACTAAGGTTGGGCGGCGGCTTCGCCGGCAGGGAAAGAGAAGGCTCGGGATGCTAGGGCGACGGTCTGGGGAGGTTTCTGGGAGCAAGAGGATGCTACAAACGTGGGCAATTGAAAAGTAATCGGCTAAATTATTGAAACCGAACAAATACTAGGGGATTGGGGCACTTGAAAATTGTGACATCTACTAATTGGAGTGCGGAGGTTTGGGACAATAGCAAGAAAAGTGAAAGGCATATTGTCAAGTTAAATCGAAAGACTTGTACTTATCTCGAATGGCAGCACACTGGTAAGCCATGTCAGCATGTACTGGCCTTTGTAACCACACAGCGGGGAATTGACCTTGAACAATTTGTGCATGAGTACTACTCGGTGGATAGATTCAAGGCTGTTTATGGTAGAGAGATTGAGCCAATGACAGACAAATCACAATGGCCACAAGTGGAGCTTCCATTTGTTGTTGGTGCACCTCTTACTAAAGGAAAGGGTGGAAGACGAAGAAAACTTAGGATTAAAGGATGCCTTGGAGGTGGCCACAAGAAGAAAGGTGCCAATGAAGGTAACAATGAAGGTGGCAATGATGGTGAAGGTGCCAATAATGGTACCAATGGAGGTGGGAATGATGCTGCTCCAACCAATGCTAAGGGGAAGAAAATGATTAGAGGTCCAATAACTTGCAAGAGATGCGGTGAAAAGGGACACAGGCAAGCTAGTTCCAAGTGTCCACTTAATGGGACTAAAAAAAAGAGGCAAGTATTGTTTTTTTCCATTCAAATCTTGAATTACCATGACATTACAAACTTTAATTTTTTTATACTTATAGAAAGAGGCAGCCTAGAAAGAATGTTACAAAAGCTAAGCCAGGCGAACTTAGCACACCACAAATGCCAACTAGAGAACAAATACTACAAGATAGTCCAAGAAGGGTGACTAGAAGGTAAGAAACAGTTACACATATAACCTATGCCATTTGATGTACAATCTGAAACAAAAATATTTATCAAATTGTCATAACATATATGTGCGCAGCCGTCTTGCTTTCTTGCTGGGAGAGGGCACTTCTCACAAACTGTGGCCAATACTCCTGAGAGGATGCCTACTACAGTTGCACCAAACAAATTGACTCCAAAGAGAAAGCTACATATTGGATGAATGATTTTTGTGACATGGAACACTTTGTTTTGTGAGATGTAAACTTATGATTTATTTGCTATGAGATGAACTCATTTAGGCTCAAATTATGGATTCCTATAAGATGGACTCATTTATTTTCAAGTTATGGATTTGTGAGACCAACTCATTTATTCTCATACTATGGATTTGTGAGATGAACTCATTTATTCTCATATTATGGATTGTGAGACGAACTCGTTTATTCTCAAATTATGGATTTATGATTGCACAGATATTTTTATTCTATCACACATGTTTTTTTGTCAAATTGCGGCCACCCACCAGCACACCGCCGGCGATCGACGGCCACCATTCGAGCGATCCGGCGGCACTGGTGGCCACCACCAGCCAGCCGGCGGCCACCACTTTCATATCGAGATTCGAACTACGAGGGAAGCTATACCCCATGCTCCCTACCGTGTAATTCATCGGCTCACTGTAGATTGAGTTCCCGTGCATTCTAATTTACCCATGGGTAGATTTGTCCTTTTGCGTGGCTGATTATAGGAGAGAAAAAGGAAAATGAGAGAAATAGAGAAAATGGCAAAGAAAACAAGAAGCAAATGTTCTGGATGGCATTTTTGCGAAACCAACGATTTGGAGGGTAAAGTTGCGAAGCCCACTGTTTCAGATGGCAAAAATACAATTTTCTCGTTCCGCGAGGAGGCACAAAGTGGGAGGGGCTCTTGTGCAAAAGTTCCGTTCGTGCTAGGGTTTACGGTTTGGGAAGAGCGCGACCGCCGCCGGCGACGAGGAGGAGGAGCTGAGATGGCGGAGGCGGCCGTGAGGTGCCTCCGGGACAGCCGCCTCGACGGCGAGCACGCGCCGGCGCTGGCCATGGAGGGCTCCCTCCAGTGTTGCCCGCTCGCGGCGTGCACCATGCTCCACATCACGGCGGCCGTCGCCTCCCACGCCACCGCAGGAAAGGTGCAGGCCATGTAGTAGTAGCCCCTTCGCGGTATGGTGCTTTAGCTTGGCTCTGCTTGGCCTCTTTTGGCTAATGAAGTGAGTTGTTGGCTTTGTTGCGAACTTGTGGTGGTGTAGGGGACTTGTGGTTGTGGCGTTCGATCGGAGCCCGGAAGCGTACCTGGATTTCATGTGGCGTCGCGGCCTTGATTCCAATACTCTAGATCGATGGTATTATCTCACAGAACTTTTACTAAAAAAATCAGAGCTTAGCAGAACCGACATTTCAGCAGAATTGGCACTATAAAAATCTGAGCTGAATTGTGAAATCAGAGCTTGTTTTCTGTTAAAATGTTCTACTGTGTATCCAACATAGCTTCTCCTTAGGGCAGACCAAAGTTGGTACCTATGTTAATTAACTCTGTGCACGGTGCTTATGCATTTACATTCATGTTTAAAATATATTGGTAATTTTGATTCTCTGTTTGTCTTGGTTGGCTGAAACTGAAACTGTTGGTACCTCTAATGTGCCAAATAAGACTTGGTAGGACTTTATTGGTAACTTTGTAGGACTTTATTGGTAAGGCAAGTATCAACTGGAACTATGAGCCACTATGCAAAGAAAATATAAGTTGATAAATGATGATACAATCTCTTGGGCAAATCTAGGATTTTAAATAGACTAAGTTGGCATCTCACCTCAGGATGAAATTCTTGAGCTAACAGTATTCACTCATATAGTTATATTGTCACATGGCTTGTTAATTTGGAATGTCTTACTGATGGCAGAATATACATGAATGTGCAATAAGTTTCAGAATTTTTGTATCATTCCAGCAGTGTTCAGATATTGGATTGCTATTCAGACCCACTTGGATGGAAGTAGAAGATTCAAAGTGTGCAGCAGCAAGAGGACAGTGGAAAGCAGTGCCCAATAAACAAAGAGAACATCACCATTTTCAGAAGTGTGAAGGATGTTGATAAGTTGATGTACTCTATTATTGATCTTGGACGAGGTATAATCCACCATAGAACCTTTTTAACTTGCTAGTTTTCCTTTCTTTACGATCCTGAAGCTTATACTACACTTGCATATGCTACGGATATCAGGGTTTGAAGGGGAAGGCAAAACCTATTTTTCTATTGTTGTTGACTCAGTAAGTCCCTTTCTTAAAACTTGTTTTATCTGTGCAAAGCTTGCAGATTAATTCAACAATTCTGTTTTTTCCTGTAGATGAAATTGGGTCCCTATTGTGTTAACTGCTTAACTGTAATTCTGTCAAAAGTTTGATTCCTATATTGCTAGATATGTTATTCTGTTATAATTTGGCATTGTCATTGTTTACGGGCTATCGGATTAGACGGAAAAATAAAGTTAAGCTCGTGTTTTCCATAAGTATGTGCCAAAATTGAATATCACATCTTAGTCTTGTAGTTTAGTGGTTTCTGCATTGAAGTTTAGTTGTTGTTCAAGAGTTGTAATTTGATGAGATTTGCATAGTATCGGAATCAAAGCATTAGTCACTTTACTCTCCAGCTGTATAACGTCAACACTTCACTCACAACTATTCCACCATTTGCATTTTACTATTTTAACTTATAAGTTGACATTGTTTATCATTTGAAGCAAAACCATCTTTGCATTCTTTATTATCGAAAGTTCTTCGCACTTTCACAATATTCTTTTAGTTTATGTTGATGCTTAACAGCAAAATTCTTTATGATATTTCAGATTAGCTCTACGTTGAGGTATGCTTCAGTGTGTTCTATTCATCTCGTAGTGTTAATGCATTGCATTTTATATCTACTGAGAGACCACATATGTACTTATTGTGAACAACAGATGTCTAAAGGAATTGAAATATCACTAGGGTTCATTCTTGTGGTCCAAAAGGTCTTCTGTTATTTATTGCAATAATGATGTTTCATTGAACATCTAATTCTTAAAATGTTAATGTGTTTTGTCCTCAAATTGCAGATCAAATATCATCAATGTTTTGGCTAATGCATTCGGACCTCCATGAACCCAAGTTTTCCCAAGCTTTTGAATGTCTTTCTGCCATGGTTGCTTGTGTTGAGCCAGAGGTTGTAGATTCCGTATATGGCGAAGAAAGTCTGGGGAGCATTTCTTTTCTTTAGCAAAATTATTCTAAAGCAAAGTTCCATGTGCGTCTGAAACGACGGAATGGACAGGTGAAACATCTTGTAAGGATCCTGACCACTTCAATGTTCAAGTTATTCTAAATACCAAACCATGAAGAATTTGGATTGATGCTTGATACTGTCCCTACCTGTGCAGTATGAGGACTTGCATGTTGAGGGGAATGATGTAAAATTTGTTTCTGCTCCATCTGTAAGTACAGAAGTGAACCAAAGTTATTGCCCAAGGTTAGTTCCTACATTTCTACCTCAATTTAAATAGTCTTGGCCACCACTTACCTTAATCATTGTTTTTATTTATGTACCAAACGTTGGTTGTTAATTATGATATGTTGGTTCAACAGGTTCAGTTCAATCTTGAGCTGTCGGAAAAGGAGCGCACTGACAGGGCAAATGTCGTTCTCCCTTTTGAACATCAAGGTGGTACTCATTTACCAAAAGTTAGTGTGAATTTTAGGCCTCATCAGTTACACTCTTTACTGAAGGAAATGCACTGATGATGATCCATAACTAATTTTTTGCACCTTAATCTCAAGAAAGGGCGAGCCTATCCACATATACGATGGATGACTCTCTCTCCCTGAGGCTCAACGAGATCCCAATTTAACTGCATCCGCTCTCCTGGATGAAATAAAAGCTCCTAAACCTGCAACTGCGAAGGGTGAAATTCATTACATTCGTGATTCTGATGACGAACAACCTGACTCGGATGAAGACCCATATGACGATTTGGATATTTGAGTTCTACCCACAGTATGAGCTCTTATTATACGGCGCACGTGGATCGATCGTACTCAAGGTAACCCGTGGCCCCACCAGGCTGTATAATCTTGAGTAGGTTGTGTAACGACAATAGTGTTTTTGATATGGCTTCTGTTCTTTGACAATAAGACTGCTATCTTTTTGTGCTTAGTAGTTAGTGATACACTATATTGAATTGTAAGCGGATGCATTCAGTTCTCCAAAATGTTGGAAAGTTGTTGGACAAGTGCAAACTAGCTACAAACTTTGAATTATTGGAAGAGTTAATTTGAAACTTGAAAGTACACACAAACACGCACAAACACACACACACACACACACACACACACATGTATGTATATACATATTTTTTCGCAGACCAGCTTCAAGCCTTCAGAACAGGATAGGCACATCGATCGCATTATAACCCGTCACAATCCGCAATGCAAAGGCCGACCACTCAACCATCCTACTTCATCGCCATGATCTCTTCTCCTCGGCCATCTTATTGCAAAAATGCAATTTAAATAGCCTAAAACTATATCAGAAAGTAGCATTAAAAAATGGTACTAGCTAAGTCAGTTACGCCTTGATGGTGGCCTCTGCCTTGGAGTCCAGGTCCACCGTCTGCAGGACGGCCGACTTGAGCGACGAGTGCTTCACGGTGACGTTGTACTCGCCATGGAAGAGCTCGGCCTCGAAGACGCCCTTGGCGTCTGTCTTGACGGATTGGGCACCGCCTTCCACTCGCGATGAGCTTGTCAACGACATCGCCGACGGGGAGGTTCTTGAACTTGTTGTCCGTCAGGCACATTACGTAGCACCCCTTGGCGTGCCAGGCGCCCCATAGGACTAAGCCCTTCACCGCGGTGCGCGAACCCCTCTCATCACCTCCTCCAAGTACTCCACCTATATATACAAGTTTCAGCCATCGTGTTAGAAAAATACTACTTATCCTATGAGCCATCGTGTCGGAAAAACACTATTTTCCTATGTATACAAGTTTCAGCCACCGTGTCGGAAAAATACTACTTATCCTATGCACACTAATTTCAGCCATCATGTCGGAAAAATACTACTTATATTTTGAGAGTATATAGGGCAACTGTGAGAAATTAACAAGACCGTTTTTGTACCTGTTTGGGTCCCTTGGTGACGTCAACCTCGGTGAGCCAGATGGGGACTTTGGCCTGTGCGAGCGTGTCCAAGGAGCCCCTCATGTAGGGGATGTTGGGCGTGGCGAAGTGGCTCTCCAGGCCGATGCCGTACTTGAGGCCGCTATTGCCGGGGTAGGACTGGATCTGCTTGAGCTTGGCGAGGTACTTGGTGGGCAGCGGTGCCGGGTCGTTGGGCTGCTCGATCGTGTTGAACTCGTTCATGAAGAGGATGGGCTTGCTGTCGAGCGTGGCCACCTCCTTGAAGATCTGGCCGGAGGCGTCCTTGCCGAGCTTGTCCTCAAAGAAGTTGAAGTGGAGGTTCTCGTTGACGACGTCCCAGTGGATGAGCTTGCCGGCGTAGCGGGAGACGACGTTCTTCGTACGCTTCGCCATCGCCTCCTTGAGCTGCGGCACGCTCAGCCCGCTTACCCACTTCATCTGCGCCGTCTGGTCGTCCCAGAACACGTTGTGCCCACGCACCGAGATGTTGTACTTCTGCGCCAGCTCCAGCATCTTATCGGCGACCCGGTAGTCCTCCTGGTTTTGGTGGAACTCCGTGCTGTACCACTTCATCTCGTTCTCCATCGTCGCCACCGTGAACCGCGATGTGAACCACTTCTCGTACTCGGGCATGTCCAGGATCTCCTTGGTCATCGCGTTGCCCACCGGGAACCCCTTCGCCACCCGCTCTAGGGACAGCTCCGCCTCCGGCAGCGGCTTGCCGTCGGCGTCCTGGACGGTGATCTTCACCTTCTTCTTGCGTTCCTGCGTGCACCGGTCCAGCCATGCATTTCAGATTGATTTGCTTGAGTCATTGCTAGCTATGGATCGATTCTGTTTCTTTCTTTGCCATTCATTGTTGGCATTAAATTAAATGAAAATCACCTTGGTGATGGATTCATTGCGATGAGACTCCCATTCCTCGAAGGTGAAGGGCTGCAGCGCCATGCTATCCGCCATCACTTCCGCGGTTACGTTGGTCTGCAGTTTTGCATGTAAACTTTCATGAGTTGCATAGTGCTATACATGCATGCCGTGATGTCGTCCCATGCGTGGTTGACTACCTCAAAGAAGAGATCACCCTTGCCGGCGGCGAAGGAGGTGGCACCACCCTTGAGCATGGTCCAGCAGCCGGACTGGGCCACGATCACGCCGGCGGTGTTGAACTTGCCGTCAGGGGTCACGAGGACGGCCCTGATGTCGCCGGTCCCTTGAGAGCTGCAGCCAAGCTGAGCACAAACGGTTCATTTAGCTACCTCTAGCTTTGTCCTCGACTCCTGATTATGCAGTGATCGATCACAACGAGATCGAGGGAGGAATCAATAGATCAATGTTACCAGAGAGGGCGTAGTGATTGTCCTTCTTGAGCTCGACCTTGAGGACAGAGCCCTTCACTGGGGCGCTCGTGCTCTTCGCCATCAGGAGCTTCTTGCCGCCGGGCGACGAGGGGGCTGGGGCCTCGGCGCTGCCGCTGATGATGCCGCCACCGTACAGAGGTTTCGGCGGCTCCTTCACGCACTGCATGCGCCGGCGTCACAGAGCTGGACCGGTCAGTCCGTGCCCAACGAAATGCATACATGAAAAAAATAGATGCATCTACGGATGATATATAATGTACACAATGCAAAGAGAAAAAGAATGTGTTGCTTGCCTCAATGTTTGCTGAATAGTCATATGGAACAGATCGAACTAGGCATCCTGCGTCGACAAGAGATATGGTTGTGCATTAGCATCTCGATGTATATACTCAAACGCCCATCAATTATACGATACCAAACCGTAATACTATTTTTGGTGGATTACTAAAGTTCCTCCAAATCGAAATTGAAGTTTTCAAATAGAAACTGAAAGTTTAGAGCTACCAGATTACCAGTCATATAGCTTATGCAGGATTAACATATCACATTTTGAGATTTGTAATCAAGTCTGTAGCTTGTAGTTAAGTTAGAGATTTTTTCTTCGTCACATAACCTACGTAAACTCAAGATGCACTGATTCAAAATTTTGAATTAGTGACACATAAAGCTGTAAGTTAAATAGTAACACATCTATAGTGTCTTCATTTGAAAAGAGAAATCCAAGTTGAAACTAACTGGAAACAAAACTAACCTTCAAAGAGGACAATAGCCAAGAAAAACACCAACTTTCCTGTGAAAACCTTCATATTTCTTTTATCACTAGACACAATTGATCTGTGTGTCATTACTTCAGAATTCTCTTTATATAGCTCTTCGGAGGAGCAGTAGGCTATATTTAGCATTTGGTTTATGAAGAACTAATTGTAATAAAGAGATAAAAATAGGAGGAAGACAGTTGCACATGTAGGGAGGTGATTAATCCATACTACGTAGTGCCTTAAAAACCAATGCTTGCACTTGTGGTAGTCAGCTTAACCCCCCACCATTTCTATTTCTCGATAGTCAATACATTACACATCAATTAGGGTTGTATATATATATATATATATATATATATATATATATATATATATATATATATATATATATATATATATATATATATATATATATATATATATATATATATATATATATATATATATATATATATATATATATATATATATATATATATATATATATATATATATATATAGACACACACACACACCCAATATATATATAGGAAGTCTCTTTTCTACTCCCGGGTGTAATTACACTCTATATCATATCTCACAATATAGAGAGTATCTCGCGTAACGGAGGCTATGTACTTGTAGTATACGAGTATTTAAGACCATCTAGGTGGTATGAATAATTTTTCAGATGTAGTATGTATATTTTTTTGACATACTCCTTTTTATGTGCGTACATAAGGGTATTTATAAAATACGCAAAAAACTATGAACTCCATTACAAGTTTTTCGTGTGGTTCATATTGGAGTATCTTATAATTAATATATGAGTATACCTAAAGTGATAAAGAAGTATTTCAAGTTTATTTAGGTGCTATTTTAGAATTGTTGGTACACTTAGGTGAACTTAATTGATATAGACGTTGTTTGTGCTAAACCAATTTGAATTGAGCTTCCGCATTATATACTTGTGTTTAGCTAAATAGCTCAAATAGATTTTAAAAGAGAGATTTTTAGAAATGACTATCCACCCCCCTCTAGTCGACCTCCTCGATCTTACAAGTGGTATCAGAGCTTGGTCTCTCATCTATTAGGCTTAACTGCCTAGAGATTATAAAGGATGGCAACTAGTGGGATTGTACACATAGATGAACCATCTCTATTTAATGGATTGAATTATGACAATCGGAAAATCCGTATGATATGCTATTTTAAGGCCATGAGCTCAAAAATATGGCAGATTGTAGATGTGGGCTTTTCTTCTCCTAAGGATCCTCTTGCTCCAACAATTGAGGAAGAGAAGTGCTCATATCTCGACACTCAAGCTACTAATGCTCTATTTAGCGCTTTGAGTGTAGAGGTGTTCAACACAATATGCAATCTTGAGAGCACTCATGATATGTAGATTTGGATGCTAATAACGTTTTGCAAATTGGAAAAACGTCGGTGAAAGTAACTCCTGCTTTATCTGGTGGTACCTTTCAATGAAGTTAACAAAAACTGCTGTGTTGATTCGGCATTAACTATTACAGTGAAGTTACTATCAGACAAACATGAAGTTACTTACTTGCGACTGGTATAAAAACATGAATTTCGCAGTGTCAAAACATATTCAACATGATCTTGTTTTATTAAGCGTGTAATTTTGAACACAATAGCACAAACGGATCGCAGATCGGACTTTCCATGAAAGAGTTGTATTTTTTAGGTTGTAAACAAACTAAAAAAAGTCCTCACGTCAACTGTACTGCTACATGCATGTGATAATTTAGTAGAGTCGATCGTGAGGAAAGTTATTGCCTATTGTGAGTGAAGTTACTGTCTGTTTCGAGAAAGGTTATTACCTGCTGTATACTTTGAGCGTTCGGCAGTAACTTCACTCGCTATCGATAGTAACTTCGTTCACAATGGATGATAACTTGATTGCATATGATAGTAACTTCACCATGGGATGATAACTTCATTCCATATGGATGATAACTTTATGAGTAACTGAAAGTAACTTTGCATCACATATAAGAGGTGGCAATCTGCATATAACTGGCTGCAATCCGTAGTTATATTGCGTATCAGACATGAGTAAACTTTATGATTACAACCATGGCGATACTATTAGAATTAATCTTGATGATTTGTAAGTGGTCAAAGGAGCAGCCGAAGCTATGGCCGAAGGAGCAGTCGAAGCTATAGCCGAAGGAGCAGTCGAAACCATGATCAAAGCCACGGTCGAAGGAGTAGTCAAAGCTGTGGTCGAAGCCACGGCCGAAGTAGTGGTTGAAGCTACAGTGAGTGGTTGTAGCTACAGTAGTGATAGGTACTATAGCAGTCGAAAATATCAGAATCGCCGTGGTACTACAGCGGGTACTGTAGCAGTCGAAAGTCATAACAAGATAAAAAAGTCCCCACGTCAACTGTACTACTACATGCATATGATAATTTAGTAGTTTTGGTCATGAGAAAAGTTATTGCCTATTGTGAGCAAAGTTATTGCCTGTTCATGCACTCGTCATTCCAACGTCTCCACTAGATCACCGAGTATCTCGTGTATCCCAACTTCTAGATATACATGGCCACGTCCCTGCATGCACACCATGTTTGAACGTCTCTATCCGGTCGACAAGAACCCAGTATACATACTCGGTATGCCGCGTACATGCTCCTTTCTACATACTCCCCAGTACCCATCTGACCCACATAATCCCTTCATGTGCAAGCCATTTGAACGTTCGTAACTGGTCGATGAGTCCCCCGACTACGCCGGAGGGGTTGGAACACACAACACCGAAGAATCAGCCAACATCACTGAAAATAACTCTGTTCGTTGCATTAACACTCAAATTTCTTCATTAATTAATTAATTAATTAATATGGTTACTAATTGGGTTTTGTATTGTGCGGTGGAGTGGTATCTCACCTAATAGCCCGATCAAGTGGGTGGGATTCCAAGGATGATGAATGATGGATACGATAGGAGTAACTATATCTAGGAGCAGAAAATAGACCTTCTATATATATACGTGTATATATATATATACGTATATATAATACGTATGTATACATATGTATATAGGTATATATATATACGTATACGGTTGTGCTAATCAGTGCGTGCTCGCATGCTACGCATGGGTCACTGGCGCGCGCATGAACATCCTGATGCGGTTCATGTTTGATGATAACTTTACGTGCATGAGATAGTAACTTTGACATATGTAAGTCAATCGATGATTACTTTATGTCAAGGAGATAGTAACTTAATAAATTATCGATGATAACTTTATGTTCAGAAGATAGTAACTTGACTTGCATGCACGCATACAGCATAAGAGAGAAGGGAATAAGTGCACTTGACTTGTGATTTTTTTATCTTGTTTATAAATTAAAAAATAAAATAACTCTTTCACCAAAAGTCCGATCTACGATCCGTTTGCACAAATGCGTTCAAAATTATGGCTTAACAAAACAAGATCCATATTGAATATTTTTTGACGTTGTGAAATTCGTGTCATATAAAGTTACTATCGTGTATGAGTGAAGTTACTGTCAAATATATGTAGAGTTACTGCCAGTTTTATAGTGTTACAATGGACAGTAACTCTACATGTGTTTGGCAGTAACTTCACTCACACACGGCAGTAACTTTTCATGCGAGTTATTTGCTATTGACATGCATATTTATCTCTCCTCTCAATGCATGCATATTGGCATTAACTTTACTCACACACGCAGTAACTTCATGAATTACAGATGATAATTTAATGTGCATACGATAGTAACTTTACCATAATTAATAAATGCTAGTAATTTTCCATGGGGTGGGATGGTGGGGCGGTTGGCTAGTTGGGTCGGTCAGGGTCGCGTGCTTATTCTACACGTAGCTACTGAATAGTACTTCTATATACGTGTATATATATATATAATATCTATATATACACCTATATATATACATATGTATATACATATATACATATATATATACATATATTAAGTTATTGTCAAACACATGTAGAGTTACTACTAGTTGTGTAGTGTTACAACTGACAGTGATTCTACATGTATTTGGTAGTAACTTTACTCGCACACGGCAGTAACTTTCGACGCGCATTTTACAAATGAAGAATGCACAAAGGTTGCCTTGTAGCTGTTGGTGGCACTGTAAAAAAAGAATTACATACATAGGTATAGTCTATTCGAGATGCATTATTACGAAGTATGATATAGTATTATTGTATTATAGCGGGTACGAAAAATTGCTTCATGTATTGTAGTGTGGCGTTTGATTCCTTGTTCTTCGTCCCCCAACAACATAGGCGTTGAATGACATACGTGATTACAAAAAAGTTATCTTCGGCCATTGCACACGAAGAGAAGACTACAATAGAGTTATGTATGGAGGAAATGGACATACTTGCTGAGTGTTTGTTGCACAAGGGTGAAGTCATGGTTATTCTTGTAATATCCTGAACGTCGTTACGGCGTAAGTTTTTAAACAATCGTGGAATCGCTGGTTTTTCGGTAAATCGCAGGAAGGAAAAAATATGAATTGTAGAACATTGTAAAATGAATTAAATAAATTAAAATAATTAATTTGGATGTTTTGGGCTGTCCGGAGCGGTGGGCCAGCCGCTTGGGCAGTCCCCAAATGGGGCCTGCACCCTCCCAAACCCTAGCACCCCTTTATAAACTCCTCCTTAGCCCTCCCTCTTTCCACCCCACAGCTGCCACACCCCCCTCCTCTTGCGCCTCCCCCTCCCCACATGGCTACTGTCCATTGATGCAAAGGAGGAAAAAGAAGGAAGAAGAGGAAAGGGAAGAAAAGGAAGGAGAAGGAAGGAGAAGAAGAGGAGGAGGAGAAAAGAGGGGTGATCCTTCATCTAGATAATTTTTTCTCATCCCAAACCCTCTGTTTTTCATATTAATTAGGGTTTTTGGCACGGATTTTGATGGTAGTTAATAGATTAATTGCCCGATTAGAGACTAGTTGTTGTCCGCCTGTAGATTGAATCGCGCAGCGCGTCTGTTTGCGCGGTTTTGACCTCATAAACGATTTTTCCTGCGGACTCTCCCAAAAGGAAAGTTGTAGAAGACTTCTAGGGTCGTCTCCTGTAATTTTTTTGGAATTTTTGGCCGTGGGATCTGGGCGATACGGGGTTGGGAATACTGCTATTCGTCAGGCGAGCAGATTGGTACAGGCCGACGGTAATCTGTGAATTTGATGTAGTAAATGATTCTTATGCTCATGTCCGTAATTGAGAAAGTATTGTATTTATGCTTTTGACATGTTGTATTGATGATTTACATTATGAGATAATCTTGTATGATTATAATTTGCTCCTATGACTGTTATGGGTGAGAATTGTCAATGATTATACCACTGTTTGTAGCATGGGGATTAGCAATGCGGTTATCTCAGGTAACTTAATTGCAAATATTGTGAGTGAGTTTCTCTAGAAAAGTTGTTATCTTCCTTAAGTTGATTCTGCTGATTCTTGTCCTATTGCAGTTAATGAATTTTTCTTGAGTTTGTGGTTCATTGCAGTTGTTGTTATGCAATTGGTCTCTACCTGTTCCTTGAAACAATTATTATTTCTTTTCGGAATATTTGAGACACTTTTGCTCCTTGTGAATATTGTTGATTCGTAAGGATGGTCCCTTCGTGGGAGTTTTGTCTTGTGAATCATGACTCATTGGTTCGCTTGGTATTTTTTTATTAATGAAAGTTTTTGTGTTGCAATCTCAAAACTCATTAATATGTGAAAGCCTTAGATCTATGTATTTCTTTTAGATTATTTCGAGTGTTGAAGTTTATTTTCACTCCTTTCTGAAAGATAGTGTTAAACCCTTTATGGTGTTTTGCTATGCTTAAGTGGAAAGTGATAATCATATAAACTAATTTATAAGGTATGAATTATCAAGTTAAGATGTTAGCATGGTGCATAATTAATTTCAACTAGCATTCTTGGAAGTGTAGTGGATTAATGTGATATTGTCTTGTAATAGTTTCTAGAAGAACTATGATTAAGAATTTGTCTATTCATGATTGGAACTCATGGAGTTATTGAGGAGTGTACAGAAAAGAATTGAAATGATTATTTTGATTGCTTAAATTTCTATCATGTTGGATAAATTGAATTACTTGTCTTTAGTAATTAATCTGACCGCTTGGATTTATTAAGTAAGGAGGTGGTGGAATATTGCCTTGGTAATATTAACCTTTAATATGTCTTTTATTTAGATACTTTATGAGCATGCACAATTGCTAGTTTCATCTATCTTTCATCATGCTAAATTGTTGAAACATGAATAAAGAAATAGATAAAGGTTGATGTATTGACTTGTAAAATTTTGTCTTACAAAGCTGGTATTATTGAAGTTTAAAGTTATTTCGTTCTAATTTCTAAACTTAAGGTGAGATACTGAATCTATGCTCATGATTGTTTTATAGGGGTTCAGGAGGGTTCGCGGCTTTTATAGATGCCCAGAGGCGGTTTGGCGCCGTGAGGGGACATGGCGGTGGCTACACCTGGCCGGGGTCGAGAGGATTCGAGGAGGGTTGGCAGGGCACGCACATGGGTGCCTTGGGTGCGAGGTTGCGGTGGTCAACAATTGCTGGCGCGGCTCAGGTTGGACGAGAGACGAAGGAGGGGTTGCTGGCCAAAATATCTCGGCGGCAAGGAAGTTGCGGTCGAGCTGTGTCTTGCCAGCCAAGAAGAGGTGTCAGGGGAGGACAGAGGATGGCGCACGGCGTTTGACAGCGGTGCAAAGGCGTGGCAGTGAGGGAAACGCGAGAAGGCGCGGGAGAGCGAGAGAGAGTTCAGGCGACGGCAAACAGAGGCGGCGGTGCAAAATATCAGATGGTGAACAGTGACGGCGAAAAAATAGATTGACTGGGTGATTTGGCAGGGTATTAGGGCGCAAATGAGCTGGGATTTGAGCTAATTTGGGCAAGGAAACAAGAGAAAATAAATTTAAAAGAAAATTTTAAATTTCTTAAAAATTTCGGTCTGTTTCAACCTTCCCCCCTTAAAAAGAATCTCGTCCTCGAGATTCGGGGAACGGTTGGAAATTTCGCTGCACATCCAATTATTTCTCCCAAGCTGTTTTATCCATGTATTATCCTGCCATTGGATTTTATGAAGCCTGACATTCCTGTTTCTTAACTGGCTCTTTGTCATGTCCAGGTTAATATGTCCAAGGTGAATTTTTTGCTATTTTCAGGTTTTAAACTGTATGATCGGAAATGGCAACAGAGGGGAGGTGAATGGTGCTGTTACGACCCTTGGACCTCAGGCCGTAGCGGTGGGTGGTCGCCAGCACTGCCTTGCCCGCCGGCAAGGCTAACCCTCGAGACGGGTCGTCGGGGGACGGAAGCAGGGGAGAGGTAAGACAATAGAAATCCTTTCTTATTTCTTTCATAACCAATCCCTGGATTACATGGCTATATATAAGATATAAACTAGGCCTAGTTCCGCTTTAAGACCGAAACCTACTCTTATTAGGACTCCTTTTCTGAAACGGAGTCTAACTGAAACAAGGGATTGGGCGAACCGGATCAAGGTTTGGATTGCGGCGGTGATAGACTATAACATCTCTCCTTCCTCATGAGCGACTCATCCTCGAGCTGAAATGTTGGATAAGCCTCCTGGAAACGAGTCAATGGGACCCAAGAAGCATCAAGAACGTCCGACCGGTCCATTGGACGAGAACATGCAGCTGCCCTGTCGTTTCTCGATCTTTAACACCCCACGGAGTTGGGAGTACGCGCCCTATTTGAGAGGGGTAGCGGGGGAGGTGCGGCTGGAGGCACCCTGTGGAACTTTTTTAGTAAGCCAACATGAAAGATGTCATGTAGTTTGGCAGTCGGCGGTAAGTCCAGTTTG
Organism: Bonia amplexicaulis; assembly: GCA_036346245.1. NCBI lineage: Eukaryota > Viridiplantae > Streptophyta > Magnoliopsida > Poales > Poaceae > Bonia > Bonia amplexicaulis. The sequence goes on from CM070737.1 coordinate 24,998,737, forward strand.
TAAGCCACGGACCCAATGCGCGCAAGGACTTGGTAAGGTCCAAAATATTTCGGTCCAAGCTTGCCGCTCCCGGATAATCCAAGAGAAGTTACTGGCCGGTGATGGAGGCGGAGCCATACCCAATCATCGATGGAGAAAGAAATATCACGATGTTTGTGATCGTAGTACTTTTTGGCATATTGTTGAGCCTGAAGAAGACGATCTCGGATGTCATGAAGGAATTGATCTCGGGCTATCAAGGAGGCTTCTACAGCCTGAACTTCAGCAGTGCCTTTCTCATAAGAGCGCAATGTTGGAGGGTCCCTACCAGACCACTTTGAAGGGAGTAGTATGCAATGCGGAATGAAAAGATGTGTTATAACAGTATTCAGCCCAAGGCAACCACTCCAACCACTGGCGAGCGCGATCTCCCGTCAAACGGCGCAAATACATTGAAATAACCTTATTGACAGCTTCAGTTTGACCATCTGATTGCGGGTGGTAAGCTGAACTAAGATGAAGCCGAATGCCTGCTAAACGGAACAAATCCTGCCAGAAATTGCTCGTAAAAATGGGGTCACGGTCGCTGACAATTGATGATGGAATCCCATGAAGACGCACAATTTCATCAAAGAACACTCGGGCAACTGTTGTGGCGGAGTAAGGGTGTGCTAAAGGAAGAAAATGTGCGTACTTGGAAAAGCGATCGATGACCGACAAGATGACTGTTTTTCCGTGAACACGGGGAAGTCCTTCAATAAAATCCATCGCAATGTCGGACCAGGGCTGAGTTGGAACTTCCAATGGTTGTAGGAGACCAGCAGGGTGGAGGTGTTCAATTTTGTTGCGCTAACAAACCATGCAAGTCTGCACAAAGTCTTGTACCCGTTTTTTGGCTCCCGCGATATGAAAATCTTTACGCAGAAAGTTTTCTGAATGCCTTCGTGGGCAGCATGGGCTTCGGTCAGAAGTAGCTGCACTGATGGAGAAGAAGCTGGGACAAAGACTCGTCCAGAATGCAGAATGAGACCATCCCGGATAGACCATGGAGTCCCCAATGCACCGGACTCGATATTGGTCCGAAGTTGCTGCAGCTCCCGAATAGATAATACCTCATTCCGCAATTCTGGAAAAATGGCGAAAGCTGGTGATGATATAGCCATCAAGCTAGGTGGAAGACCATCGCGGCGGGAGAGAGCGTCGGCAACGGTGTTTAAGTAGCCCGGACGAAACTCCACCGTGAAGTCATATCCAAACAACTTGCTGACCCAGTGATGTTGTGGCATGGTGGAGAGGCGTTGATCCAATAGGAACTTTAAGCTATAATGATCCGTGCGAATGAGGAAGATGCGGCCCCACAAGTATGGTCTCCAATGGCGGACTGCCTGAACAAGGCCAATCAATTCGCGTTCATATGCCGCCAGTTTGGAGTGGCGCGGTACCACCGGTCGACTGAAGAAAGCTATCGGTCCAGCTCCTTGATGAAGAACGGCTCCAATCCCGGTCCCTGACGCATCGCATTCAACAATAAATTTATGTATGAAATCTGGCATGTGCAGGACTGGTGCTGTGGACAGGGCTTCTTTGAGGGCCACGAAGGCTTGCTGAGCCTCGGGCGACCATCCAAAGGCGTCCTTCTTCAGAAGATTAGTGAGGGCCGCAGCTATCTTCCCGAAATCCCGGATAAATTTGCGGTAATAGCCTGCCAGACCTAAAAATCCACGCAATGCTTTAATAGTCTTGGGCTGTGGCCAATCGGCAATTGCCTGTACTTTAGAAGGATCCATGGCTACGCCTCCCTCTGACATGACATGGCCCAAGTAAGAAACTGAAGAAAGACCAAACGAGCACTTGCATTTCTTGAGGAACAGCTCATGTTGTCGCAGTAGTGTAAAGACCATGCGGAGGTGCTGCAGATGGTCAGCCCAGGCAGGACTATATATCAAGATATCATCAAAAATACCAACACGAAGCTTCGCAAGTAAGGACGAAGAATAGCCTGCATCAAGTCCTGGAATGTAGCCGGCGCATTAGTCAACCCGAAAGGCATAACTAAGAATTCAAAAAGGCCTTCATGGGTCCGAAAGGCTGTCATAAATATGTCATCAGGGTGCATGCGAACTTGGTGATATCCAGACCGAAGGTCTAGTTTGGTGAAGAACCGGGCACCCCGTAATTCATCCAAGAGCTCATCGACCACCGGAATTGGAAATTTGTCCTTGACGGTCAACTCATTGAGTGCGCGATAGTCGACACAGAAGCGCCAAGTGTTGTCATGTTTTTTGACCAATAAGACCGGGGAGGAGAAACAGGAGTGACTGCGGCGAATGATGCCGCGCTTAAGCATATCGGTACATTGCCACTCCAGTTCATCCTTCTGATGATGTGGATATCGGTATGGACGGACGGATACTGGAGCTGCCCCTGGGTGAAGCCGGATACGGTGGTCTTGTGGGCGCACCGGCGGAAGCCCGGATGGTTCTGCAAAAAGATCATCAAATTCTGCTAGAAAGGGTTGTAGCTCGTCATGTCCAGACTGCATCAAAGCCTGCATTGGCCGGTCCTTGGAGAACCCTTGCCATTGTATCCGCTGGCCATCCAACCAAAACATCATAGTCAGCTCGTCGAAGTCCCAACGAATTGGTCCCAAAGTTTTCAGCCACTGAACTCCGAGAACAATATCAAATCCATCCAGAGGAATTGCATAAGCTGTTAATAAAAATGGTGTCTGATGGACTGAGAGCTGAAACTGATGACAAACCCCAGCACAATCGAGTTGCTCGCCATTCGCGATTTTAACGCGTAGGCCATGGCAAGGAAGCAAGTGTACTCCCATTGCCTGTACAACCCGGGCACTGATGAAGTTATGGGTGGACCCCGAGTCGACGAGTGCCACGAAATGTTTGGTGCCGATGGTGACCGAAAGCTGCATGGTTCCCCCATTGGATGCTCCAGTTACTGCATGTAGCGATATCTCTGGTGAAGTATTTTCCAGCTCGAGTTCATGTAGTCCCAGTGGATCTTCACCTGAGTCAGTATCGCCATTCATGTCAATGTAAGTGAGAAAAGGCTGCTTACAACGGTGGTCGGGCTGGAACTTGTAATCGCAGTTGTAGCATAATCCTTTTGAACGACGATCGGCCAATTCCGTCGGCGTAAGACGTCGAAAAGGATTCGCTGGCCGAGGTCCTGTTGTGGCAGTTAGAGCAGACAACTCCTGAGAACGCCCCGTAACGGGTATGGAAGGCCGCTGGAAAGGTCGCCCAGGACGGTGTTGTGGGAAAGAATCGCCCATTGTTGTTTGCGCGCGCCGTTCATATGCATAGGCTAGGCTCATTGCTACTTGAAGATTTTCCGGCTGTTGCATTTCAACATCTGTTCGCAGAGGCTCCATAAGGCCAGCCGTAAAGATCTGGACTTGCTGTAGGGGTAACAGGTGATCGGCACGACAGAGGAGCGCCAGGAATTTGGTTTGTAATCGCCGGTGACCCATCTGCTGCGGTGAGAGTTAGTTCCCCAAGGGGTTACTCCGGAGGGGTGGTCCAAACCTCATGTGGCATAGGTCTTTGAATTGATCCCACGTTGGTTGGCCATCGTCTCGTTCCAATTGAAAATACCACTGCTGAGCAATTCCCGTGAGATGGTATGACGCGAGCCAAACTTTGTCCCCTTCCTCAGTACGCTGCCCACGAAAGAACTGATCACAACGGTTGAGCCATGACAGGGAATCATCGGAACCGTCGTAGGTAGGAAATTCCAGTTTGTGATAACGTGGAGCGCTGCCATATGGACTTGGTGCTACTTGGAAACGCGAAGGCATTGATGTGTGCAATGGCAGGGATGGCTGCGAACAGAATCGCGGCATGGATGGCGGTGGGCGCCGCATCGGGTGAACTGCTGATCCTTCAAGGGACGGGGCTGGCGCTGCTGAAACTGCATAGGTAGTGGTGACAGGGTCCCTTGGAAAGATGACGGGACTTGCCACCGATGGTATTGGCAACAATCCCGGCGGTGGAAGGGAAAAGGCGCCCTCCGAGATTGGTGCGGAGGCGGTGGCGGCGGAAGGCGGCCAGTGTTGATGAAGCATCCCGGATGTCGCAGCAAGGGATACTTTCTCCGATTCGAGGACAGCAAGTTTGGAGTTGGTGGTGATGCTTTGCCACGCCAAATCTGCTATTTTGGAGTTCATCTCCGCCATTTGCTCCTGAATCGCCTTGAGCGTTGCACTGACCGAGTTGGCCTCCTCGCTGGAATCGGAGCCCGGCATCACTGATACCAAGTTGTTACGACCCTTGGACCTCAGGCCGTAGCGGTGGGTGGTCGCCAGCACTGCCTTGCCCGCCGGCAAGGCTAACCCTCGAGACGGGTCATCAGGGGACGGAAGCAGGGGAGAGGTAAGACAATAGAAATCCTTTCTTATTTCTTTCATAACCAATCCCTGGATTACATGGCTATATATAAGATATAAACTAGGCCTAGTTCGGCTTTAAGACCGAAACCTACTCTTATTAGGACTCCTTTTCTGAAACGGAGTCTAACTGAAACAAGGGATTGGGCGCAACCGGATCAAGGTTTGGATTTCTGGCGGCGGTGATAGACTATAACAGGTGCCTTAAAAATTGCCCCTAAGTATTCGCACTAACTTGACCAAAAAGAATTTCAGCTAAAAGAAATCATTGGCTAGCTGAAAATTTACTGGACACAGGAATTAAAGAGAACTCAAAACCGCATGCAACCAGCCAAGAAACAGTGAAAAGCAAACTAAAAATAGGAACTACTGCAAATAGCATGTCTATGGAAACCGGTCTAACCAAGGGAAGATCTCAAGCTTTGGCTCTGCATCTTAGTTTCAAAGCACAGATTAAAGGAAGCCAGTTCACTGCTGAAAACAGACTTTTGCAGAGATAACAACAAGCTGCACACTGTTCTGTCCGAAAGTAAAAGAAACAGCCGAAAGATTACAGGCTGCAGAGGTGCTAGGCCAAGCTGACAGAAACAGATGACTGAAAAGAACAGATGTTGTTGACCAAAACTGAAAGCAAAAGGAAAAGAGATCAAATCCAAAAGAGAAAAACACAGAACAGAAAAGAAAGCAAAAGGAGAACAAATACTATCATTCTGCCTTTTTCAGCTGCTGTTTGTTTTCCTTTTTGCCGTTTGAAACAAATACTAGCAGCCTGTCTGATAGTAATTGCAGCAGCTAAAAGCAGGAACTTAAGATGAAAAGCCAACCGAAAAATCAAGACAGCACAGTAATTACTGAGCACACCTGCAGTTCAGAACCGAAAGATGAACGAAAATGAAAAACAGGAGCACTGAAGCAGCTGCCGGCAAACCCAAAGAACTGACGAAACACTGACTACTGACTGAAAAAGGAAACTGAACCAAGGAGCCGATGCTGCTGAAAACAACAAGAACTGAGCAACATTTGAATCGTAAACACTGAGATCCCGAAAACAGCAGGGAGACAAAAACCGAAAGCTTCTCATTCTAGAATCCTTTGATCTTGATTCCTTTTAACTACAAGACTTCAAATTCTGCAAAAGCACAACATCTGAAGCCGAACATACAGGAGAAGAAGATCTCCTCAGTCGAGACCATCAAGAACCAGGATTGCTCTGTTTATGCAAATAGTAAACCCTAGAATTTTAAGAAACAGAGGAAATGAGCAGAGGGTCAATCTGAAGAAAACAATGCTTAAACACTTTTCTCTCGGGAAGATACTAGTCAAGATTATCTAAAGAATGCTTCCCTGTTCAGAGACAAGTTGTTTTACATCTTGATCAAGATCTTCAAACAAAAAGAAGAGGAGAAGAGAAGAACATTAACCAGCAAAGAGAGAACAGAAGGCAAAACACAAAGAGAAGAAATCAGATCATCTCAAACACAAAGCATCTCAAACTGATACAGAGACATGAATGATAATATGAGGAAATGATTACATCCAGTTTATCTCCTCTCTCTCTCAAAGCCATACAAAAAACACACACACACATGGAGAGCAAATGCACAAAAACCCTCAAGGGGGTATGCAGCCCCCAACACCTATTTATAGCCCTTGGCTAACGAGTCTCCAACCCGTTACGCCGGCTAAACCCTAACGGAGCCGTCTCCGCTTGTGCAGCCTTGCGACTTACCGATTCGCCCCTCCGCACCTTCAGGAAGCTTCGCGCTCCTTGTCGTGTACGCCCGCAACCACATCGAATCTCCGCCGTCTTTGACACATCCGACCGTTCTGACCTCGACACCGCCTGTGTCTAGTCCGGTCACCTCGTGTCTCGCCACGACTCCGCCTAGATGTCCTGCAGTCAACACAGACAAGAAACACATCAAATAGCACCGCTCGATACATGAAAGCATAAATGCATTAATGAAATAGCCCAAACCTGACCAGTCGACATAATATGCATCCTAACCATTTTGACCAGGTTTGACCAAGTCCGACCGAGCCCGACTGCACCACGCAACGTCAAGGTCCGAACCAACCAAATCAAACACTACTTTCCTAAACCGATGTCAATTACTCATCATACACACGGGATGACCTCCACATGGTCTCTCATGAACGACTTAGGACTTTTTGTGCGGTACTCCTTTTTCCAACAAAGGTTGAGGAAACAAACACATAACTTCATAGTGAATTTAAAACTGGTGAGGGTTTCGGATGAACGTACCCATGATGACATCGGTACCTCATGTTGTTGTTGTGTTCGAGATATGGTTTATTTTTCCTTGAAGTGTCCTTGGTCTTCTTGCTAAATAGCCTTTTGATGCTCCAGTAGGTGATGCATGTGTAACTAATTGAGCTTGATTTCTAACTTGCATTTTTGCCACTTCAGAAGGCAATCTTTGCCTTGGACATTGATCTCTATGATGACCTAATTGTTCGCAGTGGTGACACATATCTGTCTTGTGTGGGCAATTTCGCCGATAGTGACTTCCTCTACAAGTATAACACCGTACTGCTGTGGACTGAGAAGCATTATGTTGCGATCCCGGTATGGCAATATACTGAGGTCTTGGTGCGGTGGTTACTTGTTGATTTCTGTCAGACCCCAGATTTTACATCTGAAATCCTCTGTGATTTATTGCACTATTCCCTGGATCAGTAGATAGTGCTCACAGCTTCAGAAATGAATATCAAATACATATCAAGTGGAAGCATAATTAATATAGTAAACTTACACATGGGCCGATTAGGCCAAAATCAGAAAATTGTAGCAGCGGAAGAACGAAGCACACAGTGGAACCCTCAGGACTTGCCCACAGGCAGCCAACTGGAGGTTCGCGACCTAGCCCTTGACATCTTCATCTTCTTTGTCGTCGTCATGATCTGTAGTGTTGCTGAGGCATAGTGATTTGATTCCTTGACTCTGGATTTGTTGTGAGAGCGAGAGTGAGCACACTAACCACCGTGCTCCGTGAGCCAATACACAGAATGCAAATAAATAGTATGCATGGCTTATCAAGGAAAGGCTCGGGTTGTTTTGTTTGCCAGCAGCTTCTCTTTTTGGTAGCATTGTCAATACTGAACCCTAGTGTTATAGTGGCAACCTAGGACTCCACACGACGACTGCCATAATTGACTTACTCCACCAAAGACATATTTTCTTTACTGATTACTGTCTAAGACTCCAAACAGCGGTTGACATCACTTAGTTAATCCCCAAACGTATCGACATTATTTATTTAATCCACCAATCATACACTTTCTATGTTGATTGCCGACTAAACTCCAAACGGCAGGTACCATCCTTTAGTTAATCCACCGATCATATGTATTCTATATACATATTACTTTATTCAAAACCACACATACCTTTGTATGCCGGATTCCTAATACTCCAACCTTGCAATCATTAATCACCAACTCTTCACTTCTGAATTCTAATGATTCTCTAACATGATTGCTTTTCAAACCACCAAATCATTTGTATCAGAATATTCTAACAATTCAATCCTTTTGTTAACGATCCAACTCCGTAATTTACTCTGCCCATAATTAATCCTTACTTTCCATTATCTATCTCTAACTAATTCATCGATATTTCTCCACCAAGATTGAATCAAGTTTACCTTCCAATTCTCATATCTCCAAATTTTCACAAATTCAATTCATCCATCTAGACCAAATCCTATTAATCCCATTAATTCCAGTAATTACCTTTACACCTTTCTAATCTTTCAAGATCATTAAAATCATCTATCTAGCATATCTATTCATTTAGACTCCATCAATTTTATTTCCCCTAGACACCTTTCTACCATTCCCTTATCGACATGAATCCACCAAGCATTGTTTAGTATTTACCCCGACCGTCATTTTCTTTTCTTATGACCCTATTTATTTTTCCTGGCATTTTATATTAGGAGAAGCATTGTCATTATTTGCTTTTGAAATATAATACATAGAAACATCCTGAGACTTAGCAGTTTGAACAAAATATAATGTGAACATGCAATAGCAGTAACGATCCAGATTCCATCCACCATTTCCATAGTCTCTGCATCATATGCTTAACCTTTCAGCGTTATAGCCGCTTACATTACCACTGGGACGACACCCAGGACAACTCCATAAGGGCCTTACTCCCCCCATAAGGGCCTTTCTTTGCCCTCCACTTTTCTATTTCTATCCACAAAGATTTTGAAATAGAACTATATCTAGTTAAGTTCCCAATGTCCGCCCTTGACCGTGGGCACGGCTATTCAAATAGTTTATGACTCTGCAGAGATAGTATACTTTACCCACAAGAGATAGATCTGCTCGTTGCCCTACACGGTTCCTTAGCCATGTAGTTGAGTAGACTATCACAAGGCCGTTACGATGCATTTTCCTACTGTGGTTACGCCCGCTAAGGTCTATCTTCTGTAGGATGCGCACATCCCTCGAGAAGGGTCCCTCGTGAGCCATCACGGGCAAAGACGGGGATGAGACCATCCATCCCTTTGCTCGTGTCCATACCTTCACGTAACCACACTAGTGCTATGCAAATTAGTGAGCCCTGCCTACACTTTGCCAGCATGTGGTTGTACTGGTAGCACCTTGGGAGGTCATCACAAGATTCAGTCCTTAATGTTTATCTAGGCGGTTCTACCACAATTCCATTTAAAACATTCACACCCTCGAACCATCCGCCTAGATATATCAGCATGTGGGATTTTTGAGAACATAAAATATTCATACCAACATATACCAGTCATCATCACAATGATTGTCCATCCAAATTCTCACATGTTTGAAAGTGATGCTTGGGCGTTCTCACGCCCATGAATTTCTAAGCAAGACTAAGCATGGCATATAGTTACGGACTTATTTTCGAAATGCTACTATTATAATTTTGCTAGGGTGACAAGGTTCACACCATCAAGTATTCAAAAGGGGGTGTAATATAGTCAAGGTAAACATGGTCATATAACTAGGATCTTCAAAACATGTATTTGCATATAACATAACAGCATGCAATTTGATAATTTAAACAAAAGTAATTTGCAGAAAATATAGGTTCAATATGATTAAGGTATTGACTCGCCTGCCGCGGTTTACCGCGGTCTTGAGCTCACACAATGCCTTCTAGTTTGTTGGTTCTGAGCTTCTGGTCTTTATCTTCACTTCGCTTCTTGTCCTCGCCTGATCCGTTGAATCTTCACGGCTTCCGATTCTAATTACGTGCTAAGCAACTGAATCCAAATAAATGCAAATAACTCAAAAGATCCAAATAAATCCGAATGAACTCAATTTAGTTTTATTATGAGTTAATGGTCGGCTTGGGTGGTTGGAGACAAGGTTGGTGGGAGGATATAACGACTCGGTCTTTTTATTAATAATCTCTTCTTATTATTTGTATATTTATTTAGGAAGTTCCATGAGTCAGGTTAGACTTATGATTTATCTGGGCAAAGTTTGGTATATAGGGTCATACCTCAATATTTGCTATTTAGCAAAAGCTACCACTGAGACTTATTATTGGCGGCTTGCTAACATTGGTCTTTATCTAAATTTTGATTAAGGGCAACATTTATTAAATTTGGTCATTTCAACAAAAGTCATTCTTCTTTACTAATGCTTTGAACTAATTTAGATTTTAAAACAAACACTAAGGGCACATTAATCTTTTATGACAACTAATTCCATTTTAAATATCCCAGAATCTATTTTGCATCCTATTTAAATTTTATTAGCTACTCCAAATTATTTTTAAATTCAAATGAGCTCTAAAAATCATGATTTCCATTCCATTGGATAGACCTTGAATTTAGATGAATTTAGAAATTTGTTTCATTTAATTTGGAGTTAAAATGAATAAGTTATACTCATTTAAAGCCTCTCGGTTTAATAAAAATCTAAAAATAACAAAACCTGACATGTGGGGCCCAATGTCAACCGGACGCACGTCACACGGGGGCTGACACGCGGGGCCCGGCGGCAGCGCCTTCTCCACGCGGCGCCGACAAAGTGGGCCCCGTGGCGGCTCCGCCCTTCCGTCGCCGGCAAGCGGGGCCCGACCGTCGGCCAGACAGCAGGCGGGCGGTCCGACAGTGGGGCCCACTGTCACCGCGAAAACAAAAGAAAGGCTCAACATCGAGGCACTGCGTGAGCGGGGCTCGAACAGCGAGGGAGCCGGGGAAGGAATGGCGCTAGCCGGTAGCTCTCATGACGCACCTCAATCTATAAGGGTTGATTTATTCCCTTAAGGTGTGGTGCGGGCCGAGAGAGGAGGCCGAGGCCGATGAAGGGCGGTCGACCGCGGGCGAAGGTGGCGGAGGGCTCGGGGTCCACCGAAATGGGTTGCCCCGGCCGATGAAACTCGGGAGCGCCGTGGGTCCGGGTGCTGCCTGTGGAGGGTCGAGGCGCACGCGGCGGAGGCGAAGAGGAGCGCCGCCGGGAGGTACGGTCCTCGGGGAGGAAATTGGGCGGGTGTGGGAGCATCGGGAGTAAAGGGATGCTCCCCATGGGTCTGGTCGACCCGGAGAGAGGCCGAGGTGAGCCGGCGGCGTGAGCCTGCGACGGCGCGGACATGCGCACGGCGCCGGTGAGCTGGGGTGGGGGAGGGGCTCCGGCGAGGCTGGGGATGGCTTCGGGGTGCTCCGAGGATGGTTTGGGTAAAAGGAATTGAGCTTGCTTGGCTTGAATCGCCGGCGAGCTCGTTGGCCGGCCGTGGGGAAGAAGGGGGCGCCAGCGAGCTGGGGGCATGGGAGCTCAACTACTTGCTCTGGGAGGGAGAAGGGGGTGTTACGGTGCAGTTGGGAGCCTCTGCGGCTCTTATAGGGGACAGGGCGCGGCTGGCCACGGCGACGACGTGGGCGCACGGCGGGGCTGTCGGGCGACGATGGCAGGGAGGCATGCAGGGCATGGTGCCGCGTGGGGAAGGAACACCGGCCGGTGCAGAGGGAGGCAGGGACCCGAGCGCGGCGGTCGCGCCGGACAGGAGAAGAAGGGGGGTCCGGCGTTGCGGAAAAGAAGAGGGGGGTGTCCGGGCGTGCGCGGCGGAGGAGGAGGAAGAAAGGGGACCGCGCGGGGGCTGGGCCCAGCGGCAGTGAAAGAAAGGAGGAGGGAGAGAAAGGAAGAGAGAGGGGTCAGAGGTGGCCCAGTGACCCGAGGAGGAAAGGGAAGGAGGGAAAAGAAGAAAAGAAAAGGAGAGGCCCACATGGAAGAGAAAGGAAGAAGGAAAATGGGAAAAAGGGAGGCTCAACAAACTATTGTTTTGATTTTCTAGTTTTAATTTAAATTTCTTTTTCCCATATTTATGATTATGCATATCCATTCTCACATGAAATTTGAAAGTTGAGCTTTTAAATTTTTAGCTACTAAATGAGCTGCTATTATTATCATTATTCAGGTTATATGTGCACGAATATATACATATATTTTATTTCTTATATTGCTAAACTTTTCTTTGCATAATTTGTAGATATATATCTATGTATTTTAGTTATTCACTTTTATTGCTCTTTATGACATTATTCCCAAGCATGAGATTTTATATTTTAAATCGGGTTCCACTTTTCTTATACTGGATCATCTTTTCAGATTCGTATTTATAATTCAAATTTTCTATTACTTGCATTTGGAGTTATTCTTTTGATATTTAATTTGCATGCCACAAATCTCAAAAAGATTTCAACTAAATATTCAAAAGAAATTTAAAGGCCAACAAAATGCAGGAAAAGATTTTAAAATTCCACATTTTTGAATTAACCCAATTTTCGGATGTTACAATTTCGTTGTTGTCCGGTTTGTGGTGATATTACCATTCTCCTTCTGGGTGCTTTTGATAATGTTTCTCGTTCTTTCTTTCTTTTTCGGACATCCTTTAACTCATTCCTTGCTTCTTCAGATGTAATTAATTTATTTACCATATCGAAAAAATCCTTAAAGTCCATCGCTAAGGTGATATTTTAAGGATTTTTGCAGTCCTTATTTAAATCGCTCCATCTTCTTTGCTTCATTTTTGACATCATCTGGGGCATACCGAGCAAGTTGGTTAAATTGGTGAAGGTACTCCATCACTGTTCGTCTTCCTTGCTTGAGTGCGAGAAATTCTCGTCGCTTTGCTTCTACAATTCCAATGGGAACATGGGCTTGATGAAATGATTCTTTAAATTATTCCCATGATATTTCTTGATTTTCATGCATGACTTGGTAGTTCAACCACCATGCAGCGGCTGGTCCTTGCAATTGATGGGAGGCATACAAAGTCTTTTCTTTTTCTGTACACTGCACAATATTCAACTTTCTTTCAATGTCTCTGATCCAATCATCAGCTACTATTGGGTCTGGAGAGGATGAGAAAACCGACGGTCTTGTCTTCAGAAAGTCTGACCACTTAGACGTGATTTGTGTTCCTCCATGATTGTTAACAAATCCTGATGTGGTTCTTGTCGTTGCTTCGGTCGTTGCTGCTCCTTGCATTGCTGTCTGTTCTAAAACTTTGGCTAGTAGCTCCATCATTGTCTTTTGATTCTGTTCTGCATGGGATCGGTTTTGTTCCACCATTGCTAGAATATCTGCCAAACTGGTCTGTGGGGTATGGGTCTGCCTTGTTTCTGCTGCGCCACTCTGATTAGCTTTCTCTGCTTGTGGGCTTGGCCATGAGATCCATTTCCGGCCATCTTAACTGCTTGGGTTTTGGAGTTGGTTCTGTAGCGATTTTTAATAAGATCAGATAGATGAGTAAGGATTTCGAATCAAAGATGAGAGTAGATTGAACAACACGAGTTGAGACGAATTAAGGCAGATAAGAGTTTTGAGGGAGGCAAGATATCAGATATTAGTTGCAAACAAATTATGAGATAGCCAATATAGTTTTTATTTATTTTTTTTACAAGCTGAACGCATACCATACATATGAGGTACGGGTTACAACTCGTGTTACACACAGAAGAAACTTCTATCAAAAGGTCACTTCTATTTTGACGTGATCTACACAACTACACAGCGTATGTTTTGAGGTCAGAAAAGGATAGATGTAAATCCTTTTTGAAAACAAAATCGAACTAAATAAAAATTCTAAGATAGATGAGATAGCATTTAGGAGAGAGAAGTCAGTAGTAATACTTATATTTTATGAAAATTCTTTTGATATTAAATTAGAATTTGTAAACATTCCAAGTATCACTTAGGGTTTTATCCTACAGTCAAGCAAGCTAGCTCTAATACCACTCTGTAACACCCCCATTTCTGGGGACGTTAGGTTACCTTCGCAATCGCCAGACATTCATTCTATGTAGTATCTGTTGATGAGTGTACACCATTAACAAAGCAAGCTTAAGCATAAAAACCAAACTTTATTGCAGAAATAAGGCTTAGCAGCCAATTTTTACATAAAGGTGCGTACAACCCAAAGATACATTACCAAAAGAAACTCCACATGTAGGCTTAAGTGTAGAATTAAACCCTAACACTCGGCGTCGTCTACATCGTAGAACTCAGCATCGTCTTGATAATCTCCTTCATTTTCTTGACCAGCATTCTCTGTTTTTGATTTTAGCAAGCATGAGTACAACTACCGTACTCAACAAGTCACATGGGAAATGTTATTTAACTATATGCAGGGGATTGCCACGGAATGGAGTAAAACAGTTCATTATTTTAGGTGATGCAATTTTGTTTATAACCACTTTGCTTTTAAACATTAAACCATAAACTTCTTAAGGTAATTGGGGGTTTCCAAACTTGATTTAATACGCACTTTCACATTCCCAAAACCATTCCAAATCTACTTATGCTTCACTATTAGAATCACCCATTAAACATAGCACAGTGTATTCGAATACTTTTTGTAAATGACTCTGCAGAGTTGCCCATCTTTACCCACAAGGTTCCTTAACCCTCATGACTGAGTTAAGAAAACAAGGTCGTTTCACTGCTCATCTCTTTATGTAGGCTCTACCCGATAGACCTCTAAACAGACCCAGGGGTCTGCCGACACGGCCAGACACTTTATCCGCCGACATGGCCAAATAGTTTGCCCGTCCTGAGAGAAATCTACCGTTGTTCAGTATGGTTTTGCCGCTTCCATACTAACTTTCCCGTACCCATTAGATCTCAACTCAGACCCGGGTATCCGCCACTAAGGCCAGACTACCCGTCCTGGAAGGAATCTAACGTTGTTTAGTATGGTTTTACCGTTTCCATACTAACTATTTGTACTCCGTTAGAGATTTAATCGATTTGAGCAGCTACTAAACCAAGTTTGACAAGTCAACGCTTGTGGTTGAGCGATCACTATATTCTTCACTTGGCATAAGATTTTAGTCCTTGCTTTTCACTAAAACATCATTCTACAAATTCACATTTCAGCGCCCACGGCACTGTCATCAATTCACAACCAAACCCTCATTCTGGGATGAGGTCATGGACTCAAGCCATCTCATGGCATCCCATGATACTTTATCATAGAATCACTTTCAAAATTTCAATCGACAAAATATCAAGACTTTAGTAGTAAAAGTTAATGAGTTCCTGAACTACCATGATTACCATAATAATACTTTTAATATTACTAAGGTTTGTCAAGGTGAATATGGCCATCAAATTAAACATGGCTTTTTCGGGTGGTAGGACATTAACTAATATCATGTTATTCTAAATATTTATTGTACAAGAAGTAACAATACGTAAATAACATAATGCAAATATGAATAAATAAATAATTAACAGAATGTAGGTTCAATATGATCAAAGACATGTGACTTGCCTTGCGGATTTATGATCTCGACAATTTCGTATTCTTCAATTTCTCGATCTTGAGCTTGATCCTGAGTTTCTCCTTCTTGACTTGGTCGACTCACGACATCGTGTGCTAGCGCAAAGCAAAGAAATAATTTAATTCCACGCTAAAAAATGAGCTAGGAATAATGAGATAAAATAAAGAAATAAAATCCAAGAAAAATCAAATAAAATAGGTTTCGGGTATTTGGGATGGTGAAACGGAGTTGGAAAATGGATTGGTGGACTCGAAACAGTCAAAATGGGTATATTTTTGCATTTTTGGGCTTTGAAATAGCTTAACGTTTCTGGATACTATTCATTGCGGGTATTTACTATTCATTGCGGGCAGGGCACTATTCACGGCGGGTCGGGGTACTGTTCATCGCGGGTAGGGTACTGTTCACAATGGATTTTACTATTCCAACCGGGTCGGGTTTACTATTTGAACTGGGTTTAACTAACACTGGCGGGTTTCGGGCGCAACGGCTTAACGGGCCGAATGAACAGTGATGCCTGGTACTGTTCATCTTCTCCAACCGCCTGCACGCACGCGACCAGGAAACAGGGGAAAGAAGCGGCGGCGGCTAGCGGCACTACAGATTTTTGCGACGCAAACCGAGACCATGGACGGACTCCTGGGGATGCCAGGAACCCATTTTTGGGGTCAGCGGCGGCCGGGAGGCGGAGATCGCCGGCGGCGAGCTCAAGAACTTGGCACGGTTTTCGATGGCTTGGGAGCTTTAGGGATGGCTATATCTAAAATCAGCGGGTTTTCATCCATCTAGGGGCACTCAAGAAGGTCCTAGTGGCGGCGGTTTGCACTGGGAAAGCTCACAACGAGCTGGCCACGGCGAGGCACTAAGGTTTGGCGGCGGCTTCGCCGGCAGGGAAAGAGAAGGCTCGGGATGCTAGGGCGACGGTCTGGGGAGGTTTCTGGGATCAAGAGGATGCTACAAACGTGGGCAATTGGAAAGTAATCGGCTAAATTATTGAAATCGGATTTGAGCTCACCTTGGGGATTTTCGGCGATTGCCGGCAGTGGGGTGATGAGGGTTCAATTGGGCGAGCCGGGAGCTTCACGGGAGTGTGTGGAGGGGTTCAGGAGGGTTCGCGGCTTTTATAGATGCCCGGAGGTGGTTTGGCGCCGTAAGGGGACATGGCGGTGGCTACACCTGGCCGGGGTCGAGAGGATTCGAGGAGGGTTGGCAGGGCACGCACATGGGTGCCTTGGGTGCGAGGTTGCGGTGGTCAACAATTGCTGGCGCGGCTCAGGTTGGACGAGAGACGAAGGAGGGGTTGCTGGCCAAAATATCTCGGCGGCAAGGAAGTTGCGTCAAGCTGTGTCTTGCCAGCCTAGAAGAGGTGTCAGGGGAGGACAGAGGATGGCGCACGGCGTTTGACAGCGGTGCAAAGGCGTGGCAGTGAGGGAAACGTGAGAAGGCGCGAGAGAGCGAGAGAGAGTTCGGGCGACGGCAAACAGAGGCGGCGGTGGAAAATATGAGATGGTGAACAGTGACGGCGAAAAATTGGATTGGCTGGGTGATTTGGCAGGGTATTAGGGCGCAAATGAGCTGGGATTTGAGCTAATTTGGGCAAGGAAACAAGAGAAAATAAATTTAAAAGAAAATTTTAAATTTCTTGAAAATTTCGGTCTGTTTCATGGTGCCTCCCTCTCCGGCAAGGGCCCATTTGAGTCTGAGCGAGCGGCGAAGGCGGAGGAGGTGGTACATAGCGCGCTCGCCATTGGTGAGCATAACAGTGCAGAGATACAGAGGTCAGTGTGGCGGCCTGCCATTGGCTAGCATGGTGACGACATGCGACGCGGTGACTCATTCTAGGTGAAGACGATAAGGTGTGGGGGTTGCAGTGGTGAGCTCCCCATGGGCGAGGCTCTGTGACGGCGTGACGGAGCTTGCCATTGGCAGGTCAGCATGGCATGGGTGAGGCTTGCGATGAGAGCTCACCGTGGGCGAGATCGATGTGATACTGGTAAGAGCCCGCCATTGGTGAGATCGAGGCAGACCACAACTCTGACAAAGCCGACGTAAGTGACTGCAACGATGCGGGTGATGCCACCTATCGTTAGCGGTGTGGCATGGCTTTGCCCAGCCAGTGCACAAGCGAGGAGCCGCCGTGGGCAGCAAGCGATCATCCACCGTAGGTGGCCATTCTCAGCTATAACTTACCTAACTCTTACTCGACATAGGATGGTGAACACATCTCCTCAATATTCTAGACTCAACTTACTCAACTTTGTATGATGAATGCATCTCCTCAATATTTTGGACTCAACTTTACTTACTCAACTCAGCATCAGAGCAGTGTCGGTTCATCCTTAGCATATGCCATAATTAAATGCACATTCGCTTTCTCCTTCCTTGGCATACGGCATTCGGAAACGAAGTGACTGTAGTCTTGACAATTGTAGAAACAAACCTTCACCTTGTTGAACTTACGGTTCTTCCTGCCAGAGTTGTCGGTGCCCCCTTTCTTCTTAGCCCTGGATTCCCACTCAACATGGGTGAGTAGCATATGTTCCTCTTTGTTGTTGCCATATCCTCCCTAGGCACTCCTTGTGCGCCTTCAGCCACCCAATGACCTCTTCCACCGTCATGGTCTTAAGGTCACCAAATTGCTCAAGAGTCGAAGCGATCTTAATAAACTTACAGGAGACAACGCGGAGGAATTTCTTGACATTGTACATCTCCTCAACCTTCTCATCGAGCTCCTAAATCTTGTTGACAATGGTCATCAACCGGATAGCAAAATCATCAACCAATTCCGACTCCTTCATGCATAGCGTCTTGAATTCTGACATGAGGGTTTGCACCTTGGTGTCCTTCATGAGTTTAGCTCCCATATGTATGGTCTTTAGTGCCTCCCATGCCTCCTTGGCTGTCTCCTTCTCAGCCAATAGGAAAAATGTATCCTCCGGTATCCCTTGGTAGATAGCGGCCAATCAACAACATCTCGCACGCCATGTGCTTTCATGTTCATCTTCATCTTAATCACCCACACAACATAGTTGCTATTTGTGAGCATGGGATATTGTAGCGAAGCAGAACCCTTTTT
This sequence comes from Bonia amplexicaulis, assembly GCA_036346245.1. Lineage (NCBI taxonomy): Eukaryota > Viridiplantae > Streptophyta > Magnoliopsida > Poales > Poaceae > Bonia > Bonia amplexicaulis. The sequence goes on from CM070737.1 coordinate 25,017,002, forward strand.
CACCCCGCTTGGTTCTTCGCCCTTCGTCATGGCTAGAACCAATTGTTGGCTAGAACAAGGATCAACACGTGAAAATAGAAGAAACGCGAACACGAGAAAAAAATTTGTGACGTGACACAATTTTGCAGCGCGACTCTACTTGCACCTTTTCTGTTTTTTCTTACTTGCTAACTCATACATATTACAACACAAGGCTCTTACTTATATAGTAATAGAACTTAGCCACACAACAAAACTAAACTAGGTTTCGACAAGCCTACTAGGACTCAGATACAGTAAATAGAAAGCTAACAATCGGCAATGTGTGGACTACTTTCCAATGAGCCTTCTTCTCCGCCTCCACCCCAGCCACCTTCCCATACGCATGCACAAATAGATCCTTTAGCTCCATCGAACGTGCCACATGCAGTCCCCACTCCATTACCAGCTTCCCCAATGCCTCCCTCGCCCTGACACTAGTCATGGTGACACGCGCGTCGTCCATGAACGCTTGGAGCTACATCATCTTGTTGTTGTAGAACTCGATCTTGCAAGTGGATCCGTTCCTTGGCTCCCATGGGGCATTGGGCTAGTACACGAGCGCATGAGAGCTGCCGATGTAGAGTGCAATGCAGTGGATGGAGTTGTCAGGGTAGCTTAGGTGGCAATGCGTGCCGAGGGTGTCCCAGGATGAGAGGCTGGGCTTACGGTCGCGAAGTGTGATGAGCTCAACGATGAGGGGCACACAGAGGTGTCAGTCGTGAAAGAGGGAGGAGACCTCCCGGTGCCACATCTTGGTGGCATCGTCACTATCGGAGATGGTAGTCTCGACAACGATGAGGTCGTCACTGATGCAAACAGTGACCTTCTTGTCACGAGGCTAGTACTAGAAGCACTAGTGGCATTTGTAGGATCGGGTATAGTGAGTCAGAGGGGGTGAATGAGTTCTCAAAATCTTCCCCCTGGTATTAGCAACTCAATGCGATGGAAAGCTCAAGCCTACAAGCTATCCTAAAGCTAAGAGCTAAAGATCACCCAAGACAATTGTCTCTCATTGGTCTAACCGCCAACCAAGGGGCGGTCGGACTACTCGGCCGGTCTGACCATATGGTCACCAGTCTAACTAGGCCTCAGGTAGTCTGACCACTTGGGTCACGGCGGTCTGACCACTCACCAAATAGAAGCTGAAAATTAGCACAGCTCTCGACGAAGAAAAAGGCTAACTCTTAACCAAGGATCAAAACAAGATGAAACATGGTAGTAGTCCTCCCTAAAATATCAGGAACCTATTATAATCATAGATTATAAAGATCAATGTCAAAATTATGACCTTTATCTAAAACAAGGAAGATTGTACCAAAATCAGGCAAAAGAGAAAATTTCGATTTGCTCTTACTCATGTGTCCTTAATGATCTACATGATCTTAGATGAGTTTTCATATGTCATAGCAAGCTAGATCACAGCACGAACTCAAGCAAAAATGCCCATAAGATCAAAACCCCAAAATCACCCCTCTCTTAATCAAAACCAGACAATCTCAAAAACTTTCCAAAGAAAGTATTTAGATGGATGGGATGTAATCTCTACGAGATATCTTCATCTCTTATACATTTTTAGTACCAAGAAAGATCAAGAGAAGATGAAATCTAACCAAGTAAACTAAGCAAATCAAAACAAGGAAGAATCCATGGTACAACTTACCTGGACGAAGTTTGGATATTTATTTCACTCGGAGAGTAATATTTTACAGCCACTCTCTCATAGAGAATAGAGTTTTAAGTCTAGAGCACATACACATAAAGTTTTCTAACACAAGAAAAGCCTAATCTCTCTCTTTTAGAGTGCTTCAGAGCTTATCTCTCACACACATAATGGCTTAAATAGCGAAGGCTCCTCACCTCTTATCAAACCCTAGCCAACACACCCTTAGTGTATACAACTACTTACAAATGGGAAAACATGTTAACCCATACACAAACACATTTTACACATATATACACTTGCACGTTTTTTCAAAGCGCGACTTTTACATGGCTCTAATAACCCGAAAAGATACTATATCCTCCAAGATGTGACCTAAATCACTTAGACCATCACTGTGTTTCATAAACTATCTTTTCACCTGTTATTAGACAATTTCTTCAATTGCTACCCATAGACCTTCACGGTGCTTCTCTTCGAAGCAACCTCCACACGAAGTCTATGATGTCTAATAACTTGCTGCTAAGATTGTACATCTGCTCTGAGGACTATAACCACTTAAAACACTCATATCCAATGGCACACCACACGCATACGCTTTCCTCATCACAATCCTAATCTTTCTTCCATGCTTCTCTGCTTGAGATGATGCTCCACCTGAACTTACACGACACGCTATGGCCTTAGAACATCTTCCCTAGCCTCGATCTTACCATTAACTGCAACAATCACCAAATGTCTTCTACATCAAGAACCAGCAACCGTTTCGAGCACAAGTGACATGCATTTTACTCTTATCAACAAAACACAACATACATGGACTCCTGCCAGGACTAACACAATCGAAACCAACTCAAGTCAAATCACAACATGCTCTTAGGAAATATAGTATATCTTGTGAATGTGGAACGACAATATGCTGAAAGAATATGTGATCTTCTGAAACTAATAAAAATTAGGATTATTCCCATCATTCAACAATATAATTTAACCTAATTCAACCGTTTGCACTTTCCAGACCAAAAGATACAAGACTTTTTTTTGTTTAATGAGAGGGCCAGGTCATGCATGCACAGGTTTGTTTTGCTTACATTGACTAGTTGTTGGTCCAGTAAATGTAGCTCATTCAACTAGGTAAATATGTCAGAAAGATGATATGGGGATTGCCGGATTGTAAAATGGAGGGTGTATATAATTATATTATGAAAAGGAGATAATAACATTGGTTGCAATACTTGGGTTCCAAATTGCCAGTCCATCTCTTCATTACATCCTATCCGTTTGAAGCTATTATCTTTGGACTATGCTTTATTGATAAATGCTATAGCAAACTTTGGCATCTGAATGAGAGAGACATGTGCTATCTAAATCTGTAAATACAGGAAGAACAGAAAAACTGCTACCCTTCTGAAAACTCCATAGAAATTCTGACAGGGTTCAACTTCGAGCATTCATTTGTAACTCCATAGAAATTATATCGGGTTCGACTTTCGATCATTTCAGGCGCTAACTGCACGTCTGCGCGGACAGCCAATCAGCTGAGGCAGCTTTCATTCTGGAAGGGCATAACTACCACGGTAATACCAATCACAGAAGGCAAACAACCATTATAACATGAATACTGAAACTGGTCAGGTTACAAAAATATGGGATTTCTATCTTAAAAAGGGACATCGCCAAGGACAGTAGATTAATCCAACCCAACTCTCTTGCAATTAACCAACAAACATATATCTTTGAACTGTACTGGATACTAAAAACTTGCTTCCTAGCTTTAATGTAAGAAGGGAAACAAATGGATCAAGTGGGCAATAAAACAACATTGAAAGAATGGGAGATAGCCAAAGGTAAACAACGAGGACGAAATAGAATAAGGGAAGCAGAATGACAGAAACTAACATAACCAGGAATAACTGTAATGAGGAAGCAATGACCGAAAAAAGACTTGCAACAGATTCAACCAGAACATCTCGGCATTGTAAGGTATATAAAATTCTGCAACAACAAAATCTTTTCATAATCTGATAGTCACTTGCTATCCATTTGAAATCAGTCTACGGGCTCCGCTGTTGATAGACTAAGCATGCACGGATATATGGTAATGCCAACCTAGTTGGAGGTGCGGTACAGCTTGCCAAAAACATGCAGAAGAGCAACGACCGCAATAAACCCTATGCTCATGATCAGAACTGTGTTTGGGGACATCTTGCGCCCAGCAGTCTCATCGGTGTAGAACTGGAGCATTGTACTGGCGCCACCTCCGGCAGCAGCACCACTGGTGGTTCTACGCCTGCGCAAGCTTGCAGCTGCTGCTGCACTCCCTCTAACAGATGCCTCACCATTGGCCACCATCTTGTTTTATAGTCTCTGTATGGCAACATGAGGTTCAACCATAAGACTTGCAGCACTAGTATTGTGATTTGTGAAAAAAAACACAACATACATAGAGCTCAAGGATCAAGCAGCAGGTACCATCAGTAAGTTCATCAGAACCACAGGGTATACAAAAATAAGGAAGCATAGATTGCATATGATAGGAAGGAATAGCTATGTCTATTCTTTTGAAAGAGAATGATAAATGCTATGAAATTGGCAGATTATTTCACTAGTAAAAGGTAACTGCTAAACATGCTATTTCATAAGCACAAGGAATTTCTTCTATGTGCAGTATGTAACCAAAACGCAAAATCTCACAGAAGTGCATATCTTGGAAATCTACATTGGTATGCCAAGTGAAGTTTTCACAATTGACTTTGCATTGCAAAACCAAAAGAAAAAGCAACGGATCTGTTGCTTATACTTAATGCACCACCAAACTTTGTATTTTTTTATTCCTGAGTGCTGTTGGGGATTTGGATCACTCAAAACAAGCAAGAATGAGACAGGAGAAAAGATTCAAGGTTTCATACTATTTTTCTCTTTAAACTCTTATACACATATATTGGAAGCTAACTAGCTTACATACATGCATATTATAAGAAGGATGCTCATCCTTTTATAAGCTCACTAACCGACTCTTACAACCAAACCGACATAACATTAATTAATGGCTACAACTTATCTGCTTCACACGTCCAGCCTAGTTGCATGCAGATACTGAGATGTCCATTAGCTTTCTTGACTTGTGTCTTGCACTTCTAGTTAACCCTTCTAAACAAGTTTCTAGCTACGTCTTGCCAACATAACCCTGCTCAAGTTATCCAGCACACATTGCCAGTTAAGTTTCTAGCTAACTCTACTGCTCACGGCCAGCTAATGAGTTTCTAGCTAACTCTACGGAACACGGCCGTAATTTCTATCGCAAACAGCTAAAATTCAAAATTTTCAGCGAAAAGCCATAAGCCACAGCCATATCAAATATAATCTACTACCCAAATGAACCCACCCAAAAGTTTCCGCGGATTATCAACACCAAGAAGTTAAAGGAAGCTTAGGACAAGCTAAAGCAGGTGTTTCAAGGTTTCGAAAAAGTTTTAGATGTAAAGCTACAAACTTTGCGAAGACAATTTCAAAATCTGCAGATGAAGGAGTCTGAGAAGATCTCCTGCGTTTTCGAGAAAAAAAAAAAAGAAGGAGTCTGAGAAGATAAAGGATTACTTCTCAAGGGTTATGGATGTGGTGAATCAAATGCGTACCTACGGTGAAAAGATTACTGATCAAAAGATTATTAAGAAAATTTTGATCAGTTTACTAGAAAAGAGTATATTGTTGTTGCAATTGAAGAGTCAAAGGACTTGGTGACTCTTACTGTGCAACAACTAATGTGTTCGTTGGAATCACATAAAGAAAAAAGTTACAGCATGCAGAGAACTCAGTTAAAAGTGCCTTCCGGTCAAAGCTGAGTTTCAAATCCCCAACAAGTGCTATACAACATTAACTAAACTAGTTAAAGATAAATTTACCACTTGCTAGACCTAAATTGAAATTAGCACCAAACTTGTACTCAAAGTCTTGTGCCTGGGGCTTGGCCAAAACACCCATTGACCTGATATGCTGCCTAAGGAAGACGGTTAAAGGTATTAATATAGTAAAATAGTATGTGTGCGCATGCACTAGCATGACATTAGACAAGTTCTGGCATTGCACAGCAGCATACATTGCAATACACAGTTTCACCACATGATAACAATTGCTTACAAAAAAGCCTAAACAACAAAAACTACACTGTTTCACCACATGATAACAATTGCTTACACAAAAGCCTAAACAACAAAGACTACAATTGTAATGACACAATTCCAGGCAAATCAAGGAAATATACCAAACAGAAAGGCAAGTTCGCACCGAACAACATGGAGCAGACTAGCAGGCCATGGGTGGCAGTCATCTATCAAGGCAATTTCTTAAAACACAGAAGATCCTATCAAGAATTCAAGGATCGTCCACAGAAGTGATGTACAACAGCCCCACTTCTTCTCACAGAACGCTAGAGCACTACCATTTTGGGGAATCCAAGAAGTAAACCGAATCGCCGCAGAACAAAACCAAGATCGCGTCAAGACGGCGCCAGATCTGAATTCCGAACAACCGGATCTCGAACAAAGCACCCGCCCCTACTGCCGAGAATTCTAACCGGCCAAACATTCAGCACAACAGCGGGCGACGCGATCTAACGAAAAACACAAGGAAACCCCTCTCACATATACGCCCATGCATGGATCAAACAAGAACGCCAACGAAATCAGCAGGACACAATCGAATCGAAAGGCGCAGACGGGCGATTTGAGAGATGGGAAGGAGGATCGCGCGCACCTGATGAATTCGCCCGAGTGGTTCTTGTGCAATCTGAATGCAGAGTGCTCCTCCGCCTAAGCCCGTGCCCTGATATCTAGGCGGGCAGCCAGCTAGCCGCACGCTCGCTTTCCGGGTCAGGTCCGAGCTCCGATATAAGGGGGATGACGTGGCCCGCGCTATCTGATTGGCTGGGACGCGTCGCGATCCGTAGATCTGGGCCGTCGGATTGGCTATCGGATCCTAGGAGCCCGGCAGCGCCCGATAAGGCGGAACGGACACGGTGGCTTTTTCACTTTTTTTTCTCGTGGGAAAGGTTCGCGCTATCGCGTATGACGTGGATACGGTTGTGCCATCGACGACGTGGCCCAGAGAGTTTTTTTTGTTTATATCCTACCGAGTGGGCCGCGCATTTGGCCCTCTTCGGTCCATGAATCCCTCCAGGTCCATAGACACGGCCCACGCACCGAGTGCGACGCCCCATCCTACCTCTTTTTTGGGTTGTCGCTGATATCTTTTGGCTATAGCTGATAGCTTTTATCTATTTTTTAAGACAGTAGCATATAGTATAGATATCAACACGAATGGCGCATACGATTTTGAAATCAGAAAGTTGTTTAGAAAATTCGCTTAAGAAGTCGCTTGGTTTGTTTCGACTTTCGGAGAAAGACAAAAGTCAAAAATCCTAAATGAAAAGGTCCATATAACACCCCAAACTTTACTCGAATGTTTATCCAGTACCTCGAACTATGAAACCGAATATTTGACCTCCAAACTTTATAATCTAAACAATTACCAGTTTCAGATAGAGGTTAAAACAGATCAGATAGTTTTCGACCGATCCAAACAATTTTCAAATACGGGTTCTGTCGGTTCGGATATTTGTCGGATGGTATCGGATCAGAAACGAATACAGATTCGGTAACTCATTATCCGTCGAATACGAATACGGATTCCGATTATCCGGATATCTGCGGCCTACATCCTCTATTTTAGCCCAACTCATTTATATGTTACTTAAGTCGTACATTAACATATATATCAATACATGGAGTTAGAGAAAGAATCTTAGCATATATGAAGAATTCATGAGTGTCTAGATCAAATAAACTAATTATATTTTTGTTCATTTTGTATGTATAATTTAAAGGGTTTTTATGTTCTGATATTGTATAACCTTATACGAATTTTTAAGCAAAATTTACGATATTGTATAACCTTATTCCAAGCCTAAAAGAAGAGCCGATCACCCAGCGTGGGGCCCACGAAGAGCAACCCCTCCCCCTCCCTCTAAAAATTGCCAACGACAGCAAGAACAAGGGCACCAGCTCACCTGGGCGGCCTCCCCATTTGGAGCTGGAGCAACCTGCGAGGGTCCAACTCGATTCGAGCCATTTCCGGCCGAAGCGACAGAGGAGAAGTGCTCCAAATTCGTGGAATTTGGGTTGATCCTGGGAGGGAGAGATTGCGGTTGAGGTTGAGATTGAGAGGGATGGACCAGATTATGGGGAAGGTGGGCGGGTACTGGTTCAACCAGAAGGCCGGCAAGGAGATGAACAACATCGGCGACGACATCAATGTCAGTCCAAAATCCTCCTTTCCTTTCCTTGATTTCTTTCGGTTCTTCAATTTACCGTTTTCCTTCCGCGTCTGGTTCGAATTGCTACACGATGAAGCGATCAATCTTTCTTTCTTGCTCCTTGTTCGTCCTAACCCTGTATGCATCCTGCCCTCTCGTTCTTGGTAACCACGGATTTGGATCGTCTGATTTCTCAAGGATTACTCGTCGGTTTGCGTCTGCTGTATCCGACGGAATTAATGTCAAGCTGTCGCTTCCTTGTGCATTGCTTTTGTCGAGGGCATCGTCAACCTGACAGACGGAGATGATCCCGAGGTGATTGCTTACGATTTACACAGGACGATCATGCCGGTAGAGTGGCTCGAATTGAGTGAGGAAAATCGAGCGTGGCGAGGTGCCTTTGTAAGGATGGATAGACGAGCAGTGGCTCCAGCATCATCCTCTCGATACAGGTCGTATAGATTTTAGGGCAAGTGAAGGGATAAATATTCATCATTCCGCTATCATTTTATGCTTTAATATTTTGTGCAGCTTTTAATCAGCAATGCGAAGAAGCACCTCACTAGATGTCTACGTGAACTGAGAAAGTCTAGCTGCGGTTCTTTGTAACGATTGCTTCGTACCTAGTGTGAAAAGAGATCAATGGCTAGAAAAAAAATTAGAAAGAGAACGGTGGATTTCTAAACAATAATTTAGGTGCCATTAGTTGCACGGTGATATTTACGCAACAATTCAGGTGCCGTTAGTTCCATGAAAGTTTAAGGATTTGTCACTTAAAAATAGAGTCTTAAAAATTTACTACTAAAAAAGTTATCTATAACTTAATTCGTCATCACCATTCTCATTCCTTTTAGCCCTTTCCTCTATAGGTGATAATTCCCCCGCGGGGCATATCCTTATGGGGCCAGGGGCAAGGGATGATCTCCCCCACGGAGAACGGGACAGGTCCCACTACGCTAGCAGGACGAGGGTCGTCCTCTCCCCGCGAGGGCCTATGAAAACCCGATAAATAAAAAAATTAAATAATATATTATAGTTTTTAATATAGAAGATTATATTATTTTTTGTATATTTAACTAAAACTTGAATCTACATGTTAGAATATATATTTTGAAGCTATATTTTTTAAAAAAAGTATGATTAAATAATTACAAATTAATAAATAAATTTATATTATTATTTTTGAAAAAAAAATATTTAACCTATCTTGCGAGGACTAGTGACCGAGAGCATCTTCCCCTGTAACCTTAGCGGGGTGGGGCCGCGGAGGCCTTCCTGGACTCCGCGCCCATTGCCACCCCTACTTTCCTCACTTGAAGTGACCACAATGCCCTTTGGCTTCTTGATGAAGTTAAGGCTCTGTTTGTTTTGGTTTCTAAAAGCTTTTTTTTACAGTAAATGATTTTTCTATAATACCTAACTTTCAAACGAAGCGTCTTTTTAATATGGAGTCTACTAGTCGATTGTAGTACATACTGTAGTGACTTCATTTATATCGGCTAAAATCACACGCGACTGTCTTTACAAGCTGTTACTATTTATAAATCAAAGCCAAAAACTATCAGCAAAAGGTAATATGAACGCCTCCTAGCTGGTTGGATCTAACCCACTCTCACCTGGCTACCCCAACCTGACCTGCACGGTCGCACCCATTCCTTCTTCCCCTGCTCTGCGATCAACTTTGTTGTGTGCCGCCGCCCTTCAGACTCCACCTCGGTTCCGTCCTCCGCCGACGAGCTCCACCACCGTTCCGTCCATCGCTGCGGCTGCACACGCCTTCCACCTCGCTTGCGTGTGCTACCGCCGCCTTACCTCGCTTACTTAGCGAGGGAATTGGTTATGTGATTCTTTTGGTGTTGAGCTGGTTCGATTCTGTGCTGGTTTTTTGCCACGTAGGTTGCCATGTCGAGGTTTTCAAGCCTGCTCAGCAAAAAGGTTTGGCCACATGGGCTGCCACTTCTCTTCCTCGTCTCATCAGAAAACAATCTCATGTTACAGTTTGCAAACACACAACAACTAAATAGCATGAACAGTAGAGGAAAGAAAAAAAATCAACCGTGAAGAAAGTAGAAGTAAGTGGTTGTTTTTGGCGGTGGTGTGAGACGCCCGGTGTCAAGAAGGGAGAAGAAGTTGAGGTAGTAGGGGATGTCGTCAGTGGTGAGGTAGAAGCAAATGGTGGCGTAGCTGCCGACGGCACCGCACTGCTTGGCGGCACATCACTCGCAGCGGCTCACAGAAGAGAAGTCGAGGAGGCGTGGTTGTTGGAGGGTGGCGGTGGGTGTGTAGGGTGGCGTCGGTTCTTGGGGGGCGGTGCAGAGGAGGAGATCGAGCAGGGAAAGAAGAAGGGTGCGGGTCAGGTCAGGGTTACATGGCTTGGTGCAACCGTTTAGAGCAGGAGTGACCCAAGGGGCATTATGGTCACTTCAAGTGAGGAAAAAGGGCTAAAAGACCAGAGAATGTGAAAAAGCGATGAGAGTGGTATTTTGTAGGGTCTGTTCTTTTGTTTTTCTATAGTAACTAGCTTTTGAATGGAGTGTCTTTTCAAGATGAGTTCTACTAGTTAATTGTAGTACATACTGTACCAACTTCGTTTATATCGGCAAAAGCCGCACATGAATTTCAGTTACTCTATAATCTCTTATATGAACAGCCACAAGCCGCAGCCAAAAGTCATAAGCCGCAGTCACAAAAGAATAAGCCCGTAGATGACCAACGAATTGAGTGGCAAACATTAAATACAACCTTTTAAGTATAATTTGCCACCAGCCCACCACCGATATGCTCTATGGCGTACAAATACCTACACTATATGATGGACTGTTGTGGCAGTTCTGCAAAACCATGCTTGCAATCAACAGAAAAATCCTTTTTCTTGTGTGCTGACTCCACAAACCTTTTACCATTTTGATTCAGTCAATCTCTAGCAGCATCGGAGATGGAGCTAAATGGATGGTCAACAAAATCAAAGGTAAGGTGTTCATTGTTAGCTTTGCTGATTCTACTAGCAAGGGTACAACATGCAGGCTTTCTTCTCTATGTTCTCCATAAACACATGTACATTTTAAATCTGTCCTGGATGTGAAGAAAAAAAACTGTTCCACTTGAAATGGCTATTTCTAGTTTAGCCTGCATAGATTTCTTAGATTCATGTGAAAATGTTGTGGCTGGTAATTTTGACTTGTAATTTTTCAAGGCGTATATGCGAGTGTAAATGAACACTGAGAGACCAATTTAGTAGAAGCAGAAGTTGCCAGCGTCTGAGTAAAACACCGCTTGGTTGCAGGAAAGATGCAGAAACCACTGCCTGAACTTCTCAAGGAGTATGACCTCCCAGTAGGCCTCTTCCCCCAGAGCGCGACCAACTACGAGTTCAGCGAGGAGACCAAGAAGCTAACCGTGTACATCGCATCAGCCTGCGAGGTTGGCTACAAGGACTCCTCGGTCCTGCGCTTCTTCACCTGCGTGACCGGCTACCTCGAGAAGGGAAAGCTATCGGAAATCGACGGCCTGAAGACCAAGATCCTGATCTGGACCAGGGTGACGGCCGTCAGGACTGAGGCCACCAAGGTACATTTTTCTGCTGGCATGGGCAAGACCAGGAGTCGCGACGCTTACGAGGTTGTCAGGGATGGTGTTGGCATAGATAAGTTCTAGATGATAGTTACAACGATGCAGCTGTGTGGAGCTTCTCCTGTAATTATCAGCGCGTGCTCCTCTCGGGATGTACCAAAACCTGTCGTGCTGTTTCAGTCGTACAACAGCGCCGTCGTTCCTTATGTTGTGATTTATGCACACACACATGTATGTGCGCATCTGTATGTGTGTAAAAAACCATATTTGAAACTAAGCTCATCATGTGACGAAAAATTGAAGTTAGACGAAGTTTGCATACGGTGCCAAGCATCTTGCAACTGCAACACCATAACCGACCAGTTGCAGTTAAGGAGCACTTCAACAGTCGTTACGAGACTACCACGCACAGAGTTGTTATGACCACTTCTGGTTTGCTCTAACCACACTACAACCACTTCGTGTTGCTTCGACCACGTACTTGTAACTTCAGCTGATGAGAGTTAAGACCACGTTCACGCTGCATTGCGCGTTCTCGTAACCGCTCCTTCGACCATGTAGTATCGTTCGATAACCGTAGTCGTAACTCGATTATGACCATGTTGTGGTTTACGACCACGTTGAAGACTCTATCGACCGTCGTGGTCGTAAAGCTTACGACCACATCTTCTGCTCCGTAACCGTGATCTGTGAACACGTCGAACTCTATAATTTTCCTAGAGCCAAAATCGCTCATTCTTCTCTTCTTTATTTCTCTGTCCTCTCGTTTGATCATACCGATCACTTTGATCACACCGATCGCTTCTTCTCTTGTTATATTAGGTGCACTGCTCCTCATTGGCACAGCTGGCGAGTTGGCAGGGTAGGGCATGGGTGTGGGCGCGTGTCGGCTGAGCTGAGCACAAACAAGATAACGGTGTGGTCAATAGTGACGAGGCGCAGTGTGAGGATGATGACGAGGTGATAGGCTTTCATGGCATGGTCGGCAAGGTGGCGAAGCTTTGTTCAGCGTTGATGACCTGCTGCGGTGCGGTGGCTAAACACCGCTGCATTTAACCGATTGTCCTATACTCGATTGGTGATCGATCAGCTTTGATCTCTAGTCCTTTTAATCACTGAACCCACAGGTGCTGCTGTACCGTTTCCCCATCATGGAGCTTTATGCATTACAGATCCCAGTCAGAAGCTCCAGTGTCTTCCGGGGTATCGAAAACAGTGGAACTGAAGTTGTAGACAATGCGTGTTCGTGAAATGAATCCTGGCTGTTAATCCCGTCTTTGAACTAAGCCGTGCACCTACACCATCGTGATGGTTTGCACGAATGGAATTCCATGGCTTGATCCCTGGCGGCAGGAGAACTTCGCTCCCATGAAGCAATAAGAGGATCTGGTCTGTCGTTGGCCCCCATTTTGGAAGATTATTAGCTTCAACCTTCACCTTAAAAAGACATTGAAAGCAACAACCCTCGAAACAACGAGTAGCTTCTTAAGAAAGCTGACCTCAATCGTAATCAGAAGTTGAAGCCTCCCATACTCTTCTAGTACACCAAAGACATGAGAGCAATATCACCAAAACTGCTTATTTCGGCTCAGAATAAAAATCCAGTAGATTTACATAACTCTGTTCCATCAACTGAACTTTGTTTTCTCACAACACATTCAGCACAACCAATAGAATAATGATGCTCTTGACAGAAGGTAAAAAGGAAGATCGGAAAAAACACACGCGGGTTGAAGAGTGCAGATAGAAGCTAAAATTCACTACTATCTTCCTCAGTCCTGATTGTAGTCCGGAAAAAACACACGCGGGTTGATGCAAAGGAATCCATCAGTGCACAAACTTGAAATACAGGATAACTAGGATCGCCAAGACAAGGAGGGCTATAATGAAACCGATAATCCACTTGTTCCTATCCATCCTCCTCACCATGGCTCCGATGATCCTTCTACCCTTGCCAATGTTGTCATCCACGCTGTGCAGCTGCAATGCCAAGCAAGATTTGAATCACAAGGGTTAAAGAAAGAAGATATGTGGAGCCAAAAAAAAAGTAATATACACTGGTAGAATATGGTATAAAGTCAGTCCCTTTGGTAATGGTGGCTATATCTAACTGCTGCGCAACATTCTGGGCTATGGCATCAGCATATCGCCCATATTTGTTTGAACTTGAGTTCTATAGTTGGTATTGAAGAACAAGTCTTAACCATGAGTGACTAATCTAAGTTGAAACAGTATATGATCTCATGCACTTGCATAGTGTTGTTTTACTTGTTCATACCCTGTAGCACCGCAGAAGTTAGCTTTATCAAGACACCAAGAAAACAGAGGAAAAACCCAACCTGAGCAAGCATCAGGATGTTATATACATTCTACGTTTTGTTGAGACACAAAGACTGATAATTTAATTACAAACTGATAAGGTTCTTCATCTGGCATCAAACAAAACATTAGGGAAAACTGCAAAAATACACCCACAGCTCAAAGTGAGTTTGATAAACCCAAACAGAGCAAAAACAATAGGAGGGTATTTCAAAACGGAGGAAAGTTATGGGTGGGCAAATGCAACAAAATAACTTATAGAGGGGTTTATCAGACTAGATTTGACTTTTGCTGGTGTTTTTGCAATTTTCCGAAAACATTGTTGCTTTTAGTGGTTCACCAATTTCTAGTGTGTGTGTGTTTCTCCACTACATCAGTCACAAATAAAACAGTAAAGAGTAATGGAAAAAAAGTAGTAACGGTTCATCCATGATACGAAGTACAAAACAAGTGGCGGTAAAATCCAAGCAAGGTATATACTGCAAGGAACCTGTAAAAAGTAGTTAAATAAGGTAGGTTTTGGTTCTAGTACTAGCATCTCATTTAGTGAAAAGGCTTAATACATACAAGTATAAATACAAACTTGTACACATACGTATTTGTTTGTCAATAGGCTCTAACAGAAAACACATTTAAGGTAGAGAGGCACTTGGTTAATGATATTAACAGGATTTCCTTTAAGCAAATTGCGTACACAGTGCATAACACTGCAGCTTACAAATATTTTGAGATAAAATAAATGAGACGCAAAAACAAACCAATGTTCAAACAGGGAGAATTAAATAAATAGTTACTTACTGTATCATGAGCATGTAAGAGAGATTGGCGCTGCTGATGCAGGTCATGCAAGATGGAGACTCCAAGCTCTTCAGTTTCCAGCATAGTTCTATGGCTATCTCTGATCCTATCAGTTGTTTGGTTTTGCCTTTCTGCTGTCCTGAGCAATCTTGACCTTTGATCAGCAGATACCTGCATTATTGAACATCCAAATACACCATTGGACCTTCCTGAGATGGACAACTATTAATTAACAATGTTGAAGGTTAAATGGCTTTTAACTAACATGTAAAATAAGATTAATAACGCGACATATGCACATATAAAAGGACAAAAACCTCAGAGTTGATGAAAATATAAATGTTGCAAGATGATATGGTTAGATGGGTTCATTTTTATCCTCTCAGCCCTTTCTCAGAAATATCACATAGAGTTGTCAGGACAAGTGGACAGCATATACTATAGCATATATTAGCACTTTGTGCACTAAGGCATAAAAACCACTACTCCCTCTGTTCTTTTTTATTTGACATTATTGACTTTTTACAGTCTCCAAGATATGACTTTGGCCATTACTTTTTATAGCTTTATATTAATATATGCTAATGAAGTTGTAATATTATAAAAGTATTTTTAACAACAAATCTAGTAATATAGTTTCCATAAAGTCAATCAATATAGTTTTAAACATATTGGTGGTCAAACTTTAGAAAGTTTGACGGCACAGACTCTAGGATGTCAAATAAAGAATGGAGGGAGTAACATACACTAGGCATCCATAAAATATGGGGAGCAAAGGGAGTTTGGCTCACCCATGCTATACAATAGTATTCTTCAGAATTTGTAAATTGACATGAACTTACTTCAACAAATATTGATCCGTATGATCATACGATGCTACATGTATTTGACTAATAGCATTGGGCAATATGTTTTCGTCATTCAGAGAGCGTCTATGATGCATCCACTCAATATGAAACATCCTACAAGCACATCCTGACATACTCTACTCAACATTTCTTGGAACACACGAAAAAAGTTATCGAAGGAAACTACATCAGTACATCTACTAGGATATTTGGGGAAAACGCATACCCAACAGTCCAATACTATGGAATTGGGAAAGCAGAAACTGTCATGTATATTTCCCCAAACCGCTTGGTTTAGTTCTAAGATTGGGGGAGAATTAGTAATCTGATTCTGAAGCTGCACTTTTGAGGAGAATTAATACAAATTACCACTGACCATACAGGAATTTAGTGCTTTTATTTATAACATGTATAAGCAATAAAATACTTGTTCACGGAAGATGCATCGACCAACAAACACGATTCACCTCCAAAGTAGGAATCATTCATGAATTCAGAATAAGCAACGTACCGCCAATGTATCTGCAATTCCTGACTCAAGCAACTCCTCTCTCGCTCCTTGTTGGGCACTACCAGTAGTGATCCTCTTCAAAGCTCCCTTGAGGTTGTTAAGATCCGACTTGTACTCCCTCAGTTTCGCGAGAAGCCCAGCCCTAACGCTTGGTTGGAGGTTCCTTGCTTCAAGATCCATCTTCCTTATCTGAACAAGAAAAACCGCATTCTCAACATATCCAATTACTGAATTACGCAAACACTAACCTATTACCACAAAGTAATCTCTTATCGATTCATACAGCAATTTAATCCTAGAAAAGAACTATTCATTTGTGCACTAACGAAATCCTAAAAAGTAAAAACAGAATGTTCCCTTGGTTTACACTAATCCTACAAAATCGAAACATTTCCGTGATCGGTACAAAAACACAACCCCTTGATTTACCATAAATCAATCTAATTCCTTAGGCGACTTTGTTCGGATCGAGAAGACGTTGTTTTAGTTGTTTGCAAATAAGAAGGGACTACCTACCAGTGCCTCGGCGCCATCGATGCCGGATTTGATCTCCGACGCCTTCTGCTTCAGCTTCTCTGCAAAGAAGACAAAGCAAACATCCCGAGGAACCAGCAGAAAGTTAGACAATTCGAAGCGAGAAACTAAGATTGAGGAAAGATAGATTGGGAGATGGTTCTTGGGACAACTCCATACACAGCATACCTCCATCTAGGGCGGAGGCGGCGGTGCATTTGCGGGAGAGGGAGGCGGAGATCTCGCAGTACTGGCGCTCGTAGCCCTCGAACACCTCGCTCATGGCGATGATCTGATCCGGCTAAAACCCCTCAAAATCTTCTTCCTTCCTTCCGATCAGACCTGAGACAGAGTCGGGACGGAGGAGCAACCGAGCAAGAAACCGGACGGAGAGAGGGTGGTCGGGTGGGAGTGGGACCCACGGAGCGGCTGATGGGCCGAAAGTCACAAAGGCCCAACTCGTTCTATCTCCCCGCAACGACAGCACGTGCCTAGGGTTTTCGGCACAGAGCTTGCGCCGCCGCCGCCGCCACTCCGGCGGAAGAGGGAACCCACAGCTCGGCAGCCATGGTTAGTGATCCCCATCTCCTCCTCCTCATCATCGTCTTTGCTCTCTTGTGATGCGGCTCTCTTGCCATTTCGGTCGCCGCGGCTACCGTTCACGATCTTGGATGCGTCCGTAGTGGTGGAATTTACTTCCCATCTCGATTTGGTTCTGTCTTGTGTTGCGTTAGGCAGTCCTTGGATGAGTCTGATTTGGGCAGTGGTTTGCGTTTATTGTAGGATCTGCATCTCGCGTGTGTATTCGAACTTGCTAAGAGGAATAGTGCAAGGCCTCTGTTGTCTAGGCAATCTTTCTTTTTTGGCTAGGCTTGTATATATATTGCTTAGCTTCTATTGCAGTGCGCAATTTTTAACTGAGTTAACAAGCTTCTTATGAGCGAAGCTGCTACTAGCTCATATTAGTATTAGTTAGTACCATCAAGTTCATGTATTACGAGGATTGAAGATGTTAGGTGGTGGTTGGATAGGCTTATGATCTTGAGCACTGGATCTAAAGCTTGAATAAATGGGCGCGCACCACGTTGGCTTGGTCTGATCTAGATTAGAGGTGACATGTGTTATCAAATGACTAGTTCTAACCTGGAACTGTATTATAATTTAGGATTCTGGCAAAGTGCGTACGCTAAATTGGCAGTCGATCACCAGCGTAACGAGAGTTTATTACATATCGTGTAGTTGGGACTTGTAGGTTATTCTGGAGATGAACGCAAGATACCAGAGAATACTATAGTAAGAATACTGGTATTGATCCAATTCATGTGGCTCTTTCCATGGGAAATGATGGCAAGAAATGGAACTGATTACTAGTATAACCATTAAAAATAAAAGTTGCCTTTGATAAAAGTGAAAATTCTCTTGTGGGTATATATGTCGAATTGTTGATGTACTTTATGGTGTCGAAATTTACCATGATCGCCATTAATAGTGATTAGTTTTGAGAATGAGTAATGCTCTTTGTTGATCCTCTTTTACATGGCTGCCAGAATTTAATTTCCTAACATTTGATTCTTTGGGCTTTGGACGTCTACGTCTGTCTTTCTAATGAGTACATAATGTCCTGTATATTAGATTCAGCACACCGCAGGTGCCAATAATTTTTTTAACTGATAATAAAATGTTTAGTGTGAAAATAGCAGGTACTGAAATTCACTGAAAGAAACTGATCATTATAGTCTATTTATCCAGAATTCTTTACTATTTGCTGTGTAAAAATGATGAAATGTGCTTTATGATGGTTTGATAGATACACTTCGGAGGTCAATTAGATTTTTGTGACCACTTGTAACACAGTGCTTGTGATCTTGAGCCTCTGAGCTAGTTTGAATCAATAGATGCGTATTGTATTGTCTTTCTCTAATATAATATCTAATGAGCTATTACATGCATTAATGAGAGGTTGCATGTCTAATCTAAGTTGTCAATCAATCACCAGCGAAGTGAGGGACCAAGGGTTTATGACATAGTATGTAGTTTGGACTTAATAGACTATTGAGAACACGAATGCAAGGTCCTGGAGAATCTTGTGGTAGAATCTAGCTGTATCAATTTATATGGGCCCTTTTATGGGAAACGAGAGAAAAACAACGAACTAGTTACAATTATATGTTGTCTAAATTGAGTTTTTAGATATTCTGAGATTTATAACTTGATCTTTATACTTGTTCAATATGGGGCAGGAGTGTATATGGAATCCATTTTCTTATCCATATTGTAACGATTGTCTCTGTTCATTTTTATCCACTTTTACGTAGTATCAGAACTAAATTTCGTTGAATTTCTAAGTGTGCTGTATTGATTTTGTAGGTGAACGTTCCGAAAACCAAGAAGACCTACTGCAAGAACAAGGAGTGCAGGAAGCACACCCTTCACAAGGTTACCCAGTACAAGAAGGGAAAGGATAGCCTTTCTGCTCAGGGCAAGCGTCGTTATGACCGCAAGTAGTCAGGATATGGTGGGCAGACAAAGCCTGTTTTCCACAAGAAGGTTTGATCCTAATTCCCTACTCTTGGCAGATTCCAAGGACAACTACAGCCTAATATGAGAATCTTTAAATGTTACTCCTTTGTCCTATCTTTGCCTCTGGTTGTTCAATACTATGAATCTATGATGCATTTCAGGCCAAGACAACAAAGAAGATTGTGCTGAAGCTGCAGTGCCAGAGCTGCAAGCACTACTCTCAGCACCCTATCAAGGTCTTTTTATCTCTCATTTGCTGTCTTCTCACTCTTATCTTCTGTGTTCCGTTATTTACAAGTATCTGACGTCCTCTTTGCAACCTAACTTCAGAGGTGCAAACATTTCGAAATCGGTGGAGACAAGAAGGGCAAGGGAACCTCTCTTTTCTAATCTTATGATACCCCTGTTCTCCGTCTTTCAAGTTGTCTGCCAGAAGTTACCATCAAGAATGTTTCCTCTTATCCTTCTAGTGAGATGAAGCTTTGTTTAACTCAATGAAATCGTACAATATATATTCTATGTTTAGCGTTTGCATGAACTTTTTTGTCATAACGTTTGGAGCTCACATAGACATTGTCGCCGACACTATGGTAGAAAACAGGGTTCATGTACCAAATATAAGCGATAAAACAGAACAACACAAAACCATACAAGGAGAATGCATTCACTCAATAGACATGTTTTCGTTTTAGCGAGACTTCTAAATAGTGGTGGGAAATGGATACGGATTAGTCGTATTATCCGGTTACCGTATTTAATTGGATATGAATACGGTATAGTTTTTTTATCCGATTAATAATTTCTCTCTTATTCGTATTTGTATTCGAATTCACATAAAAAAATATGAATACGAATATAGCATAGACTTTTATCATTCGAAATGTTATTTTATCCAGACTATTTGTATTCAACAAACAAATAAACATGTTTTATTGCAATGCGACTAATTAATTAGACAAGTTTTTTAATTCAATATGAATTCGTATTTTTTAGGTGAAGTAAATGAATTAGAATGATTAAACATGATTGTATGAGGATAAAATATCATTAATATGATTAAGCATGATTGTATGAGGATAAAATGGTATTAATATCTTCATACTACATAAGTTATCTCACTCGACAAATAAGACTCAGATACATACAAAGATCAAGAATTTCAAGATCATTGACTGAGAAGGATTTAACCAAAATCAAAGCCACACTAAATTAAGTGAGGCAAGTCATTAGTTTAATCATATCTTATCTACCTTTTGAATGCAAATTATTTTATTTAAAAATATCAAATTGTATGTTTTACTTTGTTACACAAATTATATTGCCATTTGTTCATAGTTAATTTCCTATGGATAATTACTTAATTATACCCTACTCCTTGATTTTGAACATGAACTCTTGTCGCCCTAGAATTAATGATAAACATACTAGTTATAAGTTTGCATCTAAGCACCATGTTTAGTCTTCCTTAGATACCTGAGAGCATTAAATTGCCCTGACATCATTTCAAACAAGAAACTAATTTTGGACAGCCATTGAAGGGAAATGGTTGGTATATTAAGATAACTTAGTTTTATGCTTCTAAAGAAACCCTAAAATTTGCTTTACATATCTAGACGGATGGTAAGAGGTGTTGGTACGGATGTAGCACAAGAATATGTGGTTGTGGTAGTACCGCTCAGATAACACTAAGGACTGAATCTTGTAATGACCTCCTAACATAAAATATTGCAACCACAAGTATATAATAGGTATGACCTGGCTAACTAATTTACATCCACTAGCTCAGGTTGAACCATTGGAGTGACTCATGAGTCGTGTCGCTGGTTTAAGCTGCCGTGAACATGGGTCGTGTTGATGGATTTAAACCATCACGTGGCGTAAAAGGGGGTCTTGGTATGGTGGACGTAACCTCACTAAGATGAAGTCTTAGTGGGTGTAAGCTACACTGGGTGATGCATTGTAAAGGTCCTGTGGTGATCTTCTTTATTCATATGTCCAAGAAAATATGTGAAACATAACAAGTTGATTATCTTTTGTGGGTAAAGTGTACGACCTCTGTAGGGTGTAAACTGTTCGAACAATCATGCCCATGGTCATGGGCGGGTATGGGAACTTACTCGACTTAGTATCAATTTCTAAAACTTTATGGGTGGGATGAAAAACTTATCGGGTGGATGTAACTCTGGATTTGGATTGCCCTAGATGGATGTAACCCAATGATAGTAATGAGTAGATGTAACCTCAGTAACAAAACTAGCATACGGTGAATGGAACTATGCCCTGTAACAAGTGGATGGAACCTACAATACTATTATTATTGCATACTCTTACAATCTTTAAAAACATAGTTTAGTAGAAATGCTAGGTCTCAGAAATTTTCTATAATTGTATATCAAAATAATGGCATTTTCACAACTGAAAAACCTCAAGCCTCCCTTGACAGCCTTGTATATATTATTATTGCATTTTGTATGGTGGCTTGCTGAGTACTTCTGTACTCATTCTTACTTAATTACTATTATTCAGTACGTAAGAAGGAGAAAGTCAAGCCCTACGATCATCTAAAGGAGTTGACAAAGCTGGAGGATGTTGAGGTCAAGAACTAAGTCGTGAACCCCAGGTGGCTGCATATAGGCGTGTTCTAAGGGCCCTACCTATGTGAAGTTTCCATTTTCACTGCTGCTTTTCAATGGTTTCGACCTGATTAGCCCATGTGTAAGTCTACCATTATATTTACTCTTCTGCAAGATATGTGTATAATGTACAATAATTTATCTATGAGTACTATCTACTGATCCAGGGAATAGTATGGTGGAATCACAGATAATTCTGAATTAGCAAAATTCGGGTCTGACACCCACCCAAAGACCCAAACTGTTGTCGCCCCACTCATTCTCCACATTGAAACCGTTGCCTTCCCCTCCTCTCCCATTTCGCATTTTCTCCTTGTATCCTATATCTCTACCCCTTCCATGTCCCCACGAAAAATGGAAGCATCGTGGCATTTGTTAGGTGCCGCAGTCATAGTAGACACCGTTGGGATCCAAAGGAGTCACCGCCAATGAGGTGCATCACGTGGATGCAGTCGGGGGTTCACGATGTCCAGGGGGCAGCGAGGTCAACTTCTCTAAATCCATGCCATGGTCCCTCAAGGACATATGAGGTCGTCAAGTGCTGCACACTACCATGTCCGTGCTTTATCTTGGTCTTGCAATTATCCCTCTATTTTATCGTCATCCCCAAATTCCATCTTGTAGCATGTGGTTTTACTTGTTTTTATCGATGTGTCTGTGCTTTAGTGATTAGCCCTGCTACTTGGACTGTTAGGATGGTGTTCTGTTGGTTAGTACAACTCCACTTGCATTGTTCTTTTTTTTTCATGTGTGTCTCAGGTGGATGAACCAGGTTGGAGCTCCAATACGTTGGCTTCTCTTCCATCTCTTGCTTCGTGCTACCAATTCACATGTTCATACTCTCCTTCTCCCCTCTCCTGCTAGATTAAGCATGTTTAGTTTTGTCTGTTTTGCGTGCCTGAGTTTCATCGTTTTAAACTCAGAAAGCATAGGTTAGCAGAGGTGGCGAATCATATTTTGCTCGATATGCCAAGTGCATAAATGGTGTTCTGGCCGGGGCATCACTATTCTTATTTCTTGCCGCATTGTAGAATCACCATCTGTGATCAATGATCGTTGTTCTTTTTGGTACATAGTTTTCAAAAATGTGTGAAGCAACCACTCATAAGAACCAATTGATTCATCTGAAACAACATACCTGAAAACAACTGTGCCCCGATGATTATTAACACCAATGAATGGAACAAATGGCAGATTATAACAATTCACACGATATGTACTATTAAACACTACAACATCGCCAAAAAACATCATAATCAATGCATGTCTACGCATCTGACCAGAATAAATTTCTTAAGTGGCCCAAATCATCTGTGGTGTACTGAAAAAAGAACTCAGAATCCTTTTCCTGTCATTCTCTCATATGACTGATCACAGTTTCAGTATCATACCCTATAATGGTTCTTCTCTTGTACTTTTTGAATAAGTTGTACAAATCAGCTGGTATAAACCCAACCTTTTCATAGTCACCATGTTGTTTCTCCATAACTTCCATTATCTGATATTTGCGGATGCCACCAATCTGAAATTCAATAGCATCTACTTTTTGTGCATCTCTGAGCCTCATGTGATCGTAGAAATGCAACTTCACCAGACCTGGCTAGCGAGTGCTTGTGTTCATCCTTGAATTTTTTCACAAACCACTGACCAATTTCCTCTTTAAGCTCTATCTCAAACTCTACTTCACATCCACAATGAGTAAGTGGTCTTGGCTCTTTCTGTCTATTAGGTAAGTCAAAGAATTATATTCTTCATTAACCTTCTCTGGAGCAATAATACCACCTACGAATTATCCTGCCAATAGTTGGATCACGTTTCACAATATCTTTTCTGATACTGAATCCATTCCCCTCCGCATAACTGATGTATAATCTAAAACATTCTTCTTTGCTTCCAAACTCCTTTAGTACAATCATATTGTACTCTTCTAAATCCTTAATGGTAACCTTGGTGGGTTTCTTTTACCTTCTATAATTTAATCATGCAATGTACACAACTCTAATTAGGCACAAATGAACTACACTTATGAATAAGGCAGTTCATTTAACACAACGTTTGCAAATTTCCACTGAACTATAACATCCTTTCCAAAATAAAATGATGACAGGGTTGGGAGCACAAACTTTGCAATTAACACTTATAGCCCACTGACAGAAACGACTGCTAAGTAAACAACAGATATGATAACTGGCACTTCATTTAGCAATACAAACTAATCTAATTAGTGAAACATATCAACAACAATAACAAAAGTTCCTAACATGATAAACAACTACAAAAGAATGATGAGAGGTTGTCCGGAATACTAAAAGAAAACTACTTCTGAACTACATAAAAACAATCTGACTTACATATTATGGCAACTAATGAAGCTTCTATCCTAACACATTTAAATGATGAGAGGTTGTCTAGCATGATAAAATAAAACTACTTGTGCCCTTCAAAAAATCATATTTACTGATATAGCAGGCGTGGACATTAATGGAAAAAAACAGTACTCAATTATACGATAAATTTCCATGCATTAAACATCCTGTACACTAAATCACAGTGGAAAACTCAGACTACTTTGAACAATAAGGAAAGGAAATGTTATTCTTGCACATCACGTGTGCTGAGTGCTGCAACTTTGTAATGCTGAAAACACGAAAACCTTTCCAGGAATTTGCACAAGCAGACTGGGGGACAACACATATCCGAAGTAAGGCGGCTGAGGCCATCTTCTAAAGATGCACTATCAACACACATCATGGGGTTTTTTTTTTTCTGCTTGGAAAACAAAAAGGAGACACTCCTAGCCTCCTATTATACTAACTTATTGGACATAATGACACACTATCAACCTCGTTTAAAATTCCTACATCACAATGTGAGCACCCATATTAGCCAGGGCACCCTCGAGCATGAACAGAGTAGTAAACTAAAACCGATTAGTAACATGGGAGGCTGAGAAGAAAAAGGAAAACAACAGATAATTACATTGTAGCCGGAAGGTGAGTCTATGAGCACTGGTTCTAATTCAGCCGAGTGAGGGGATTCTAAGTTTATCTATACCCAATTGCCAACAAAGCTGGGCAGAAGTGTAGAACCTAACAAAGCTGGAATCGAACTACAGCTCTAAGTTTGTACTAAACTGAATCTGAAGAACACATCGTCTTGGTAGAAAAAGTGATAGTGAATTAGTACTGAATGTTGGTAGAAGAACTCACCATCTTGCTAGTCGGCAACGTGCGACGAGTAGCAGGCTCACCTAATGGGGACCAAATTGTCGAGATTAATGTTGCCATGCTCACCCGGACGGGAGCCGCCTTTGTGTGCAATGAGGCTGACTCGCTGATATTATAGCCCATGGTTGGCGACAAGAGAAAAGTAGCAGGTGCACCGGACGGGGGACAAATCGCCAAGATTACCGCCACCGTGGTCACTCGGACGGCCGACGAGGAGCTGACCCTGTGTACGATGAGGGTGACTCGCTGAGATTACAGCTCGTGGTCAGCTACGAGCGATGAGCAGCGGTTGCACCGGACGGGGGACAAATCGCCAAGATTACCACCGTCGTTGTCACCCGAACGGGACGACCGATGAGGATGAGGGCAATCTGAGTTGTTTTTTTTTGCTGCAACCACCTTGGAGTTGTGGCTGTCTAACGTCCCGCTTATTTTGGCTTGAGTTTTTGGCTTATTTTTTACTAATTATAAATTTTATTTTATTCTGAATTTTTGGTTTTTTTGAGTTTTTTTGTCGGATCTTTTTTTGTATTTATTTGTATTGTCTGTGATGATCTAACATATTTTTTGTATTTTTAAATTTTTTAAATTTAATTACGTCAAATAAACTACCTTTAGCTATAATATAATTTCAACTAACTATAGTATAATTTCAACCATAAGCCATTATTTTTCAGCCCAATTTTCTAAAACAAAGAAGAAGTTAAAGTACAATTATGCCCCTACTTGATGGATGATTAGATGTGCTGAAGGTGCCGGTCAGCACCTCCCTACTTGATGGATGATTAGATATGTTGAAGGTGTCGGTCAGCACCTCCCACACCTCTACGTAGACCGAGCCACAGCTCGTTTTGTGTATGTCACATAGGCAAAGGAAAATTTCCTAGCATGTTTGAGCTAATGCTGTTTTCCCTCCGAATCTTATATAAATAAAAAAAAATGCATCGGTCTAAATGGTTTACAAAAGGTGGCCTCGTTTGGATCTAGAGTTTTGTGAAAGCCGTTTTACATAAAACTGGGTTTTCCATGTTTATTTTAGCGTAACTCTGTTTGGACATGATAAAGGACCTACAGATCTCTAATATTTAAAAAAAAGAATTTATAGTAGTTCATCTGCCTCTCCTAACTGCCTCTTACACTTTCTAAAAAAACATCTAATAAAAACAGCAAAACAATCTATCAGAAAACAAATTTCACCCCCTTTGAAAATTCTCCAACAAAAAAATAGATCTTTACCAGATACACAGCACAGTCGAGGGCACGGGAGCATGTTTGTGGAGCCGGAGCCGACGGTGTCTAGTAACGAAATGAAGGTGAGTTCCTCCTTCCTGGCTTGATTGGAACGCCGCCGGCTAATCCATCTTGATTTCGCAGCAGCGATGCTATGCAGTTCCACATGTCGTAGTAATCCATATTGGTTGGAACGCCGACGCGGGCTGCCGAGATGGCGGCCGTGGTCGTCGATGTGTGTACATCCTCTTCATTTCTCGGCGGATTGCAATTTGGCGTCGCAGCTTGATCAATCGGCGCCTCTGGTAGAAGATCAATTCCTGCTAATTTGTTAATGGAATTCGTGGTCATGTAGAGAGATCGGACAGTTTATGGATGGCTTTTAATCGAATGGTTAGAAGGTTTCATGTCTGAAACAGTATCCGAGGGCAACTAATGCATTTGGACACGACTACCGATAACACGTGCGTCCGATCGGAACACCGCACGCACGAACAAATTCGGCTACACAATAAAAAAAAAGCAAATGGTCATGCAAAATGTATCCTAGCTTGCTGCGGCTTAATCATGCGGAAGAAAAAATGATATAAATTTCCAACAAATCAGGATATATTTGAAAGAAAAATTATGAGCAAATCAGCATATAATTGGAAGCAATACGATATAAATTTCTATGCAAGTTAGATTAAACATGAAAGCAAACTAGGGATAATTTGAAAGAAAAATCGGTATATATTTCAAACAAATTAGTATATATTTGAAAACAAATTTAGGAGCAAGTTAGTATAAATTTAGGAGCAAGCCGGTATGAATTTCTATACAAGTCAAATTAAACGTGGAAGCAAATTGGGGATATTTTGGAAGCAAAATTAGTATATATTTCAAACAAATTTAGGACATATTCGAAAGCAAATTTAGGAGCAAGTCAACATAAACTTAGAAGAAGGCCAGTATGAGTTTTTATGTAAGTCAGACTAAACATGGAAGCAAATTAGGGATAGTATGAAAAAAGATTGGTATAAATTTAAAATCAAATCAAGTGCAACGCTGAGCAAACTAGAATAAAATGGAAAATAAATCAATCACCCGCCATAGCTAATAGTGATGTACCATTAATGCATTTGTTAATAGAGATGTCATCCCTCCTTGGCTTGCCATATGTAGACATTTTAGATGGGATGCTCTCGATCCAACAGCGCTTGAAGGCGTGCGTCCTGTATAACCAATGGACGCATGCGTGGAAACAAGATTTTCCCAATGCATTTTGTATCTGAACCAAACATAATATTAATGAAAACTCGTTTTAGTTTTTTCTGGTCCTAAAAAGTAACCTATAAACCCACAATAACATAATAACAACTTGGAACTGACTGTCCTAAAATTCTACCAAAACAAGTTTTCCAAAAACTCATTTCTAATTCATCCAAACAACCACAAAGTGACTTTTCACTGTTCAATACAGCTTGCGTAGGAAAATCTTTCATTAGATTAAAATCCGCTAAAATTCTTTTGTTTTTTCTTCCATTCCAGACCAGTGGTGGAGCCACGGTGTTGCATGGGGGTGCAGTTGCACCCCAAAATTTTTGTGTAAAAATTTGATATATACCCCTTTAATACACAAAATATACATTACATATACTAACATACTCTTAACAACCCAATAGACCCAATAGGCAACAAGTCAAGCCTATTAGCCCAAGTGTCTAAGCTATCCTCACTTTCTCAATCGATCGGTCATTCCCTAATCGGCCAAATCCTTTAGGCGTCTGCCCTAGCGCAACAGCCGAGCTTGAGCTTGAGCACGCAGCTCTCCTCACACGTATATCATCACCACCGCTGTGCTCCCCGGAGGTCGGAGCCCCCATCGCTACCGGCGACCACCAGGCACTAGAGAGGAAAAGGTAAGCCAAAGAAGTCATCGACCCAAGTCTCGATCACGTGTTTCCTAATCCGTAGATATATTGTTCTAATTTTTCTCATCCGTATTGCTTCGGTTTAACTATAAAATGGCAATAAATCCATGGGAGCATTAGCGTCGAAGCTGGTGCAGCTACAGTCCAAGGCATGTGAGGCGACAAAGTTGGCAGCCAAGCACAGGTGTGCGTACAACAATACACTTATGGAGAGGAACAAGCAGTACATCGTCGACCCGCCCACCATCAAGAAGTGCCAGGACCTCCAAGCAGCTCTTCTACACCCGCCTCATCAAGTCCCCTATGCTCCTGACTTATTAAGCCTTGTTTCTTACCGTCCAGCTCTTCTATGCACCTGAGTCCTCGATATCGATTAGATTTTTAAATCTTGAATGCTGGTAGTTCGTTTTCTAATGTTCATGTGTCAACTACCTGCAAATTCAATTGCTGCTAAATCCTTGTGAATTGTCCAAATTAAAGTATGATTAGATCGTTATGGGGCTATAGGATACTCCTTGGGAGAGTTGTATGGTGTTAGTTTGAGTCTTGGTATACCAATTTGTGAGCTTGTGTGGCATAGGGTGGTGTGTTGAGAGTTTTTCTTGTTACAGGGTTTAGTGATCGGATAGAGATGCAAAAGGCTCTGATGAGATGGTTTTTATGGTAGCCATAGATTATAGTATATAGATTGGTCTGAGTCATTAGAAAGTAAATTGTTCATTTTTTGCCTTCAGATTTGAAAGGATGATATCAAGAATCAAAACCCAAATGAGAGTTGCAGGAGTTACAATCAATCTTAACAAGCTAAGAAATAGCATAGCCGAATAATAATTGAATGATTGCTTAGTTACATACATTGAACTTCCGTATTACATCATTTAAATTTGTTTTATAACAGATCTATCTTAAGTTTGTATCTTTATCATCAAAATTCTGGTTCCGCCGCTGTTCCAGACAGCCTAATTGTCATTTCACCTCTGTGGATGAAGTGTCGATGAAGAATTGGGTTTTTTTTGGCAATGATTAGTCCTTTAGGATTCGCAATTCCCGGCGCCATCGGAGAGCTCCAATACAAAATGCAGAAGACATCAAAATTAACGACGATCTGATGCCGTTTGGAACGGGGAGCTCAGTTTGGATTCTAGCATCTTCTTCGCATATTCTGGGACTGACAGGTCTATGTATGACCTTGTCCTGATTTGATCCCCTCTCATTGATAATGCATCAAAGTTTATAATTTTGTTAAAAAAATACATATGTAGTCTTACCATTGTTCAAATGGGATAGCGATTTTGCGCTACGTGGCACAAAACTGTAGCAACTCAACTTGGAATTTTAGATTTTCTATCGAATGGTCGATACAGAATTGAAGACAAAGTTATCTTCTCTCTTTTTTTTTTTTTTGCCTTGAATGAAGGGGATTGTAAGACCACGTGGGCAACAAAATGTAAGTGATGAGTATTTTATGTTGGTCGTGTCGTATTTTTATTACTTGAGTTTGATTTTTATGAATTTGAATTTTAATGATACAATTCTAGAGTCCTGATCAGACCAGCCTGGCCAAACAGTCTGACCGCTAGGAGCATGTGGTCAGAACGGCATTTAGCGGCAGTCTAACCGGTGGTGGTCTAGGCGGTCTGACCGGCTTGCTAACTGTGGTCCAACCAACCCTGCTAAGTTGTTTTGAGTGTGAGTCACGATGATAGTAAGTGCAAGTGTTAGTCATGAGGGAGTCCATGCATGTGTGAGTCATGGCATATGTCTATGCATTTCGTTTACTAATGGAGAGTCAAGTACATGTCATTTGTACTCGGATCAATTGTTTTGTTTTTTGGTATGCAAGTGCTTTGATGATTGTCGCAACCAGCGGCAAGATTGAGGCTACGGAAGGGGTCCTGATGCTATGGTGTGTCATGTAAGTCCGAGTGGAGCATCATCTTAAGCCGAGAAGCATAGGAGAGACATGGGTCATGAAGAGGTAATGCATGCATGTGATGTGCCAAATGGACTTACGCGCTTCAAGTGATGACGTTCCTCAGAGTAGGTGTACAATCTTAACGGCAAAGCGTTGGGCATCACAGACTGTGGAGTGATATTGGTGTGCTAAAGGACTTGGGCGTTTCAAGTGGTAATGACCTTAGCGCATGCGTACGATCTTGCAAGATAAGTCATGGGCATCGCACTTCATGAAGACCAATGGGGGGCAATTGAGAAAATTATCTGAAACTGGGCGGAGTGGCGGTTTACAAAACCACGACGCTATCCTAAGTGGTTCAGGTCAGGTTCTTGTGGATATAATGTCTTATCGAGATATTGGAACCTTTGGGAAGTCGCACTCTGAAAAACGTGCAAGTGTATGTAATGCTAAAACCTATTTATGTATGGGCTATCGGATTTCCCAAGTGTAAATGGTGTGATCTACTAAGGAATGACTGGTTTAGTAAGAGGTGAGGAGCCTCCACTACATAAATCTTGTGTTGAGTTCAGTCAAGTAGACTCCAAGTTTAGTGTTAGGGTTTTGTTGTATTGGAACCTTTTATGTGTGTGTTTTAAGCTTAGAGCTCTGTTATTCTAAAGGATTTGCTGTAAAATATTTCTCTCTAAGTGAAATAAACATCCAAAGTTTGCCTAACTAAGTTGTGTCATGGATCCCCTCATGTGTTTTTTATTTTCTTAGCTTTCTTATTTGAATTTCTCTTATCTTGAGCTTTGCTAGTGCCAAGGATGTATAAGAGGTGGAGATGTTTCCTGAAGACAAGATCCCAACCATCTAGGCATGATTTAAAGGAAGTTCTTGAGTTTGATCGGTTTTTGTTAAGAGAGATGTGGTTTTCGTGTTTTGGTCTTATGGGTGTTTTGGGTTAAATTCATGCTATGTTCTAGTTTGTTACGATATGTGAGAATCCATCTTAGATCACCTAGATCATCTATAACTCATGAGTAAGAACGGATCGAAGTTTCTCTCTTTTGTCTGGTTTTAGTGCAACTTTCCTTTGAACAAAAAAAATCAGAATTTTAACAATGATTTTCTTGATCATTGATTTGAATAGGTTTATGACATCCTAGAGAAGATGTATGCTATGTTTCACACCATTTGAATCATCGGATCAAAAGTCACGTGGATTTTAGGATTTAAAATAGTGCTAAAATTACTATTCATTCGTCTGATTTTACTGTTCATAGCGATCTGACCGCCATTGAAACAGAGGTTTGATCGGTTGGTAATTTCGATCTGACTGGTGAAGGTTGTGATTTTGCTGGGTTTTTGCTTCCTTGGCTTAGAACTTTGATGATGTTATGAACTTTGTTTTCCGCTGTTGTTATTGTTGATATTTAGAGAAAGATTTTAAAAAGAGTCATTCATCCTCTCTAATTCGTCATTCTTGATCCTATATGGTTTTCTATTGTTCTATGTTTATTTATGTACGTCGCTTGGTATCAACACAACTGATGTTGCATATCAATAACAGCTTAATTTAGTCTAGTACTTCTACACAGACAGAGGGAGGGACGATAAAATAAAGTACGTGTACATATAAATAAGGTAGGTCAAATTCTTTTTAATTTATGGTTTATGATTTTTTTAAATAAATAAATAATACGGTTTTTTCGTTATTGTTTTTAAACGGATTATCGAGACAATCTTTTCGAAGCTGCTTATCGGTATTTTATTTATTCACACAAATGTTTATATTATGACTAAAAATCATAAATCGTAAACGAGAAGAATGCATTCTAACACTGAAAAATTGGCAATACTGTGGTACGAATGGAGCTTTGAATCTGATGGACTCCAAGCCTGTAAATGATGAGGCTACGAGAGCACCGATATTTGTGGGCAAATGATCGTTTGCGTACTCTTTAAAAGAACGAAAGAGGGATATTAAGGCTGTGATCGGTTCGGCTTATTTTTTGGTAGCTTATGGTTGAAAACACTGTAGCTAACTGAGAGAAGCTTATTTAACATAATTAAATTTAAAAAAATTGAAAAATATAAAAAATATGGTAGCCCATCACAGACAATGTAAACGAATACGAGAAAAAAAGAACCGATAAAAAACTCAAAAAATCAAAAATTCAGAAAAAAACGAAATTATAAATAATATAAAAATAAACTTAAACCATAAGTTTAAACCATATTAAACGGGGCCTAAACCAATTGACGCTTAGCTGAT
Organism: Bonia amplexicaulis; assembly: GCA_036346245.1. Taxonomy (NCBI): domain Eukaryota; kingdom Viridiplantae; phylum Streptophyta; class Magnoliopsida; order Poales; family Poaceae; genus Bonia; species Bonia amplexicaulis. Next base: position 25,049,250 of record CM070737.1, read on the forward strand.
ACATTCAGTCAGTCATTCACGAGCCGTCCTTTTCTGTTTTCACTAGCCTGTCGACTCTGTCCCTCTCCAGTATAAATTATAATGGAGAAGACGAATGGAAAAAGACACAAGGTTAACCTCCAGTAGGCCCATCATTAGTTGAGACAGAGATCGGCTCTGTTTTACTCGCATCAGCAGACAAATGAGATGGCAAATGAAACGATCTTCCTTGCCGAACCTTTTGCCACCTGTTATCCGGTGACCTTGTACTTCTCACCTCACCAGATGCAACGAGATTTCGTAACAAAAAACGTTGTCCATTTGTGTAATAACCTTCTTTCTTCTTGCATGTGTGTTTGCTCATCTCAAATGCACCAGTAATAAAGTGTAAAGTGAAAGAGAACTGGCACTTCAGATTACGTTTGGAAGTTGTTTTTTTCCCTCGGTTCCTATGTCAATTCAACCGTTTTCCGTGAATATATGCTAAATTTATGTGAAATTTATATGTTACGAACAGGCCCTTAAGGAGCAATGTAACTATTGCCATGTTTAAAATGGCTTTTGGCTGTGTGATATTGGCTTTGATTGAAATAGACACTATAGCAGCAGTTAGCATTTGGCCGAGACATTTAATTAAAGGAAATAAAGAAAAAATAAAAAGTTATATCTATACGGATAATACAAAGAAAAAGAAATAAACACGTTAAAAAGACAACATGTTTAAAATAGCTTCTGACTTCTAAAAAATAGAATGTAGAAACAAAAACCATTTTGAATAAGACCTCTATATATATATATATATATATATATATATATATATATATATATATATATACATGTATATATATATATATATATATATATATATATATATATATATATATATATATATATATATATATATATATATATATATATATATATATATACATATATATAGATACATATATATATATATACATACGTATATATATATACATATATCTGATACATACGTATATATATATATATATATATATATATATATATATATATATACGGTGACGCGAATACCGAGAGACACGAACCAACATAAAAAAAGAAAAGACTGGGTAAAGACGATGGGAATGCAAAGGGAGGCGCGCACACACAGCACACGCTAGCAGGTCCATGGGCTCCCTAAATCAAGTCTCATGAGTAGAAGTGCAAATAGCCAAATAGAGTGAATAATTTTTGTACGACCGGTAGATCGAAGGTTTATGGATTGAATACAAAATAGATAAATGGGTATTTAGTACTATTTATGTTTAACTCTAACTTTGACGAAAAAATACATAATATGATAGGGGATGAGTGATATCTGTTTTTATATATCCGTATGTTAAGTGATATGGATAAGTCTATTGTGACTTTACTTAGAAACAAGATAATAGATTAGCGGATTGCCGTATATAAACAAGCGGATGAATATTAAGTGCTCTTCCTTTAGCATCTCAGTGATTAATTTATCCGCGTTCGTCCTGATCGCACCTTTACTGTTCAATGTTCTGTGTAGAGGTGCAAAAGAAGTGGATAATTCTGTCCGATCGGCCATCTGAAGGCTTATTGAGTGAATACAAAATAGAAAAATGAATATCCGATACTATTCGTGTCCGACTCTAACTCTGAGACAAAAAAAAAGGTGCAATAAAAAATAAACAATATCTACTCGTACCCGCTCCGGTTACACTCCTTACAAGCTTGCAAGCACAGGCACTGAAGGTTTCTTCTTGTGCCGTGGTTGCCTTCTCTTTCTCCCTTCCCACTCCTTTGGTGTGCTTGTTCCCATGGGAATGCATGCATCTATGGTTGGCCAAACACGTCCTCCATTACAGGCTCCAGCTAGGGGTGAAAACGGATCGAATACGGTCGAATAGTATCAAATACGAATCCATATTTTTAAAACGAATTCGAATTCGAATATTCTCAAATACGAATACGAATATTCTCGAATACGAATACGGATATTTTCAAATACGGATTTTCTCGGATACGAATATCGGATAAAACAGATTCCTAGCGATTTTGCCGATTTTCACGGTTTTTTTGATTACGGTTTTAAACCACCTAAATTCAAATTTTGAATCACAAAATTTGTACGAAATTTTCATGGGTTCTAGAAACGGATCGGATACGGATACGAATATTCTCGAATACGAATGCGAATACGAATACTCTCAAATACGGATACGAATATTCTCGAATACGAATACGAATATTTTCGAATACGAATTTTTGCTTACTATATTTGTGTTTTCTCGGATACGAATATCGGATAAAACGAATTATCCGTTACCGTTTTCCACCCCTAGCTCCAGCTAGCAATGATCCAGCGAGGAAGAGACACGTCACTCGAAATACTTCAACACAAGGATTCGAAAGGAAATTTACATAAACTTTACGTGAACTAAAATAGCACCATTCCCCTGGAATACTCCAAAATTATCAGTTCCAACAACCCAAGAGGAGCCTAAGCATTTATTTTCTACGTAGGAATTCCTGACCAAGCAGTTCTTTTTTGTTTTGTGTCGTTTTCTTCTCTCTTGAGAAGGAAAAATTAGGTGCTTTTTTTTCTACGATTTATAATTATGACTGATTGGTTGTGAATGATATCTCTTGACTTAGTACGAGTGTTTATTCGAATGAATTAAATACCGATAAGACGTTTCGAAAAGACTATCTAAATAAGCCGTTGCAAAATAACGACGAAAAAACCGTCCTAATTGTTCATTCAAGATAAAATTATAAGCTATAGGTTAGAAAAGGACGAAACCATTAGTTATCAGATATGGAAGGAGCTATTTGCTCAGCTTAGCCAAGGCCTAATAGCAAACGATCGAGCGTACACTCCTTCCGTCCGTTGGTCACATTTACATTTCAGAGCTCTCGTCTGGTCCATCGATCACTAGTTTGTCAGACCGTTCTCGCTTCCTTCTCGAGGACAGCGCTGTTGGTGCGCGTTAAGCCAAGGGAGGCACACGAGGAGCGTGCAAACAGGCCCGGTCAAAATTCAACCCGTCGTCAGTCCAAGCGAGACCCCTGTGCAACAGTGAAAGCTCGAGAGGACAATCATCACGGTTCCGTCTTCGTTTCTGCCGTTCTTCATTTTAACCTAGCACATCAGGCATTAAACAAATTGGATGTTGCTCGATCTGTCTGCCCCGCAGCGGAAAGATCCTGTAGATCATGCGCCCATACTTGCTGGATTACATGGGGAGACAAATTGACTGGCCTAATTGTAAACAATACAGAGGAGAAGCAGAACAATGGCTTCAAAATCGTGGATTTGTTTCTGCTCTTCATGTCCAATGTTCTTTAGCAAAACAGAAGAATAGCGCGAGCTAGCAGATCGATCCTTCACCCGCTCTTGGCTCATCATTCCACACATCAGATACGATGTCCTCGAACACAGGAATAAAACCATAAAAAACAACGAGGAAGCGTGCCTTACAGGATCGATAAAATAAGCAGCCAACAGCACAATAGACCTGACGATGCACTGCTTCAGATCGCGGAAAATTGAAAACAATTCCGCGTGCTGTCGCGACGCGCACGAAGAAACGCATCAGAATTCAGAAATCACAGCACTGGTGTAACCACGTAAATGCTGGTTGCTTCGCACTCAAACCAGATTAATCGCAGAATAGTAAGACTCGTGATTAAATTAAGCACCAAACCAGAGCAGAAACAAAGCATCATCAAACGGGGGGCACTAGAGAACGAAAAGAGAGTATCTACAAGCACACGGGTACGACGACATCATCATCAACTAGTAGTAGTAAGCAGCAGATCTGCGCAAAATGCGACACGAATAACGAAAAAAAATTCGCTGGCGATAGTGATAATGATAAATAGATCTAGGCGGTGGTACTAGGTAGAGCCATCGACGGGAGCCGGAGGCGTCCGCCGCGCTTCAGTGGCGGACGGCGGTGAAAAGGAGGGTGGCGGCGGAGGCGACGAGGGCCGCGGCTGGGGCGGCGCCGCGACGCCGGCGGCGGCGACGGGGCTGGGCGCCGGCGCGTCCGCGGCGGAGACGACGGAGATGGCCGCGACGGCTAGGACGGCGAGGACGGCGAGGGCCTTCGATCCGGCGGCGGCCATTGCTTGGGTTGGTGGTGGCGAGTCGAGAAGGTTCTGCAAGAGCTGATCTGTGGAAGGACGGAGAGACGTCTTTTTTTTTGGGGGTAGGAGAGATCTTTGTTGGTGCTGGGGAAAGGTGCCACGGGGAGCCCGGGTATTTATACGGCGGGATAACGGGTTCGGTGGTGACAGCTGGCTACGAGCGGTTTGCGATTTCTTTTTAGGAAACAATGTTTTGGGAAATTTGATGCGATCGTGTTTTTGCTGTGGTTTGTGATTTTTTTTTAATATTAGTTATTTATAAAAGATTGTATGGAGAGAAAGTATAGTGTATAGTTAAAGTCGATGTAGTGTTAGTACAATCTACTAGTAGACCCTGTCTTAAAATGATACTCTGTTTAAAAATTAGTTATTGTAGCATAAGTTATAAATCGAAAAGAACAAAGATATTAGTGCTACACGTGCGTACAACAAATAATGCCCCTTTCTTTTTCAGTTTACAACTTATAGTTTCTCTCGAACAAGTGAATAGGATAAATTCTTCGTCTTCTTTTCGAAACGGTTTATCGGTAAAGTTTTTTTATAAAACAGCTTATCGATTTATCGGTATTTGATTCATTCACATAAATACTCACGCTAAAATTAAAGGCTATTAGTAAGTTACCGCAGCTAACAGATATCCCATTATGGACATGCGAGTGTGGACGCCCACACGCAGAAAACCAGCCGCGTCTTTGGCTGGCGCGATGCCCTTTGGGGCGTTTGCATGTGTGGAAACGAGCATTGGGGATGAGATCGAGCTATAAATCAAGACAAATCCATCTCTCGATTCCTCGATCCAACAGCTAAATTTATCCCACCCCATTATATCCTAAGCACGTTCCAACGCGTCATCTCGCTGCGTGCAAACGGCACCTTCCTACTTGCTTTGCTTTGCTATGCTTCGCGGCGAAGGCAGCGCGCCGCCGGCTGCCTACGCACGCGGCGAGCACGGCAAGGCCGAACGGAACACGCAAAAAAAAAAAAACTCCGATTTGCCGGCTTCCATCCCGTGCGTGGCATCCGGTGTACGTGCTGTGCTTCTGAGCATATTCTTTTTCAACTTTTGATTTTCGTTTTTGATTTTTCTACGGTAACTAGTTTTTACATAGAGTGTCTTTTTAAAATAATGTCTACTAGTTAATTGTAGTACATACTGTATCGACTTCATTTATATAGACAAAAACCATACGTGAATTTTAATTATTCTATAATCTCTTACACGAATAATCCAACAACTATAAACCACAGTTAAAAATTATAAGTCTCAACTAAAAAGAACATGCTCGATCGATTCAATTTGTTGGGGTGAACAAGGCGTGTGCGCAACGAGACGAGGATGGGCACAAATGCGAAGGGAGACGGGAGGGATCGAACGACTATTCGACGGTTCCGGCTTGCGAGCTGAGCTGGTGACGACGGGTTTTTTGACAAGGCGAGCGCGCGCACCTGTGCCCGAAAGCGACGTGCTATATATCTGCGATTTTTTTTATTATTATTTAGCTCTCGTCCCCATTAGAGAAAGTTCGAGAGAAAAGAAGCTGGAAGACAGTGACGTTTACCTATTCCTTAGTTAAAAACGGTCACAATAATGGATAGATTAAGTGGTACACGGAAGAATCTATATATTAGTCGTTTGTTTAGAAAAAGAAAATACGTATATATGGGTATGTTATAATTTTATTCAGAAAAAAACGTACATATTACAAATAAACTAAGAAAATACAGAAGAATTTCTGAATTTCTCTATTCTCTTACTTGCACCTCTTTTTTCTTACTTTTCTTACAAGCTTTCTTAATATATAAACTAATACTTTCCTACTAGTATACGTATTAGAATTTCAAATTGGACATAACTTCAACTTAAGTTACACACGAAGACAGACTCTACTACGTCTTGAACTCTAAGTCAAGATTATTTCTAACAATCTCTCCATTAATCTTGACTTGATATACTCTAGTTCTAGTCTCAATGCATCATGAACTACCAGCCACGCCTCCACATGAAGCGTTCTACATGCCATCTGTATGTAGGAACTCAACTCAACTGGTACGGATTCATCCAAATGCAAAGATTCTAAAACATTGAGGTAGTCGGTTTCAACTACGACTTACTAAACTCATACTTGATACAGAACGGTGACACATCTTCTCGATGTTCCGATTTCTTTTCACCTTACTTGAGTTTGGACAACAACACATCTTCTCAACGTCCTTGACTCAACTCATCAACAGAGCACTATTGATTCATCATCGCTGAGCGCTTCATCATCTCGGAGATGGACGGACAGACGGAGACTTCGCTTTTCCACTATCGCCGCACGGAAGGAAGAACAGAAGGACAAAACGTCTGGTGTCTGCCTCTTGCTACTTCGGAACGTGCTAGAACCGAAAGATGGAGCGAAGACGTACTTGTTGTCCTTTGCGCTTCAAAGACGATGAAACGCGACGGGAGAACATGCCGGAACAGGGGCGCCGAGACTGCGTGCGATACCTCAGGAGCACTGCGCGGCTCTGATACCACTTGTTACAACTTTGATCCAGAAGAAAACACATACATCGCAAATAAACTGAGAGAACACAGGAGAATTTCTGGATTTCTCTATTCTCTTACTTACTCCTCTTTTTCCTTGATTTTCTTTTTCTCTTCCAAAACTGGTTACAAATCTTTTCAATATATAGACTAATACTCTTCTATTAGCATACGTATTACGACTTCAAGTTGGACATAACTTCAAATTGAGTTACACAAAAAGACAGATTCTACTACATCTTAAACTCTAAGTTAAAATTATTTCTAACAGAGTACATATACTACCTTAACCCTTAAGAGTGCCTTAGGTGAAGAGTAGAGCCCAAACGGTGTACTCCTCTCTGGAATCTTGATCTCCCTGTATAGACCATAGAGTCAAGTCATTTGTAAGCGGTACTTGCACCTTTGATGTCACGATTGCTGTCAAACCTAACCTAGCCACAAACACACAAGAGACACCCATGGTCCTCACCTAATCATCTAACCTAGCCACAAACACACAAGAAACACCCATGGTCCTCACCTAACCATCATGCAAGTCAAATTATTTACTTCTGGCAATCATGCACCCAAACCGGCACACTGCCTTGTAGCATTAGCTTTCACTTTCTTGGGACACATATTTGATCCTTCTTTCTCAAGGCTTCAATGCTTTCATTTCACAGAAGAGGATGTGTGAATGCATTCTAAGAAACCAATCTCCTGCCAAAACCATAGTACTATAGTAGTATCAGTGGAGGCAAAGCATGGCTAGTGTTCCTACTGATATATATATATATATATATATATATATATATATATATATATATATATATATATATATATATATATATATTTGTCGGTTTGATACTTGGTCGTCGTCAGGAGAGATTACCACGTACGTTACGTCGTTTGGTATGGACCTGCATGATACGATACATTGTTAATAAATATAGGCAGTCATCGATGATTCATCTAAGAATCGCGGCTAGCTTTCCAGACCGCAAGTCTAAATTATTGAAACCTCTCAGACTCTGCCGCATTATGCTTCACATGATTGATCTTAGGGCCTATTCTTTACCTCATAAGCCAGCAGCTTTTAGTTTTTGTTACAGTACTTAACTTTCAAACGGAATATTTTCTTAAGACAAGGGTCTACAAATTAAACGATCTATACGTTAAAAGCCCAACATCTGTACCAGCCAAAATCGCAAGTGAATATCTGTCTCTCCGTAATCTGTATCGTAAACAGCCAAAATTCAAAAATTTCAGCTAAAAACCATAAATCACAGCCGCACCCAAACAGGCCCTAAAGCAATGTTACTGGCACTGTGGCCTACAGACACTATAGCTGTATTGGTACGGTACTGTCTTGCTTTGCCCTACCAAAGGAAACGAAAGCAAAAAAAATGGCTAAACAAACCTGCTTCTCTCTTTGATTGATGGCATGGTCGTTGGTACTTGGGTAACCACTATCTAATTGCAGTTGCTGTACTGCTGAATCAATGCATTTGTGTAGGCTTGGAATAAAGCTGACAGTTGTGTTTCGTGTGTCTTCCTTTCTTTCCTTCCTCCGAAGAAACTGGCAAACATTCAGGTTGGTTCAACAACTCTGTTCTGCAGGCTGGCAATTCCTTGTTACTGGAGATTATCTTGATTCTGCTGAAGCATAATTACGGAGAAGACCTTCTCCAGGTGCCATGCTATGCTAAATACTCTTTTTGTTCTTTTTTCACCTGACGTTTTCGATTTTTTAGTTCTTCAATATGTAACTTTGACTATTACTTTTTATAACTTTACACTAATATATACTAATAAAATTGTAATAATATAAAAGTATTTTTAACGACAAATCTAATGATATAATTTTCGTATAGTCAATCTAAATAGTTTTAAATCTATTGGTGGTCAAACTTTAGAAAATTTGACAGCACAAATTCTAGAAAATCAAATAAAAAAATAGGAGTAGTTTTCTAGGCGCTAGTATTCAGATATGTAATAGTCAGTGTAGAAAATTTTGTGAACTATAATTCACTTCTGGCAGTGGCAGTAGTTCCTAGACTCCTAAGAGGTAAGACATGACTCGCACAATTAATTTGGAAAGAAATGTGAAGAACCATATTATGGTAACCCCATGTCAGTGATGAGTATTTGACATTAATGGTGTGTTGATTTCATTGCTTGAGTTTGAACTTTTAATTTTGTGAATTGAGTTGGTGCTATATTGAAAAACCGGTCAGACCGCCTAGCTCGGGCGGTCTGACCGCTAGGACCAGGCGATCTAACCGCTGAGACCGAGCAATCTGACCGGCAGCTGTTTGGGCGATCTAACCGACATGTGTGCCATGGTCAGACCGGCGTGTGTGCCATGGTCAGGCCGGCCCAGTGAAGTCTGTTCTATTGGTTATGCATTTTGGGTGTTAGTCACGACACGAGTATGTGCAAGTGCGAGTTATGGCGTGTGTCCATGCATGGGTTTACCGATGGAGAGTCAAGTGCATGGTAGCGATTCAACCGCTCGGGATCAGTTGTCTGACCACTAAGACCAAGCGGTTAAACCGGCTTGACAAGGATCTTTGGCTAGGTTTTGAGCTTTGGGATTTTTGAGTCATAAGATGAATATGGTTTGACCTAGGTCGTTGCTTGTGTGCACATGAGTTTAATGTTTGGTCTTAAGTTTAGGATCAGTGATTTGGTTGCATACATTTTGCATGATGCATTGTATGGATTAATTGTGTTAATTGATGACTTTGTGCATTGTATGGTGCTTCGTGATGGTTTGCTTATTGTTGTTGGTTGTAAGACTCTGTAGCTACGTTATGGTGAGGCGAACGGGACCGGGACTATGTTAGGAGAGTTTAGGTCCAAAGCGGTCAAGGGATCGGGGCTACGCTCAGGAGGAGCTGATGTCCAGATGATCAAGGAGCTGCCAAAGATGATCAAGGCTTGTAGTGTGGTTACAAACTGGGACGACGAGGAACCGGAACGGGAGCTACCAGTGGTGGACATGACAGGCAACGACAAGGTGGACCAGGACTAGGCTTATAGAGGAGCTGAGGTCCTACGCAATCAAGGAAGCCGGGTGCTATCATGCACAAGGAGAAGCATGTGATGCGCCATGTGACTTGGGTCGTTTGCAAGCGAAGATGGTTTGGTGGGATTCGGACGCATGAGAGGCTTGGTGCCAAGTTATTGGGGCCATATGACAGATGGTGAAGCATGGAGATGCTTCATGACAAAGAAAGCAGAAAACTTCGTGGAAGGCGGTAAAGGGGCATTTTGGTAATTGCTCAATATCGAAAAAGTGACGATGTACAAAACCGCGGCATGATCTAAGTGATTTAGGTCTTGATTGTGCTAAAAATGTGAAGTGAATCTAATGTTTTCACTAATAGGTTAAGGTGTGTGTGCACTTTGAGAAGCGTGCTTGTGTAAGTGTAAAATCCGATATTGTGTTGGGTTAACAGGTTAACCCATGTAAGTAGATGAAACCCAACTAAAGAGGCTGGTTATTGTTTCTCATATGCCTCCACTATAAAATGGTGGTTTAGGATGAAGCCACACCCATGCCAAGTAGAGAGAGTAGTAAGGGTTCTTGGAGAGAACTTTGTAGGAGATGTGAGAGATTCTTGTGGCTGAGCCTTTTGTCGTCTTTAGGCTTTGTGCGTGATTAGAGAGTGGTTGTTACTATTCATCTCCAAGTATCAATAGATATCAAAATTTCGTCCAAATATTTTCCTATTGTTATTAAGTAATGAAATATCGATTTGGCTTGATTTACCTCTCCTTTCATCCATCTTATTAATCCTGTTGTGTTAAGGACGTATAAGAGATGAAGATAATCTCAAAAAAATCAATCTCTATCCATCTAGCCACTTTGGTAGCAAGTTCATTAAAAAACTCGGTTTTTGCACATTCTTTTTATCTTTCAAGCGATTTCTTCATCTGATAGTTTTTGGCTTAATTTCGTTGGTGTTCTAACTTGCTGTGACATGTGGAAATACGTCTGGAGCCATCTTGGCCATCATCTATCTACAAGCAAGTCGTATTCACCGTTTTAGGTTTTTGATCGGTTTTGATGCAATCTGTCTTAAAACTAAAAAATGTCTCAACTTTGATAATGTTTTTTACGATCGTTTGTGGGAATATGTTTATGATATCCTAGAGAAGATCCTTGCAAATTTTCATATCATTTGGATTTACGAATCAAAAGTTATATGAATTTTTCGTTTGTGAAATAGTGCTGAAATTTCTGTTCTTCTCCTGATTTTACTGGTCTTATTTCAACCACACTGGCCATGTACGACTACACTAATCTTGTAAGACCATACTAGTCTTATGTCGACCACTCTGATCTTATTTTGACCACACTGGTCTTCTATGACCACAGTAGTGTTATCTCGACCACTCTGATCTTGTCCGACCACACTAGTCTTTTCGACCATACTGATTTTCTCTCGACCACACTGTCCTTCGCGACCATACTCGTCTTGGATGACCACATTAGTTTTTTTGTCAAATTAGTCTTTGTTGATTTTATTCTTTTTTTATCAACACATTTTCTCATAACTAGTAAATATTAGGGGATACTTAGGGGTTTTCAAAGTATGTTTTGCTGATTATTTGTCTTTGATCTTCATAGCTTCCGTAGCTACTGGAGTGAAAAGTTTTACTTCCGCACAAAAAAAAAAAGATTTTAAAAATCATTGAATTTAATTTTGGCTCCTATTCACCCCTAGTCGCCATACTCTATTCTACAAAATGTGATATTACAGCAAAATAACGCGGCACAAAGCGATACATGCAATTCCTGGTTGTTGAAATCACCTTGTTTCGTTTGAAAAGGAGATAACTAGCTCACACAGGGTTTAAAATGGAAGACAAACAAACAGTTCCGGTTGAACATGAGACTACTGAGCCTCACTCGGCGATATAAAAATAGCCGCGATGCATTCTTCATATATGGAAGCACAAACTACACATGCTTACAAATTATACGTATGTACAATGATGACAGGTAATATTGCCAAATCGCTTTCTGCTATGGTATGTACATCATAAATTGAGCACAGCTAAGGTAATTTGGTATTGGTGGAATAGCTGAATAAATGCATAGTTCTTCACCTGCTGTTCAATCACTACTACCGCTGTGCGAAATGGAAGGAAATTTGATATGGTGCAATAGCTGAAATATTGGTTAGGTTTGCTTCACCTATGGCTCAAGCACTAAAACCCTTGTGGATGGAACTCCAGGGGTTGGAGGGAATGCCCGTGCAAGCCTGCGCGGCAACCTTTGCCATCGCTTCAGCACGGATGCCAGCATTGCAGACGTTTGCGAAGGACCGCATGTGCTTCATTCCATACTGCGCCAACGAGCCACATTGCGCTTCAAAAGCACGCACCTGAAGAAAAGGGAGAAGCATATTAGGTGTGCAGGGACAGAAGCAGATGCCAGATAACACCTGTACATTCAATAGTTAAGAGCTGGCAATGTATAAAACTGAAGGAACTAGCTAAAGCATCCTAACTGAATAGTATCATCCTAAAAGGCTGAAGTGACCTTGCTCTTACAGTTTGGCTGTTAGGAGCACACACCCTGTACAACTTAACAGAGGCCTTGGTAATTATATGAACCAAGAAATAGAGAGGAAGTGGTGAATGACGATCTTTTCTCTCGCTTTTACTCCTCCCTTTGTAGTGCTGATAAGTAGAATGATTCTATTGTTTAGACATTTCATAACGCGTAAATTATTTTTTCACCCAAAAGTAAAACCTTGACCTAATTACATATGTCAAATCATCCAAATGATAAATTTCAATACTATTTGTTAGTCAACAAATAGAACCGATTTTCTGAGAAATCTGCAAGAATTAAACTACTATTATACAACTGAAAGTGAAGCTTTAGAATCTGCTCTTAGTCCCAGACAAGCAACACTTCAACAGCAGCAAAACACGACAGAAACAGAACATATAGATGCTGATACATGACCAACCGAAGTCAAATAGGCGCTTACCATAGACTTGAGGCAGGTCCAGTCATTAACCAGAGGTTCACCAGCTGCACGAACAGTCTTCAGAACCCTTGGACCATCCTCAGAGCCAAACAGAAGGTTTCCGATCAGCTTGACACTGTTGTCAACGTGAGATCTATGGGCCATCACTTCAAGCAATTGCTTCCGAGCATCGTTTTTCTCAGGGGAACCCTCGGCCAATTTCCGGTACTACATGTGAGATCAAAGAAAGCAATCAGTTGGTTTATCCATCGAAATGATGCATTGTTGTGAAAGACATGACAATAATCAAGAGAGATCTTGTGACAACAACCAAGGTCAGTAGGTTCCTCATGATATATAGTTACAAACCTTCTGCCAGAAGTAAACAAGATCAGCATCTCTCTGATTAACAGCTCTTGAGAACGACGGCAATGAGTTGTCTTCCACAAACGTGGCGTTGTCGTTAGCAGGATTTGATCCGATGTACAAGAACAGATGTTGAACATTCAGGTCCAAAGAACCGTATTGCATCACATGGGAACCCGAGCTGTATGTGTTCTGAACCGATGTCCTGTCCTTGACCTGCTCAACCAATAGGTTACGTTAGGCACATCAAAGCACTACTGTAAGTTTAAACTAAAAAGAGATTGAAGTCCGAAAAACTTACCAGCTTGTACTGCTGCTTGAGAGATTCCGTGCGCAGGTTGTGGACATCGCTGTCAACATTGAAAGTTCCAAACTATTAAGAGTACAATTATAGTGGCTAAGAACTGAAAAGAAAAAAGTTTAGCATTTCACTTCAAACAAATGACCCAAGGATTTTGATTCCGCGTTCAACTCTAACATGGGCAACTGCTAAACGTACAAGTAGTACCATGACAGCCTACAGGAGAATATGCTATTGACCGTCTGTTTCAGTTTCACACAAATTCTGTTGTGTGCAACATTCAGAGGCATGCGTCAACGTGGAGCACTAAAAATAAAAGAAGTCCCAAAACCCCATGGCCATCAGATCTTCTTTACAATCCTTGTTTGTTGGCTACATCCTACAGCCAACAGGAGAACAGATCCAAGTCTGCCCAGTTAAATGCATGGCATTTATCCGAACCGCAGCATTCAGCAATAGTACATGGGCTATGTTTGGGCGTGGCCTTACAGGGTTTCGTCTATCTAAAAGAGTAGACCGCGAGCTGGACAGGCCCATTTCAATAGCAGATTAAGTTGAACGGCGTGACGGAGAGCGACCAGAGGACGGCATCGGCGACAGAAGACAGTTAAAGAATCAGAGAGACAAGAAGCTGGCGCATAGGCTTCGGTCCCACCCAGCAGCCTAGCGGCTGAGTAGAAGATGCGGTAATGCAGGCGAAGCAGAGGGCCACTGGCCAGTGCAGCCACCTGAGCGAGTAGAGGCGCCACTACAGCGGAGTGCTAACCCTAGAGCGGCCAAGACCCAAGGGGTGCGAGGCAGCCACTGACCAGGGGAGCGCGGCGCGGCGGCGGCCGACGGCCTGGGAGCTGCTTTCTTAAGACTCAAGATACTTTGTTTTTTGACCTTTCAATGTAATTTGGGAACAAATTAGAGAAGTGAGAACAACAACTGTATTACAATTATATTTACCATTTGAGAATTGAGCTAGATGTACCGGTAAAAATAGATTTGAAGAAAAAAAATTACAGAAGTGAATGACTTGTGCAACCGTCATTTGCGCATAATAATCTAATCTAGCCTAGTCTACCATGTGTTGTGCGATGCTGCATCTGGTACTAAATTCTGAAGTGTGGTGCGTGATGCTCGGTATATTCTTGGCTGTCGCCGGTGGTTCATCTGCTGAGATGAGCTGAAATTCGCAGTGAGATTTCACTGTTTAGTTAAACTGTTACTGCTTTGGTCGGTGTAGTTGATTTGCAGGAGAGATTTCTAGATCTGCGCACAGTGTACAGCATGGCAGTTGAATTTGGCCTTACTTCTTTTTGGCTTCTAAAAACCGTTTTTTATAGTAACTAGTTTTCAAACCAAGTGTTTTTTTAAGATAGCGTCTATAAGTCGATTATAGTACGCACTACAACGACTTAATTTATATCGGTCAAAATTGCACACGAGTCTCTACCTCTCTATACTTTCTCGCGAATAGCCAAAAGCCATAAGACACAACCAAAAACCATAAGTCACAGCCCAAAAGAATACGCCTTTTATTTTGTTCCAAAGATGGCTAAACAATCTGCTCATATATGATTCAGATCCATATATTTTCTCTCTGTTTGTATTCTGATCTTAAATCCCACATGACATTACCTGAGCAGCCAGACAATTTGTGAACTGGCAGTAGGAGCTAGTCTAAATTCAAAATAAATAGAATGAGGAAAAGCTCCAAATTCAATAGTAAGTGCCTGAGTAAGCGATAAATATTTGATCATTACTCTTATGAGTTGTGAAAATTAAATGGAGTATTGAAATTTATTGTGATATTATCATTGTTTGCTTGTTTGATTTGGCATAGATTTGACGAGATATGAATATTATCAAAACTGAGTTGCACAATAAGATGTCCGATGATTGGCTTAATGACTTGATGGTGTGCTATATTGAGTGAGAGATATTCAAAGGATTTGATCGTGAAAAAAAAAATCAAGAAACAGTTTGAAGACATGAAATCTTGGAGAATGAAAATGCCTAGTTTTGCAAGACATACTTAGTTATTTAGTGATATGTTGTCTTCTCTTTTTATTGTATCTTTTATATTCTATTATCAAATCATGACACTACTATCCATTTATCTTTCACAATTGACATATTGCTTCTTCTATGGCTCATCTTTTGTTCAAATTATTATGTGGCAAACTGTGGACTAACCTTCATTAGTGAGATTTTTCAATGTACTATCGTTATCTTCACATGTTTGCATATGAAATATAGTTGTTACTTTCATTTGGTGTCATATGCTCTTTTTAGTGCGATTGCAACGAAGTTTTATCATGGATTGTTTTGCTTTTAGGTAACAGTGTTTGGTTCACGTTTGCGTTCTGCTATACTCATATTTTATTCCTGGATCTGCCACTCAGTTGAACAACAATATCATATGATATGCTTCAGAAAAAGTTCAGCAAAGACCAAGCCACATGCTATGCAACTAATCATCGTCGTGGGAATTAACATGTTGTTGCACCAAAAAGTAAAGCAACACATGCATATCACCAGCGTCTGTCTGCAATTAACACAGATAGCAGGTAGTGACGTACTAATTAGCTAATCATTTCGACCCGTACGGTACCCGAGAGTACTGACTGACGTGGGTAAAGCCAAAACAGACATGGTGCCACATGCGAGTTGGAAACTGACAGGATCAGAACAGGATTTTACCATGCCAAAATAAATGTAGTGAAAAACAACGAGAGAGAGATGATGAATCAAGTACCTGTCTTCCATCCAAGAAACGCTGTACAAGTCCCCCAAGCAGGTGTCGTACTCCGGAGGAGGGCTCGGGTACTCGCCAGGGCAGTACGTCCCCCAGCTGCTCTCCTCTGCGTTTGATGCGGTGGTCGCATAGACGTCGATGTCATTCGGCAGAAGGCCCTCAAAGATGCTCCCGGATTCGCAGGCTTCAAGGTAAAAGACCTGCAATAGCACAGAACCATACACCACAAGCCAACTTCAAAGTTCAAACAGCAGACCATCACAGAGCAAACAATGACCAAAGAACTGATCTGATACCAGGCTTTTGTAGGTTCCAGCAGCGTGCTTCTTCTTCAGAATACCTACGAGGTCGTCACCGTAGAGGTATGGGTAGGTAGGCATCCCTGAAAATTTGTACAGAATAAAAAAACTGTGACATATGAACGAAATTAATTGTCCACGCCTATTTCGCATGTATGTATATACAATGTCTAATCCGATTAGTTTCAGGCATTAAAACGGACAGGAAGTGCAAGAACGGTTCGTTCCAAGTACTGACCAAGGACACCAGGACCCCCATGGTCACTGTAAAAAATGAAAATATGGTCGTTGGGGCCACTGTCCACGACTTTGCCGCTCCCACCACTGACAGCGGTTTTATTACCGAGCAGAACAGCGAAGAAGTTATTGACACTAACCTCCTTCCCGGTGTAATCCTAAGGTGAAAAACAAGGAGATTAAGTCAGAAGGAAGGAAAATTATGGATAGCGATGCGTGACCATTAGTACTTCCTAAGAGTTGTTCAGCCAAGATGTTGACATCTTATAGAAATTTGAGATTGTGTTAATTAAGTCCGTTCTTGCCTTGTCGCCTCCTAATTGTGGTGGACCGATACTGCTCTTCTTGTTCACAACAAATTGGCAAAAGACGTCAAGCTAGACTGACGACAATTTAGGCATTCAGTCATTTTCAATGAGGTAGTAACTGCTATTAAATATTTTGGGGTTTAATTCTACATAATCACACTGTCACATATTTTCTACAACCATTGCAACATTTTGTAGAAACTTTTTTTAGACGTCATTTTGTGGAAATTAGTAAGGTAATCTTAGAAGTTTTTTCTACATCAATAACCACTGTAAAATTTCCATGAAGAAATATGCATGCTTACCTTTGGGACCCCAGCATAGACATCGCCACCCTGGGGATGGTTGATGATGACACCAGGCCTCGGATTCTCCGGGCTGTGCGCGATGTCGTCGTACATGAAGACAATGATGTTCTTGTCCTTGAGCCCGCCCTTCTTCATGATCTGGTAGGCGTGGCAGATATCCGCCTGCAAGTTCCAGCCCCCAGAACAAGCAATTTTTAGGTAGTTCATTTTGATTTGAGTTTCTAACTTATTTTTCACTATTACTAAATTTCATCTTTTTATGATTTTTTAGTTTTTATTTTAGCTTTTTTTGCCGATTTTTTTCCGTATTCGTTTGCATTATTCATGATGGGCTAACATATTTTTCTACTTTTAAATTTTTTAAATTTAATTACACCAAATAAACCACCATCAGTTACAATGCAATTTTAGTCAGCTACAATGAAATTTCAGCCATAAGCTACTCTTTTCAGCCCAAATAAGCGGCATCTTAGTCACTGACACTAACCATTCTCAATTCCAACACACAGTGTCAAAAGTACAATAAACCATCCGAAATCATGCTTATACCGCCCGAAAGACAGCAAGTACACAGCAACGAGAAGAAAGATTGTTCATGCCGTGTTTACTGAATAGTGCAATTAATGAGAATTGCTACAGTGGTACAGTAAGTTTCTGCAAATAGGGACATAGCATGAGGAGCCGTACTTATTAGAAGTAGAATTAGCTTTCACAGGTGTCATAAAGGAGGATTGGCCTATCAGTGGCTGCTGGCCCTGCACGCGGGCAGAGGACGCAACGCAACTAACGAAAGCAGCCCCCAAAACTCAGCCAAATCTCATCATCTATCCAACCTTTTATTTTTTTTTCCCATTTTGACAACAAATTAAATTTTGCCGTCTGCTTTCTCCAAACGGCTTTTTCATTTTTTTTCTCCATCCTATCTGTTTCGAAGATAATTCAGCATCACAACGTATGACACACTTCACTTCTTTTATTCTCATTTCATGTACGCATCTTCCATTACTTTTTATACTGCTCACCCTCTTTCTAAAACTCATTTCTTCTAAACACTATTATTTATTTTTAGTCAAAAATATCAACCACAGCAAAAAATCATCAGCTGTAAATAATATTAATACACCCCAAAGTAGAACAACGTGAACGGCATCCAGTCCGTACGCCAAATGAGCTGCACACAAAATCTCTCTTCGATCAAGTCTTTGCTTCACTGCGATGCGGCACCGTGCAAAACATTTTATCTAGCGGCTGCGCAAAAAATCTTTGTCAAACGGGAGATAGATTTCTGGAATGCGCCGCAACGCCACAAACGGAACAGGGTTCTTCTATTTCTACGGCGATGCATGCGAGGAACCCAAAAGGCAGGCACGAAATGGAGCGGATCGAGGATCGCGAGCACGCGAATGACTGAACCGTATGGGACGCAATCATCGCGCGCAAGTAGTTAATTTGACGCGTAGAACGCGCACCTGGTGGCGGTAGTTGTAGTACCCGTTGGAGCCGGCGACGAGGACGGCCCACCTGGTCCCGACGGAGTCGTCCTCCTCCGCCTCGTCCGCGGCGCGCTCCGACGGCAGCCGGATGGTCGGCCACCGGGCCTGCACGACGGCGAGCGCGGAGAGCAGCAGCGCGAGGGGAAGAAGGCGGGTGGACGCCATGGCTTTCGGTTTGGTTTCCGTGGAGAGGAGGGAGAAGAAGAAGGCGAATGCAACGGCGAGTGGTGGAGAGTTTGTTCGTTCGGGGGTTAAATGCGGGTTGGGGAAAGGCTCCAACGTCTCCTTTTATCCTGCGCCGGCGCCGCAGGGGATCTTTTCTGATTAACTCTACACGGCTCGTAGGTGGGGCCCCGCCGAGCGGGACCCGGTGGTCAGTGATTTTTATTTTGGGGGGCAAAACTTACAAAAACACGTTCAAAATCCCGGGGCTTTTCAAACGCACCCGAGACTATTTTCGTTGCCCGCTGACCGTAAACTTTTCTCATTTTCGATTTGAGAATTGAGATAGGGTTGTTAATGCACAACTTGGTCTCAAACTTTCTCGGGTATCTATTCCGCAACTTATGGCCTGTTCAAAAGTGCGGGCCAAGTAAACAAATATTTTTTAACACTCGTTGTGCATACCAATAAATAAAAAGGTCCTCTAATAGATATTAGTGCTATTTGGTTAGACTGAAAAAAATTAGCTTATAGTTTAAATTATATTGTAACTGGCTAAAATTACACTGTATCGATGATGGCTTATTTGACATAACTAAATTTAAAAAAATTAAAAATAAAAATAGATTAGCCTATTACGGATAATATAAACGAATACAGAAAAAAGAATGAATTAAAAAGGCTAAAAAATCAAAAACCAAAAAAGATAAAATTTATAAATAATAAAAAGCGAACTTGAAATTAAAAACTCAGACTGAAACGGACATAGCCATATTCTAGCGTAGGGCTAGTAGGACCGTGATTCGCAGAGGTGAGCTGTGCCCTTTGGTTGCTCAACTAATCGTTTGTTCCTCCTAGATTTGTTGTCGCTTCCGCAACTCATCGGTGTCCGTGCGTGCCTGCCTACCTCTCTCTCTCTCTCTCTCTCTCTCTCTCTGCCTGCCACCCCCGACGTGGGATCTTACGTGGGCCGGGGAGGCGAAGGGAGGGCCCACCGAGTCAGGGGGTGCTCGTCGTTGCAGCAACCGTACGACGGCCAATCACCAGCTGCATTCTGATATTTTTGCCGACCACGACAGCTGTCACCTCTTCTTGGTCGCGAAGAATATCCGTCCGTTCCATCGTTCGCGCTTGGGACTACGTAGCAGTACGTTTTTTGGTTTGGTACGCACGTGTACACCACCTGTCCTCATGAGTCATGAGCTCATCATCACTAGTGCCGTACACGTGTTAATCTGGGGGCAGGTCAATCAGATTGTTCGAAACATTCCATGTACACGTGTTTGCACCCGAAGATTAGTGCAGCATAACACTGGGCTGTTGAAGGGAAGATGAGCGATCCACTTTTACTGGCTTATTTTGGATACTA
Organism: Bonia amplexicaulis; assembly: GCA_036346245.1. Lineage (NCBI taxonomy): Eukaryota > Viridiplantae > Streptophyta > Magnoliopsida > Poales > Poaceae > Bonia > Bonia amplexicaulis. Next base: position 25,069,463 of record CM070737.1, read on the forward strand.
CAATGCATCTCGCCTACAATTAAATTTCAGATTGACCTAACCCCAGTATATCCCCTTCAAAGGCGAGATCTCAACATATCTCCAGCTCAACATTGTCTACATATCTCGATAGGTAGCAATTGCCGGCGGTAGAGCTAGCCCAACACCGCGCCCCCCCCCCCAACACATATATATACATACATATATATATATATATATATATATATATATATATATATATATATATATATATATATATATATATATATATATATATATATATATATACACATATACATATACATATCTTATTTTAGAGATTGGAGATGGACCGTGCTTTTTTGGGTCAGCCTGAACCACGACCGGCCCAGCACGGCCCAAGCATGGCTCGGTCCGACATGTGGCAGCCATGCCGGCATGGCACGAATGGCGGGCCGGACCGGACCTACAAAGTCGGCACGATGGGCGGCATGGCACTGCCTGATCACTTTAGTGATTTAAAAGAGCGTGACAAAGTCGCATGTGCCTGCACGTAATGCACCGGAGAGGGTTGAAATACCAAAGAAAGCAGAAGGTATCCATAATCCCGTCCAAAGGCCTCAGAATAAAAGGGCGAGAACTCCGGTCCCTCGAATCCTAAGTAATCGGGGACGCCTGGTGAAGAAGGATAAGAAGGGCTTGTCACAGCCGATCACTGAAGTTCCCTAGAACTAGAAGGGGAGCCAGTTGAGACCTGGCACCAGTATGATACCCCCAGAAAAGGGCGTACCGGATTTGAACATTCCTCTAGAGGGAGAAATCAGCTTGGATGTGTGTGCACATATCGGAGTTGAAAAACTAAAGTGACTTGCCACCGCAATTGGAAGAAGCGATGAGCAAGGAGACGCTCTAGAAGAAGCAATCGCTCCAGAAGAAGCAACTCATGAAGAAATAGCTATAAATTATGTGCACACGGGAGAGCCCATGAATAGGACAACAACCAATATTGATATCTACTTCGCAAAGAAAATTGCCACAATCATCAATCTTGATCTCGAGCCCGCATCGCTCATTGAATGTAAGAAAAGATCAGATTGGGAAGATTGGAAGAAGGCAATAGAAACTGAATTATTTTCTCTGAACAAAAGAGAGGTGTTTGGGCCTGTCTGCCGCACACCTCCCCATATGCACCTTGTAGGACATAAATGGGTATTTGTTTGAAAGAGAAATGAAAGAAATGGAGTTGTAAGATATAAAGCAAGACTGGTAGCACAAGGTTTCACTCAACGTCTAGGAGTTGATTATGAAGAAACCTACTCCCCAGTCATGAGTGGAATTACCTTTAGATATTTGATCTCAATGGCAGTAAACTTGAATTTAAAAATGAAATTGATGGATGTGGTAACTGCATACCTTTATGGAAACTTGGATTCGGATATTTATATGAAGGTATCTGAAGGTATCCCCGTCCCGAACCAAGATAGAGCAAATAGAAATCTGTACAGTGTGAAGCTCAAGAAATCACTGTACGGACTGAAGCAATCTGGTAGGATGTGGTATAATCGCTTAAGTGACTTTCTATGCAAGAAAGGCTACACGAACAATAAATATTGTCCCTGTGTATTTATACAACGATCTCATAATGGATTTTGTATAATCTCAGTATATGTAGATGATCAGAATATCATCGGGACAATGGAAGACATAAAAGAAGCAAGTTCTTACCTGGAGTCGGAATTTGAAATGAAAGATTTGTGTAAAACCAAATTCTGCTTAGGCCTGCAGCTCGAGCATGTACCTCCAAAAGGCATTGACAGAGAATAAAGGACATCTTCCGATACCTTCAAGGAAGCAAAGACCTTGGATTGTTCTACAGAAAGAATCAAGTTTTAAACTTGATTGGCTATGCAGATGCTGGGTACCTGTCGGACCCGCACACCGCAAAGTCATAAACAAGCTATGTATTCCTGTGTGGTGGAACTGCAATTTCCTGAAAATCGTCTAAGCAAAGTCTTGTAACGACTTCAATGAACCACTCAGAAATTATAGCACTGTATGAAGCCGCACGAGAATGCGCTTGGCTCTGACGAATGATTCACCACATCCAGCAGTCATGTGAGATGAATATTGTGCAAGCCCCCACAATTATGTATGAAGATAATGCAGCTTGCGTTGCACAAGTGCAGACGGGCTATGTGAAGAGTTATCTCACAAAGCATATCAACCCCAAGTTCTTCTATGCTTATGAATTGCAAAAGATAGACGAGATTAAAGTATTGCATACTAAGTCATGTGAGAATCTGACAGATTTATTCACTAAGTCACTCTCTGCATCTAGCTTTGAAAGATGCGTACAAGGAATTGGAAAGATGAGACTTAGAGAAGTGCATAATTCTGGAGGAGAATTTTCTTAAGCCCGTTATTAAATCTTGATCATGAAGATCAAGTACCCAAAAGAATAAGTTCTGAAGATTGAATGAAATTGGATGAATTGTACTCTTTTTTTCTTAACAAGTTTTCCTGAAGTTTTTCGACCAAGGTTTTTAATGAGGCAATTCGTGCAACGCAGCATAACATGTATCATGTACTTTCTCTAAATTTTTCTCACTGGGTTTTTATGGAGTTTTGATAAGGCATGAACGTGTCGGGTGAGTGCCCAAGAGGGAGTGTTAGGAAACCTGGGCCTAGGTTTGAAGCCTTGGCCATGGTGAGCACCTAACCATTAGACTATAAATAGGGAGCACTATTGATAATTTTGTATACGCAATCAGAAAGAAAGCAATAATGAAATACTAGGAGTTCTCTCTATCTCTCTGTGTTTTAATCTATTATTCTGTTTTCTGTGATTGATCTTGTTTTATATTCAGCAGAGAAATCGATCAGACTGGTCGTCAGCGACGGTTCTTCAACAGTTTAGCCTTTCCACGCTATGAATTGAATAAATAAATGAATCTTTCGGGTTTTCAGGGAAAGAATCTCTGAACTGTCGGCGCTCCAAACGTCACCCACGACATCATTCAGGAATCATGGCTTGCGTAACCTGACGTTTTCATAAGAACCATATCAGAACATTTCAAGCTTCGTTTGGAACGTAGGAATTTTCCTTAGATTCCTGCATTAGTCGAGTTGTTCTCTTGTGAAATCCATGCGTTCTGAACAAGCCAGGCTTAGGCCCTCTGCCCCACAAGAGTAAATGAATATGCACTATGCCCCACAAGGCAGTCAGACAATAAAGATGATTCCAGTGGCTAACATTTCTTCATCATGGATTGGATGGGATTGCTTGCTTGCTAGATTCTTCCACTTGACGGCAGGCTGGACGGTGAATAGACATATGAAAGCAATTGACATGAGATAGTGGAGAAGAAAGAAAAGAAAGAAAGAAAATGAGATAGTGATGGTAACAATGGTAGCGTAAGGAGAAGGCGTCCTTTGAAAAATTAGAAGTGGACGAGCTGTCATGCACCCGCTGATTGAAAAATTACGTAGTACTAATCTGCCCCTGCATACCTTCCATCCTGTATTCTATTTCTTTTTGGCGATTTGTGCACTCTGGAAAAGGTGTTTTGCTTAGTTTATCTTATCATGACCAGAGAGCCGCCACCGCCCAATAAGCAAATAGACGAGTTCTGTTCTTTAGTAGTTGAAAAGTTGGGGGGAAATTAAAGGGGGGGAACATATGGCATAATCTACCCAAATAAAAAATGTCAAGAAGGAACTGCAGTACAGTTTGCTCTTTAATTTACTAGGACTATTTTGTCAAAATATTATCCCAAAATCATCAGCATAAATATTGGACGGGTTCTTTTGAGCTGTGGCTTATGACTTTTAGCTTAATTTTTTTAATTCTAGCTATTCACAAGAGATATTACGAAGAAGGGGACAATCGCATGTAATTTTGGCCAGTATAACTGCTTTGAAAAAATGCACGTTAAAAACTAATTAGTGTAGCAAAAGTGAAAAGTCAAAACCAGAGCTCCGTGGAACCCAGCCATTTTTCACCATCCGTAGATAGTCAAGGCGAAATTTAAATTGTATAGATGGGAAAAAAATGTACGAGTACAAGAAACTGAGGTGCGCAATATTCTTGCAGTAAACTTTGAAATTATCCTCTTATCTGTATTTCAGGCGTTTGATTTCTGATCAAACAGCTCATGTATGGTCAGTGATGCAAGCAGGTTGAACATAATGTAAGGGCCTGATCATTTCAGTTGCTTCTAACTCATAACTTCTAGTTTACTATTCTTTAATCTTATCTTTTTCTAGCTTTTATTTTTTTGAGCTTTTTGCTTTTTTTTATTCTCGTGTTTCTCTGTATTGCCCATGATAAGATAACATGTTTTTTCATTTAGTTTTTTAAATTTAATTACGTCAAAAACTATTAACAGATATAATATAAAATAAATTAGCTATAGTAAAAAAAATATAAGATATAAAAAAAGCCAAGTTAAGCATCCCTAAAGCATAAAAAACCAATATGATGGTTTGAAGCCTTGTTGCGTGCATCACAGAAAAGATGACCCACTCGAATGAATTTATCGATTATGACAATTTTCTGCGCTGGAAATCTGTCTAGATACAATGAACTTGGTTTGATGGTGCTACTTGCAAGGGAACCTGGGGACCACAGGTTAATCGATAGGCTCATAGCACTATAGCAGAGAGAGGACAAATACATGGTGCAAAATTGTAAAGCCTAGGTATGCAACAATAATAATATATTGAACTGGTTAAAAATATATATGAAAGAATCTTATGTACACGAATATATGTGGACTTAAATTGATAGGAAAATTTTATCAAAAGATCTTGAAGCTGGCGGTTAGTGTGAGGTCAACACAGAGTACCCTCTGTTCAGCTAAGCATGAGTAGAATATCTCACAATGAAAGTGTTGTATTTTATAGGTGTGTTCTTTTGGGCTGATAGTTTATAGTTTAAATATTTGAATTCTGGCTGTTCATGAGAGACAGTACGTAGAGAGAAATAGTCGCATACGATTTTGGCTGGTATAACTGAACTCAATACACTTTTTACTACAATTTTTATATTGACCCCACATTGAAAAAACACACCGTTTAAAAGTTAATTACTGTAGACAGTACAAACATAAGCCAACTTTAAGCCCAAAAAAACTCGGCCTATGATCTGAATCTGGTCGGGTTTGATCACTTAAGAATTCGACCATGTTTCACTCAATATATTTCAACCATTACTGGTTGAAAATATAAACTGGTCGGATGTTATGATTTAGATCATCTTCGTGTTCATGATGACTATGCACTGACTTGCACCATTGTGGTGTTTAAAAGTGTTTGTGCCGACTGAAGTCAGACTTGGCTACTCGAGGCGTTTCCGACTACAGCTCTTCACTGTTATCTTTTGAGACTCTGTTTCATCTCTGAGTGGGATATTGTTCCTATCTCCGAGCATGTTACTATTTCAATTTTCGATTAGGTCTATGTTCAATTGCTGACTAGGACTCTATTCCTTCCTCATTTGGAACTCTTATTCCCGAGGCTATTGATTCCCCTCTAAGCTTCAAGATACAAAGCATGACACACTTTAAGTTATCTATATATGTAATACACCAAGAGTGTTCTGTAACTTCTCCCTCATATAGTGATTTTACCGATTGTGTATCTTTGGTTTTTTCCCCAAGCGTTTTTCATGTTAAGTTTTTGTCTCATGCTTCTGATTATTCTCCATTGTTTTCATATCTCACTGTGTATTCTATAACAAGTGACATCAAAGATTGGTTCTTCACCTGATCAATCTAGAGCATACTTGTCATGGTGTCGATGGAATATGATATTCCCCTGCTGGATTGTGACACAAGATTTTCTCTCGGCAAGACAAGATGCGAGCTGTTCTGTCACGGCTCAATCTGGATGACATATTATTGGGAAACGATAAGTTGTCCGCTACATGGTCCATTGAGAAGAAGTAAAGAAGAGATTGTAAGGCTCTCTCTCAAATTCATATTCATCTTTCTAATAATATCCTCAGAAAGTTATGAAGGAGGCCACCACTATTGTATTATGGCTAAAGTTGGAACAGATCGACATGACTAAGGATCTGACCAGCAAGATATATCTGAAGCAGAAGCTTTTCTCTCTTAAGTTGGCGGAAGGAGGATCGGTGCAAAATCATCTGACCACATTTAAAGATGTAGTCACCGACCTTGAAGCCATGGATGCCAAATACGATGATGAAGGTTTGGGTCTTATTCTGCTCTATTCGCTGCCTATTTCATTCTCTATATTTAGAGACACAATTATTTATAGTCGATATACTCTTACTCTGAAGAAAGTTTATGAAGCTCTGTATGCCAACGAAAAGATGAAAAGTATAGTTTTGAGTGAGTTTGAGTTTGCATGTAAAAGGTTTATTCGTTGAGGTAGACTAGTAGAGAGGTCTCCAACTAGTGATTCCAAAGGCAGAAGTTCGAGTATATACAAAGGTCGTTCGAAGTCGAATACCAAGAAGTTGTACCGCTATGCTAGGTTAGACACAATATCTCCGAGTGTTGGAAACTCCATAACAAGGAGAAGAAAAATAATAATTCCAAGAAAGATCAACAAGATGATAATTCCAAGGCCACCATTGTCACAAAAGAAGATTCCAAAAAGGGAGATTCTTGTTGGTGATTCCAAAACCAGCAATGAATGGATTCTTGATTCATCCTGCACTTTTCACATGAACCCAAATCTTGACTGGTTCGTTATGAGGCCATCCCGAGTGGATCAGTATTAATGGGAGATAATACTCCATGCAAAATTGTAAGCATCAGTTCTGTCTAGATCAAGATGTTTAATGGCACCATTAAAATCCTGTCAAAGGTCTAACACATTCTAAATTTGAAAAAAAAGCTTATCTCATTGAGTATTCTTGATGCCAAAGGGTACCAATTTTCAAGTGGAGATGGAGTTCTAAAGATCTCCAAAGGCTCTCTTATTATGATGAAAGGTGATATGAAAGTAGCAACCCTTTATCATCTTCGAAGCACTACTTTGGTCGGAAAGGGTGTGTTGTCTCAATCAGCTTGTCCGATGTTGAGTGGACAAGTTTATAGCATATACATCTCAGGCATATAAATGAAGTCGACTTAAAGGAATTGTGTAAAAGAAGTCTGCTCGATGGTCAAGGTGTTGACCAGTTAAAGTTTTGTGAATATTGTGTCTTTGGTAAATAGAAGAATTCAAGTTTCAACTCTGCAAATCAATTTTTTAAAAAGGTATATTGGATTATATTCACTCTGATTTATAGGGTAAGTCACATGTTTCATCCTTTGGAGACGCTAATTATATGCTGACCATCATCGATGATTATTATTGAAGAGTTTGGGTATATTTCATCAATCACAAGTCTGATATGTTTAAGACATTTAAAGAATAAAAGATTATGATTGAAAAATAGATTGGCAAGCATATGAAAAAATGTCGAACAGATAGTGGTTTGCAATTCTGTTCGGGAGAATTTAAAGTTATATGTATAATATCGAGGAGGCCGACTAGAGGTGGGTGAATAGGCGGTTTTAAAAAATTCTTTCTTGCTACTACCAAGTTTGTAATGTGGAAGTGTAAACAATTTGGTTTTGTACAAGTAAGACCTAAGTTGTTTAAGTTCAACTAAGTACACTAACAATATAAGTTTCTATCAAAGGTTTGCAATTCTAAGGTGACAACTAATCAATTAAATTCTGTGAATATAAATTGCTTGAATACAAATTGAGAATAAGAAAACAAACCACAATGACACACGATGTTTTACCGTGGTATTCAAAAACTTGTCGGTTTTCCTTAATCCATGTTGAGGTAAGCCCAAACGAATTAGACCGGTTCCGCGAATTAAGCCTAGCCACCTCAATCCACTAAGGTTGCTCTTCCTTAACTCTGGAGATGGCGAGCACTACACCACTCATAATAAGCCGGGCTTTCTCACAAGTTTTGGGAGAAGAGCACGGGACCACCACACCTTCGAAGCCGTTTAGGAGTTGGCAACCTCCAAGAGTAACAAGTCGGAGGCCCAACTTGAACGAATCAAATATCCACGCTCAAAAGGCACAAAGTCTGCCACCAAGTGCAACATATGCACAAGGTTATGCCTTACCACACTCACTAAGTGCAACATGTGCACAAATGAGGGACAGAGCTTGCTCTTAGCTTAAGGAATAAAACAATAAAAACCAGCAACTGCCTCCAACAGGCCACAAAGAGGTATATATACCCTACACAAGATCAAAGCAATGCAAAATTCATGAGCAATTGTCACAACAAGATTGCAGTTTGAATATTATGCATTCAAGATTGATATTAGCTTCTCAATGGGTCATAGAACACATCCGCTGACGTTTTAGAATTCTACCATGCAAAAGGCAACATGGACTTGAACTAATTCCCACACGCATTTGGTCAAACTTAAGTCACATGTAACAATAGTGTTTGTATGAGCTTCAACTATTTTCAAGGAAAAATTAAAAACTCTAGCATCATACCACAAGGAGGAGAGAATATGGAGTCCAATAATTTGTAAAAACTCATTCGCAAATTTGAAGTCATATATCACAGGTTATGTACGCATGAGCTACCACTATTTTCAAAACACATTGAAAAATATTAGCATCATGCCATGGAGAGAGCTAGAGCAAGTAAATAAGCTATCAGCATATGATACGTTGAAACTACTAGTCGTGACCCCTCTTAATAGTACGACATTCTATACTAGCAATCCAGTCTTCCAACCAAACACCAAGACCGAAAAAAGACTAGAAACACATCTTTAGCCCTAGTTGGCCATACCTTTGCTTAAGTATTCTCTTGAAACTTGATGACACACGTATCAATCTTCAAATTCGTGTCCTTGACTTCATTCATCATTACATGATGTCTTTTCTTGGACTTGAGGACGATTCACCGTATGAAGCCTTCTCAAGTTATCCATCATCGTAGGACACATCCTATTCATACATCTCAATGAAAATATTAGTCTCACAATTCAATTATCATTAATTACCAAAACATATCATTAACTCATAATGACGGATCTAGATCCTTCAATCTCCCCTTTTTTGGTAATTAATGACAATACTCAATAAGTAATGAAGTAGAAATTAATTTTTCAAGTATACACCTTGTACACAGCAATTGTATACTCTAGGATAGGCTTTGGAAGTATTAAATTCATTTTAATTGTACACTAGATGAATTTTGAGTTTAATGCTAGGCAAAGCCATAATATATAGAGAAAACTCCCCTTAAATATGTGCATAAGGATTTGAAGGAAATTCATGCATATGCACCTATATGAGAAGGATAAAAAACGACACAATTTGGACAAAGATTGCAAGATAAGCAACAAAAGTCCAAATAGAAGTATAAGGTCCAAAGAGTTGTCCAACAAAAGTTCAACACATATAAGGTTCAAATAAGCCTGCAAGATGATATTACAAGAACGCAAAAGCTTATCCTCACAAAGATTCATTAGAAGGTCTATTGACCTACAATAATACCATAATACTTCTAATTTTCTACTTTCCTTCCTTGCTCTAAGTTTCTTCTCTTTCTCTATTCTTCTTCTCGTTCTCTCCCTTTGGCATCAAGAATCAAAAAAGAAACTTTAGCCAAAACAATGGTTATTTAGAGGGACGAGTAGGGCCAAACTATTTAAAATAGTACTCACGAGGAGGAGGAGGAGGAGGAGCACGGGAGGAAGAGAAGCCACCATGTGCACCACGATGACGATACATTGGAGGAGGATCATCTCTCTCAAGGAGATTTAGCTTGCTTTGGCAATTAGTAACTTGTCGCTCAATGACTTCAAGCCTTGAATTCCACCTAGATTGGGCAACAATAGCCTCTTATTGATTTTTCTCCATATTCTCCATACGAGAATTAACTCTAGCAAGCACGGAGGAGAGCTGTCCAAGACTTTGCCGGACTTCATTCATAAATGCATCATCAAAGAATCATTGTGGTGCATCATGTTGTGGGAGCTCTTGTTGCTGCCCTATATGTTTATGAATTTGTTCCATGTGTTGTTGTGGAGGTACTAGAGGAGGATGAGCTTCTTTAGGACGATATTCTTTATGCGCCATTTTGCATTCAACGTCAAAGCCTATTTTGTCGATGATAAGCTTCATTATGTATGGGGCAAAATATGTGCTCTTTCCTTTATCTTCTTTTGATATTACAATTTCTCTAATCATTAAATCCATAATATCAAAACAAGTATCGTCCATAATATATTTTATCACATTCTAAGCTCTTCCATAGATTTCATTATTATTTCCGCTTCTTGGGAAGAAAGTGGCTCTCATGATCCGGTTTATAATGCTTAGAAGAGGGAAAAGTCCAGACACTCTTCCATGGACAAATCTCCGAGTTGGATCATAGAATTCATTAACATGGGTAAGAGGTATAGGATCTTTGAGATGTACCTTAATCCCACATGAAGCTCGAATTCCTAAGGAGGCCTTAAATTCTTCCTTTGTGGCTTGAGCCCGCATGTTCCGGTCATCCAAGAGAGAAAATCAAACTCAGGGGACATATATGTGGTAGCGTAGAACTGCTTGATGGCCTTTGCATAAAAGTCACATTTCAATGTCACAAGTTCTTCCAGATGGACTCGCCGGGGGAGAGGGAGTAGTGACCATTGAAGAGAGGATTCTTGTTTAAGAAAGCCCATATGACATATCTGTGATTTGCAAACTACTTTGAGGTATATACCAAATGATACACATCTTGTTGAAATAAAGTGTGGAAGAGCCGTTGAGTTGTAGTATGAGGAAGTTGGAATTGATCAGCATGTCTCAATGTGGCATATTCTTCATGACTTAGTTTGGAAACATCAATGCGAGTAGCACCTTGTTCTTCCTCATAATCGGCATCTTCTGCTTCTTTATTTTCTTCAACATCCATTTCATCCATTCCAGTATCCTCTGTTGTCTCCTTGCCTTCACGGTATCTCAGATTTTACTCATGAACTTCAGTTTTTTTATCATCTCTTTGAGAATGACTGGATGAACTTCCTTGTTCTCTTGAGGAGAAATGAGTAGCATTTTTGCAACATGCTTGTTTGGTCCTTGGTATTTTGCTAACAAAAGGGAGGATGAAACAAGGAATTATATGGCAGCAAGGAGAGGAATTATCATTAGACTAGCAAGATCACAAAATTTTTAGGGCAAGGATTTCATAGATCAGTGCTAGCGATCAAAGGGTAATCCTTTACACTGTTTCAATTTACTTGCACAACATGGATTTTCCAAGGATGTATAAGATTTTTATGGCACAAACCATAAACCCTAGAAACTTGGAAATTATGAAATGAAAATAACGCAAGTAAGGGCAAAAATAGATTACCAACTAGAATAAGAAGGGATGATGCTTGGGTGAAGGAATCTTGAAGATCTTGGCTAGATTTGAGGGGAATCCACACATAGGGTTTTATGCAATAAAGAGGAAATGAGGCAATGAGAGCATGAATCTATTGTGAAAAGATAGAGGAGAGGGAGGAGAATCTCTTTAGCTCCTTGGAGAGGGGAGGACCGGAATCAACCCTTTTGTGGCTGGAGAAGAAAGGAGGGCTGGACAGGACTTAAGGGGAGGAGTCAACTGAGAGCTGTCGGTTATACCAAGGAAGAAGAGAAAAGGGGCTCGGGCAGAGAAGGAAAAAGAGAACTAGAGGTGCTCTATCGATTTGATCGGTACAACTGAGCAGTCTAACTGCTGGGACCAACCAGTCAGACAGGTATCACCAACCGGTCAGACCACCCTCAGGCTGCCAGTCAGACCGAGGCCAAAGCAAAGGGTCGAGCTGGGGAGAAAGCCATTGTACATGCTCCAAATATTCAAGCAATCAACTTTACAAGTTATTTTGGAGCATTTTCAACCTATCTTCCCTCAAGAAACTTTTTCGCAAATAGGTTTTATTAAATTAGATCTTGTTTTGCAAGAGGACTCGCTTAAGAGAAAATTTGAAAATTTTTGGACAACACAAAGAGGAACATATCAACAAAGATCTTTGATAATATGCTAAGTGTACATTATCAAATTTCAAGAGAGATTGACATCTCATGGCAAGATTAGGTCAAGATGGGCAGTTTTCGACAAATGATAATTTTAAATCATTTTTCGTTAGTTATTAAAGGTGCTCCAAAGATTTTATGGTTATTATGGAGCTAAACCTTGAAAATGCACACAAGTTACACTTTGAGAACCTTGACAAAGTCTTGACCCCTTTTGGATGAGAAAATGTCCAAAGTTTTATTTGGCTGAAATTTCTAGAGTTTTACATTTCATTTAGGCCTTTTGAGAGGGAAGGAAAAATAATCAATTGATCTTCAGAAATTTTGAGAAAATTTTGCATAGAAGATGAACTATTAAGGATCAAAATTTATTATTGTGCCTTCCCCAAAGAGTGAGCCAGTTTGAAGATATAAAAATTATAATCTGCTTAGAAGCATGCAAAACCTGAATTTTCAGCATTGTGTCAAAATGAGAATAGGGTATAACTTTCTCAAATCAAGTTGAAATGCCATCAAATTTTGCAAAAACAGGCTTTATACTTCTGAGAGGTCTTTTTCAATAAGAATTTTTGAGAAAGGATTCTCCAATCAAAAGTTGTGCCATAATGAGCTTTGCATTGCAACCTCTTGCCTAAAGCCAGGAAAAGAGCAAAAACTCCTCAAATGAGGTCCTAGTATTTTGAAAATTTTCAGATTTTGACTTTGAACTAATTAGAGCATTTTTCAAAAAGAATTCTTGAGGAAGGATTTTTCTTTCAAAAGATACGGGAAAATGCATTCTCAATGCAAGAGGATAGATTTATTCAAAAGCTCAAAATCCAATTCAATTGGAGTTTTATGGAGTTTTTCATATTCTTGGCTTTGTATGAGTTAGAGATACTATTTTAAGCCAAGATACCTAAAGAAATCTGGTTCAAATAGCCAAACTCACAATATGCAAGAATAGATCATTTCGGGTCAATACTAGTTTTTCTGCGAATTTCAAATGAGTATATCTTTTCAACGGTTGGTCTTTTGTAAAAACTTTGAATTCGTGAAATGTTTGAAATGACCAACCCTACAAGTTTGGTACTGAAAACTTTTTCAAAAACTCAATGAATTTTGATTTGTGAAGATAAGTCTTTTAATCCAAAATCAAGATCATACAAGATCCTTTTGGAGCCGAATTTGCTATTTTATTTCTAAATTAGAGATTTTTATTCCAGGAACATTGGAAAACATTTGAAATACATATTTAAGTATTTTTATGTGATTTTCACAAATTTATCCTTTAAACAAGATATTAGATTTTTTTTTACCAAAATGGCTCTTTCGAAAAACTAAACTTGCATATACTTGAAGTTTTACTCTATGAATGCCAAATGAACCAAATAAGAAACCCTTCAATTTCAATGGTATGTATGAATTTGAAATACCATTTTGAGCCAAGATATAATAAAAGATCATGTTCAAGTGGTAAAGTTCACATAGCGCTACACTATGACTAATATAGATCTAAGACGATTTTTGGGTGAGTTTCAAAATCAAATAACTTTTGATATGTTAGTTTTTTTAAGAAACTTTTAAAAACAAGAAATGCTAAGGATGACCAACTCTAGGATTTTTATTTTGGAACTAATTCCAAAATCCTTTTATAATTACTTTTATGCAAAATATACACTTAAAACCAAAACTAGATACTAGTAACTGTCCTTTGGGCTTAAAACTTGTTTTTCTTTTGAAATTAGTTTTTACAAAACCAAAGCTTTTGAAAAAGATTTGCAAAGTTTTTATATGTATTTTGCAACTAGTTTTCCAAGATATAACTAATAGTTACGAAGAATTTTGTTCTTGGCTAAATTGGCTTACTTTTAAAAATTAATATTAGCACTTAATTAATTTGAGCACATTTAGAGATGTGACATACGTGATTATGATTTAGCACTCTTCCTTAATGTGCCACACCCACCTTACTTAAGATTGCAAATAAGAAATTTTCGAATAGGGGCAATAATACAATTTTGAGAAAGATTTTCATATAATGCAATCTGCATATGTCAAGGGCTAGATACTTCAATTTAAATGCTTATTACCGTGATAGCATTAGCTCAATATGTGAGATGTTGATCTTCAAGCTTGGTTCCACATTTGCTTATGGTGGTGTCCACCTCTTTATGAGAGATCCAAGCTTCTGATGCATTTCCAAGCACCTATTAGACAATCAAACACATTTTGGTACCCAAACTCGGTTGGGTCCTTAGATGTTAGTCACAATGAATTTGGGGACCCAAATGACCCTAGTAGTTGACTTAGGTAAACTAACGTATGTGGCAAATGCTTTGCAATTTTGATCCTTTATAAGCAAATAATGTTCATTATAAAGAGGGGGCTTAGGAGTGGTACCTATGGGATAATTCTTCCTAAAATGTCCATTTTCCAGCAATTATAGCATGTTTGATATTTTGCTCCACTCATAGTCATCTTGTCTTGCTTATTGCTATTTTGCCTCTTTGATGATGATACTTGCTTGCCCGTCATCTTTTTTAGACACATAGAGGCATAGTGTCCCTTCTTGTCTGGGTTCTGCAAAGGTGAGCAGCAACAGATAAAAGATCATGCACATGCCTAATTTAGCACATGACTATAAGTCCTTATGGGTTCTGGCATTGAGTTTTTTTCCACATTATAAGTGACTAATTCTACATTCTGGGCAAATTTATGATAGAATGATTTGTATCCATGAAGCCCTTCCCATATGGTGTACATAGAATTTAGGGTATTACTAGCTGAAAGCTCGTGCGTTGCTACAGATTTTAAAACTTTATCATACTACATGTTCTAAAACTAACGGGTGGTAAAATTTGTTGGAACGTGCATACAAATATGTTCTAATTTTTTTAAATCCATAGCAACGCACAGGCATTCAGCTAGTTACTATTATAAAAGAACGAGTTGGTGGTTGTACGTCTATTCTCCTTCAACCGCTCTATTCCCCCACCTTTTCACCATTCTCCACTTTCCAATTGATCAGAGCAACTATTTTCTATAGCACGATTTTTTATAGATTCAATGAGTTCTGTTACAACGCACGGGTACGTAACTAGTTTTATGAAAATTTCTATGTTCTAAACATCGAAATCATAGTTTACCGTCATTGTCGTTGTCACGGCCCGGTGATATTATTTTGGCAACATATGGCTTTGTTCAGTGGTATGTCCATATGTTGGCAATTTTCCAAAGAATGTAACAGGGTAATAAATACACAAGTCACAGGAGACATTATTCGTTCCCTACATCTGCAATTTCTGAATACTTCGGAAAAACTTTACAGAAAAAAAGGGGTTAACATTGGATATTTCCCGTTCAAATACATTATTGAAGAATGCACTCGTGCCTGGATAAGGATCCTTCGACTTCCCAGAGCCAAGTTAGAGAGGACACTGTAGCGCAGTTGGGGCGTTCAGAACCATCGGATGAATCAACGGATGAACTGCCATTTTATTAAGAGATATTACATTTCTCACGTGCTATGATTCAGACCGTTCGATCTCGATCCAACGGCCCATAAAGACTTAGCTCTGCAGTCAAAAGGACCCGGATCCCTCGTGCCTCGGGGCAATTGGACCGTTAGAACTACTTTAATTGTGTGCATAGAAAGGGCCATGTGTTAAGAACCGGGCGTTGCTCAGTCGGGCGCTGGTGTTCAGTTAGGGTGTACACATTCAGTAAAAAAATATGTGCCTGTGTTTTATAAGATCTAGTGTGTGCCTATGCTCCGTAAAATTTGATATCTTCGTATAAATTTTCAAACATATGTTAGGAAACATGCACGTGTATACATCCATGCGAGTAGTATGTATCTGTCTTGTACCCTTTCACCCTCTCAAAAAAAAGAGAGACGTGTATGTATGTGCATGCTAATAGAAAATTACTATTTATTGTAAAAAAAAGTACACTGAAAATGATATAATTATTTTGGAGCTCTAAAATTGACCACGACATAAATTCTAAGGAGGCCAAGCATGTTTCAAGTTCGGTTTGATCAAAAAGCGTTGAGCAAACCAGGGCATATTAGGTGTAAACCAGTTCATCACAAGACTTGGATGCTACATGGCAGAACAAAGTTACAGTAGAACTGTAAATTTCCACGCGCACACACACACACACTAAAAAAAAGTTCATTTATGTGAACAGTAAACAGATCCTACTTGCTAAACCCCAAACACTAAACCTCAAAAGGCCACGACGATGCTCAGGCCTAAGTTACACTAAAAAAAAGTTCATTTACGTGAACATTTTCTTCATAAATATTTTCTCTTGAGGGGGGAAAACTACAGATGCATCGACAACTGTAGAACCATAATTTTCATTGAACATTGAGTTTAGGCCCAACATTGGTTCTACACTTTTACTCCGCGCAAGAAAAACTCACCCGTTGCATGCCTTACTGCTAAACCACGAGGGGGAATATTTGGAAAAATCGCTTCACTGCAAATTTTGATTCATAATCTCCCATCTCTCCATTCTGTGCTGTTTCTTTCTGAGCAGAATTAAAGCTCACAACTCGTAACAAGGCAAAACCATCGAAATACTTCAATTTTGAGACTCTCCTTCGTGTATCTCTCCCTCTTCAAATAGATCATCATAAACAACAGGCACACGAATTCTATCTGCTACTGGTTTGCGTTCAGCTTTGTTATCAGACAGTGGTGCCTTCACATCGAACTGCTCAGGATCATCAAGTACTTCCTTTTCATCCTGTGCTTCAATTTCCTCGTCAACTAACGCACTTCCCTGTGAGCTTGCATCTTCATTTCTGCTCATCTGCGGTCTGACTTTTGTACACCTAAACTGCTTCTGAAAGGAGGAAGTAGGAAAATCGATTAGACATAATAAAGCAGTGGCAAATGGTAGCCAAGATCATTAAACAAAGAGATCTAGCAAACTTTTAACACAGCTCACAATACCGAAACAACACCATCAATTACAATGTTTGTATAAAAAACTAGCTTAAAATTCGATTGTCTACATAGTGTGATTATTGAGAGTTTGAGACATAGGTACTATGCTTACTTGATTTATCATAAAGTTCCTAATTCTAATTTCAGCAATTAATCACAAAAAGTTTTAAACTCATGTTAATGCTCTCTACTCGCCACGATATATTTTTAACTCATTTCCATTAATGAACAGACTTGATCTCGACCTGAATCCAAGCTCACTCAGCTTGGCTTATTACCCCCTGTTTTGTCATAATGTACACGACTCCATGATATTTTTATTGGAAAAAGGGCAGTTGTAGAAATAACTCATAATCAACATAGTTGACTTGGATAAGACCAATTTACTGCTTTTGTCTATTGTGCATATAATGTCTAAAGCACTAAACATCCATATACGAGGAATAGTTCTACAAAAACTAGCAGTCATAGCAGTGTCATACACCCATACCTCAAGTTCCCTTCCCTTTGCCATAATTTCCTTGTACGCCTTTGGCTCTCGCGACTTCAAGATGTTCCAGAGAATTCCACCACCAGTGCGGAAGCGACTTCCATCAGCAATCGTCTGCCCACCACACTTCTGAATGGCCTCAACCTGGAATCGAATGTCTTTAATTACAGACAACAACTCCAGAAGAGCAAACTTTAGAAAATTACAAGCAAACTATTTCATAGACCATATTTGTGATTTAACATCACCTACAACAATTATTCACTTCTAGAATTAATTTTTATGATCTAGAATTTGTGTGCCCATATACACAGGAGTTATACAATATATACATAACTATGAAAGAAACTTAACTGCAATTGGTTTGTCACCAATCAAATAGTTAGATGGTAATATTATTCAGACACCCCACTGAGACAACTCCAAACTTCTCAAGTACATAAAACAAACTAATCCATGGAACTGCAAAGAATCAAGGCAATGCTATTGTAAGAGCAGTGGGCAACAGACCTCCTATGAAGGGTATGTAAGGCCATTTGGCAAAATACCTACCAGTCTACCACTGAGACACTAGGGAAACAGATAGGTCCAAAACAATAGCTTACACTTTAAAATTTATGATATTCGTTGTTCTTTAGTAATAAGAATTGATCTATTGTGTTACATTAAATTTTTAATAAGCCTCTTAATTGATCAGCTGAACTTTTCATTAGTCCTGTTCAACATAAGAAATATATACCTCTCTGACAAGATCACTGACAGCAGAAACACCAAGGCAGCCAACAGCGTTCCAAACAAGGTATGACTTCTTCTCCTTCAAGTGCTTGCAAGTGTCGAGAACAAATCTGCAAAAAGCATAAAGGATAAGGCAGTTAGCAACCAAATATACATAACACAAAGAAGTAAAAACAATTTGCCTTAGCCAGAAACAATAATAAGACAAGCCATAACTCAGGTATCTATCAAGATCTACTTCATCTGGTTGGGCCAAAAAAAATGGTAGTTCTAGACTAGAATTGGGCTTTGAATTACAAGACAATTTGGCGATTAAACCCTAAGCCTCTTCTGATAAAACAGAAGTCTTCGCAGATAAATCACATTAACATAGGCCTCTTACATGACAATAACCATTAAGAAATGACTGTGTTATTTTGAATTCATTTGATACCAATTAAAAATGGAAAAACCCAGCAGAAAGCAGAATTGTTAATTAGTTCTATGAACATTACAGCTTTTCTTAAGTTCTTAACCATAAGAGCAATGGTGTTGTACTTAGGAACTATCGTGAGCGAGCTAAACATTTTCCTCCCTACAAGAATTTCACACAAAGCTATTAACATTGCCAATTGATGACCAGAGCCATTAGACCAAAGGTATAAAGTATTCAAGTCCGTTGAAACGACTGCTCAAATTGGCCTACTGGGTTGGTGTATAATCTATACTAGCAATTCGGGTATATTGCTCCAGATTGTGAAAAAGCAAAACATACAGACACATATCAAGCCTATCAAGTGGTATCTACTCAGAATTTGCATTTGTATCTTGCGCACAACATAAACCCTAGGTGAGCAGCGCGAGGGTTTTTACCGATTAATGTCGGCGATCTTGGGCGGTCCATCGGGCTTTCCCTTCTTCTTCTTCTTGCCGGACTTTCTCTTCTTGTTCTTGTTCTTGCCCACCGGTCCGCCCCTCTCCGCCTGCCCCCCGCCGCCATCGGCTCCTCCTCTGGCGGGGGCGCTGGAGTCAGCGACGGGGGTCTCCTCCGCGTCCGCGTCGGCCATCTCGACGTCATCGCCGTCAAAGTTTAGGGTTTCCTCATCGAGCACGGCGTCCAGGATGCTCTCGCCTCTCTCCATGCCGACCCGCCGCCGCCACTAGCAGCAGCAATCGAGTCTCCCCACTCTCCTCTCCTCTCCTTGCGGAGGGCCGCAAAAACGCAGCGGAAGCGGCGGCGAAGGAAGGGAAAGAGGTGCTCAATATGGGTAGGCCATTTTGGTCTCGTGCCTCGTGGGCTTGGGCCCACTCGAAGTATTGCTGGGTTTGGGGCCTAACACCGCGAGCCATACAAAATCCTACGTGGCAGCAGTGAGCAGGTTGTAGACTGTAATGGTTCTGCTCCTAAATTCTGTTTTTCCATTTTTTAGGGTAACTAATTTTTAAATAAAATATCGTTTAAGATAAGATCATAAATTCATTGTAGTACACACTATAACGATTTCATTATATCGGCCAAAACCATACACGGATTTTTATTACTCCGTACTTTCTCTTGTAAATAATTCAAAAATCATAAGTCACACTCAAAAAATCATAAGTCAAAACAAAAAAGAACATACCTCTTATCATCTTGTCCTAGTCATCTTGTTTAGAGCGAGAGTTCGAACAATGCGACTCAAACGGGAGGACTAATACAATTAGATCGTGATTTTATTGAGTTTGTATAAACAAAATGAACTAAGTAGCAGTAGATATGCAATAGAATAGTTTTTTTTGTTGAACTTTAGGTTTATTTAATATTTTATGTAACCAAACGCTAACACTATATATATTGGTGTTTGAGATGTACCACATGGCAATAGCATATAGCACAACTGACGCTAAGAGGCATTAACCGAGTAGCCCCTTTTTTCCGGTGTCTTGTGCTTAATTCTTGGTTAGGCTCCAATTGGAATGCATCACTGAAAGACACCAAAATTTCAAACCAAATTTTTCCTGAATGTTTCCTGAATTTTTGGTGAATTTTTTAAAATTTTCCCAATTCGGAAACCCCGGCCGAAGCGCTTTCCTCTTCGCCGAGCGCCTCCCTTTCCTTCGGCGCCCGCCTTTCCGCCTCCCTCCCACGGATGTCGCTCCCTCCCTTCCGCTTTCCCCTCCCATGGTGCCGCCCTCGCTCCCCTTCCTGTTGGCGCCCGCCTCCCCGCTCACCTCGCGCGACGCAGCGCGCGCGCCGCGCCGCCACGCCCCGGTTCGGACAGCCGCCCCGGTCCGAAGGAGGCCTCGCCCCGCCACGTTGCCGCCGCCTCCTTTGGACACCACCTACCACCACTCCCCTTCCCTTCCCCGCATGGGAGCCCGACGCCCACGCCGCCGCTCCGCGCCATCCCGCCGCCATTACTCCCCGCAGAGCGGACGCCACCCCATTGCTGCTCCCATCCTCCTGTTGACCCGAGCGCCCGAGCCTTCTCCCCACGGCTTCCCTCCGCTAGGGTATAAAACCCTCTCGCCTCCCACTCCTCCTTTGCTTCCCGAGCTTCCCACCCTCTCATTCACTCCCACCACTCCTGTGAACCTCCCAGCGGTAGATTGAGCTCCCTCGCCTCCGGCTCCGTCGCCATCTCTCCTCGCCGGTGACCCGTGAGTGATCTCCTCCCTCTCCCTCATTTTCCGATTCTCGCTCCCAGAGCACCCTCACTACTCCCTAATCACAATGCTACACTCCTCCGTCCAGGTGATCGTCGGTGGAGCTCCAGCACCATAGCTCACCGCCGGCCGAAACACCCTCTCCTTGGCCAGCCTCCCAGAGAGCCTCCGAGCTTCGACCACCGCCATCAATATGAGCCCCATGCTCCACTGATTATAAAACCACCGCCGATTGGGCCTGATCGCCGCCGGCACCCCTCCTTCGCCGTCGGGAGGCAGATCCTTCCCTTCTGCCTCCAGCTCTATCCGTTGATCCTCCGGCCTTCCAAAGTCCCAAAATGGGTTCCCACGCCGAGACCTACCCGGTGGTGCCCTCCCCGCCGCGGGGACCTCGCCGTCCGGGAGCAGAACCTCCCCTGTCTCCCCTCTCTGCTGGCGGCGGAGAGGAAGAAGACGACCGAGCGTGGCCGCATCCTCGCCGTTCCCCCCAAACCGTTACCGTTTAAACTCGAGTGTCGGATGGTCGCATCCTCATTGCCGTCGATCTTCATAAACGGACCTCACCCCATCCGTCCGATCTCCCCATACCGCTTCGCCCGCCTACCCCTATTCTCAGCCGTCCGATCCCACTTAACCCGACCCATCCGAACCGCCCGCTCCCGTGCCACTCCACCGAACGCCTGGGCCACGCGTCGGCCATCCGCCGGGAGGAGGCGTGCTTGTGGGCAGGCCCTGGCCAGCGCATTGCCATTGGCCTTCCTTGCATGGCCGCCTGATGCTGCACCATCAGTAGCGCTTGGGCCGCCCAAGATCGTTCACCGATTTTCTAGAGATCTATTAATTTCCAAAAATCCAGAAAATCCAAATAAATCCTAGAAAATCACAGAAAATCCTAAAAATTCCCAAATTTCACCACTTTGCTCCAAATAATGTTCTGGACCCATTTGTGACCTCCTTTTCCCAAATTCATCCCAGAAAAATTCTAAAAATTCACCAATTGGTTATTTTATGCATTTTATTTCTTTTTAATAGATTATTTTTCCTTGCTTGATTATTCTCAAGCTGGATTTAATTATTTTATGTGTTTGCGCTAGTTTCAGAGATCCCGGAGGTTCAGGTGCAGTATCAGGATCCAGGAGTTTCTTCGGTCGAGCTAGCCGACATCGTTCAGATTTACGGTAAGTCGCAAAACCTTTGATCATATTGAATCCCATGTGATTAATTTATGCTATTATATTATTTGCATTATGATAGTTGTGAAATGCTAGTTCAAAGTAAAATAAAAAGTTTGGAACGACATGTTATGTAGCTAAACCTACCACCGTCAAATGCCCTGTCCGACTTGTAGCCATGCCTTTGTAACCCTAGACTTAATTATCTGATAATTTAGATAACTACAGGTTATTATTATCACGAAAAGTCTTACACTGATAAGGTCGTGGCTGCGGGCCAATAGGATTTGCAAAAACCCGGCCCTAGGGTAGGGTGGTGTGGGACACCGTGCCCTAGAGCGGAGAGTGCCGGTGTGCACGAGGTAGGGTAAGAACGTTGGGGAAGAGCCGCGAGACGGTCTTCGCCCATCTCTTACCCTAAGGCTGAAGTTAGGGTAAGGGTGTTGTGGGAAACCGCGAGTCGGTCGTCGCCCACCGCTTGCCCTAGGTTGTGGTCGCGGACCTGGAGAGGTTGCGGGCCATGTGAAAATATAAGGACTAAACCCTTACCGAGCAAATGTCACGGTGATCGCTAACCACGTGGAGTTGACTTGTCAACACTGGTTTAGTAGCTGCTCAACTCGATTGAAACTCTACAGGTGTTGAGAAGTCTGGGGGTTGAGTGGTTAGATTAGGTATGCCGTGCTGCGGATACCTAATAACGGTAGAGTTCAATCAAAGTGGACGGAATCTCTCATGTGCTAGACCCGAGTGAATTCTACCGGGTAGAGTCTATATAAAGAATTGAGCAGTGAAACGACCTGGCTTTCTTAACTCTGTCGCGGGAGTTAAGGGATCGTGTGGGTAAAGCTGAGCAAACTCTGCATAGTCAAATAAATGGTATTCGAATCTGTGTGCTCCGGTTAATGGAGTCATGCAACTTGGTGATCCCAATGACAAAGCTTAAGTAGTTTTGTAAATGTTTTAATTTGAGTAGATGGTTAATTAACTCTTCACGAAAACCCCTGTTGATTAAGGAGTAGTTTTGTCGGCAAGTTTTACAAAAAGGTTTACAAACAAAACTGCATCCACTCAGAAGTTAATAAACCAAGTATACCCCATTCCTTTGTGATTCATGCAAGTAGTAAAGTAGGGTTCCTTTGCGATTTGCTGAGCTGGTTGTTGGCTCACGGCTTGCTAAATCCCCTCTTTAGAGGACCAAGACGAAGGTGAAGGTCTCCCCGTTGAGGAAGTCCCCGAGGGTCTTTTCTTCGACGAGGATCCGTGGCTTTAGGTCTTGCCGCGCTCAAGCGGATCTTGGAGCTTTTGTAATGTAATTATACTTTGGGCTTGCACGCCCCGCTGTCGAAAACTGGATGATAATCCTTATGTGAAATATATATGCTGGACTTTTTGTTGTAAGCATGCAATGGTATACTCTTGCGTGACACTCCATAACTGTTCATGCGTGAATAGTTACGGATTGCCGTGTCCGTACGCGCCCTCGGAAACGGGGGCATTACAAGAAGTGGTATCAGAGCAGGCTCTTTGACCGTAGGTTAAGACCTAAGGCAGCCTAGGAAGCGATTTTATCGCAAAACCTAATTTAAGGCATCAAAAGGGTTTATGAAAAATATAAGTGTTACTGCTGCCTTTACCTCTCTTGTTGCTACCTTATCTGTCTTAGTTTACTTCTGCATAAGTTTTACTTTTGCAAATGTTTACTGTCTTACTTGTCTAACTTCAAAATTTTCGTTTCCGGCAGATGGTTCACTTCGTGTTTTCCCGCTCCGACCGCATGGATGGCTTGCCCCGCAAGTTGTGGGAGATTCAGCGGTACTTGGGAGCCACTGAGTACCATAGCCCAGTTTTCCACGCAGTTGGACGGTTTCGCCAGGAGCAGCGCTACGAGTGGAAGGCATGGGTGACCCTCACACCCCTGCCTGTCCGCCCCGACCTCGAGAGGCATTTCATTGCGAGGAGGATCGACAAGGACGACGTCGTACAGGATGCAGCCCAGAAGGCTGCATTGTACCTCAGAGACTACTACGACCTAGAGCTGGCAGAGTCACCATTTGACTGATCCCAGCGGCAGCAGTGGAGGCCTGCGGTTCCTCGATTCGTGAGGAGGACGATCCCGCCAAAGTGGTGTCGCCATCCTCATGGCCCAGCAGGTGGTCCGCTACGACAGGCGGTGGAGGTCCGTTCGCTGCAGAGCCGCCTGGAGAACCATCAACAGTGCGGCGGCTTGAGGATCCTTGTCCGCCGAGGTCGCCGAGGCGGGCGAGGCTTGATCTGCGGAGAGTCTCCCAGCGTGCACTCTTCCTGTGCTTCTGTGCAGTCCAGGCGTGGCGCAGGATGACTGCAGGCGAGTACCGTGCTAGGTTCCGCCCTGCAGCCCCTCTTGCCCTGCCAGCTCCAGAGGCCTCGGGAGAGTAGCCGTTGTTCGCTAGATTAGTCAGACCTTTTGTTTTAGTAGCAGTACTTTTGTATTTTAATGCAAGTGTAATCATGAACCCTAAGTGGTCTGTGTACCACCTGCATATTGTAAATTTATGTTCATTAATCTTTATGTTGCTTATTTAATTACCAGTATTTCCCTCTGTGTTCAAAGCTTTCTCCTGTCCCCTTTCGCCCTCGCTCTTACCTTTTTCGCCCTATACTTACCTTGGAATTCAAAATCTTACTTACCTACTCTTGGTTGCCAAAGTCGCTGCAAAGCTAATCTCCAGTTCCCAATTGGCAGATGAATCCAACACAGCAGAGTGGTCAGACCAACGGGCAGGGTGCACCTGCCACAGATCAAGCAACACTCGCCAGTGTAATAGCAATGTTAGAACAAAACCGCTATCAAGGAGAACAGAACATCTTACGAGTACTGGATCAACAGGCCCGACTGCTTGAGCAGATAGCAGCCAGGTCTCCAGGCATTCAAGGAGGAGGCAATGCCACTCGGGATGGCACACCAGTTTCCACCCGATGGGCAGATTTCTTGAAAACCCGTCCACCGACCTTTTCCACCTCCGCTGACCCCTTAGTAGCTGAGGATTGGCTCGTGGACGTAGAAAGGAATCTTCAGACTGTGCAATGCGATGACAAAGAGAAGGTGCTATATGCATCTCACCAGTTGCAGGGCGCTGCCGCAACGTGGTGGATCAACTACCAACGCACCCAAAGAGACAGGGAAATCGATTGGGAAGAATTCTCCAAAGCCTTCCGTTAGGCCCATATTCCCGAAGGTATCATGGAAGCCAAGCGCCGAGAATTCTTGGCGCTCAAACAAGGTGGACATACAGTTATGGAATATTTACATCAATTCAACCACCTTTCCCGATTTGCTCCAGAAGATGTCGATAAAGAAGAGAAGAAAATGAGCAGGTTCCGGGCTGGATTACAGCAGTCCTTAAAGTTTCACATCTCAGCTATAAAATTCAAAGACCTGCATGACATGGTGGACAGCCTCATTAATTCAGAAGAGGCCCGTGGTGAGATGGAAGACTTCAGAAAACGTAAAGCGGCACACAAATCTCAGTCTTCCTCACACCATGCTCAACGAAGCAAGACTGCAGGATCATCATCATTCCGGTCCCAACCACCTCGCCAATTTGTCATGCTACCGAAGAATCAGTCAGGCGATCACAAGAAGACAACTCCCTTCCCTTTGGCTATTAAATGCCCCACCTGTGGGGGAAACCACCTTGCTAGTAGCTGCCCCCGAAGGTCAAATGCTTGCTTCCACTGTGGAGAAATTGGGCATTACAGAGATCAATGCCCCCGGAAGAACTTACCCTCGGACGTTGCAAAACTTCAAGTTCAAAGTCAACAACAACAAGAGCCAAAATTACAGGCAGGCCCCAGCACTCCCAAAGGAGGTTATCTTCAGATCAAGGCAGCCGGACCGCAATCACCTGTGGGAACGGCAAATTTCACTTCTGCAGGCAGAGGCAGAGGCCGTGCCAGACCCACCTTTTATCTAAGGGTAAACCATGTGTCCACAGAAGATGCAGCTGGAGCCAATGATATCATTGCCGGTATGTTTCTGATCAACTCCATGCCTGCACTGTTTTTATTTGACCATAGAGCCACACATTCATTTATCTCGAAGAGTTTTGTCTCGAAAAACCAGTTACCTTCAGTTTCCTTGCCAAGACCTTATGTGGTCGAAACCCCTGGGGTTAGAATGGAGTCCCACGGTGGGTGTGTTGGACTCAGTATAAACATCCAAGGGGTAGATTTTAAAGCAGATTTACTACAATTAGACATGTCAGGATTAGATGCCATTTTGGGCATGAACTGGCTAGCCAAGAACAAAGGCAAGGTAGATTGTGAGACCAAAACAGTATCGTTGCTCAATTCTGAAGGCCAGAGAGTGGAGATAAAAAATGCAAGAAAGCGCATGATCAACATGTTGGCAGTCACACCTGATCAAGTGCCAGTGGTACAAGAATATCCAGATGTGTTTCCAGAAGAATTGCCAGGCAGACCCCCTGACAGGCAGGTAGAGCTTGCTATAGAATTGGTTCCAAGCACAAAACCAATCGCCAAGCATCGATCTGGGATGTCACCGGTGAGCTAAAAGAGCTCAAGAAACAACTGGATGAGCTGCAAGAGAAAGAATTCATAAGATCAAGTGTTTCACCTTGGTCGGCCCCGCTTTATTTGTGAAAAGAAGAATGGAGGCGAGAATGTGTGTAGATTACAGAGGTCTGAATGCTGTCACCATCAAAAACAAATACCCGTTGCCAAGAATTGATGATTTGTTTGATCAACTCAAGGGTGCCAAAGTATTCTCCAAGATCGACTTGCGCTCAGGTTATCATCAGCTCAAGATCCGAGAGCAAGATCGAGAAAAGACAGCCTTCATCACTCGATATGGGTTGTATGAGTTCACGGTCGTGCCATTTGGTTTAACCAATGCACCGGCTTATTTCATGAACCTTATGAATCTGGTGCATATGGACCAACTGGACCGATTCGTGATAGTCTTCATTGACGATATTCTGATATACTCCAAGAATGAAGAAGAGCACAAAGAGCATTTGCACATGGCATTGACCAGATTGAGAGAGCACCAGTTGTATGCCAAGTTCGACAAATGCAGTTTCTGGCTAAAAGAAGTAGCTTTCTTGGGTCACATTATATCAGAAGATGGAGTCAAGGTTGATCCAGAAAAGATCGTCATAGATTATGGAATGGCAATGACCAAGGCGATGTAAGTAAGGAGTTTCCTTGGATTGGCGGGTTATTATCGCCGATTCATAGAAGGGTTCTCAAAGATTTCTCGTCCACTTACTCAATTACTGAAGAAGGACAAGCCTTTCCTGTGGACAGATGCCTGCGAAGAGAACTTTCAATTACTAAAGACCAAGTTAACAACAACACCAGTGTTGATTCTACCAAACCCAGAGGAAGAATTTCAAGTCTATTGTGATGCCTCAAAACAAGGTTTGGGATGTGTACTCATGCAAGATAGAAAAGTTGTTGCTTATGCCTCAAGACAATTGAAGCCACACGAGGAGAATTACCCCACACACGATTTAGAGCTAGCAGCTGTGGTGCATGCACTCAAAATTTGGAGGCACTACCTGCTAGGAAATCGTTGTGAGATATTCTCAGATCATAAGAGCTTGAAGTATCTCTTCACACAGCCATAGTTGAATATGAGACAACGAAGATGGCTAGAACTGATTAAAGATTACGATGTTGATCTTCAATACCATCCAGGCAAGGCCAACGTGGTTGCCGATGCCCTCAGTCGAAAGGTTCGACAAGGCAAACCAGATACCACAAAATATCCGCCAGAATTACAGAAAGAGATACTACGACTGAATTTAGTGATCACCGAACAAGGTAGTATGGCAGCTTTGGAACTTTAGCCGTTACTGACAGATCAGATTAAGGCAGTCTAAGATGAAGATGAAGAGATTCAAAGACTGAAAAAGAGAACTTTAGAAGGAGATTCATCAGATCATGCAATAGACGAACATGGAATCCTTACCTTCGGTGGTCGCTATTGCATACCCAACAAGAAAGAGTTGAGAGATTTGATCTTATCCGAAGCTCACTCTTCTCAATTCTCGATCCATCCAGGAGGCACAAAGATGTATCAAGACCTAAAGAAAAAGTATTGGTGGAATCAGATGAAGAAAGAAGTGGCAGAATATGTAGCCGAATGTGATGTCTGCCAGCAAATCAAGATCGACCACCAAAAACCATCAGGGTTATTACAGCCTTTACCGATTCCCGAATGGAAATGGGATAGTATCGGCATGGACTTCTGAGAGATCATGTGGAGATGATCCCATCTTTGTGATGAGTATTTGACTCTTGTTTGAAGGAAAATTGAGTTTGTTTTGGGTTTTTATTGCAAAATCTTATTTCTGGCCGAAGTCTAGAGTCCCTACGACTTTCCCTGGTACCGTACGACTGATTTGGGAGTGATCGGAAGTCTTTCGGATATTGTACGACTGATTTGAGAGTGATCGAAAGTCTCTCGGCGAATTTGACCGTGGTCGGAAGTCGATACGACCACGTTGCCGAGTATCGAAAGCCAGAAGAGCGGCGTACGAGTACGTTGGCGTGGTCGGAAGTGTTTACGACCACGTTGGCGCGTTTCGGGTTCCAACCAAAGGATTACGACCACGTTAGCAAGGGTTTGCACGTGGTCGGTAGTCGTGGCCCGGAGTTACGACCACGTTGTGGTCTCGAGCATTCGACCACGTTGTGGTCTCGGGCATCGACCACGTTGTGGCGCGTGGGTCGTCGACCACGTTGTATCGCTAGTGGGTACGACCACGTTGGCCGATCAGAGCCACGACCATGTTGCGCGGTGCGAGCGTGGTCGGTAGTCGTGGCTATGGTCTACGACCACGTTGTGGGATTGGTGGCACGACTACGTTGTGGCACTTGGTGGTTCGATCACGTTGTGCACTCGGGTGCTCGACCACGTTGTGGCGGTCGATTTCGACCACGTTGTCGGCAGAATGACCGTGGTCGGCTGAGTTCATTCAAACCGGTCGTATGGATGCATTTCTTGTTCGATTTTGCTGGGAGTTGGTCGGTTGGGTTTGTAGTGAAGCTATGGACCTTGTGGACTTGTTGGTTCATCATTTTGACAGGTCTTGTTGCAGTCTAAACTCTATGGATGAGTTTTGAGCACAGTTTGAGTTGTGCAGAGTGTGGTTCTCTGTGTAGAGCGGTGCTATGTGATGCTTTGTTGTCTTTGCTGATCGCAGGTATCTGGGGACAAGTCTTGGTGAGGCTTAGGAGGTCGGGACTAGACAAGGGAATTGTTGAGGTCCAGAACGACGTGGAAAAGCCGAAGAGGACGTGTCGTGCCAGGTGGGCTGACAGCATGGGCAGCAAGGCAGTGGAGGAAGCTTCCTGGAAGGCAGTGGAGGGGCATTTTAGAGAAATACCAAAGCTGCGGGGGAAGCTGTGTCCACTGGGAAAGCACTGTGCGCACTGGAGAGTTGGTGGTGCAAACGGGCAAAGCAGTGGAGCCGTTGCCACTGGGTAATGGGCAAAGCACTGCAGGCCTGTAAAGCACTGGGGTTCTCTGTAATGGGTTGTCTGTGGAGACCCGTTAGCGTGAGACTATAAATAGAGAGGTTAGGTCTCAGGAGCAAAGTGAGGTTGTCCCCTGAGTTGCTCTGAGCTTTTCTTTCTATTTGTGTGAGTTGTCTCTGGGTAGAGCATGGATGCTCGTGTACCTCCGATGGAGTGGCTGTAGAAACCTCCATGATTAATAGAAAAGATTGGATTCATCTCTCTGTATCTTTCTATACTTTTGTTCTTGAGATGATTTGTTTGGTTCATTTGCCCTCTCTTTGTTCTTACTATTGTATGTGTTTTCCTTGAGAGTTGGCTTGTGTTTTGACTGCTCAGAACCGGGAATCTATCCAAAGACCATTTGGTCACTCCATTCCCGAGAGCAGAAGTTGAACTGAAATTTTTGGTCTTGCTCGACTTTTCACTTTGAGTCCTCTGTTTCAGTTTTCGATTTGAAACTGCTCTCGATCATTGCTTAGATCTCTATTTTCTTGGAAAATCAACTTCTAGAGATCTCATACTAGCTTGGTTTCAAGTTTCATGCATTTTGATTCTCTGTGGCAAAGTTCTCTCGAGTTCTCGTCACGCGGTCGTGCGCTGGAGCGCTCTGTTTTCGTTCGACCATAGTAATTACTGTTCATCTTTTTGTCGGGCGACTATCTTTTCTGTTGTCGATTGGTTTTATTAGCTTCGAGTGTCTTCTCTGTTCTCGACCGAGCAGTCTGATCGACCACTCATTGGCTTTCGACTGCGGTGTCACAGAACCGAGTTTCGACCACTTAGGCCTGCTTCGACCACGGCTTGATCCATGTTTTTCAACTGCCGACTATTTTCTTCTTCTGCTTTGATTTTCGACCACGGTGCGCAATCGGTCGATTTACTTTTCTGCTTTTACGACTTTGTCTTTCGGCTGTGATTTCGATTGTTACTTGGGGAGGAATTTTTAAGGCACCATTCACCCCCCCTCTGTTGCCATTTCGGTCCTTCAACTTCATTACTGGACTTCCCAAAACTCGTGAGGGATATGATGCTATCTGGGTCATAGTTGACAGACTGACCAAGGTGGCTCACTTCCTCCCGATCAAGCAAACCTATGGGAAGGACAAACTTGCCGAACTATATTTGACACAGATTGTAACACTCCAATGAGTACCCAAGAAGATTGAGTCAGATAGAGGAGCACAATTCACATCCAAGTTCTGGGAAAAGTTACATGAAGCAATGGGCACCGACCTCAACTTCAGCTCGGCGTACCACCCACAGACAGATGGGCAGACCGAAAGAACAAATCAGATTTTAGAGGATATGCTAAGAGCCTGTGCAATCGTGTATGGAGTAGCATGGAACACTTGCCTGCCATTTGCTCAATTTTCCTACAACAACAGCTACCAAGCTAGCATCCAAATGGCCCCATTTGAAGCTTTATATGGCAGAAAATGCAGGACACCTCTGAATTGGTTAGAAACAGGAGAACGACAACTCATTGGACCCCAAATTGCTCAAGATGCAGAAGCACATGTCAAAATCATCAGAGACAGACTCAAGATTGCGCAAGACCGACAAAAGAGCTACGCAGACAACCGCAGAAAGGACTTAAGCTTTGAAATTGGAGATTTCGTGTACATCAAAGTCACCCCTTTCAAAATCGTCAAAAGATTTCAAGTCAAAGGCAAGCTGGCTCCGAGATATGTGGGACCGTTTCAAATCATCGGAAGAATTGGAGAAGTAGCTTATCAAGTGCAGCTACCGTCCAATTTATCAAGAATCCACAATGTGTTCCACATATCCCAACTCCGAAAATGTCTACGCCAGCCCACAGATGAAGTGCCATTGTCAGACGTTGAATTACAAGATGACTGGACTTACCCTGAAGAACCCTTAAAGATACTTGAAATGTCAGAAAGGCAGCTCCGAAACAAGAATGTCAGATTTTGCAGAGTGCAGTGGAAGAATCACACGCCAAACGAGACCACTAGGGAAAGAGAGTCGGATTTGCAGCGAGATTTTCCCAACTTACTCCCTTGACCAAGTTAATCTCGGGGTCGAGATTCTTTTAAGGGGGGTAGGTTGAAAACCCCGAATTTTAAACCAAATTTTTCTGGATTTTCCTGAATTTTGGTGAATTTTGAAAACTTTCCCAATTGAAATCCCTAGAAAGGCGCTTTCCTCTTCGGCCGGCGCCTCCCCTTTCCTTGGCGCCCGCCTTTCCGCCTCCCCTCCTACGGACGTCGCTCCCTCCTTCCGCTTTCCCCTCCGGCGCCGCCCTCGCTCCCCTTCCCGCTGGCGCCCCGCCCCGCCTTCACCCTCGCGCGACGCCGCGCCCGCGCCCGCCGCCTCACGCCCGGTTCGGATAGCGGCCCCGGTCCGGGAGGCCTCTCCCAGCGCCACGCTGCTGCCGCCCTCCTTTGGACCCCACCGCCGCCCACTCCCCTTCCCTTCCCCGCACGGGCCCGACGCCCATGCCGCCTTGACGGCCGCGCTGCTCCGCGCCATCCATGCCATTACTCCCTGCAGAGCCGGACGCCACCCATTGCGGAGGAGATGCTCCACCTACTCCCATCCACTCCTGTTGACCCGGAGCCGCGCCCGAGCCTTCTCCCCCACGGCTTCCCCCCTCCTCTCGGGTATAAAAACCCCTCTCTGCCTCCACTCCTCCTTTGCTTCCCGAGCTTCCCCACCCCTCTCATTCACTCCCCACCACTCCCAGGAACCTCCCTAAGCAGCCGATTGAGCTCCCCTCGCCTCCAGCTCCGTCGCCATCTCTCCCTGCGCCGGCGACCCCGTGAGGTGATCTCCGTCCCCTCTCCCTCATTTTTCGATTCTCTGCTCCCAGAGCACCCTCACTACTCCCTAATCACAATGCTACACTCTTCTGTCCAGGTGATCGTCGGTGGAGCTCCAGCACCGTAGCTCACCGCCGGCCGAAACACCCTCTCCGTGGCCAGCCTCCCAGAGAGCCTCCGAGCTTCGACCACCGCCACCAATGTGAGCTCCATGCTCCACTGATCATAAAACCACCGCCGATTGGGCCTGATCGCCGCCGGCACCCCTCCTTCGCCGTCGGGAGGCAGATCCTTCCCTTCTGCCTCCAGCTCTGTCCGTTGATCCTCTGGCCTTCCAAAGTCCCAAAATGGGTTCCCCACATCGAGACCTACCCGGTGGTGCCCTCCCTGGCCGCCGAGGACCTCGCCGTCGCCGGGGAGCAGAACCTCCCCCTGTCTCCACCTCTCTGCCGCACGCGCCGGCGAGAGGAAGAAGACGACCGACGTGGCCGCATCCTCGCCGTTCCCCCCAACCGTTACCGTTTAAACTCGAGCGTCGGATAGTCGCATCCTCGCTGTCGTCCGATCTTCATAAACGGACCTCACCCCATCATCCTCTCTCCCCATACCGCCGCCCGCCTACCCCTATTCTCGACGTCCGATCCCACTTAACCCGATCCATCCGAGCCGCCCGGCTCGCGCCATCTCCACCGGACGCTGGGCCACGCGTCGACCATCCGCTTGGGAGGAGCGCTGGGGCGCTGGCACACAGATGGGTCGTATGGCCGGCCTTGCTGCCGCAGACAAGCCTGATGTCACATGTTGTAGCGCTTGGGCCTACCAAGATCTTGTTCAACGATTTTTCAGAGATTTATTAATTTCCAAAAATCCAGAAAATCCAAATAAATCCTAAAAATCACAGAAAATCCCAAAAATTCCCAAATTTCACCACTTTGCTCCAAATAATGTCCTGGACCCATTTGTGACCTTCTTTTTCCAAAATTCATCCCAGAAAATTCTAAAAATTCACCAATTGGTTATTTTATGCATTTTATTTCTTTTTAATAGAGTTCACTCGAAGTGGACGGAATTTCTCATGTGCTAGACCCGAGTGAATTCTACCGGGTAGAGTCTATATAAAGAATTGAGCAGTGAAACGAACTGGCTTTCTTAACTCTGTCGCGGGAGTTAAGGGATCGTGTGGGTAAAGCTGAGCAAACTCTGCAGAGTCAAATAAATGGTATTCGAATACGCCGTGCTCCCGGTTAATGGAGCTGTGCCACTTGGGTGATCTCAGCAGCAAAGCTTAAGTAGTTTTGTAAATGTTTTAATTTGAGTAGATGGTTAATTAACTCTTCACGAAAACCCCTGTTGATTAAGGAGTAGTTTTGTCGGCAAGTTTTACAAAAAGGTTTACAAACAAAACTGCATCCACTCAGAAGTTAATAAACCAAGTATACCCCATTCCTTTGTGATCCGTGCAAGTAGTAAAGTAGGGTTCCTTTGCGATTTGCTGAGCTGGTTGTTGGCTCACGGCTTGCTAAATCCCCTCTTTAGAGGACCAAGACGAAGGTGAAGGTCTCCCCGTTGAGGAAGTCCCCGAGGGTCTCTTCTTCGACGAGGATCCGTGGCTTTAGGTCTTTGCCGCGCTCAAGCGGATCTTGGAGCTTTTGTAATGTAATTATACTTTGGGCTTGCACGCCCCGCTGTCGAAAACTGGATGATAATCCTTATGTGAAATATATATGCTGGACTTTTTGTTGTAAGCATGCAATGGTATACTCTTGCGCGACACTCCATAACTGTTCATGCGTGAATAGTTGCGGATTGCCGTGTCCGTACGCGCCCTCGGAAACGGGGGCGTTACAATCACTTTCTTTGAAATTATATAGATATTGAATTTTTATGTGAAATTACTATGAAATTCTTGTGTTCCGAAATGGACGGGATGCTTGAGTCCCAGTCCCACTACCGATAGTACGAGCCATGGCGCCGTCCAAATGATTTCTGCTTCTGACTACTAAAAAGCATCGGCTTTTTATTTTTATTTTTTTGATTTTTGATTTTTTCCTCTTATTCTTTTGTATTATCCGTGATATATAATTTGTTCATGTCTTTTTAAATCTAACCAATATTGTGCCTGTGCGTTGCAACGGAGTACCAAAATTTACTGCAAGAAAAGTGATAATCAGCTGACCCAATTTTACAAAATAGTGTGCCTGATTTTTTTGTTCCATCACTAAGAACACATGAAAATTAGTAGCTATCCCAAAGGATTCGTTCAAGTTTAGTAGCAACTAATGACAAGCAATGCAACATTGATGGAAAACAACATACCTTATACTTTAAATTCATAATTGGATTGTCATAATAGCAAAAAAGGTCAAATTTTGTGGTACTAATTTACTTAAGTTCAAATCACCCGATAGAAGACTTATCCATGGTATTCATTCAGCTCACCAAAGCCTAAAATAAGAGTGGAGAAAGATAGACTAGTCAAATTGTTAGGAGCTCCTAGCTCAAAAACACATAACTGCAGTTTATTAACATGATGAGGACCTTGGCTAAATCCTCGTGATATGACAGAGCAGCAAAAAAGGTAAAAATGTTGAGATGAAGGAATATACAGATCAACAAAGGAAATTGAGTCCCATGACAGTTTACTCACAGGATAAACATATGGAAGGGAAAAGTAAACACCTTTGTCTTATGGTCATATGACATATATCTACTAAAACTTTGTCTTTCTTCTCAGAGAACGTGAGGATTGTTGGTTCAAAATTGAAAGTAAATCAAATCCAAATCTTATAATACACGCCAATTTTGTGGATCCATGACAAATCCCACAAATGTATCGGCATAGCTAGAACAAGAGGGGGGCTTCATCCATGGCCACGGTGACCAGCTTGAGCGACCGGAGCCCAACCCCACGCCGCAGCCCCTACCCCGCCCCCGCGCCGCCGCCGGGGCGGCGCGAGCAAATCCATATGGCTGTTGTTGCTGCGCGGCGCGCGAGAGGGAGGGGGATCGGATGGGACGAGAGCGGACGGGCGAGTCGAGTCAGGGTCGGCACAGTTGCGCGAGCGGACGCGATATACGCGACAAATTGGCAATGCGGTGACGTCGGGTGGATGTTGGGCCAAAAGGTGAAAAGGTCCTATTTTCCGGCTTATGACTTATGGTCCATTCAAAATTATTGTGTCTTTTGATTTTTTGCAGTGATTTTTAGTTATATTTTTTTTTGACTAAAATACCACTACAGTGGATGTTAGTATTTTCTGATGTATTCAATTAAATAAAAAGAAAAGGAAAAACAATATTTTATCTCTACGAATAATACAAATAAATAAGAAAAAAGAAGAAAAGAAAAGGTGAAAAAAGAAAAAGTCATATTAAGAAGCCAACACGTTCCAACGACTTTTGACTTCTGAAAACCAGAAGCCATAGCTATTTAGAATAGAGCCTATGGTTTACGATTTCCAAAAATAAACAAACAAGACAGCTTCTTTGCTGTCTTTTCAAAATGGCTTATCGGAATAGTCTTTTCGAAGCGGTTTATTGATATTCGGTTCATTCGCACCAGCGCTCATGCTAAAATTAAAAGCTATCGGTCACAGTCATAAGCCATCAACTGCAGCAGAAAAGAACCACTCCAAGAGAATGGGAGTTACCGCACGGTGTAGCTGATTTGACACATTTTTTTTGCTTTCCAGCCGTTTTCTGAGCTGTGTCGTGCACTCGTGCTTCCAAAGTTACGATTCTTGGGGACAAAGGTCGGCTTCTTTTGGGCTTAAAGTTAGCTTATGCTTATATACTGTCTATAGTAACTAACTTTTAAACGGTGTGTTTTGTCAAGGTGGGGTCAATAGAAAAATTATAGTAAAAAGTGTACCGAGTTCAGCTGTACCTGCCAAAATCACATATGACTATTTTCCTATACATGCTGTCTCTCGCGAACAGTTAGAATTCAAATATTTAAGCTATAAGCCACAAGTCATCAGCCAAAAAAACCCACCCAAAGTGTTGTAGCTCCTGGCCAGCATTCTCAGCTGCTACACTAAGAATGTGTTTGGTAGTCCGCATAAGGGTTGGCTCTCACTCGAGACGTAGGCTCGCAACTGCGGCACGGTGTTTGGTTGCCTGATCCCCACTTGGGCTAGGCTCCGCTGCCTATGCCAAATGCATCCCTCAGGCCTAGTTGAGGGAAACACAATTTCTCCCTCTCTTTGCTCGCTCACGAGCTTGGCCTACCTAGTGCTCGTCTGTTTCCTATTTTCTTTCTCCCATTCGTGATACCTAGGTGAATTGTTTTTGGACTGATGGCTTATCGCTTATATATTTGAATTATGACTATTCGCGAGAGGTAGTATGCACAGCAAAATAGTCGCATGTGATTTTGGCCGGTACAGCTGAACCCAATACACTTTTTACTACAATCTTTCTATTGACCCTGTCTTGAAAAAACGCACCATTTAAAAGCTAGTTACTATGGACAGTACAAGCATAAGCCAGCTATAAGCTGGTTTGAACCCAGCATTAGTTTTTTTCGACTTATTGTTTCTCTTAAATCGAAGCAGTTTTTTATGATATTTTTTAAATAGCTTATCAACTTATCGACATTCAGTTCATTAGCACAAACGCTCGTGCTAAAACCAAAAATCATAAGCCACAGCCATAAGCCAGCGCAGCCGAAAAGAACCTACCACATTTGTGCATTCCCGTGTACTGCTGTGAACCTACTTGTTGTAGACAGCTTAAACCATATAGATCTGTGCTTGGCAGTGGCGGACTTAGGAATAAAATATAGGTATGGCAGAACACAAGCGTGAAGCAAATGCTATACCCAAAAGCAAAACAATCTATGATGAAACTACGTTACAATCGCACTAATAAGAGTATATGACACCAAATGGAAGCAACAACTATACTTCACATGCAAACATGTGAAGATAACGGTAGGACATTGAAAAATACCTTACTAATGAAGTTTAGTCCACAGTTTGCCACCAAGTTATCAAACATAATAGTGTGAACATAAGATGAGCTATAGAAGACATTCATCTAACCCTGAGAATTGTATGTGATCTATAACTGCCAAAGCATTAACTTGATATTCCTAATAGATGAAATGCATGCTCTTATTAGTTATTTATCCTTGAATGCAATGTATATTAAGTAATTTCTACAAGCCAGCTTGGTGTGCACTAGAATGCATATGATTCTACTAACAATTTCCATGAGAATATATATGCTATGTTTGTTTGCTACAGTCTATCAAACATTGTACACTCTAAATTTGATATCGAATCTACTTGATACTTTGATTACAAAGTAGGCACTGTATCATGAGAAACTACTTCTTTAATATGCATCAGTAAAGTAGTAGATACTTATGAATCAACGCGCACCACTATAACCTTGACAGTATCGCCTTCATTTAGAAAATCTCAAACATCTTGGAGAAGATCCCAAGAGATCTCGGAGATATGTACAAACCAGTAAAATGGTATGAGGATCTTCCCCTGGTCCTTGTCCATGCGCATAGCTTACTAGTCCACTGCGAACTGCAGGCAACATGGCGACACTCTTATTAGATCCTCTATGTTGGCATTGCATCGAATAACATCCGCGCACTCCGATAGAAGCGAACCACCACCACCAGCAAACTAGTAGTACCTGGGCTAGGCACGCCTCATCGACTGGTGCGAGGGCGGTGGTAGAGGTAATGTAGGAGGAGGTGGTCTTCCTGGCTGGCGGTGGTGCCTGCGCCTTCGACAGTCGTGGCTGAGGAGAGGTGGAGGCAGGGTGTAACATCTTGAAAAATTTAGATTTGAAAATATGAAGAGCTCTTGAATTGTCTTGCAATATGTTTTATTAGAATTTGGATTTTTGCAGTGCTTCTTAAATTTTGGTTGAGGTTTCAAAAGTTGAAGAAGTTCAAGAAAGACCAAAAACAAGGATTGGTAATGCCATAAAAAGAAATAGGCAAATAAGGGAAACTAAAAATTTTAGATTCGAATCCGAAAAGATGAACCATAAACGGAAGAGTTTAGGAATGTAGGAAATAAGTATGTAAATGCATATATGCAAAATTAAGTAAGCCGACAAAATAACAATATGTGAGTTTATATATATATATATGCATGAGAAAATATATAATATGATAACGTATATTATGATGAGTGTAGTAATAAAGGAAATAAAGGTATGAAAATAAGGACATCAAATAAATTAAAAAGACTATTATATTTTGAGATAGAACAAAGACTTGAATTAAAATTTCAGAAGTTCGGATCCATAATCTTAAAGATAGAAGTTCAAATCCAAATAAAAAAAATCCGAGCTACTCTCTTTTTCTCCCTCCTCTCTATTACAAGTGGGACCCACCCTCTTTTTTTCCCTCTTTCCTCCTTTTTTTCCCTTCTCTGCCGAGTGGCCGAGTTCCCGTGCGCCCCCCTGTTTCCTTTTCTCCTTCCCCTACTCCCTTCTTTCTTTTCTCTCGCGCTGACCTCCGTTGCACGGCCGAGCTTGCTCCGCGTCACTCCCTTTCTTCTCCTTCCTCTCTGTCTCTCCTCTGCTCTGCACGCGCCGCTCGGCAGCAGCTTTTCGCGCGCCAAGCCCCGCGCCGTGAGCCGACGTCGCTGTCTCCTCGCCAACTCGGTGCTCCGGTTTGTCCCCCTTCAATTCAAGCCACCGTATTGTTCCCCCGGGCCTCTAGCCCCTTCCCTTCGGCCTAAGTGGAACGTGCCGCACCGAGCTCGCCGGGAAGCTCCTCTTCCTCACCGCCGGCCAAGCAAGCCTCCGCCGCCGCCATTCCCCCCTTAGTGCGCCATCGCTCGATTCCTCTCCTTGGTAGCGCCCTCTCGGTGCCCTGAGACCTCCCCAAGCGCCGGCTGCGCAATTCCTCCGCCCCAACTCGCCGGTGCCTGAGGCCACCCCGCGCCGCCATGAGCCCCGCTGCTGGCTCGCCTTGGTGCCACCCCGGCCAAGCCGCCACCACCGGTGAGTTTCTCCAGGCCCTCATGCCCACCCAAATTTTACTCCCCATCCTCGCTGGCGCCGCCGCCCCATTCCACCTTCGCCGGCCGCCTGCCCTTGCCCGCACCGCCTCGACGCAGATTTCGGACGCCGCCTCCCTACTAGCTTCCTCGCCTCGTCATAGTTCCATTTTGCCTACCTTCCCAGCCTCCCCGGCCACCCCTCGCCGGCGCCGGCGCAGCCCAATTGCGCCGGCTGCTTCCTCTACTTTTCCCCCAAAAACCGTTCGCCTCATATAATCTCCCTGCTCCCTTTGTTCACTACTGGTCGAACGCCCAGTTGGTCAGCCGAGTCAAGCGAGACGCGCGAACAACAGATTCCGAGTTCGATCCCCATCGGCGCCCTTTTCACTTTTTATTTTATTTTGTTTTATTTATTCCATTTTAATTAGGAAAAATTTAGGAAAAATTAGGAAATAATTTAGGGGAGCTAATAAATTTGATAGAAACATAAAGTAAGATCATTTAAGGTTTAATATTGGATTAAATGTCATATGTAAGAAACTAATGTAGTTGGGATATTTAATTAAAAGCTAGATTTTAATTAAAGATATTAATAGAAGATGGAATTGGTTACATATCCAAGTTTAATGAAGGTTACAATTAAAAGTACACTCAAGATTAGGATTGAAGAAATAAATTGAAAAGTATGTATACCTATAAAAACGAGGCTTTAAATTAAAGATTACCCTTAATCATAATTAAATAGATGCCATAACCTTTGGCATAGAGCCATAAAATAAATCTTAATGGTAGATTCAATTAAACGATAAATCCAGCAGCTTCATAAAATTAACTAGACGATATGTCGTAACCAGTTAAAACAGAACACATATTTAAAAATTTGAAAGACATGATTTAAAGCATGAACCCCGCCATTAACCATCATCGGTAAACAAGTCTCACGAGAACTTTAGTAAAAGTGGTAGTAAATAAGAATATATTACAAACCGTCAATAAGATAATTAAATACTCACGTGCTACAATAAATTATTAAATTAATCATCAGGAGAATACTTCGAATAATTAGTAAATAGAACCCCATAAAATACCATAACCTAAGTTGCAAGGAACATATACCCTAAAGATAAATTTAATACACAAAACCCCTACATCAATCTATAGGTCCAAGCCGACGCATGGAACTTCCTTGATAAATACAAAAAAATAATAATAAGAGAGGTTATCGATAAAAAGAATGAGTCATCGTATTCTACCACCGACCTTGCCGCAAATCACCCATTAAATTCATAATAAAGTTAAATTGAGTTTATTTGGATTTATGTGGGTCTTTTGAGTTATTTGCCTTTATTTGTATTCAGTTATTTACCACGTAATTAGCAATTGAAGTCCTGGAGAATCGAGGGATCGAGCGTGCTCAAGGGCGAAGTGA
Source organism: Bonia amplexicaulis (assembly GCA_036346245.1). NCBI lineage: Eukaryota > Viridiplantae > Streptophyta > Magnoliopsida > Poales > Poaceae > Bonia > Bonia amplexicaulis. The sequence continues at coordinate 25,110,128 of CM070737.1, forward strand.
AGATAAGGACCAGAGACTCCAGAGAAAGCATCGAGTGAGCTCAAGACCGCGGTAAACCGCGCAAGGCGAGTCAATACTTTGATCATGTTGAACCTAAATTTTCTGCAAATTACTTTTGTTTAAATTATCAAATTGCATGCTATTATTTTATGTACAAATACATGTTTAATTTAGCATCCTAGTTTTATGCCCATGTTTGTCTTGATTTATATTACACCCCTTTCTTGAATACTTGATTATGTGAACCTTGTCACCTTAGCAAAAATTACGATAGTAATCTTTCAAAAATAAGTCCGTAATTATATGCCATGCTTAGTATTACTTAGATACTCATGGGCGTGAGAACGCCCAAGCATCACTCTTAAACATGAGAGCATTTGTTTGGGTAGTCATGGTGGTAATGACTGGTATATGCTGGAATGGTTATTTTATGTTCTCAAAAACCCCAACTTGCTTAAGTATCTGGGCGGATGGTTCGATGGTGTGTGAGTGGTGCGGTGGAAGCACAATGTGGTTAGTGGTAGAACCGCCCAGATACCACTAAGGACTGAATCTTGTCATGATCTCCCACGTAAAACAGTGCAACCACAAGTCTGTAAAGTACAACTGGGCTAAGTAAATTTATCGAAACTCCCGGACTCATCTCACTAGTAGTGGAGTGAAGTGGCTAAGCAAGGGCAAGGGGAGGCCTAAAGGGACACCGAGGGGAGGGTGAGGTTTTCCAACTGTTCTAAGCGTTGCAGGAAGGGGAGCCCGGCTGCGTTAGTAACTGTGGAAAACATCCCGTGCATAGATGGGACCCACCGCAAGTGGACAGTTTCGTATAAGGTGAGATGACAAAAGGAGCTAGATACTTTGAAAAGTCACTGTGATGGTCTGCTCAACTGCATGACTAAGGAATCATGTGGGGCAACGAGTTGATTGTCTCTTGTGGTGAAAGTGTACAAACTCTGCAGAGTCAAAACTATTCGAATAGCCGTACCCACGGTCATGGGCGGACATGGGAACTTAACCAGATATAGTTCTGTTTCAAAATGATTTGTGAGTGGAAATGGAAAAAGTGGAGGGCAGTGCAAGGCCCTGATTTGTGTTGTCCTGGGTGTCTCCCCAGTGATAAGTTAAGCGGCTATAACGCTGAAGGATTATGCATATGGTGCAGATGCCATGTAACGGTGGATGAAATCTGAATCGCTACTATTATTGCATTCTCTTACACATTATGTTTTGTTCAAACTGCTAAGTCTCAGGAAATTTCTATGTATTATATTTCAAAAGCAAAATAATGATAATAGTTCACATAAAATAAGATGTCAAGAAGAATGAATAGAGTCGTAAGAACAGAAAATGGTTGTTTGTGGTAAACGCATAAAGATATCGGTGGATCCATGTCGATCATAAAAAGAGAACGATACTGAATATTCTAGGAGAAATAAATTGGTGGAGCCTAAATGGATTGATAGGCCAGATAGAAGATTTAAATGATTTTTGGGGAATTAGGAAGTGCCAGAGAAGTTGCGGGAATTACGATACGGATAAATAATATGAATTCTTGGAAGAGGTTGTGAATAATGGGATTAATAGGACCTAATCATAAACTAGAAGGATGAATTGAATTTCTGGGATTATTGAAGAAATGATAACGATTACTGGAGTATAATCTTGATCAATGATAATCTTGGTGGATGTATACTAGTGAGTCGTAGACTTGATCACGGATATTCTTGGTGGAGGTAAACTAGAGAATTAGTAAGAGATAGTTAATGGTAAACAAGATTGAATATTGGGAGAGCAAATTATGGTTTTGGATTAATAGCAAAGAATTGGACTGTTAGCAAGCCCTGATAAGAATGATTTTGGTGGAATAAAGGAAGTAGTTATGTTAGGGAATTATTAGAAATTACGAGGTGAAGAATTGATGAATAGCAATCACAAGATTGGATTACTAGGAATTCATGATACATCAGATATTGGTGGATACAAAATAAAGAAAACCAAATTTGCATTAGAATAAGGAGTTAATTAAATTACTGAATAATGAGCCTAAGATTGGATGTATGAATTGGTGGTAGATATTCGGACTCATATATGAGAGTGGTCACTTTGATTCGATCATTGAATGTTTTGGGATAATGCAATGGAAATTATTTGATCGGTGGGTCATAAGTAAAGGTATTGGGTTAACATTAGGTTGTGTAGTTACCAAGTTGGCAAACAGTGGATCCAAAGATCGGGATTATATGGCTATGATGAAATTTGAGATTGGAGGAATTAAATTTATGGGGAAAGTTAGGACTATGTGAGAATCAGACACCCATGGCTGGATTGATAAGATGGTAGGTGATAAAGTGGGAAAGCGTATAATCGGTGGATTAGATAAGTGATGACACTCGCTGTTCAGAGCTTTAGACAGCAATAATAAAACCCTGATTAAGTAATAAGGGTAATGCGAAGAGCAATTTTTGGCAAATAAAACAACCCGAGCCTCTCCATTGATTAGCCATGCATACTATTATTTGCATCCTGTGTACTGACTCACGGAGCACGGTGGTTAGTGTGCTCACACTCGCTCTCATAACAAAATCCAGAATCAGGAATCGGATTACTACGCATCAGCAATACTTTGATCTTGAAGGTAAAGAAGGTGAAGACGTCATGGGCTAAGTCGCGAACCTCCAGTTGGCTGCCTGTGGGCATGTCCTGAGGGTTCACCTGGTGTGCTTCGTTTTCCGCTGCTACAATTTGCTGATTTCGGCCTAATCGGCCCATGTGTAAGTTTACTATTCTATTTATACTTCTGCATGGTATATATTTGATAATCATTTCTGTATCTGTGAGCACTATCTACTGATCCAGGGAATAGTGCAATAAATCACAGAGGATTCCGGATAGTAAAATCTGGGGTCTGACACAGGGGTTGGGGGATTCCGCGTGGATGGGAAGAGGGCCGAGAGGGAGGGCAGGGGCTTCAGGGACACTCGCTCTGGAGGAGGGGTCACCGATGTCGGGGCATGGGGGGTCCGATCGGCGACGGAGCTCGGGCGGCTGCCTAAGCTCGCCCGAAGGGAGGGTCCATCCCTAGTGCTTAGTTGCCATTCCCCTCTACTGCTACTATTTTGGATTAAACATTTTTACTTGGTTCCTATTGAGTCAAGTAGATCAGGGCTAGATGGGATATTTTTTGTTACGTGGTAGTTGGAAAGACTCTGGATCTATTTAAAGAATAGTCTTTTTAACCTGTTGGTCATGAGAAATTAGCATGAACATGTGTAGATGAACTAAATATGGTGCAAGAAAGAAGTTGTAATGTATTCCGGTGATGGACTTTGATAGTTTAGTCCATTAGTTGGGTTTGTCTTTGCAAGCCCTGTACCGTCGATCTATGTTTGCCATGTTTGCAAGCCATTATTTTGCTTATATTTGGTGCAAGTAATGAAATCGAGATCTGAAAACATACTCTACTTGTTGTATCACCTCTAAGGCCACTTGGTTAGCATGATGATTTGAGGGGGATGCCAATATTTTTGTTGGAAATCTTGCTGATCCATGTTGCATTGCTTGCCTATGCTGTGATGACTATCTCAACTCATATTGTTGTCATCTATATGTAGCTGCTCACTTTGTTTGGTTGTTGTAGTGTTTTTTCACACTTGCTGATGATGAGGTGATGAACAATACACGACACAATTGGTGGAACCCTAATTTGTGTGCGAGTTGGCCTAATCTTTCACGGTACACACATAGCAGCTCCTCGGTTCTTGATCTTGCATGCAACAAAAGTAGACGAATATGCACGCATAGGTTCTAGTTTCTCCTCTCAGTCAAAGAACCAGCAACAGCTTGTTGGTTCCCTTGCACACTTGCCCAATGCACCAACTGATCAGCAAACAAATAGAACATAGATGGATTTTGCCACGATCAAAAGATCACATGCCAAACACCAACAACACCTTGACCTAAAGACACCACGGCCGACAAATCAAAGGAAAGAATCTCGATGATACAACTTGCAAGCTCTAGCACCGCAACTTGAAACCTACGAACCAAGATGAACCCCTCAATAGAAATTCACAAACTCAGAACATTAGGGATTGGTCGTTGCATGGCGATTTTTCAGTTTATTCGATTCAACCAAAAATTAATATGAGGCTTCTCTGACCTAAGGCCTCGTCCCTTATACATGAACGCACAAACGCACTACAGGCTTAGACTAGAATCTCTAACTTGGGCTTAACAAAAAAATTCGAACAAATAGGCTAAGCTACTAATTCGTATAGGAATTGATCTGATCCTAATAGAAAGAAATCTCATGCATGCATATGATTGTTTCCGGCATTGGATTATGTTTCTTCCCTTTCTAGCTTAGCTACTCTCTAGCGTGCCTTCTGGCTTAGATCGTGTCTAGCTCGGCATTTTCTCCTATACCTTGTACTCATGTGTCCTGGCTCCTATGTGTGTTGTGCGTCGCATGGACTCCAGCCTACCCAAGAGCCTTCTAGCTTTGAATTTTGGACGTTTTTGGCACTGTTGATCCCACAAATTCCCGAAGTAGCACCGTGTGGAAACAAATTCGATCGGCCCTCGCCGACCGCACGATTCACCCGAAGCTGACACGTGTAAGTCGTGCGGCCGGCGAGCGCATGACACCGAGGTCGTGCGGTCGCCGACCGCACGACTCGGCCGGCACTGTAGCAAATGGAGTGGTGCGGTCGGCGACCGCACCACTCGGCTATTCATGCGGTAGCCGACCGCACCACTCGGTGCCCCATCCCATCAACCCCGAAAGCAAGCGTGCTGGCGCGTTTTACAGCCGTGAGAGCCGGCCCCTACTGCGTGCTGGCGCGTTTTGAAGCCGTGAGAGCCGGCCCCTACTGCATGCATGCATATGATCGCTCGTGATAAAAGAAAGGAAGGGCTGAGTTGTGCTGCCTCACTCACTCAGTTTCCATTCGCATAGAGAAGCAGCGAGAGAGGAAGCAGCAAGAAAAGAAGCGCAAGAGAAGAAAAGAAGCAGGAAGAGAAGAAAAGAAGGACGGGAAACACAGATTTTGAAGTAAATTTCGAAGTGATTTGAAGTTTGCGTAATTGTGAAAGTTGTAGATCGTCTCGCGAGCTTCAAGAAAAGGTAAATATCATCTCCATGCGTGTATGATGTTATTTTGTTGATTAGTGTGTAATTAGCGTAAACGTTATGTACGGAGCTCATATATGTCAATTTTTGAAACAATGTTTGTAGTTGTAGTGTATCGTATTTTACATTTTATGTGAATAAATTTTGTAGTCTGTCCATTCGCATCGAAAGAAGAAAAGAAGCAGCAAGAGAAGGAAAGAAGGACCACAAACACGAGATTTGGAGCAATTTTCGAAGGGATCTGAAGTTTTCACAATTGTGAAAGTTGTAGATCGTCTCGCGAGCTTCAAGGAAAGGTAAATATCATCCCCATGCGTGTATGATGTTATTATTTTGATTAGTCCGTAATTAGCGTAAACGTTATTTACGGAGTTCATGCATGTCATTTTTTGATGCAATGTTTGTAGTTGTAGTGTATTGTGTTATGTAATTTATGTGAATAAATTTTGTAGGTTTGTTGGAGTACGATTTAGTTATCTTGAGTATTATGTAGCTTTAATGTTGATAGGTCTTGTTAGGAATACAATTGTAGTATTAATTTATGAAATAAGCATGTATATGACATATGAAATCTTGTCATGCACATGGTTTAAAAAGCATCCTAGTGATAATGTGTAAAATAATTTATACTACTGGTTCAGGTAAATAGCATGAGTAAACCAACTTGCAATCATTAATCATCATATGACAAGATGTCAAACAAGCATAAAATAATAAGTGAGCAAGTATGGTCTCACTGTTATGCAAAACCATATGGTACATATGATTTATGTAGAAATTTATACATAATACATTACATTGGTAATTTCATTTGCATAGAAATTTATTAGCGCCTCCATGAAAGAAATAAAATTAGATTTACAAATGAAGATGAAAATATTATGTTGTATGTGGTGGGCGGTAGATATTGAATGATGGTACATTTGTTGCATGTTATATATACTAAGAGGGTTCAAGATGGACTTATGTTAGGTAGGACATGGGTGACATCCAAGACTTGTTCGTGTTCTACGGCGGTGGTCTCGACTGTGACGGGCGTCAGACGGGCAGACTGCATAATTGTGACCGACCGTGATCCGGTCACCCAATCAACACCATGAGCCCTGGCCGAGCTACGGAGATGCGTGCGCTCGCTTCGATCGGGAGACCGCAAGGAACAAATTACGGATCGAGGCGGTGTATGCCGCATGGGTGATGCAGGGAGACAGGTGTCACTTATAAAGGTGACGAGTGACGCCTTATGGACCAACTACATGGAGGTTGTTTGCAACCCTGACGCAGCGATTTATGCAAGGCCAATGGTGTATGTTCAATTTGTGGAGAGGACAGAATCATCTGCCATGGGTGGCTCTGGTGTTGTTGGCGGAGATGTAGAGCCCTGCATTACCCTCAAGCGGTCATGAAAATGATGGTGAAGTAGGAGTGAATGCATCAATGGGAGATGGAGACCTGCGGAGAGGCGTGGACAATTTTCAGGCGAATGAAGGTGCAGACCGATGGTGGGCCTCCCGAGTTGACTGCCACGAGTACCTTGCCGACGAGGTGGAGGAAGTGGAAAGCGAGGAGGAAGAGTATGTTGAAACAGACAGTTCAGAAGAGGAGGGTGAAGGGCAACCTACAGCGGGAGGTGTGTTAGGTGGTGTTGTAACCACGGACGGTGCGTACGTGCCGTCAAGATTGGACGACATCGCAGCGCAATCCCTAGTTCTGCCACGGGCGGAGGAGGCAGAGTGGGGATTCAATGAGGGCACACTGCTTATAGGGCAGTGCTTCCGTAACAAGGGTGCTTTGCAGCAAGCTATTGCCACGTATGCCGCCGACATCGGCCGGACATATCGGGTGCACAGGTCGAACCCTGACACCTACATTGTGAAGTGCGTCGACGGCTCATGCCCTGGCAAGGTCCGTGGGCAGCGGTTCGGGCGCCGCCACGAATTCCGGATAACTGTGGTGAAGGATCACACATGTGAGCTTGCGGGTCCAATACACAGGCACCGCAACATGACGTCGTCATATGTTGCGGAGCTGATAAGCCATCTTGTTCTGGCGGATGTGTGTATTGTTGTAATATACTGTTCTTTTCACCTTGCATAATTTAGCCTCCATTCCAATATGACAGCGTACTCACAACAAATATGCAGTTAACGTAACACCTTGCATTACACAAACATACACCATCCGTCCACAAGAAGAAGACACGATAACAAAATTCACTACGAACATAGAGGAGAACAACATGCACAACTACAACTTGAGGATAACAATAAACACCAGAAAGAAAATAACACATAACGAGAAATTAATCTTCCACTCGATTGTCAAAACGATGTCGCAGCTCGACGGGGTTGCAACCACCACGACAACTCGTCATTCGAACACTGTCGGTCCTAGTCCCCATTTCATCCTCCCACACCCAAAATCGGCAACCACCGGGGGCTTCCTGCGATTTTATGACAAGAATAATTTGTAACTTGCCTTTACGATTTCAACGAACCCCAAACAATCATACTCACCGAGTGAAATGGGCACTTGTAGTAGTGACGCCCGTGATTCGCGGTAGTGTGTGAAGTCTTACGTGCAACAACCGTGTTGCATTTTGGGCAAATCACCGTGGTGCCGATGGCGAGGTCTTGAATCGACTCATATTGGCGTGCGGGGGTTAGCACGAATGAAATGTACACACGATCGGAAGAAGTAATTCAAGAGGTGAGGGAGAACAATGCGGGGGCTTGGTGAGGAATGGCTCCTCTTATAGGCTCGGAAGTAAAGTCATGGAAAAGCCTACGAGATGTTCCCTGCAAAAGACTTAAAAGGCTACGAACTATGAATTTATTACGATACTACATGCTCTGAAAAGCCTACATATGAACATTTATTGCTGAACTGGAATCCTAAAAAAGCGAAAATATTAAATACGACACCCTCTCCATGGACTATGCCCACTGCACCAGCTCACATGCCTACATAAAGGCCTCCTATGTCTTCCATACCACATCTCCTCCTGAAGCCATCACAATACTACTACACAACAATGTCTTCACGAGTTCCGACCCATTTGGAGTGCCGGAATGGCATGAGCGCCCGAAGTGCCATTGCGGCTTCAGAACGATGTTGGGAGTCTGGACGGATCGAGTCCAACGAGCCAAATACGGCCGTAGGTTCTTCAAGTGTCCAGACTTGGATGACGACTTCGTGGTAACGACGACAACTAAATCATTTGTTTCTCGTTATCGTTTTTCAACTTGATCCATGACATCTACCACGGCACACATAGGCTTGCACGTTCGTCGAATGGGTTGATCGGGTGTCGCCGGCATGGCCAAATAACCGGGCGGTGGAGGTGGAAAACAAAGGACAATACTTTGTCAAGATGACTCAGGCTCGCGAGGTGGCACGCCAGATGCGTCTTGAGCAAGAGCGCCGCGTGATGCTGGCACAAAACCGTTTGAAGGCCAAGGAGGATGCGCTGCAAGCTCGAGAGGCAGCTCTCAAGAACAAGAGTGACAGGATGAATGAGGCAGAGGAGCCATCCTCAGGGCCCAATAGAAAGGGGAAACAACTACGCTACACCCAGTAGACAAAATGTAATAGACCCACGCTATGTACGGTCTATGCAATCCTATTATTATCTCGTGTTTTCGCATTCAATGATTCCTACGTGTTAGATATCACTTTCCTTCCTTTCGTCCAATTGTTCATATCACGCTTGTCCCGAAAAACGAGACAACTTCCTACGTGTTAATCAAATTTCTTCGCATAAAACAACATAACATCATCGAAAAGTGTTATTGCTAGTTTAACATATTTTCACGATCAAGATTGTACAAAATCACAAATACACTAAACAGACCGCCCGTCGAGTTCAAATGAAATTTTCAGACGAAAGAAATGGAGCTTGTGTGTTCAATTTACTGAGGTTCTCTGCAGACAATGTCATTGGACCCCAACCGTGCTATAAATACCAAACGAGAGAACTTCCTCCAGTGACGAAACACGACCAAAAGAGCCCAGCTGTGCCCAGTCACGTGGAAACAAATAGGGTAGCTATTCGTAGTGACAAGACAAAAGAGTGCAGCTTTTAGCAGTGACATGATAACACAGGGCAGCTTTGCTCAGTGAGATGACAAAAGTCTGCAGCCTTGCGCAGTTGCATGACAACACGGGGCAGCTTTCATCAGTGACAGGATAACACAGGGCAGCTTTGCTCAGTGAGATGACAAAAGACTGCAGCCTTGCGCACTAACATTACAGCACGGGGCAGCTTTAATCAGTGACACGACAACAGATGCCACCTTTGCGCAAATGACATGACAAAATAGTGCGCTTTGGTCAGTGACATGACAAAAGAGGCTAGCTTTGCTCAGTGAGATGACAAAAGACTGCAGCCTTGCGCAGTGACATGACAACACGGGTCAGCTTTCATCAGTGACATGATAACACGGGCCGCTTTTCGGCGCTGCTCAGTGAAATGACAAAACAGGCCAGCTTTACTCACTGATATGTCAAAAGATGCTAGCACAAAAGAGGCCAGCCCTCAGTGCTAATGGACCCTATAAATTGGTGTGCATTCCATTTCGCAGCCCACACTACACTTCCAAACACCACACTACACCGCGCTTCCTTCACCTACCGGGATGGACAAAAAATCGGAAGAAGCAATGGGACAAGATGGTGAAGGAATGGGAGGACACCGTAACCTAGCACGATCACCGCCGCTCGCGATGAGAAAATAAGGGCTATTGCGTCCCGGGTAGAACAAGCCCAGCGTGCTAAAGGGTCAGCTCCCCGCAATGAGCGGCCGCGTAGCAACAACCCAATCGGGACGTCCCCAACGAGCGTTCGCGCAACTCCCACCGAGGGGAGACACCCCTTTGTTGGTGCGGGGACACGTGCAAGTTCGTCAAATCGAAGGAACGCATCACCCTGGGTATGCGTTTCTGGGGTTGCGCAAACTACTCCAGTGAATACCCCAACCGCCGTTATGACACCTCATCCTATCGGCAACCCAGAACGAACACATGCACCATTTTTCCCAACATCTCCTCCTTCACATCACGTACTAACATTCTCTCCCTCGTTTTGCGTCTCCGAGCCCCTATGTACCTACCGCAAATGGATCGATCTTGAGATCCACCGCCGACCAATGGACCCTCGACTTGAGGGTGGAATGTCAACCAGACAAAGAGCTGCTGCAGGAGGAGCGCCGCACCACGAGCACACCCTGCGCGATACAACGCGAATCGCAAGCCCATCTCGATGCGTGCACGCGGAGGGAGCGGGAGGCTCGCGAGAGGAGCGCGATGAAAGAGGGAAATAGCGGCTCGAGCAAAAGAGGCCGCGGAGGAGTTCGACGTCGGCGGGCAAGGAAGGAAAGTGGCCCCGGTCCACACAAGAGGTCCTGACGATTGGGTACATTAGTCGCATATCATGCTATATGTTATACATGTAATAAAAATGTACGCGTCATGTAACTCCCAGCTGTATTGTGAAGCTCATTTCTATTCAGCTAAGCTTATTATCTCGTGTTTTCGCATTCAACGATTCCTACGTGTTAAATATCACTTTCCTTCCTTTCGTCTAATTGTTCATATCACGCTTGTCCTCAAAAAATTTTCTTTAAATTTCTTCCAATAAAACAACATAACATCTTGAAAAGTGTTATTGCTAGTTTAACATATTTTCCACGATCGCATTGTACGAAAATAACAAATACACTAATCGTTACTTTTCACAAAATTCGTTCGTACTCTACCAACCTAAATTCTTTTTTTCGTAATTGCAAAAAAAATTTACACTACCAGCAAACTGCACTCCACATCAAACGGATTACATGTACATGCATAATATTTATCATTACAAAAGATTTATTGAACTATCAAAAAATACACAAAAAATCGCTTAAATTATGAAAAAACAACGATCGGTGCAAACCCTAACCCTAGTGCAGTAGCAAGCGAGTGGTGCGGTCGGGCGGCGCACGATTAATGGAGTGGTGCGGTCGCCGACCGCACCACTCGGTGCTACAGTGTTTTTCGGCGAGTCGTGCGGTCGGTGACCGCACGACTCGGCCGTCATGGCTTCGCCGCCGCACGACTTCCACGTGTCGACCTCCGTGAATCGTGCGGTCGGCAGGGGGCCAGATCGGGAATTTCTTTCCGGTGGGAGCTACTTCGGGAATTCATGAGACCAACAGTGCCAAAAGCGTCCAAATTTCTCTAGCTTTGTGCCACACGCCCACACGTTGCGCCCATTGCTCGTCCCTTCTGCTGGTTCACGCACTGCCACATGTCACCCCGACCACGAGTGTATGCACTCAGGCAGCCAATGTTGTGAATATGCCCATGTACACAGTTAGTATTTTTCTCCTTCCGGCTTACCTTCCTCTCAGCTGAAGTAGATTCTTTCTTTTCTTTAGCAAAAAATAGTACCACTTGTGAGATAACCTTTGGGTATGAACTAGAAACATCAACCAAATATGGAGTGGCACTGGGGGCCATATCATCATTAGCACTAGGCGCCATATCAATGTCCCTATCATATGTTTGTTCATTTATGTTGTTTATTTGTTTGTGAGCAAATGCTATGACATATCTTGCATGAAGCAAAAAAAAGAGCATATCTTACTTTGATGGTAAGTACAGATTCTTCATTTCTTTAATAATGGTGTCATGTTACTTCAGTTGTGGGATATGGTCGATGATGAGTTGAGATAACAATGCCGATGCACATTTTTTGCGTTTCACCTTTTTCATATTTTTTAGTGCATGAACATATTTAATCTTAACAATGGTTGTCATTTGTTATTTTATGGTTTCATTGATCCAGTGATGAATGTTAGACTATTTAATCTCACTGCATCAGTTAAACCTATGGGATATTTTCAATGATTATAGGATAAGGCCCTGGTAATGTTTATATCTGAGGTTAGAATTTACATTTTGTTGTCAAGTTTTAATACTCTGATTCCCATTTTTCGTAATCCAAGACTAATTTTCTAGGACAAGTTGTTATATTATTATTTACTTAGTTGCTGATATTGCGAAGTGATGCCTTTCAAATTGCCGAAATCCTGGTATTGTTCATATGCTGAGGCCAAAACTAAGAACAACTTGATATTGTTCATTGTGTTGCTATCACTGAGGTGTGCTCTTGGCAAAATATTCATGTTATAATATAAGGACAAAGTTTCTTCTCCAAATCAACGTTTTTCTAAGCTAGCCTATGATGACATGCTTCGAGGCCATAAATCTTTTGGGAGTTGATGCACATTATACTCTACATGTGCAATGCTTCTTTGTGCTCTTGTGTAAATGATGTGGAAAAAATACTCAAGTGCCCATTTTTCCTTGCTTATATGAAATTGCTACATTAGTTGCTCTTCCTTTCCTGTTCTTACTTTATCTTGTCAGTCCAATGTGAGTGATGGTAGGGAACCAATTCCTGGTAATACAACTGATGCACCCTCTCATGTTTTTTTTGGTCTGATACACATTTTTTACTCGGCATATCTTGTCGGATTTGGAACTATGAGTGAGTACAACTTGGCAGGACTACAACAACAAATCTCATATTTCAAGAACTGGTGCTACCAAGGAAATCAAACGAAAGAGCAAGCCCATGTAACTGAAAACAATTTCTAGTTTACCCACTGAGGCTCATCTAGATAACTTGTACTTCTCCGCAAGAAAATGTAACCAAGCTTGTTGTATGTATAGCATTATTTGTATTTTGTACAACTGGTTTTGATGAATTGATTACACTAATTGCAAAATTGATTATTGCATAGACTTGTTCATATTTTATTGGGTTGCATCGACCATGAAAATACAATGCAAAGTGCCAATTTGAGCAGTAAATAGCTCGATTCTACAATGTATTCAAATGAAGATTACGTGTAGAAATAGAATGTTGGTTGAGTTAATTACTTATATCTTCGTAATATCCTTGCCTAATCTCTCTTAATGATAAACATGATACACTTTTGATAAAAATGGGAATTACCTGCTCGATTCTAAATATAAGTTATTTTCGATATTGACGCACGGTCTCTAAGATAATACTTTGATCATCAATTTTTATGAAAACATGCTGTTTCAAATAAAAATAATATACATTATGAAAGTATATTTCATAATGGATCTAGTACTACCATTTTCATGTTGCCAATCTTGGCAATTCTTTAGTATATTGATTGTCAAATCTAAAAAATATTTAATCGACATGGATTATAAAACAAATTATATTTAGAATTGAAGTTAGTAAGTACAAGAGATCTCAAGGGACTTAGCCGTATTCTAAACCCACTCCTACTTCCATCCAAGGGGGTATCCTCACCACCCGCAAGAAGAGGTGAGCAAACTTAGGCCAGATACAACTAGGACTGTTCGTTCGGTTTTTTCGGTTTATACGGTTCGGTAAATACGGTTTAATCGGTAAATACAGTTTGAGTATTTCGGGAAATACGGTTTTTTTAAAAATACGGTATGGTATCGGTAAATGCCATCTTAATTCGGTACGGTATCGGTTAATACCAATTTTACCAAAGTTTACGCGAATTGCTAAACGTTAATACATTAACTCAGATTACCAATTGATTAAAAATTGGACAGCAGTCCGGTAGTCGAACAAAGACTCGGCGATCGGCAGCAGAGCACACCACGCCACCACCACGGCAGCATGCAAGCATCACATGATTCACATCGAAGAGGACTAACTAGCGATAGCGCATCGAACACATTACACATATATTACACAAATAAAGACTAAAGAGTAAAGAGTAAAGACATCGTTAAGCGAAGAGCAGACTAGCGCCTAGCGACCGATCCGATTGTCCAGCCTGGGACCTGGGCCTCGTGCTATCCGAATCCGATTCCGAATATTTACAACGGCAGCAGCGTGCATCAAAATAGCATATAAATACACTACATAGTCATATTACACCAAGAAGAAGACGGCGATCGAAGAAACCGATAAACAAATAAATACACAACACATATTACAGCAGCACTGCAGCAGACAGCAAATAAATACATAATACATATTACATCAAGAAAAAAGAGCAAGACATTAAACAAACAAGACAAGAAGAGCGATGTAGCACAAGACTCTCCAACAAAAGAAGATAAATGAAGCGGTGTGAAGACATAAACCAAAGCAGTCGCACAAAACAATATTGGTTAATGGTCAGTTCTTTTATACAGAATATTCATTAGAGTTTTGTGGCCAGCAAACACATACATTAGACAATCTAATTTGGAAATAATAACAAAAGCATCAAACTCGATCCGAGGAGTAGACACTTGCTGTTGGAGTTGGATCTAGGCCTGACATTTCAATGCCTTCATAACATGAAAAATAAGCTAATTAGTTGAAGCATAACATAAGAAATATATTGCATATATTATAGTACCTTCTTCAAATTTAGACAAATCCGCTAAATCGGCTTCCACATTGATGCGCTTTGAAGAACGCAACCAATCTTGTGCACATATCAAGCATTGGAGTGTGAATGGAGTCAAGGAGCTTCTAAAATCATCAAGAACACGACCACTAGTACTAAAAGCTGATTCAGAAGCAACAGTTGATAATGGAACCGAGGACAAGCTTTCGACATAAAGTCTCTAAAACCTTCATGTTCTGAGAAGATAAAAGGTAACTCATCAACTATTATCATGCGAGTAAATGATGCCCTAACCTCTTCTGCATTGTATTGCCAAGGTACTATGCAACTACTTTGGCCATCTACACTACGTTGAAAGCTTAGTTCAGTTTGACTGTTGTTCTTGGCAGGATGTTTCTTACAACATTTTGCATGAGAGACCAGTGAGGAGGTACCATTTTTTTGTGAATCACAAGCAAGGATCCGACAACAATAGTTGCATTTAGCCTTATTCCGGTCATTTGGTAGTCGTGTGTAATGGTTCCATATCTCCGATCTAGGATTCATTTGTTTCTTTCCATCTTGAGCTTCATTGGGACCAAGAGCTTCATCGCTGCCCACATTCACATTCATACCCATACCCACTGACCCAGCAGCAGCAACATCAATATTTGCAATATCATCTGACTCGGACATCTAATAAACCAAAAATGCAAAGAAGATAACCAATTAACCATTAACTATTACAAATTAACCGTAAGTGATTTGTTTTCTAAAATCCAACAACAACATTTCAACTGTTAATCTGTTATCCAGTGTACCAAGTACCAACTAAGGCATCCAGTGTGCCAACTAGCAGAGTAGCAGTCTAGCAAATAGCAATATGGCAAATGGCAATCTACCAATTAATAAAACAGAGAGAAAGCCAGAAATGACTTACTTTGCAAGATCCTATTGACTCCGTAACTCTGGCGTCTTGGGAGAGGGAGACTGGGAGAGCACCGGCCGACCGGCGGGCTGGAGTGGGAGAGATCCACACGGGGGCTTGGGGCTTGGCGCCGCCGCTTCGACGTCTTCGGAGAGGGAGGCGAGGGCCGAGGCGCGAGCACCGAGCATCAAGGAGGTGGAGGCGCGGAGTAGCCGCCACCGAGGCCGAGCAATCAAGGCGAAGGAGGCGAGGCGCGAGCAACCGAGCACCGAGGGTCGAGGAGGCGGAGGCGCGGAGCACCGGCCGCGGATCCGCGACCGACCGACGAGGAGCTCGGATCCGCGAGCCGACCGACGAGGACCTCGGATCCGCGAGCCGACCAACGAGAGGAAGCGGATCGGCGATGGCGAGGCGAGGCGAGGCCGCGAGGGGGGCGGCGAGAGGGGCGGCGAGGGGCGTCGCCACGGCCACTCTCACTCAGTCTGGCGTGTGCGGCTGTGCGGCAAGTGCGTAGCGCTCGCCGCCGCTAGGTTAGGTTGCCGCGCGCCGAGCCGATGGGCCGTCGATCGGCGCGTGCATGCGTGGAGCTGGTGGGCTTTTCGGTTTTTTCGGCAAATTCGGTTTTTCCTCGGTTTTTACCGAAAAAACCGAAGTATACAAATACCACTTTTCTACTTACCGAACCGAAAACCGAAAACCGGTCAAACCGAGTTGACCGGTTCGGTTCGATTTTTTCGGCTCGGTTTTTTCGGTTCGGTTTTTTTTTGCACAGCCCTAGATACAACCATTCAATCACCATCTCTTTTGATCTAGACATCCTCCACTCTCCTAATGCAACCAACCAAACGAAGTACTCAGCACAGCTAGGCCCAATTGAAACAAGCAACCAAACAACCCATTTTGCATCCACTCAGCCAGGCTAGGGTCAGGCTAGAGGTGTGTAGGCAACCAAACATGTCGTAATGTACCATTGCTGCATGGTGCAATAGTTGCTACATTATTCTTCTTACCATAGTAGATGCAATTTGATGTTGAGAAAAATCCTTATTTTCCATGCAAAGTTATCGATCTCCTTGATATGTCAGCCAAAAACTGTACTTTCCTTCAGTGTCATCAGCTCATTTTTCTCTACGCTTTCTTGCCACTGCCATCCTTGACCGTGTGTTGGGTGTTAACTTGGACAGGAAAAAACGTCATTGCCCTTCTTCCCCTTTTCATTTTTCTTCCGCTTCCTGTTTTGAGCACCGCCACTGCCATGGATGGTTCATGCTGCCCCATATCCATCCTTCTTCCTTTCTCTTCAACAATCTGATTCCTCTCTCCATCTATCCCACCAACCAAACCATCGTCTCCATGACTCCATAGGCAGAAAGACAAGAACATGTACAAGAACTGATAATAATGGTTTGGTTGGTTTGTTCTTGATCCAACAAAAGAAAAAGAATGGCACCAGACTAGAACACAATTGGGAAGGAGAAAACAATTGGGAAGGCAGGTCTTAGCCTTCGATGTGGTTCTTTAGGTTTGTGCCACCTCGGAGGGAGTAGGCGCGGTTGCAAATGCAACTACCACCGAGGGGCAGGTTGAGGTGGAGCTTTGGGAAGGCGACGCGGAGGGTGCGTAGCGGAGCACCGATGCATGGGCGAGGTGCACAGGGCTGATGCTGTTGATGAAGGGCGGGCAGGGTCAAATTCTTGTCTGCCTTCAATTGGTCCAGACATCAGGTACCATTTCCTTAGAGACAATGTGAAAAAGGGGATGTTGTTCTTCATTTTGTTGAGTCTGAGCTCCACGTTGCTGACATTTTCACAAAAGCTTTAGATTCTTCTCATTTTGCCTTCTTGCAGGGAGAGTTTGGGGTTATTTATCCAATGGGGCTGATTCGAGGATGAGTTTAGCTCTTTTGCATTCATATGTAATATAATGCTTTTTTACCTTCTGTTATGCATTGTAATATATTGAGGAGCTTTGTCAATTATCCTTGTCTATGCTTGTAGCCAGTCATGCCTTCATCACTAAGCTTTGTCCTTCATATGTCTACATGTGTAGCTTAGCTTATGCCATAACTAGTATTTAAATCTGCTTAACTTGAATTGAAATTATTAAGGCTGAATCATTTGACTACTTTAGCTTTAGTGATCATTTTCTGATTCCTGCCATATCAAACTGCTTCGTTGAGTTTTGAATCTAAGTCAAGCCTGGTTAAAGTTGTTTAGTTCCAACCTTGAATCATTGGTCAGCTCTTGCTTTAGAAAATATTGCTTTAAATTCTCAAATATGCTCAAAATTGTTTTTCAGCACTTCTTTCTCATGAGACAGCTTAACATTGCACTTGGCATGAACTCAAGGGGAGTCTTGTATGGCTAAGACCATTCTTTTAAGTGTAATGTTTGAGATGGTTGATAATGGCTTGAACAAAAAAGAAAGGAATTTTGGCCTATTGAAAAAAAACCTATGTGGGGTGTTTACTTTAACTGTAAAAATACCAATCATACGTTGATAGGGACGCTTTGTATACTTAATGTGTTATTAAGCTGTGATTTGGAAGAAGACGGCTTGCCCCCAAAATCACAACGGTCTTGGCTTTCTTGAGTGAGCTGTGAACCCAAAAGTTGAATAATTGGCACTGCCACCTACGAGACCAATGGTCGGCTATCAGCACTGCTATCTACGCTAATTAATAGTACATTAAGTAAATAAAAATTAAAATGATAACTAACTTTACTTAATAGTGGTGATTGGTGTAGCACTAGTTATAGGTCCTCATTAGACTAGTATTAGGGTCATCTCAGTCCCAATATATTCATATAAAACTGGAGGACTAGCAGTGCACTATTAGTTGCTAAAGGTTCTCTAGATCTTGTTCTAGACACAGGGGACTTTTTGCTCATAGGTTTTCTGCCAATGAATTCTACGAGATTGGTGTTAAGCCCATCCGATTGAGATATATTGGGTGCAGCAGGTAATAATATCACATGAATGCCAAGGGGAAACTCAAGGTTGTCTTGGATCATAGGGCCATAGAATCAACTATAGCAGAGATTGAAACGAAATCAAGTGATGCTCCTTGCAATTAATATTCACTAGCATATGAATAATAAGCTTTCGATAACTTTTGAAATAGAAAATTGATGTGTATTTTTACCTCATATATCATCTTTGATTTACCAAAATAACTTATTAGCTGCCAGATTAATGAAGCTCCACTAATATTCGGTGAAGTTATATCCATTTCTACTATCTGTAGGATCAAGAGAACAACCACATATGTAATTATGAAGGGAAAGGGAAGAAGATAACATAGAACTATGAAAATTTTAAATATATACCACCCTTAGATACATATGAACCAGCATCTAACGATGGTATATAACTAGATTTTCCTTCTAGAGGTGAAAAGAAAAAAATCTATTTCTATTTTACTTGACTCATGAGACTATTATCTAAAAAATTAAAAATGAATTATATCGCCAAATCTTGTAAATTCATAAAGTAGTCAAATTTCTCGTCACTACTACAGAAAGCCTAATACTAGACGGCCAATCACAGACGGTTTGACAAAACAGTCTGTGACCGACACTAACACAGACGGTTTTAATTTGGACACCGTCTGTGTAGGCGGCGTCGGAGAAAACGATTATCACAGACGGTTGTTACCGATGAACCGTCTATGATATTTTAGTATCACAGATGGTCTGTATTAAAAACCGTCTGTGATAATTTGGCATTATCACAGACGGTTTGTAATAAAAAAACCGTCTGTCATAATGACAATCAGTCAACCACAGAGACATGAGATCACAAATAAAAGGCAAATTTATTAATTTCAATTCGAGGCAAATTTATTACAAAAGTCGCAGAGATAAAGACATTCCCAGATTCTAATCTTCTGGGCTTCGTACGCTTCTTCTTCGACTTTGGGACTTGGAGGAGCGCCCACTGAGTTCTCGAACGCCGTTAAGATTGTCCGTGTCCTCAAGACTTCCTCCTCCAAAGATGGGCAAATGATCAGTAGCATAGCTCATAATCTCGTAGAGGATAGCATTATAAGATTCCTCAGAATCTGCCGTTTCTGCTTGAACGGCAATGCTATCCATCACTCTCTCCAATGCCACAATTGCTTCTTCCGCTTTGTGCATATTGTGTATAAGAACCAAGGTGAGGGCTGTTTCTGTCTTGAGCAAGCGAGCAGACCTCCGTCGATGGCGGATGATCGGTCGGTGACGGATGCAAGAAAGTCGGGAAAGGTGAGCAGGGCGTGACCGGAGAAGCTGCTCCAGATGTAAATTGCTGGCCGCCTGTGTAAGATTCCGGCCGAACAACTCTTGATGAACAGATGAGAGGAAGGAGATGATCACAAGAACAGTAGAATCCATATTGTACGTAAGATTCCGGCCGAACAACTCTTGATGAACAGATGAGAGGAAGGAGATGATCACAAGAACAGTAGAACAAGAATAGAACAGTAGGAGATCGATGATCACACAAGAACAGCACAGATGAGAGGATAATACGTATGTAGAAGACCTGGATTAGGCGCGCATATTTAACCTTCAGCACAGACGGTTCGTATAACAAATATTAATGGAATAGACGCTTCGTATAACGATGGAGATACGTTACACGAAACACGAGAGATACGTTCTGACTCTGCATTATCACAGATGGTTTGAATTTGAACACCGTCTGTGTTGGCGGCGTCGCAGACGGTTTTTAATAAACAACCGTCTGTGAAAAGCTGGTTATCGCAGACGGTTTTTAAAAAACAACCGTCTGTGATAAGCTGGTTAGCACAGACGGTTTGTAAAAAACAATCGTCTGTGATAATCTGGTTATTGCAGATGGTTTATAATAAAAAACCGTCTGTGATAATGGCACTAAGCATTTAATGCGCTGCTCAGACCGCATCTGTCTTCATTTCGATCCAGATCTAGCCACTGCTGCGCACTCTTTCGCTCAGGAGGCGAGCTAGGCGATTTCAGGCCAGTTAATTTGGTGGGAAGAGACGAGATTGAGCTTTGAAGATTCATTCATACTTTCCTGGTAGCTCTAGATATGGTTAGTAAGGAAATTTGTTTTTTCTTTAATTGCATTACAATTCAATATAATACATTTGGCCGGTATATATATAGTAATAATTAGTTAATCTAATTTTTAATACTGACTTGTTATATATGTACGTAACGTAGGACCAAGTCGGATGTATGCCATGAGCCGTGTGAGTGAAGAGTATATTAATGGCGTGTCTGCTTTTACAAGAGCCACCGAGGAGGATATGTTGAATAAGGGGGTGGAATATATGTACTGTCCATGCGCTGACTGCGATAATTTAAAGATGTTTCAAAAATTGAAGCGCACTTGATTCGGAGGGGTTTCAAAAAGGGTTATACGTGTTGGACCAGCCATGGCGAAGTGAATGATCATATGCCGCCGGATGACATCGCCGGTGAAGTGAATGATATGCCGCCGGATGACATCGCCGGTGAAGTGAATGACATGCCGCCGAATGATGTCGATTGTGGTTCGGATACAGATAGGTTGCACGATGATAATCTGGATCGGATGCTTCGCGATGTAGAAGAGAACTATGATCAGAGAGAGTATGTTAAATTCCGGGGCTTGATAGAGGACTCGGAGAAATCTTTGTTCACGTGCTGCAAGTACACGAGGTTGTCGGCCGTGTTTGAACTGTTGAAATTGAAGGTAAGCAACGGTTGGTCCGACAAGAGTTTCACGGCACTGCTAGGTCTTTTAGCGAACATGCTTCCGGAGGGAAATGAGCTGCCTAAAACCACGTATAAAGCCAAGAAGGTTCTTTGTCCGTTGGGAATGGAAGTAGAAATAATACATGCATGTCCGAACGACTGTATCCTATACCGTAAAGAGTATGCAAACATGCATGTATGTTCGGTGTGCAACGCATGCCGATACAAACGTAACAATCAATCAGATGACGGCGAGGGAACAGAGGCGAAGAAAGGACCTCCTGCTAAGGTGGCATGGTATTTTCCTATAATTCCCGCTCAAAAGGTTTTTGCAAATCCAAGGAGGCAAATCGCTGCGTTGGCACTCGGAGGAGCGCAAGAAGGATGGAATGCTAAGACACCTTGTCGATTCCGTCCGGTGGAGAAACATCGATAGGAGTTTCGCAGACTTTCTTGCAGAACCAAGGAATATAAGGTTTGACCGAGTACAGATGGAATGAATCCTTTCAAGAGCATGAGCGTGACATAGCACATGGCCGTGACTCTCTGCATCTATAACCTTCCTCCTTGGTTGTGTATGAAGCGAAAGTATATTTTGTTGTCGATACTTATCCAAGGGCCAAAGCAACTGTGGAATGATATCGATGTGTACCTAGCACCGTTGGTAGAAGATCTAAAAGTCTTGTGGAACGAAGGGTGCAGGTATGGGATGCATACAAACGAGAGAATTTCACTGTGCGTTCCTTATTGTTCTACACCATAAACGATTATCCTGCCCTTGCTAACCTATCGGGCCAGAGTACAAAAGGTGCCAAAGCTTGTACCCACTGTTTAAATGATACCGAGAGTGTGTGGCTGAGACACTCACGCAAAACGGTCTACATGCGTCACCGCCGGTTCCTTCGGAGGGCTCACCCATACCGCAAGATGAAGAAACAATTTGACGGAGAGAAGGAAGACGGTTCAGCTCTAAGGCATTTAAGGGGACACGAGGTTTATGATATGGTTAAGGATTTAGATGTTGTCATCGGAAAGGGACGTAAAATGAGGGCTCAAGAGAAGAACACCTGGAAGAAGAGATCAATATTTTGTGACTTACCTTATTGGAAGTACCTAGATGTTCGACACTGCATCGACGTCATGCACGTAGAAAAGAATGTATGTGACAGCTTGATTGGTCTCTTACTGAATATTCGTGACAAAACAAAGGACGGCGTCAACGCACGGTTTGACTTGGCTGATATGGACATCAGACCTAAGTTAGCACCGACAATAACAGATAATGGACGAACGTACCTTCCCCCTGCGTGTTACAGTCTGTCCAAGGCCGAGAGAACAGAACTGTGCTAGTGCTTGCATGGTGTCAAAGTTCCATCTGGTTACTTCGGCAACGTGAAGAAACTTGTTTCGATGCAAGATTTGAAGTTAAATGGCATGAAGTCTCATGATTGTCATGTGCTGATGACACAGATGCTCCCTATTGCAATTAGAAATATTTTACCGATCAAAGTACGAGAGACAATCATGAGGCTATGTTATTTCTTTAACACAATTGCTCAGAAGGTCATCGATCCCGAAGGACTAGATGCTCTACAGGACGAGGTGGTGATGACTCTATGTCATCTTGAAATATATTTCCCTCATTCGTTTTTCGATATCATGGTACATCTCATTGTTCACGTTGTGTGGGAGATAAAAATGTGCGGGCACGTATTCCTACGTAGCATGTACCCATTTGAGAGGTTCATGGGAATTCTCAAGTCCTATGTACGGAATCGATCTCGGCCGGAGGGCAGCATCGTCGAAGGTTATACAAGCGAAGATGCCATTGAGTTTTGTGTCGATTATATGGCTCAGACTCAACCAATAGGTGTGCCTCAATCTCATCATGTGGGGAGGCTGAAGGGTATCGGAACTATCGGAAGGAAAGCAATCACCGCAGATATGGACACGTATACTCAAGCCCATTTCACGGTCTTACAACACATGACTGAAGTGGCGCCTTATGTCGACCAGCACAAGAATGTGCTTTGGCAACAAAATTCGGAGCGGCCAGGTGTTTGGATCATGAGGCAACATAACAGTCAGTTCAACCAATGGTTGAAGGAGCAAATCGCTAGGAGCTCGCCAAGTGAGACGCTGACATGGTTGGCAAAAGGACCAACATTTACAGTTATGACATGGCAAGGATATGACATAAATGGGTATACATTCTATACGCAGTCTCAGGATGTAAAGAGCACAAACCAGAACAACGGTGTCCGCATAGATGCGTTCAGTACCGATGGGTCGAGAAACTCGTACTATGGGTTCATAGAAGAGATTTGGTAGCTCGACTACGTGGTTTTCAAGATCCCCTTATTTCGCTACCGTTGGGTGCATCTCCCACAGGTGAAGGTTGACAAGTACGGTGTCACTACCGTGGACCTCCAACGTGTTGGGTACAAAGACGAACCATTCGTGCTCGCCAACCAAGTTATTCAAGTTTTCTATGTAACCGACCCGGCAAATAAGAAACGCCATGTAGTTCTTCATGGAAAAAGAAGAATTGTCGGAGTAGAGAATGTAGTGGACGAGGAAGAATACAATCAGTTTGACGAGTTACCTCCTTTTGGAAATGGCATAAGGGTCGACGACGAACAACATGACAAAACTAGTTACGTACGCATTAATCATCATGAAGGGCTCATTTTTAAAGGAAATAAGCAAGTACAATGAGAATGTGCTTCATATATGTGGGCATTTGCATATGTGTATATAACAATGCATTTGTGTGATGTATATGTGAAAATATGTGATGTAGTCAATTTTGAGAATGAGAAAATATGTAAAGAAATACACTGTGTGAATGCAGCTGGTTGGTGTTGTATATGAATGCAGCTGTTGGTGGTTGATCATGAATGCAGCTGGTTGGTATTTGTCTTAATAACTACAGTCGGGTAAAGGCTTATCACAGACGGTTCTACACGTAGAACCGTCTGTGATATTAATATCACAGACGGTTATAAGTTTATAACCGACTGTGATATGTATACTATTACAGACGGTTATAAGTTTAGAACCGTCTGTGATATGTCTCTATGATATGTATACATATCACAGACGGTTCTAAACTTATAACTGTCTGTGATATTAATATCACAGACGGTTATACGTGTAGAACCGTCTGTGATAATCCTCCCTATAAATATCTTCGGCTAGGGTTTTCCCCGCTGTATGCTGCAGTTATATTCTACATCTAAATCCTGATCTGTCTCTGCCGCCGCCGCCGCTGAGCCCTCGCCGCCGCCTCCCGAGCTGTCCGCATTCAAGACCGACGCCACCACCTCCACGCTGGCGCGTCCGCCGCCCGCCTCCCCCGGTGAGCCCTCGCCGGCCGCCTCCCGAGCCGCCCGCATTCGAAGACCGTCGCTCGGCTCGCCTCCACGCCCGGCCGTCGCCTCCGGCCACCTCCCCGACGCATAAGTACTAAGGTAACCTTGTGATGCTATGATTTGCTTCATGTTAGAACTCTAAATCCCTGCAAATGTTAGAAAACACACCAGGAACTACTCACCCGTGCAAATGTCAGTTCATGTGCTATTATTCAACTTATTTTTCAACTAGCTGATGAGTACATGGCTTAAGTAATACAAGGAAGGACTCAATCCATCCAGTATAAAACATCCTGACCGCTTCATACTGAGCCATGTGTGCCACGACTCTGCTAGCTCCGCACATACAGACTTAACATGCATGCATGCAACGTGTAAAAGACTAGTTCTTTGTTGTATGTAACTCTTCTAATACACCCAGCACACCACTGAATAACTCTAATGTGACACATCTAACATATGATACTATGATTTGCTCATGACTAAAAGCAAGGCGTTTCCCTGTATGGCCACATAGAACTTTGTTTAGAGACCTTGTAGTAATAATATATGCCAGATAGACTGGTTTGTGCCATTTGCTTCATAGCCCTCGCCGGCCACCTTCCCTCCCCTCTACTCCTCTCCTCTCTTCCAATTCAATATGATCACTTTCTTATTTTATCCTTATAGACCCACAAATTGAGCAACATGTCATCCGCGCATTCTTCAACACCATCGCCGGAGGCGTCCGGTCCAACATCAAGACACCAAGGAAGAGGGCTATCGAAGAAGCCTGAGGGCCGATTTACCATCACAGCGGTCGATGCATCTGGGGTCCCTCACCTTCCTCACAAAGCGAAGCGCATTCGAACATTGATCAGAATAGTTGCACGAGAGCGAATTGAGATCACATTCAATTCGTGGAAAAACGTTCCTGAGACTCGGAAACGTGAGCTGTGGACCGAAATTTTGGCATCGTTCGAGATCCCAGAAGAACACCAAGACGCCGTGCAACGACAAACCTACCTAGCGGCGTGCAAAGCATGGAAGAACTTCAAGAGCACGCTTGTCAGGAAATACGTGGAGACGGACGAAACACCTATTCATAAATACCCATTCCTGGAACCACAATGGGAAGAGTTCAAGGCGATGAAGACAACTGAAGATTTCAAAAGTACAAGTGTGGCACATAAGGCCGTCCAAGCAAAAAACACACACCCTCACAGACTTGGCACAGCTGAGTATGCGAGTAAAATCCCGAAGTGGAGGACGGAGGATGACTTGGCAGCCCAACAGGACATCGCCCCGCCATTTTCCAATATTCCGGATGAGCGCGCTCGAAATTGGATTAGAGCAAGGTCATCTACGACGACATCGGGGGACATCTCCTTTCGAAATTCTGCAGACCAGCAAGTGTCCCAGCGTTTGGTAAGATATCGATTGAAGTACGTAGCTTGTAATTACTACAGAACATCGTACGAATTGAAATGACATGTCGTGCTCTTGCCGGAAGAGCTGAGTTTTGAATCTACCCTGGGATCATTCCAAGGAACAAGGGAGAATGATATGCTCTCCGTGGCCCTGGGAAACAAGGAGCACTCGGGCCGTACGAGAGGCCTTGGGCTTTACGTTCCTTGGAAACATGGTTTCCAAGATGACTCCGAAATGTATCGGCGTAGGAAGAGAACCAAAGCTGAGCGTGAGGAGCGGCTACGAGAAGAGTTCAAGGCAACTCTTAGAGAGGAGATAATGGGTGAGCTAGCTGATGTAATTAGAGATGAGGTGCGGAAACAAACAGAAAGTCAGCAGGTCGCCGCTCCCGTGGAAGCTAGCCCGCATAACCGTCCGAGTAGTTGCGCATCCAATCCGACGGAAAGCGTGGCCAGATTTCCTGTGGACAACATCCAGGTAAAAATTATTATCTCTCGAATGCTTGCTCCATTGATAGGCCTATTGGAGTAGCTAATTTTGTATCATTATGTAGGAGCCACGGTGCGTGCTCCAAGTGAGATGTGCCTCCGTCCCTTGTACGCTACTTGGGGCTGCATATCGATGCCGTATCGGGGCCAGGGTGCACGGTCAACCTTTAGTGCCAGGCTACGCAAAAGTTAATGTGGATGGTGTGCATGCCAATTTTGAGGTCGTCCCGCTACCGAAGGCCCCCAACGACGAGATCGTGACTCTAGGGCGTGCCATTGGAACATTCATCCAAAGGCCCAAATGCGACATCTCCTCGAGGCTTCTTCACCGGTGGCGCACCGTAAGGGGCGACGAACCGGGGCTACAAGCGCTGGTGCTATCTCCACAACGGCAGCACGAACCAGAGCGACAAGCGCTGGTGCTATCTCCACAACGGCAGCACGAACCAGAGCGACAAGCACTGGTGCTATCTCCACAAGGGGCGGCGGGCGAGCTACCTGACCGGTGCTATCTCCACGGTGCTATTCTCACCAAAGCGCTTGCGCGTCGAACCATTACGGTCGTCTATCATAAAGTCGACCTACATCGAGGCAAATGACAAGGGCAAATCAAAGATGAAGGATGATGACGATACCCGCACACCGCCATTGGCTCAGAATTCATGCTAGGCGAGCCGATGATATTCCCGGACGATCACCTCTTCACCCTAGGACTTGGCTGCCAAACATTACACACTTGGTATATGCAACAGTCCAATAGGCCAGAGGCAGAACGACACTCAGGTATCACTGTCAAATTCAAGCGGGAACATTTCCAGCACGAAGTTCAGGAATGTGTCTTTGCGGTGACCTTCGACGATATATTTGATCTTTTCACGCTCAACGCTCTCGATGCCTCACTCGTTCGATGCTGGACGCTGTTCACGTCATACCGATATATGTCACAATTTGTTGCTTTTCTGTGTGTATATATAGATTCATGCTGACCGAAGCTAGATCATCGAAATTACCAATTGATTTCCTGGACCCACGCTTGGTCGCCATTGATACCATCAACGAGGATGCATCCTTCGTCGAGAACTATATTACAACAACACTGATGGTTCACCGCGATAAGGAATTTCTTCTTATGCCATACAATGAGCACTTCCATTGGATTTTAATTGTAATTATACCAAAATGGAACAAGGCTATATACCTTGATTCTTTAAGTAAGAACAAATCCAAGTACACAGCTATCGCCGAAATACTCGATAGGTAAGTACGTTGTACATTGTACTCTTTTTTCCTTCCGAATGACTAATCTAACTTTTTCGAATAACGAAGGTCGTTTGCCACATA
Source organism: Bonia amplexicaulis (assembly GCA_036346245.1). NCBI lineage: Eukaryota > Viridiplantae > Streptophyta > Magnoliopsida > Poales > Poaceae > Bonia > Bonia amplexicaulis. The sequence goes on from CM070737.1 coordinate 25,137,881, forward strand.
CATTCAACAAACACGTGGCTCGACAACAGGGGCCAAGCCCTTGAAACATTCTCGCAATTTTCGGGTATTCGCTAGCTACACATTAATTAATCCTATACAACACTTAGCTGTAATGCCTTTTGATTTAACACATTCTATTTTTTGTAGTGCCACCAGCAGCAGCCGGGCAACACGTGTGGATACTACGTGTGCCACCATATGAGACTACTCCTCGATTCCTCGAAGATCACCAATTCTAAGGTTTCTCAATCTTCCCACATTTATTTCATACTTGTCACGTTATATATGTAAGCGCGTTGATTTTCCTATCGACAGGCTATGCCCATCTCTACATCTGCATTGAAACAGCCGGACTTTGCAAAAATTTTAGGAGAGTTCGCTTGGTTTTTGTGGACTAAAGTTATCAGATCAGATGGAGAGTTCCACTGCGCACTGTAATTGTGAATTTGTTAATGGATATTTTATTTCATTTCAATTAATTCATTTGCGAAATGGATGCCTTATGTTTGTGAATGAAATGTGATGTGAATTGGATGTTTTATGTTTGTCAAATGAATTGAGATCTGAATTGTATGTATACATATACTTGTTCATCTGCTTGTTTCAGAGAGCATGGGTAGCATTTTCTGAGGCTAGTCAATAAACAGATATAGATTTAGGGGTAGAAAAGAACATCACAGACGGTTCGACAACCGTCTGTGATAACCCTGTGATAACCTTCGATTATCACTGATCCATAAATTCAGACGGCTCACAAAACCGTCTGTGATGACATTTTTGAACCGTCTGTAATAACCTTTTCTGTACTAGTGCGTTAAGATATGATCCAAAAATCTTAGAAAATAAATGTGATGAGATATATGCATGTTGCAAAACAACTAGTAGATGTAAATAAAGAGTTCAAGACATTTCAAATCAAACCTCTATTAGGAGCTGTTTGATTGCCTTCAAATCTTCACCATTTGCAAATCTGTAGGAGAATGACATTAAAAGAGTTGCTGATTTCTCAAAGTTCTATACTCCAAACACTAAAAACGTTGCTAGGAATATAAAAAATAAATATTCCAAAGCAAACAATATAAAAAACAACCTATTTTAAAATTTTGAAACTTGCATGCAGCTCAAGCTTAAACACCATGTCTTTCGACGGATTGCTGGCCCATTTGTAAATACATTCATCCTCATTTATCCACTAGTATACGTTAAAAAATAGATTAAAGTAAAAGGAAAGCATACAGTAAAATAGGTAAACGATGAAGAAATAAAATTTTAGTCACAACTCCATGTAAAGCCCATGCAAACAATTAGCCTGTGTCAAAACAGCAGCCTTTATCATGAAGGATTCCAACGCTCACCTCCTTGGAAGAATCAAAGTAGATATGTTCTCTAAAAGGGAGTTGTGCCTATTGCAAAACAAGTCAATACTTAATGAATAACAAAGACATATTGCCTCATCGACTCAAAGAACCAATTAAACATATCTGGACATCATGTTGCTGTGGCAACCTACTGCCACGTGTTTGACACGTGCCATAGTACCACTTTGAATTGTCACCTACAAGCTCTTCAAGCTTTCTCTTCATAACCCTTTGCTCCTGCATGGTGAAGATAAACCATATGCATATATATTAGACATATCATATGTACATAATATCATGCAGTTGCAGAATGATAAGAAATTTTTAATTTTGAACCCATCAGAATAAGATAAACATACAAGGTCAATAAAAATTGACCATGAAACAAGTAGTCTACACTCTACAGCACTAGACAAAAAGTGAAAAATGTATACCGATACAAGACATACATGTATCTATCTATTAAACTTATAGTTTCTGTATACCACTATGACAGCGTTTGTCCACTATAGTTTCTACATTTGTCTCTTTTGCAATATGTCCAATATGCGCATCCAGTGGCAATCCATATCTTCATGTAGGGGTGAAAATAGATCGGATAGTGCTCAAATCATGCCTATTGGTTGTATAGTATATGGTATAAATATGTACAACACATTTGGTGCTTGGAGAAGGATTTTGTTTGTATGCAAAACTCTTAGTTTTTGAGTCTTAAAGTGTGCTGTATATTGTATGTGTGTGTACAGGTTGAGTACATAGTGTGAGCACAATACGAAGGTATAACTATTGGTTATATGGTACAATATATGGTATAAAACTCTAAATACAAATTCAAAATTTGAATCATAGTTAGAGATGTGCAGTTAATTATCTACAACCATTGGTCCCACCACATATCAAATCGCCATCTAAATACACCAAAATACAGCGAACTAGCAGAACACATGCACATACCATATAAAGCATAGATATTAATGCAACTCCAATGGTATAGATTTGGGCTGCACTTGCAACCAGCTAAACATTTTAATTTCCACAAAAGGATACCAAACTACCAATATGTGAACATCTCAAATCACATTTACCACATCTAGATTCGATATTTTAAGCCCTACCATCAAAACAAAGTTTCACCTCAGTTTTAGTATTTACATTTGCTAGCACCTTACATCGATATATATGAGATGAGGTTAAATATCGAGGTAAACTACTGCCGGCAGTAGCTTAAGTACTCACAATTGTAAAAAACATATCATGAGACAATATGAGGATTTCACAATTCCTAACAGATCTAATCTTTAGCCCAATCCTAACTCTACGAATCCAATGAAAGCCGATAACTTAACCTAATCTTGATTTAGATCCACTCATCATCATGTTTTGGGGACATCGGCAAAAGATTTTGTTGTACAATAGCAAAAATCAATTGAGTATAAGAGAGGGGGATAAATCAAGTACTCATCATGAGAAAGAAACAGATTATCCCTTTCGCACAATCTAGCAAAATGAATAGTAGTATGCCGGAGACTCCCTTGACTTTTGCAAGTACAGTGCCTTTATTGGATTCATGAGTTCAAGCTTTATCTTGTCAACTTGCTTACGTGGCCACTCATCCTTTCTTCTTTTGTTTTCTATGAAAAGCCCTTTGGCCAGCTAAACTCTCTAACAAAAAAAAAAGAATTACTAACACATATGGAATCCTATGGGGTGACCTTGAGAGTTGGTTTTCTCCTAAGAGGTAGTGTTTGTATTCACACTGTAGAGGTTGCTAAGTAGGTGACACCTACTAAACATTGTCATCCATGCAGTACTATGAAGAAGAAGATCATAATCACTAAGGGGATCTTCATCTATAAGCTTTAAGGCATGTTTGACATCATCTGGACATGTGGTGAATTCTCCCATGCATTTAACAGTGAGTCGCTTAATCTTCTTGAATGTTGCAAGTGCTCTTTCTTCTATGAAAAGAACAAGCTTAACTCCACGCAATTTGACCACACCCCTTCATCAAATTTTCCTTTACTTCAGACCTTTTGTGTAACACCTTAGCCAAACAATGACCTAGAATGCTACCCAACTAGAAGTAAAATAATGATAACTAAATACGTTATACAAAATTTCGGCAGAGCCTCCTTTGTTTACCTATCGAAATCAGAGATTTCACAAGCAGTATCAATAATAATAGACAATTAATCCTTAAGTAGTAAGATCAATGCTAAGCAATAGATTAAAGATTACTAAAACATTCATGGATATAATGCCTAGAGAAAGAAAGCATCATAAACATTCTAAACTCTTATTACAATTAAAATCCAAGGGTAATAATCAAACGGTACTTAGGTAGTCCTTGCATCTAGTATGTAATTGTTTCTTCCTTTATTTCTAATATGGGTGTAACGTGCAAGTGCAACAAGTTTATTCCTTCCCTTTCCCCATGCATGCTGACCTCATAAGGGTACTTCAAAAAAACAACAAGAGTGAGTCCAACGACCCAACAAATATAATAGATAGTAACAAGAACATTCATGAACATCACTTCACACTTTCATCCAACAACCATATAAATAAGCCGCGCTATACAAGGTGATCAAAAATCTCTTTATCTTTTTCTCGTTTTGCATTTTACCGTAATGCAAAGTGTGCATCCGTCGATGCACACCCATGCAAGTACCATTTGGTACATGGACCAATTGCCAATACTCCACAAGTATGGAGACCTTTAGCCCATCATCAACATGACGAGGACCTCGGCGCTTGGTCATCTCATGACCAAGTCTTTAATAAATCAACATGATGCATATGCGTGAATGTCTCAATTAAATAAAACTTGCATCCACAATATCTATGCACCAGAATTACTCATGAACACTATCATTTGCAATCAAGCATAAACATCACCAATTCAGATCTACCATAACCATGAACACATATACTCATAATATTGATCAAACATCGGTATTCCACACTATCAATTTAAACCATCATTATACTTGCCTTAACCGCGAGAAAACGAGGGACGTGCAGAAGGTGCTGCCCCTGGGATCCGTCCTCCACCTGAATAATAATTATAATATTTGCTAAGATAACAGTAGCGGACCTTATACTAAATAAAAACACTCACAAACTAACAAAAACGTTTAACGTGGTTCCAAAACCCCAAATCCTACAGTCATCCTGCCCCCTCTGTGGACAATCAAATTCAAAACTTCATATCTATTGGTACAGGAGTCCGAATAGGGTGTTCTTAGACTTTCTGGAAAGCTAATTAAATTATCTAACTAAACCTAGTTGGTGAGTCTCCCTGAATCGGCCATCTTCTACCCGCACCATCCAATTTTCTAAAACATCAATTTCACGTTGGGTTATCTGGACAGAGCACTAAAATTTCCATAACTTTCAGTCTGAATGTCTTAATCATGATTTCTTGACCTTCCTGGAAAGCTAAGACAAGTATCTACAACTTTCATGATACGAATATCCTCTAATTCTCCTGTTCTCTAATCGCTCAAACCAATCTACCAAAACCTGACAGAAATCCCCCGATCTGCAGAACAGTCCTACTAGAAAAATCATAACTTCTGCTACAAAGGTCCGAATGACACGTTCTAGTACTTCATGGAAATATAACGATGTCCTCTACAACTCTCTAGCAGAAGTCCAGATCTGAATCCCCACGTAAATATTCCAAAACAGCCATCCAACGAAATCTGTCCTAGCAGTCCTGATTACCAACATTGCTACCACAACTAAAATATACATCTAATTGGGGAAAAACAGGGGTTACCCTTGACGAAACGCTGAAGAACATGATGAACACCTCACGAACTCCTCTTTTCCTTTCCCCTTTTTCCCTTACTCTTCCTTCCGGATCCAATCACCTCGCCGCAAATGGAGATCTTTTTCACCAGAGGACTTCAATGGAGGAGAGGGGAGGGAGAGGAACTGCTGGAGGCGGCGCAAGGGCAGGGAGGGGACGGTGCAATGGGCAGAGGCGGCGCAAGGCAGGGAGGTGGGCGGCGCAATGGAGGGAGGGGCGGTTAGGGTTGAGGGGGTGGGTGCCTCCCCCCTCTTTGGCCGGTTTCCCTCCTGGGCCTTGGCCCAGGCCCAGGTTGCCAGGAAAATTCAGAAAACCCACATCTAAAACCATTATTTAATTCTTTTCTATAAGGTCCCTTCCTCCAATTAATCAATTATTTGTCAAATCACTTCCGGGATATTACATTTTGTGCACCTCTTGTGCTTATGAGTAGGGATGGCAATAGGGCCTGTTCCCTGGCAACCCATGGGAAATTCTCCTATTAGGGGATAGGTATGGGAAAATTTTGTCCCCATGACCTTATATGGGGATGGGGACGAGAATGCTTCCCTATCCCCACTCCCCCTATTCCCCAATAAACACTCATATACATGCATGTTAATACATCTGCATGTCTAAAATATTGGTATTTTGTCTCTAGCCTAATATAGTTTTGTGTAATCTATAGTATATAACTTATTAAATATTATTCTACTATCTCATATACTAATAAATTTATATATTTCTATATAACCATATGATAAATTATTGAAATTACCTTAATTTCATTTGAATTGAAGTTTTTATTGGGACCCTGTTCTTCGCCAAATCCCCGATCGAGATGGGGGCAGGAGAAAATCCCTAGTTGTGAGCAATTCTAGCAACCCTAATCAGGAAGCGAGCAAACACTTCCAAATGGTATGTTATGTGTTCTGTTAAAATAAGGCAACACAAGCTTCGAGAAATCTCCAAATATTGTAAGAACAAAAGATATGTTTTAGGGAGTGCTTTAGAATAACTAGTTCAATAAATCATGTAGCTTCTAAGAGTATGGATATTTCATTAGAAGAGTGTAGAATTTCTAGATATTTTAGAACAATGGCTGTGATCTTCACACATGTCATAGATCCAAGGCCATTGAGTAATGTAAATAGAGGAAGCAGATCCTCTACATTCACTCCTTAAAGGCACAGAGCTATAATGTTTTGCCTTTAGGTGCATGTGAGCCATGTGATCAGAATTGGATGTCCTAGATGGGTTGCTACAGTAAAGAAGGCACAATAAAATATCAGCAGTGATAAACAATGATTTTGCTATAGTGCATGAACAACGTTTTTCTACATTGAAATGTGCCTTCGTTGTGCGATTATGTGCCTTTGTTTGCACTATTCACCTTTGCCTTTATTGAGCAGGCAGAGGATGTGAATCTATAAATAGAAGACCTTGCCTAGATAGTATGAGAAGAAAGGCTTTGAGAGTAAGAGAGGAAAGAGTGCTAGGATAACCAAGAATATGTATCAACTCTTGTAGTAGTGTTCATTTTTTTAATAAAGTAGTATTTTATAATTGTAAGTCTCTCGGTTAGGTTGTACTATTTCTAAGTACTTAGTGTGTTACTAAGTTGTGATTTGGAAGAAGTGGCTTGCCCCCAAAATTGGTCTTGGCTTTCTTGAGTGAGTGGTGAACCCGAAAGTTAAACGGTCAGCACTGCTGCTTAAGAGACTAATGGTCGGCTATCAGCACTGATGTTTGCACTAATTAATAGTACATTAATTAATTAAAAATTAAAGTGATAACCAATTTTACTAAATATTTTGTGGTTGTTGTAGCATTAGTTGTAGGTCCTCATCAGACTAGTATTAAGGTAACCTTAGTCTCAATATATTCATATCAAAATGGAGGACTATTAGTAGTGGCAAAGACATGATGAAAATGGAGGGTGAGCTCGAAGGACTAAGCTAAATTGACACAAACATAGTTTTTTACACTTTGGTTGAGTTGTGCTCTTATCGATTGGGGGTACTACTTAAATTATCGTAAATCTACGAGCAAAAACAATTATACAAGTATTGAAGTATCAAGTATACAACTAAATTACCAAGAGTATAAGACTGCTATATACTAAATAGTAAAAGGGAAAGAATGGAGGAAAATAAGAATTCAAGATTAAAGAATATATAACAGTATATGGTATACGAGCGCATGGTCCGCATCAGGCCACCAGGTAGTCACACACCAGCCGCACGGGCACACGAGCACACCACGAAACCAGTCCAATGAAGCACCCTAGCAGTAGGCCTATAGTAGGCGCGCCGCCCCTCTTCGGCCTTGGTTCTCATCATTTCTCCATTATAACAAATCTATCAATAAATTATAAAATCCATCATTACATAAAATACAACTAAATAGGTTAGATTTTACTTTCTAATTGTTTATGCAATTATGCAACACAATTATACAATTATACAACATTAACACGAATTTCATAAAACAAATTCTCAAAATGCATGCTCTGATCAAAAGTTAGAGAAGAAAATGCTATACAAAGGTAAAGTTGTTACTTTCTGAAAAACTTTTCACCCAAATGAATCTATCATCTAATTTTTAGCACCTAGAGTTATGCAAGGGCACTTATCCATTTTACAGCCTCTCTACGGTTTGTTCTAAATAACTACATATCAGGTATAGAATGTATACAAAGTGGACAGTTGTCCCTTTTTCGAACTACATCAGTTGCTTTGAAGATGTTTTCACGCTCAGCAAAATATTGGGGAGGCAGTCCCAGAGAGGCAGGCAAGCTTCAGACAAACCAGACAACCTCTGCCTAAAATAGCCCTCATTACCATGCACTAGATGTTGTGGTACTCAAAAGCCTCCCTGATGATCTGAAGGCATTTGAGATAGAGGCTTCCAGCATCTCTGTCTACGGGCTCCTCTTGCCTCAACATGGGGATCATGATCTTGTCATTCATGCCAACCTCCCACGTTAGAACATGGTTAAGCAGATTGAAATTAAACCATAAGAGCATAAATTCAGAAGTAATACAAGAAACATCACCTACACATGTTCTACAACATGCTTAGGGAGACCATAGCTACATGGCATTAGCAACCATCCGTGCTTCCTGGAGATCAAGATGAGCTGAGCATGCTCTGGATTATCAGCATGATGCATCTCAACGTCATGCGCAGGATGTCGAGCAGAATGAGTTGTGGCACGCAGTGCAGAATCTGTCGGCAAGATGGGCATCACACCACCAAAGTCTATGGCCATGAGAGTCTGAATCGTGATGCACCCACGGCCATTTGGGACACCCTCCACCACAAAACCTAGTAAGAAGAATCTTCAAGATTTCAACAAGCAAGAAAAAAGAACAGAAGCAAGTGCCAAGTCCCAATACCATAAGAACCCTCAGGTGCAAGAACTCCAAGAACTCGATGGTGTGTAGAGTTGTCCATGTTGCGTCCCCGGGTCATGCGAACTCCAGCCTCCAGCCGTAGCTATAAATGGCAATACTCAATCTCACTCTTTTTAGTAATTGATGACAATACTCAATAAGTAATGAAATAAAAATTATTTTTTTGAGTATACACCACACAACAATTGTATACTCTATGATAAGCTTTGGAAGCATTAAATTCATTCTATTTAGCACAAGATGAATTTTGAAGTTAATGCTAAAAAAATCCATAATATATAGAGAAAGTTCCCCCTAAATATGTGCATAAGAATTTGAAGGAAGTTTATGCACATGTATGTGGATTTTGCAATTTTTGGTAGAGTTTCCTCTATATTTTAGTTCTGAGGAAGCATATCAACACTATCAATATAATCAATAATAACCATAATAATATAAATATACATGCATCTACACAAGAAAGATCCAAAGGAACATATTTTGAACAAAGATGGCAAAGTACACCATATGTGCAAATAGAAGCATAAACGTTCATAGGTTGTCTAAAATGTATTCAACTCTATAACGGGTTTAATAAGCTTACAATAACAATGTTACAAGAATTCATAAGCTTATCCTTACAAAAGGTCTATTGACCTACAATAACACCATAATAGTAGTTTTAGCTTCTAATTCCAATTCCACTCTCCTTGCTTTAGGCTTGATCCTCTAGCTTTTAATCTCCTTTTATTTATACTCTCCTTCTCCCCCTTTGGCATCAAGAACGAAAAAAAGATTTAGCCATCAAGATATCACTAAGAGTTCCCATCAAAAGATATCACTAAGAGGGACGAGGAGGGCCAAACCACTTGGAGGAATACTCATGTGGAGGAGGAGGAGGAGGAGGAAGAGGAAGAGCACTGGAGGAGGTGCCACCATGTGTATCATGGTGATGACAATACACTGGAGGTGGATCATCTCTCTCAACACGGCTCAGCCTATTTTGGCAATCAAGTACTTCACGCTCAACTACTTCAAGCATTAAATTCCACAAGCTTGAGCGACAATTGCCTCATGATGATTTCTTTCCATGTTCTTTATGCAATAATCAACTCTAACAAGCACGGTGGAGAGATTCCTATGGCTTTGGTAGACTTCATTCATAAAGACATCATCAAAGAATTGGCCATGTTGCTACTATCCTTGTTGCCCTACATGCTCTTGTTGCTGCCTCACAAGCTCAAGATGCTTGACATGCTGTTATGGAGGCACTTGAGGAGGATGAGTATCTCTAGGGCGATACTCCGTTATGCTCCATGTTACAATGTACATCAAACACAACCTTATCAATGATGAGTTTCAAAATATATGGAGCATAATAGATACTCTTTCCCATATCTCCTTCTGACATAGCCTATTAATGATGCTCGGAAGAAGGAGAAGTCCTGACATTCTTACACGCACAAATATTTGGTTGGGATCATAAAATTCACCCACATGAATGAGAGGTGCATGATTTTTGAAATGTACCCTAATCCCTCGAGAAGCACAAATGTCCAAGGAATGTTGAATCTCTTCCTTGGTTGCTTGAACACGCATTGTCCCGGTCATCCAAGAAAGAAAGTCATAATCCGGGGACACATACACGGTGGCATAGAATTGTTTGAGAGATTTGGTATGATAATCATACTTCACTATCACAAACTCTTCCAAATGTACACATCGAGGGAGAGAGTATAAGCCACTGAAGAGAGGGTTTTTGTTCAAGAAACCCTACATGACAGATCTGTTATTCACAAACTTCTTCGTCACATGCACTGATGATAGATGTCTTACTGAAATAAGGTGTGAAATAGATGTTATGTTGCACTGTGAGGAAGTTGCAATTGATCAGCATGCCTCAAGGTAGCATAATCTTCACAGCTCATCTTAGAAATATCAATAGGTGCAGCAGCTAGTATTTCCTTAGAACCCGCATTTTCCTCATCATCATTTGCATTTTCTTCTTCAACTTCCATTTCAATTTCTTACACAGCCTCTTTGACTTTACGACATCTCAAATTATGCCCAACAACCTCAGTCTCATGATTGTTGTGTTCTGGAGAGAGTTGTTGAGATTGAGTTGATTTTTAGTGAGAGGATAAACTTCCTGGGTAGGATGATAACCCAAAAAGGATCTAAAGGAGGTAATTGCATTTTTGCGACAGGATTCCTTGGTCCTTGGCATTTTTACTATCAAAAAGTGGACACAAAGATCAATTAAGAGATCACAAAGTAGCCAAAAGTCAATGCCATCAGAAAGTATCAAGGTCACTAATTTTTGGAAAAAAAATCTTACAAATCAATACATTAGAATCAATTAATATCATTGAATACTGTCCATTCTACTTGCTAAACAAAGTTTTTCCATCAATTTGAAGGAATCACATTGCATTCACTTCAAACCCTAGAAGTTGGAAAACATGAAATAGATTGAGAGACCATGTGAGGGTCATCCCATTGTGAGTGATGAGTAATTGACATCTATTTTTCAAAAGTCGAGTTTGAGTAGGTTTGTTCGGACCCTGACGTTGCGTGGTGCAACGGGCTCGGTCGGACTTTGGTCAAACTTAGTCGTATGGGTTAGGATGTATATTCTGATAATGCGACGGATTTGGACTTGATTATGCTATTTGTGCGTTCATGTATCGAACGGTGCTATTTGATGTGCTTTCTTGTCTGTGTGACTGCAGGACATCGAGGCGGAGTCGTGGTGAGACACGGTGGATCGGACTAGGCGCAGGTGGCGCTGAGGTCAGAACGGTCAGGATGTGTCGAAGACGACGTGGACTCGACGTGGTTGCGAGGCGTGTGAGACAAGGAGCGCGGAAGCTTCCCGGAAGGTGCAGGAGGGGCGAATCGGTAATTTCGCAAGGCTGCACAAGCGGGAGATGGTTCCGTTAGGGTTTAGCCGGCGTAACGGGTTGGAAACCCGTTAGCCAAGGGCTATAAATAGAGGTGAAGGGCTGCATACCCTTTTGAGGATCACAAGTGTTTTTAGTGCTCATTCATCACTTGGTGTGTGTTCCTCCCAAGAAGCATGTGAGGCTCTTGGTGTTTTGAGGATTGAGAGGGAGAGGATGGATTGAAAACCTTGTAATCTTTCTTGTTCTAATGTCCATGCGTATCGGGACTCCTTGTAATTTTTGTGGGAATAAAATCTGAAGTTTTTCTATTCTTCCCTTCTTTTTATTGCTATGAGAGGTGTAGGCAAAATGCTGGTTTTTATTTTGTTTGTTTGGGTGTATGTGCTACAGATTCGTTAAATCCATCACCTTCTTTTGTATGCTTGAGTTCTGTTTTGATTGTCTGGTGATAATCTTGTTTCTGAGTTGATTTCTTGATCTCAGTACTTGCTCTGCTCTCTATGGAAATCTGGCTAAAACTATCTTAGTTTCAGTCCAAGTCTGTACTAAAGACTTCAATCTACCTTTCGGTCAGAACATCTACTTCTCTGTTTTTATTTCACTTGCTGTTCAGCTGAGGTGGTCTTCCTGTTCTTCTTGTTGATCTCTGTGTCAGCAATTGCAATCCTTAGCCGCAGTTTTAGTTATTTTCAGCAGTACCATATTTCGGTTTCAAAGCTTCAGTGAATTGCTGGTTCTTGCTCTTTTTCCCTGCCAAGCAGTTCTTTTAATCTGGTTCTCTACTTCATGAGGATGGTTGGCTATTTAGTTTGATTTTTGATTCTCTGCCCTAAGAAGAACAGCAGCTGTTTGATCTTCTTTCTGTTTTCCCTTTTCCTTTTTGGTACTTCCTGTTTCTGCATTTTCTTTAATCTGCATCCTTCAGTCTGTGTATCTCTTTTAGTTTGTCTCCCTTTTTGACTGCTAGTTTGTCTCCCTTTTTGACTGCTAGTTTGTCTCCCTTTTTGACTGATGTCTTTGTTTTGGAAGTGTTTGATCCTTTCAGCTTTTGGTTAAGTTAGTCTGTATCTTACTGCCTCTTTTATTTTTTCAGTCTCTCTTTTGCCTGAGTCTGCTTTCGGCAAAATCTGTTTCTTCAGTAACATGGTTGACGATTACTACTGTTCTGTGCAGAGGCTTTAGCTTCCTATTTTTCTGATTGGCTTAGCTCTCTCTCTCTCTCTCTCGGCAAGCATGCAGTAGTTGCCTCCTTAGTGCCTTTTCTTTTTACTCTTTTTCTGTTTTTCCTCCATTTTGCATGCAGATCAAAAGGCATTATTTTCAGCTGAAATTTTTACTGATTACTCTCTGATTTATGCTGAATTTTTTACTACTGCATGCGTTCCAGTTTTCAGCAGAATTAATTTTCCGAATTCTCGGGGGCGTTTTTAAAGAGAATGACATTCACCCCCCTCTGTCGTCATTTCGGTCCTTCATAGATACAATACAAGTAGGGGAACAGATGATTATCAGTTAAGGATGAGAGGGAATGATGCTTGGAAGATGAAACTTGAAGTACTTTGGCCATATTTGGATGGAAACCCCACCTAGGTTTTCATGGCATTTTGAGAGAATGAGACCTTAAGAGCATAATGCCTTTGGTGAAAAAAGAGGAGGGAGGAGGATGACCGGGAGGAGCACTTAGTGGCCGAAGATGTGCCAGAGATGGGAGAGGTGACCTAAGGAGCTTGAGAGGGGAAGGCCTTTAGGAGATGTCGGTCTGACCGAAGAGATGAGAAGGGAGGTGTTCGGGATAAAGGAGGGAAGTGTTCGGGATAGAGGAAAAAAGAGAAGGCGGTCTGAGGTGATACCGTTTTGTTGGAAATGAAACATAATTAGACCACTAGGACAATCTGGTTAGACCGTTGAAGAGAACCGGCCTGACCGAAAAACCTGCTCAGGCCGATGCTAGGAAATGCATGCTGAGCAGAAGAACAGATCTTGTACGTGCTCCAAAATTTCACGCAATCAACCTTAAACAGCTACTTGCAGCATTTCCAACCAAGATAACCTTCACACCACATTTGAAATTAGGTTTTTACCAAGATAAGCCTTTGATTTGAGAGAAAGCTCACAAAAGGAAATTGAGAAATTTTGAGAGATTGAAGAGGAACACATCCAAGAGAGTGCTCCAAATTTCATGAAAATATCCAATAAGGTTGCAATCAATTAGAGAGATAATTTCATGAAGAGGCCAAGCTCAAGATCTCGATTAAAGGGTTATGTGAATTTCACACAAGTTGAGGTCAAAGGTAGCATTTCGACAAACACTTTTATGCATTTGAAAATATGTGGAAACGAGCTCCAAAGGATTTTGACATAAATTATGGAGCTAGTCCTAAAAAATGCACGTAATTTTTATTTTGGGAGCCTCAACATAATCTCAACCCCTTGTAGGAGAAGTGAAACTCAAGGTTTTAATGAAACTGAAAATTCTGGTTTTCAGGTTTAGTATTCCATTTGGGCTTCTAAAGAGGGATGAACAGATGATCAAATAATCTTCAAAATTTTTAATACAATTTGGAATAGAAGATCAACTATATAGGATCAAATATTATTATTATGCCTACCTCAAAATATCAACCCATTTGGATATACAAAAATCATAAATTAGCACAAAATCATACCAAGTCTAAATTTTCAACCTGTTGACCAAAGAGCGAAAAAGACACAACTTTTTCAAATCAAGTTGAAAAGCTTTAAATTTTTCAAAAACCCATCTTTAGACTCCTAGGAAACTTTCCAAGAAAATTTTTTGAGAAAAGAGTCTCCAATTAAAAGATATGCCAAAATACGTTTTGTTTTTAGGCTTTTTGCTTAAAGAGAGAATAAATGCCAAAATCTTTCAAATGAAGTCCAAAGGCTTTGAATTTTCTAAATTTTAACTTTGGAATATTTAGAGAATTTCTCAAAAAGAATTTTTTGGAATTTTTTTTTGAAAATATATGGCAAAAAGCGCTTTGTATGCAAGAAGATAGATTGATTTTTCAACATTGGTCAAAATACAATTCAATTTGAAGTTCATGGAGTTTTCCACTTTTTTGGCTTTATTTGAGTTAGAAATACAATTTCAAGCCAAGATACCGTAAGAAATATGGCTCAAAAAGTCAAACTCACTATATGCAACGGAGGTCATTTGGGGCAATATTAGTTTTTCGGCGAACTTCAAATGAATATAACTTTTCAGTGGTTGGTCTTTTTAAAAAACTTTGAACTAGGGAAATATTTGAAATAACCAACATTAGCCGTTTGGTATTGAGAACTTTCAAAAACTCAATAGATTTTGATTTATGAAAATATGCCATTTAATTCAAAAACAAGATCACACAAGATCCTTTTGAGGCCAAAAAGATATTTCGTTTGTAAATTAGGTATTTTTATTCCAAAAGCATTGAAAACATGTGAAATACATATTTGAGTACTTTTGTCTATCTTTTCACAAATTTGGGCCTTTTAAACAAGATTTTTGCCTCTTGACCACATAGGCTCTTTTGAAAAAGCTAAACTTGCATTTCATTTGTAGTTTCACTCCAAGAATACCAAATGAAGTAAATAAGAAACTCTTCAATTCAAAAATGGTATATATGAATTTGAAATAACACTTTGAACCAAGATATAACACAAGATACGGTCCAAGAGGCAAAACTCACAAAGTGCTAGAATATGACCAATATAGGTCAAAGTTCGTTTTTTGGTGAGTTTCAAAATCAAACAACTTTTGATATGTTTTTTTAAATATTTTGAATATGAGCAATGTTAATAATGACCAACTCTAGGTTTTTTATTTTGGAGCCACTTCCAAAAACCTTTTATAATTAATTTAATACAAAATATAAATTTAAAACCAAAACAAAGATGCTAGTAACTAGCTTTTGGGCCAAAAACTCATTTTCTTTTGAAGTTAGTTTTTATGAAACCAAAACCTTTTCGATAACTTTTCAAAGCTTTTATATACATTTTGCACCTAGTTTTTCACAATGTTACTAATAGTTACAAAAAAATTACTTCAGGCTAAATTTGCTCTATTTTGAAAAATAATACTAGCATGTAATTAGTTAGGCACACCTAGGGATGTGATATACATTGTTATGATTTAGCACTCATCTTTAATGTGCCATGCCCAGCTTGCTAAGATAGAAAATAAGGGTTTTTTTAACGAAAGCAAAACACCCTTTTGAATAAGATTTTCATGCAATGCAACCTACGCATAGCAAGGGCTAGATACTTTAATTTAGATACTTGTTACGGAGATAGCATTAGTTCAAGATGTGAGATGATGATCCTCATGCTTGGTTCCATTTTGGCACATGGTGGAGTCCACCTCTTCATAAGGGAGCTAAGCTTCCAATGCATCTCTAAGCACCTATTAGGCAATCAAGCACATTTCGGTACCTAAACTTGGTTGGGTTATTAAATGTTAGTCACAATGGATTTGAGAACCCAAATGGCCCGAGTAGTAGATTTTGGTGAAGTAACATATCTAGCAAAGACATTGCCATTTTTATTCTTCCTAAACAAATAATATTTATTATAAAGAGAGGGCTTAGGTGTGATACCTATGGGACAATCCTTACCAAAATGTCCTTTTTCCTGGTAATTGTAGCAAATTTGATACTTTGTTCCAACCATTGTCTTCTTGTCTTGTTTGTTGTCGGTTTGCCTCTTTATTGCTGAAACTTGCTTGTCATCTATCTTCTTAGGACACACGAAGGCATAGTGTCCCTTCTTGTAACAATTATAGCTAGTTGAGTATTTGCTTCCCTTTCTTGTTTTGTTATCTTGTCTATTGTTGATTGCCTTATTTGTTGTGATTTTGTCTTGTCATCAATCCTGTTAGGGCACTTCGAGGTAAAGTGATCCTTCTTGTTGCAACCACAGCACTTGATATTTTTCGAGTGTCTTGCATTGTGCCTTGTTTTTGCTTTTCTCTTTCTTCTCGAAGATAAAGCCAATACCTCTTTTGTCATTTGATTTTCCTTGATTACTTAAAAGTTTGTCAAGAGTGACTTTTCCTTTGTAGCTTCTTTCCAAATCATTTTCTAATTTAGTGATTTGAGCCTTGAGCTTTTCATTTTCCTCTACAAGGTTAGTATCGCAAGACAGAGGAAATAAAAGCATCTATTTTGGAGCAACAAGACATGTTATCGTAGATGAAATACAAGGGCTAAGAGTTATGCATGACATATTATCTAGTAAATCGTACATAATGCCTATATCCACCATGGGCTTTGTGAGATCCTTAAGAAAGAAAGTCTCATGAGCTTCTTTTAGCTCATCAAAAGAATCTTTCAGAGAAAGAAATTTTTCTTCAAGACTTTAAATTTTGACTTCTTCTTACCAAGGTACCCATTTAAATCCTCTAGCATATCTATCAACTCATCATAGGTAAGTTCATCATCATTATTTACCTTTCCATTATCTTTAGCCACAAAGTAATGAATTGATGTAAATGGACTTGTGAATTCATTATTGGAGGGGTTAGAGATTGAACATTCTTCTTTTGACATCCATTCTTGTATACAATCATGATTTGCTAAGGTGGACTTTTTATAATCATCTTGGAATTTTGTTCATATCTCATGAGCGCTCTTGAGATTGCATACGACATCGAACACCTCTACACTCAAAGTACTAAATAAAGCATTAATTACTTGAGCGTCGAGATGTAAGCATTTCCCTTCCTTATTTATTAGAGCAAGATGATCTAGTGAAGGAGAAAATCCAACATCTATAATTCACCATATTTTAGGGCACATGGTATTAAAGTAACATGACATACAGATTTTATAAAAAGCATAATTTATGCCATCAAATAAAGGTCTCACCGAGGTACACTATATCGCTACTCACCATCCTTTGCTCTCTAGCGATTAATCCTAATAAAATGAGAGACTAAACCCTGATACCACTTGTAAAAACGAGGAGGTCAACTAGAGAGGGTTAATAGGCGGTTTCAAAATTTCTTTTTGTTAAAACCGTGTTTTAATGCGGAAATGTAAATCAAATAGGTTTTTTCACAATGAAGGCCTAAAACAACTAAGTTTACCTAAGTATAACAATAATTTAATACTAGGTAAAGATTTGCTATCCTAGGTTGACAAGTAAATAATTCAATTTCTGTGAATGTAGATTGCAAGAAGTAAATTAAGCTCAAGAAAGCAAACAACAAATTGACGTACAATGTTTTACCATGGTGTTCGAAAACTTGCCAATTTGTCCTAATCTATGTTGAGGTAAGTTCAAACGAATTAAGCTAACCACCTCAAATCTACTAGGATTGCACTTCCTCCACTTTGGAGATGGTGAGCACCACACCACTCAAAATATGCTGGGCCTTCTCATAAACTTCTTAAGAAGATTGCCGGACCACCACGCCTCTAAAGCTGTCTAGGAGTCAGCAACCTCTAAGAGTAATAAGTCAGGGATGCTCAACTAATGTCTAGAAACTACTGTCAACTAATGGCCGAAACTACTGTGGCTTTCGCAATGGCTAGAAAACTAGCCACTACGGGAGCCACTAATCAGACTGCCCTCACGGGGATCGGTCTGATCGCTAGGTCCAATCAGGTCACAAAAATATTGGTCAAACTAGTAGCTGAAGACTTCAAGAAAAAACGCCTCTGGAAAAAAGCTACTAACGTTAAAAACCTAGTTCGACTGAAGTGGCTGGTGAGACCGCCATTTGTGCCTCGATCAGACCGGTGTTGCTGGTCAGACCACCACCTCAAGGTAGGTCTAACCACTAGCACTGGCTTGACAGCCCTTTGCACGCTGATTAGACCTCCAGGCCGATCTGACCAATTAAATGGTCGGTCATACTAGTTTTCCAAGGCCAGCACATATCAAAGACAAACAATGAATATACCTCGAGCACTTAGAAAAACAAATTTGCAACTTGTAGTAACAAGCATTCAAGATCATGACACGACTTACAACAAGTCACGGAACACACCTGCATACTTTTATAGTCACACCACAAGAATTGGCAACATGGACTTGAACTGTTTGCAAAACACATTTGCAAACTCAAGTCACATGTTGCAAAGGTTTTTCCATGAATTTCAATCATTTGCAAAACACATTCACAAATGTTAGCATCATACCTTAAGGAGGAAGAAACATATACCTCAATAATTTGCAAAACACATTCATTAATTTTAATTCACGTGTCACAAAGGACTTACGCATGAGCTAAAACTATTTTCAAAACACATTCAAAAATATTAGCATCATGCCACAGAGAGCTAGAGCAAGTAAATGAGCTATCAGCACATGATACGTTCAAGCTACTAGTCATGACCCCTCTTAATAGTACGGCAATCTATACTAGCAATCCGGTCTTCCAACTAAACACCAAGACCGATAAAAAAACTAGGAACACTTAAAGCTTGATGACACACATCTCAACTTCAAGTCCGAGTCCTTAACTTTACTCATCAACACATGATGACCTTTGCTTGACTTAAAGATGATCAATAACATAAAGCCTTCTCAAGTCATCCATCACTGTGGGACATATCCTATTCATCCATCTCAATGAAAATATTAGTCTCACAATTTGATTGTTATTCATTACCAAAACACGACATTAACTTCTAATGTGGGTCTAGATTCTTCAATCTCCACTTTTGAAGAGAACATGTACTCTATGTATACAATCATATTTGTTGTGCTTGTTGTTCCAATTACAAGAATTTCTACGCATCCCTTAAATTATTAGGTGAGGTCGTTTCAAACAGGTTTTACTTTGTTTGATAAAGAACTTATGATATTACATAATGAGAGTTTGTTTCGTTTATTATCATGTACCAAGATTTATTATTAAGATCATACAACAAGTGAGGCTACACATATGTTAAAACCGAGGACGGATGATGTGACCATGTCACAAACACATATGACCATAGCGCCTAATATCAAGATTGAACTAAAGGTGAATTTGTTTCTTCAACTTCAACACATTTTAAATGAGAATATGATGCTACCTAATGATGAAAATATATATTTTTACAGCCCCACGTCACTTTTGCACCAATTCAAGCAAGAGTTCAACTTGGACACGTTTTGGAATCCAATTCGGCCTCCAGATCAATTCGGATTCAGCTTGATGGCCCAACTTCAAAAGTGCATAACTTTCACATACGGAGTCTGTTTGAGGTCCACGAGTACTTGTTGGAAAGCATTTCTCGTCCTCTTTCCAATGGATCAAGCCTCATCTCCAAATTCCTTCTATGCGCACTGTAATCATTAAAAGAAGGTGCTACACCACCTGTTTGGGTCAAATTGGGCCTTGTAATGCTTGGGCCCAAAGGGGATGTGCCCCCTCCTAGGCCCGTACTGTTCACGGGTACTGTTCACATGAATAGTATCATAAATAGTACCACCCCTTGTTTCTTAGTATTGTGTGGCCCTCCCTCCCCTATTTAAGGAGGTCGCACCCTTCTAGTTTTCTGGGATTTCGTTGAGTTTTGGTTTAGCCCTTGTGCAAACTTACATTCTTGATTGTTTGGACGACCACTGTCAAGACGACCTTGAATCCCACCTTTTGAACTCAATATAAATATTTGCAATTTCAGATTGCTTGTTATCTTTTTCTTGCTTGGTCTTCGATTGCATGCAGGATTAGACCTTCGTGGTCAGGTCAACCGCGTTCTTGGCACGGTTGATAACAACTTGGGGTTGGTTCAGCGATTGCTTATGCGCAAGCGACGCCATACGGTTGTAGTCGGATCGCAAGAGTCACCTCCACCAAAATCGAAGTTATCATCCTATCGGAAGATCGGGACCACATCGCCCCCATCAGGAAACATAAGTTGTAGAAAAACAACTTTGTCCCAAAACAAAAGTTTCAGTCGGTTTTCAGAACTTTGTCCCAAAACAAAAGTTGTAGAAAAAGCTGTCAGGAAACAGAGAAAAAAAGAATAATTGAAAAAAAGGCAACTGGCAAAAAGTTACGGTCAAAATACCGACGTATTATCCAGAGGACAGAAATCTTCAGTATTTGGGTCAATACTTGTGTTCTTCAATTCCAAATTGCATTCTATTGAATTATCTTGTGTCTATCACTCCTATACTTTGTTATACACTTATTTAGGATTCATCCATCCTTGTTTGATCAGCAACATAGGCTAAGTGCTAGATACGAACTATAATTCAATTATTGTTTTCCTTTGCAACAAAATACATAGCCTATCCAAGCTCCACTTCTCAACTAACCAAACAGGTCTCGCTGTACCGGCAATCGCTATACCAATCACCTAAGTCAGATTTATCACGAACCAGCCACCAGTTGCACCACCTGTTTGCTTTGGTAAGAACTTGTAAAAATTTGGTAAGAGCTTGAGAGATGCATTAGTTGATTTGAGCCTCCATATGCTAGTAGTTGATAGGAACATATACTTGTGATTTGTTTCCTTGTTTTCTACTAACCATGACAGATTCACGTGATGATTATGAGATAGATCTACATCTTCGAGCCATTGACCGGGAACTCAAAAAAATTCGTGAGGAAGATGCACGCTTGAGACAAGCTTCTTCACTACGGGAGGTATATGATCATGATAGTACGTCCGGTAAAACTAAAATCACTTTGCCATCCTTTGCTGGTGAATTTGATCCTGATGCCTATATTGACTGGGAGATAGCACTAGATAAACAATTTGAATATTATGATTGGTCTGATAGGCAAAAGATTAGAGCTGCCACTAGTGTTTTTATTGATGATGCAACACTTTGGTGGAAGTACTTAAGTAAACCTGGAAGAGTGCCTCAAACGTGGCATGCGTTAAAGAAACTTTTAAGAGATCACTTTGTTCCTAAATATCATGCTGATTATTTGCTAGCTAAATTGCAGCGTTTAAAACAACGAAGTAGAACTGTAAGGGAATATTATCATGAATTAAAAACTCGCTTATTGCGTTGTGGCTTAGAGGAACATGTTGAAGTTACAGATATTAGATTCTTATGTGGTCTTAATAAAGAAATTCAGGACCTTCTCATTCACGAAGAATATAATTCTCTCCCTCATTTGTTTATACTTGCTTGTATGGTTGAAAGTCAGATTGAGGAGAAATTGAGAGTGCTTGATGATAAGAAATATGAGAACAAACCCGCGTTTGTGCCTTTTTCTATGACTAACAACTTGCAGGTAGTTGAGAACCATGTCGAAGAGGATCATGAGCTGATTGAACCATTGACTCCGTTGGTTGAGAACGAAGATGAGGAAATAGATGCACCTACGTCATCTGAGGAGAGCCAAAAAGGTAAAGATCATGGTGCTATCATCACTCATGGTGAGTATGCTTGTGACGAACTAAAATTATGCAATGTTCATGCTATTTTAGAGCAAAACTTAGTGGAAAACAATTCTGACACGCCCATATTTCAAGTAGAAAATTCACAGTGCATTGATTTGAGTGTTGAGAGCTAGTTGAGTGCACCTTGTCAAAAAATTATTGAATTGCCTGCTGTTTTGAGTGATTCATGTGATGAATTAATTGCATACAATGATCATGTGGCTTTGGTTAGAGATAGGGGTGCAAACGGATCGGATTCGGACGGATATTGTTGTTACCATATCTTAACCCATATTTTTTCTTCGGATTCGGTACCAATCGGATTCGGTACCAATCGGATTCGGTGTCGGATCGGTCGGGATTAACCCGAGCTGTTTGCACCCCTACTTGTTTGTAAGGAATGCATGCAGTACAACAAATGGAGTAGGAAGACGTACTGTCAAGAACTTGATCTTACTACTTAATAGCTGATGTGGAAGATTTTATTTTACCATTGCAAAAGAAAATGAAACGTCAAATAGTAGCACTAACTTGAAATCAAACTTAAAAACGTATCGGATTCGGGACGGATATTGCTGTTACCATATCCTAACCCATATTTTTTCTCCGGATTCGGTACCAATCGGATTCGGTGCCAGATCGGTCGGGATTAACCCGACCCGTTTGCACCCCTAGTTAGAGATAAAGAAGTTTTGACTAGAATTTCTCTTGCTAATTCGTTGTGTTACATCATGTTGGATCTACCTATGAAATTGTCACATACTATGGAGAAAGTTTCTGAACTTGCATGTTCGAAATTCTTGTTTAGTACCTACACCCCTGGGTATAAGTTTAATTTAATTGGAGAATATGGTGTAGAAAATTTATTTCTTGTATATCGAATATGCATAACTTGTGATCACATGGATGAATTGAAACTTGCTGTTTTGAACAACGCTTGTATGCTCAATCTTGTTCATTATGAAAGAAAAATAAAATTTAGTGATCATTCAATGCTTATGCGGTCTTCTTTTGTTGAACCATCTAACATTGACAATCTGAATAATGAAATTGATGTATGTAAGAACATGCAAATCTTTTCAACCTTACTAGATGAATTTGTTGTTGCTCAATTGAAATCTGATTATATGGATAAACGTTGTTTGATTCTAAAAGTTGTAGCTTCGCCCATGTGTGCCACCACTGCAAGTTTACAACTTCAGAGACTTGAATTACATAAATGTTTCACTTACATTTGCAAAATTAGTTGCAATAATTGCTGTGTGAGAAATTTTGATTTGCTCATAAACATATATGATTACTCTTGGGTTAATAAAACAGTGAGCTTTTATGATCGCTGCTGTTTAATAACATTAATTGTGCAACAACGGAGAACTACTAAAACAAATGACATATACATATACCATGCATACACCTTGGCTTCTTTGTTACCCTATTTTCAGTTTATTAAAAGCTGAGGACGGCTTTGTCTGCAAGAAGGGAAGGATGATGAGAATATGTACTCTATGGATACAATCATATTTGTTGTGCTTGTTGTTTCAATTACAAGAATTTCTACGCATCCTTTAAATTATTTAGGTGAGGTCGTTTCAAACAGGTTTTACTTTGTTTGATAAAGAACTTATGATATTACATAATGAAAGTTTGTTGCGTTTATTATCATGTACCAAGATTTATGATCAAAATCATACAACACGTGAGGCTACACATATGTTAAAACCGAGGACGGTTTTCTGTCAAGAAGGGGAGGATGATGTGACCACGCCACAAACACATATGACTATAGCGCCCAATATCAAGATTGAACTAAAGGTGAATTCGTTTTTTCAGCTTCAACACATTTTAAATGAGAATATGATGCTACCTAATGATGAAAATATATATTTTTACAGGCCCACATCACTTTTGCACCAATTCAAGCAAGAGTTCAACTTGGTCACGTTTTGGAATCCAATTCGGCCTCCAGATCAATTCGGATTCAGCTTGATGGCCCAACTTCAAAAGTGCATAACTTTCACATACGGTGTCCGTTTGAGGTCCACGAGTACTTGTTGGAAAGCTTTTCTCGTCCTCTTTCCAATGGATCAAGCCTCATCTCTAAAATCCTTCTATGCGCACTGTAATTATCAAAAGAAGGTGCTACGTCATCTATTGGGTCAAATTGGGCCTTGTAATGGTTGGGCCCAAAGGGGAGGTGCCCCCCTCCTAGGCCCGTACTGTTCACGGGTATTGTTATGTGAACAGTACCATAAATAGTACCACCCCTTGTTTCTTAGTATTGTGCGGCCCTCCCTCCCCTATTTAAGGAGGTCGCACCCTTCTAGTTTTCTGGGATTTCGTTGAGTTTTGGTTTAGCCCTTGTGTAAATTTCTGTTCTTCAGTTGTGTCACACGACCACCTGTCAAGACAGCCTTCGGAATTCCACCTTTCGAACTCAATATAAATATTTGCAATTTCAGATTGCTTGTTATCTTGTTCTTGGTTGTTCTTCGATTGCATGCAGGATTAGACCTTCGTGGTCAGATCAACCGCGTTCTTGGCACGGTTGATAACAACTTGGGGTTGGTTCAGCGATTGCTAAGGCGCAAGCGACATCGTACGGTTGTAGTCGGATCGCAAGAGTCACCTTCACCAAAATCAAAGTTATCATCGTATCGGAAGATCGAGACCCCATCGCCCCCATCACCTTTTTAGTAATTGACGATAATACTCAATAAGTAATAAAATAGAAATTAATTTTTCAAGTATACAGTTTGTACACAACAATTGTATACTATAGGATAAGCTTTGGAAGCATTAAATTCATTCGATTTAGCACAAGATGAATTTTGAAGTTAATGTTAGGCAAACCCACAATATATAGATAAAGCTCCCTCTAAATATGTGAATAAGAATTTGAAGGAAGTTCATGCACATGTGTATGGATTTTACAATTTTTGGCAGATTTTCCTCCATATTTTGGATCCGAGGAAGCATGTCAACAATATCAATATAATCAATAATAACATAATAATGTAAACATGCATGCATCTACATAAGAAAATCCAAAGGAACATATTCTGGACAAAGATTACAAAGTAAACCATAAGGTCCAAATAGAAACATAAACATTCGTAAGTTGTCTAAAATGTATTCAACTCCACAAAAGGTTTAATAAGCTTATAATAACAATGTTATAAGAATCCATAAGCTTATCCTCACAAAAGGTCTATTGACCCATAATAATATCATAATGGTAGTTTTAGCTTCTAATTACAATTCCACTCTCCTTGATTTAGGTTGAGCTTCTAATCTCCTTCTGTTTCTACTCTCCATCTCCCCCTTTGGCATCCAAAACCAAAAAGGAAGGTTTAGCCATCAAGATATCATTGAGAGGGGCGAGGAGGGCCAAACCACTCAGAGGAAAACTCACATGGAGGAGGAGGAGGAAGAGGACGAGTACCGAAGGCGGTAGACTTTGTAAGTTTCTGCGCATTTCATTCCCAGCCTTCGAATGAGTGTCGTCGAAGATGGCGGTAGACTCTGTAGTTAAGCGCGTGCTCCATCCCCACCCTTTGAACGAGCAACAACGAAGACAGTGGTAGACGTCTTAAGCTATGTGCGCTTTCTCCCCACCCTTTGAATGAGTGTAATTAAAGATAGTGGTAGACTTCATAGGTTTGCGCACGCTCCATCCTCACCCTTCGAATGAGAATCGTCGAAGACGGTGATAGGCATCTAAGTCACATGTGCTCCGTCCCCACCTTTCGAACGAGCATTGTCGAAGATAGCAATAGACTCCATAGTTTCATGCACACTCTATCCCCACCCTTCGAACGAGCGGCGTCAAAGATGGTGATAAACTCCATAGTTTCATGCTCACTTTGTCCCCATCCTTTGAACGAGTGTCGTTGAAGATGGCGATAGACGTCTTAGGTTACGTGCACTCTGTCCCCACCCTTCGAACGAGTATTGCTAAAGATAGCGATAGATTGTAGGTTTACATATGCTCCTTCCCTATACTTCAAATGAGCGTTGTCGAAGACGGCGGTAGACATCTTAGGTCATGTGCGCTCTATCCCTACCCTTCGAACGAGCATCGTCGAACATGGCGATAGACTCCATTGTTTCACACACACTTCATCCCTACAGTTCGGATGAGCGTGAGCGAGCCAAAGTGGCGTGGGGTGGGTCATCGAGCACACCAAGGCACGTTGCCCGCTCGGCATTGATTTCAGACTTGTTAGGTTGACGAGGGGCATGGTGGCCTCTGTGCTTTTGTTTATACTCCGTAGAGTGGTGCTTGGCGTGGTGGCCTCTACGCTTTTGTTTAGACTCTGTTGAGTGGTGCATGGGCCTCCACACATTTGTTTAGACTCCGTAGAGTGGCACAAGGGCATAATGTACTCTCGACATTCATTTTAGACTCCGTAGAGTACACCGAGGGCCCATTGGCCACCGACATTTGTTTTAGACTATGTAGAGTATATCAGAGAACGATGGTCACCGATGTTCATTTTAGATTCCATAGAGTACACCGGGGTACGCTGACCACTAACATTCATTTTAGACTCCGCAAAGTACACCGAGGCATGCTTCGTTTTAGACTCCATAGAGTACACCGGGGCATAGTGGCAGCCAATGTTTGTTTTAAGTCTGCAGAGTACACCGCAGCACGCTAACCATTGGCGTTCGTTTTAGACTCAGTAGAGTACACTGAGGCACGTTGGCCACCGATGTTCATTTTAGACTCCACAGAGTACGCTGAGACACATTGGCCACTAGTGTTCGTTTTCAACTCCATAGAGTACACCGGGGCATGTTTCCCTCCAATGTTCGTTTTAGACTCTTGGAGTATGCACGGCGCATAATGGCCCTGGGTGTTCATTTTAGACTCTGTAGAGTTTCATGGATAGCCATTCATAGACTCGTTTTGTGGAGGGGAAAAGGCTTTATTCAACCCTATTTTCACGGGTAAGCTTTACATTATATTCTTATAGGTGTGGTGCGCAGACCTATGAATTGGATGCTTACTGACCCTTTAGTTGTGGTGTCCCTCCGTGCAACTAGGCGGTCGCTATTCCATGTGTGCTTGAGTGGTTTGCCATGGAAGGTGAAGAGGTGGTATGAGCCTACTCTGATGGAGTCCATCACTATGTAGGGCCCTCCCACTTCAACACCAACTTGCCTGCTGTGTCGGCGTAGAGAGCCTTCTTGAGCATGAGGTTCCTCACCGCAAGCAGATGTAGCCTAACCTTCTTGTTGTAGGAAGCCGTGGTCATTTGTAGGTACTTGGCGATATTGTTGGTGGCCTAGACCTACTTCTCATCGACGAGGTCCAACGGCAGCTGATGTTCCTCCAGTAGTGCCTTGACTAGCACGCGATAGGACTTTGCTTTGAGCTCTTTGGGTGCCATAGCCCCATCACTGAAGAGCCGTCTTGTAGGACCGAAATAGCGACAGAGGGGGGGTGAATGTCGTTCTCTTTAAAAATCGCCCCCAAGAATTCAGAAAATTAATTCTGCTGAAAACTGGAACGCATGTGATACTAAAAAATTCAGCATAAATCAGAGAGTAATCAGTAAAAATTTCAGCTGAAAATATTACCGTTTGATCTGCATGCAAAATCGCCAAAGATCAAGAAAAGAAATAAAGAAAGAAGCACTAAAATGGAGAAGGAGCAAGATTGCTGCCCACTACATACTGTACTTGGTTCAGCCGTGAACTGAAAAAGGAATGGCAAGACTGCACTTCAAAACTAAAAGCAAATAGAAAGAGGGAAAGCAAAAGGAGACAAGCTTTAAAAGATTTCCTGCTCAAAGGAGCTGAAGGAAAAGAAAAACTGCATGCAGTTTTGACTGCTGGCCGAAAGTAACCGAAGGGGCAGCAAAGAAAACTACTAACACTTGCTGCAAATACAAACTGAAAAAGAGAGCAGAGAAATCAGCAGTTCGGCTGAAACTGGAACTGCAGAGAAGAGACAAATATTCAGAGAAAGAAGATACTGCAGTCCAGCGAAAACAGCGGCAAGAAACGGAGGCAAATCAAAAGACAATGCAGTGAATACTAGAGAGGAACAGTGAATACTGAATGGGCAGAACATGCACTCGGCAGCAGATGTCCATGTAGCTGCCGAAAACAAGGAGTGAAAACAGACTGTATGTCTGACTGCCAGCCAAAAGAAAAAGAAGAAAACTGAATTTGCCGAGAGGAAAAAACAGCAGGGAAACAAAAAATCAAAAGCTTGAAGTTCTTTAATCTTTTGGTCATGAGACTCTTGATCTCAACAAGGATAAACTTCAGAACAAGAAAGCAGAATACAAAACATTTTTCCACCAAGACAATCAAGAACACAGGAATCCTCTACTAACGAGAAACAAGAAACTCTAGAAGCAGAGGAAGTGCAGTGAAGATATTCTTTGAATGGAAGACCTCCATTTTCGATCCTTGCTCTTGGGAATGAGCTAGCCAAAGAGCTTTGTGAAGTTTCCCAGATTAGAGAAATTCATTTTGCAGCTTCCCAACAAAGGATTCAAATCATAGAAAAGATAAAACGGGGACAACTGAGAACAATAAAAAACATACTCACTTCAACCATGATCCTTCTCAAAATAAAAATGAGACAAAGAGAGGAATGATTACAAGTCACTCAATCCATCCTTTCCCTCTCAATCCTCAAGAACACCAAGAGCCTCACATGCTTCTTGGGAGGAACACAACACACACAAGGAACTCTCTAAAAGACTTTGTGATCCTCAAAGGGGTATGCAGCCCCCAACACCTATTTATAGCCCTTGGCTAACGGGTTTCCAACCCGTTACACCGGCTAAACCCTAACGGAGCCGTCTCCCGCTTGTGCAGCCTTGCGAAATTCTTTCGCCCCTCCCCGCACCTTCGGAAGCTTCCGCTCCTCGCCTCGCACGCCTCGCAAACACCTCGAGTCCACGTCGTCTTCGACACATCCCGACCGTTCTGACCTCAGCGCCACCTGCGCCTAGTCCGGTCCACCGTGTCTCGCCACAACTCCGCCTCGCTGTCCTGCAGACACACAGACAAGAAAACACGTCACATAGCACCGCTCGATACATGAACGCGTAAATAGCATAAACAAAATCAAACCTGTCGCATCAAAAGAATATACATCCTAACCCATACGACTAAGTTTGACCAAAAGTTCGACCGACCCCGTTACGCCACGCAACGTCTAGGTCCGAACAAACCGACTCAAACTCGACTTTCCTAAAACGATGTCAATTACTCATCATTCACAATGGGATGACCTCCACGTGGTCTCTCAATCTCCCCCTTGATGAGTATATTGACAAACCCAGAAGAAACATGAAGTTGAGTTTGAAGAGTCCAACATGGTCCAAAGAAGGAAATGAAACTCATGACCATGTCGACAGAAGAAATCATTAGAGCAACTCAAGAAAGAGTAAATTGATCTCCAAGCTCTAGATTCCCAAAAGACTTTTTCTCCAATCTATTCTCCCCCTTTTGGCAATAAACACATCAAGAATGCAAGAAGGAGAATAAGCCATGAAAATGGATGAAATGGCTGAAGTTTGATTATTTTAAGCAATTAGAGCCATGAGAATTATCCATAATGACCATAACGAATTACACCAAGCTATAACTTAATGAAGAGCTATCTAGATCATGACAAAATATGTATAATCCAGCTAGAAGCTACTAGATGACAATATGAATTTTAGTGCATTTTATGAACATGTCAAGTCATCAATAAGCAAAGTCTAGCTAGAGATATCCAAGGATGATGCAAGCCATGTCAACCAAGCTAAGCGGAACCAAGAATCTAATATCGAGCCCAAATAGAGTGTTATATTCTCAAGAGTGAAACAATGGTTCAAGTACTTGATTCTTTTGATAATTCAAGCAAATTGAGCACAAATGATATTTTTCTTTTAAAACTTATGGTTGTTTTCAACCACTATTTTTATCATGTGCTAGATCTCAAGCCATGTGCGACTACTCCAAGCAAAAGCTTAAGAAGATAGTCTAGGTCATCCAAAACTCCCCAAGTTCATGCCTAGTGCAATGGCAAGCCGTCTCGTGAGAAAGAATTGGTGAGATCGGTTTTTCGCACGAAGAGATCTTTTTGTCTCTATTTTTTTAACAAGTTGTACTAACTCATGTTACATCAAGAGTTTAAGACAGCTCAAACTAAGGCTCAAAAGAGATTCAACGCTCAACTCACCTATTTGACATGGCATGAGTCATAAAAGGATAGCTCAAGAAAGACTAAACTCAAGTGCTAATCATGACAAGTTTTACTTCAAATTGAGCAAGTTTAATTAATTCATCATGGCAAAAGCTAGTCTACACATATGAAGTCATGATAAATCTAGCAATTAAGCATAAATCATGGCAAGATGTAAATCATCATAAGCTTGTCATAACCGGATAATAATCAAGGCTCAATGTATTTATATTATAATACAGAAAGACATGCAGAAAATCCAGCTCCCCCTCAACAAGTGATGCAGCTTTTAGTTCAAGTTGAGTTATGTCAATTTTAAGATCTAGAAGTTCCCAAATGAACTCCCCCTGAACCAAGGCAATAGAAACGAGAAGTCGGCAAAGAAAAGCAGCGCCTTTAAAGCATAGATAAGATATAGAGGATACTATGGCTCAGACTGACTCTCATCTACCCCATATGACTCCAGGACTAATAGCTGACCGTACAAACACACACTAGAGAGCAAACACGCACTGCCTCACCCAGAAGGTGGCCCGACCCTCGCTAGATCGCAAGAAGTGAGTGAGCTCAATCTAGTGAGATAAGAAACGACTAATAGAGCATCCCGAAGCATAAGATAAGAGCAAGAAGTCTAAGCACTCAAAGAAGAGACACACTCTAACCTATGCTAGAAGGACTAAGCCCAATGCACCCGCAAATGCAATGCAATGTAAATGAGACGAAGCATAATCAATATAGTAAAGCAAGAAAGTCCAAGCTCCCCTCACAACAGTCCATAAGGACAAACCACCCCAAGCTCTCCCCGTAGAGCTGAAAACCTAGAGCTATCCAAAGGTTGGTGAAGATGTCAGCCAACTGGTGGTCACCCTTCACAAACTGGAGCACGATGTCACCCTTCTCCACATGGTCTCGAAGAAAGTGATATCTGATATCGATGTGCTTGGTCCGAGAGTGCTGCACTGGGTTCTTAGCAATGCTAATCGCAGACGTGTTATCGCAGAAGAGCGGAACACGATCGATAGCTAACCCAAAGTCCCGCAGTCGAGACCATCCAAAGCACTTGGCTACAAAGAATCGGGCTGCAAAGAACGCACTCGGCCTCTGCGGTGGGCGTGCAACAGGACTACTTCCTCGAGGACCAGAAACGAGAGAAGTACCAATGAATTGGCGGTGCGAAGTGCTCTTCCTGCTCATCCTACGACCAAGAAAGTGCGCATCCGAGTAGGCTCGGGAAAGACAGGATGAGGAAGAGTACCGATACCATAGTCAATGGTAGCTCGAAGGTACCGAAGATGCGCTTCACCGCTGGCGGTGAGACACGCGAGGAGAAGCTCGAACCGAGCACAAAGACACACGGAGAAGTGTATGTCCGGTCTCGAGGCGGTGAGGTACAAGAGAGCCAATCATGCTTCAATTCTTTTGATCGATCGCTCACCGTCCTCATACGGGTCTAGAACGGTGCAGAAGCCATCGAGTCGACACCGCTTTCCATCACTCATGTCAAGCGCTCAGAGGTCTCAAGTGTACTTGCCTCGATGCAAGAAGGTACCCTCCCGAGTCTGCTTAATTTGGAAGCCAAGGAAGAAGCTTAATTCGCCCATCATGCTCATTTCAAATTCCGAGCTCATGACATCGGAAAACTGGGAAACGAGAGCATGCGAGGAGCCACCAAAGATGATGTCATCCACATAGATTTGGACGAGCAGAAAATCAGTGCCAAGCCGGCGGATGAACAAGGTCTTATCGACTTTACCCATTTCGAAACCATGACTTAACAGATAAGATTTGAGCCTCTCATACCAAGCTCTGGGGGCCTGTTTAAGTCCATACAGAGCTTTGGAAAGCCTGTAGACATGGTTTGAGTATTTGGGGTTTTCGAAACTAGGAGGCTGTCTCACATAGACTTCTTTCTCAATGAAGCCATTGAGAAAGGCACTCTTGACGTCCATCTGGTAGAGCTTGAAACCCTTAGAAGCTGCAAAGGCAAGCAGAATTCTAATGGCCTCAAGACGAGCTACAGGGGCAAAGGTCTCCTCGAAATCCAGACCCTCAACCTGGGACTAGTACCCCTGTGCAACCAGTCTAGCCTTATTTCGAATGACTACCCCATCCTCACTTTGCTTGTTCTTGAACACCCATTTGGTTCCAATGATATTGTGATCTCGAGGGGGTTCAACAAGCGTCCAGACCTTGTTTCTTTCGAAACTCTCTAGCTCCTCATGCATGGCATTGACCCAAGACTCATCAGATAAAGCATGACAAACGTCCTTGGGCTCAAAAGAAGCTACAAAGGCAGAGTGGAGACAGAAAAGCGACACGCCAGACTTGGAGCGTGTGACTCATTCAAAGAGATCTCCAATCATCTGCTCAGAAGGATGAGATTTTTGAATATGTCTTGGAGGTCCTGGATGAGATGAAGAAGTGGCCTCACCTCGTTACACCGACGGGGTAGGAGCAGAGCCACTAGCTCCGTAAGAAGAAGAAGGTGAGGGTCGATCACCTCGAGGTGCGGTGGAAGAAGGCACCTCAAGGGGTGGAAGTGGGGACCGATCGGGTAGACAACCCTCATCTCCATCATCCTCATCATCCACGAAGATGGTCTCGGATCGCTCTAGAGAACCTGAGATATCTGGCCTAGTCCTCTGACCGGCCTCATCAAGGTTACCTCACGAGTTTCTACCATTTTGCTAGACTCGCAGCCTGCACCCTATAGGTTCGCCAAGAAGTCGAGTAGCCTAGAAAGAGTCCATCACAGGAACGTGACTCGAACTTATCTAGGTTCCCAGACTTCAAGATAAAGCACTTGCAACCAAACACACGAAAATGAGAGACGCGGGCTTTCGCCCATATCTCGACTCATAAAAGTACTGCAAGTGTGCCCGAGAAAGACTCGATTTGAGACATGGCACGCGGTGGCTATAGCCTCACCCAAAACTTCCGCGTGTAGAGTATTCATCGAGCATCGTCCCGCCATCTCGACCAAGGTACGGTTCTTACTTTCCACAACGCCATTCTGCCGAGGGACGATGGAGAAGAGAACGGTGCTCTACACCGCCTCACCACGAAACTCTCAAAGTAGGAATTCTTGAACTCCGTGCCATTGTCACTGCGGATCGCTCGTAAGGCACCTGGAAGCTCAACAGAAAGCCTACTGAAAAGACCTCGGAAATGTGAAAACGTCTCATCCTTCGAGGCCAAGAAAAACACCCAAGAATACCTCGAGAAGTCGTCGACTACAACAAGAACATACCACTTCCCTCCCGCCGATCGCACTCGATTTGGTCCAACCGTATCCATATGGAGCAATTTGTCCGGTGCATCGGTCATAGTAATCGTGTGGGAGGATAAGAAGCGGCAACCATCTTGCCGTCTTAGGCATGGAGCGCAAACAAGATCTTTGACCATCTTGAGTTTCGCGAGACCACGAATGAGATCGTGGCCGCTAACTCAAGTCAAATGGTCAAATCCAATATGACCAAGTCTCCTATGCCGAAGGAAAGGTCGCGGGACTCGAAGCAATCAAACACCGAGAGGATCACCGAAGACTCAATAAAATCAGCACGAAGATCCTCCCATAACGAGAAATCCATAAACCGGACTCACGAAGAATCAACAATTTTGCGGCGTTTTCTTAAAACTTACCTCGAAACCGTCATCGAAGTCGAGAAACCGAAAGTAAATTGTAATGCAGTTTACTCACCAAGGCAACATCTTTTAAAACAAATGAGTCATTAACGTGCACAGTACCTTTGGCGATGATGCGTCCAGACGAAGAGTCTCCAAAGGTGATAGTCTCATCACCTGGAGCACGGGCAAGGGAAGAAAACCAACGGAATCTCCGGTCATGTGTCGTGAACACCCGAGTCTACAAGCCAAACATTCCCTCCCCGTCCGCGAACACGAGTCAACAAGAGAGCAAAGTCTCGATCTTGGGATAAATCAACATAGATTTTGGCACCCAATACCGAGTCACACGTCGAGCGTAAGAAGTAGTCACACACGATCGACCTCTAACTACCCCACGCCTCCGTCGCTCAAAGAAGCGGAAGGTCTATGTGTAGACTGAAGTCATTGTCGGGTCCGATCGCTACGGAGAGCGAGTCGGAGCACCGGCAGCATGCTGATCACGCCGCGGGTAGCTATCTCGATGGAAACGAGATCTACCCTCAGGACGGCGGAAGTCACGACCGAGAGGAGCATGAGGACGAAAAATGAAAACTCGGAAGAACCAAGTCCTCGATGCTGCCCAAAGCTACCAACAGTAGCAAGCCTAGACCTCGTGTTGGTCTTAGGTGCACTCAAGGTCCGGGGCGACCACGAATACGCCTAAGAGCGCAACACGGTCTCACGCGCGATCTTGGCGCTTGAAGCAATGGTCAAATAAATGCCCATCCTTCGGCGGAAGGTACAATGATACTCGCCCGAGGGGCCGAAGGCAGAGGTGAAATCACCTTGTCGCCGAAATCCCTTGGACAAAGCCCACCGATTTAAATTGAACTTCCTTGTTCTTGGGCTTGACCTCAAACACACCTGCGGCTACGGGTCTGAGCACTACAGGTGGATACTTCCTCACATCCTCACGGAGATCATATCCTAGACCCTTTTTGAACTTGCAAATCTTTGATTGGTCTAGAATAAGATTGAGCTTCTTCTTGCCTCCTACAAATTTCTCGAGAGTGTTCATAAGGTACCGACACTCCCGAAGAGAGAGGTGCAAGAGGAGCAAGGGAAGGAGAAGTGACGGCAGGAGGAGAGGAAGAAGAAGAACCAACAGCAGAGGAAAGATTTGCTTGTGCACGCACAGCCGACTTAAGAAGGACAGTCCTACTGCTAGCCAATTGGTTCACGTCGCTAGGCGTCTCTACCAAACCCTCATGCTTCTTCCCAGCACACACAATGCAAGCAGATGGTTGCTTTTCTATAAGATCCTTAGTTAGCTTCACACATTTTTCATCTAATGCAACCAATTCAGATTTTAGTTTGTTACAATAATTGCATGGTGAGCTAACAGGGTCCTTAGAAGCAAACTTGGCCAATTTGTTATTGTCATCAACTAATTCTTGAAACTGTTTGGAGACGACTTCAAGTTCGAAGAAGCTTGGGACAATTCACGCAAGAAGCAATAGGCTCAAGTAAGAAGGTTTGAAATTTGCAATTTTATGATCCGCCCGCTTTAGTTTCATATTCAAGTTATCACAATTTACACAAGACTCGGGCAGATCCAGAAGCATGGCATAAGGTCCTCTATCATTAAAGTCCTTATCCTCACATGAGGTGGGAGCAATAGTCTCATCAGTAGTAAGTAGGGTAATGACCATCCCACACAATTCTAAATCAGCAAGCAGACTAACATTCTCCACCTTAATTGCATCAAGCTCAGAGGACAGACTATCATGTGAGGTCCTTAGCTTCTCCATATCACCGATCAAAGCACAGCATGTATCACAGTCATCACGGGAGGGAGCAGATATAAGTGAAGTAAGCTCCCGTGATAATCTCTCTACTTCCTTCTCCAACTCACTACATCTAGTCTTAGCTCTAGCATGAAAACCTCCTAACTTAAGAAATGCTTCATTAAGTTGGTCATAAGAGGACATACCTCATCGAGTCGGAATAGAGATCGCTGTCGCTCGGTTCGCCTCAAGGGCCATGAAGCACATCCCGAGAAGTCATTTGTCGCCCTTGGGGTCTTGGTCACCGGTCCCGTCGTCGTCGCTCCATCCCTCCACCTCGGTGAGGTCGAGGTCGTCAGCAGCGAGAACGGTGGAAGAGCTTCTTGGCCTTCCCAAAGTCGCGGAACTTCTTCTTTCCGGGCGGTCCGAGGGCTTCGAGTTGCGGTTCTTGTCGATGTAGTCGTTCTTGCCCGAACCGCCGAAGTCACCTTTTCCTTCCCAAGCTTGGGACGGTTTGCTCGGATGTGGTTGGGGCCACCACACTCGAAACAAATCACGGGTCCTCTTTTCCTTCCGTCCCTCCTCCCTTTGTAAGCATGGGAGAATCTCCGTGCGAGGAGGGCTAGCTGCTCATCCGCAAGTCGCTCTATCTCGATCATCGGTTATGTCACGAGAGCGGTGAGGAGAATCCGCAAGATGGCTCGGAAGAAGTGGATCCGAGCGGGATCGGTGACTAGTGCCATCGATCGAGACTTCGACCGACGAGACTATGTCAATCTCGTGAGTCTTGAGGCGCGAGTAAAGCGCATCAAGAGTCAAGGTAGAGAGGTCCGTGGTGTCCTTGATGGTGGTCACCTTCATTTCCCAAACCCTAAGATCGAGTGCAGAAAGAATTTGACGAGCGTTATCCGAGTCGGAGTATGTGATACCGACGGCTCGGAGGTTGCTCAAAATCTTGTGAAAGCGAGAAAAGCACTCGTCAAGGGACTCACCAGCAAGCATCTCAAATTTACTGTATTCTCGCTTGAACTGGTCTTGTCGAACCGTCTTGATCTGGGTGGTGCCCTCATGGTATGCATCGAGGGTCACCCAGATGTCGTAGGCGGACGACAGGTGAGAGATACGATCAAACTCGCTTCTACTCAACCCCTGAATGATGATGTTCCTTGCCTTTGCATTCGCCTCAACATCAGCCATATTCCCGGCATTGATGTTCTCATCGGCAGGAACAACAAACTGAATCTTCACCTTCCGCCAGATGGCATACCCCTGAGCCTGGATGTAAGTTTCCATTCGGCTTTTCCAGAAGGGGTAATCCAGGCCATCGAAGATGGGCGGCTTGGTGGAATACTTGTCTGTCGCCATGGCTTGCAGACCGGTTAAGATCTATAGACAAGAGCTAACCGGCTCTGATACCAATTGTAGGACCGAAATGGCGACAGAGGGGGGGTGAATGTCGTTCTCTTTAAAAATCGCCCCCAAGAATTCAGAAAATTAATTCTGCTGAAAACTGGAACGCATGCGATACTAAAAAATTCAGCATAAATCAGAGAGTAATCAGTAAAAATTTCAGCTGAAAATATTACCGTTTGATCTGCATGCAAAATCGCCAAAGATCAAGAAAAGAAATAAAGAAAGAAGCACTAAAATGGAGAAGGAGCAAGATTGCTGCCCACTACATACTGTACTTGGTTCAGCCGTGAACTGAAAAAGGAATGGCAAGACTGCACTTCAAAACTAAAAGCAAATAGAAAGAGGGAAAGCAAAAGGAGACAAACTTTAAAAGATTTCCTGCTCAAAGGAGCTGAAGGAAAAGAAAAACTGCATGCAGTTTTGACTGCTGGCCGAAAGTAACCGAAGGAGCAGCAAAGAAAACTGCTAACACTTGCTGCAAATACAAACTAAAAAAGAGAGCAGAGAAATCAGCAGTTCGGCTGAAACTGGAACTGCAGAGAAGAGACAAATATTCAGAGAAAGAAGATACTGCAGTCCAGCGAAAACTGCGGCAAGAAACGGAGGCAAATCAAAAGACAATGCAGTGAATACTAGAGAGGAAGAGTGAATACTGAATGGGCAGAACATGCACTCGGCAGCAGATGTCCATGCAGCTGCCGAAAACAAGGAGTGAAAACAGACTGTATGTCTGACTGCCAGCCAAAAGAAAAAGAAGAAAACTGAATTTGCCGAGAGGAAAAAACAGCAGGGAAACAAAAAATCAAAAGCTTGAAGTTCTTTAATCTTTTGGTCATGAGACTCTTGATCTCAACAAGGATAAACTTCAGAACAAGAAAGCAGAATACAAAACATTTTTCCACCAAGACAATCAAGAACACAGGAATCCTCTACTAACGAGAAACAAGAAACTCTAGAAGCAGAGGAAGTGCAGTGAAGATATTCTTTGAATGGAAGACCTCCATTTTCGATCCTTGCTCTTGGGAATGAGCTAGCCAAAGAGCTTTGTGAAGTTTCCCAGATCAGAGAAATTCATTTTGCAGCTTCCCAACAAAGGATTCAAATCATAGAAAAGATAAAACGGGGACAACTGAGAACAATAAAAAACATACTCACTTCAACCATGATACTTCTCAAAATAAAAATGAGACAAAGAGAGGAATGATTACAAGTCACTCAATCCATTCTTTCCCTCTCAATCCTCAAGAACACCAAGAGCATCACATGCTTCTTGGGAGGAACACAACACACACAAGGAACTCTCTAAAAGACTTTGTGATCCTCAAAGGGGTATGCAGCCCCCAACACCTATTTATAGCCCTTGGCTAACGGGTTTCAACCCGTTACACCGCTAAACCCTAACGGAGCCGTCTCCGCTTGTGCAGCCTTGCGAAATTCCGTTTCGCCCCCCGCACCTTTCGGAAGCTTCGCGCCTCGCCTCGCACGCCTCGCAAACACCTCGAGTCCACGTCGTCTTCGACACATCCCGACCGTTCTGACCTCAGCGCCACCTGCGCCTAGTCCGGTCCATCGTGTCTCGCCACGACTCCGTCTCGCTGTCCTGCAGACACACAGACAAGAAAATACGTCACATAGCACCGCTCGATACATGAACATGTAAATAGCATAAACAAAATCAAACATGTCGCATCAAAAGAATATACATCCTAACCCATACGACTAAGTTTGACCAAAGTTCGACCGACCCCGTTACGCCACGCAACGTCTAGGTCCGAACAAACCGACTCAAACTCGACTTTCCTAAAACGATATCAATTACTCATCATTCACAATGGGATGACCTCCACGTGGTCTCTCACGTCTAAATAGGGTGAAGCTCGTAGGCCACATGGTTATGGTGCGTGTAGACCAGAAGACCTTAGGCAACTCATCTAGCCACTTCCCTTTAGAGAGCTGATGAAGTGCTTCTTGATTCTGTCTGAAATGGTGCCATTAGCGCATTCAACGACCCCGTTGGACTATGGATGGCCCATAGAGGTGTATCATATCTTAATGCCCATACGTTCGCAGAAGACCTAGAAGGATGTTGCATCAAACGTCAAACTATTGTCAACGGTGACTTCTCTGGGGACTCCAAATCGACATATGATATTTTGCCAAAGGAACTTCTGTGCCATTGTAGATGTGATCCTGGCGAGGGATTGTGCCTCAACCCACTTCAAGAAGTAGTCATAAGCCATGACGATGAATCGGAGGTCATCGAGGGTGCAGGGAGCAGCCCTATGATGTCAAGCCCCCAGCGTACAAGTGGCCACACCGGTGGTATTGGCTGGAGGGGTCAACAGTGCATGGATGAACCTGCCTATCCATTGGCATCTAGAGTGACTGTGGGTCGAAGCCCTGGCAAAAAAAGCCTTCCCTACCAGAGCATGTGGGGCCAAGTGCGAGTCGCATAGGATGTGATGAATCTCCATGAGATGCTCTTGGCCTTCACGGCGCGACAGGCATCGAAGGAGCAGGGCGTATACGCCCCACTTGTATAACACTTTGTTCATCATGTCGAAGGTCCTCACCTAGTGTGTTAGCCTTCGGAGTTCATATGGGTCATCTGTCCCTCAATCCCTTAGAGGAATTTGACGATAGGATCCTTCCAATCATCTTCTTAGCTAATGCATAAGACCTTGAGGGTGTCCACTTGCTCCTATAGAGCAGCCGCAGATGTGAGGACTTCGAAGAACACATTGGAGGGTGGCTCGTGTCCTTGGTTGGCTGCTTAGAAAGGGCATTCGCTTCCATGTTATCGGCCCTTAAGATTGCTTTAGCAGTGATGCCCATGAAGTGTTGCTCTGTTGCCCTGACTACAGCTAGATATTTTGCGAGGTCAGGGTCTTTGGCCTGGTACAATTTGTTAGTGTGGCCCGTAATTAGGTATGAGTCGCTATGAACCATCACTCTCCTCACTTCTAAGCACTTTCACTTTGTGAAGGCCGAATGCAGAGCCTCGTATTATGCCGCATTATTGGTGGTTGGGAACTCGAGGCGTGCTACATAGGTTAGCCTTTGCCTTTCAGGGCTTATGATGACAACCTACTCTAGTCCCCATGGCACCCCACGCGTCGTTAGTGTACGAGGCCCATACTGTCCGCGATGAAATCCACCAGGATTTGAGATTTTATTACGGTGTAGTGCAGGTTACATAAGTGATGGAGAAGGGCGCCAGTTCGACTGCCCATTTGCCGATGCGACCTGTGGACTCTTTGTTTTGCAACATTTCACCCTGTGGGAAGGACGAGGGCACCGTGATCTTGTGTTCTAGGAAATAGTGTCTTAGCTTCTGTGAAGCCATTGGCAAGGCATAAGTCAGTTTTTCCAACTCAGTGTATCGCGTCTTTGCTCCCTGTAATGCCTCAGACATGTAATACACCGGGCATTGAGTGTGTCTTTCCTCCAACACTAACACCACGCTGACAGCCTGTAGAGTTATTACCAGATACAATAGGAGCAGAGCCTCTGATGCCAGGCATGTGGCCTTGGGGAGGTTAGCGAGGTATTCCTTCAGCTGCTGGAAGGCCTGCGCGCACTCATCAGTCCACTAGGTTAAAAAAATATACTATTTAAAAATAATTTATTGTAGAAAAGTATAAAATAGCAAAAAAAAAAGCTGAATCCAACCCAGCCGCTGGTGCTCGCTCGGCTGGTGCTCGTTGACGGGAGGAGACACCGAAAACACGAAGCAACAACCCGCCAGTCGTGGCAAACGATGGATGATGGGTGGCCTAGACTCCACGAGACGTGCCCCACTCCACAACCCAGACCCCTCCTCCCGGACGCGGATCCTCTAACTTGCAGGACTCCTCCCATCCACCGTTTGCCATCATCGAACGGTCCACCTACCATGGCCCCACCATCCATCTCTTCTCACGATCCCATCTGGCTCCAGCCTTCTTCCTCCATGAAAAGGAAAGCAGGCGCGCCAAAGTAATCAGGGCCAAAGAATCCATCCACTAACTCTTTAGCTGTTGCAGTCAACTGTATTAGCCTCTAGGCATGAAAGATCCATGCAGCACGCTGGTACAAGGTAGCAGTAGATAGACTAGTACTCGAGATTGGAGAGGGGAGAGAGTGAGTCTGACAGCACGCTCACTTGGGTTTAAAAAAAAAGTGGTTTATAGTTGAAACTGTACTGTATTTTACTGAAATCGTATTATAACCGATGGTGGCTTATTTGACATAATTAAATTTTAAAAAAAATTAAAAATAAAAAACAGATCAACCCATCGTAGACAATACAAACGAATACAGAAAGAAAAAGAACAGGCAAAAAAGCTCAAAAAGGACAAAAACTAGAAAAGGATAAAAACTAGAAAAGGATAAAATTTAGAAATAGTAAAAAATAAGCTAGAAGCCAGAAGTTCAAACCAAAATTAGTGGGGCCTGAGTCGGAAACCGACGGCTACGACGGCCGACAACACCGATGAGGAGCTGCTTGGTGTGGCCCTAGGGCAGCTCGTGCATGGGAAAACAGAATTAGGGGAGAATTGCGAGGAAGAAGACGAGAGTACACATACGTGGATTCTTTTAAGCTGTGGTTTATGGTTTAAATTTTTGAATTCTGGATGTTCATGAGAAACGGTACGTAGAGAAAAATTGTTGCATGTGATTTTAACCGCTACAGCTGAACTTGGTATATTTTTTTACTATGATTTTTTTGTTAATTCTATCTTAAAAAACACTATCTAAAAGCTAATTACTGTACTATAATTTATAAGTTAAAAGTGAAAAAGAGGGAACCATTTAGGTTCGCGGGGCCGATAAAAAAAAAGGACCGGCGGATGGCGATGAATGGCGGATGAGAGGGGGAAAACGCGCCGTGATTTGTCTCCTCTCTTGCAAGTCAGAGGAATCCGCGTCCCCTCCTCCCCATTACCTTTTTATTGCTCGCTTCCTTTCCTCTCTTTTCCCCCCTCGTGCCGTGTCGTCTCTCTCTTCTCTCTCTCGCGTGTTCCTCCCCTTCTCCCCCAATTCTTGCCTTCCTCTTCCTCCTCCTCCTCCTCCTCGGTCGCCGCCTCGCAAGAAATCGCCTGCCGCCCCCGAGGAGCCAGGAGCAGCCGCCGCCATGAATCCCGAATAGTACGGCCCTTCTCCCCCTGCCTATCTGCTTTTCTCAGGTTTTGTTGTTTACTATGCTTGTGATGATTTGGTGGTGATGGAATTGCGAAATCTGTCATGGATGGGGGTGTGCTGAGTCTGGGAGGCGGCCGATCTCGCCGTCGAGTGTTCGGCGGCCACCGATTTGTGTCCCGATCGTGGATTCGACGGTGGCCCCGCTGCGCGGTTTACTTGCTAGTTGCCGCGCGAGTCTAGTTTAGTAGGGGCGTTGCCCGTCTCCATGCCAGAAATAGCAGATTCTTGGCTGCGCTGCTCGCTCCTAGACGCGCAGATTCATTCATATCGCTTTGCGACGTCTTAGATTTTCTCGGTCGTGTTGCTCCTACTGTACGTTGTAGCCTTCAAATTGACCGTTTTTGTGTAGTTGTAGAGGCGACGTCCATGTGCAATGTTTTTTTCTTCACTGCTTTGCAGCATGTATGTATTAGCTGGTGGGTGATGCGCATAACGATGTGATGTGATGAGAGAGATGCTTGGGTGATTGTGCAGCGACTACCTCTTCAAGCTGCTGCTCATCGGGGACTCGGGCGTGGGGAAGTCGTGCCTGCTGCTGAGGTTTGCGGTGAGGATTGCTTACTTCGTTACTACCATCTCTTGACTAAACTGTTTTTTCTTGTACTAGAGCATGCCTAAGACCTTTGTGGGGTGGGGGGTAATCTTTTGTTTTGCTTGAATGCAGCTTGCATGACAAAACCCCAAACGAAATGTCCATAGGGCATAAGTTCTCAAACGTAGAAATTTGTAACAGGGAGATTGAAGGCGCATAGAATGATGGACTAGAAAGTAATTCATTTTTCACCCAAGGCATGCTGTTAGATTAGTCATTATTGCGCCAAATGGTT
This sequence comes from Bonia amplexicaulis, assembly GCA_036346245.1. NCBI lineage: Eukaryota > Viridiplantae > Streptophyta > Magnoliopsida > Poales > Poaceae > Bonia > Bonia amplexicaulis. Next base: position 25,180,690 of record CM070737.1, read on the forward strand.
TATTGTGTCCTCAGGATGACCTGACAAGACATTAGCAAGGTTGGCAAAACAGGCAGTGACTGCTTTACCACTTTTGATGTGTTTCGGTATCCAAAAAAAATGCTGGGAGAATCGTAACAGAGTTGGATTTGTGCGAAAAATTCCACTCTAGGGTGTGCGGATGACTCTCTTGTCTCTGTCTGGCTTATGTAGTTGGGGGAACTACATCGTATCTACTGGGGATTGTAGAAATCATCACCCAAGATCATTTTGTGGATTTCTCTAGGATTGTCTGATTATCTCCAGGGAAACACTTACCCAAACTGCACTTTGAGTCTTTGACCAGAATTAGAAAGCATGTCAGACTTTGATCTCCCTGCAGGATTAAAGAGAACTACCTGCTCAATGTGGTCTTAGATCAGTTTCCTAATAATTGGTCTGGCTATGACAGTTTTTGTGAAGAATTTCGAATGATATATATTGGTTTTTTTCTTGTCATTTTATCAAGTTTCATATAATTCTCTTAGTTAAACATATTAGCCCTATTCTTTTTGGCTTTTCAGCAGCTTTTGGCTTCTCTCAGCAATTACTATTTATTAGACTAATAAGCCATAGCTAAAAACCATAAGTCGCAGCTAAAAACCATAAGTCGCAGCCCAAAACAATAGTTCCATTATTTTGCCATATTTTTTAGTAGAATACTGTAAAGCATGCGGAGTCTAGCATGTCTAGTTTGTAGCTAGAAACTAATCATAGCCAATAGGTTTTTGGCCAAGTTTCTGTTCTCCATATTCTCATGTCTCAGCAGTACAGTACCTTCTAGACAACATGTGCTATGGCAGTTGTATTGCTGTTCTGCATCATACTTTTATCAACTAGCTCATCCTTTTATTATGATCTTCTCATTTACTTCACAGGATGATTCATATCTGGAGAGCTACATCAGTACTATCGGTGTTGATTTTGTAAGTTGATTTCTTTGTGAGCTTCAATAAAGTTGATTTTCTGTGTAGCACCTTGGCACACACATACCTTGTTTCTCCTGTATATCCTTTTCACACTGGCTTTGACTTGCTAGAAAATCCGCACTGTTGAGCAAGATGGGAAGACGATAAAGCTTCAAATTGTAAGTACCCATTTTAGTAAGCTGCAAATTGTGCACTCCATACCATTCAGAAGCTTCAGATCTGATATTTCCACACATTCTTCTCCTTTAGTGGGATACTGCTGGCCAAGAGCGGTTTAGGACTATCACAAGCAGCTACTATCGTGGCGCCCATGGCATCATTGTGAGCTCTCCTCAAATTTGCCATTATCTATCTCCTATTCTCCTCAAGATCTTGACAAGGATGTACTGTATGCTCCACAGGTCGTTTATGATGTGACTGACCAGGAGAGCTTCAACAACGTCAAGCAGTGGCTAAATGAAATTGACAGATATGCCAGTGAAAATGTGAACAAGCTTTTGGTGGGGAACAAATGTGACCTGGCTGAGAACAGAGTGGTTTCTTACGAGGCTGGCAAGGTAATTTTTTTGTGCATCCATTACCCTTGCACAGATACTGTTCTAGTTCCTATGGATGGTACACCTCGTTGTTAAATTGGCATACATATGACCATCGCAGGCCCTTGCTGATGAGATTGGAATACCATTCCTGGAGACTAGTGCCAAGGATGCAACAAACGTGGAGAAGGCATTCATGACCATGGCTGCAGAGATAAAGAACAGGTAACAAAATAATTAATTCCCTATACCTTTATGGGGCAGCTGCTTTGTGCTTGCAGTCCTTCTGGACTCATCAAGGATAATGGGACAAAAATGCATAGAAATGCATTTATATAATTATGGCAAATGTTGTATACTGGGCCACATATTCTTCTCACTTTGGCCATCTCTCCACATATACATTGTTGGATGTCTGCATGTAACGGCTGCCTTGTTTTTTCTTGTTGGCCCAGCAGTATCACCATTTTTGGAAATTTTTCCTATTTTTTTGGGGTTCATGTACAAAGCCACGGCAGTTCGATTGATTGTACAAGAAAATAATGTTGTGTCATCTGATGTAAAGCGGGTGTTAGACCATGATTACTAATTGTGCTAATCATTCACCTGCACTTGTGAACAGTTAACTGATACTTTATATTCTTTTTCTTGAATAGGATGGCAAGCCAACCGGCTGCAAATGCTAGTAAGCCAGCAACTGTGCAAATGCGAGGTCAACCTGTTGCTCAGCAAAGCAGCTGCTGCTCTTGATCTTAAATCTAGATCATACATCGTGTGCTTGTGCAGCAAGTAAAACTTAATTGGTTGCTCTATCCTGTAAATTAAGTCTATTACTATAAAAAAACTTATGTTCTGTGTCGGATATTGGAAGTCTGTGTCCTAACTGCAACACTTCAGCAGATGCTGTGGCCTGTTTTAACTGCCTGTTCATATTTCTATGTTTCAAGTGATGCTGGAAGTTCCAACTTTATTCGATTATTTTTTCCGTTTGCACAGCCATCCAAACAAGTCGGTTGACATTCTCCTGCTCGTAGAAATTTATGAGAAACATGGACTTGTAGAAATTTATGAGAAACAGGGAAACGATGTTTACAGTTGCAAGTGTAGAAACATGAATAAACTTCCTCGATGATGTTAGTAAGCAGCATACATGTCAGATTAAGCTAAAGTACTGCTGTGTGACTCCTGCCTGCTTGCCAGAATCCACGGCGGAGCCATCGCCTGGCGACCCCGGTCAGCCGCTCGGGCTCGTCGAAGAAAGCACAGTAGAATTTCTCTATAGCTAGTGAGATTGAAGATAATATTATCTCAGACAAACACTTGTAGTTAGGTTTGTCTAGACTTCAAAAAATTCGAAGCTCTGCCAGAATCTGCATGACAACGCTCCTGCCAATTGGACCACACGGCATTGTAGGATTTATCCTCCTTCAAGGTTGGAAGCAGCAAACCTTTTTTCTTTGACGGGAAAAGCAGAAATGCCCAAAGCTCCGAACCATCACAAAAATGTTCCAGCCTGTTCTTATCAATTTATGGCTTATAACTTATAACTTTCTCCAATAAATAAATAAGACAACTTCCCCGTCGCCGTTTGAAAACAGCTTATCGTGATAGTTTTTTAGAAACGACTTATCGGTTTTCGATTACTCGTGTTAGAACCAAAAGCTATAAACCCCAATTCAAAAAAACAGTCGAGCAACTTACCTGAAACATGAATTACCCTTCGCTGCTGGTATATGAGTTGTCTAGCAAATTTGCACAGTAGCAATTCAGCGAAAATACTATAGCTGCTTCTTTCCTCATGCTGCTTATTTCCTTCCACCATAGGATGTTTCACCCGACACTCGAGGTGGGTAAGTAGCAATTGCCTACTGCAATTACGGTTTACAAGCACATAATATAATCATATTAACATGCCAGGCATTAAGCTTTCAAGTTATGTATGGCAACTAATGTACATGAAAAGCTAGCAAATGTATGCTCGCAGGCTCTCTTCAATGCAAAGTCCTGGCAGCCCACCTCATGTGGGGTTTTCTGATCTCACTGGAAAGCTTAATGCTTCATTGATCCTACTGAAAGCAAGTCGAAGTGGAATGCACGCAATAGTAGGTCCAGCAATTCTCCCAACTACAGGTTTCCTGTTTGCACTCTCTCTACGATTGCTGGAAAAAGATGACAGCCTGCGCATTTTCCTTGGTGAAGATGATGACTTCTTGGTATGTGGCCGCCAGGACTTATCCATATCATGCTCCGATATCTTTTTCCGACCACTGGGTTTTGATCTTGATGCATGTGATGATCTAGCTTGCCGCAGTTCTGCAACTTCGCTACTCTTCAGTACGTGGTTAAGACTGCTTATTGCTGGACGGTGATCATCTCTACTTGCCGCAGGACAACTATCATCCAAAACCTCCACTGGTACAGGGTAACCCACAACGGGTTTACCATTCCATTTACTCATGAGAGAAACAAGAGGCACATGGTGGCCCTTGTAGGTTCCTTGAACAGCCAACTCAACATCATAAAGTTTATAGTCTGCACGCACACTCTTGATTGGCTTCACTACATGGCATCTTGCAGGTTTCAGATCCGGTTTCTGTTCAGGCGGTATTACTTGAAGTGGCAGCTCGTAATATGGGGATGCTGCTGCACCCTTCTCAGAGTGTGAGTGGTTGCTTATAGTTTCAGATGACTTATCATGCTCAGGTCCGCTTTCATAATATTGTTGCCCCATAACACCGGCACAACCATCGGCAGGAACTATTGCAAGTTGCACACTATTCTCAAGTTCATTGCGCTTACAGAAAGAAGCATTTGCCACCCTTGTATCCAACCCAACAACATCTCTGTCTAGTGCCTGGCATTTTATTATCCTTTCATATTGTTGCACCAGCAAATTCTTATCCCTACTGTGGCTTTCTTGAGTTACCCGATTAACAGAGCTTATGCTTTTCTTCTTGGAACTTCTATGATCGCGAATTGAGGGTATGTGCTCTTTGCTATAGTCAGTAGTTTGCTCCTTGGGTTTTGATATCTGATCCTTTACGGATGCAAAAGATCCATGCGTATGTAAATTGCCTGACAAAAGATCAATTGACAAGCATTAATGCATTCTCTGATAGTTGAGTGAAAGATGTCAAAATACATATACATTCACCCATTTGCATGTGAAACTTGATCAAAATACGGGATTGAAAAATTAAGAATCTGCACATTAAACTAAATGAAATAAATCTTCATAGCTGTATGCTAGAAATCTTAAAGAACCATGCTGTAAAAGAAACTTGCCGATGAGTACAGTCATTCATCGAATAACCCATGGCCTACTTGATTACAAAGCATGGGCAGGTTATAATAATGCTACACTAGTGTTGTGAAACCTTTTTCAAAAGTTTTTCAAACAGTATGACAACCAAATACATTGTTCTTGTACATCTATTTACCTATGTAATGGCCATCGTTGCTGAATACAGTATGCTTAAAAATATAGTACAACTGAAAATAAGGAAAGTAGTACTAGTTTACCTTCCTCCAGGACATCATCCTCTATATTAAGGGGAACATCAAAGAATTCATCATCAGAGCAGTCGTCATTGAGAAACCCAGTCATGCATGAGACTTCAGCATCCTTTACTTGTATAGCTTTGGCAGCACTGTTGCAATTGGTGCATGATGCATCTACTAAGGTTTCCACACTTGAAGTGCCTGAGCTGTAGGAACAATTATTAACATCCATTGAAAAAGCAGATTTTCCCCTAATTGGTTCATGTCCAGGGTACTGGACAGACAACTGCCCTGAAGGGTCACGGTGACAACATGTTGGAACTGTCACTGCTGAATCTTTACATAACTTTGATAGAGGACGGCGCCTATCTTTCTTCCTTGAATTTTCGTAAGCTTGCCCAATATTGGAGCGCTTCCCTTTTGTTGATGAATGAGACCGCTTACTCTTTGTTATCCCATTCGTACCAGACAAATCATAGCCAAAGCTTGGTCCACTTTCAAGAAGAGGTAGATCCTGATGCCCATTTGAAAACATGCCTGCACTGGACTTCTGTTTGGGAACCTTGTTTGATCCGATCTCCCAAAGGTCTCTCATACGCCGGGATCCTTGAACTGTATCGTCCTCAAAATCCTTTGTTGTTTTCCTTTTCTTCTTTGACAATGAAGCATACCTAGTGCTTGAAGAGGATATATTTTGTGGCTGTTTAAACAATGTCAAGGCTTGAGATAAACCTTGAGCTGACTTTTCTTCAATATCATACAGATCCCTCGCAGTGCGAGAAGATCTTTTGTTAAGCCCATTTATATTTTTAGATTTTGCAGAATAGCTGTTCTGGGATGCACTCACAACATCGTTTATCTCATCTTCATTTGGAAAGCGAGAGCTTTCGATTTCAAGAGCATGCATAATGGCATCCTCTCTGCGAACATACTTCCCTTCATTGTACGTCCTCTTTTGCTGGCAGGCTAGGGCCTTTGCTTTTTCTATACACTCCTCATACTCGCCACACCGGAATGCCTTCACACGCTTAGACTTCTCGAGATTATACCAGTCACTGTGTCAAAATTCAAGACAGCAGATAAGATAGCAGGAAGTACACAACAGGAACATGCTTGGGCAGTTAAAAACAATCCATCCAACCATCACAGTGTAAAAATGCAGACAACATGAAGTCAGTTCACCATATACAACAACCTTCGCTTTACAGTCTAAACCAAGCTTCAGAACCCAGTTCAAGGGGGGATATGACGGGCTTAGTACTAGGCTAGTACTATTAGCGTATTTTCAAGCTATACCACACATTTTGAGCATATGTTCAGAGATCACATTGAGATTAAGAGAACACATCACCAACTCTCCACATAAGAATTCAATCCAAATATTACCTCTAATTTTTCAAGAAATGCATGACACTTACTTTTCCTTGGTATACAGAGAAAAGCAATATGCTTCTCATCTAATTGATCTTTCTAATTCTTCCTAATTTTTAGACTCACATCATGGTGGGGGCAAATACAAGTTTAGAGATGCATTCCAATTTCCAATATTCCATTGATGGCCCCAGTTTTCACTATTTCTAAGTCAGAGACAGATACCAGAACTACTCTATGCCATCATGGGTAGCAAGAACAACATCTGCTGCTAATCGTTAACATCCCTAGTAATAAGCTATGGGTGGCAGCATCAGAAAAAAAAAACCCATGAACTTTGATGACATTGGGATAGCTAGATACATCCGGAAATCGTCACGCGACGAACAGGACGCAAAACAAATGTTGCATGCTCCCTTTTCATTTTAAATAAATCAGGAAGCACAGCACAGGTTGTTCTTTGCCCAAATTCCAAATTGATAGAGAACACAAACAGAGGTCTGATGACTCATGACCACAAGGCCGAGAACCAACTTCAGCACGGATCATCTGAACCAATCGAATCTACGCATACACATGCGCAAGAAAGAAACAGAAACAGAGGATATTAATTAGAAAGTCAGTGAAGGGGGTTGGAGTCTTGGAGACGGGGAGTTTGTACGGACATGCTGCCGTCGGGGCGGCCGAGGAGCTTGATGGGCGTGCCGGCGGAGCGCGGTGGGATGAAGCAGTTGTCGGGGAGCTCGTCTTGGCCGAGGATCCGGCCGGGCCACCAGGATCCGTTGCGGCGGCGAACCCAGACGAGCGCCCCCACCTCCGCGTCGGCGCCCGTCACGCCGCCGGGCAACTCCTCCTCTCCCCCGCAGCTTCCCATCCGGTTACCCTCGCCGCCCTCACCGCCCCGCCACCACCATCTTCCCCGAACTGATCAAGCCAAGAACGCCTTTCTTGTTCAAGAAGAGGAGGGGCGCGGATGAATCAAGATACAGCACGGAGGCGGCGGCTGCTTCTCTCTGGAGGTGTGAGGTCTCCGTGTCTGTGTGCGCGCAGGTGGGAGAAGAAATGGAAAGGGGAGGAGGTGGAGGAGGAGGAAGAAGAAGGGACGGGCCGACGGGGGCTTTGGGTACGTGTGCGCGTGTGCTGTTGGGCTGCGGTCAATGCGGCCCTGCAAGCCGAAAGCCCATCTCGGTCCCCTCGTGGGTGGACTTAGGGCAGCCTGCTACTGTTCTTTTCGGCTACAACTTATAACTTTTGGCTGAAGTTTTTGAATTTTGGTTATTTACGGTATAGATTACGGAAAGACAGATACTCATTTGCAATTTTGGCTGGTACAAATGTTGGGTTTTTAACATGTAGATCGTTTAACTTGTAGACCCCGTCTTGAGAAAATATTCCGTTTAAAAGTTAGGTACTGTAGCAAAAGCAAAAGCCGCCAGTTTGTGAGGTAAAGAACATGCCCATAATTGACTAAGGGATAAGTCCATATAACTTTTAAGAGAAAAAAAATCAATAAACACAGACATAACTCACCTCTTTTTTCAATTTGTTCCTCGTATCTTATTTTTGTTTAGTTTGTCCCTATAAGTTATGTTAGCTTGTAAATGTTCCCTAGGTCGCATATTTGTACTAATTTTCTCTTAGTTTTAATTATTTTTGGTATTTTGTTTTCAATAATTTTAGTATTTATTTAAGTGATACAATGTTTGTTTTAATGATTTGAGTGATTTCTGGTGTATTACAAGTACCCAAATAACTGAAATAAGTATTACCATCATTGAAATAAATATTTACATAACTAAAACAAGTGCCAAAAATAAATGAAAACCAGAAGAAATAGTGCTAACATGTGGCCTAAGAGGTTATTTACACACTAACTTTACTTATAGGGGGAAAACTAAACGATAATTAGATACAAGAGGCAAATTGAAAGGTTAGGTGACTTGGGGAAGGGGTTGTTTATGGATTATCCCCTAACTTCAATTACTTCACCCCCATAGATTTCAAAGAATTACCAAACCGGGTATCCCAAATTTTAAATATTTACTACTTAAAAAAAGGAGTTGGTGAGTGGTACGTTCTTCCCCTCTCTTTCTCACAGAAAAAACACCGCGCTGACACGTGGGCCTAACGCCTTCCTCCCGAAACCCTACCTTCACCTTTGACCCACTCCACTCCGTTGCCTCGCCGCCTCCCTTTCCATCCCCGTCTTCTTTCCCCTTTCCCCCGCATGCTCCTCCTTCATCGCCCCCTCCTACACTAACATCGTCGTCTCTTCCCCGCGCGCTGAATCCTCCTTCTCCACGTACTTTCCCACCCCAGTCGTCGCTCCCCACGCCCTTCCCCTCCCTAAACGAGGAAGAAGCGGGAGGAGAAGGAGCCAAGATGGGATAAAGGAGAGGGATAGGCGAGTGGTGGGCGATGGGGTGAATGAGGCAAATGAGGGAACACACTCACAGATGTCGTTGTGCCCCCTATATCACGGCCGAAGGGACGGGCACAACGGAGTGGAGGCTAGGGAAAATGGAGGCCAGGTGATACGGACCAACTAGTAAACTAGCTGATGCGTAGGGTGGCCCGATGAAAGATCAAGGTCCGTTTAAGTTGGTTTTGGTGATAATGATAAATACTATTATAATATTTTGGTGATAATGATAAATGCATATATGAGACTAATATATTTGTGTAAGTATACTATAGCTTAGTCTCATTTGGATGGAAATATGAAATCAAAGAGGTATACATTCGTAATCACACTTCCTCATATACTAGTGCATTCCTTAGATCCAAAATATAGATTGAACTCCACAAATAGTCTAAAATGAATATGTGCATATGTCTTCATTATACACACTTGTATGCACACATTTAGGAGAGCTCTCTCTATGTTTTAAAGTTTCATAAGTATTGATCCATGCCTCCTTTAATATGCATTTTTATGATCTTTACATTGAAATACATTCTTGAGTATATATAGCTTTTGTAGTTTATATACACTCATGTGCAATCGGGTTGTCATTTAACCTCTCCATTATGTATTAATGGTTGAATGATAAATAACAACCAGATAAGTAAGCTTTGCTTAAAAAGCTTATCTTAGAGTATACAAGTGTTGTGTACATGTTGCATACTCGCAACTCATTATTTCTATCTCATTATTTGTTAGGATTGTCATGAATTACGAAAAAGGGAATATTGTTGAATCTAGTCCCTCCATTATGTGTTAATGGTGAAGTTTGGTAATTGATGACAATTATTTTGTGGACTAACATTTTTCATGAGTTGGATAAATAGATTAGGTTCCACAAATGAGGATGACTTAGGATGACTTCATGTGTTGAAGATCATCGAGTTAAGATGTGAGAAGAAGATAGCTTCATGTGTTGAAGACTATCAAGAAGAAAATATATCATGAGTTAATGCATGTCCAAGAGGAGATGATCATGTGTTGATCATCAAGTTAAGTGAAGACCATCATGTGTTGATGGAATTGAAGAAAATGATGCATCATGAGTTGATGAATATCAAGACGATGACCTAAGGTAAATGTATGACTAGTTAGGGCTAAGGATGTGTTTCTAGTCTTTTACCAATCTTGGTGTTTGGTTGGAAGACCGGATTGCTAGTATAGGTTGTCGTACTATTAAGAGGGGTCATGTCTAGTAGTTTGAGCCTCATCATGTGTTGATAGCCCAATCTCATTTGCTCTAGCTCATTTAGCATGAGGCTTATATTTGCGAATGTGTTTTGTAAATAGTTGAAGCTCATGTGGTGAACCCTTGCAACATGAGACTATGCATTGCAAATGTGTTTTGCAAGTGCTTTAAGTCCATCTTTCCATTATTTATTATATAAGGCTTATATTTGCAAATGTGTTTTGCAAAATGGTTTAAGCTCATATATAATTCTTGTAGCATGTGACTTAGGTTTGCGAATGTATTTTGCAAATGTGAGAAATATATGTAATAATTCTTTGTGTCATGATTTCAAAAGTGTGCAAATATGTTTTTCAACTTGTTGGAAATCATATTTGATCCTTGTGTGCATGATATTATAGTTTGCAAATGTGTTTTGCAAAATCTGTTGAGATATTTGCACTTGTCAGGAAAATCGGAACAACCGCTGTGTGCGTAGCGATACTATCGGAGGTCGGAAGTACCAGCTCTGTGTGAGCGGTACTACCGGACATCGGAAGTACCGGCATGTGTTGCGCAGTACTATCTGATGCGAGTGGTCTGAGCGGCTCTATGTGAGCGGCTCGTCCGGCTGTCGGAAGTACCGGCTCTGTGTGAGCGGTACTACTGGAAGGCGGAAGTTTCGGATTTTCCTACGGCACATTTTTTTCCAGAGAGACACCTGTGTGGTGATCTTCTCTTCCGAGCGAGAGCGGTAGTTCCGCGTGTGTGGAGCAAAACTTCCGGTTATCGAAACTACCGGATTTATAACGACGGTAGTTCCGCGCCGACTTCTAACGGCTAGTTCAGAAGCTCAGAAATAGCCGTTACTGCTGTGTCAGAACATGTGCGGAAGTACCGGCCATTGCGCTGCGGTACTTCCGCTCGCCCTGATTTTTCAGGGGTTTAGCTCCAACGGTTAGTTTTCTTGTGTAGGGTATAAATACCCCTTGTGGCCGGTTGGAGATAAGGTTGATTGACTCATTTCTGTTGTCTTGAGCTAGTATGTAACATCCTGAAAATTTTAAATCTGAAAATACAAAGCTCTTAAATTATTTTGCAATATATTTTATTGGAATTCGGGTTTTGATGGTGCTTCTTTGAATTTTGGTTGAGCTTCCAATAATTGGACATCTATGAAAAATAAAAACAACATTAATAAGCTATAAGGAAAAATGTGGAAATAAAAGAAACCTATAATTTTGAATTCGAATCTGAAAAGATGATCCATAAAAATGGGGGGACACTTGGCATAAAAACATAAATTCTATATGTGTATATTTAGATATGTCCAAACACAAATACACAAACTAAAAATTAAATGAAAAAGAAAAATAAAAAGAAAAAAAGAAAGGGGAGATGAAGCCAGGCCGGCCGAACGACCCAGCCCAGCTCCACCTCTCCCTCCCGCTTTCTCCCTCTGACCCGCGGACACCACCCGCGCGGCCCCCTCTTCTCCCTCCTCTTTCCCAGCGCGCACCCGGACCCCCTCCTCCGCTGCGTCTCGGCCAGGACCGTGCGACACGGCTGAGCGAATCCAGCTAGGGCAGTGGCGTGGGAGAGTACTTGATGGCGCCGCCTCGAATCCTGCTGCCATGCTCCGCCGCCCGCTGTCGCCGCTAGCAACGCCGCCGCCCGACATCCCCGCTTGTCCCGTGCGGAGCCATTCATGGCCGGCCGCGTCTTGCCGCCTATAAAGCCTGGGGTGCTTTCCAAACTCATCGTCGCGTCCTCCTCATCCTCCCACCGAAAGGAATCGACCTCAAAGCCATCCAGTCGCCGGCAATTCACTTTCTCCCCCAACTCCAACCGACGACGTCCTCCGTAAATCCCACCGATCCTCGCCGGAGAAAGCCGATTCCTGCTCCCCACACCATCTTCGGAACGTCGCCAACATCCTCCCGGCCTTGCCCGAGCTTCTCGTGACCCATACCTCGCCGTCACCGAACGCCTCCTCGAGCTCACAGCCGCCGCACGTCGCCGACCCACCTCTGGCGATCCCCGGCCCCCATCAACGCCTCCTTTGGCTTCTCCAGGACTCCAGCAACCCATTTTGGTCCTCCCCTCCACCTCTCTAGCCTCCCCTCGCCGGCGCCACCGTCGCCCACCGCCAGCCCCTAAGCCTCTCTGTTCCAAGGTAAGCTGCACCGGCTTAAGAGGAATTACTACCCTATATGGGTAAGCAACATCGAGTGACTCCCCTGGCTAGCAGCGCAAATTCTCTTCTTCCCCCCGGGCTCCCTCGCCCGCGCACGTTCGAGCCCCCGGCTCCGCAGCGTCGAGGTTGAGCCTTTCTTTTATTTTCGCCGACTGACATGCGAGCCCCACCTATCAGCGACCGCCCGCGTGCGCGTTCCGCTAACAGCTGGGTCCCGCCTGCCAGAGACGAAAGGGGGAGAGAGGAGGAGCCGGTGCCGACCGGGCCCCGCCTGTTAGCACCCGTGTGAGTGGGTCACTGCCAGTGGGCCCCAACTGTCAGACTTTTGATCATTTCTGTATTTAATTAAACCGAAAGGTTTTAAATGGGCATAACTTGTTCATTTTAACTCCAAATCGATTGAAACAAATTTCTAAATTTATCTAAATTCAAGAACTATCCAATGGAACCGAAACCAAGATTTTGGAGCTTATTTCAATTGTTGGTGATATTTCGATTGTCTTGCTGATTTTTATCCAAATTTTCGCGCACGTAAAAATAGCGTACGAAGCTCAGGAAGCCGAAGTCGAGGCAACCCCCAATGATCAGGACCAAGACCAGCAAATGAGAAATCTTGAGTGAGCTCAAGACCGCGGTAAAACCGCGCAAGATGAGTCAATACTTTGATCATGTTGAACCTACATTTTCTGCAAATTACTTTTGTTTAAATTATCAAATTGCATGCTATTATTTTATATACAAATACATCTTTAATTTAATATCCTAGTTATATACCCATGTTTACCTTGATTAATATTATACCCCTTTTTTGAATACTTGATTATGTGAACCTTGTCACCCTAGCAAAATTATGATAGTAACCTTTCGAAAATAAGTCCGTAATTATGCACCGTGCTTAGTATTGCATAGATACTCAGGGGCGCTGAAATGCCCTAGGCATCATTATCATTTTTAAACATGAGAAAATTTGGCTGGGCAATCATGGTGGTAATGACTGATATGTGTTGGATATGGCTATTTTATGCTTCCAAAAACCCCAACTTGCTTGAATATCTAGGTGGATGGTTCAAGGGTGTGTGTGTGGTGCAGTGGAAGCACAAAGTGGTTAGTGGTAGAACCGCCCAGATACCCCTAAGGACCGAATCTTGTCATGACTTCCCACGTGAAACAGTGCAACCACAAGTCTATAAAGTACAACTTGCTAAGTAAATTTATCGAAACTCCCGAACTCATCTCACTGGTAGTGGATAGAAGTGGATACACAAAGGGCAAGGAGGCCTAATGGGACACCAAGTGGAGGTTGAAGTTTCCTAGCTGTTCTAATCGTTGCGGTAAGTGGAGCCCAGCTGCGTTAGTAACTGTGGGGAACATCTCGTGCATAGATGAGACCCACCGCAAGTGGGAGAAGCCCATAAGGTGAGATGGCAAAAGGAACTAGATACTTTGAAAAGTCACTGTGATGATCTGCTCAACTGCATGACTAAGGAATCATGTGGGGCAACGAGTTCACTATCTCTTGTAGTGAAAGTGTGCAAATTCTACAGAGTCAAAACTATTCGAATAGCCGTGCCACGGTCATGGGCGGACATGGGAACTTAACTAGATATAGTTCTATTTCAAAAACTTTGTGGGTGGAAATAGAAAAAGCGGAGGGCCGTGGAAAGCCCTGATTTGTGTTGCCCTGGGTGTCGCCCCAGTGATAAGTTAAGCGGCTATAACGCTGAAGGATTAAGCAAATGGTGCAGATGCCATGTAACGGTGGATGTAATCTGAATCGCTACTATTATTGCATTCTCATACACATTATGTTTTTGTTTAAACTGCTAAGTCTCAGGGAATTTCTATGTATTGTATTTCAAAAGAAAGTAATGACGATACTTCTCATAAAATAAAATGCCAGGAAGAATAAATAGAGTCGTAAGAAAAGAAGATGACTGTTGTGGTAAATACATAACGATGATTGGTGGATTCATGTCGATTATAAAAAGGAAATGATAGAAAGGAGTTTAGGAGAAATAAATTGGTGAGGTCTAAATGAATAGATAGGCTAGATAGATGATTTAAATGATTTTTGGAGAATTAAAAGAGTGTAAAGATAATTGCTGGATTTAATGGGATTGCTAGGATTTGATCTAGATAGATGAATTGAATTTGTGGAAAAATTGGAGTTATGATAATTGAGGTATAAACTTGATTAATGATACTCTTGGTTGAGAAATACCGATGAATCATGTTAGAGAATCATTAGAATTCAGAAGTGAAGAGTTGAGGAATAGTGATTACAAGATTGGATTATTAGGAATTCGGAATACAAAAGGTATTGGTGGATTAACTAAATGATGTTCCTCGTTGTTCGGAATTTTAGACAGCAATCGGTATAGAAAGTGTATGATCGGTGGATTAACTAAATGATGTTACTCACTGTTCAGAGTTTTAGACAGCAATCAATATAGAAATTGTTTGATTCGGTGGATTAAATAAATGATGCCACCCACTGTTTGGAGTTTTAGACAGCAATCAACATAGAAAGAGTATGTTCGGTGGATTAAATCAATGATGTCAACCGCTGTTTGGAGTTTAGACACAATCAATATAGGAAGTGTATGTTCGGTAGATTAAATAAATGATGTATGTATCTTTGGTGGATTAAGTTAATTATGGTAATCGCCGTGTGGAGTTTTAGGTAGCAACAATAATACTATGATTTAATAATAATGCTACCAAAAGCAATTTATGGCAAATAAAGCAACCCGAGCCTTTCCTTTGATAAGCCATGCATACTATTTATTTGCATTCTGTGTATTGGCTCGCGGAGCACGGTGGTTAGTGTGCTCACACTCGCTCTCACAACAAATCCAGAATCAAGAATCAGATCACTACGCCTCAGCAACTCTATTGGTCATGGTGGCAAAGAAGATGAAGATGTCAAGGGCTAAGCCGCGAACCTCCAGTTGGCTGCCTGTGGGCATGTCCTGGAGGTCCCACCTGTGTGCTTCGTTCTTCCGCTGCTGCAATTTATTGATTTCGGCCTAATCGGCCCATGAGTAAGTATATTTATATATTTATGCTTCCGCAAGATATGTATTTGATATTCATTTTCTGTAACTGTGAGCACTATCTACTGATCCAGGGAATAGTGCAATAAACCACAGAGGATTCTGGATATTAAAATCTGGGGTCTCACATAGTATGAGGCTCTCCACTCAAGAGTGCATATGTTGCACTTTGTGAGTAAGGAGAAGGGTTCTAGATTGCATGTATTGCATCTAGAGGTGGATTTAGTGTCCATTTGAGCTTGTACATTCATTGCACATGGTGAGAGTCAAGTGAAGAACTTGACTTGTTACTTTTGGAGTTTGCCGACTCCTAGACGACGTTGGAGGCATCGTGCGCGGTGATCTTCTCAAAGAAGGTTGTGAGAAGATCTAGCAAAGTGTGAAGGTTGGAGCTCACCTACCTGGAGCGGGAAAGAGCTACTACTAGTGGATTAAGGTGTTTCAGCTTAATTCATAGAGCCGATCCAATTTATTTGGGCTAACCTCAACATGGACTAGGGGAGACCGGCAAGTCTCCGAACACCACGGTAAAAAGAGATTGTGTCTATTGTGGTTTGTTTTTCTTGTGCTCAATTTACATTCAAGAAATTTACATATATAGAATTAATTTGATTGCTTGTCAATCTAGAATTGCAAACTTTGACATAGCCTAGTATTGTTGGTGCACTTAGACAAACATGTTTGATTTAGGCATTATTTGTGCTAAACCAATTTGATTTAAGTTTCTGCATTATTTACTGGTTTAGGCAATATAATAGGTCTTTAAATTGATATTAATTGAAAGAAGAATTTTTTAGACCGCATATTCACCCCCTCTAGTTGGCCTCCTCGATCTTACACCCGATCTTCACGGTACGACCAATGGTGTCTTCCTCCCTTATTCCCTTGTGGTTAGACTTCAGATGACCTTCTTCTTCCTGACGCGATGCTTGGATGACTTCATTCTTGCTTGTGGCAGCAAAACTAGAGTTAAGCGTTCGGTAGTTCCTTTCCTCCTTGCGGCAAGCTTTTGGTGACCTCCCTCTTGTGTGTGGCCAACAAGGAACACCAGGATTTCACCCTTCCTCTCCTTGCGCAACAACTAGGTTAAGCTTCTCCATGTGGTAGTGAGGAGTTAGGGTTTCGCCAAAACCCTAATTTCCTCCTGGCTTCTCCTTGTGGCTATATTAACAGCAAGTTCATCTTTCTCTTGCGGTGGATAGATGGATAACAAGGGATTCGAGCACTAATCAACACAAGGAAGTTAGAAGTAAGAAACCAAAGCCTCCCCAAACCGTGAACAGTAACAGATCACGAATTGAAGGAGTGGAATCATGTAGACTAAGTAGGCAATCTCAAAACAAGGTGTTCTTGCCTTACACCAACCTTAGCAAACCCTATATGGGAAAATATCAATTAACACACAAAGCTTTGTTCCACAAAAACTCCATGGCTTTTTTTGGTTTTCCTCTCTATTCAATCTAACCTCAGCTATTACAAGGGCTAAGCCCTGGCCTTAGATTGGCATCCAAGGGTCACTACTACAAAATAAGCTATACTAAACGCCTCATCACAGACGGTTCATGGGGAACCGTCTGTGCTGTTATTATCACAGACAGTTTTACAGGAGTAATCGTTTGTCATCTGTAAGCATTCCGATTGTAAATCTAACTACTTGTAGATTGATTTATTTTAGCTTGGTGATTAGAGGTCAGTATTTATTTCTAATTATATGCTTTGTAATAAAGAGAGATGATAGCTAGATTTAGATCTACCTTAATTGGTAGTTTGCTATAATTTAAGAATGGGTCAGTACTCCTAGTTTACTTCAACATATTAATTATTGCTTGATATATATTTCTTTATGAATAGTACATAACTGGCTAGTTATAGTAGCATTAATAATCTAATTTGACACTAATTTGTTACATGCGTAGTGTAGATGGACCGAAACTGGATATACGTCGAGAACCGTGTGAGTGAAAAGTACATTAATGGTATGTCTGCTTTTAGAAGAGAAGACGAGCAAGATATGTTGAAGAAGGGGATGGAATATATGTACTGTCCTTGTATTGATTATGATAATCTGAATATGTTTACCAATTCAGCGTAGATCGAAGCTCACTTGATTCAAAAGGGTATACATGTTGGACTAGTCGTGGTGAAGAGAAGATTATACATAAAGGTGTCGAGGGAGACAACGATATGCCGATTGTGTATTGTGCTTTCGATGAGGATAGGTCGTATGATGACAATCTGGAAACTATAGTGAGAGGGAGTTTGGTAAATTCGAGGGCTTGATGGAGGACCTAGAGAAACCTTTGTTCTCGGGCTGCAAGCCGCAATACACAAGGTTGTCATCTGTTCTTGAATTGCAAAAATTGAAAGCAAGCAATGGTTGGTCTGACAAGAGTTTCACGGTGTTGCTAGGTCTCCTAGCGAACATCCTTCTAGAGGAAAATATGTTGCCGAGAACTACTTACCAAGCCAAGAAGGTTCTTTATCCATTGTGAATGGAAGTAGAATGAATACATGTATATCCGAATGATTGTATTATCTACCGTAAAGAGTATGCAAAATTACACGTTTGTCCGGAGTGTAAAATATCCCGATACAAGTGTAAGAATGACTCCGATGATGATAAAGGCATCGAGACGAAGCAAGGACCTTCTTGCTAAGATGTTATGGTATCTACCTATAATTTTCTGTTTGAAGCATTTATTTGCAAACTGAAAGGATGCAAGATTGCTGCGTTGGCACTCAGATGAGCATAAGAAAGATGGAACAATAAGACATGTTATTGACTCTGCCCAGTGGAGGAACATCGATAGGATATTTGTAGACTTCGCTGCAAAACCGAGGAATATAAGGTTTGGGTTGAGTATAGATGGAGTGAATCCTTTCGGTAACATCAGCAGCCGACATAGCACCCGCCCCGTGAATATATGCATGTACAACCTTCCTCCTTGCTTGTGTTGAAGCGGAAATACATTTTGATGTCACTACTTATCTAAGAGCCAAAGCAACATGTGAACAATATTGATATGTATCTAGCACCATTGGTGAAAGATCTTGTGACACTATGGAACGAAGGGATACAAGTATGGGATGCGGACGAACGAGAGAACCCCACTCTGTGCACCATGTTGTTCTGCACCATCAATGAATTTCCTGCTCTTAGTAACCTGTCGGGATTGAGTACAAAAGGAGCCAAAGTCTGTTCTGTGAGACCATGTGGAGGTCACCCCATGGTTGTGATGAGTAATTGACTCTTGATCTAGAAAGATTGAGTTTGGTTTTTGAGGTTTGAGCTGACTCTGCAAAGTCGTAAGCCTTAACAATTGTCGTGAGGCGCTTACGACTACGTTGTCCTTAGTTGAAACCGAGTGAGGCATTGAGCGAGTGGTGGGAAGGCTATACGACCACTGTGGAGATCTACGATCACGTTGTGGCCTTCTCGACAAGTTTAGCCGTGGTCGAAAGTCTCTCGAGTGGAGTACGACCACGTTGCGGAGCCCTCGGAATATTTGGCCATGATCGAAGGTCACCCCGGCCATTTACGACCACGTTTGGTCGTGGTGAAACCCTTCGAGTCTTCAGACGACCACGTTGGTCGTGATCGGAAGGGTATACGACCACGTTGAGCGAAATCAAGAACCGATCGAGTAGCGTGCGACCACGTTGTGGAGTCTCGACTCGTTGGCGTGGTCGGAGGCCACCGGGCGCCACGACCACGTTGCGGCATCCTCGGTGAATTTGGGCGTGATCGGAAGTCGGTCGGACTGCGTAGGACCACGCGGTATCTTACTCAGCGAAAATAACCGTGGTCGGAGGTCTCTAGGGCCATCTACGACCACGTTGTGAAGTTTCGACCGCGTTGGTCGTGATCGGTAGTCGGCGCCAGGGTTTACGACCACGTTGAGCGCTTGGGAGCGTCGACCACGTTGGGCGCCTGGCATTTCGACCACGTTGTGGCGCTTGGGTCTTCGACCACGTTGGGAGATCGGGCGTTCGATCACGTTGGGCGCTCGCTGTTTTGACCACGTTAGCGGATGTCTGACCGTGGTCGATGGAGCTTATTAAAACCGGTCGTGTGGGCACATATGGTGTCCGATTATGATGGGAATCGGTCGGTTGGGTTTCTGGTGATGTTGTGGACCTTGTGGACTTATTGGTTCATCATTTTGACAGGTCTTGTTGCAATCTATTTTCTGTTGGGCTCGAGTGTCTCTGGTTGGTGCAACAGAGTGCTCGTATGAGGTCTAGACTTTGTGCGATAAAGTCAAAGAGGCTAGTGATGGTCGTAGCTTGTGTCTGCATGGTCGTAACGAGCTTCGTGATGGTCGTGACGACATGCTGTGTGGTCGAAGGAAGCAGGGAAGTCTTCCAGGGTTTTGACCACTTCTTGTCTTGTGCTTTCGGGTGGTCGTAGGGGATTTACGACCAGGTGTTGTGCTGTGATACTTGTGCCGAGTGATGGTCTGTGTGTATTGTGCGGTGCTATGTGATGGTTTGCTTGTGCGTGTGGTGCAGGACTTGAGCTATTTCATGGTGGCGTGGGAGGACGGGACTAGGCACGGGAGGTGTTGAGGTCCGACGGTCGGAGACGCCAAGATGATCGAGGTGGTGAGGTGGTTGCGGCCGGAGGCGAGGAACCGGGCTGGGCTGCCAGAGCTGAGCACGACGGGCAACAACGAGGAGGACCGGGACTAGGCTCAGGGAGGAGCTGAGGTCCAGACGGTCAGGAGGTTGGGTGCGGTCGCGTGCGGCGGAATAGACCGAGACTAGACTCTGGAGGAGTCGGAGGTCTGATCGGTCGGTTGCATGATCTTGGAGACAAGTCTTAGTGAGGCTTGGAGTGGTCGGGACTAGACATGGGAGATGTTGAGGTCCGAGCAGTGGGTGAAGCCAAAGAAGACTTGGAGCTCAAGGTGGTGATGAGGAACCGGGCTGGTGCGGCCGGTGGAGATAGGTCAGCGAGGCTAGGATGGTCGGGACGAGACAATGTGGTGTCGGGGTCCGAGCGACCGGGAAAGCGAAGGAGACCTAGTCTTGAGGTGGTTGCAAGCGTGGGCGAGGGAGGCGGCGGAGGGCATTTTGGAGAAATGCCAAAGCTGCAAAGGAAGCTGTCCCTCTGGTAAAGCACCTGAGAAAAGAAGTGGATTCAGTTGGCGCTAACGGGCAAAGTGCGGGTCTGTTGGGATAGCAGGCAAAGCATTTGAGTTAGCGGGCAAAGTGAGTGTTAAAACCGGTGTTAGATGGGGTTTCGGGTTATCCTCAGTATGGACTAATGGATGGATCCATTAGGGTTAGTCTCGGTGTGAGGCTATAAAAGGAGAGGGAGGCAAGAGTTATGAGAGAGTTGGTCGGCTAGGCCTTGGAGGCAGCCGCCTCTCCCTCCCTTGGGAGTGTATCTGTGTGTGTGTGTGCTCTAGGGCTAGAGCTTGTCCTCCTGTGGGGAGTGGTTGCGAAACCTCCGTGTTATGATTTGAGAGGACTCATCTCTGTACTTGTTAGAGTTTATCTATGAGATGGGTGCATGTTTGTGATCCGGGTTGAGAGGCATTTTTGAGATGTTTTCATTGATTTATTTGCCATCTCTTCATTTTAGTTCCTTCGTATTTCCTTTGAGAGTTGGCTTATATTTGATTTGCTCGAGCAGAGAATCGGCTCAAGGCAATTTGGCGATTCATTCCGAGAGCAAGGTCGAATCGGAGAAATTTCTGTGTCTCTCGGTCATGCGCCTCCAGTTCTCTGCTTTCAGTTTTGCCGTATTTAGACTTTGCGTCTTCTTTAGCTTCGACCGCCTTGAGGAGATCGGTCGAAGGAAGTCGACTTGAGAATACAAGTTTCGGTTTGTTTATCTCAAGTTTCTCAACCGGTCGAACACTTCCTTAGTGGTGAAATCAGTTCGTTGTTCGCCGCTCCGTGGTCGTCGCTCCGACAAAAGTAGTACTTCTTGTTTGCTCGTCATTTTCCGATCAAGTATCGACCACGTTCTATTTGCTTCCAAGCACCGCTTCGCCGATGGTCCAATCACGACGTTCGACTTATTGTCATTGTCGGTTGGTTCGACCGATCAAGATATAGATCATCGCTTTCTTTTGCTTTGGTTTCCGAGTGCTTGATGGTCGAGATCTCGTAGTCGTGTGCCCCACGGTCACATGAGGTGTCTGCGACCGCAATCGGCTATAGGTGCGAGTGGGTCTTCAACCACGTTGATCGTCGACCATCCCCATTGGCTTACGACCACGGCGGTTCCGACCGAGACTCATTTTTCGATCATTGCCGCTTCACCGTTGGTCATACTTTGTTGGTCGCTTGTTGTCATCCTTTGTCGAGCGGGTCGACAAGCGCAATCTCGATATCGATCACACGGTGCTCGATCGGTGGTTTCAACCATGGGCGATTACTCTCGGTCTTCACGACCACTGCGAGAGACTCTGCCGATACTCTCTGCCGATAGCTTTAGATCACGGTTTGATTTCCCAATGATCGCTCGTTTCTCTCCTAGATTTCGACCACGTCTTTTGACTCTTTTCCTCTCGGTCTTAAACTAAAGATTCCTCTGTTCTCTCGAGTTTTCGATGAACAACCAATCTTCTCCTTCACGACTCTTTAGCTCTTGGAGAAAGATAGGGTTGAATTTTGGGAGAATTTTAAGGCACCATTCACCCCCTCTGTTGCCATTTCGGTCCTACAATTGGTATCGAGGCGAGGTTGGCTCATATTTGATCTTAACCGATCCGGAGCTTGGCAACTAGTAGGGAATCTTGTAAACTTTCCTTTGAATCTTATTGGGGTGTTTTGCCAATGATGTCCTTTGCGACAAGAGGCTTGATTTCGACTAGAGGATGATTTTATTTGCAAGAAACCACAAGTGTGAGCTTTGTGGTACATTCTTGTCCTTTGGTTGATCAAGTGCCAGGAAGGAGAAAGCCTTAGAGAACACACGGATGATAATGATAAGGACGAGCGTCGACTTATCATGAGCAAGGTGTCCAGACGTTGGATGGAGAACATGGGATCGAATGGATTTTAGTCTTCTGCTTCATCACGTGACTAGAACATTTGTTGGTTCTCCACTTCATGGCCTCCAAGAGGTATGTACCTTCACGTTTGGCGTCTCCACCTGCTTTGTGAGCTACTCTATACCCTCATACCCTTATACTCATGTTTGACCATAATTGGCATGTTGTGCTTGTTCATGTGCTCACATGTTCCATACTGGCATGTTTTTCTCTCAATGCTTTCATGTCATGCCTTTATGTGTATGCTGCTTAAGTATCCATGCACCTTGTTGTATTTTGCTTAAGCTTTGACTTGACTTCATGAGCTAAGTAGAATGTGTGCATTGGAAGTCAAGTATCATCATGACCTTGTGCTCTGTAGTATCTATCATGGTTCACATCTTGCTCCTTATGTTCATTCATCATTATTTATACATGTTAGCATACTTTTCATGATGTTGATTTGCCATGTTGTATGTCTACATGATGTACGCATATGTATGGACAGTATGAGCTTGAGTATATCTTGGATAGTTTCTCTGTGTCATGATGGTGCGTTTATTCATGCCTTTGTATCTTTTCTAGTATACATGTTTTTATCCATGCTAGCATATGCTACGTGATTGTTCTGTCATCGCTATGTATGGTTGTGATTTATTGTGATGCTTGTATACTTTGATCTTATTGATGTTATGGCATGAAATAAATTGTATGACATCTTGGTAGCATTAGTCTGTGCTTATGCTTAGATATCATGAGATTTGTGGTTAGGTCACAAGCTTCTTCTAGTATTGGGTGGCTCTAGGCTTGTTGTTCTAGATGCTTTTGATGAGGGCTAGATTGAGCTTGTGGCGGTGCGTGTTCTCATACATTTGTAATGCTACCGATTGTGGTCATTTGTCTCAGTACTGGATCCATGCTTGTGTATTATTTACCCCAGTACTAGGACACCAGCTGTTCCCCTATGTTTAATCCGCAGGTTATGAATGAGGGGAGAATGGTACAGCTGTTTACGACCGCTTCCTGGTCTTTATGACCACGTCGTAGTTTCTACGACCACAGTATGGACTCTCGGCTGAACCCATACACGACCATGAGCCGGATTCGACCACGACTACGATCCGGACTCAACTGCGACCATGGTGAACTCGGACTCGACAACGTCCAGTACATGACTTCGACTGCTTGACAGAGGTCTGAACACATGTACGACCATGTCCAGGACTCATCTACGACCTCGTCCTGGACACATATTCGACCTCGACCACTACAACAACCTCCCGAGCAACTATAACCGAGGTTTGCTCCCCTGTGATCTTTAGTGTTCTGCTTCCCGCCACTCGGCTTTGCATAGTATATGTCCTCTAGTGGTAGGAAGGGTCGGTTTGGGCAGTAGGAGCCAACTCTAGGTGATGTTGTCTCATTCACACCTCTCATCCAAATGGTTCTCTAGGATTATTTACTACCTAGTTTGGGCTTTGGTTCTCTAGGATTCTCTTCTACCTAGGTTGAACTTTTTCTTGGCCACTAGAGTCTTTTGCATTGACATAGTGTGCTTTTTGCCCCGTGGTATGAGGTTATAGACTAGAGACCATGAGGATAGGATGTGTTTGGGAATCACCTCCTTGAGCTAGAACCTTCTCTTCTGGATTTTGTGCCAAATTTCTTGGTTCTTCTCTTTTGCCTTCTCTAGGGGAGTTGGATCCTTTCTGTCTATTCGGGCTATGTTTTGGGGAGTTCATCTCATGTGCATTCTTTTGTTCAATAGTGCGTCACATTCACATGAATGCTGTATAGTCTTGGAGCCACGAATATTATCTTTATGTGACATGATATCATGATTTATATCTTGCCATGTCTTGTGATAGCTTGATTTATCATGCCCTTCTATGTGTTGCTTAGCTCTTGCCATACTAGCTAACAACTTGAATCAAATCATGTCTTGTTCAATCTTGTGAATAGTCTGGCTTTAGTGATCCTCTTTTGATTCAGGCCATGTCGAATAGGCTAAGTTGAGTCTTGAATCTGTTTTTGAGATTTAGATTGAGCTAAGTTAGTTCATTAGTGATGCATGAGTTAAGTCTTAACTCTTTGTTCATGAACTAATTCAAGTAAATGCAAAATATCTCTTTGTGCGAAAAAACTGATCTCACCAATTCTTTCTCATGAGACGGCTTGCCATTGCATTCGGAATGAACTCAGGGGGAGTTTTGGATGACCAAGATCACCTCCTTAAGCTTATTGCTTGGAGTGATCGCATAAGGCTTGAGATCTAGCACATGGCTATGAAAACAAAAATTCTTGTGAAAAATGGTTGGAACCAACCATGAATTTCTGATAAAGGCCAATTGTGCTAATTTTGCTCAAATATTCTACAAGTGGTATCCAAAGTACTACAAGTAATGAATTACTTGTGATATCTAGTGCTTGAACAAAATGTCTCATTTTTGAACTTATAGCACTCTAAATTGACTCAACTATAGCTTCTTGGTTCCACTTAGAATATTGACATGGCTTGACTCACTTTTGGATACCTTCTTCTAGACTATAATCTTGAGTGACTCGACATGCTAATCAAACCATTTAATTTAAAGATCATGACTTATTTGGCTTGAGCTTGGCAATAGATAGTTTGTTATGATCTAAATAGCATTGTCACCTTTTATGGCTTGGTATAATTTTTTGTGAAGTCACTTTAGATAATCTTCATGACTCCCATAGCTCCCTTTGCTTAAAATGAATTAATTGTAGTCACCCCATTTCATTCATGCTCTATGTTTCTTCCTTGCATCTTGATGACTTTATTGCCAAAAGGGGGAGAAGGATAGAGAAAAAGGCATTAAGGGGTGCAAAAGGCATTAAAATGGGAGAATGCATCAAGGGATGGGAGAAGGATAAAAGGCATTAAGGGGGAGAATGCTTGGTCATCTTGCTATGACAATGGTCATGTGAGCATCTGCTTCTTGGACCATGAGCAAGATTGGACTTTGTGTGATTTGGAGGTTCTGTAGAAATTTTGATCTTTCTCTGTCTGCTCCATTTCATTCTGTGTCAACATGGTCTTGAGTCCTTCTTCATTCTTTTAGACCATGTGTGGCTTTTGCTTCTCTTTCTTTTCTTCTTTTCAAAACAAACTCATCTTCATGCCTTTTTCGGTGTTTGTCAATATACTCATCAAGGGAGATTGTGAGACCATGTGGAGGTCACCCCATGGTTGTGATGAGTAATTGACTCTTGATCTAGAAAGATTGAGTTTGGTTTTGAGGTTTGAGTGACTCGCAAAGTCGTAAGCCTTAACAATTGTCGCAGACCGCCTTACGACCACGTTGTCCTTAGTTGAAACCGAGTGAGGCATTGAGCGAGTGGTGGGAAGGCTATACGACCACGCTGTGGAGATCTACGATCACGTTGTGGCCTTCTCGACAAGTTTAGCCGTGGTCGAAAGTCTCGGGTGAGTACGACCACGTTGCGGAGCCCTCGAATATTTGGCCATGATCGAAGGTCACCCGGCCATTTACGACCACGTTTGGTCGTGGTGAAACCCTTCGAGTCTTGACGACCACGTTGGTCGTGATCGGAAGGGTATACGACCACGTTGAGCGAAATCAAGAACCGATCGGTAGCGTGCGACCACGTTGTGGAGTCTACGACCACGTTGGCGTGGTCGGAGGCCACGGGGCGCCACGACCACGTTGCAGCATCCTCGGTGAATTTGGGCGTGATCGAAGTCGGTCCGGATGCGTGAGGACCACGCGGTATCTTACTCGGCGAAAATAACCGTGGTCGGAGGTCTCTAGGGCCATCTACGACCACGTTGTGAAGTTTCGACGCGTTGGTCGTGATCGGTAGTCGGCGCCGGGTTTACGACCACGTTGGCGCTTGGGAGCGTCGACCACGTTGGGCGCTGGCGTTTCGACCACGTTGGCGCGTGGGTCTTCGACCACGTTGGGAGATCGGGCGTTCGATCACGTTGGGCGCCATTGTTTTGACCACGTTAGCGGATGTCCGACCGTGGTCGATGGAGCTTATTAAACCGGTCGTGTGGGCACATATGGTGTCCGATTATGATGGGAATCGGTCGGTTGGGTTTACGGTGATGTTGTGGACCTTGTGGACTTATTGGTTCATCATTTTGTGGTCTTGTTGCAATCTATTTTCTGTTGGGCTCGAGTGTCTCGGTTGGTGCAACAGAGTGCTCGTATGAGGTCTAGACTTTGTGCGATAAAGTCAAAGAGGCTAGTGATGGTCGTAGCTTGTGTGCGCATGGTCGTAACGAGCTTCGTGATGGTCGTGACGACATCTTTGTGTGGTCGAAGGAAGCGGGGAAGTCTTCCGGGTTTTGACCACTTCTTGTCTTGTGCTTCGGGTGGTCGTAGGGATTTACGACCGGTGTTGTATCTTGTGATACTTGTGCCGAGTGATGGTGCGTGTGTATTGTGCGGTGCTATGTGATGGTTTGCTTGTGCGTGGTGCAGGACTTGAGCTATTTCATGGTGAGGCGTGGGAGGACCGGGACTAGGCACAGGAGGTGTTGAGGTCCGACGGTCGGAGACGCCAAGATGATCGAGGTGGTGAGGTGGTTGCGAGCCGGAGACGAGGAACCGGAGCTGGAACTGCGAGCCGAGCACGACGGGCAACAACGAGGAGGACCGGGACTAGGCTCGGGGAGGAGCCGAGGTCGAGGCAGTCGGGGAGGTTGGGTGCGGTCGCGTGCGGCGGAATAGACCGAGACTAGACTCTGGAGGAGTCGGAGGTCTGATCGGTCGGTTGCATGATCTTGGAGACAAGTCTTAGTGAGGCTTGGAGTGGTCGGGACTAGACATGGGAGATGTTGAGGTCCGAGCAGTGGGTGAAGCCAAAGAAGACTTGGAGCTCAAGGTGGTGATGAGGAACAGGAGGCTGGTGCGGCCAATCGGAGATAGGTGCAGCGAGGCTAGGATGGTCGGGACGAGACAATGTGGTGTCGGGGTCCGAGCGACTGTGGAAAGCCGAAGGAGACCTAGTCTTGCGAGGTGGTTGCAAGCGTGGGCGAGGGAGGCGGCGGAGGGGCATTTTGGAGAAATGCCAAAGGCAAAGGAAGCTGTCCCTCTGGTAAAGCACCTGAGAAAAGAAGTGGATTCTGTTGGCGCTAACGGGCAAAGTGCGGGTCTGTTGGGATAGCAGGCAAAGCATTTGAGTTAGCGGGCAAAGTGAGTGTTAAAACCCGGTGTTAGATGGGGTTTCGGGTTATCCCAGTATGGACTAATGGATGGATCCATTAGGGTTAGTCTCAGTGTGAGGCTATAAAAGGGAGAGGGAGGCAAGAGTTACGAGAGAGTTGGTCGGCTAGGCCTTGGAGGCGCCGCCTCCCTCCCTTGGGAGTGTATGTGTGTGTGTGTGCTCTAGGGCTAGAGCTTGTCCTCCCGGGGAGTGGTTGCGAAACCTCCGTGTTATGATTTGAGAGGACTCATCTCTGTACTTGTTAGAGTTTATCTATGAGATGGGTGCGTGTTTGTGATCTGGGTTGAGAGGCTGTTCTTGAGATGTTTTCATTGATTTATTTGCCATCTCTTCATTTTTAGTTCCTTCTGTATTTCCTTTGAGAGTTGGCTTATATTTGATTTGCTCAGAACAGAGAATCTGGCTCAAGGCAATTTGGCCAGTTCATTCCCGAGAGCAAGGTCGAATCGGAGAAATTTCGTGTCTCTCGGTCATGCGCCCGGTTCTCGCTTTCGCTTTTCCGTATTTAGACTTTGCGTCTTCTTTAGCTTCGATCGCCTTGAGGAGATCGGTCGAAAGGAAGTCGACTTGAGAATACAAGTTTCGGTTTGTTTATCTCAAGTTTCTCAACCGGTCGAACACTTCCTTAGTGGTCGAAATCGTTTCGTTGTTCACGCTCCGTGGTCGTCGCTCCGACAAAAGTAGTACTTACTGTTTGCTCGTCATTTTCCGATCAAGTATCGACCACGTTCTATTTGCTTCCAAGCACTGCTTCTGCCGACTGGTCCAATCACGACGTTCGACTTATTGTCATTGTCGGTTGGTTCGACCGATCAAGATATAGATCATCTGCTTTCTTTTGCCTTTGGTTTCCGAGTGCTTGATGGTCGAGATCTCGTAGTCGTGTGCCCCACGGTCACATGAGGTGTCTGCGACCGCAATCGGCTATAGGTGCGAGTCGGTCTTCAACCACGTTGATCGTCGACCATCCCCATTGGCTTACGACCACGACGGTTCCGACCGACTCATCTTTCGATCGCCGCTTCACCGTTGGTCATACTTTGTTGGTCGCCGTTGTCATCCTTTGTCGAGCGGGTCGACAAGCGCAATCTCGATATCGATCACGGTACATTCGATCAGTGGTTTCAACCATGGGCGATTACTCTCTGGTCTTCACGACCACTGCGGAGAGACTCTGCCGATACTCTCTGCCGATAGCTTTAGACCACGGTTTGATTTCCCAATGATTGCTTTCTCTCCTAGATTTCGACCACGGTCTTTTGACTCTTTCCTCTCGGTCTTAAACTAAAGATTCCTCTGTTCTCTACGAGTTTTCGGTGAACAACCAATCTTCTCCTTCACGACTCTTTAGCTCTTGGAGAAAGATAGGGTTGAATTTTGGGAGAATTTTTAAGGCACCATTCACCCCCCCTCTGTTGCCATTTCGGTTCTACATGTTCGCACTGCTTAGATTATACTGAGAGTGTGTGGTTGAACAACTCACGCAAAATTGTGTACATACGTCACCGTAGGTTCTTTCCACCGTATCACCCATATCGCAATATGAAGAAACAATTTGACAAAAAAAGAGGATGACTCAACACCAAGGCCTTTTAATAGGAAAGAGGTCTATGATATGGTCAAGAATATCGATGTTGTGCTTGGAAAGGGACGTAAGTTGAGGATCCGTCAGAAAAACGTGTGGAAGAAGAGGTCACTATTTTGAGACTTGCCTTACTAGGAGCACTTAGAAGTTCGCAATTGCATCGATCTCATGCACGTACAGAAGAATATATGTGATAGGTTGATTGATTTCTTACTGAACATTCATAATAAAATAAAGGATGGTGTCAGCGCATGGCGTGACTTGGTCGCTATGAACATCAGGACTGAGTTAGCACTGATAGTGACTGATAAAGGTCGAACGTACCGTCTCCCAGCTTGTTACACTCTATCAAAGTCTGAGAGAGCTGAACTGTGGCAGTGCTTGTATGGTGTGAAAGTTCTGTCTGGTTACTCCGCCAGAATTAAGGAACTTATTTCCATGCAAGATTTGAAATTACTTGGCATAAAGTCTCATGACTATCATGTGCTAATGACATAATTGCTTCCTATTCCAATTAGAAGTACTTTTCTAAACAAGGTTTGAGTGACAATCATGAGGCTGTGTTATTTCTTTAACACAATTGCTCAGAAGGTCATTGATCCCAGTGGACTAGATGCTCTACAGACCGAAGTGGTGATGACTCTATGTCATCTTGAGATGTATTTTTCTCTGTCGTTTTTTGATATCATGGTCCATCTTATTGTCCACCTTGTGAAAGAGATAAAGATGTGCATCCCTGTATTTCTACGTCATATGTACTCATTCGAGAGGTACATGGAAATTCTGAAGTCCTATGTATGCAATCGATCTCTGGCGGAGGGCAACATCATAGAAGGTTATTGTAACATCCTAAATTTCGAATGTTTGAAATAGAATTTAAAACTTTTATTTGCATCTTGTTGGTATTTGAAACTTTGTCAAAATCTTATTTGGACTTTTCCAAGTTTTGTGCTAAACAAAATAATAACTGGAAATAATTCTCAAATACAAATAAGAATCATGACGATAAAAGATATGAAATAATTTAAATGTGAGTTTAAAACTCTGAAAACCAAAATCTAGAAATCAAATTAAATGAAAACCCATCTTCCATCAAATTGACCCAAGAATTCAAATTCAGATTTAATTTTGAGTTTCCTGATTGGAAATAAAAATCATAAATGTGAATTCCAAAATCATGTAAAACTCAAAATCTGTAAATCCTATTATAAATTAAAAGTCCAAAATTTAAAATTTTGCTTGAGCCTTTCATTTCCTCTTTTTCTTCCTTTTCATTTCCTCATTTCCTTCCCTTTCTCTTTTTTCCTCTCTCTTACATATGGCCCCACTTTTTTTCTCTCTCTTCCTCCCTCTCTCTCTTTCTTCTATGCATCTGGGCCCGTTTCCCCCGTTCATCCTCCTCTCTCTCCTTACTCCTCCCGTTTCATTTCTCTGCAAGCTGGCCCCCCGTTCATCTTCCTGCGTCTCCTTCCTCCTCTCGCTAATCGGCTCCCTATGCGCGTGTCACCCCGGCCCCGCCTCCCCTGTGCGCCCATCAAAGCAATCAGACGGTGGAAAATCTGGCTGATTTTTGGGAAGAAAACATCTGGGTGATTGCTAGATATACCCTTTAAAAAATACACAAACATGCAAATACTCTGGAATGCTGGATTCATATCAGATTTCATGTAATTGTGTTATCATGCCCTAATTTGTAGTTCAACTGGCTATGATTTTTGCACACACAGAGAAATACCCAGACGAACCTCCGCTTTTGAATGCCAAAAGGTTGCGTTATATAACTTGATGCTCCAACATGGCTGGCAGCAAGCATTGTGCCTATGGATAGTTTCTTGTTGAGATTTAAATTTCATGGTGCTTTTGTGTAGGGATGAAAACGGATCGGATAGTGTTTAAATCATATTCGCATCCATATTTTTTTCTCAGATTTAAATACGAATTGAACAAACGTCGGATACGAATATGGACCGGACAAATGTCAGATATGAATTCAAATTGAATATCTACTCAATTCAGTCAAATATGGATATCCTCATAACTTATATAGTATGAAGGCATTAATGATATTTTATTCTTGTTCAATCACGCTTAATTATTTTAATTCATTTACTTCACCTAAAAAATATGAATTCACATTCAATTAAAAAAATTGTCCAACTAATTAGTTGTATTGTAATAAAATATGCATATTGCTTCGTCGAATATAAATACGGATACGGATAGTCCGGATAAAATAACATTTCGGATGTTAAAAGTCCATACCATATTCGCATCCATATTTTTTTATGCGAATTCGAATACGAATACAAATATAATAGAAATTGTTAATCGGATGGTAAATCTATACCATATTCGCATCCTATCGAATACGGTAACCGAATAATACGGATAATTCGCATCCACTTTTCATCCCTACTTTCGTACAAGATGTGTGCTTATTCTATTTCTAACATTTACCATTGAAGTTCAAACACATTCATGCAGTTTACGGGGAATTAAATTAGAACACCT
The DNA here is from genome assembly GCA_036346245.1 of Bonia amplexicaulis. Classification (NCBI taxonomy): domain Eukaryota; kingdom Viridiplantae; phylum Streptophyta; class Magnoliopsida; order Poales; family Poaceae; genus Bonia; species Bonia amplexicaulis. The sequence continues at coordinate 25,212,235 of CM070737.1, forward strand.
TGCATCCTCGAAAGAAAAGCTTGACCAAGAGGTATGTAAGTACTTGGCCCCAGGTTTAGTGTCATCTCACATAGCTAAAAAAAGTGCATGCAACAATTTAAGCTGAATCTCTTTGAAGTTAAATAATTAAAATGAGCCAAATAAATGTGGACAGTTATTTTATTATTCTTCGGCAGAAAACATTTTTTGCTGTCAACTTCTATTTTTTACACTACCATGCCTTTCTAGGATTTGCAAAAAGGTCATTGTGATTTCATACCAATGCTAGGTTGAGTATTGGCTGGGGTCTTACAGAGTTAGTCTTTGAATATACTGTGCTCAACTATCACCAGAACTAGTTAGGAGCCTATTATTGGTTGTGAGGCATATTCATTATCAATGGGGAAATTAGCTACAGGACACTGCAAATTGTCACTATTTGCCAACGGACATCCAAAAAATATGGTTACGCCAGAACACACTGTAAAAATATGTAATTTTGCTGTAAGGACACCGATGGCTCTATTATTAGGGGTGGAAAATGGTAACGGATAATTCGTTTTATCCGATATTCGTATCCGAGAAAACACGAATATGGTAAGCAAAAATTCGTATTCGAAAATATTTGTATTCGTATTCGAGAATATTTGTATCCGTATTTGAGAGTATTCGTATTCGCATTCATATTTGAGAATATTCGTATTCGTATCCGTATTCGAGACTATTTGATTCGTATTCGATCCGTTTCTAGAATCCATGAAAAATTCGTACAAATTTTGTGATTCAAAATTTGAATTTAGGTGGTTTAAAACCGGTAACCAGTCAAAAACCGGTGAAAATCGCTAGGAATCCGTTTTATCCGATATTCGTATTCGAGAAAATACGTATTCGAAAATATTCGTATTTGAGAATATTTGAATTCGTATTCGTATTCATTTTAAAAATATGGATTCGTATTCGTATTTGATACTATTCGACCGTATCCGATCCGTTTCCACCCCTATCTATTATATCATTTTTGGGTCAGATGGGAGAGAAAGCACGTGAATTGTCAATTTTGCCCTAGGAGAGAGAAAGCAAAACTTTCTGGTTCTTCTCTTCCCATTTCTCCTAATGTTCTTGCTCCCTGTCGAAGCTCCCTCATGGCGCCTCCTGTTGTCTCATGGCGCCGGCAGTAAGGACCTCAGCGGCTCGGTAGCATTAGCAAAATGGTCTCCTCGACCATGCGCGCATCCCTCGAGTTGGCGCGAGTTAATGTGGTCCCAAAGTTCGCCGGCGGCAAGCCGAGCAGTGGCGGGAACAGGGGACGGAGCAAACCGGCGACTCAAGGCACTAAAACTCGATTCCTTTTAATGGGAGCACCTACGGGTGGCTATGAACATACCAGGAGGGACAACGGAGCTTGGAGATGTCTCGATTGTCTTTGGCGGCCAGGCGGCGGTGAAGTGCACACGAGGGAAGCTCGCAAAAGGGACCGGTGAGCCTGGCGGTGGTCGACGTGGCCTTGTGGTCTCACAGTGATGCTCCTATTGCAAGCAATCGGCGAACGGGACGATAAGCAACCAGAATTGCTCTGGGCGGTAGTTCGATGGAGATGGAGAAGTAGAAGCTTGGGAGGCTAGGGCTCAATTGGTTGCGACAGGTGCTGGATAAGGAGGCTAGGAGGCAGAGGAGTGGCTTTATAGAGGCGGAGGGGAGGCATGGCACCGTCGTGCCATGAGGTGTTGCCTCGGCCGCATCAATGGCGTCGGCGGAGATTTGGGACAGGGTCGACCTGGGTTGGTGCAGCGTCTCCCTTGGGTGGATACTCGGGCATCGTTGTGGTGGTTCTTCATCCGTTGCCATTGCCGGCAAGTTCATGGTGACTGACGAGATGGGCATCACCACCGATCACCGCGGCGGCTGCCTCGGTCGCCTTGCGCCACTGCTCAGTCTGCATTCATGGTCGTTACGAGTACGCAATGTGATCATAACTCGTGCAGCGTGGTCGTAACTCGTGCAACGTGGGCAAAATTGACAATTTGCGTGTTTTCTCCCTTTTGGCCCAAAAATGATATAATAGTGTCATCGGTGTCCTACAGTAAAATTACACATTTTTACAGTGTGTTCTGACGTAACCATGTTTTTTGGATGTCTGTTGGTAAATGGTGACAATTTGCAGTGTCATGTAGCCAATTTCCCCTGTGTTGAACATTCCCATCATTTAGGCAACTGAGAATCTTGGCATGGCTATGGTGTATACTCTTGTCACATCAGCTAAAAGAGTGGTTAAGCGAGAAATATGGACAAAATGTTGGAGATGAGGAACCTGAAGAAACTGAAGAAGCAGAAGAGGAGGTATACTTAACTTATTCCCTTATCTGTTTGTATCGTATTTACTATTAATCTGTAGGAACTGGGTTCAATTATCGCTGGCAAAGTGGCAAAGTGCAAGAATTGCTTCTTTGTAACCATCCAGAATCAGAGGACAGAGGGTGAAATGAAGCTAACTATGGCTTTATAGAATGGTGCAGTTGCAGAAATTCAATTTCCTTTTCCAACTAGAGTACATATTTTAAAATGTTACGGACACTGGCAGCTCTAGGATGCATGTTTTGAAGTGGTTCTTGTGCTTTGTCCTACTGATCCACTTGAGCAAATTTAAGTATTGCACTTGTATTATCGAATCATGGATCCTAGACGTTTGTTGTTCTGTTCCCTTTTAGCATATATAATTGTTGTGCAGTATACTTTATATAGGGTCTATTCTTTCAGCTTATAGCTAATGGCTTATGACTTCTTTCGAACAAACAAATGAGATGACTTTTCTATCGTCGTTTTGAAACAATTTATTAGGATAGCTTTTTAGAAGTGACTTATCGACTTATCAACTTTCGATTCGTTCGCACAAGTGCTCACATTAGAGCTAAAAGCTATAAATCATAAACCACGGCTTAAAAGAATAAGCCCATAATGAAACATTTACTTTCATGTTAGGTCATTGTACCCCATGGCGAAGCTGTTACTGTAGAGAGCTTTCTGGCTTGGAGCGAACATTTTGAAGTGGAATTGGCGCTACAGCGTGCTAAGTATGCATCCAATATTATTATTTTTAAATTAGCTTGCTCCCGATGACCTCATGGAATCTTGTTTGTACATAACATGTTCCCTTTTGATAGCATTTGATCCCAACTTTTGAAGTGCCAAAATGTGCGTTTATAGATAATCTTTTGAACATTCATTATGTGCAGGCTTATGCCAGAGTCAGCTTTTACAGCCCCAAAGGAAAAGAAACTCACCTGGAATACAGTATTTTGAAAGTGGAAGGCATGCAATGGTACTTTATCCCAGATAAGACGTTTTCCCCTTGCCTATAGTGCAGAATAATTAGGGGATATGGCTAACTGACTACTGCTACCCAATTTATAATTTTATTTGTCCAATGTTCTTTGTACAAATATGTATCATCAAGTCTCACATTACATAAAACTGTCTTCCAGAAAAGAGCAAATACAGTTGCTGAAGAAGAGGAGGAAGACATCGAATTTGATGATGAAGGTAAATTTCCTCTTAACTTCATGGATTCTTTCTTGCCTACAGTAGAACTTTTTGTGTAGTTTCTTAGCGAAACCTACTTTACAATCTGTTCTTTTTGGCTGAAGCTTATAGTTTTTAGCTACGACTTGTGACTTTTGGACTGTTCGTGTGAGAGATTACAGAGTAACAGAAACTCACGTGCCGTTTTTGCCGATATAAATGAAGTCGGTACAATATGTACTACAATTAACTAGTAGACCCTGTCTTAAAAAGATACTCTGTTTAAAAGCTAGTTACTGTAGAAAAGCCGAAAAATAACTTTTAGAAGTTGAAAAAGAACAGACCCAAAACCTGGTGTCCTAATGTTCGTACAGATGACGAAGAGGACATGCTTGAGCATTATTTAGCTGAACAGTCGGGGAAGTCATCAGCTTAGGCTTCAAGACCATAGAAGGGTACATTTTGGAAGAGTCATTTTAGGGAAGCCCGATGTGGTTGTATTTTATATGTGAAGCGCACTATTTTGTGTGTTTTCCCATCATTTGGTTGCCTCCTGGTGAATAACTTCAAGAGGCTGTCCAACGCAAGGTAGCTGTGGGCTCTCTCATTGATCTAAGTTGAGGGTGTTAAAAGATCAAACTGCACCTGCATAACGTAGTTCGTTCTGCAAACTTGACAGTTCAGCTAAAATTCACACTGTTATTTCTTTCAGATTCGTGCTTGCGATATATAATTTCTTAAAGTTCCGTTTGCTTTGTCTTAGGGATTGTATCTCTGTTGCATAAAGCTTGTGGATCAGCTGGAGTTCTGCAGATTCATTCAGTGCATTATTGCATTATTAGAACTCCCTATGATTTGCAGCTGATGCATTATTGTCAATGTATCAGTCACCACATAAACAAGAAGGGTCTCTCAGTACAAAAGAATTGCTTCTATTTCCTTCTTCCATTGTCATTGATGTTGGCAATAATGCATAATACATTGGTGATCTACAACAGAAGGCTCTTCTAAGCTTTCCTCTGTTTCTACCAGAGGAAAGCTTTTACAAGGGCCAAAGCTAAATTGATCTGTGAGGCTAAGTATAAACAAAAACCTATAAACTCACATGACATGGCTGCAGCAACCACCGTTTCCCCGAGAGATCATCGCTGCAGCAACGTCCAATTCTTCTTCTTGACAGAACCAAACGCCTAATTAGACACATCCTTGTTCAGTCATGGCTTGCGCAATATTAAGGAAAGCACATATGTTTGCACCATGCACCAAAGACCTGGAGAGAGAGAGGATCAGCTTCTGGATTGAAACCAGGTGGAAACAAAGGAGGATATCCTCAGAAATGCACCAGCCCGTCATTACTAAGTACAAGAAAAACTAACTCTGAGTTCTCGTTCATGATTCCATAATCTTGAGCAGCTTTGATCGACCTGTCATATGTTTGCTTTACTGCATCCTGTTTAAAGCAAAAGAAAAAAAAACTTAGCAGGTGATGAAATTAGGAAATATATGGAAGAGTAGCCACCAACAGGCAGGAGCACCAGATTATACCTGTATTTTGTTCTCAAAATCCTCCACCGACCACTGTATCAAACTAAACTCTGGATTCAGTTCAAGTTCTCCGACAGCTACCTGTCATTCAAGAGAAACTAAAACATGAACAAGAGGGGAAACATGTAATGCATATTATGACCTCAATCCGTTTTAGTACTTTATTAAGGTATCGTGTGAAGTCTAGGTGCTCAGTTGGAAAATACAGCAACCATACCTAGAAAGTGGTGTGCATAAAAATTTCCAACATTGGAAAAACAAACTATGCAATTCTTCTAGGATCATATTGTTTCAGAACAACGCAAGGATTGGCAAGAACTTTCAAGCAGAGTATTACCCCACCAGCAGCAGTTGCCTTTGCTGGAGCAACAAGGATTTTTCCCTTTCTTAGGATATCAACTGCTTGAACAGTGCATGGCATATTTGAACCTACAGTTGGCAACAAGTTTTAATCAACAGATGGTAAATATTGAGAAAGGAACCCAAAGGACAAAATTCAAGACTTCATACATTCTATAAGAACGCAGCAACCAGAGTTCACTATTGCAAGAGCCTCTCCCTGGTCAATCTCATTTTCTGACGCACAAGGGAATGCAACATCATACTGCTCACTCCATGGCTTTGCATCATCTATATACTTGGCATGTGGATATGATTTCAAGTACTCCCTGTTTGGTTAAATGGAAAATGGTATATCAAAAACTAAACATTTACAAACTAAAATAAGGGAAAGGCCAGTACCCACTTGAGGCTCCTTTGCTGACCCTTAATGTTCCTTAGAAGTGAATATTTCACATAATCAAACCCATCTCCATCTAACAGATAGCCCTTTGAATCTGCAACAATTTATGACATTAGCCTTCACTGGTTAGAATTGATATACCTACTGCACATTTGCACAAGTACAACAATTACTTTGATTCAGACAGGGGTGCCCACAATCCAACTGCAGGTTTGGTAAGAGAGAAAAATTCCTTAAAACCAACTGAAACCTTTAAAGCCCTTTATGCCGTTATTATAGGAAAACTAACCAGAAGGGTGGAAACCTATCATAACATCGTACAAATATGCGCTCCCATAAGAGTTTAGAATTAAGGCTCTCTTAAAAAATCAGATATCAGCTTGGTTAAGTCAAAAGGTAGTAATAATGATATGCATCATTGTGGGTCTTGGGGATAGGCAAACACGCAAGGATGAATCATGATCAATTCACCAAATTCAAGGTGCCTGTGCATGCCAACAGCCTTGTTTTATGTGTAGACTTTTGATCATGCTCCTGCCAATCATGGTACCTCATGCTATTTCCTATGTAAATAATCCAAGTTAAGCTTTAAATGTGTATACCTGAGACTGTAACAGGAATAGCTTCACATGACAGAAGCTTTTCCAAGACATGCATTGCTATCTTCCCAGAACCACTTATCACACATCTGCAGAAACCATACACATTAGGAAGTTCCAAATGGTTAAAATACAACACTAATAAACCAAATGGATATCAGTCAAAAACCTTAATCCTTTGAGCTCCTTGTTCATATCAGCAAGTACAACACGTGCAAAAAATACCTGCAACAAATTATGCAACCTCTTCGTCAACAGGGAAAAATGGTCTAGTTAACACACGCAGCAAAAGTGTTAGTGTATTACGTTGTGAGAACTGTGGCACATGACAAGATATAGACTAGTTGCTGCTCAAAAGAAAAGTTAAGATACCACTTTACCAGCCCGTATCCAGTAGCTTCTGTTCGGAAACTAGAACCAGACCAGAAGATTTTAGGCCCTGTAAAATTTCCCTGCATAAGCATGGCAATGAAATCTACAGAAAAGAGCAAAGACTAATGAACCAGAGAAGTGAAAGTAGAAACCAAACTAACAGTCTTTAAGTAGACAAACAGGACTAATGGAACTAAGAGACAAATTTAGCATACAGGACAGATGTATCAAGTTATAACGAATTATCAAGGAACACTACTTTGTTTTCTTGGAGCATGCAACTGAGTACAGTTACATTCGGAATTCGTGAAACAAATTCTTGATTAGACAACTACCATGAGAATATAGCATTGTCCAGTAGGACTATACGATCAAAACCAAGTTTAAAAGAACGTTCTAATATTCTAATTAGGGAAGGCCAATCCCTTCAGATTCTCTCATGGTCATTAGTCCTTACTTCTTAATGAGTACCAACAGCAAGAACCATAGTACTCTCAAAATAAAAGACACCTGCAGAGGATCACAAACATTATTTCGGATAACATATATAGTGTACCTGAAAATGACCAGAAAGGCGTCTATACTGCCCAAAAAGGTAACCCATTTCCCTTGGACCAACACCAACATCTTCAGCAGGAAAATCCTGCAGCAAAAATTGAAGTACAAACCTCCGATTTGATTAAAACAGTTTGATTCCACTTAACTAATTTAGAAATAAGTGACTCAAATTCTCAAACGAAGTATCTGATTGGGAAGTACCTGATCAGGGCCCAAATATCTATACAGCTCATCCATGAAACTTTGACAAAAACGCATTATCTGGCATGGAAAATTTTCATATTTACATGCAGTAAAATATTATTATCCAAAGGAAATAAAATACAACACAAATACCTCACTTTCAGTTTTACCCTTTGGATCAAAATCACTCCCTCCAGCAGCACCTCCAAGTTTATATAGTGACAGAGCATTCTTCAAAGTCTGTGTAAAAGGCTTGGAATGCTACATTAAGTCTCATATAGGCTTCTAATTTCAACATTCATTAAAAACATTCTCTTGGTTCAGTGGTCAGTACCATTATACTAACTAATGAAGTCCCAAATCATCATAGAGCACTACCAACATCCAAAGTTTATATAACTCGGCTCCATTTGCACACTATTTGACATTTATGTGCTTCTGGCAGCAATAAATTGAGTGCAGGCAAGCAACCCCACCCACCAAAAAAATCCTACCCAACCCCTCTGCGTGCGTGCAAATCCCCCAAGTCAAAAAAAGGAAGAATGTTCGCAGGCATATCATGCCATTGGCTTCAAGAATCAGTGTAGAATAAGGAGAAGTTCAAAGTTTACATTACAGTATGCATATGCATTGAAGTTGAAGTTGTTGCATGGTTCATTTCTTGAGTAGTATCTTCTGTGCATGACATCAAACATTATGTTGATTTAATCAAAAGGTAGTGTGACATAAAAACAGAAAAAGAAATGCAATCGCTTAGTGTACTACAAGCACAAATGGTACAGGAATGAAAAGACAGGTTGTAGCAGCAAATTTGCTTGCATGAAAAATGCATTTGGGCCAAGTATACCATTACCAGCTCAAAAGCTAGAAACTTTGCCACACTCAAGTTCATGGAAGGGTGGAAACGAAGACCACCTCTGCATGGACCTAACGCCTGACTGAACTGCACACGGAAACCTCGATTTATATGTGCTTCGCCTCTGTCATCAACCCATGGCACTCTGAAGATAAAGCATCTCTCAGGTTCCAATAAACGCTCCAAAATTTGAACATATCTGAAAAATCACCACCAGAAATCATGTTAAACTTGAGGTGTAGGCATACTGTTCCTCAGGAAGGGGAAGGAGGGAGAATTACTGGGAGTTCTTCACCAAAACTGGTTCTAAGGAATGAACCACCTCCTGGATAGACTGTATAAATTCAGCTTGATGAGGGTCCCTCTTTAAGACAGATTCAAGTATTGAAGCTGCTGTTTTCGACAAAGCTGAAATGAAAAAGGCACAATTCAGACAAAACCTTGAAATTTAAGGCAAGTATGTTGTTAACTTGTTTCAATTTGATAGGAAATGGAGTGCACTGAGATCCTGCTGGAAATTAACTTGTTTCTACAGCATCTATAATTGATAATGGTTTGGTGGAAGACTGGAAATTATCCATTCTAACTTATTATTTGCTTCACGCTATGTTCATTTTCTTGTAGGGAGCACAGAAGCACTTGTCCGCTGTGTACTGGCGGGTGGCAGCACAGGATGAAGTAACATACATCAAAATTATTTCTTTATGATTGAACTTTAATATGTTACAGATAATGTTATATAACAACATATAACATCAAACTAGATATTAAAAATCATGTTATGTACTTCTCACAGTGCAATTTACATTATTAACACTGAAAGTAAAGACATTTCCCCAAATATCTAAACAACACAGTACTACTTCTACGCACAAATTTGGTACACATTTCCTAATTTCTACAAACGTCCACAAGCGAACCACAAGCATAATCGCAGGAGCTGAGCCAACAAGACCAACCTTTGACATAGACCGGCCTCTCGATCTCGGGCGGCTGCAGCTTCTCCTTGGACGCCATCTGCAGCCGGAGTGCCTCCTTATGCAGCAAGCTATTGTTGTGCTCCTCCAGCGCGCTCATCTGCATGTTCCTGCTCCCCTCGTTCCCGTAGGGGTTCCGGCGGTGCTTCCGGCCGTACTCCTTGCACACAGTGCAGAAGATCCTGCTGGTGTTGTCGTGCACGGCCACGTAGGCCCACTTGTACGTGTCCGCCCACTCCTCTCGCCATTTCTTCACCACCTTCTTCTTCTTCGTATGCGCCGGCAGCCTCAGCATCCCCTCGTGCTCCCCCCCATGCGGTGGCGCCGGCTGCGCCTGCCCGTCCCCGCCGGGCTGCGAGCACGGGAGGAGGAGGTTCTTGTGGTCGTCGGCGGGGACAACGGGTTCGTGGGCGGAGGTGACTCCGACGAGGCCCGCGCCGGAGAAGGAGGGGTCGTCGCCCGGGCCGATCTCGAGGTCGATCTCCTCGCCGATGCCGCGCACCATCAGGTGGTGCTGGTGCTGCCGCTGCGCCTGCCGCAGCAGGTTGATCTCGTCCATGGGCGAGTTCATGCACGCCCGCGTCGCACCATGCGGGGCAACGCCGGGAGACTCGATTCGGCGCCCTTACCAGCCAAAGCCGAGTAAATCTGGTCCCGATGGGCGCGATCAAATGGGGGGTTTCGCGTTAGGGTCCGGGGAATTGGGCACCACGACACCTGTGCCGGTGGCCGTGGAAAGTCGGGTCGATGAGAGCGTCGATCTGGGCGCGCGGAGCGCGGGGCGGCGGAGACGGTGGTCGGCGAGCGCGAGGGGAAACTGCCGCGGCGGCCGCTGCTCGAGTCGAGGGGCTAGAGTTCGGACAAGACAGCAACAAACGGTCAGGACTAAAGACAAGGCCGTGGCCGATAGACGTGCTGAAACGGGCCGGCCTAACCCTGACTCACGGTACGGTACAGTGGCTCGGCTGGTACGGTATAAACGGTAAGAGAAAAACTATAAAATGTCTCTCTTCTCCCTCCCAAAGTATCGCCTCCCTCGTATCCCATCGCTCTCTCCTCTCATGCTCTTCCGTCCACCACTCTCTCCCTCTCATGCCCTCTCTCACTTTCGTCTGCCACTCTCTCCCTCACTGTCATCATCCCCTCACTCTCCTCCTTCGCCGGATCTAGCTCCTCTGGTACGGGTTCACCCTTTCTCTAGGCATAGAAGAAGATCGAAGGAGGCGGTGACCTGGCGGTAGACGGCGGCGGGGGCGATGGGCAGGGGTAGAAGGGCGATGGTAGCGGCGGCTGTGGTAATTAGGTTAGGTGGGGCTGCGAGGCGAGGCGGCAACGGCACCGCTGGCCGCGGGTGGTGGTAGAGGGGGCGAGGGCGGTGGAGAAAATGCGCGGAGTTGCTCCGGAGCAGAACAAGAGAGGGGGAGGGAAGGGAAGCGGCGGCGCTTCGAGAGAAGGATGGAGGAGAGGGGTGGCGCAAGGGAGGTATGCTATCGGGAGGCATACTGACCTCCCAATGGCATACCTTTCTGTAGTACTTCTCAAATTGATGCTAACATGGTAGTAGGACCATCATTAGCCTCCAGTCCTCTACCTCACATCTTCTTCCTCCACTCCATTTCTCCCCCAAGTCTCATCCCCCATGGCTCTTCCACTATGACGCGCCCCCACGGAAAGCATGCCACCATGCCATCGATGATCCACACAATCGGACCCATCCAACAAAAACACAAAGAAGACTCTGCACGACGTGCGCATCATAGACCCATTCATGGCGTTGACGTTAAAGGCTGCCGCTGGAGGGGAGGAGGGGCGCGATGCCTGCACAGATGCTAGGGAGTTGTGTTCATCGTTGGCACTAGGGTGCTCAGCTTGCCCTACGTCTTCCACACCACCGACTGGCTCGCCGATGCCCTCAGCGTCAACGGCACCGGCGCTGCCACCTTCTACTGCATTCTCTTGCTTGTCTGTAGTATGTGTGTGTGTATAGGAAAAATACCTTTTACATCCCTCATTTGCTTGGATTTCTCATAACTCAATCAGCTTTCACTAACAAGTTGCTTTTACTTGATTAATCCAACTTTTGTGTGGCTAACTAGCCTTGCTAGCTCAATGCTTTTTATTCATTCTGAAGTTGGATTACAGATATAAACTATGAGAGCAAGAAATAGAGGAACATCACCAGCATCAGCAAGGCTTTGGGTGGGAAATGCTTCGGCCGTATTGATCAGCGGTTCCGTTGTCTACCTCTCACTAGCTAGAACCTCTGCTCCATCTTCCCCAACAGTGGCCATCTCATTGCCCATCGTCGTCTTCGCGTTCCAGCTGCTGGTCAAGGCCAAGCTTTCCTTCATCTGCTCGCTGTTGTCCCTAGCACCGTTCAGCATCCTCGCTGACATGAGCACCGTCTTGACCGTGACCACCATCGTCAAGGAGGACCTCTAGCTTCTTGCTGGATGTGGATTGGTACCGTGGAGAGGCAGCCATGTCGATCAGAAGGATAGGAAAAGGAAGAGAAGGGGATGATGGGTGGGCCCACCATCTTTTTTTAGTTTATTTGCTTATTCTATTGATCGTGTTGCTATGTCAGCTGAAATGTAGTGAAACCTAGTGACGTGACAAAAACCACTAATAAAACTAGTCTAGAGTCAAAAATTAATGGTTTCGAGAGTTGAAGGGAATTGACTATCCGGTTTCATAGCTAAGAGTTAATGTTTAGACAAATACAATAGATAGTTAAGGTCAAATGAACTTACCTGTTTTTTCCTTAGATAGATGTACTAGTTTAGCACTACTATTAGTCCTTTTTGGTGGGTTTAACAGAGTTTTGACTTTGGCTTTTCACTTTTTGCTATAATAATTAGTTTTTAGATGGTGTATTTTTTAAGACAAATTTACTAGTTAATTGTAGTATACACTATACTAATTTTAGCTTGAATTTAAAATTTTAAACAAAGCTCACGAGACGCAGCCTAAATAAACCCACCCAAAGTTCCCCAATCGGTGATGTTCCTACTTGTCTCCGATCGAGACTATCGGAGCGGACGGCTCTTCCTCGTCCCGTCAAGATCTGGCGGCCTGAGGCCTTAGCGGCTAAGGCGCCGCCACCGTTGCCTGTGTCCCAGGTCGTGCCGGATGGGGTCCTCTCCGTGGCCATGCTCTTGCCGAGATGCGCTTCCATGCTGTGCAAATCGGCACAGCGTCGCTGCGGTGGCGCCTTCCTTGAGGTCTTGGCGAGATGTAGTCTGCCCTTGTTGCCGTTCTCGCCGTCGTCGTGGTTGCCGTCCTCAGCGTCGCTGCCTTGGACCGTCGACTACCCAACGAGGTGTGCATTTCATAAGCTTGCCCCTTTTCTGGATTTCGATGTTTGTTCTCCTATCTCCGAATCCCATCTCAAGAATCCCCAAAGTTTTATTCTTTCAACTAGGTGGACCGGCGGATCGACTAGTTTGCTGGCTCCATGGAGTTTGTGTGAACCAAACGAAGTTTTGGTAAAGAAATCGAGCCCGGTGAAGCATATTACAGATCAACGGCTTCGATTCTCGGACTACCTTCTCCACCGTTCTGCTCTTGATAGTGGCTGCCCGGCGGCTCGCTTTTCAGGCGAGCGACGCCACCTACTGTCAACGGAGCATGAAAGAAGGCAGATCCCCCATCCTCAACCTCTAGAGTCTCCATCGACGCTGGTTCATCAACCGGCTGGAACAGACGAGGCCCTACGTGTCCACCGCGGTTCGTCGCCGGCGTTCGCCGCCGACGTCGTTGCCCGAAGTGGATGCTTGCACTTGCCGAGTAACGAAACACACCAACACTTTTTGACGCGTGTACCATTGAGCTGTCGGTTGTGTAACTTGCTTAAAATTATACTGTAACTAATAATGATTTATTTAGCGTAATTATATTTAAAAATAGAAAAATAGGTTAGCCAATCACGACAATACAAATAAAAACGAAAAAAAGAATCGATAAAAAAGCTTAAAAAAGTTAAAAATTAGAAAAAAAAAATTCAAAATTTAGAAATAGTAAAAAATAAGATATAAGTTGTAAACTTAAGCCAAAATGAATGGGCTGGATCTCTTTTGAGTCCAACCTACAACTGTTGTGAGATATGCAATCAATTTTCAAGTTAATGAAATACAGAACTTTATTAAAAAAACCTTGTCTACAATTTTGATACATCTAAGTGCAAAGGCAGGCACTAAGAAGTAGTAAGAAAGGCACTAAGTAGTAAGAACTACGAAGCACAAGTGTTGTACACTTTTGTAGTAAGGAAGACACTCAAGTAGTAAGAACTACGAAGCGCAAGTGTTGTACACTCGCGTGGGCCTAGAACTTAGTGCGGCCCAGCCTGCATGTGTGGACCCGAATATACACTAGCTCAAGTGTCATACTGGCCAGAAGCAGGCTAAAGACTTCAGGGTGTTCAATAGGCTTTCGGTTTTTGTTCGGAGAAGTCGGCTTCGCTTTTGTTCTGAGAAATCAAAGCCGATTAGAATACATGGACCTCTAATTCTCTAAATATAGCCTTTTTAAGTCATTTCTAAAAACCCTATTTTAAGTCATTTCTAAAAACCATAGGCCGGTCTCTATCATCTCCTTCATATCCACATTTTTCAAAAGCTGTTTTGTAAATTTTATTCTAAAAGCTACTTATTTTAGTTGCTACTATTCTAATTGAACCAAAAAAATTTAACAAAAAATCATCAGCTTCAACAGATTAAAACACCCCTCACTTTAATCTATTTCTATTATTAAAGAAGGAGTTGGTGGTTGTAGATCTATTCTTCTCTAACCACTTTATTCACTCAACTTCTCATCATTCTTCATTTTCTAACTGATCAAAATAACTCTCTTCTATAAAATAATTTTCTGTATATTTAATAAATTTTGTTGCAACATACGAATACATAACTAAGTAATAAAGAAAGAGCAGATCGAGCAGGCCACATAATATTAACGTTACGGTCCATAATAAAGAAAGAGCAGATCGAGCAGGCCACATAATATTAACGTTACGGTCCATAGTAAAGACGCTCGAATGCATCATTCACTGCATTATTGGGAGGACCTGATTCTTACGTGTCGTCTCCTCCCTCTAGGGTTAATTGGGTCACGTACTTACTCTGGCTAGCTGGCCCCATTGCAGCGAAGTCAGGGGTCAGTTGACTCAGTTCTAATGGTGACATGCATCGGCGAGGCGATGGTAGCTAGGGTGGAAACGGATCAGATACGGTCGAATAGTCTCAAATACGAATACGAATTTATGTTTTTAAAACGGATACAGATACGAATTCGAACATTCTTGAATATGAATACGAATCGAATGTCGTAACGAATACGAATTCGAATCGGATATATGCTTAATTCGGTCAAATACGAATATCCTCCTACGAATGTTGTAATCGACCGGTTTTTCCGATTAGCGGTTTTAAATTCAAAATTTGACATTTGAAATTTTCTCAAAATATGATTTCCACAGTTCATATTTCTGGCACCATTGTTTATTCGCATATGTAGCCTACACGGTAGCAATTGTATCTATCGACCAAAACTGTAAACATCACCTCGTTCTGTAATGATCTCGATTCACGGAATTGAGGCGCTTTATAGTTTAGTAATGCATGCATCGACGACAAATGGCGTGACATTGCCACCGAAATGGCGGCGGTAGAAGCGATCGCCGTAGGAGTGTACTAGTTGAGGACTTGGGGTCTTGGCTCTTGAGTCTTGAGTACTAGTTGAGGAAATCTGGAAATGAGGAGTTGAGGAGTTAGTCTTGAGTACTAATTGAGCGAAATGAGGAGTGTACTAGTTGAGGTCTTGGCTCTTCCTCTTCTCGAATACGAATACGAATATTCTCGAATACGAATACGAATATTTTTGAATACGAATGCGAATACGAATATTCTCAAATACGGATACGAATATTGTCGAATACGAATACGAATATTTTCGAATACGGAATTTTGCTTACCACATTCACATTTTCCCGGATACGAATATCGGATAAAACGAATTATCCGTTACCGTTTTCCACCCCTAATGGTAGCACCTCCAACTTTTATTAGTGATAGAGGTTTAGGCAGTGTGATATAAGAAAGTGTATGATCGTATGGTGCAATCAGAGCTAGGAGTGAATAATTGTCTCTATTTTTTTTGCAATATTCAAGTAGTCGATAAAGATTTCGACAGCTCGATTGACTACTCGGCGCTCAGCCGCTCGCCAGATCGCTTAGCTCCAATTTTCGATCAAATTAAACATACTCAAAAACGTCAATCCAGAAGTAGAACCTCTCGATCACCTTTTCACGTAGTCGAACACTTCCGTTGAGACAACAATCACCAGAAATCTTTAATATATCACAAACCAGATTGATTCAAGATGCTCTTTATTGCTAGATCTCCGTGGATTTACAAAGCACCCTCACAAGCACCCCTAAAAACTTTAGCACAAAAAGTTTTCTCCAAAACTGCGGCCAAACCTCTTAGCCTCTACCTGCTTTTATATGCTAGAGCCCTAAACCGTGTTCTACTTAAATATGAACACAAAATCTTATCTCTTCCTCAAATCAAGAGACCCGAAGCCCTCCCAAACACATGTTTTATTCAAACTTTCAATCTTCTCAGTTATGGACTCCATCTACAACTCCTAACACAATATGTGGCGAAGCCTCCAGGATCACAACTCCTGTATCTTTATCACGCCTCATCAACTTTCGTGTTGAAGCCTCTAGTACCGCACCGCCCGTAGCTTCTCCACGCATCACCTCCCTTAATTTCTACGTGCTACAGCGTTAGCTCGACCACCTCGCATGACATCCTCAATGGTTTGGGCCTCGGATCTCCCCCATACTAGTCCCGCTCCTTCTCGTCACCGATCGTGATCGTCTCCACGCTCACCTGAACATACAAAGACCAAAGAAGTGTTTTCCCGGGCAAAAGTTTTTCCAAACTTGACCATCATCAGCACACACATATATAACCACAACCTCAACCAACTAACAACACCAACCAGGTCATCCGCGACCACAAATCCCATCGCTATCCAGAAATCAGCCTTAGATTACTAAATACGACCGCTAGCTCAACGAGTATTCGAAAGCAATGAGTACTCAGGAATTACCATCGCTTCGCTCAAAACACTTGAGCATAACAAGCATAGCTACTGACAAGAACCATCGAGTACCGACTACCGAGTACCAATCGTTACGATAACGATTACCAATCAATCACTGTATCACCGATCACCAAGTTTCGAGTATTACCGACATCCACTACCGAGTACCGAGTCCTTCTAACTACGAGTACCGTTCCTCCAAAAACTGTTCACCGATCACCGCCAGCCAGTCCTACCGCTAGCCTAACACGAGTACTTGAAGTACTCAAAGATAGCAATTGTTAAAGTACTCATATCCATCATGAAGTCTATGAGTACAAACCGTAAAGCCTATGACAACCGATCACATAGTCTTCGGCTTTCGACCGCAAAGTCCACGAGTACCAATCACAAAATCTCAGACCGCCGACCAGTAAAGTCTATGAGTACCAACCAAAAAAATTAACGACTATCGAGTACGACCAGTAAAGTCCATGACTATCGAGTACCGGCCAGGTACTTAGCTATGACCATTGACCGGTTACTGTAGCATATGACCTTACGATCTACGACCGGTTCACTGTTCGAGGATGAAATCTACGATTACCTGCCGTGGTCGAAGCTGGACGTGGTCGAAGTCAGTCAAGGTTGAAGTCGGACGTGGTCGAAGTATGATGTGGTCGAAGACTGACGTGGTCGAAGTCAAACGTGGTTGAAACCTGTAGTCGTTGCCTTACCGTGGTCGAAACTAGCCGTGGTCAAAATCTGTCGTTCGGACCACCCAACACAGAGCTGTTTGGACCAACGATACAAAGTCGTTCAGACCACCGACTACCAAACGTGGTTGAAGCCAGTCGTGGTCGAAAAGCTAACCTGAAAACTCAAGCACAGAGGTGCATCGACCCGAACATTCACGAATGCAAATTATAATAAAATCAAGTATCAATTATTCATCATCAACGAATCCATGACCACCACATGGTCTAACAATCTCCCCCTTGATGAATACATTAACAACAGCTAAAAAACTTTTGAATGAGAGAATTTGCGCAACTCTAGAGAGCGATTTTAAGCAAGAAAAGCTCAGAAACCTCAAAACTCTCCAATTCTCCCCCTTTCTCTATTTCCTTTCCAGTTGGCAATGAAATCATTAAGCGATCCAGAAAGAGAAAAAAATTCTAAGAATGAGCAATGAGAGTAAACACCTAGAAGCTTTGTAGATTATCCAAATCACTTTGCATTGATTTAAAAGTGTACATAAGCCCTTGTTTTGAGTAGAACTCCCTAGATCATATGAAGTCATATACCATATAGTATGTCAAAAGCTAGTCTTAATCATGATTAAGCAAATTAGATTAATGATAGACATCTCAACAGTGACCAACAGAGAGCACAAGGAGATATCACAATGAAAAGTCAAAACTTAAAAGTGAAGCAAATCTTAAATCTAGACGAGCTAGCAGCCTTGTATAACAACCTACTGTTCCATATAATTTTTTATATATAATCCATATTTTATTCAAAATAATAAAAATATACCCGTGCGAACATTTTTTTACAGAAATAGGCTCTAGTCGCTGAACCGTTGGGCCACTAGAACCTATCGCCCAACGGCCGCGTGACACGCAGCAATCCGCTGGCCGTTGGGCGACAGGTTCTAGTCACCAAATGGTTAGGCAACTATAGCCTATCGCCCAGCGGCTAGACGACTACAATTACAGTCACTCGGCTGTGCAGTGACTGCAAATAAGCCATAGTGTGGGTTAATCCATTTGTGATTTTCGTAGATTATGAATGGTATATAATATGTTAGATTCGTAATAAGAATTTGTGATCATTGTATTTTATTGTAGTGCAAGAAATTTTGTGATATTTTTTTAAGAATGATTGAAATAACAACGATCTGTAAGTACAAAGGTAAATGATATTATGAAGTAACCGGGAATTCGTACACGGAGGAGAATTTATTTGTTAATGTTATTGGATGACTTGCTACGCTAATAATTGAATACAAAAAGATGAGGAACTATGTTTGTCCGAATTAAAATAGACTTCATAGTACAGTTGGGAGTAACACGACGCGTGGGGTTTGATTACATGTATAATAAATAACATCATATATGATGTTGTGAGACCATGTGAAGGTCACCCCGTGGTCGTGATGAATAATTGACCTTTGCTTTTAGAGTTTGTGTAGAGGTTGAGTTTGGTTTTTGATGTTTGTGCAGAAGTTGGCTCTCTATCTGAGTTCTAGAGCTTTTGCTGTTACGATCTTGTGGTCTACGACTTCTGTCTACTACTTGGTGGTCGGCAGCCGATTTTACGACTTGGTGGTCGACAGTCAGTTTTACGACTTGGTGGTCGGCAGCCGATTTTACGACTTTGTGGTTGGCAGAGGCTTTTACGACTTAGTGATCAGCAGAGGACCTTACGACTTGTGGTCGTAGCTTCTGCTGGTCGATAGTCGTAGCTTTGCCTACGCGTGATAGATAGTCGTAGCCTGCGGTCGATGGTCATAGCTTTGGCCGGACAAGATCGTTAGTCGTAGCGACCTCTGAGTGGTCGTAGCATTCTTTTGTGTGATCGACAGTCGTAGCGACCAGGTCTATTAAAATTGTAGCCGCTGCGAGCGATAGTCGTAACGATCGTTGTGGTAGTCGTAGTGCTCTGTACGATAGTCATAGCCGATGTGTGCAGTGGTCGTAGCGATCTGTGTAGTGGTCGCAGCGCTCTGCCTGTGTGATCGATAGTCGTAGTTTGTTGTTTTGATGGTCGTAGCAAGCTGCGTGGTGGTCGTAGTGGTTTTGTGTGTGGTCGTAGGCTGCTGGAAGGACCTTCTGGGCTACGAGTATCTCATTTCTTGTGCATCCGAGTACTGGTAAGTCGTATAAGACCAGTTATTGTGCTGAGGTTGTTCACTGGAATTACTTGTGTTTTATCCAGAGTTGACCAGGGTGTTTGTTGCTTTGTGCACATGAGGTTATTGCTTGGTTCTAGGATTAGAATCAGTATTTTGGGTGCATACATTTTGTTTGTGCTAATGGATGATCTTTAGGTATGGTGCGGTGATACATGATGGTTTGCTCGTTGGCGTTGGTTGCAGGACTTCGGAGGTAGGTCATGGTGAGGCGTAGGACTAGGACTAGGCACAAGGAGGTGTTGAGGTCCAGAACGGTCAGGGAGACACCAAAGTTGATCGAGGCTGGTGAGGTGGTTGCAAACCGGGACGATGAGGAACTGGAGCAGGTGCTACCAGAGGTGGACATGACGGGCAACGGCGAGGTGGACCGAGACTAGGCTCAGGGAGGAGTCGAGGTCCGGTCAAGGATGTCGGGTGACGTTATACGCGAGGAGAAGCACGTGGTGCACGAAGTGACTTTGGTCATTTGTAAGCGAGGATGGTTCGGTGGGATTCAAACGCGTGAGAGGCTTGACAAGTCATTAGGGCCACATGTGAGCTACTTTGAGAAGCATGCATGAGTAAAACCCAGTGTTAGGTAGGGTTAACGGGTTACCTCTGGTTTGGACTAATGGATGGATCCATTAGGTCTAGGGTTCGCTTGTGAGACTATAAAAAAGGGAGGGGAGGCAAGAGTTAGGGTTGAAACGGTTGGCTTAGCCTTGTGCCTGGCGCCTCTCCCTCTCATGGGAGTTAGGTTAGAGAGTGGGTATGGCTCTAGGCTTAGAGCTTGGTCCTCCCGAGGGGAGTGGCTGTGAAACCAATATCTCAAGTGAGAAATCTAGCAATCTTTGGTCTACTCTTTTGTGTATCCTTCAGTTTGAGTTTTCTCAGTTCTGAGTCTTTGATTTGGTTCTTCCTCTACGTTCTCTGTTCAGTTCCTCTCTCTTCTTGATTTGGAGGTTTCTCTCTTCTTGATCCGGAGGTGTTCTTGATTTGATCTCGTTGATGCTATGAATCGCAGTGACAGGTGGAAACGCAACCAAAGCCATCTTGGCTCTCTCTTTGACCCACGAGTGATTCTGATCAACGATTTCGGTTCTTGAACTCAGTTCTTGTGCACTTGATCAAATCGCAAAAAGGTCTCAACTTGGTTAATAAGTTTTCAATTCAAGACTGGAACAGCCTCGTGAGACCTTAAGCATTTTGCATACAAAGTTTGATGACTATTTGATCTTTTAATCAAAAGATATGTGCATTTTAGATCTTGCGGTCGTGCGACACTTTGTTCTTCTAGATCGTTTTTGACCGCGTCCAGTTTCAACCATGGTCAAGTTTTAGAGCATATCGCATCTGGTTTCATCTGCTCGATGATCTTAGATCTGGTCGTCGTCCTCTAGTCATTCACGACCACACCTGATCTCTTCAATGGTCTCGGTCGGGCGCCTCTGCTTCTTCTAGACGTTTACGACTGCACCTGTTCTGATTGCTCATTGGTCGTAAATCACATGGTTGTGCACTTCCACTATTTTTCGAGTTGATTACAACCATAGTCGGTTACGAGTGCTCGACAGTCGTTGACCACGTCATATGGCTGCTCTGTTTTAAGATTGTTCTCTTCTCTCTTGATCTTTTCTGGATCCAAGAGTTTTGATTGATTTCTTCGATGTAGCTGCTTGCTGTGTCATGTGGGATTGTACTCAAAGTCATCTTGGCTATTATCTCCCTCGAGCATGGTCAGTTCATCATTTCGATCTCAAGTCCCTGTTCTTACGCGCCTTTGATAAAATCTCAAAAGGGTCTCAACTGACATACTAAGTTTTCAATCCAAGATGGGATTAGCTTCCTGAGACCTTAAGTTACTTGCGTAAAAATTTCCATGGCCATTTGATCTTTGAATCACATGGAATAATGTATCAAATTACGATAATAATGTAAATTACAAGTAGAAGAAATAACAAGTTAAACGGTAGCAACTACCGCTACGTTCACTTGCCTCAATCCGACGAAGCGAAGTAAAAATCAAGAGCGCTCAGGGACAAGACCACCTGTCCAAAAGACAACTCTCAGTACACATACACAACATTCAAACACGACTAAAATAAATAAAGACGTCGCTAGAACCCCGAACCCGCATAAACTCCTCTCCGCTCAACAGTTCAGCAAATTACCACCTACAGCAGCGCTGCTTCACTATTTCGTATCTTTAAAAATAATGATCTAAATACAGTAAATGATACATCTCTGGATTCATCACTTAAAAACCTATATTTTTCATGTAGAACACATATTTTTATTTTGATCACAGCTAGGGGTAATTTAATGACCAAAACAGAGAAAGAACTCTGTTCTAGCAGATTGGACAGTAATATTCAATTGCGTCCCAGCAACAGTATAGGGGTCTAAAAATTCTAAAATTTCTACAGCATCTAGATTACCAGACCCTCTACAACTTTCTCAATTACGGCCATGAGCATAAAATTCATTTACTACCTCAAATTCACAGATTACCGTCGGTCTGTACCAATCTGCTCGCCTAACGAACAGCAGTATTCCCGACCGACCCCGTAACTCCCAGATCCCAATGCCAAAAATTTCGAAAAACATACAAGAGACGCATCTAGAAGTCCTCTACAACTTTCCTTTTGGGAGAGTCTGCATGAAAATTCATTTACTAGGTCAAATCCACGAGGACAGACGCGCTGCGCGAATCAATCTACAGGCAGACATCAGCTAATCTCTAATCGGGCAATTAATCTATTAACTACCATCAAAATCCGTGCCAAGAACCCTAATGATTCATAAAAATAGAGGGTTTGGGATTGGAAAAATTACCTAGATAAAGAAGTACCCCACTTTTTTCTTTTTCTCCTTCCTTCTCCTCTCCTTCTCCTTCCTTCTTCTCCTTCCTTCTCCTTGCGTCTCCTCCAATGGCAGTAGCACTTGGGGGTGATCACCTTGGGGACGGGGCGGCCACCATGGGGGAGAAAAGGGCAGGGGTGGCGGCTGTTGTGGGGGAAAAAGGGAAGAGGAGGAAGCCCTAGGGTTCATAAGAAGGGGGAGGGGGTGCGGAATGGGAAGGGGGTAGCGCACCCCCTTGGGCCTTGGCCCAAGGGTGGTCAGCCCACTCCCAGGCAGCCCAATTCTGAAATTAAAAATAGTTTTTAATATATTTTATTTATTTTTCAATGTTCTACAATTTTTATTTTTTCCTTCCCGCGATTTGCCGAAAAACCGGTGACTCCGCGATTGTTTTAAAAACTTACACCGTAACGACGTTTAGGATATTACATTATCCCCACCTAAAAAGGATTCATCCTCGAATCTAACACCTCAAACCAATAAGCAAGAGAACTACAAGGAAAAGAGCAATACACAGAAAAACAGAACCACAACTACGAGTACTCACCAGCCTCGAAGAGCTCGGGGTACTTCTTTCACATTTGATCATCAAGCTCCCACGTAGCCTCCCTCTCGGACTGAAACATCCAGAGGACCTTCACATACTTGATGGTCTTATTCCTTAAGACCCGCTCTGAAGTATCCAAGATACGCTCTGGTCGACTCTCCACAGTGAGATCCTGTTCCACCGTGACCTGCCCCAGGTCAATCTTGTGCTCGGGATCCCGCAAATACTTCCTCAGCATAGACACATGGAAGACATTGTGCACACCGCTCAACGAGCTCGGTAACTCCAAACGATAAGCCAAACTGCCCACATGAGCAACCACTGGAAAAGGGCCAATGTACCGCGGGCTAAGCTTCCCGGCGGTACCAAAATGAACAATGCCCTTAGTTGGCGACACTCGAAGGAGCACAAGGTCACCAACATAAACTCAACTCACGGCGTTGAGCGTCGCATAACTCTTTGTCGGCTCTCGAGCGACCAATAAGTTCTGACGAACCTCCCGCACTTTCTCCACAGTTTGCTGAACAAGATCTGGACCAAGCAAAGACCTCTCACCCACTGCATCCCAGTAAAGAGGGGAAACACACCTTCGGCCATACAAAGCCTCAAAAAGAGCCATCTTGATGCTCGCTTGATAACTATTGTTATAAGCGAACTCTGCCAAAGCCAGATGGTCCTCCCAACTGCCCTTCCAAGACAGTATACAAGCCTGAAGCATATCCTCCACAGTCTGAATGATCCGCTCTGACTGACCATCCGTCTGAGGATGAAAAGCCGTACTAAGAGAAACTATCGTGCCCAACGCAGCCTGAAGACTCTGCCAGAACTTAGAGACAAGCTTGGCATACCGGTCAGAAACAATTGACTTAGGCACACCATGCAGTCTCACCACCTCTCGGATATACAACGGAGCCAGATCCTGCGTTGTATTGGTCGTCTTCATCGGAATGAAGTGTGTGGACTTGGTAAGTCTGTCCACCACGACCCAAACTGCGTCTCGCCCTCGGGGAGAGCGCGGCAATCCGACCACGAAATCCATAGTGATATGCTCCCACTTTCACTCAGGTAATTTCAAAGGCTGCAACAAACCGGCAGGCCGCTTATGCTCGGCCTTCACCTGCTGACAAACGCCACAAGAGGCGACATACTTAGCAATGTCCACCCTCATGCGTTTCCACCAAAAGACCTGCTGCAGATCTTGATACATCTTGGTCTCTCCTGGATGTACGGAGTACGGAGTTCGGTGAGCCTCACGAAGAATATCATCCTTCACCTCTGATTTCTGGGGGTACACACAGCCGGCCTCTGAAACGAACTGCACTACTCTCATCCACATTGAAATCTCGGGAACGACCCTCCGAGATCCTCCTCCGCACCTCTGTAAGGGGCCGATCGTGCTGCTGAGCCTCACGAATACGCTCGGGAATAGCGGACTGGATAATCATCTGTGTCTCTGCCTAGGCAACTCCAGTAAGACAGAAAGAGATATCCATCCTCTCAAACTTCGAGATCAAGGACATCGCTGTCTGGGGGGCTCCTGTCCTGCTCAAGGCGTCAGCCACCACGTTGGCTTTACCAGGGTGATATTGGATAGTCAGATCATAATCTTTGATCAACTCCAACCACCTCCGATGCCTCAAATTCAGCTCTCGCTGAGTGAATAAGTACTTAAGGCTCTTGTGATCAGTAAATATGTCGCACTGCTCCCCGTACAAATAATGCCTCCAAGAGTTTAGAGCAAAAACAACAGCTGCCAACTCCAAGTCGTGAGTAGGATAGTTCTGTTCATGAGTCTTTAACTGCCTAGAAGCATAAGCGATAACTCGCCCATCTTGCATCAACACACAACCAAGACCAATCCGAGAAGCATCTGTGTACACCGTGAAATGCTTGCCACTCTCGGGCAAAGATAGAATAGGTGCATTCACCAGCTTGCTCTTCAAAGTCTAAAAGCCAGACTCACAATCGTCTATCCACACAAGGAACACCCTTTTGCGTGAGTCGGGTCATCGGCTTGGCGATGATAGAGAAATCTTGCACAAAGCGCCGATAGTAACCGGCAAGACCAAGGAAACTCCAGATCTCTGACACATTAGTTGGCCTTCGCCACTGCACCACCACTGCCACATTCTTCGGATCCACTATAATACCATGCTGACTGATGGTATGATCAAGAAATCCAACCTCGGACAGCCAGCAAGCACACTTCTTCAGCTTCGCATAGAATTTATTCCTCCGAAGGGCATCTAGGACCAAACTGAGATGCAACTCATGATCGTCCTCCGTCTTGGAATAAATCAGAATGTCATCGATGAAAACCACCACAAAGGAATCCAGGTACTCATGGAGCATCCTGTTCATGGCTTCCATAAAGACATCAGGGGCATTTGTTAGTCCAAAAGACATAACGACAAACTCAAAATGCCCATACGTTGTGCTAAAAGCTGTCTTCTCTATATCCTCCTCTCTGATTCGCAGTTGATGATAACCAGACTGGAAATCAATCTTGGAGAATACCTTGGCACCTCTCAGCTGATCGAAGAGATCTTCAATGCGAGCCAGTGGATACTTGTTCTTGATCGTCACTTGATTAAGTGCTCGATAATCCACACAAAGCCTCTTGGTGCCATCCTTCTTTCCGGCAAATAAGATCGGAGCAGCCCAAGGCGACATGCTCGGTCTGATAAACCCCTTAGCTAGGAGTTCATCCAACTGCTTCTTCAACTCCACCGCTCCACGGTGCCATCCGTCACGGGACTTATAAATAGGCGCGTGCGGAACAAGGTCTATCGAAATCGGTTCCGTTCGGTGGCGACACTGAAGCTCAACGAGAAAAAACATCCGCACACGCAAGCCACGGTATATCCTCCGACCTCAAAAGCGACCTCGTGTCCCTCAACCATGGCCCCTGAAGACGACTTACGCATTCGCCGATTGGGGAACAACTGGCACAGCAACGAGAGAGAGTACCGCAGAGCACTCCCTTGGAAGACAACTTCACGTCCAGACGGAGACTGCAAAGTAATTGTCTTCCAGAAACAACAGATAACAGCCTGATACTACGCGAGCCAATCCATGCCAAGGATCACATCGAAAGGCTTCAGGGGTATAACCACCAAGTTCGCCATGAACTCCTCATCTGCTAGAACCACCATGCAACCAGGGCAAACACGGGCACTGGAGATAAGCCCACTGGGAGAACTAACAACCACAGCTCTCCCAACAAACTGCACGGACAGACCTGCCCACTGAACAAAAACCTCCGAGACAAAAGAGAAACTAGCCCCTGAATTGAAAAGTACAGAAGCATCAATAGAATCAACAGTTAAGATACCTGTCACCACATCTCCATGATCCCTTCCATCAAACGTTGGCATGGCATACGCCGTAGGAACAGCTGGAGAAGAAGAACCTCCCGCGCCCACGAAAGTTGACGAAGGAGTCCACTGAGGTACATACGCCGTAGGAGTAGCAGGATGCTGGACCCAGTATCCTCCAGGCGGAGGCGCCGGGACAAGCGACGAAGGTGTTGAAGGCGCCGGCAAGTACCGCGGTGCAGGGACCATGAGCAAGAACTGCGGGGTAGGAGCCGCAGCCATCATCTGCACGGTGCCGTCAGGACGGGTCGAGCCTACTGAAGGTGAAGGCGCTAACTCCCACTGCAGCTTCCCCTTGGGATTCTGCCTGCACACCACATCCCTGTGGCTATTACCACAGATAGAACACTGTCCACTCCAAGTGCAGTCGACCCGCTGATGCGGATCTCCACACCGAAAACACACCAAGCCCAGCCCAGGCTTCGCCGTTGCACGGTGCTGCACAGAGTTCCCTCCGGTAGAGCTGGTCTGCCCTGTACTACCACGGTAGGGCTGGTGGCGACGACTCTTCGCCTTCTTGTGCGCAGGGCCTCCAGGAAAGCCCTTCCTCTCGCTATGGCCTCGAGGCTGATCTCCTCCAGTGGCCTTGCGGATATCATCTGTGTAAGCCTGCTGCATCTCGATCCCTGAAGCCTGCTCCACTAAGGTACGAAAATCCGTGATCGGAAAAGCACCTAGCAGGTGGCGGATCGAAGGTCTGAGCCCCTGACGGAACTGCCTGGCCTTCTCCACATCATCCCGCACCACATGCCGGACAAAGCGGACTATCTGGTTGAAGCCCACCTCATACTCTGCCACAGATAGCTTGTCTTGCGAGTACCTGCTCAGATCGATCTTCATCTTGTCCAGAAAGGCCTCTGGGTAGAACCTCCTCTCGAACTGCCAAACGAACTCTGCCCACGTCAGCCCTCCATGTGCAGCTGTGCGAGCAGTCTGCACTCCCTTCCACTAGATCTGAGCCTCTCCCTTCAGAAGTTGCGCCACGTAGCGCACACGATCGGAGGCAACTACCTCGAATGCCTCCATCTTGTCCACCACATAGGATAGCCAGTTAGCGGCCTGAACAGGAGGGGCCGCACCGCTAAAGCTGTCAAGCCTCAAACCTACCCACTCACGGAGCGAGAGGCCGCTAAGCTCGCTGAATCAGCGCAACCTCGGGCATCGGATCGGCCGAACACCGTGGCCGGTGCCCTGCCTCAACGCACTCAACTCTTGCTACATGGCCCTCACAGTGGCCAACAACTCCTCTTGACTACCACCCTCTGGCTGAGTAACCCCAGCCTCCTCGATTGGGCTGCGCATCTTGGCGTGGCTGCGCACGCCACGGCTTCTACGCTTAGGCGGCATCCTGCAGCCACCACAATCCACATTCAATCAAGAACAATATCAACAAGCCAAAAAGGCACAAGCAATAAAATGCAATAAATTCAACAGGGTATATGCAAAATATACAAACCCTTCCCCAACCTACATGTGCATGTGTGTCAATTTAATAGTTTAGTTGTGGAGAGGAAGAACCGTACCTTGGTCGAGATGGCCAGGACGATGCTTGATGAGTACTCTACACCGCGGAAGTTTTGGACTGAGGCTATAGCCACCGCGTGACATGTTTCTAATCGAGTTTTCCTTCGGGCACACTTGCACCGCACTTCTTATGAGTTGAGATACGGGTGAAAGCCCAGTGTTTCTCATTTTCGTGTGTTTGGTTGCAAGTGTTTTATTCTAAAGTCCGGGAACCTAGATAAGTTCGAGTCACGATCTTGTGATGGACTCTTTCTAGGCTACTCGACCTCTTGGCGGGCCTATAGGGTGCAGGCTGAGTCTAGCAAATTAGTAGAAACACGTGAGGTGACTTTCGATGAGGCCAGTCCGGGGACTAGGCCCGATATCTCAGGTTCACTAGAGCGCCCGAGACCATCTTCGTGGATGATGAGGATGATGGAGATGAGGGTTGTCTACCCTATCGGTCCCTCTTCCACCCCTTGAGGTGCCTTCTTCCACCGCACTCGAGGTGATCACCTACCTTACGCTTCTTACGGAGCTAGTGGCTCTGTTCCTATCCTGTCAGGTAACGAGGTAGAGGCCATTTCTTCATCTTATCCAGGACCTCCAAGACATATCCAAAATCTCATCCTTACGAGCGGATGATTGGAGATCTCTTTGAGCGAGTCACAGGCTCCAAGTGCAGCGTGTCACTTTTCATCTCCACTCGCCTTCGTAGCTTCCTTTGAGCCCAAAGGCGTTTGTCATGCTTTATCGGCGAGTCTTGGATCAATGCCATGCATGAGGAGTGGAGAGTTTCGAAAGAAACAAGGTGCGGACGCTTGTTGAGCCCCTCGAGATCACAATATCATTGGAACCAAATGGGTGTTCAAGAACAAGCAAAGTGAGGATGGGGTAGTCATTCGAAACAAGGCTAGACTGGTTGCACAGGGATACTCCCAGGTTGAGGGTCTGGATTTCGAGGAGACCTTTGCCCCTGTAGGTAGACTTGAGGCCATTAGAATTCTGCTTGCCTTTACAGCTTCTAAGGGTTTCAAGCTTTACCAGATAGATGTCAAGAGTGCCTTTCTCAATGGCTTCATTGAGGAAGAAGTCTATGTCAGACAGCCTCTAGGTTTCGAGAACCCCAAATACCCTAATCATGTCTACAAGCTTTCCAAAGCGTTGTATGGACTTAAGCAGGCCCCTAGAGCTTGGTATGAGAGGCTTAAGTCCTATCTGTTGAGGTATGATTTCGAGATGGGTAAAGTTGACAAGACCTTGTTCATTCACGGCAGCAATGACCTTCCGCTCGCCCAAATTTATGTCGATGACATTATCTTTGGCGGCTCTTCTCATGCTCTAGTTTCACAGTTCTCGGATGTCATGAGCACCGAGTTTGAGATGAGCATGATGGGTAAGTTGACTTTCTTCCTTGGCTTCCAAATCAAACAGGCTCGGGAGGGTACATTTCTGCATTAAGGCAAGTACACTCGAGACCTCTGAGGCAACCGACATGAGTGACGATGGCAAGTATCAACTCCTATGGCTTCTACGGTAGTTCTAGACCCAAATGAGGACGGCGAGCGATCGATCAAAAGGAATTGAAGCATGATTGGCTCTCTTATACCTCACCGCCTCGAGACCGGACATACACTTCTCCGTGTGTCTTTGTGCTCGGTTTCAGGCTTCTCCTCGCGTATCTCACCGCCAGGCGGTGAAGCGCATCTTTCGGTACCTTCGAGCTACCATTGACTATGGTATCTGGTACTCTTCCTCCTCCTGTCTATCCCTTAGAGCCTTTTCGGATGCAGATTTTGCCGGCTGTAGGATAGATAGGAAGAGCACTTCGGGCACCTGCCAGTTCATTGGCACTTCTCTTGTTTTCGGTCTTGAGGAAGCATCCGGTGTTACCTGATCCACCGTAGAGGCCGAGTATGTTGTTTGACCGATTCTTTGTAGCTGGTACTGGATGGTCTCGACTGCGGGACTTTGGGTTGCTTATCGGCCGTGTTCGCTTTCTGCGATAACACGTCTGCGATTAGCATTGCTAAGAACCCGTGCAACATTCTCGGACCAAGCACATTGATATCGAATATCACTTTCTTCGAGATCATGTAGAGAAGGGTGACATCGTGCTCCAGTTTGTGGAGAGTGACCACCAGTTGGCTGATATTTTCACCAAGCCTTTGGATAGCACGAGGTTTTCAGCTCTGCGAGGAGAGCTTGGGGTGTCGTCCTTATGGACTGTTGTGAGGGGAGCTTTGGGCTTTCTTGCTTTATCTTTTTATGTATGCTTCTGTATCCTTACTGTTGCATCGCATTTTCGGGTGCATTGGGTTTAGTCCTTCCAGCATAGGTTAGAGTGGTTCTTTCGTCTAGTTGCTTAGACTTCTTACTCTTATCTTATGCTTCGGGATGCTCTATTAGTGTTTCTTATCTCACTAGATTGAGCTCACTCACTTCTTGCGATCTAGCGAGGTCGGGCCACCTTCGGCAGAGCAGTGCGTGTTTGCTCTCTAGTGTGTGTTTTACTGATCGGCTATTAGTCACAGAGTCATATGGGGTAGATGAGAGTCGATCGAGCCATAGTATCATCTATATCTTATCTATGCTTTAAGGACTGCCTGTTTTCTTCGCCAGCTTCTCGTTCTTATTGCTTTGGTTCAGGGGGAGTTCATTTGGGAGCTTCTAGAGCTTAAATTTGACATAACTCAACTTGAACTAAAAGTTGCATCACATGTTGAGGGGGAGCTGGATTTTCTGCATATCATTATGCATTATAAGTGCTTTGAGCCCTGATTATTATCCGGATATGACATGCTTACGATGCTTTACATCTTGCCATGATTTATGCTCCATTGCTAATTTGATCATGACTTTATATGTGTAGTCAAGTCTTTGCCATGATAGGTTAATTAAAATGCTAAATTTGACCTAATTCATGTCATGTTCATATTTGAGACTAGTCAGCTTTGTGTTATCTTTTTATGGTTCATGCCATGTCAAATAGGCTGAGTTGAGTCTTGAATCATTGTTGAGCAATAGATTGAGCTATATTAGTTTTTTGATGACACATAAGTTAGTGCAATCTATTAAAAGCAAAAAGATCTCTTTTGTGCGAAAAACTGATCTCACCAATTCCTTCTCATGAGACGGCTTGCCATTGCACAAGACATGAACTCACGGGAGATTTGGATGACCAAGATCATCTTCTTAAGCTCATTGCTTGAAGTGGTCGCATAAGGCTTGAGGTCTAGCACATGACTAAACAACAAAAAAAATGGTTGGAAACAATCATATGATTTCTAAAGCCAAAGTTTGTCAATTGAGCTCAATTGCTAAAAAGTTCAATGTACTCCAACAATTGTATCATTCTTGAACTAGTAGCACTCTAGTTGACTCAACACTAGCTTCTCGGTTCCATTTAGCTTATTGACATGGCCTGCATCATTTGTGGATACCTTTAGCTAGACTAAAATCATGTTTGACTTGACTTGCTAAGCACTTCAACTAAAATTCAGATTATACCTTATTTGGCTTAGCTTCTCTTTACATACATAGTCATGATCTTGATAGCATACTTGTATGTTATGGCTTGGTGTAATACATTTTGGTCATTTTGGATAATTCTCATGGCTATGCATACTTTGAATAATCAAATCAGTCATTTCATCCATCATCATGACTTATTCTCTCTCTTGCATACTTGATGTGTTTATTGCCAAAAGGGGGAGAATAGATTGGAGAAAAAGGAAAATTTTCAAATTCTTGGATCTTACTAGAGCTTTAGAGATCAATTTGCTCTTTATTTTATTGCTCTAGTGTCCTTTCTGTCGACATGGTCAGTATTTCATTTTCTCTCTTAGGACCATGTCGGCTCCTACAAACTCAACTTCATATTTTTCGGTGTTTGTCAATATACTCATCAAGGGGGAGATTGAGAGATCATGTGGAGATGATCCCATGTTTGTGATGAGTATTTGACCCTTGGTTGAAAGAAAATTGAGTTTATTTTGGGCTTTTGTTTATGCGAAGTCTTAGCCCTGGCCGATGTCCAAGTCGTGTACGATCGCTCCCTGGACTGTACGACCACGTTGAGCATATTCGGGTCTCGTACGACCACGTTGCGGCGTCCTCGATGATAGAGGGCGTGGTCGAAAGTGGTTACGACCGAATTGGACGTGGTCGAACGGCGTACGACCACGCTGTGGCGTCTCCGGCGAATTTGAACGTGATCGGAAGTCTCTCGGGTCTTTTACGACCACGTTGGCGCATATCGGGTGGTGTACGACCACGTTGCCGAGTATCGGGTTGCGGTCGAGCGGCGTACGAGTGATCGGAATCTTATACGACCACGTTGCGGAGCCCTCGGAAGATTTGACCGTGGTCGGCAGTCGGCGCTAGGGTTTACGACCACGTTGTGGGATCGGAGCCTCGACCACGTTGGCGGTCGGGCGGTCGACCACGTTGTACCGGTCGGAGTATCGACCACGTTGGCGCTAGGGTCTTGACCACATTGAGTGGTCGATGCATCGACCACGTTAGCGCGGTTTGAATGTGGTCGGCGATCGTGGCTTGGGTCTACGACCACGTTGTATCGCCTGGCGTTCGACCACGTTGGCGATTGGGAGCGTTTGATCATGTTGTAGCGCTCAGTCATCGACCACGTTGTCGGCAGGATGACCGTGGTCGGCTGAGTCCATTCAAACCGGTCGTGTGGGCACATGTGGTGTCCGATTTTGGTGGGAATCGGTCGGCTGGGTTCCTGGTGATGTTGTGGACCTTTTAGACTTGTTCGTTCATGATTTTGACAAGGTTTGACAAAGTCTAAAATCTGGGAAAAAGAGACTTGCTCTGCTGAGCTGAGCAGAGTGTCAATTGTGTTGTGATCAGTGCTATGTGATGGTTTTGATGTTTGTGTTGGTTGCAGGTACCAGGAGACAGTCTTGGTGAGGCTTAGAGAGGTCGGGACTAGACATGGGAGTTGTTGAGGTCCAGAACGATGTGGAAAAGCCGAAGAGGACGTGTCGTGCCAGGTGGGCTGACAGCTTGGACAACAAGGCAAGTGGAGGAAGCTTCCTGGAAGGCAGCGGAGGGGCATTTTGGAGAAATGTCAAAGCTGCGGAGGAAGCCTGTCCACTGGGAAAGCACTGTGACCACTGGAGAAGCTCTGTGAGAGCTCTATGGAGTTGGTGGCGTTAACGGGCAAAGCAGTGGAGCCGTTGCCTGAGAGGAACGGGTAAAGCACTGGAGGCCTGCAAAGCTTAACCACTCGGTTAACGGGTTGTCTCTGTGTGGAGACCCGTTAGTGAGACTATAAATAGAGAGGTTAGGTCTCAGGAGCAAAGTGAGGTTGTCCCCTGAGTTGCTCTGAGCTTTTCTTTCTATTTGTGTGAGTTGTCTCTGGGTAGAGCATGGATGCTCATGTACCTCCGATGGAGTGGCTGTAGAAACATCCGTGATCAATAGAAAAGATTGGATTCATCTCTCTGTATCTTTCTAGTTTTATGTTCTTGAGATGATTTGTTTGATCCATTTGCCTTCTTTTTGCTCTTACTGTTATATGCGTTTTCCTTGAGATTTGGCTTGTGTGTCTTTGCTCATAGGCGAGAATCTATGTAAAGACCTTTCGGCCATTTCACTCCGAGAGCAAAAGTTGAATCAGAAATCTCGTGATTTTGGTCTTAGCCTCGGTGCTCTGCTCTCTGTTTCGACTCGGCCTTCTCTCGTTTATTGACTAGATCTGTGATTTTCTTGGTAGCTTATCTTCTAGAGATCTTATACGAGATAGGTTTCAAGTTTCATTCGGTTTTGACTTGTGTGCGAAAAGATTCTTCAATTTTCGCTCTCTGGTCGTGCGCTGACAAAACAGAGCAAACACTGTGCATCGTCGCGTTTTCGTTTTACGACCACACACTCCGCTCTGCTGCCGCAGTCGTAACGACCACGCTCGTGTTGCTTCGACCACGGCTGCCGACTGATGTATTCTGTTGGGGATCTCGACTACGGCTTTTGAGGGTTCAGTGCATTTCGACCACGCCTTTTTGGTGGTGATGCATTACGCCTTTTCGACCACGACTATTCCTCTCGATTTTCTTGGTCTTGGCGAAGCCCTCATTCTCTCTCTGTTTTCTTTGGGCAACCAATTCTCTTCTTCACAGCACTTTAGCTATTGGAGAAGAAAGAGGCTGAATATTTGGGGAAGATTTTTAAGGCACCATTCACCCCCCTCTGTTGCCATTTCGGTCCTTCACAAGGGAGCAGATTGGGACAGACTACTGTTCAAGTGTGATTTAGGGGTAGTAAATTATTTTTCTGATTATAGTGACAATTGAGAAAAATGTAGGGAATTCAGTAATATGGTTTCTGTATAAAAATCAGATTTTGTAGATCCTTGTACCGTGGTTGGGATGCATTTGAATCTTGCTATCCAGACTGCCAGAACAGAGAACTTCCTCTATTTTGTGCATTAAGTTGCACCTAGCTATGATCAAAATAAAAATATGTGATCTACATGAAAAATGAAGGCATTTAAGTGAGGAATCCAAAGATATATCGTTTACTGTAAATGGATTAATATGTTTAAAGATACAAAAATATTAAGCAACACTGCTGCAGTGGGAAGATTGTTGAATCATTGAGCGGAGAGGTGTATGTGTAGGTTCGGGGTTCTAGCGACGTCTTTAGTTTTTTAAGTCGTGTTTTGTATGCTGTAGCATTATGCTGAGAAATACCTTGAGGATAGGTGGTTTTGCTCCTGAGCGCACATGACTGCTTCGCTTTAACGGTTGAGGCAAGTAAACGTAGCGGTTGTGCTACTGTTTAACTCGTTAATTATTCTACCTTCACATTAATTAATTCTATTGTCTTTGGTGGTGGTAGTGGTTGAGGTTTTAAAGTAGTCAAATAAGATTTATTTTCTAATGCTTTACCGTCGTTGATGGTGATTTGAGGTTGAGGATATAAACATTGTTAATTGTGGAAGATTAAATGTTAATGATTAAACTATTGTAGTTTAATTAGCATGTTAAACAGTTTGCTTGCTGAGATTTTTATCTCACCCTTGTTTCCCCCCCTTACAGGTGATCATTGAGCATGCATGGGAAGGGTAGAGCGGCACCACAATAGTACACTTGGATCATAGATTTATGATGTAATAAAGACAAAGTGATTCTAGTCTTTTGCCTAGCTATCTCGTCAAAGTTTACTTTAACATATTAGTGTTGATGTTAAGTTATTAGATTGATTATCATTATCATATTCGCTTAATTGATTATGCTTCTGCTTATCCTAACTTGTTTAGAAATTGTTGCTAGATTATTTTATCTTGTAATTTGGCTAGTTGTGGAGTGGTTTTAGTGGCATCCTAGGATAATGTGGGTCCTGGGGTGTTAGAGTATTTCTGGAGCGTAGTGATCTGCTTCCTGATTCTGGATTTGTTGTGAAAGCGAGTGTGAGCACACTAACCACCGTGCTCCGCGAGCCAATACGCAGAATGCAAATAAATAGTATTCATGGCTTATCAAAGGAAAGGCTCGGGTTATTTCATTTTCTAGAAATTGCTTTTGGTAGCATTATCATTATTGTATCATAGTGTTATAGTTATTACCTAGAACTCCACAAGGCGATTGCCGTAATTGACTTAATCCACCAAAGATACACTTTCTTTACTGATTGCTGTCTAAGACTCCGAACAGCGAGTGAAATCATTTAGTTAATCCTCCGATCATACATTTTCTATATTAATTGCTGTCTAAAACTCCGAACAGCGGGTGACATCATTTAGTTTGAATCCACCAATACCTTTTGTATTCCGAATCCCTAATAATCCAAACATGTAATCCCTATTCACCAACTCTTCACTTCTGAATTCTAATGATTCTCTAACATGATTACTTTTTAAGCCACCGAAATCAATCGTATCAGGACATCCTAACAATTCAATCCTTTCTGTTAATGATCCAAATCCGTAATTTGCTCTTCCCATAACCAACCTTATTTTCCATTATCTATCTCTAACTAATTCATCGGTATTTCTCCACTAAGATATCATTAATCAAGTTTATACCCCAATTATCATATCTCCAAATTTCCACAAATTCAAGTCATCCATCTAGATCAAATCCTATTAATCCTATTAAATCCAGCAATTACCTTTGCACTCTCTAATTCTCCAAAAATCATTTAAATCATCTATCTGGCCTATCTATTCATTTAGACTCCACCAATTTATTTCTCCTAGCATCCATTCTATCATTTTCTTTTTATAATCGACATGAATCCACCAACATCTTTATGTATTTACCACAACAATCATCTTTTTTTCCTATGAATCTATTTATTCTTCCTGACATTTTATCTGATGAGAAATATTATCATTATTTTCTATTGAAATATAATACATAGAAATTTCCTAAGACTTAGCAGTTTGAACAAAAACATAATGTGTAAAAGTAATGCAATAATAGTAGCGATTCAAATTCCATCCACCGTTACATGGCATCTGCACCATATGCGTTATAGCCGCTTGCAACTTATCACTAGGGCTACACCCAGGGCCACACAAATCAGGACTTTCCGCGGCCCTCCACTTTTGCATTTCCACCCACAAAGTTTTTGAAATAGAACTATATCTGGTTAAGTTCCCATGTCCGCCCATGACTGTGGGCACGGCTATTCGAATAGTTTTGACTCTGCAGAGTTTGTACACTTTCACCACAAGAGACAATCAACTCGTTGCCCCACACGATTCCTGTAACACCCCAGGACCCGCAATGCCCTGGGATGCTACTAATGCTACTCTACAACTAGCCAATTTACAAGATAAATTAAACTGGCAACATTTAATTTAACAGGATAATATAAGCGGAAGCATAAACAACTAGGAAATAACAGAACAATGAGAACAGTTTAATATTCATATCAACTTAAACAATAATAACCAAAGGAACGGTTCCAAATTAACATTAATAAGATGAAACAATTATCTACAAGATAGCTAAACAAAGACTGGATTTCTTTCAACTTTATTTCAGTATTAAGATTATAATACAAGTGCATCCGTGCGATGCCGCTCTACCCTTCCCAATGCATGCTCAAAGTCCACACAGCAGGGAGGGAAGCAAGAGTGAGATAAAAATCTCGACAAGCAAACTGTTTAACAAGTTACTCAAACTACAAGCAATTTAAACATCATCATTATAATTCCATACATCCACAATTACAATTTATGTTCATAAATATTTAAACCACCATAAACTTCTATGAATAATACCTCTTTAATTTAAGATTTAATTGTCATATGAATGCGGTCTTTTATCCTCTATTAAATGCAAAAGAAACATTTAATCTTCCATAACCACAATAGATTAATCATCAACATTAAACCTTCCACAATTAACAATGTTTACATCCTCAACATCAAAACACTATCCATGACGGTAAAGTATTAGCAAATAAATCTTGTTTAACTACTTTAAACATCATCCACTACCACTACCAAAGGCAATAAAATATATGTATGTTTTACTTCAATACATTATTATTTCTCACATGCACATTTGCTATCAACAATTAATATGTATATGAGAAAAGAATTTCAAGCCATAATCTCAACCCTTACCATACACAAGGGACGAATCCCATTCCACGACCACAACCACAATCCTCATACCATAAATAGCTCACATGAGCCAAATCCACAACACAACAATGAAGCGTAAATTCCACATTACAACTATGGAGTTGAATAATCCACAAAATATCTTCACCACAACATATTGCATATGGATGCAAATAAATCTTTCCACAACATATCTTCACCACAACATATTGCATATGGATGCAAATAAATCTTTCCACAACATATCTTCACCACAACATATTGCATATGAATGCAAAATGAATCTTTCCACAACATATTGCATATGAATGCAAATTGGCATATGGATGCAGTCATTCAAACAACAAATGAATGCATATGAATGCTTATCTTCCTTCCACTCTTTCCAAGGCGGGGAATTGCTTCTGCGGGAGAAGAGGTTGTCTTAGATGCGGTCGCGGCTAGGTGCGGCGACATCCACATATGCAAATGACATGATATGATATGAATGATATAATAAATCATGAATCACATTAATTCATCCACAAGGAGCATTATCATGCTCTCAACATCTCCACATCCACCACATATTTGTTTCATGTTCCACAATATAACATTAAGCAGAAATCCACATGTCTCGCTAGCAAAGTTAATAACATATCACTTGATCAATACTTGCTACCATCACTACAATTAAAATATCATGCAATTATGGCATAATGTATCAAATTACGATAATAATGTAAATTACAAGTAGAATGAATAACAAGTTAAACGGTAGCAACTACCGCTACATTCACTTGCCTCAAACCGACGAAGCGAAGATCAACAAAAATTCAAGAGCGCTCAGGGACAAGACCACCAATTTGAAGAAATTCCTCCAAAAATTTTCCTCCACTTCTTCTTCTCCTTCCTTCTCCTTCTACTTCTCCTCCTTTTCCTTCCTCTCTTCCCTTTTTTCTTCCTTGGCACCATGGCGTGACAAGGAGAAGAAGGGGCCAAGGGGTGGTGGAGGCTGGTTTGGGGTGGAAAAGTGTAACATCCTGAAAACTTAGAAGGATTATGTAATAGAAATGTTGTTGGTTGTTTTGTAATGCATCATGTTTGGTTGGATTCTAAAAATACTTTTCTAAAAATTCTGAGGAAAAGCCCACCTGTTTACTTGTATGGGAAATTCTAAAATTTAATTCGAATCTGAAAAGATGATCCAGGAGAAAACGTTTACAAAAGTAACATAAATAAGTTGGCAAAAGCGCCAAAAGAATATATGTACACAAAATAGTAATATCACAAATCTTATAAAAGAAAAGGGGAGAAAAATAAAAAGAAAGAGAAAAAGGTTCCATTATGAGCCCATAGTTTGTAAATAAAAATGGTCATCTCTGTGGGAATTAATTTTGTTAAACCAAAAATATGTCTGGGAATTTCTGTGAATTTTTCTAGAATTTTTGGAAGTAATTTCATATTTTTCCGAATTACATTATGCCTTCTAGCATTGCTGGAAAAGCAAAATCAAAATAAAAACCAAAAATCCCTCCCGTGACGCATGGATGGTGGATCCGCCCACGTCGCCCGGATCCGCCCTCCCCTCTCTCAGTCGACGCGTCCGGTCCGGATGGCGCCACGTCCCCCCGGCGCCATCTCGGCCACCGCGGATCGCCTCTCCGCCCCTCTCTCTCGGCAGCGGGCCCCCTTTGTCGTGGCTCGTTTCCTTTCTTCCTCCTCCTCCGGGCCTCCGGACCCCTCTCGGCCGTGCGGCGCCCTGCGCAAGACCCCAGCGGGGGCAGCGTTATGGGGAAAAGACCCCCGTCGCCCCAACCCAGCGCCCCTTCCGCCGCCCGTGTTCGCATTGCCCATTGCCGCGGCGGCCGCCCCCATCATGGCGGGTTCGCCGTGGCCGACCTTCCTCGGTACGGCTATAAAAGCCGTGTCGCGCCCAAGCAGTCGCCGTGACACCCTCGGCGTTTTCCGGCTCAATTGCCCTAAGAGCCACCCTATCGCGGCGACACCCTTCTTCCTCAACTCCGGCCGACCGCCTCGCCGCGGTCGGCCGATCCTCACTGTGGGAGCTCGATCCTTTGGTCCCACACCATCTCGGACCATCACCGAGCTGTTGCCGGCCTCCCGAAGCTTCGACGGCCGTAGCTCGCCAAGACTGCCGTGAGCCTCCCGAGCCGCCGCTTTGCCGTCGCCGACCCATCTCCGGTGACCCTCGGCCTCCCGTCACCACCACCGGCATCGCCGCGAGCTCGGCTTTGCATTTCCGAAGCTCCGAACCTCGGTGAGCTTCCCTCGCCGGCGACGGCCACCGTCTTCCGGCCTCGGGCGCCTCATCCACCCTCGTACCCCGCCAAGGGAAAATCATCCCTAAGGGTGAGATAAAGCAGCGGCGGGTTGGTCACCGTCGCTCACCCTCTTCCCCGGCTCCCTCGGCGCGTTCGAGCCCCGCTCACGCGGCGCTGAGGTTGAGCCATTCTTTTAAAAACGTCGGCGACGGTGGGCCCCCTTTGCCGACCGCGCCGCCCACCGCCGCCTCCGGGCCCCGCCTGTCGTGGGCAGCGGGAGCGGGCGTGAGCCCCGCCACTGGGTCCCACGTGTCGGCACCTGCAGTGCGGTCTCTGCCAGTGGGCCCCACTCGTCAGATTTTATTATTTTTGGGATTTATTCAAACCGAAAGTATTCAAATATGTATAACTTGTTCATTTTAGCTCCAAATTTAGTGAAATCAATTTCTAAATTCATCTAAAATCAAGGGCTACTTAATGAAACCAGAACCAACACTTTTGAAGCTTGTTTAAATTTTCATTGTGTTATTTGACTGTTGTGATGTTTTTATCTAAATTTTCACGCATATGAAACGTAGCTTTCGAGACTCAAGAGGAGGAAGCTGCAGCTGCTATAGAATCTAACGTTCAAAACCCGGACCTCAGCAACCAAGGCGAGTCAATGCTTTGATCATTTTGAGCCTATGTTTTCAATAAAGTATTTTGGTTCAAGTGTTATAAATTGCATGCTTATATTCTATGTAGCAATACATGTTAATTTCAGCTTTTAGATATGCCCATGTTCTCTTGATTTAGTATATGTCCTTTGCAACACTTTTGGCTATGTGATCCTTGTCACCCTAGTAAAAGTAATATGGCTGCGACTATTTTGAAACTAAGTCTATAATTATAAATGCATGCTTAGAGTTGTTCTAGATAAACAAGGGTGTGAGAGTACCCTAGCATATCTTGCAAACTAAAGAAAGAAGTATTGGGCGATCATTGTGATGATGGTGGTTTATGTTAGTATAAGTGTATGTTTCATCCAAAAGAACCTCACATGCTTAATTATCGGGCGGATGATTGAGGCGGAGTGTTGAATGGTGCCGTGATAGCACGATTTGTGGTAAAGTGGTGCCGTGATAGCACAAGGGATTGTGGTAGAACCGCACAGATAGCACTTAAGGACTGAATCTTGTGACAATCTCCCACGATATAACAAGTACAACC
Source organism: Bonia amplexicaulis (assembly GCA_036346245.1). Taxonomy (NCBI): domain Eukaryota; kingdom Viridiplantae; phylum Streptophyta; class Magnoliopsida; order Poales; family Poaceae; genus Bonia; species Bonia amplexicaulis. Next base: position 25,252,920 of record CM070737.1, read on the forward strand.
ACATGCTGGCAAAGTGTAGGCAGGGCCAACTAAATTGCATGGACTTAGTAAGAGTTGGGTCGGTGTGAACACGGGCGGGTAGAGGATGGCCACATCCTCCGACGTGATGGCGCAAGAGGGGGCTTCTGGAAGGGTGGTCGTACCCGGAGGAAGTGGAAACCTTAGCGGTCGCAACTCTGCTAGGAAAATGCACTGTAAAAGCCTTGTGATAATCTCCTCAACTGCATGGCTAAGGAATCATGTGGGGCAATGAGCAGATCTATCTCGTGTGGGTAAAGTGTACACACTCTGCAGAGTCATGAACTATTCGAATAGCCGTGCCCACGGTTATGGGCAGACATGGGAACTTGACTAGATGTAGTTCTATTTCAAAATATTTTTAAGGAGGGCAGAGAAAGGCCTTTATGGGAAGGCAGAGTAAGGCCCTCATTTGAGTTGTCCGGGGTGTCGTCCCAGTGGTAATGTAAGCGATTATACGCTGAAGGCATGGTATAATGAGCAGAGATCATGTAATGGTGGATGATCTCTGATTCGATAAAGAAAATGTAGATGTCAGTGAGTATCATGATTAAACGTTCAAATGGCTAGGTCCTAGGGAATTTTAAGTATTATAGTTCAAAAGGCATATTTCGCATAAATAAAATAACCGGAGCCATTCCTTGTTAAAAGCCTTGCATACTATCTACTGCATTTGGTGTGTTGACTCGCTGAGCACGGTGGTTAGTGTGCTCACTCTGCAATACAAAGAAATCCAGTTAGGAGCTCAAGACCCTTATGCCTATGAGGAAGTACTGCTGCAGATGGAGAAGACCGGCAGGAATTAGGACGCTTATTGCGCGCTTAGAACCTTAGGCAGTTGGACTAAGGTGTGGTTTCTTCCAGATATTCTAGAGCCCTAGAATATTTGTATGACCACTTTTGCCCACAGTCTCTGCTTGTGGTTTAAAGGCCTATTTTGTATCTCTTCCGCTGCTAGACTTTTGTAATGTAAATATTTGGCCCGCTTGGCCCCTCGTATCACCGCGCCTTTGTGAAGGCCTAACTTAACATTTGCAATGTAATAATATTATGGCTTGTTGTGGATTCCGCTTTGTATGAAATGATTGATGATGTATCTGTGCATTATCTCTCGATCCGAGGAATAATGCGAAGGCACCGCAGGTCCGGATTGCAAAATCCGGTCCGACAGAGTCGGTATCGAGCATCTGTTGTAGGGTAAAACCTTAGTTGGCCATTAGTACTTAGGCTGTTGTATATTTAAAAATGTATAAAGGAAATTTCTTAAAAATATAGCGTAATATTTCTTCCCGCATCCTTCCTAGTTCTACTCTGATCTACTCTTCAGTTGCTATTTTGACAATTACTAACAACACTATTTAATTACAGATGGCAGGACTTGCAGACGCTGGGCACTGGGACTTCTTCGCTCACGGAGTACGTGAGGGAGAGTTTGCGGATATTCTTCGCAAACTACTCCACTACTTGGCTACGAGGACGCCCATCTACCGCGGCGGAGGACCGTGATAGGAGGAGACGAGTCTGGTTGGTAGAGATCTTCATCTACCCCGCCGCGAGGAGATCGGTCTCACGTATTCGAGACCACCCACCGGAGGAGCCTAGTGGCAGCAGCACTACAGGATGCCGCTCGTCTGGTCGCGGCCCGACTTTGCGACATCCACGCGACACTGGTGTTAGAGTCACCTTTCACCTACCACCCTCTGCGGACGGAGCACGCCAGTTCGGCGGGACCGGGTGACGAGTTGGAGGGCGACCGAGGCTTACCTACTGGTGGACCTCACGGGTCATGGGTGCAGCCCATGTGGTGGCTCAGAGGAGATCACCGCGCAGGGCGCCTCCTCGCACGCCACATCGAGGTGGACTCCTTGCGTGGCAGCTCGCCCGATGTGGCGGGCCTTGGCGAGGCCAAGCGGGAGGCGGCTGTCGCACCTGCACTCGTGACGCCTACACCGACTCCGATTCGGCACCTCCACCGGTTCCGGGACTCGCACGAGCTCACAAAGACGCAAGAGCGTGCGACCCCCTGGGCCTCAGTCCGCTCTACGCCGTGGAGAGACTCGACGCCGCCATTCACGCTCTCACTCCGACACCGACCCGTCTGAGTTTAGTGGTAGCAGGTCCCGTTCTCAGTGTACGGACTACACCCCTCCGCCCCAAATGTCGGTGACATGGAGGGTAAGCGATGCATGGGTCAGTTAGTGCAGTGCTTGCTAGAGTTTGGCTAGTAGTAGCAAGCATAGGCCCCACCTCACTAGTAGCAACTTTTGCCAGTATCCTAGTATCGCTAAGTATGTGTATGTTTGTAAAGCCCAGCATGGCTCGTGAAGCCATAAAAAGCTGGCTATGTGATGTACTGTCTGTGCTTAATGAAAACGGCTTGGTGTTTATTTACTGTTGTTTGATGTTGGTATTGGTTCTTTAATGTGCTGGTCTTGGGTTATTAACTTTTATAAGAAGGTTAGAACCAGGGTCTAAAAAAATGTTAAATTATCTGCAGATGGCCAGCCATAGAGTTACCCGCGCCCAAGCTGGTTCAAACCCGGATATGCAGGCAGAAGTGGATGCTAGCCAAGAAGCCCAGCACGCGGGCAGAGGTAGAGGCCCAAGTCAGGGGGTAAACCTCCCACCCCCACCGGCTAACCCGTCCATGGCACAAGTTATGGCCCAGCAAACGCAAATACTTCAGGCTATCTTCGCAGGCCGGCGGACCACGCCAATGTTCACGCCTCAGGCACAGGGGATTTCATCGGGACCGGCCCTCACCTTCGCCGGGCGGATGAGCCCCTAGAGGCTAAGATTGGCGAGGGACACGAAAGGAAGCTCCGTTTGGCCGTCTGCGGAGGATGACCAAGTGCTCTTCGCAACCCATCAACTACAAGGGCATGGTGCCTGGTGGGAGAATTATTTGGCCACCAAAGGATATGAGGATACTCCCACCGGAGCTAGCACAGAAGCAGAAGCGTGGGCAGAATTCAAGGTGGCCTTTAAAGCCAATTTCGTCCCAGCTGGGGTAATGCGAATAAAGAAGAATGAATTCAGGACCTTGAGCGGGCGGCTGTCGGTCAATGATTATCTTACCAAGTTTAATCAAGCGGCCCGTTCGCCCCAAGGATGTGGCGGATGAAGAGGAGAAAATCGCCGGTTCTTGAAGGATGAATGAAGAACTCCGTGTGCAGCTCATCACACAGGACTTCTCTAGCTTTCATCAGCTGGTGAATAAGGCATTGGTCCTGGAAAATGAGAAGAAGAACACGGAGGCTAGTCGCAAAGCAGGCGGTGGTTCGGCGCCCGCAAGGAAGGTTCATCGAGATTCTTCAACAATTCTCCTTCTCCGGGACAGCCCGTCTCGAGCCCAAACCCGCGCCTCGTCCGGGTGGTAGCGTTCGGACTCCTCGCCCACGGGCCGGTGCAGAACAAACCCTCGACCCCTTCAATTGCTTCAACTGTGGAGGAAGGGCACTACGCCTATCGCCGCCCTCGGCGGAGACCACTCCGGTGAAGTTCAATTTGGGCACCACCCTCCCGAGGTCAAGCTTGACAGCACCCAGCAGAGGAAATCAGGCTCCTCAATCCAACCGGGCTGCATCGACTCTAAATCGGGAAGGGTTAATCATGTCACCGTGAAGAAGCCGAGGAGGTCTTTGAGTCCTATTGAGTGCGTTTCTGTCAAGACCATACCAGCACGCGTCCTTTTTGATTCTGGGGCATCGCATTCATTTATAGCAAAGGGGTATGTGGATAAACTTAAGCTACCTGTCCACCTGTTGAAGAAAGCATTAATGCTTAGTTCACCCGCAGGAGTGGTTAAGGCCACCTTAGTGTGTCCGGGAGTAGAAATTGTCATGGAAAGATTTATATTCCTAGCAGATTTAGTTGTGCTAACCTCCCAGACCTTGGATATTATACTAGGAATAGATTGGTTAGCTAAACATCAAGGAATATTAGATTGTGCCTTGAGGCAAGTTAAGTTGACCAAGGGCCGGGATTGACCATTGTGGTGAAGGTGGGTGACCATATAGATGGGGTCGAGAAATATATTATTGCGAAGATGTACCGCTAGAAGGAATGATGGTAGTGCAAGACTATACTGAAGTCTTCCCTGATGAGCTACCTGGCATGCCACCGACATGAGATCTCGAGTTTGTTATTAACACAAGCCGGTGGTGCCCCTACCTCCAAGAGACCATACTGGGATGGTGTAGATGAGCTAGAAGAATTGAAGAAGCAACTCCATGAACTACAGGACAAAGGTTTCATTAGACCGAGTTCCTCACCTTGGGGATCCCCGGTTATTTTTGTAAAGAAGAAGGACGGCACCGCTAGGATGTGCGAGATTATCGGGCTTTAAATGAAGTAACCATCAAGAATAAGTATCCACCGCCGAGGATTGATGATCATTTGATCGACTTGGGGAACCACATTGTTCTCCAAGATTGATTTAAGATCGGTTATCACCAATCGAAGATTAGTAGGAAGACATCCCAAGACCGCCTTTACCACTAGATATGGACTGTCGAGTTCTGATTATGTCCTTTGGGTTGACCAATGCCCCCGCCTATTTCATGAATCTCATGAACAAGGTCTTCATGGATTACCCGGATAAGTTTGTGGTGGTATTTATTGATGATATTCTCATCTACTCCAAAACCATGACGAGCATCTCGAGCATCTACGCTTAGTGCTAGAAAGGCGAAGGAACATCAACTCTATGCCAAATTCAGCAAATGTGAGTTACGGTTGCGGACATCGACTTCTGGGGCATATTGTGTGCGAAAAAGGTGTCTGTTGACCCCGCCAAAATTGCTGCGATAGCGGAATGGCAAACAACCTACCTCGACCACCGAGGTGAGGAGCTTTCTTGGGTTAGCGAGGATACTACAGGCGGTTCATTGAAGGTTCTCCCGGTGCCGGACCAATGACCCGATTACTCAAAAGGAGCAAGCATTTGGATGGACCAAGGCATGTGAAGAGAGTTTTCAAGAATTGAAGAAGAGGTTGACTACCACCCGGTGCTAGTTACGCCGATGTGCGTCGAGACTTTGAAGTATACTGCGATGCGTCTCATCAAGGGCTTGGGGGTGTGCTTATGCAAGAAGGCAAGGTTGTGGCGTACGCATCCAGGCAACTTCACCCTCACGAAGCCAACTACCCAACCCATGACCTGGAGTTAGCTTCTGTGGTTCATGCCCTGAAGATCTGGAGGCACTATCTTATTGGCAATCATTGTGATATCTACACAGACCACAAGAGCCTCAAGTATTTCTTCACCCAGTCGCATCTGAATTTGAGGCAAAGAAGGTGGCTGGAGTTGATTAAAGATTATGATATGAGCGTCCACTACCACCCTAGGAAAGCTAACGTAGTGGCCGACGCTCTGAGTAGGAAAGCCTACTGTAATCACCTTATGGTTCGGGAGCACCAACCTGAACTATATAAAGAGCTAACCGCCCTGAACCTAGGGATTGTAGAAGAAGGAGCCCTGACCGCATTTGAAGAACAAACAAGTATCGAAGAAATGATAGAAGCTGCGCAAAAAGGAGACCCAGCTGTTATGAAATGGAAGAAATCAATGGGAGAAAGGAAGGCCCCTAAAATGAATCTGGACCATCAAGGAATTCTAAAGTACAGAAATCGTACTTTCATACCCCCTCAAAAGGACCTTAGGGATCTAATGCTTCGGGAAGCACACAGCTCTGCATATTCCCTTCATCCTGGTAGTACCAAGATGTACCAAGACATGAAGCAATACTACTGGTGGCTGGGCATGAAGAGAGACATTGCTGAGCACGTCGCCTGCTGCGATGTCTGCCAAAGAGTAAAAGCGGAGCATCAAAGGCCGGCAGGACTACTACAGCCTCTGCAAATACCCCAATGGAAATGGAAGGAAGTTGGCATGGATTTCATCATCGGGTTTCCGCCAACGAAGTCAGGATGTGACTCAGTCTGGGTCATCGTAGATAGACTGACCAAAGTTGCCCACTTCATTCCCGTCAAGACCACGTACAAGGGAGATAAGTTAGTGAGTCAGACATGTCCCGCATTGTGTGCTCGCATGGCATACCCAAGCGAATTGTTTGGATCGAGGTTCCCGTTTACCTCGCATTTTTGGGCAAGCTCGCATGAAGCTCGGGTACCCATTTAGATTTCAAGATCGCTACCATCCTCGAACCGATGGACAAAGCGGAGAGTAAATCAAATATTAGAAGATATGCTCGGGCATGTGCTCTAGACTTCTCGAAGGAATGGGATAAATGTACGCCCTATGCCGAGTTTGCCTACAACAACGATTACTATCCGGCTTGAAGATGTCACCCTTTGAAGCCCTATATGGCAGAAAGTGTCGGACCCCACTCCATTGGTCCGAAGTGGGAGAAAACTATGTGTTTGGTCCCGAAACTCTGAGGCAAGCAGAAGAAAAAGTTCGTCTGATTAGGGACCGGTTGTTGGCAGCCCAATCCAGGCAGAAGAGCTACGCTGATAGAAGGAGGAGGCCCCTAAGTTTTGAAGTTGGAAATCATGTGTACTTGAAGGTGTCACCCTTGCGGGGAGTCAAGAGGTTTAAGGTCAAAGGCAAGCTCACCCCGCGCTATGTTGGGCCTTTCCCTATTTTAGCCAAGAAAGGAGAGGTTGCATACCAGCTAGCCTTACCCCCAAGCATGTCTGAGGTTCACGATGTCTTCCATGTATCCCAGCTGAAGAAGTGCTTGCGAGTGCCAGAAGACCAAGCCCCACTTGAAGCAATCGGGCTCGAGGAGGACTTAACTTACAAAGAACGACCCATCAAAATTTTGGACACAGTGGAAAAGAGGACCAGGACGAAATCCATTCGCTTGTGCAGAGTTCAGTGGAGTCACCATTCAAAGAAAGAGGCTACTTGGGAGCGTGAAGATCAGCTGCGCAAAGATTACCCTGCTTTGTTCTCTAGCTAAACCAAATCTCGGGGTCGAGATTCTTTTTAGGGGGGTAGGTTTGTAACATCCTGAAAACTTAGAAGGATTATGTAATAGAAATGTTGTTGGTTGTTTTGTAATGCATCATGTTTGGTTGGATTCTAAAAATACTTTTCTAAAAATTCTGAGGAAAAGCCCACCTGTTTACTTGTATGGGAAATTCTAAAATTTAATTCGAATCTAAAAAGATGATCCAGGAGAAAAAGTTTACAAAAGTAACATAAATAAGTTGGCAAAAGCGCCAAAAGAATATATGTACACAAAATAGTAATATCACAAATCTTATAAAAGAAAAGGGGAGAAAAATAAAAAGAAAGAGAAAAAGGTTCCATTATGAGCCCATAGTTTGTAAATAAAAATGGTCATCTCTGTGGGAATTAATTTTGTTAAACCAAAAATATGTCTGAAAATTTCTGTGAATTTTTCTAGAATTTTTGGAAGTAATTTCATATTTTCCGAATTACATTATGCCTTCTAGCATTCTTTGGAAAAGCAAAATCAAAATAAAACCAAAATCCCTCCCGCCGACGATGGACGGGCCGGATCCGCCCACGCCGCCCGGATCCGCCCTCCCCTCTCTCAGTCGACGCGTCCGGTCCGAATGGCGCCACGTCCCACCCAGCGCCATCTCGGCCACCGTGATCGCCTCCCGCCCCCTCTCTCTCGGCAAGCGGGCCCCACTGTCGAGGCCGTTTTCCCCTTTCTTCCTCCTCCTCCAAGCGCCTCCGGACCCCTCTCGGCCGTGCGACACCCCCTGCGAAGACCCCACTGGGGACAGCGCAGGGGAAAAGACCCCACGTCGCCTCGAACCCCGCCGCCTTCCGCCGCCCATGTTCGCGCCATTGCCCATTGCCGCTGGCAACCACCCCTCGCCCCTGGCGGGTTCGCTGTGGCCGCCTTTCCTCGGCCGGCTATAAAAGCGTGTCGCGCCCAAGCAGTCGCCGTGACACCCTCGGCGTTTTCCGGCTCAATTGCCCTAAGAGCCACCCTATCGCGGCGACGGCCCCTCTTCTGAACTCCGGCCGGCGCCCTCGCGCGGTGGCCGATCCTCCTTGTGGGAGCTCGATCCTTTGCTCCCACACCATCTCCGAACCATCACCGAGCTGTTGCCGGCCTCCCGAGCTCGCCGACGGCCGTAGCTCGCCAACACCGTGAGCCCTCCCGGAGCCGCCGCTGCTGCTCGTCGCCGACCCATCTCCGGTGACCCCCGAACCTCCCCGTCACCACCACCAGCATCGCCGCGAGCTCAGCTTTGCATTTCACGAAGCTCCGAACCTCGGTGAGCTTCCCTCGCCGGCGACGGCCACCGTCTTCCGGCCTCGGCCGCCTCATCCACCCCTCGTACCCCTTAAGGGAAAAATCATCCTTAAGGGTGAGATAAAACAGCGGCGGGTTGGTCACCGTCGCTCACCCTCTTCCCCTGGCTCCCTCGGCGCGTTCGAGCCCCGCTCACGCAGCGCTGAGGTTGAGCTATTCTTTTAAACGTCACGACGGTGGGCCCCACTGCCGGATCAAGGCCACCACCGCCGCCTCCGGGCCCGCCTGTCGGGGCAGCGGGAGCAGGCGTGCCCCGCCACCGGGTCCCACGTGTCGACACCGCTGAGTGCAGTCTCGCGATGGGCCCCACTCGTCGATTTTATTATTTTGGGATTTATTCAAACCGAAAGTATTCAAATATGTATAACTTGTTCATTTTAGCTCCAAATTTAGTGAAATCAATTTCTAAATTCATCTAAAATCAAGGGCTACTTAATGAAACCAGAACCAACACTTTTGAAGCTTGTTTAAATTTTCCTTGTGTTATTTGATTGTTGTGATGTTTTTATCTAAATTTTCGCGCATATGAAACGTAGCTTTCGAGACTCAAGAGGAGGAAGCTGCAGCTGTTATAGAATCTAACGTTCAAAACCCGGACCTCAGCAACCAAGGCGAGTCAATGCTTTGATCATTTTGAGCCTATGTTTTCAATAAAGTATTTTGGTTCAAGTGTTATAAATTGCATGCTTATATTCTATGTAGCAATACATGTTAATTTCAGCTTTTAGATATGCCCATGTTCTCTTGATTTAGTATATGTCCTTTGCAACACTTTTGGCTATGTGATCCTTGTCACCCTAGTAAAAGTAATATGGCTACGACTCTTTTGAAACTAAGTCTATAATTATAAATGCATGCTTACAGTTGTTCTAGATAAACAAGGGTGTGAGAGTACCCTAGCATATCTTGCAAACTAAAAAAAGAAGTATTGGGCAGTCATTGTGATGATGACTGGTTTATGTTAGTATAAGTGTATGTTTCATCCAAAAGAACCTCACATGCTTAATTATCTGGGCGGATGATTGAGGGCGGGAGTGTTGAATGGTGCCGTGATAGCACAGATTTGTGGTAAAGTGGTGCCGTGATAGCACAAGGGATTGTGGTAGAACCGCACAGATAGCACTTAAGGACTGAATCTTGTGACAATCTCCCACGATATAACAAGTACAACCACATGCTGGCAAAGTGTAGGCAGGGCCAACTAAATTGCATGGACTTAGTAAGAGTTGCGTCGGTGTGAACACGGGCGGGTAGAGGATGGCCACATCCTCCGACGTGATGGCGCAAGAGGGGGCTTCGGAAGGGTGGTCGTGCAGGAGGAAGTGGAAACCTTAGCGGTCGCAACTCTGCTAGGAAAATGCACTGTAAAAGCCTTGTGATAATCTCCTCAACTGCATGGCTAAGGAATCATGTGGGGCAATGAGCAGATCTATCTCGTGTGGGTAAAGTGTACACACTCTGCAGAGTCATGAACTATTCGAATAGCCGTGCCCACGGTTATGGGCAGACATGGGAACTTGACTAGATGTAGTTCTATTTCAAAATATTTTTAAGGAGGGCAGAGAAAGGCCTTTATGGGAAAGCAGAGTAAGGCCCTCATTTGAGTTGTCCGGGGTGTCGTCCCAGTGGTAATGTAAGCGATTATACGCTGAAGGCATGGTATAATGAGCAGAGATCATGTAATGGTGGATGATCTCTGATTCGATAAAGAAAATGTAGATGTCAGTGAGTATCATGATTAAACGTTCAAATGGCTAGGTCCTAGGGAATTTTAAGTATTATTGTTCAAAAGGCATATTTCCGCAAATAAAATAACTGGAGCCATTCCTTGTTAAAAGCCTTGCATACTATCTACTGCATTTGGTGTGTTGACTCGCTGAGCACGGTGGTTAGTGTGCTCACTCTCGCAATACAAAGAAATCCAGATTCCGGAGCTCAAGACCCTTATGCCTATGAGGAAGTACCTGCTGCAGATGGAGAAGACCGCGCCGGGAATTAGGACGCTTATTGCGCGCTTAGAACCTTAGGCAGTTGGACTAAGGTGTGGTTTCTTCCAGATATTCTAGAGCCCTAGAATATTTGTATGACCACTTTTGCCCACAGTCTCTGCTTGTGGTTTAAAGGCCTATTTTGTATCTCTTCCGCTGCTAGACTTTTGTAATGTAAATATTTGGCCTGCTTGGCCCTACTGTACCGCTGCGCCTTTGTGAAGGCCTAACTTAACATTTGCAATGTAATAATATTATGGCTTGTTGTGGATTCCGCTTTATATGAAATGATTCAGTGATGTATCTGTGTGCATTATCTACTGATCCAGGGAATAATGCAGTAAGGCACCGCAGGGTCTGGATTGCAAAATCCGGGTCCGACAAAAGAGGGAGGGCCAAGGAGGGGTTTATAAAGAGGGTGCTAGGGTTTGGAAGAGTGCGGGCCCTCATTTGGGGCCCTGCCCAAAACAGTGGCCCACCTCAGGACGACCTAAAATATTTAAATTGATTATTTTAATTTATTTAATTCATTTTACAATATTCTACAATTTATATTTTTCCTTCCCATGATTTATCGAAAAACCGTCGATTCCGCGATTGATTTAAAATCTTATGCCGTAACGACGTTCAGGTATTACATTCTCCCCACCTAAAAAGGATTCATCCTCGAATCTCACTCCTCAGCCCACGAGACAAAGAATAATCAAGGAAAGAACAACCAAAGAATAGAACATCCCAATGATAGAACATCACGAGGGAACAACAACTACAGGTTCTCACGCGCCTCGAAGAACTCAGGTCCTTCTTCTGCATTTGAACTTCAAGCTCCACGTCACCTCCCGCTCGGACCGATTCGTCAAGAGGGCATCCACATCAACTCGATGAGTCCACGACCTGCGGGTCAACACCGAGCACCCAGAACTCTTTTGTCGGCCCGAGCGGCCAATGATCCTACCATTCTCGCATAATTATCAAGCCACTATCTAATACCATCCTTTTTATTGAAACATTTTTCGCTATTTATTATAATCGGGATAATACATTGTACCCCTTTTAAAGAATTCAACCACAGATTCCACTCATAACATTACTTGAAGTACAAACAATTACTGTTACAAAAGTAACACAACCACAAGAAGAATGAAGCATTCTCAAGCAACACACTAGCAAACAACCTTCCTTCAAAGGACCACGATCCAAAACAAAGGATTCATAACAAAATCATTCACACTCTCCAAATAGACATTTGGAGAATCCACCACACAAGCCAAGAGTGAAAATCACTCGACAAACCAATTCAATCATTTTCTTTTCCAAAGCGGAAAAGAATACACCTCAACAAATAACACTCAATTTTGAGATGATATCGCCATAAACACACAATTTAAATAAGAATCAAGTGAGCATATTACTGCTCGAGATATTATTAATTTCTCAATCCATTCCCTTTGGACGATTAACTTCCTTGAACCAAGGATTTCCAAATCATCGTCCAACACACCAACTAGATGCCATACACCTCTTAAAACACTTTGCAACCCAAATCAATTACCCCTTTCTTGGAGAGGCAAAAAGAAGTAAATTCCAGCACAAAGGAAGATGTTACCAACTGCAATAAACACAAGACCAAAATAAATAGCAATAAATCTTGGATAGCAAACGATAAGATCACGGTGAAGGCACATGCCTCCTCAAGAAGAACAAAAATCAAATATCAACCAATAAGAAAACAATATTGCCATTCGAGCTCAAGAAGCTCTTATGCGGCGAATATATTGCCATTTGAGCTCAAGTAACTCTTATGCGGCGAGAATAAGAAGTCAAACACACCTCAAAAAGAAATACACAACTTAACTTCAACCTCCAATACTTTTACCAAAGTTTTCTTTTAACAAAGAGAACAACCTTCTTTGATTACAGTATCACCTCGACAATTCCAACAAAGAGAATTGAAGACTGCAACACATTAATCCCTTAAGAACTAATAAAAAGGCTTTTGCTCAAATAATTTCGGTTGCCATATAAGCCGGAGATCAAAAGATCGCATACATAAATTTCAAACTTTTGATTCAAATAGTATCATGAAAGTTATCAAATTCTTTTATTTATAAAACATTCAACATTATCATCACAACCACATAGTGACCAACATACTAACATCAGAATAATACATTCTTAACAAGCATCATCATATCCTCAAATCACGTCATAAACTTTTCCAAAAGAAACACAAGAAAACACTTCATCATGTTTCTATTATCTAGATAAGATTGCGACTATTTAATCTAGGAAATCCTAGTGCATAAGCCACCATATTAAAACAAAGCTCTTAAACAAGATGATGCTAGAACATGGCAATCTCACAAAATATGCTAGTATAAATCTCTTATTAAATCTCATATATTCAATTCATATTGATGCTCAACTCTAATTTAGCACAAATTAATTGTACTCTAGTCATTACTAGCAATAGTTGATTATTATTTTATCATAACAACATTCATGATCTAACTCTGTTCACAATCATAAAACAATCATGAACATAGATTCAACATTTCTCCTTACATTCGAAATTAGAACGGAATAACTTTAATCTTCAATAATACCGATTTGCAAGACAAGATTCTACAAGTTAATACATCAACCTTCATATATTTCTTTATACATATTTCAACAATTTAGCATGGTGAAAGATAGATGAATCTAGCAATTGTACATGCTCATAAAGTATCTAAATAAATGACAGGTTAAAGGTCAATATTATCAAGGCGATATTCGAACATATCCTTACTTACTAATTTTCACACGGTCAGATTAATTACTAGAGACAAAATAATTCAATTTATCCAACATGATAGAAATTTAAGCAATCATAATAATCATTGCAATTCTTTTGCACACTCCTCAATAACTCCATGGGTTCTAATCATAAATAGACAAATTCTTAATCATGGTTCTTCAAGAAACTATTACAAGGCAATGTCAAATTAATAAACTACACCTCGAGGATGCTAATTAAAATTAATTATGCAACATGCTAACATCTCAACTTGATAATTCATACCTTATGAATTAGTTTATATGATTACCACTTTCCACTTTAAGCACAGCAATACACCATAAAGGGTTTTAACACTCTCCTTCAGAGAGGAGTGAAAATAAACTTCAACACTCGAAATAATCTAAAAGAAAGTACATAGATCCAAAGCTTTAACATATTAATGAGTTTGCAACATAAAACTTTCATTAAGAAAGATACCAAGTGAACCAACAAGACATGAATCACAACAAGACAAAACTTCCGAAGGGAACATCCTTGCAAATCAACAATATTCACAAGGAGCAAAAGTGTCCCAAATGTTCCGAAGAGAAACAATAATGGTTTCAAGGAACAGGTAGAGACCAATTGCAAAACAACAACGCAATGAACTACAAATTCAAGAGAAATTCATTACTGCATTAAGCCAAGAATCGGCCAAAATCCACTTAAGGAAGATAACAATATTTCTAAAGAAACTCACTCACAACATCTGCAATTAAGTTACCTGAGATAACTTCATCGCTAATCCCCATGCTACAAACAATGGTATAACCTGGCAAATGCCAAGGCAACAAAAACAATCTCTACATATTATCATTAACAATTCTCACTCATAACAATCATAGGAGCAAATCATAATCATACAAGATCATCTCATAACATAAATCATTATTGCAACATGTCAAAAGCATAAATGCAATGCTTGACCCATCCCATCCTACTGTGTAAGTGTGTCAATTTAATAGTTTAATTACCACGGACCTAAAGCCCGCTCGATATTAATCTGTAACACCCGGGACCCGCAATGCCCGGGATGCTACTAATGCTACTCTACAACTAGCCAATTTACAAGATAAATTAAGCGGCAACATTTAATTTAACAGGATAATATAAGCGGAAGCATAAACAACTAGGAAATAACAGAACAATGAGAACAGTTTAATATTCATATCAACTTAAACAATAATAACCAAAGGAACGGTTCCAAATTAACATTAATACGATGAAACAATTATCTACAAGATAGCTAAACAAAGACTGGATTTCTTTCAACTTTATTTCAGTATTAAGATTATAATACAAGTGCATCCGTGCGGTGCCGCTCTACCCTTCCCAATGCATGCTCAAAGTCCACAGTGGGGGGAAGCAAGAGTGAGATAAAAATCTCGACAAGCAAATTGTTTAACAAGTTACTCAAACTACAAGCAATTTAAACATCATCATTATAATTCCATACATCCACAATTACAATTTATGTTCATAAATATTTAAACCACCATAAACTTCTATGAATAATACCTCTTTAATTTAAGATTTAATTGTCATATGAATGCAGTCTTTTTATCCTCTATTAAATGCAAAAGAAACATTTAATCTTCCATAACCACAATAGATTAATCATCAACATTAAACCTTCCACAATTAACAATGTTTACATCCTCAACATCAAAACACTATCCATGACGGTAAAGTATTAGCAAATAAATCTTGTTTAACTACTTTAAACATCATCCACTACCACTACCAAAGGCAATAAAACATATGTATATTTTACTTCAATACATTATTATTTCTCACATGCACATTTGCTATCAACAATTAATATGTATATGAGAAAAGAATTTCATGCCGCAATCTCAACCCTTACCATACACAAGGGACGAATCCCATTCCACGACCACAACCACAATCCTCATACCATAAATAGCTCATATGAGCCAAATCCACAACACAACAATGAAACTGTAAATTCCACATTACAACTATGGAGTTGAATAATCCACAAAATATCTTCACCACAACATATTGCATATGGATGCAAATAAATCTTTCCACAACATATCTTCACCACAACATATTGCATATGGATGCAAATAAATCTTTCCACAACATATATTCACCACAACATATTGCATATGAATGCAAAATGAATCTTTCCACAACATATTGCATATGAATGCAAATTGGCATATGGATGCAGTCATTCAAACAACAAATGAATGCATATGAATGCTTATCTTCCTTCCACTCTTTCCAAGGGGAATTGCTTCCATGGAGAAGAGGTTGTACGAATACGGTCGCGGCTAGGTGCGGCGACATCCACATATGCAAATGACATGATATGATATGAATGATATAATAAATCATAAATCACATTAATTCATCCACAAGGAGCATTATCATGCTCTCAACATCTCCACATCCACCACATATTTGTTTCATGTTCCACAATATAACATTAAACAGGAAATCCACATGTCTACTAGCAAAGTTAATAACATATCACTTGATCAATACTTGCTACCATCACTACAATTAAAATATCATGCAATTATGGCATAATGTATCAAATTACGATAATAATGTAAATTGCAAGTAGAATGAATAACAAGTTAAACGGTAGCAACCACCGCTACATTCACTTGCCTCAAACCGACGAAGCGAAGATCAACAAAAATTCAAGAGCGCTCAGGGACAAGACCACCAATTTGAAGAAATTCCCCCAAAAATTTTCCTCCTCTTCTTCTTCTCCTTCCTTCTCCTTCTCCTTCTCCTCCTTCTCCTTCCTCTCTTCCCTTTTTTCTTCCTTGGCACCATGGCAGCAGCAAGGGGAGAAGGGGCGCCAAGGGTGGTGGAGGCTGGTTTGGGGTGGAAAAGAGGGAGGGCCAAGGAGGGTTTATAAAGAGGGTGCTAGGGTTTGGAAGAGTGCAGGCCCTCATTTGGGCCGACCGCCCAAAACAGTGGCCACCCTCCGGACAGCCCAAAATATTTAAATTGATTATTTTAATTTATTTAATTCATTTTACAATGTTCTACAATTTATATTTTTCCCTTCCCGCGATTTACTGAAAAACCATCGATTCCGCGATTGATTTAAAATCTTATGCCGTAACGACGTTCAGGTATTACAATTCCTTAGTCATGCGGTTGAGCAGACCATCACAGTGACTTTGCAAAATATCTAGTTCATTTTGTCATCTCACTTTATAGGCTGCTCCCACTTGCAGTGGGTCCCATCTATGCACGGGATGTTTCCCACGGCTACTAGCGTTATTCGGGCTCCACTCCCCTCAGCGCTAGTACGACTGAGAAACTTCACCATCCTCTCGGTGTCCCTTTAGGCCTCCCTTTGCCCTTGCTTGTCCACTCTTATCCACTACCGGTGAGATGAGTCCGGGGGTTTCGATAAATCTACTTAGCCAAATGTACTTTACAGACTTATGGTTGTACTGTTTTACACTGGAGGTCATGACAAGATTCGGTCCTTAGATTTACCTGAGCGGTTCTACCACTAACCATTTTGTGCTTCCACTGCACCACACACCAGCCCCCAAACCATCTGCCCAGATATTCAAGCAAGTTGGGGTTTTTGAGGACATAAAATAATCATAACAGCATATACCAATCATTATCACCATGACTTCCCAAACCAGTTTCTCATGATTGAAAATGTTGATGATGCTTGGGGCATTTCAGCGCCCCCCGAGTATCTATGCAGTACTAAGCATGGCATATAATTAGGGACTTATTTTCGAAAGGTTACTATTATGATTTTTGCTAGGGCGATAAGGTTCACATATTCAATATTCCAAAGGAGGTTTAATATTAATCAAGGTAAACAATGGGCATATATCTAGAATATTGAATTAAACATGTATTGTATATAAAATAGCAGCATGCAATTTGATAATTTAAACAAAAGTAATTTGCAGAAAATGTAGGTTCAACATGATAAAAGTATTGACTCGCCTTGCGCGGTTTTATCGTGGTCTTGAGCTCACTCAAGATTTATCATTTGTTGGACTTGGTTCTGATCATTGGGGGTTACTTCGGCTTCGGCTTCCTGAGCTTGGTACGCTATTTTTACGTGCGTGAAAATTTGGATAAAAATCAGCAAGACAATCAAAATATCACCAAAAATTCAAATGAACTCTAAAATTCATGATTTTGGTTCCATGGATAGTTCTTGAATTTAGATGAATTTAGAAATTTGTTTCGTTCGATTTGGAGTTAAAATAAAAAAGTATGCCCATTTAAAACTTTTTGATTTAATTAAATACCGAAATTATCAAAATCTGACAGGTGGGGCCCACTGGTAGTGACTCCACTCACGCGGGCACTGACAGACGGGGCCCGGTTGGCAGCGATTCTCTCTCCCCCCTACAGTATCTGACAAGCGGGGCCCTTCGGGCTTTGGGCCCACTTGTCGTGCATGGTCCATCTATGATGTGGGACCCGGTGTCACGGACACGCGTGCGGCGGGTCACGACGGTGGGGCCTACTGTCGATGGACTAAAAGTCGAGAAAACTCAACGTCGACGCTGCGGAGCGGGGGCTCGAACGCGCGCGGCCGAGGGAGTCGGGGGGAAGAGAATTAGCGCTGCTAGCCAAGGGGTCACTCGGGTGTTGCTTACCCATATAGGGTAATATACCCTCTTAAGCCGGGCGTGGCCTCACCTTGGAACAGAGGAGGTCGGGGCCAGTTGTGGGCGACAGTGGCGCCGGCAGGGATGGCCGAAGAGGTGGCGGGGAGCAGCAAAACGGGGAATTGGGTTTCTATGGCAGGGATCGACGGGATTTGTGGAGGACGCCGGCGGCCAGAGTTGGGGAAGAAGGCGGATTGCCGACGATTGGAGGGCTTTTGGCTCAATTCCTTTCGGTGAAGTGATTGGGAGGCGCCCCGGGCTTTATAGGCGGCAGGACGCGGCTGGCCACGAACGACTCCGCGTGGGATAAGCGACGGTGTCGGGCGGCGTTGGCAGGCGGCGTCATCAGCAGCGACAGCGGGCGGTGGAGGCATGGCAGCAGCATTCGGGGGTGGCTCCATCATATATTCCCCCACGCCGTTGCCCCAGCTAGATTCAAGCGGCCGTGTCGCGGTTCCTACCAAGCACCATGAGGAGGAGGGGGTCCGCACTGAGAACGAAGGAAGAAGGAGGGGCAGCGGGGTGGGGCCCATGGTCGAGGGAGAGAGTCGGATGGGGAGGTGGAGTGGGTCACGCGTTTACCGAGTGGCTTCATCTCCCTTTTTTTCTTTTCTTTTTCATTTCCTTTTTAATTTTTGGTTTGTGTATTTGTGTTTACACATATCTAAATATACATATATAGAATTCATGTTTTTATGCCAAGTGTCTCCCTCATTTTTATGGATCATCTTTTCATATTCGAATTTTAATTTTTAATTTTATATTATTTAAACATGTGTGCTCCTTTCTTGAACTCTTTAACTTTTTGGAACCTCAACCAAATTCCAGAAAATACTATAAAAATTCAACCTCAAATATAATATATTGAAAAATTAATTCAAAACATTATATTTTACAAATTCAAATTTCTAGGATGTTACACGCGCACACTATGACGAGCACCAATAAGTCCAACCCTCACACGTCTAAGAAATCACAACCAGCTGTCGTAATTCTCACTTTCCACATATTCGATGGTCAGGGGCATAATTTGATTGTTGCCATCAACACCAATGGCCGTAAGGACCTGGCTCTTGTATTTGCCAGTCAAAATGGTCCCACAACTGAGATCATGGGAAGCATATACCTAAATGCCTCGATGCACGCACCAGAAGCTAAGAAGGTCCTCTACAACACCGCAAAACTGTTGGCTTTATAGATGGCTTATCATTCACAGCAATGTATGTGCCCGGGTTTCTGTCCTGCAACACCTGAAGCATACGAGGAAGGTTGTCATACGCCACCTTGAAAGATCCGAACGGTTTTCCAGTGCCTTCTGATTCGCACGCCATGCCTTCGTGTAGCTAATCTTGTACTTGAATTTTTTCTCGATAGCCACCATGATGTGCATGGCCTCCATGTCCTTCTACACTATCTCTCCATACATCACATTGGCTATAAAGACGGACGTTAGGTTACGATGCCTTAGCAAAATACTACTGAGAATGCAGGAGTGCGGCTCCACCTTCGATACAATCCAGTGAGTCTCATACTTCGGTCTATGTGCGTGCACCCTCCAAGGACAACCAACCTGCTCGCACTTCATGGTGTACTGCTCCTGGCTAGATTTCACGACCCTAAAAGTCTGCTGCATGGACAGGGCCAATAGCTTGATGGAATCCTGCAACGATGCCTTGTCAACAAACATTGAATGCAACCAAACCTCTGTGCCATGATACTCCCACAGTGATTCGTGCTCGTCATATGCGGCAACACCTCAACATCAACCGATTCCATTCTTGCGGGGTGGGAGCTTCGTCCTCATCCGAACTGTCCTCGTCGTCCTCCTATACAGCTTTCTCTTCAGCCCAAGCCATCTGGTTATCACTCTCTATTTGATACACTATGTACTCCATATGCTCCCCTTCATCGGCTTATCATGTAGCCTCACCATGTTGTGACCGTTCTTCCTCTCCTCCATGTACCGCATCGGCCTTGTCATGAGTAACTTTCTTCTCTTCACCAATATGCGGCGCACCCGAGCTGCTCGCACCTCCCGGATGATGGCCGTTCGCACGACCTTGCACAACTTTTATTGGGCATGGTTGCACAAGCATCACGCACTCGTATCTACGGCGCTAGCACACTTGCACAAACCCCTTTCATGCAATAGTGCGCATCAATGTTCTCAACTCCCATCTAATGTCCATGGGAGATCGGCTACAAAGCCCTTATATGATGATGTTGCACACCTCAGGGTCCAAGGAGAAACTATGAGTGAGTCATTGTATCACATCTGCGATTCAAGCAAAACCGCTCAAGTCAACACTGTTCGGACCTTCATTACGGTGCCAACACCATAATGCACTTTCAATGTAGTGGACATCGGCATTACTGATGTTTGCCTACATATATTTTCAATGTTGCAACAAGTCAAATCGCATCACACATTACGGAAGTATTGATGTACTGTAATTTACATTTCAACGATCGTTCGCCTATCGTAACCAACTACACTACCCTTGAAGCATCAACTCCCTATCGGCAAACCGCGCACCGACGCAGCTCTTGTCTCGCTGCTCGAGCTCTCTTCTACTAAAAATAATTTCTAATGGGTTTCGACAATTTACATGACATATCGATTTAAAACAAATATACCAGTTATAACGGTACACATGATTTTTCAATGTACTAACGACATTATATTCATTCGTAATTAATCATGAATGTTACGTATTATTGTTTTCTACAAAGCAAATTCTTAAATTCTTACAAAAATATTGACTGATTTTTGAATAACTACAATTTTCTACGGAGGCTTTATTTCTACATCACATTGACTAAATTTTCTACAACTACAAGTTTGTACGGATGCTAATTTGCTAAGGATGCTAATTTTCTATAACTATGTTCACTAAATTTTGAACAACTACAGGTTACTATGGCTGCTAATTTTCTATAACTACATTGACTAAATTTTTTGTACCAAAGTTGTACTATTCTTTTCTACATCTACAATTTTGTACAGATACTAACACCAAATAAACTATATATTTACCTCACAGAAGTCGCAAAACCTCTCCTTCTTCCTCTCCCTCTCCTCTCATCTCCTCCTCCCTCTCCTTTTCTCTCATCTCCTCTCTCCTCTCCTTTTCTCTCCTCTCCTCTCCTCTTTTCTTCTTTATTGCCCCTCTATTCACCGCGTGGCCTCTCCTCTTCTCTTCTTTCTTTCCCCTCTGTTCATCGTGCGGCCGAGCGCCCGCTCGATCGCGTGGTCCATTTTATATGCCTTCAGTCACCCAACCCTTCGGCGACTAGAATTGCAATCGCCTAACCGATGGACGACTGGAAGCAGTTGCCTGGCGGTTCGGTGACTGCAATTATTTCGTCCAACAGCCAGCGAATTGCTAGCGTGTCACGCGGCCGTTGGGCGATAGGTTTCAGCCGCCCAACGGTTCGGCGACTAGAACCCATTTCTATAAAAAAATGCTCATATGGATATATTTCTGTTATTTTGAATAAAATATGGAATATTTATAAAAAATTCATGTTCCATACTCAAATCTTTTAGCATGTGGCATGCTTGTTACATATTTCTTTTCATAATACCATCTTTGTAGCAAATTTTTTTATTAAATAGTGGCATGCTTGAAGCATACTTCTTTTGATTTATGCACTTTTTGTGCCTTTTTCTTTTTGTTCAACCATGGCATGCTTGAAGTATACTTCTTTTTATTTATGCATTTTTTTAATGACATGCCAATTGAGTAATCACAAAAAGATTGCAATATGAAACAGACTAGCCTCATAGGCACGATTTAAAATAAGACTCACAATTTAGCTAATCCTTTTGAAGGACCGAAATGGTAACAGAGGGGGGTGAATGGTGCCTTTAAAAATTAAATACCTCCCCACAAGACTCACACAATGTAAAAGAACTCACTTTGGAAGACACGGATCAAGAAAAGAAATCAAATCCAGAGAGCAAGGAAAAATGGTCATCATTCTGGCGAGCGGTAGTACCGCTGATATGAGCGGTAGTACCTCTGAGCGGAAGTACCGCTGTTGAAAATGAGGTAGTACCTTTGAGCGGTAGTACCTCTCGACGAGCGGTAGTACCGCACCAAGAACAGAAATCTGAGAAAAACAGAAATCTGAGAAATTCGTGTGATTCTTGGGTTCTTGGCTTGGGAAACTTTGAGGATAACTAGGAAACACTCCCAGAAGACTTAGCCCAGAACTAATTTCAAGATTTCTCTAGGGAATCAAAGGATGTGACAAGAAACCCGAAAAGTACAGAGGGTTGCCCAAAAATCCAAAATTCCAACAAATCTTTGATCCTTTGGCCAAGGGACTTTGAGGATAAGTTAGCAATAGCCTCTGAACCCTATATGCCAAATCTTAGGCCATCTCAAAGAAGGAAACACGATTTGGAGAAAAAAAAACCCTAGAAATGAGATATGAACACGGAGAGAGCCAAAAACGCGAATCTGAGATTAAAACTTGATTTGCTCTTAGGAAAAATTGATCAAATGACCTTGAGGCACTATCCCATCACAGAGCAACCCATTCCACACCTCATAGGCAAGAAACAACAAGAAAATCATAGAATCAAGAACTCGCCCAAAAGAAGAAATGAGGAACAGAGAGCACGGGAGTAAAAAGAAATTTCAGATTCTCATTCTAGATCACAAGATGAGTACAGAGGAGTCCCGATACCATGTACATTCGAACAAGAAGAAAGATTACAAGACTCTCAACTCATCTCCACTCTCTCAATCCTCAAAATCACCAAGAACACTCCCTAGTTCTTGGGAGGAACACACACAGGGTGGAGACAGTTTTTTCGCACACAACCATTCTCACCCACTAAAGCCTAAAGCAAAACAACCTCTCCAAAGGCTCTTTTGACTAAAGAAAACCCTAAATCCTTTCCATGTGTTCTAAAGGGGTCATGCAGCCCCCCACCTCTATTTATAGCCTTTGGCTAACGGGTCTCCGCCCCGGTACGCCCGCTAACTCCAACGGCGTCCACTTCCACTTGTGCAACCTTGCGAAATTCCCGTTTCGCCCCTCATGCACCTTCCGGGAAGCTTCCGCGCTCCTTGTCGTGTACACCTCGCAACCACCTCGAGTCCACGTCGTCTTCGACACATCCCGACCGTTCTGACCTTAGCGCCACCTGCGCCTAGTCCGGTCCACCGTGTCTCGCCACGACTCCTCCTCGATATCCTGCAGCCACACAGACAAGAAAACACATCACATAGCACCGCTCGAGATAATGGAATAACCATAAACCATAATCAACACAATGATCAAACTAAACCCAGATTTTATGCCCTGACTGTTACATTCACAGACAGTAGGTAGTTCCGCCTCTAGGTAGGAAGTACTGCTGGCCAGATACCGTTGAACACACTGTGGTAGTTCCAAAAACTGGGCAAGACAATCGAACCCAATTTCCAGATTTTCAGCACACGAGTCAATTACTCATCACAAACATGAGAGCACCTCTCACATGGTCTCTCAATCTCCCCCTTGATGAGTATATTGACAAACACCGAAAAAGGCATAGAAGTTTGGTTTGAAAAATCCAACATGGTCCAAAAGAGGGAAATTACACTTATGACCATGTCAACGAAAGAATCACTGGAGCAACTCAAAAGAGCAATTTTTTTTAAAGCTTCTAGGATTCAACAATCTTTTTCTCCAATATTCTCCCCCTTTTGGCAATAAACACATCAAGATGTAAAAGAGAGAATATGATATCAAATTGGATGAAATGTCCAAGTTTGTTTATTCTTAGCATTTTGAGCCATGAGAATTATCCAAAATGACCATAATGTATTACACCAAGCCATAATTCAATGAAGAGCTATCTAGATCATGACAAGGTATGTATAAACCAACTAGAAGCTACTAGATGACAATATGAGTATTTGAGCATTTTGTTACCATGTCAAGTCATCCAAAAGGCAAAGTCTAGCTAGAGATATCCAAGGATGATGCAAGCCATGTCAATCAAGCTAAGCGGAACCAAGAATCTAATATCGAGTCCAAATAGAGTGTTATATACTCAAGAGTGAAACAATGGTTCAAGTACTTGATTCTTTTGATAGCTCAAGCAAATTGAGCACAAATGACATTTTTCTTTTGGAACTTATGGTTGTTTTCAACCAATATTTTTATCATGTGCTAGATCTCAAGCCATTCTCATGACTACTCCAAGCAAGAAGCTTAAGAAGATAGTCTAGGTCATCCAAAACTCCCCCTGAGTTCATGCCTAGTGCAATGGCAAGCCGTCTCATGAGAAAGAATTGGTGAGATCAGTTTTTTCGCACAAAAGAGATCTTTTTGCTTTTTGACAAGTTGCACTAACTCATGTTACATCAAGAGTTTAAGACACTCAATCTAAGGCTCAAAAGAGATTCAACGCTCAACTCGACCTATTTGACATGGCATGAATCATAAAAGGATAGCTCAAGAAAGACTAAACTCGAGTGCTAATCATGACAAGTTTTTAGTGTAAATTGAGCAAGTTTAATTAACTCATCATGGCATAAGCTAGTCTACACATATGAAGTCATGATAAATCTAGCAAATAAGCATAAATCATGGCAAGATGTAAAGCATCGTAAGCATGTCATAACCGGATAATAATCAAGGCTCAATGTATTTATATTACAATGTAGAATAACATGCAGAAAAATCCAGCTCCCCCTCAACATGTGATGCAACTTTTAGTTCAAGTTGAGTTAAGTCAATATTACATTCCAGAAGCTCCCAAATGAACTCCCCTTGAACCAAAGCAATAAAAACGAGAAGTTGGCAAAGAAAACAGGCAGTCCTTAAAGCATAGATAAGATATAGAGGATACTATGGCTCAGACTAACTCTTATCTACTCCATATGACTCCAGGAAAAGTCTAAGCAACTCAGCAAGAGACACACTCTAACCTATGCTGGAAGGACTAAACCCAATGCACCCACAAATGCAGTGCAATAGTAAGGAGACAGAAGCATAAATAATATGATAAAGCAGTAAAGCCCAAAGCTCCCCCTCACAAGAGTCCATAATGACATACCACCCCAAGCTCTCCCCGCAGAGCTGAAAACCTAGAGCTATCCAATGGCTTGGTGAAGATATCAGCCAACTGGTGGTCACTCTCCACAAACTGGAGCACGATGTCACCCTTCTCTACATGGTCTCGAAGAAAGTGATATCTGATATCGATGTGCTTGGTCCGAGAGTGCTGCACTGGGTTCTTAGCAATGCTAATCGCAGACGTGTTACCGCAAAAGAGCGGAACACGATCGATAGCTAACCCAAAGTCCCGCAGAGTCGAGACCATCCAAAGTACTTGGCTACGAGAATCGGTCTGCGACAACGTACTCGGCCTCTGCGGTGGATCGTGCAACACCGGATCGCTTCTCAAGACCAAAAACGAGAGAAGTGCCAATGAGCGGCAAGTGCGAAGTGCTCTTCCTATCTATCCTCTGTAGGCAAAGTGCGCATCCGAATAGGCTCTAAGGGATGAGCGGGATGAGAAAGAGTACCGATACCATAGTCAATGGTAGCTCGAAGGTACCGAAGATGCGCTTCACCGCTTTGGCGGTGAGATACGCGAGGAGAAGCCTGAAACCGGGCACAAAGACACACGGAGAAGTGTATGTCCGATCTCGAGGCAGTGAGGTACAAGAGAGAGCCAATCATACTTTGATACTCCTTCTGATCGACTGGCTCGCCATCTTCATCTGGGTCGAGTGGAATAGATGTAGCCATAGGAGTGGACACCGGCTTCCCATCACTCATACCAAGCACTTCAGAGGTCTCGAGTGTACTTGCCTTACGATGCAAGAAGGTACCCTCCCGAGTGCGCTTAATTTGGAAGCCAAGGAAGAAACTCAACTCGCCCATCATGCTCATCTCAAATTCGAGCTCATGACATCGGGCGGGAAGCGAGCATGCGAGGAGCCACTAAAGATGATGTCATCCACATAACCGACGAGCAGAAAGTCGGTGCCTAGCCGGCGGATGAACAAGGTCTTGTCGACTTTACCCATTTCAAACCATGACTCAACAGATAGGACTTAAGCCTCTCATACCGGGCCCAGGGGCTGCTAAGTCCATACAAAGCTTTGGAAAGCTTGAGACATGGTTTGGGTATTTGGGGTTTCGAAACTGTGAGGTCAGTCTCAGATAGACTTCTTCCTCAATAAGGCCATTGAGGAAGGCACTCTTGACGTCCATCGGTAAAGCTTGAAACCCTTAGAAGCTGCGAAGGCAAGCGATTCTAATGGCCTCAAGTCTAGCTACGAGGGCAAAGGTCTCCTCGAAATCTAGACCCTCAACACAGGGAGTACCCCCTGCAACCAGCCTAGCCTTGTTTGAATGACTACCCCATCCTCACTTTGCTTGTTCTTGAACACCCATTTGGTTCCAATGATATTGTGATCTCGAGGGGGCTCAACAAGCGTCCAAACCTTGTTTCTTTCGAAACTCTCCAGCTCATCATGCATGGCATTGACCCAAGACTCATCAGATAAAGTATGACAAACGTCTTTGGGCTCGAAGGAGGCAATAAAGGTAGAATGGAGACAGAAAAGTGATGTATCAGATTTCGAACGAGTGACTCGCTCAAAGAGATCTCCAATAATCGCTTTCGGAAGGATGAGATTTTTGAATATGTCTTGGAGGACCTGGATGAGAAGAAGAAGTGGCCTCTACCTCGTGACTGACGGGTAGGAACAGAGCCACTAGCTCCGAAGAAGTAGAAGGTAAGGTCGATCACCTCGAGGTGCGGTGGAAGAAGGCACCTCAAGGGGTGGAAGTGGGGACCAATCGGTAGACAACCCTCATCTCCATCATCCTCATCATCCACGAAGATGGTCTCGGACTGCTCTAGAGAACCTGAGATATCGGGCCTAGTCCCCGAACTGGCCTCATCGAAGATTACCTCACAGGTTTCTACCATTTTGCTAGACTCGCAGTTCCAGACCCTATAGGCCCGCGAAGAGGTCGAGTAGCCTAGAAAGAGTCCATCACAAGAACGTGACTCGAACTTATCTAGGTTCCCAGACTTCAGAATAAAACACTTGCAACCAAACACACGAAAATGAGAAACATTGGGCTTTCGCCCGTATCTCAACTCATAAGAAGTGCGGTGCAAATGTGCCCAAGAAAACTCGTTCAAACATGGCACGCGGTGGCTATAGCTTCACCCAAAACTTCCGAGGTGTAGAGTACTCATCAAGCATCGCCCGGCCATCTCGACCAAGGTACGGTTCTTCCTTTCCACAACGCCATTCTGCGAGGGACGATGGAGAAGAGGCGGTGCTCTACACTGTCTCACCACGAAACTCTCAAATTAGAATTCTTGAACTCCGTGCCATTGTCACTACGGATCGCTCGTAAGGCACCTGGAAGCTCAACAGAAAGCCTACTGAAAAGACCTCGAAAATGTGTAAACGTCTCATCCTTCGAGGCCAAGAAAAACAACCAAGAATACCTCGAGAAGTCATCGACCACGACAAGAACATACCACTTCCCTCCCGCAGATCGCACTCGATTTGGTCCGACCGTATCCATGTGGAGCGGTGTCACGGTGCATCGGTCATAGTCCGTTGACCGGAGGGTGAGAAGCGGCAACCATCTTGCCGTGTCGACATGGAGCGCAAACAAGATCTTTGACCATCTTGAGTTTCGCAGACCACTAATGAGATCGTGGCGCTAACTCGGGTCAAATGGTCAAATCCAATATGACCAAGTCTCCTATGCCGAAGGAAAGGTCGCGGGACTCGAAGCAACCAAACAGGAGAGAATCACCGAAGACTCAATAAAATCAGCACGAAAGATCCTCCCATAACGAGAAATCCATAAACCGGACTACAGAAGAATCAACAATTTTGCGTGTTTTTCTTAAAACTTACCTCAAAACCGTCATCGGTGAAGTCGAGAAACCGAAAGCAAATTGTAATGCGACTTACTCACCAAGGCAACATCTTTTAAAACAAATGAGTCATTAACGCAAGACAAGACCTTTGGCGATGACGCGTCCGCATTTAAGAGTCTCCAAAGGTGATAGTCTCATCACCAAGCTCGCAAGGAAGAAAACCAACGGAATCTCCGGTCATGTGTCGTGAACACCGAGTCTACAAGCCAAACCTTTCCTTCCCCGCCCGGTGAACCCGAGTCAACAAGAGTAAAGTCTCGATCTTGGGATAAATCAACATAGATTTTGGCACCCAATACTGAGTCACACGTCGAGCAGAAGAAGTAGTCACACACACCGACCTCTAACTACCCCACGCCTCCGTCGCTCAAAGAAGCGGAAGGTCTATGTGCGGACACTGAAGGCATTCGGGTCCGGCGCTACGGAGAGCGAGTGGAGCTGCCAAGAAGACGCTGGTCACGCCGCGGGTAGCTATCTCGATGGAAACGAGATCTACCCTCGGACGGCGGAAGTCACGACCGAGAGGGAGCATGAGGACGAAAAAGCGAAAACTCGGAAAACCAAGTCCTCGATCTTGCCCAAAGCTACCAACAAGAGCAAACCTAGACCTCGTGTTGGTCTTCGGTGCACTCAAGGTCTCGGGCTGACCCTGAATACGCCTAAGAGACTCAATATGGTCTCTTCACGCGATCTTGACGCGCTTGAAGCAATGGTCAAACAAATGCCCATCCTTCTGACAGAAGGTGCAATGATACCATATCCGAGGGGCGCGGCTGCGGTGAAATCACCTTGTGTCGAAATCCCTTGGACAAAGCCCACGATTTAAATTGAACTTTCTTGTTCTTGGGCTTGACCTCAAACACACCGCTGACTACGGTGCGAGCACGGCGGTGGATGTTTCCTCACATCCTCACGGAGATCATATCCTAGACCCTTTTGAACTTGTAAATCTTTGATTGGTCTAGAATAAGATTGAGTTTCTTCTTACCTCCTACAAATTTCTCGAGAGTGTTCATAAGGTACCGACACTCCAGAAGAGAGAGGTGCAAGAAGAGCAAAGAGAAGAAGAAGGAACAAGGAGGAGAGGAAGAAGAACCAGCAGAAGAAGAGCGAATAGCACGTGCGTATTTTTCCTTATGCACGGCCACGTCAACCTTGAGGGCTTCGCAGACACACAAGGGCAGTCCTAATTCTAGCCATTTGGTCTTCGTAACTCTTCCTAAACGTCTCTACCATGTCCTTATCCTTTTCCAACACTTGACCTGTAAAGCACAAGAAGGATGTGATTTTTCTAGAAGGTCCTTAGTTAGCTTCACACATTTTTCATCCAATGCAATCAATTCAGATTTTAGTTTATTACAACTATTGCATGGTGAGCTAACAGGATCCTTAGTAGCAAATTGAGCCATTTTCTTGTTATGATCAACCATCTCTTGAAATTGCTTAGAAACCGATTCAAGCTCAAAAGTTAATTTAGGACAGTTGGTACAAGAAACAATAGGCTCTAACAGGAAGCATAATTCAGCAATTTTATGGTGCGCCTGGTTTAAGTTCATCTTCAGATTATTGCAAGTTTCGCAAGATTCAGGCAGATCAAGTAGCATGGTATAAGGTCCTCTAGCAGCAGTGTCCTTATCCTCACATGAGGTGGGAGAAATAGTCTCATCAGTAGTAAGTAGGGTAACAACCATCCTACTCAATTCTAATTCAGCAAGCAGACTAACATTCTCCACCATAACAATATCAAGCTCGGAGGACACACTATCATGCGAGATCCTTAGTTTCTCCATATCTCCAAGCAAGGCAATGCATGTATCACGATCGTCACGGGAGGAGCAGATATAAGTGAAGTAAGCTCCGTGACGGTCTATCTACTTCCTTCTCTAACTCGGTACACCTAGACTTAGCTCTAGCATGAAAACCACCTAGCTTAAGAAAAGTATGATTGAGCTGATCGTAGGTGGGACATACCTCGTCCGAGTCGGAGTAGAGCTCGCTGTCGCTGATCTCGCCCTCAAGGGCCATGAAGCACATGCCAGAGAAGTCGTTGCCGCCATCCTTGGGCTCTTGGTCTTCCGTCCCGTCGTCGTCGCTCCATCCCTCTACCTCACTGAGGTCGAGGTCGTCGAAGGCGGTGAGGACGCGGTGGAAGAGCTTCTTGGCCTTCCCGAGGTTGCGGAACTTCTTCTTACCTTGCGCCCGAGTGGGGCTTTGTGTTGCGGTTGTTGTTGATGTCGTCGTTTTGCACGAGCAGTAGTCGCCTTTGCCCTTCCCCGCCTTGGGGCGTTTGCTCGAATGTGGTTGGGGCCACCACACTCAAAGCAAATCATCGGTCCTCTTCTTTTCCGTCCCTCCTTCTCTTGTAAGCATGGGAGAACTTCCGAGCTAGGAGGGCCAGCTGTTCATCCTCTAACTGCTCTAACTGATCATCAGTTACATCACAGAGAGCAGATAGGGAGAATCCGCCAAGAGAGTCAGCAGAAGAACCAGAAGCAGCAGTGGGATCAGTGACTAGAGCCATCGATCGAGACTTGACCGACGAGAGACTATGTCAATCTCGTGAGTCTTGAGGCGCGAGTAAAGCGCATCAAGAGTCAGGGTCGAGAGGTCCGTTGTGTCCTTGATGGTGGTCACCTTCATTTCCCAAACCCTAAGATCGAGTGCAGAAAGCATCTGACGAGCGTTATCCGAGTCGGAGTATGTGAGACCGACGGCTCGGAGGTTGCTCAAGATCTTGTGAAACCGAATTTGCTGTATTCGCGCTTGAACTGGTCTTGTCGCACCGTCTTTATTTGGGTGGTGCCCTCATGGTAAGCATTGAGGGTCACCCAAATATCGAAGGCCGACGTCAGGTGAGAGATGCGATCAAACTCGCTTCTACTCAAACCCTGAACAATGATGTTCCTCGCCCTCGCGTTTGCCTCAACATCAGCCATATTACCGGCGTTGATGTTCTCATCGGCAGGAACAACGAATGGACCTTGACCTTTCGCCAAATGGCGTAGCCCGAGCACGGATGTAGGTCTCCATCCGGCTCTTCCAGAATGGAAAATCCATCCCATCGAAGATCGGGGGCTTGGTCGAGTACTTGTCCGTCACCATGGCTCTTTGAGACCGGTTAAAGATCTATCAAGAAGAGCTAACCGGCTCTGATACCAATTGAAGGACCGAAATGGTAACAGAGGGGGGTGAATGGTGCCTTTAAAAATTAAATACCTCCCCTACAGTACTCACACAACAGAAAAGAACTCACTGGAAGACACAGATCAAGAAAAGAAATCAAATCCAGAGAGCAAGGAAAAATGGAACATTACATTGGCGGCGGTAGTATCACGATATGAGCGGTAGTACCTCCGAGCGGAAGTACCGCTGTTGAAAATGAGGTAGTACCTTTGAGCGGCGGTATTCTCGACGAGCGGTAGTACCGCACCAAGAACAAAGACGCTGAAAAAGCAATCGAGAAATTCGTGTGATTCTTGGGTTCTTGGCTTGGGAAACTTTGAGGATAACTAGGAAACACTCCCAGAAGACTTAGCCCAGAACTAATTTCAAGATTTCTCTAGGGAATCAAAGGATGTGACAAGAAACCCGAAAAGTACAGAGGGTTGCCCAAAAATCCAAAATTCCAACAAATCTTTGATCCTTTGGCCAAGGGACTTTGAGGATAAGTTAGCAATAGCCTCTGAACCCTATATGCCAAATCTTAGGCCATCTCAAAGAAGGAAACACGATTTGGAGAAAAAAAACCTAGAAATGAGATATGAACAGAGAGAGAGAGCCAAAAACGCGAATCTGAGATTAAAACTTGATTTGCTCTTAGGAAAAATTGATCAAATGACCTTGAGGCACTATCCCATCACAGAGCAACCCATTCCACACCTCATAGGCAAGAAACAACAAGAAAATCAGAGAATCAAGAACTCGCCCAAAAGAAGAAATGAGGAACAGAGAGCACGGGAGTAAAAAGAAATTTCAGATTCTCATTCTAGATCACAAGATGAGTACAGAGGAGTCCCGATACCATGTACATTCGAACAAGAAGAAAGATTACAAGACTCTCAACTCATCTCCACTCTCTCAATCCTCAAAATCACCAAGAACACTCCCTAGTTCTTGGGAGAAACACACACAAGGGGTGGAGACAGCCTTGCTGCACATAACCACTCTCACCCACTAAAGCCTAAAGCAAAACAACCTCTCCAAAGGCTCTTTTGACTAAAGGAAACCCTAAATCCTTTCCATGTGTTCTAAAGGGGTCATGCAGCCCCCCACCTCTATTTATAGCCTTTGGCTAACGGGTCTCCGCCCCGTTACGCCCGCTAACTCCAACGGCGCCCGCTTCCACTTGTGCAACCTTGCGAAATTCCCGTTTCGCCCCTCATGCACCTTCCGGGAAGCTTCCGCGCTCCTTGTCGTGTACACCTCGCAACCACCTCGAGTCCACGTCGTCTTCGACACATCCCGACCGTTCTGACCTCAGCGCCACCTGCGCCTAGTCCGGTCCACCGTGTCTCGCCACGACTCCTCCTCGATGTCCTGCAGCCACACAGATAAGAAAACACATCACATAGCACCGCTCGAGATAATGGAATAACCATAAACCATAATCAACACAATGATCAAACCAAACCCAGATTTTATGCCCCGACGTTACATTACAAGACAATGTAGGTAGTTCCGCTCTCTAGGCGGAAGTACCGCTGGCTTGTAGTACACTGAACACTGCTGCGGTAGTTCGAAAAATGGGAGCAAGACAACTGAACCCAATTTCCAGATTTTCAGCACACGAGTCAATTACTCATCACAAACATGGGAGCCCCTCTCACATGGTCTCTCACCTTTTAGATGAACATCGCAAAGTATTTTCTATAATTAATCTAGTCATGTTATTCCGCCATGTCATGCATTAATTCAAATGTAGCAAAG
Source organism: Bonia amplexicaulis (assembly GCA_036346245.1). Lineage (NCBI taxonomy): Eukaryota > Viridiplantae > Streptophyta > Magnoliopsida > Poales > Poaceae > Bonia > Bonia amplexicaulis. The sequence continues at coordinate 25,285,517 of CM070737.1, forward strand.
TTATTAATACCAGTCATAACCAAAGCTACAAAGCATATGAATGAGTATGATAAAGAAAGCTCTTCTACTCATTTGATTTCAAGCTTGGACTTTGTGTATTGTTTGACAAGTATAATACAAAGCTTTCGAAACATTTACACACCAAGCTTCCACTCAGAATAATCCCATAGGATGCAACACACCTAACACAATACGCGAACGTGCAAAATGAGAAAAATCAAGCGGTTTGGTGAAAATATCAGCAACATGATAATTAGAATCAATGAAATGCAAGACAGCATCTCACTTTTCCAAATGGTCTCTAAGAAAGTGATAGCGAAAATCAATGTGTTTGGTTCTTGAATGTTGCACTGGATTTTTAGCAATACTAAGAGTACTAGTGTTATCATAGAAAAGTGAAACACTATCCAACTCTAAGTCAAAATCCTTAAGTGTACCTGTCATCCAAAGCAATTGTAAACAGCAAGAAGCAGCAGCTACATATTCAGCCTCAGTAGTGGAAGTGCAATAGACACATGTTTCCTAGAAGCCCATGAACAAGAGATGTGACTAAAAAGTGACATGTGCCAGAAGTACTCTTCCTATCAATTCGACAATCCTCAAATCCACATCTGAATAAGCTCTAAGGGTAAGATATGAGGAAGAGGATTACCATAAGCTAAATTCCAAAGTCAACTGAAAATACATGAAAATTTGCTTTACCGCTTGACGATGTGAAGCATGTGTGAAAGCTTGAAAACGAATACACAAATACACAACAAAGTATATGTCTAGCCTTAAAGCGGTGAGATAAAAAAGAGAGCCAATTATGCTTCTGTATTACCTTTGATCAATAGACTCGCCATCTTCATCAGGATCCAACACAGCCATAGATCCCGTGGGTGTGAAAATTGGTTTGACTGTCCCCATGTCAAAGCGAGTAGATCTTTGGTGTACTTAGTTTGATGAACAAAAGTACCCAATTTTGATTGCTTGATCTAAAATCTTCAGAAGAATGTGAGCTCTTCCATCATGCTCATCTCAAATTCTCTACTCATAGTATCTGAAAATTTAGAAACAAGAGTATGAGAGGAACCACCAAAGATGATATCATCCACATAAATCTAAATGAGTAAAAGATCATTGCCTGCTTGAAAGTAAACAAAGTCTTATCTACCTTACCCATTTGAAAGTTATTTTTTCGCAAATACGATTTAAACCTATCATACCATGCTCTGGGTGCTTGTTCTAGACCATATAAAACTTTTGAAAATTTGTAGACATGATCTGGAAATTTAAGATTCTCAAAACTAGGTGGTTGTCTTACATAAACCTCCTCCTCGATATAGCCATTAAGAAAAGTACTTTTCACATCCATTTGATATAGTCTAAAACCCTTTAAAGAAGCAAATGCTAACAAAATTTTAATGGCTTCTAATCGAGCATCAGGAGCAAATATTTCACCAAAATCAAGACTCTCTACCTGGGTAAATCCTTGAGCCATCCATGCTCTGTTTATTCTTAAAAACCCATTTACGCTCAAAGTTTTTTAATTTCTCATGCATGGTATTAATCCAAGACTTATTAGATAAAGCGTGACTTACATCTTAGGGTTCAAAAGAGGAGACAAAAGCAGAATGAGTATACGAGGCATTAGAGTTATACCTACTGTGAAGAACTCTCTCATTTAACTCACCAATTATTTGATCTGGGGGATGATGTCGTTGAATGTGCAAAGGAGCTTACAGAGTGATTGTAGATGTGGTCGTTGAAGTAGTCGTAGTAGTCGTCATAATAGACGTAGGTGCAATCGCAGCAGCTGTAATCGTAGGAGTGGTTGTAGTGACTGTTGTCGAAGGTGCAGTCGTAGTAGCTGTAGTCGTAGGGGTGGTCGTAGCGCTTGTTGTCAATGGTGCAGTCATAGTAGTTGTAGCCGTAGGAGACACAGAGGTTATCATGGGTGTCGCAGTGTAGCTCGAGGACTCCCTATAGTCATCATCGGCATCATAAAAGATGTTGTCGAGTGCATCAGAGGCCTGTATACCTGCATTGTCAGGTCTAGTACCAGGACTAGTCTCATCAAAAGTGACATCGCAGGTCTCAACGATCTTGTTAGTTTCTAAGTTGAGTACCCGATAACCCCGAGTGTGAACTACATACCCAAGAGAGATGCCATTTGAGGATCTATATTCAAATATATCAAGATTGCCATATTTAAGGATGAAGCATCAGCATCCAAACACCTCAAAGAAAGAAATATTAGGAGAATGGCCTAAACGAAACTCATAGAAAGTCTTATGTAATTTAGCTCGCAAGAAAACTCTATTCCAAATATAGCATGCAATCGAAACAGCTTCAGCCCAATACTTCCTACGAGTAGTATGTTCATTTAGCATTGTTCTAACCAACTCGACCAGGGTTCTATTCTTGCGTTCAACCACACTGTTCTGTTGCGGCACTCGAGCTGACGAAAATTGATGGTCTAAACCCTTTTCGGCACAAAAGGAAGCAAATGATGTGTCCTGAATTCAGTTTTATTATCACTTCTAATTGTTCTAACTGCTCCTGGATGTTCATTAGTAAGTCTAAGAGCTAGCTCTTGAAAGTGACCAAAAGCTGCATCCTTAGAGGTCATAAAACACACCCAAAAATCTAGAGTAATAGTCAACAATAACAAGAACATACCATAGAACGACCTACAGTGTCCATGTACAATAATTATACTAGGGAATCAACCATCACAAATGTGATTGGGGGATGAGACGATGTGACCATCTTATTATGTCAACAAGGTGAACATATTAGATCCATTGACTTTTCAATCTTAAGACTAGGAATTCCTCTAACCAGATTCATATTACTAAGCCGAGCTAGATGATCAAAGCCAATGTGACGTAATCTATGGTGCTAGAAGAATAAATCCTTAGAGTCTGTTGAAATAAGACACCTAAGATCAAAAGACGCTGAATATGAAAAATCACCCTCAAACAGCAACCAACTCGACTGATTTTGCAAACAACATCACCAAATGAATCTAAGATACAATATGAATGCTTTTTAAGGTTCACCTAAAATTATCGTCTACCAAGTGTGAAACCGAAAATAGGTTATAGCTCAACTAACTGATGAGAGCGACGTCCTTTAAGATGAACTTATCATTGACGCGCGCAATGCCTTTAGCCAGAATTCATCCTTAAGAGTTGTCCCCAAAAGTGATCATCTCGTCACCGGGGGCACGAGTGAGGCAGGAGAACCATTGTGAATCTCTGGTCATATTCTCCTTCCTCTTGCGACGAGCCTATACAGCATGAACAATCATCGATATCTTAGTACTGGGGTTGGACAATAGAGATTTAGGTATCCAGTACTGAGATACTCGATTTACAGGAGCAAAATCATGCACTGACAAAGATTTAAGTGAAGCATTAGAATTTGTCATGTTTCGACCAGACAGTTGATGAACAGCTGGTCTGACCACTAGGCAGTCTGACCTCCTCTAATGAGCTGGTCTGACCGCTGATCAGTTGGGTCGCATGGACGATGCAGGTCGAGAGCAATCTAACTGACTACGTGAAACTGGTCTGACCCTCTACTGGTCTAAATGAGCAGAAAATCCTGGTCAAAAGTCTCTTGTTGAGCTAGTCTAACGGCGAGAAACAACTGGTCGAAAATATTGTTCGACTACTCTGGTCCGACCACAAGAACCAACTGGTCGAGTGCCTGGTCCAGCCGCACTGATTCAACCACAGGAAATACCTGGTCGAACACATTCTTTACCCTATCTTTCTCCTCTTTCTTTGCTTTTCTAAAGCAGAATTGAATCAAGTGTACGGCTTTATCACAATGAGTGCATTGATACTTGACTTGATGAGTGCTTGTATCAGCTGACTTATCAGCACTCAGTTTAGTAGGGTATTCTTTTGCAAAACCAGCATATCTAAAAACAATTTGTTTTGGTTTCGATTCTACTTCAAATTTTCCTGGTTTGAGTACCTTGACCACTTTAGGAGGATTATTCTTAACATGTTTAATAAAATTAAATCATAAACCATAATTTTTTACACTAGTTTTTGACTTGTCTAGAATTATATTCAAATTCTTACCAAAATAAAACTTCTCTAAAGTGTTAAGGTACTCATTTTCTTTAGACAGTGTGGAACATGATGCGCACTTAACAAATTCATTTACAATCTCTTGGAGGCACTAAACTGAACCAATTTCTCATTTTCAGTAAAATCATTAAGTTGTCTAGTTAAAACTACTATTTCAATATTAAGCTTAGGACAATTAGAGCAAGAAATAGTCTCATGATAAATCATTTGTTGAATTGACACTTGAGATGAATTAAGCCTAGCCTGAAGCAAATCACACTTAGATCAAGCTTTGGATTGAGCAGAAGAACTAGACTTGAACTTTTCAATTTTATCATATGCAAGTTTTAACTTTTCATCACAAGGATTTTGTGCTAACTTTAATTCATCAAGTCTAGCAATTACATCACCAAATTGAACCAGTGTTGATGCGTTAATTTTTCTAGTAGACTCCAACTCCGAATGTAAAACTTGACAAGACTCACATGATTCATCATCAGGAAGGGAACCTCTAAGTCTATAAATTTCAAATTTTAAGTTCTCAACAATAAGATCATGATTTTTAATTTTCTTTTATACTTCTTGAGCTCCTTTGTCAATCTAAGCATGAGATAAATCGGTATTAGAAGGTTTTACCTCATCAGGATCGCTGTAGAGATCATCATTGTCGAATTCCTCACTATTTGCCATAAAGCACATTCTTGTAAAGTCCGCCTCCTTTGCCTTGCCATTTTCCTCCCCATCACTCGTAGAATCAACATCGCTTAAATCAATCTCCTCAAGTGCTGAAAGTACCTTGTTGACTGTCTTGCGATAGTTATGCTTCTTGCTGGAGGCAGTTTTCAACCTAGGTCGACGAGTTGGTGCCTTGTCATCATCGACCTCTTTGCTCTTTAGTTTGGGGCAGTTGAACTTAATGTGATTAAATTCACCACATTCATAGCATCTGATAGGAACTTCTCTTTGCCTCATTCTGACGTTATTGATTGACTTTGTCACCCTTATGGAGAGAAATACAAGCTGTTCTTCTAGTATCTCCTCTAACTGTTCATCTGAAATCGAACACAAAGCAGACAAAGAGGCACTAGAAGAACTAGATAAACTATCAGCTTGGTTAGTCACTAAACCCAAAGAATTAGTCTTTTTTATCCTGGCCAAAACATCAATCTCATGTGTTTTTATCTTGGAATAAAGATCATTCAAGGTAAGTGTTTCCATGCTAATAGAATGATTGATGGTTGTGACTAAAACATTTCAAACAGACATATCCAAAAAATTCAAAATTTACCGAGCATTGTCAGAATCTGTATATGTGACACCAACAGATTGCAAATGACTAATAATCTTAGTGAAGCGATCGAAAAGAGCATCTACTGATTCTCCAGGTTTTATCTCAAATTTAGAACTCCTTTTTGAATTGATACTAACGCACACCTTTAACAGACTTTGATCCTTCATGGTAATCGGCTAGAGTAGTCCAGATTTTATTTGCAGATTTAACATGAGCAATTCTGACAAACTTGTTTCTACTTAAACCTTCCAATAAAATATTTCTAGCCTTAGCATTAGCTTCTACATCAGCAGTATTTTCAATGGTAATGGCAGAAGGTACTTCATATGAACTTTGAACTTTTTTTCAAAAAAGCACTACCTTGTGCTTATAAAAAGACCACCACATGTGTTTTTCAGTAGAGATAATATGTTCCATTGAACAGTGGTGGATTACCGGAGAACCGATCCCGATCTAACGCCACTGCAACTTGGCTCTGATACCACTTGTAAGATCGTATGACGCAATCAGAGGGGGTGAATGATTGCCTCTACTTTTTGAAATCTTAAAGTAGTCGATTAAGGCTTTGACAGCTCAATCGACTCCTCGACGCTCAGTCACTCGCCAGATCGCTCAGCTCCAATCTTCGGTCAGATTGAACGTACTCGAAAACGTCAACCTAGAAGTAGATCCTCTCGATCACCTTTGCACATAGTCGAACGCTTCCATTGAGACAGCAATCACTAGAAATCTTCAACACATCACGAACCAGATTGATTCAGGATGTTCTTTATTGCTAGATCTCAGTGGATTTACAAAGCACCCTCACAAGCACCCCTAAAAACCCTAGCACAAAAAGCTTTCTCCAAACTGCGACTAAACCTCTTAGCCCATACCTGCTTTTATATGCTAGAGCCCTAAACCGTGTTCGACTCAAACACGAACACGAAATCCTATCTCTTCCTCAAATCAAAGGACCCGAAACCCTTCCAAGCACAGGTTTTATTCAAACTCTCAATCTTCTCAGTTATGGACTCCATCCGCAACTCCTAACAACACGTGACGATGCCTCTAGGATCACCACTCCCATATCTTTATCACGCCTCATCAACTTCCGTGTCAAAGCCCGTATCTTCTCCACGCATCATCTCACTTGATCTCCACGTGCTCTAGCGTTAGCCCAACCACCTCGCATGACATTCTCAGCCGTCTGGACCTCGGATCTTCCCATCCTAGTCATATCCTCCTCGTCACCGACCGTGATCGTCTCCACGCCTACCTGCACATGCAAAGACCAAAGAAACATTTTTTCAACACAAGTTCTTCCAAACTTGACGATCATCAGCACACACATATATAGCCACAACCTCAACCAACTAACAATACCAACCAGGCCATCCATGACCACAAATCCCATCGCTATCCATAAATCAGCCTTAGATTACTCAATACGATCGCTAACTCAACGAGTATTCAAAAGCAACGAGTATTCGGGAATTACCATTGCTTTGCTCAAAACACTCGGGCACAACAAGCATCGCAACTGACCAAAATCATCGAGTATCGAATACCGAGTACCAATCGCTATGATTATGATTACCAATCAATCACTGCATCACCGATCACCAAGTTCCGAGTATCACCAACATCCGCTACCGAGTACCAAGTCCTTCCGACCATGAGTACCGTTCCTCCGAACACTGTTCACCGATCACTGCCAGCCAGTCCTACCATTGGCCTAACATGAGTACTCGAAGTACTTGAAGATAGCAAGAGTTAAAGCACTTGTACCGACCATGAAGTTTACGAGTACAAATCATGAAGTCTACAGCAACTGATCACATAGTTTTCGACCTCCAACCGGGATCAGTAAAGTCTACAAGTACCGACCGAAAAAATTTACGACTATCGGGTACGACTAGTAAAGTTCACAACTATGGAGTACCGACCAGCTACTGTGATACGGGGAGGCCCGATCTTCTCAGTGAGGAACCGTGGATTGTTGATGCGAAGTAGACGATGTTGCTAGTTGAACACTCGCGCCAATGCACGAACCCTCAACTCTTCGAAAAACGCCCAAAACACACCGGATAATGGTTCGTCGCGAGATCACAAACGACGAACGCCAAGCCCCCAATTCCCAATGGAACGACGGCTTGATCCATTGCGTAGCCCTTGAAATTATCTTTCCAACGAGTACAAGAACACCTGAATCGGACTCCGTTCGTGAAATTTATAGCCTTTTTAGTAACTCGTCGTCGGGCTGTCCCGACCGAATCCGAATTGAATCTCGAGTTGAATCCGAGTTTGAATTGGATTGAGCACGTGGGAAGTCCGAATTTGGCTTGAAAATCTTATCCAAAACTTGTAGTTTAAGTCTTTGGGCTCCTCCCTTTTGCTCTCCCAAGTCTTCACATTAATCAAACCTAAGAATACATAAAATACTAGCATGAGGTAGTATTCCAAGTTCATCATCAATTAAAGAAAACACTTTAAGGGACAAAAGCACATGTTTGTTTAAATGCTTGGCTCTTACCCTCGTCATTGGGCCCTCTGGTTCTTGGTTATTGTCATGCATGCTTAGAGTGGAAGATGTATATGTAATAGGGATGTTCTCATCAGTATGTGCATGACCACCAATAGGAGAAGATGTATAAGTGTTAGGGATGCCCTCATCATCCTCCCCTTCTTGAAAAGGCGTCGTCCTCGACGCTGGATCGTCACCACCAAAGAAAGGTGATAAGTCAGCGACATTGAACGTAGAGCTCACGCCATAGTCATCACCGGAAAGCTCTATCTTGTAGGCATTGTCGTTGATCTTCGCAAGCACCTTGAAAGGCCCAACATCGCGCGGTAGTAACTTAGACTTGCGACGTTCTGAAAAACGATCCTTGCGGTAGTGTACCCAAACCAAATCACCTGGTTGAAAAACAATCTTCTTCCTTTTCTTGTTCGCCTTCTCAGCATAGTACTTGGCCTTGCGCTTTATCGCTTCTTTTGTCTTGAGATGCAATTTCTTCACATATTCAGCTCGCTTGGACGCCTCCATATGAGTATGGTGTTGACTTGGAAGCGGCAATAAATCAAGCGGCGTAAAGGGCTTGAAACCATAAACTACCTCAAATGGACACATCTGCGTAGTGGAATGCATGGCTCGATTATAAGCGAATTCCACGTGCAGCAAACAATCCTCCCACTCGCGCAGATTCTTCTTGATCATGGTCTGGAGTAGCATTGAAAGTGTGCGGTTCGCCACCTCTGTTTGACCATCAGTTTGGGGATGACATGTTCTGCTGAATAACAACTTTGTCCCCAGTTTACCCCAAAGTGTCTTCCAGAAGTAGCTCATGAACATCACGTCGCGATCCGACACAATAGTACGTGGCATGCCATGCAGCCTCACGATCTCCCTGAAAAACAAGTCAGCAATGTGCGACGCATTGTCGCTCTTGTGGCACGGAATAAAGTGTGCCATCTTCGAAAAATGATCCACAACGACAAAAACATAATCACTCCCCCTCTTAGTTCTAGGCAGTCCTAAAACAAAATCCATACTAATATCCTCCCATGGGGCATTGGGAACAGGTAAAGGGGTATACAAACCGTGTGGATTCAACTTCGATTTCGCTTTGTGGCAAGTAATGCATCGCTGCACATACCTCTCCACATCTCGCCTCATCTTAGGCCAATAAAAGTGATCTCTCAGCATAGACAACGTTTTCTCACGTCCAGAATGTCCCATCAATCCACCTGCATGTGATTCCTGCAATAATAGCAAACACACGGAGGATTCTGGAAGGCATAATTTGTTAGTGCGAAATAAAAACCCATCATGGATGTGAAATTTATCCCAGCCTTTTTCCTCTTTGCAATGTGCATAAGGAACGGAAAAATCATGTTCATAAGCATATAAATCACGCAAACTCGCTAAACCAGGGATGTGCACTCCTAATTGAGTTAAAAGTACACTTTTCCTAGAAAGAGCATCAGCTACCACATTTTCCTTTCCCTTCTTATAGTTCACAATGTAAGGAAACGACTCAATGAATTCGACCCATTTGGCATGTCTACGGTTCAGGTTTGCTTGGCCCTTTCAATATTTCAATGCCTCATGATCACAATGAATAATAAACTCTTTAGGCCATAAATAGTGTTGCCAAGTTTCTAATGCACGCACTAACGCATAAAGCTCTTTGTCATAGACCGGATAATTCAATTGAGCACCATTCAGTTTCTCACTAAAATAAGCTACCGGTCTACCCTCTTGCATTAAAACACCGCCAATACCCAATCCACTAGCATCACACTCAATTTCAAAAATTTTAGTGAAATCAGGTAAAACAAGCAACGATGCTTCAGTCAAGCGTCTCTTAAGTTCAGCAAAAGCATTTTCTTACGCTACCCCCCACACAAATACAACACCATTTTTAGTAAGTTCATTCAAAGGGGCAGTGATGGGCTAAAATCCTTCACAAAACGCCGATAAAAACCAGCGAGACCATGAAAGCTCCTTATCTGACTTATGTTCACATGAGTTGGCCAATTTTTAATCGCTTCAATTTTAGACTCATCTACTTCAACTCCCTGTGCAGAAACAACATAGCCCAAAAAGATGACACGATCTTTGCAAAATGTGCACTTCTCTAAGTTACCAAATAACCTAGCCTCACGCAAAACTTGTAGAACTTGTCTAAGATGGTCTATGTGTTCAGATTCAGTGCGACTGTAAATCAGAATATCATCAAAGTACACAACCACAAATTTACCAATAAAATGCCTTAAAACATGATTCATTAAGCGCATGAATGTACTAGGTGCATTAGTTAAACCAAAAGGCATGACTAACCACTCATACAACCCAAATTTCATTTTAAAGGCTGTTTTCCACTCATCCCCTTCATGCATTCTAATTTGATGGTAACCACAAGAAATCTATCTTAGAGAAAATAACAGCACCACTCAATTCGTCTAGCATATCATCTAAGCGAGGTATAGGATGACGATATCGAATTATGATGTTATTAATCACTCGACAATCTACGCACATACGCCATGAACCATCTTTCTTAGGAACTAAGATAACAGGAACAGCACAAGGGCTTAAGCTTTCACGTACATACCCTTTGGAGAGAAGCTCTTGTACTTCTTTCTGAATTTCCTTTGTTTCCTCAGAAATGGTGCGGTACGGTGGTCGGTTCGGCAGCGACGCTCCTGGAATCAAGTCGATCTTATGTTCTATCCCGCGGATTGGTGGTAGCCCCGCTGGTACCTCCTCTGGAAAGACGTCGCTGAAATCCTGCAAAACACGAACAACACCACTAGGAAGAGAAGTTAAGTCGTTAGTCAAAAGCAATGTTTCTTTGTACAACAGTACAACGTGCACCAAATTAGGATCCTCGCTGAATTCTCTAATCTCTGATTTGGTGGCTAACATCACTAAATTCTTCTCTCCCCCACATTTCTTGTTACTACTCAGGTGGTTCTCTCGCTCTTGCGCACTCTCAACGTGCATCTCAAAATTCGGCATGGAAGAATTGACAATCTGTTGCAGTGTAAGCGGCTTCAAAACAACATCCATATTGTTCCATCAAAATGTGTAGCGATTTGTACGCCCATTGTGAACAACGGAACGGTCATATTGCCATGGCCGTCCCAAGAGCAAGTGACATACCGTCATAGGCACAACATCGCAGTCCATGGTATCGGTGTACTTCCCAATAGAAAACGTCATACAAACCATATAGTTCACCTTCACTCCCTTTTTATCGCTCAACCATTGCACATGATAAGGGCGCGGATGCGGCAAATACTTCAAACCCATCTTATGACACATATCCTTGCTAACCAAATTGTGAGAACTCCCGCCATCAATGATCACTTTGCACACCATACACTTATCAAGCTTTGCCCAAGTCTGAAATAAATTGCACCGCTGTTCGAGTGATGGCGATGGCATCACACTAAGCACCTTGGGCGTGCAAACAATGGAATACTGCTCAGTGTTAGGAAACTCAGGATCGCACTCGCATTGTTCTATGTCATCAGTGTGCAAGACTGCCTGTGCTTCAGGCAACTCGTCATCGCTAGCCGAAACATAACCACCATCCTCTGTGATAAGCATAGTTCTGACATTTGGGCAGTCCCTCTGAAAATGGCCAATGCCCTTGCACTTGTGGCAAATAACGTCACGTGAACGACCTGTCGACCCCATAGACGAGGTCGCACGAGCAATGGGCGCCATGTGTCGATGCACCGTGATGGTGTACTCTCTGGCTTCTTACTTGCCGAACTGCGCATCGCCGTATTACTTGTAGCCGAAGTGCTCCTGTTTGGTTGGCTGTTGTTATAAGGTCGTCCGGATGGTCAAGAACGTGACAAGGCGATGAACCGTGTGTTGTCAATCACTTGTTTCTTGGCTTCGCGTGCTTGGTGCAGCAACTCAATCATATCATTATAGGGATGGTGATTGACAATGCGCTGACAAACATGATTCATGCCGACTAGAAATCTCGCCATGGTGCATTCTTCATTCTCGCGGACATCTGCATGTATCATGATAGTCTCCATTTCCTTATGATATTCATCAATTGATTTCATATCTTGTCGCAGCCCTGTCAACTTCTCAAATAGTGAGCGCTTGTAGTGGCGAGGTACAAAGCGTGCCCGTAAATACTGCTTCATCTGCTCCCAGGAGATAATCGGTAACTCATGGCGCTCCATGCGCTTACGGATGAATTGCTCCCACCAATGTGTGGCATAATCATCCAAGCCATTGGACGCAAGCAACAGCTTCTTCTCATTGGAATAGTTGTTCATCCGAAACAACTTATCAACTTTCAGCTCCCAAGTGAGGTATTGTTCCACATTTGTACCACCTGAAAATATAGGAAGATTAAATTTGGGCTTAGCGACACAATCCTCGGCATTGTCATGGCGAGGACGCTGCACGTTGTTGCGGTGGTGGTGCTGTCGATCATCGTAGCCATCGACGGGAAAATCGTCACCCCAGCGCTCGACTGCGTTAGCCCAGCTCCGAGGTGCATGATGCACACCTCCTCCATGGCCACCCTGTGGTGCACCTCCACCCTGGCCACCGTTGCCTCGGCCAGGCCCATGTGTCTAAGGGTGTCCCGCGGCTGCCATCCCAACGTTTGGCGGCACTGCCATGCGACGCGCCTGTCGCTGACGTTGCTCCTCATCCAGACGAATAGCACGCTCCTCCTCGGTCTCATTGTGCAGAACGATCGGAGGACCGTGCACACTTGTGTCATCAGCTGGTACACCCCCACGTAGATTGTGTTGTGCGAACATGACACGCAGCTCCAGAAAGTTATTGTTGATGGTCGTACGTAATTGTGTGACCTCCTCCCCGAGGGTGTTCAGTCCAGTCTGAACTTCCCCAAGCTCATGGCACACGCCATTGTCACCATCCTGAAATTGTTTTTGTAGCATCTCGCGCAACCGAGTGTACTCGGTCCACGTAACCGGCGCCTCCGGATTAGGTGGATCCTCCTCGTGACCTGACATGGGAATGACTCACAAATAAGAAACGAGGTTATATCCGGGTTAGTAAAACAAAAAATCTCTCTAAGCTTGCAACTCACTGCCCTGAAAACAAGACAAGCTTACCGTTCCAAAGTGAATCAAGGACGGCAAATCGACAAATGTGACAGCGAACGACCTCAACCCGGTAATGTATGAGCGTAACCAAAAGCAAGGGAGTACACAAACGGGTGTAGGTGGAGCTTGGACAGTTATGTGGATATCCTATGCAATCTGATATTCAAGGTATTGTAAAGCTAAGTAATGATCCAAGTTAGAGTATTTTGCCTATGTGTTGATCCAATAGGTTTAAGTGAAGTAAATGAACGTACACGCAAAGATAAATGTGACTTAATGCAAACAAAGGAAAGAGCTAGAAAGAGGCAATCTGAAATTGAGATGAATAACTAGCTCGTTTTGCACTAAGTACTAGGAGAGACGCTAGCCAATTGCAATAATTATGAATGTAAAGGCACAAGATTGCTCTATGAGAATAAGTACACAAGCTGAAAATATGGACTAGGGTTTTCCACAGAGTTTCGGCCAACACTTTCTATTTTCACTTTTTTTTATCAAATCGCAGGAAACTTTAGGCCTTTTTTTTAACTATGCCGTGGCTTACTCCTTTTTTTTAGTTTGGCGAACAAGTGTTGTCTTCCCTTTGCACAAATTCAAGAATTCAGCAAGCGTAAATAGTGCTCAAGAACAGCCCCAACGGCAATATCAAAAGCTAGTCTCAATTGATGAAAGGATATAAATGAAGCTCAACTACAGCAATTCTTTCTTTTCGCCAGCTAATGTTTGGCACAAGGAGTGATTTTTTTTTGAAACCAAACTGCAGCTAACTTTCAGTTTTGATGGAAGTGGACACTATCAAAAACTCTCCCCCAAAGAGAATTCGAATGTATCTCTTGAGAGCAATTCGGACAGCAAGGAATTTAGGATTCAAAAGTAAATGCAATTACTCTTTTTGGTTGTTAATTGAGGGATTCAATCAACAATTTTCTAGGGTTTATGTGAACACAAAAATCAAGCTACGCAAATGAGCACAAAGATCAGCACGTAAACAAAATTTCTAATGGACAAAAACTTAACAAAACTCACGAGAAATAATAGATTGAACTAGGATTTCGGAATTGATTTTTTTGTGCAATTTTCGGTTTTCTTTGGACTATAGGGCAAAAAATGAATCTAACTACGGGTAAATAAGTTCTCACCGAGTAAACCTAGAATCTGATACCATATGATACGGGGAGGCCCGATCTTCTCAGTGAGGAACCGTGGATAGTTGCTGCGAAGTAGACGATGTCGCTAGTTGAACACTCGCGCCAATGCACGAACCCTCAACTCTTCAGAAAACGCCCAAAACACACCGGATAATGGTTCGTCGCGAGACCACAACGATTTAACGCCAAGTCCCCAATTCCCAATGGAACGACGGCTTGACCTTGAATTGCGAGCGAACAATGGATCACCTATTTCTCTCAAAGTCCTCGCATGAACTTTGGTGTTGAAAGAACAAGCAATAGCTATGTTTCAATCTTATGCATAAACTTGGTCCCCTTACAATGAGGGTCTAACCCTCAATATATAGTACCCTGTCCACCTCATGGCTGGCCAAGAGGTCATAAACCAACTCTAACTCATCCCTACATGTATTTGGAAACGAACTCACACAAAAGGAAAAACCTAAAATTAAACCATCACCATGTTTCGGTCATAAATTTTTATCCGTCACGAATTTGAAGGTGGGGCCAGATCCATTGCGTAGCCCTTGAAATTATTTTTCCAACGAGTACAAGAACACCTGAATCGGACTCCGTTTGTGAAAGTTATAGCCTTTTTAGTAACTGCCTGTCAGGCTGTCCCGACCCGAATCCGAATTGAATTCTGAGTTGAATCCGAGTTTGAATTGGATTGAGCACGTGGGAAGTCCGAATTTGGCTTGAAAATCTTATCCAAAACTTGTAGTTTAAGTCCTTTAGCTCCTCCCTTTTGCTCTCCCAAGTCTTCATATGAATCATACCTAAGAATACATAAAATACTAGCATGAGGTAGTATTCCAAGTTCATCATCAATTAAAGAAAACTCTTTAAGGAACAAAAGCACCTGTTTGTTTAAACGCTTGGCTGTTGCCCTCGTCATTGGACCCTCTGGTTCTTGGTTATTGTCACGCATGCTTGGAGTGGAAGATGTATATGTAATAGGGATGTCCTCATCAGTATGTGCATGACCACCAATAGGAGAAGATGTATAAGTGTTAGGGATGCCCTCATCATACTGTAGCTATGGCCATGCAATAGTACTGTAGCTACGGCCATGAAACAGTACTGTAGCTACGGCCATCAACCGGTTACTGTAGCATATAACCTTACGACCTATGGCTGGTTCACTATTCGAGGACGAAATCTACGATTACCTGCCATGGTCAAAGCCGGGCATGGTCGAAGTCTGTCAAGGTTGAAGTCGGACGTGGTCGAAGTCGATCGTGGTCAAAGTCTGACATGGTCGAAGTCGAACATAGTCGAAGTCTGACGTGGTCGAAGTCGAACATAGTCGAAATCTACAGTGGTTGCCTTACCGTGGTCGAAATCTATCATTCGGACCACCCAGAACAGAGCTGTTCGGACCAACGATACAAGACCGTTCGGACCATCGACTACCAAAGGTGGTCGAAGCCCGTCGTGGTCGAAAAGCCAACCCGAAAACTCAAGCACGACCCGAACATTCATGAATGCAAATTCCAATGAAACTAAATATCAATTATTTATCATCAACAAATTTATGATCATCACATGTTTAATAGAAAGGTAACTATGGGCGGGGGTGGGCGGGTGGCAATGAGCCGGTGACACTCAACGCACTAGAAGAGCAAGGTACCGAAGGAGAGGGTGCGTGGTGAAAAGAAAACTTCATTCTATCTATATAAACGCAAGCCTGCAGTGTAATTAAGTACCATCTGAAAAGCCGGAGTTTTCTTGTTTCAAAAAATCTGTGAGAAATGTGCTATTTGCTGTTCCTTATAGGCCCGAAATCGTCATCTGACCTCTCTAAAATAATAGGGGAAAAGGCCATCTGATATGTGCAAAAAAGCTGCCTCGCCGAGCTCCGAAAAGGCACTTTTGCGACGATGACCACCAGAGGGACCAGACTCTAGAGCCTCCGCTGACACGTACCATCAGGTCCATCCCCACCTCTCATGGATGGTCCGGTCCGCAACCCAGCCTAAATGATTTGGGAGGGAGAGACAGACGAGGACGAGAGCACGACCATGATGAGGCAGTGACAGGTAGTGCCTAACTGTGACTTTTAAACTTTGATTTATGGTTTAAATTTTAGAATATTTTTTTCTAACAACCATCTAGATTTGAAATCGTTATATCGAAAATCCAACGGTTCCTTTTTCTGAGGAGAAGAAGATTTTTTTTGAGAGGGTGAGAAAGAATTCATGGTCATTGGTTCTCTAATTCAATGGTTACAAATCTGAATATTAGTTAAAAAGAAAACATTCAGGTGATATTCATCAACACCCTAAATTATATTATAGCAACTAAAAATATTTTATAGATAGTTAGTTTTTCTAAATAATTAAATTTGAAAAATAAAAAAATAATTATGAATAATACAAATAAATGAGAAGAAAAAATAAATGACAAAAAATTCTAAAAAATTAAAAAGATAAAATTAAAAAACCGACATGTTTCGAAGCCAGAAACAAAGCTTATCGAAATGCTTATATCTACCAATCATTCAGATGTATTCCGAAAACGCGGGGGGCCATCCTGCAAAACGGAGGGGCCAAAAAAAATTTCAGAGACCTTTTCGCGAGAACGAAGGATATGTACGCAATTTCGAAAAAACACGAGAAAGTGCCTCCCTCGACTGTACTGTTTTTCCGCCGCCACGCGCCGGGCGGCGCGCTGGGCGACGTGGCTAAGCCCCCACGCGCTTCCTTCGGGCGTAATAGGGTGGGATATATATATATATATATATATATATATATATATATATATATATATATATGTTAATCGACGCCACTAATGATGGCTACCAAATTGCTAATAGTCACCATCGCAAGCAAATCACGGCTGTCGTGCTCGTGAGGGTGCAATGCATTCAACTCTGGTTGCTGGCTGTTGCAAGCTATAGGTTGGGTTATTTTTCAATTATAGCTAGCTTATACTTATACGAAATATAATAATTAATTTTATAGTAAAAAGTGTACTGAATTCAACAGTATCAGCTAAAATTATATACAATTATTTTCCTGCACGTACTACCTCTCGCGAACAGCCATAATTCAAATAGTTAAGCCATAAGCCACAAGTCTAAGGTACTGTTCTTTTTCAGCTTTTGGCTTCTGTTTTCGACTTTTCTACAGCAACTAATTTTTAAACGGAGTGTCTTTTTAAGATCAGATCTAATAGTTAATTGTAGTACATACTGTACCGACTTCATTTATATCGGTAAAAACCGCACGTGAGTTTCTATTACTTTGTAATCTCTCTCACGAACAGCTCAAAAACCACAAACCGTAGTTAAAAGCCATAAACCTCAGCCAAAAGAACAGACCCTAAAAGAACCCACCCGTGCTTTTAGCTTCCACCTTCTTAATTTTGTTTTTTCTGATTTTTCGGTTTTTTGTGTTTTTTTATCTTTTTTTCTTTATTCCTTTGCATTTTTATAATGATATAACTTTTTTTTAAATTTAATTACGCTGAAAAACTTATAGCAGTTATAGTGCCAAAATAAACTTGGAACAGCCCTGCCGAGTGCCGAACAGTAGAAAAAGCTACAGCCTGCAGCCCTCTTGAGCGTGCAAGCCGGTCGAGATTATGGAATTCTTTATACTGAAATGCGATCGACCGGCCATCATTTTATTTGGGTGTAAAGGGCTAAGGTCCTCTTCTTTTGAGTTTTTGCATTCTCCAAAAATCAAAAGAAATAACATGATTTTTGAAATAAAATTTCTAAACGGTTTTTCAATTCTAAATGCGTCGACCATGTGGATATCTTTATTGTCCGCTGTTATCTCTACAAACATAGCAAAAACATCATCAATGTGGCCAAAAAATAAGACCCGGCCTCTTTTTTGGGGAGTGTCCAATACAGGTACAAGGACAATAAAATGTACTTTTATTTGAGCTTTTCTTTTGGTAACCTTTAATTTCCTATACATCAAATTTTAACTTGTTAGATTTATAGATTATATTGTGCTGCATCCGTTCAAAGTACACATGTCAGAATTTCCGCAACGCACGTCATCTAGAGATGTGGAGTACCAGAGGGCAACGCGAAAGTAAATACTATATATATCCTGTAGGCACTTCCGCTTCTTTTTTCTTCCTTTCCCACGCATGAACGTGCCCACTACTCTAGGCCTGTTTGATACGGCTACGGCTTATAAGTTTTAGCTAAAATTATTGAATTTTAACTGTTTGCGACAAAGATTATAAGAAAAGACACTCGTTTACGATTTTGGTTGATACAAATATTAGGCTTTTAATGTGTATTATAATTAACCTGTAGATCTCGTCTTAAAAAAATATCTTGTTTGAAAATTAAATACTATAGTAAAAATTAAAAACCACTTCTAAAAACCGTAAAGAATAAGGTCTCTGTTCTGTTCTCTTTCAAACAGAAAAAGAAATGGCCAGCGAGAAACCAAAGAGCATCGATCATAAATTAAATTAAGTAGAGCTATTAGGTAGAAGAATAAAACGTGTGAGACATTCATCACGAGGCAATGATGTAAGCGACTTCAATCACAAAATACGATCATCTACTTATATATGAAAAATTGAAGTACTGTACATTCTTGGGGACACCATTGGAGTAACTAGCTTGTGACGAAGCATGCATGGCATGTGCTTTGTGCAGTAGACATTATTTAAGCGACACTGTGTTTAATTATTACATTGGAATCTAGAAGAAATATAATAAAAATGATTTGTATCCACAAAACTGTGCGAACACAGAACTTGGCCTTTTCTGTTCACCTGATCAGAGATATTTCCATCGGTAGCCAAAATTTATCAGAGAGTAACAAGAGCGTCGCCACCAGTAACCAATTTTATCGAATTAGAATTAGAATTACAAAATTTGTATCGGTCAAAATCAATCAAAAAGGCCAAAATTATTTGAAATTTTACCAGTTCTCTGGTTTTTCGGCGAATTTTTTTAAAAATTTGGCAAAATTTAAATAGAGCATCTAGCTCGACCGTCTTGCATATATAAAACGCATAAATAAAAAGAAAGGCGAGTGATATATATACACGTCCGTTTACTCTTTCGTTTAAATGTTTCTAGTTTTGTTTTTCTAAGGTCCCTTTAAATTTTTTATTATTATCGTTCCTCGAATTCTCTAGCATTTTAAGTAGCTCATTGTCTTCTTCTTTCCCCACTAATCAGCATATATTGATCAAACAAAATAAAAAAAAACCAATGTTATTAGATTGCAAGAGGTGGTGAGAGCCGTCCTTCCCAAGCCTTGAAGGGTGGTTGGTTATCGCTATGCGAAAGGGCGCCTACACACAAACCCTACCTGGCACCTGCATCAATATGGATCTAGATCTAGGAAGTAGGAACATCTACAATGTTAAAATGCATGATTGAACATTTAGGGTCTGTTCTTTTTTTGCTGCGGCTTATGATTTTTGGTTGAAATTTTTTAATTTTAGTTGTTTGCGACAGAGATTATGTAGAGAGATACTCGCTTGCGATTTTGGTTGATACAGATGTTAGGTTTTTAACATGTACTACAATTAACTTATAGATCCCGTCTTAAGAAATTACTCCATTTAAAAGTTAGGTACTGTAACAAAAGTCAAAAGCCGCTTTTAGAAGCCGTAAAGAACAGGTCTTTAAAGTGGATCTGTGCCTTTTAACTTCTAAAACTGTTTTTGGGTTTTTCTACAATAATTAACTTTTAAACGGAGTGTCTTTTTAAGATGGGATCTATGGGTTAATTAAAATACACACTATATTGACTTCATTTATATCGGCTAAAATCGGATGTGAGTTTCTGTTACCCTACAGTGTTTCTTATAAACAGTTTAAATGTTATAAGTCGAATCAAAAAAGAATAGACGTAGTAAGTAACTAGTTGTACTCTACCTAATTCGATATGGGGATGAATAGTAAAGAGATAAAAACTTTTTTGGTGATAGTACAACGCAAACCACATGTATACACAACAAGTACGATATTATCTTATCGTTTAGTTATACTAATTAATTATAGTAAACAACAGCGACGCCTTCACCTCCATCCCGCCCAGAAGTTGTTGGCATGTAGGGGCCTTTGCCGCCCACCGCACTTCCGTTGTCTCTCAGGGCATCCACAGTGTATGAAAATAGAGGGTTCTAAGGCACCTTAAGGTCGACCTTATACATTACAAGGGTGACCTTAAGCAAGTCATAAGCAAAAAAAGCTTAAGACCAGTCCTCAAGCTAAAGACCTGACCACAAGCATTAAAATACAATTTTTCTTTATCTGCCGAGTGGGATCATCTTAAGGCCTCTTGGGTTATATACATTAAAGCATCAGCCTTAAGGTTTAGATGGGACCCATCTTAAGACCCCTTAGGTTACATACACTGTGGATGCCCTCAGGGCTGGAGCACCTTTGACACCTTGCAGCACCAGATGGAACCCCCTCCCACCGCCCTGCCACTTCAGCAGCAGCAGTTTGCTGCGCTAACTCCTAAGTAGAGTGAAAATAGATTGAATTCAAATTAAATAGCATCTTTATCATATTTATATTAATATTTTATAAATAAATATGAATGTTTTCGAATACAAATACAAATAGAATATTATAACAAATACAAATTCGAATCAAACATCTACTCAATTCGATCGGATCCGATATCCTCGTAACTTATATAGTATGAAGATTTTAATGATATTTTATCCTCGTACAATCATGCTTAATCATTCTAATTTATTTTCTTCATCTAAAAACACAAATTAACATTGAATTAAAAAACTTGTTAAATAATTAGTCATATTGCAATAAAATATATATTGATTTTGTCGAATATGAATATGAATAGTCCGGGTAAAATAACATTTTAGATGGTAAAAGTACATACCATATTCATATCCATATTTTTATAGAAATTTGAACATGAATATGAATATGAGAGAATGTTAATCAGATAAAAAAATCTATACCGTATTTGTATCCTATCGAATACGGTAACTAGATAATTCGTATCTATTTCCCAGCCCAACACCTAAGGGGGTTCGTATTGGCTTTTGCTTGGAGAATCTAGAAGCCAATATGAACAGATGTCTCTTCGAAGTGGCTTCTTCACTCTTCTCGCTCCGAGGATAAGACAGATGTAGGATCAAGAATAACCGACTAAAGGGGGGGTGAATAGGAGGTTCTAAAAATTATTGCCTTCTAAAACTAATTATCATAATTTATAGCTAGGTAAGATTTAAACGCAATTCAAAACGACACAATTCTAGTATAGCTAAGGCACCACAAGCACAAATATCTACAAGAATATATCTAGCACAACTAAATATGACAATCTCAATAATCACAATATGCTAGAAATATAAGTGTGGCAAGTACAGGCAAAGAAATAACCAAAAGACAAGGGATGTTTTTCCTGTGGTGTCGAAGACTTACCGGTCCTCACTAGTCTACGTTGAGAAAAGCCCAAGCGACTTGGACCGGCTCCACGAATTAAGCCTCAACTCCTCAATCCACTAGTAGTTGCTCTTCCTCCGCTCTGGAGAAGATGAGCACCAAACCACTCACAAGTTGGTGCTGGGCCTCTTTATAATATTTTTGAAGAGGTCACCTCACAATCTCCCGTCAAGGTTGTTTAGGTGACGGCAAGCACCAAGAATAATAAATCAAAGCTTCACTTGACGGCGATCAAGTGTCAAGGATCAATCTAGAATTGATGCACTTGATTTTTGGCTCAACTACCTCAAATGAATGTAAAGTGAGTAAATTAGATGTGGAAAAGTGCTCTATTGCTCAAGGATGTTAAATGAAGTGTCTGACTCTATCCTTCAACAAGTGGGGGAAGTATTTATACCCTCACCTACCAAATCTAGCTGATACAAGACAATTCCTGAAAAAATCAGGATGAGTAGAAGTATCATAGTTCATCGGTCGATACTACCGCACCTATTCTGACATAACAGTAACGGCTATTTCAGAGCTTCTGAACTAGCCGTTGAAATACAGCATGGTACTACCGCCTTTGTAAACGCGATAGTTCCGATATTCGGTAGTTTCGATTTTTGGCATGATACTTCCGTTTGTCTCGAGCCTAAACATGGTGCTCTCTAGAAAAAGTTACCACCCGAATTTTCGGAACTTTCAAGGTCCGGTAGTACCACTCAGGAGGTGCGGTCGTACCGTTCTGCGGTAGTTCCGCCGTTTTCCAGAAAAATAAATGTGCTTCCTAGGATGCTCCCTAGAGAAAAACGTTCCACTATCTTTTTAGTACTTTCGGGTTCTGGTAGTATCGCTCAGCGGTGCTTCCGCCGTGTAGACTCTGGTACTACCGATTTTTCTTGCAATACACAGTTGGCTATCAATTTTAGTTTTAAGTGCATGCATGATCCTAAATTAATCCAAATAGCACAATAACATGCTATCAAGCTACTAGTCATGATCCCTCTTAATAGTACGACATTTCAGCTATAATCCAGTCTTCCATCATTTCTCCTAAGACCGGCAAAACCAAAAAGGGATCACAAACTAGTTATACCTTTGTCTTGAGTCACATTGATCTTTATATTGATCCTTAGCATGCATCTCACATTCGTCATCGGGACTAAACCTTTCAAACACTCAACAAACATGTTAGTCCCATACTCATATAATGTCATTAATTACCAAAACCATTTTTAGCGGCCTAGATGCTTTCAGTCTCCTCCTTTTTGGTAATTGATGACAACCCAAATAATATGTGAGAAGAATAAGGTTTTGAATGTACCACTTGTTTGAAAACGTGTTGTCTATTCTTTTGTTGAAAAACAAGTAATTGTTGCAATGAACTCAAATGAGTTTAGAGAATTAATTACTTTTAAAGTCAATACAAGGAAAGCTCCCCCAAAATATGTGCATATAAATGAGAAGACACATTGTAAGCACATGTAATAATTTTGGAAATTTTTGGCAGAGTTTCCTTTGTTTGTTGAACTTGAGGGAATAGATAATTGTAATGTTGTAATTTATACAACAAATGAGCATAAAATGCAATTTTATAAAATGACCACAACTTCAAGTTCAACATACCATGCACATAACATGAAACATGTCCACAAATATTTTAAGCATAATTACGAAGTCCACATGTTCATTACATCACAAATTTAAATATATATAAATAGTAGCTAAGATAGTAGAGGCTTCTTCATTCTTCTTCCTTCTCCCCTTTCTTGGATCTTCTTCGATCTTCTTTCCCCTTCTTGTCTTCTCCCCCTTTGGCATCAAATAACCAAAAAGCTACTTCTGAGGTGCTTGAGGAGAGGTGCCACGACGGCGACGGTGGCCATAGCGGACTAGAGAGGGAGAGCGAGCCATAGCGTGCTCAAGCGAGGACACTTGGTCCCCGAGAGAAGTAATAGTGGCTGTCAAGGATGCCAACTAAGCTATAGTCTCTGACTGATGATTTTCTAACCTCCACACCGTAGAATATATCTGAGTTAGAGCGACCTCTTTCTGTTGTTCAGCTGGAGCCTCTTCTTGTTGAGCTCAAGGACGGGGAGCTGGATGAATAGGAGGATCAACTTGGAGCATAATTAATCATCTTGACCCTATCATTCTTGGAAGAGGCTATCTTCCGTATTATGAGATCAATCACATCAAATCTTTGGCCTTGCATAATATAATCAATTAGATTCCATACATGGCCTTTGATGGCATCATAATTCCCACTCTTAGGAAGAATGGTGTGGTTGATAATCCTATTTACCAAACTTAGGATAGGGAAGAGTCCAACAAGCTTACCTAGAATATATCTGGCATTCCCATCATAATACTCAGTCAAGGCAGGGATCTCAAGAGCAGGCCTATCATATACTTTCCCATATGCACTTGACTCCGCCCGAAGGGCAAGCTCAAACTCATGTTTGTTGCAGTCCAAGTAGCGGATTCCAATCATCCATGAGATATGATGAAAATCAGGAGAAATATATAGAGTGGCATAGATTTGCCTTCTGATCTCGTCATTGTAGTCAGACTTGAGAGCCACAAGATTTTGTATACCGGCCCTCTGAAATAGCTGATATGTGCCATCATATTTATCAATTGAGTCAAGGTGATCCCAATCGACATACTTGTGGTTTGCAAAAAGTCTGCTTGGACCATACATTTGTTCATACACTTGCTCCTGAAATTTGGTATGAAACTTTGGGTTGTCAAAATTTTTGAGGAGCACAACTGGCTTCTATGGCGCAGTACTGCATACTCATCAGCTAATATGGTCATAAGATTTATCTGTGGCTCCTCTGGCTCTAGAATCTCCTCATCTAACTATTCATATGGTGATCTATTTAGTATCAGTCTCAGTTTCAGAGGCTACTGCATTGCTAGGAGAGGAGGTGTTCCTGGCATACACCTAGCGAGTGGGGTTCCTTGTCCTAGGCATCTTCAAATAGAGGAAAAAGATACCAAGGAGTTGTCCTAGGCATCTTCAAACATAGGAAAAATATACCGAGATGTTAGGAAACGACCACAATAGGTTTGAAAGAGAATGGAATGATTGTTGTTTTATCAGAGAAATTGGTTGTACTGACGTGCAAACTGCGGTAGTACCAGATGCGGTAGTATCGACGTTCAATGTCCGTTATGATCGTGCCGCGTTAGTTCCGCGCATGTCAAACGGTAGTACCGCTTTCCCTAAACCTTTTCCAGGGCACAATAATGTATGAACTCTTTGGTATTTTTCTTGGATTCAATCCATAAAATCGATGCGCAAGCATCATTACACACCACATATATTCGATTTGCCCAAGAAAACAACACTAAATCATTCACATTTTCAATCTAAACCTAGACTTGACCTAGGGTTCTAAAAACAAGGCAAAAAGAGGATTATGATCCAGTTTACCTTGTGGATCGGAGGAATTGAACCCTTAGATACCTAGAAATCACCAGGGAGATAAGAAATCTCGAAAGGATTTGAGGATTTTTGGATCGATTTTGAGTTTTCTTTAGGAGAGGAAAGAGAAAGAGTGTGTACGGGCGCGACTGGAATGAGCGAAGCTTCCAAAGGGAGGAGAGAGAGAAGGATAGGGTTGGGAATGGCAGTTAATGCCCAAAAAAATCAACTAAAGCGGAAGTACCATAGATTGACTGCCAGTAGTTCCAAAAAGTTAAAGTGCCACAGATTAACTGCCGATAGTTCTGATTTTTCTGGAGCTTTTAAGAAACTGAACCTGGATCTGAGAATTATGCAAATGATCCTTAGTTTTGCAATTAAATAAAGACCATTCAGGATCATTATGCATTAGGAAGACTAAAGGAAACCTTGGAACCTAATTTTTATGAAGACATAGTTTTTTAGTAAAAAAGTGAAAATACATTTCAAAAATACCTCAGACAACACCAAATGAGCATGAAAGCATAAGGCATGAGTTCAAGCAATATTTGAGTAGTCTATAACATTTAATTCATTTCTTAACTTGCAAAAGTGGCTTTCATCTAATGGTTTGGTGAAAATATCCGCTAATTGGTCTTCGGTCCGGATGTGGCTAATTACAATATCTCCTTTGCTCATATGATCTCTCAAGAAATGGTGACGTGTGTGTGTGTGTATGCTTGGTTCTTAAGTGTTCGACCGGGTTATTGGTTATTTTCACGGCACTATCATCATCACATCACAGAGATATTTCGTTAAATTTAATTCTATAATCCATCAAAGTTTGCCTCATCCGTAGCAATGGAGCACAACAACAACCCGCAGAGATGTATTTGGCTTTGGCGGTGGAAAGTGTTACGAAATTTTATTTCTTGAAAGACCATGACACTAATGACCTTCCTAGCAATTGATAACTTCCTGAGATGCTTTTTCTATCCACTTTACAACCCACATAATCGGAATCTGAATATTCAATTAACTCAAATTTAGCACATTTAGGATGACATAAGCCTATGCTTGAGAAATGCTTTAAATATCTTAGAATTCTCTATACGGCCATCAAATGACACTCTTTTAGAGATGCTTAAAAACGTGCACACATGCAAACACTAAACATGATATCGGGCCTAGATACGGTAAGATAAAGCAAACTACCAATTATGGATCTACAAAGCTTTAAATCTACCAGTTTACCTCCCTCATTGAGATCGAGGTGCCAATTTATCACCATGGGGGTCTTGATGGGTTTTGCATCTTACATGCCAAACTTCCATGCCAAACATCTTGAATAAATCTCTTAAGTACTTTATTTGGCTTATAAAAATCCCATCCTTGAGTTGCTTGATTTGAACTCCAAGAAAGAAGCTTAGTTCTACTATCATGGATATCTCAAATTTCCTAGATATCATATTACCAAATTATTTATAAAAATATTAATTAGTAGAACCAAATATAATATCATCAACATAAATTTGGCATACAAAGAAATCATCATCATTAATTTTTATAAATAATGTTGTATCAACCTTCCCAACTTTGAATCCTTTAGAGAGTAAAAAATCTCGAAGGTGCTCACACCATGCTCTAGTAGCTTTTTTTAAGCCATATAACGCCTTTGAGAGTTTATACGCATGATTAGGATTTTTAGGATCTTCAAAACCCGGAGGTTGTTCAACATATACAAGTTCTGATATTTTATCATTGAATAAATCACTTTTAACATCTATTTGAAATAGCTTAATATCGAAACTTGAAGCAAAGGCAAGTAATATATGAATTGACTCAAGTCTAGCTACGGATGCAAATGTTTCATCATAATCCAAACCCTCTACTTAAGTATAACCTTAAGTAACTAACATTACCTTGTTTCTTACCACAACTTTGTTTTCATCTAGTTTATTCTAGAAGACCCATTTTGTGCCAATTACATTGTGTTTCTTGGATCTCTCTACTAATGTATAAACATCATTACGGGCGAAATTGTTAAGTTCTTCATGCATTGCATTCACCCAATCCGGATCATCTAGTGCATAATCTACAATTTTTAGATCAAGAGAAGACACAAAGGAGTAATGTTTATAAAATAAAACTACTCTAGATCTAATTTGAACACTCTTACTCACGTTATCCAATATTTGATCTATTGAACGATCATTGGAGATAGCATTGTGAATCTTCAATGGTAGTGTTGAAGGTTGTTCTCCTTTGTCTTCCGCATCAATTGCTTGAATGTTGCTTGTTGTGGAGGAGGTGGGAGCTTCAACTTGGTTTGATGAAGGTGATCCACTTGGGTCCTCTTTTGGCTCGATGTCACAAATTTGCATATTTTCCATCGCTCACCTTAGCTCTTCTTGAGAGCTATTAGTTTTATTAAACTGAACATCACAAGTTTCTTCAACTAAATTTGAGTTTTTGTTGAAAATGCGATAAGCTTTACTATTGAAAGAATAACCAAGTAAAAATCCTTCATCACATCGATTTTGAAATTTAGAAAGTCAAACACCCTTTCTGAAGATATAGAATTTGCAACCAAATACTCTAAACTAGGAAATGTTCAGTCTTCGTCCAATGATAAGCTCATAAGAAGTCTTTTTCAAAAGGTGATGCAAATAAAGGCGATTTATGGCATGACAAGCGCTGTTAATAGCTTCCGCCCAAAAGTTATCGAAAGTACCATATTCATCAAGCATTGTCCTTGCCATTTCAATTAATGTTCGAATTTTCCTTTCTACAACTCTATTTGCTCCGGAGTGTAGGTAGTGGAAAGCTCATGCTTTGTTCGAAGTTCATCTCAAAAATATTCAATTTTAGTGTTCTTGAACTCGGAACCATTGTCACTACAATTTTTTTTATTTTGAAGTCAAATTCATTTTGGGCCCTTTTAGCAAATCTTCTAAAAATGCCGAAGGCTTCAGCCTTGTCATATAAGAAGAATACCCATAAATATATAGAGTAATCATCTACAATGATTAAACAATAGCTATTGCCCCCGATGCTCTTATAGGTTATTGGCCCAAGCAAATCTATATGTAAGAGCTCTAATGGCCTAGAAGTTGACATGATACTCTTGGAATGATGGGAATTTGCAACTTGCTTTCCTGCTTGTCAAGCGCTACATAATCTATTTTTCTCAAACTTTACATCTTTCAAGCCAACCACTAAGACATGTTCGAAAAAACTTTTTCAGTTGAATCATACCAACATGACATAGACTTCTATGTCATAACCAACCCAAAGAAGTTTTTGCCATTAAACAAGTTTTGAAGTATGAATCGCTAGAAGAGAAATCAACCAAATAAGGATTTCCAAATCTTAAACCTTTTAAAACAAGTTTATTTTTCTTTTCTTTTGGAATGGTTACTTCTTCTTTGGAGAATAAGCAAATTAAACCTAGATCACACAATTGAGTAATGGATAGCAAATTAAACTTTAATATTCCTACTAGAGATATATTTGAAATTAAAAGATCATTTGAGATAGCGATTTTACCCAAACCTAGAACATTTCCTTTGTTATTGTCTCCAAATGTGATCCTTTCATTGCTCACATTCTCAAATGTGGTGAACATCTTCCGGTCACCGGTCATGTGTTGAGAGCACCCACTATCAAGCACCCAATACCTTCCACCGATCTTATAGTTCACCTACAAAAGAAAATTAGGTTTTTTTAGATACCCAAATTTGTTTGGGTCCTTAGATGTTAGTAATCAAGACTTTTGGCACCCAAATAGCATTCTTTTTAGCCCTTAAAATTGAAATGCCAATAAATATAGCAATAATCTTACCATTCTTAGATTTCTTAAGCATGTAACAAGAACCATACAATACAATGGATGGAGTTTTACCAATAGGATAATTTTGTTGCATATGTCCTATTTCCTAGCATTTAAGGCAATATTTACTATTTTGTCTTACAAACCTTGTAGGCTTGCTTGCCAGTTTCCTACCTTTCTTAGGAACATATCCAAGTCCCTCTTGTTGAATGAGTACCTTTATTCACTCAAAAGCTTATCAAGGGTAGCCTTACCCTTGAAACATTTTTTCTAAGCTTTTTTTTAACTTGGTCACTTGCTCCTTTAGCTAATTGTTTTCAACAACAAGCTTAGCATCATATGACTTAATATTACCATGATTAGAGTAAATTTTAGAGCAATATGGGATGGCAAGTAAATCATCACATGAAGTAGATATGCTAGCTTTAGCAATTTTTACACTAGGCATTTCATTTGAAATATCACAAGTAATACCAATGCTAGTGCAAGACTTGCTTAAATTTTCTTGGATGATCAAGTCATGAGCTTCCTTTAGCTTCTCATAACAATCTTTAAGAGAGAGATGCTCTCTCGTTAAGACCTTGAATTTTGACTTCTCTTTTCCAAGATATTCATTTAATTCTACTAACATGTCCATGAATGCATCATAAGAGGGTTCATCATCATCAAGGTTTTACCTTCTTTCCCTTTGTCATGAGGTATGTAGGAGATGAGAAAAGGGATGGAGCCTCCTTGATGGCGATGATGATAAGTCCCTTCTTCTTGGGAGACTCATCCTTATCGGAGTCTGAGTCGGTGTACTCCTCATCGGAGTTCCACTCTCATATATGAGCTTCATTCTTGCCATCCCTATGAAGCTTCTTGAAAAGTTTCTTCTTGCCATTAAAATCCTTCTTCTTGAATGACTTGCCCTTATCATCCTTCTTGGTGGGGCAATGAGAGGCAATATGTTCCTTCTCATCATACTCATAGCAACGAATGTTGCTATAGGCTTGTTGTCACAGGAGTGTTCTTTCTTGCCCTTCTCATGACTAACGCTTCGGTATGAGTGTATCTTCATGAACTTCTTTATCTTTCTCATAAGGAGGGTAAATTCCTCTTCGGAGTCCTCTTTATCATCTTGGACTCATCACTTGATACCGTCTTGGTCTTGAAAACGGTGATCTTCTTGCCTTTAGAGGATGATTGTTCCAAAAGCTCCTCTTTATCCTTTTTGTAGAACTCGTTGGTGATGAGGTTTCCCAAGAGTTGTGTTAGGACCATTCTTGTCAACTCAGGAGAGTGGAGGAAGAGGGTCACCAACATCTCATATTTATTCGGCAATGCCCTAAATATTTTTCTCACAATGTCAACATCCGTTAGAGACATACCAAGGCCTTTGAGCTCATTAACAATGTTGTTGAGGCGAGAATACATTTCATTAATGTCCTCATGAGGCAACATTTGTAAATATCTTATATTTGATCCGAAGCCTGTGCAATTTGGCTTCTTTGACCGTGGATGTTTCCTCATGGATTTCCAAGAGGGTGATCTAAATATCGTAAGTGATTTTCAAATTGTTCACTCTATTGAACTCATCCGTGTTCAAAGCGCCAAAGAGAGCATTCATAGCTTAAGCATCTAAATGATTATTACGCCCCTCTTGTTCCGTGAGATGTGGTGGATCAAGAGGCATAACGTAACCCTCATTTACAATTTTTTATATGCTCGGACTCATGGCATTAAGATAAATAGACATTATAATCTTCCAAGAATAATTAGAGCCAGCAAAAAAAGGTACCATCCTTTTTCTTTCTTAGATGGTTAAGTCTAAATTAATGAGAGACCAAGTTCTGATACCACTTGGAGGATCAAGGATAACCGACTAGAGGGGGTGAATACAAGGTTCTAAAAATTCTTGCCTTCTAAAACTAATTACCACAATTTAAACCTAGACAAGATTTCAAAGCAATTCAAACCTACACAATTCTAGTATAGCTAAGGCACCGCAACCACAAGTCTCTACAAGAATATATTTAGTACAACTAAATATGACGAACTCAATAATCACAATATGCTAAAAATATAAGTGCGAAAAGTAGAGGCAACGAAATAACCAAAAGACAAGGGATGTTTTTTCCGTGGTTTCGAAGACTTAACCGTCTTCACTAGTTCACGTCGAGAAAAGCTCAAGCGATTTGAACCGGCTCCACGAATTAAGCCTCAACTCCTCAATCCACTAGTGGTTGCTCTTCCTCCACTCTGGAGATGATGAGCACCAAACCGCTCACAAGTTGGCACCAGGTCTCTTCATAATCCTCTTGAAGAGGTCACCTCGCAATCTCCTACCAAGGCTGTTTAGGTGCCAGTAAACACCAAGAGTAATAAACCAAAACTTCACTTGACGCCGATCAAGTGCCAAGGATCAATCTAGAATGGATGCACTTGATTTTTAGCTCAACTACCTTAAATGAATGTAAAGTGAGTAAATTACATGTGAGAGAGTGTTCTATTGCTTAAGGATGTTAAATAAAGTGTCTCACTCTATCCTTAAGCAGGTGGGGAAGTATTTATACACCCACGTATCAAATATAGCCGTTACAAGATAATTCCTGAAAAATCAGGACGAGCGGAAGTACTGCAGTTAATCAACCGGTACTACCACACCTGTTCTGACACAACAGTAACGACTACTTCAGAGCTTCTAAACTAGCCGTTGAAATGCGGCATGGTACTACTGCCATTGTAAACATGGTAGTTCCAATATCTGGCACGGTACTTCCGTTTGTCTCGAGCCCAAAACTTGGCGCTCTCTCGAAAATCGTACCGCCCAGATTTTCAGAACTTCCAAGTCCGGTAGTACCGCTCAGGAGGTACGGTCATACTGCTCTGCGGTAGTTCCATTGTTTAAACTCTAGTACTACCGTTTTCTAGAAAAATAAATGTGCTTCCAGGGGTGCTCCTTAGAAAAAATGATCCGCTATCTTTTTGGTACTTTTGGGATCTGATAGTACCGCTCCGGAGTTGCGGTCGTATCGCTCAGTGGTAGTTCCACTCTGTAAACTCCGGTACTACTGATTTTCCTTATAATGTAAAGTTGGATATCAATTTTAATTTTAAGTGCATGTATAATCCTAAATTGATCCAAATAGCACAATAACATACTGTTAAGCTACTAACCATAATCATTCTTAATAGTACAACATTTAACCTATAATCCAGTCTTCCATCCTTTCTTCTAAGACCGGTAAAACCAAAAAAAGACCCTAGACTATTTATACTTTTGTCTTGAGTCACATTGATCTTCATGTTGACCCTTAACATGCATCTCACATTCATCATCAAGACTAAACCTTTCAAACACTCAATAAACATGTTAGTTCCATACTTAGATAATGTCATTAATTATGAAAACGATTTTTAGGGGCCTAGATGCTTTCAACAGAGGTCATAGATGCATCACGCACCCAACCCCTCTCGCTCCCATCTCACATGCGCATCTCTCCCTCACTTTTTCACTGCTCACCCCTCTCCTTCTAAAAGTCACTTTTTTAGCTACAATTATTTATTTTTAGTCAAAAGCCATCAACCATATCCAATACGAATACCTCCTAAGTCGCCGCTTGACCTTCGCCCCCACCATCGAGCCCACAATCGGCGGTGCTGCTGCTATCACCTCCCAATGCCAGACCGTCGTCTCACACGTCCAACTCTACAATTGGGATCCCAGTTAAACAAAAAACCTAACCCGATGAATCCGAATCGTAACCACTTGCCAGTTGTCACTGCTATCACTAAAGAAAGAGCTCATGCAAAGTGGCGTTAATGATATGCCCAAGAGGCAATCATGGAGATGATTGAATCACTTCTATATTTATGATCTTTTACATTAATATGTATTTTGTCCCTTGAATAAATATATTTCATATTGATCAATAAGTATATGTCTTATTCGTGGAGCTCCTTATTCATGTTTTCATGTTATTCTAAATTATCTATGATCTTATGTTATTATATGGTACAATTATGACTTATAGATCAGTACATATATTGATTGATGATCATATTTCATGGATCATGGACATAGGGATATCAAATCAATAATGTGGACATATGTTAGAGAACATGGTGTTGGACTGACCTAACATGAAATACTATGGGAATTGTTATATTCTTAAGTGTCATCAATTGATCTCATACATAGTGTACGTAGGATCCTTAGACCTAAGATCGTCACGGTTTCCTACATGTAAAATAGTTTATTTAGGGGTTGCCAAACACTACTCCGTAACTGAGTGGTCATAAAGGTAGTTTTCAAGTTTACTATGAAATATGCGGAAGAATGTGATCGATCAAGATAGAATTTGCCCCCTCTAATATAACGGGAGAGATATCTCTAGACCCCTCGATGTAGTTAGATTAAGGAAATACATGACCATGCCGGATGTGGTTGAGGAGTCAATCACAATTAAATAATCCACTACAGGTTCGAGTAAATGATCGAGCTATTATATGATGGCACACATTTCGTCTTGAGTTCGATCTAACATCATGAGACAAAGGGATCGGTACATAAGTACTATATGTGTTTTCCGATATGATTTTTATGTATATTTGGGAGTCGACGTGCCCTGCAAGGGATCGCAATCGACTTATGGACCGAAAAAGAGTTTTCGGCCTATAGTCAAATATACATGAACCTACATGGTTATATACTTAACGGGTTGGAACGATAAGGCCCCGGATGATATACTCTGAGTGAGATACAATATCTAATTGTATCGGATAAGAATCTGATTAGATGCTATATAAAGGGAGGTGTAGGGGCTAAGGGTGGCATCCGAAAACACTCATCGAAACCCTAATTGACACCTCTCATAACCTTATGGTGCGCGCTAGCGCTAGCACACCGATGCACGGTGTTCCATCATTGAACGTATGAATCTCGATAGAGGCGCTGCTGCCATTGCACACCGATGCCTTGATCGGAACGATTGTGAGGAGGAGACGGTTGGCTAGAGGACGATTAACTACTTCCACTACATCGACGCGCGTTTTGTTGAGCTGGCCGCTTCAATTTTATTTTCATTACACTGCATGTCTAACGATAATGATATATAATCTCTTACTTATATGACAGAAAGAAAATTTTAATCCGTACTAATATCCCAACAACTGGCAGCGCTTAAAGCATATTCTCCTTGCTTCGAGAATCTTGCATCCACGCGTGCACGGCCCGTTTTGCTTAGGACAGGTCACGGCCGGTACACGTCTGATTTTTGGCATCCTAGACGATCGTCACGCCTACCTTCCAATTTACAAACACATCCATCTCTGCGTCATGTACAGCATGTTTCGACGCATCCGTTAACCAGATAGTCGCACCGAAGGTACCGCGTACGCACGACCGGAATCCGGCGAGAAGATTTTCTTGGGCAGCCGTCGCGGTCAACGATCCCCACTCTTCTTGTAAGCTACACACACTGACACACCGTAGCTAGCTAATCGATCGTCGAATTTTAGCGGTGAAATAATTAGCCCTAAGCGATCGACGGTGCATGCATGATGTGATGTTAGCCTTCTTTTTGGAATTTTAATTTCTTTATAAGGCAAAATAAACAGAGGTAATTTTTTAAAATAGATTCTTAAAAGGACTTTTCGTATCTAAAATCGTATATATCGTTTGTGTTGTTGTCTCTGTTGTCTATTATTATCTTAAAAAATACGGATAAAACTCATTAGTTACAGTCAAAGAGTCGTAATCTAAAAGAAGGTGGCGCGGACATCGCCGGTATCAGATCCGCGGCCGAAATTGCAAACGGACAGGGAACACCGAACATGCAGATACGATACGATACGAGCCGAGCAGGCAAATGGAGCGAGCATTCCGTGCCGTGCGCCTGCGGTGCAGCCAACGGCTGGCCTGGGGGCGCGCGCGAGAGTCAGGGGCTCAGCGGCGCGCGCGCGAAGCTTCGCGGAAGCTTCGTCTCCTCCCCCGCGCGGCCCGCGCTGTCCCTGTCGGTTCTCATGAAATCATGAATGCCGGAGACGCATCCTACGTGGCGAGATATGATGAGATAGCGTATCGTCGAATTCAATATAAAGACTGTTGTGTTGTTTTCTTTCCATCTTCAATAAAGATGTCTGTACCATCTAGATATTTTATTCATAACAATTATTTAAATTTAGAATCGTTGGATTATAAATCCAACGGTCTCTTTTTGGAAGGAGAGATTTTCTTTGGAGGGGAGAGAATTTATGGCCGCTGAATCTCTAATCCAACGGTCATAAATCTGAATGATAGTTAGACAAAAAATATCTATATAATGTTTATCAACACCCAATAAATATATATGTTTATTTGTTATTTTCTATATACATATATTGAGTATAGTGCTTAGAAATAATAATTACAGATTATATAGCTATTTTTATTATCTTCTTAGTATATATATTAAAAGTAAATAAGTCTTATAAACTTTGACGGATAGCTCTGTAATCTCTTCTATCTACTAGTGTTCTATTAATTAGCTATCTGTGACACTTTGGTCCATGTTGGTCCATGTGTGTGTGCACATGAATTTCTGGGTTAGTCTTACCTTGCTAGTTTACCTTAAGAAGCTCTTACATATAAGCCTAGTGGTTCTAATGATAGCACCTCTGGTTAACCGTTTTACGCGAAACGAGGACGAAAACGTTAGCGAGTTGCTACATGTGTGGCCTATCTAAATAAATTAGTTTGGGCCCTGGTGCGTTACTATATATATGTACGTAGGTGGGTATGAATTGTCCACATCGCGCGTAAATTAAATCTCAAGGAGTAGACTAATCCCAACGCATGTATTTATTGAATATGTTATTGTGGTGTTCGTTAGCATGGATGGATTAATTAAGTTGATCAATAATTCATTCATCCGCGAAAATTTGCCCATCCGCCTTGTCCTCCTCTCCTCGCATAGCGCATATATGAGTTCGTCCTCCTGTCTCGCATAGAATTAACACAGATCACGCGAGGTACGTACGTAAGCAAAGAGCTCTAGCGCGCGCTCCTCGTGGCCGGCCGGCCGGTGCACTGGCAGGCAGTTAGTGCACTAGGGAGATTAGCTAGCCAGGCTGCAGGAGGAGGAAGAAGTCGTAGTGGATTGAGTTGGTGGAGATCGAACGATGGATCCGGCGGCGATGGAGGCCGGGGCCCAGAGGAAGGAGGCCGGGATACTGCCGGCGCGGCACGCCGGGCACGCGCACGGGAACAGCGGGCACTGGCGGACGGCGCACAACATGTCGTCGTCGTCGCTGCGCAAGAAGTCGGACGCGGCGCTGCTGCGCAAGGTCCCGGTGGCGCCGCTGCGCCCCGTGCTCGCCAACCTCCAGGAGGTCTTCCTCGGCACCAAGCTCGCCGTCCTCTTCCTCGCCGTCCCGCTCGCGGTCGCCGCCCAGTGCGCCCACTTCGGCAAGGTACGTAAGTCCATCCATCCATCCATCCATTGATCGCTTCTCGGTCATGTTTGGAATCATGCATGCTCCTCTAGTTCAGTAGAACATGTTGTAATTCATGTTGGTGATCGAGGAATTTCGGAAAGGAATTGAAGGTAGCAAGCTACGCAAACGACGAGGGAGATGGGGGCGTGAGGACATTCTCCTCGTCTGTTTGACCATTGTCTGAGGTGGTGTTTGGGACGTGATTTTTGACTAAAACGATACATTCAATAAAAAAAGTAAATAAATAAATTATGCTATATCTTTACAAATAAGAAAAAAGGAAAAATATATTAAAAAATCAATATATTCTAAATGGTTCTTGTTTTCCAAAAATAAAAAA
The DNA here is from genome assembly GCA_036346245.1 of Bonia amplexicaulis. Lineage (NCBI taxonomy): Eukaryota > Viridiplantae > Streptophyta > Magnoliopsida > Poales > Poaceae > Bonia > Bonia amplexicaulis. The sequence goes on from CM070737.1 coordinate 25,322,087, forward strand.
GCATGAGCCATGCGGTTTGAAAGGAGCCTATAAATCGCTCTCGTCTCTTGGATTCCTCTCTTTTCGATCATCCGCCTCTCTCTCTCTCTTTCGTTCCCAACACTGTCGTGATCGGCGGGCAAATTACTAGCCACGCCCACGCCTGCTAATCTTTAAATTAGCTTGTCCGGTCTGATCGCTTCTGTTGTGTCCTGAAGCTTTTAATCGTCCCTTCATGTTGTGGCCACATGGGGCACTGCACACTCACACTAGGGCACTCCAAGAATTCTCTCTCTCTTCTTTAATATTAACCTATCTACGTACTATAGCTATGGTGACTGTGGTATACATTAAAGTGGCCAACGAACTCGACTTTAAAAACTTGTACTATATATATATATATTAAAAAGTTGTACTACTATATAACTTGTTGGGGGAATGAAATGAAAATAAGTATTCGTAAAACATGCATGTCACAAGCATAGGAATCTAGTGCCGCGCCTTACATGTGCTACGTGGCCACGTCATCTTCTTTAAAAAAAGGGGGGAAATCAACCCGCATAGACCTTGACTAACCTTGATTTAAATTCGAGTTCACTCGTCACCAGCCGGTTCAGATCTGTGTTCAAATTTAAGCTTTAAATCTCACCATTGTTGGTTCTTAGGGTGGGTTCCGTTTGGCTAAGCCAGCTTATGTTCGTACTGTATACAATAACTAGCTTTTAAATATCGTGTTTTTAAGGTGAAGTTAATAGAAAGATTGTAGTAAAAAATATATTGAATTTAACTGTACCAGTCAAAATCATATACGACTATTTTTCTGTGCATATTATCTCTTGCGAACAGTCAGAATTTAAATATTTAAACCATAATCTATAAACCATTAGTAAAAAAAAACCCTTAATCTCCTCTCTAAAAAAGAATCTTGCCCGAAACGGGTAATCTCTGGAGAGCGTGAGCCTTGCCCCGTTTGGGCACGATATTCTGTGCTGAGAGCCTTTGGTGGTGATCGGTTCGGCTGAAAGCTGAAGGTTTATGGCTGAAAACACTGTAGCTGGCTGAAAAAACACTGTAGCTGAGATAGGTTTATTTGATATAATTAAATTTAAAAAAATTAAAAAAATATAAAAAATATGCTAGCCCATCACAGACAACGCAAACGAATACAAGAAAAAAAGAACTGACAAAAAATCTCAAAAAAAAGTAAAAAATTCAGAAAAAAAACAAAATTATGAATAGTGTAAAAATAAGCTTAAGCCAATAAGCTTAAGCTATATTGAGAACCTGGAAAGGAAAACTGAGCCTTTAACCTGAGAGCCTCTAATCTTGCAGCAAAACTGAAGCTTGTTTGCCGCCTAGCGCTTTTGGTGAATGCCTTTATGCAAAACTTATAACTTATTATGGTCCTATTCTTTTTTCGATATATTTTTTATATTTTTTGGTTTTAATTTCTCTAGAAGTCGAAGTAAATAGAACGACTTCAGATAATTTTCCAAAACCGTTTAACTAAATTACTTCTCGAGATCAAAATTGTTTGTACTATTGACATCTATGACTTTACTGACCACCGCCGTCTCGAAAAATACAGATAAAATCTATCCATCGTAGCCATAACTATTAGCCAAATCTATACCGCCATGCATGTCCTCTGCTACGACTGTAGACACGTACACTGCATGCCAACTAAGTGCACAAAACGAGGGGTAGCATACACTTGCTGGTAGAGCGGCAGGGACGACGACCAAACGAAACCCGTTCCCCAGCGCTGGGTCAACTTGTCAGCCATGTAACTTAACAATGAACGTATAACGATTAGAACGTATAACGATTAGCATAAATAACCACTGCAGCCTACTTGTTTATGATACGGTGCAGGCATTTGGTTTGGTCTTAGTTGAATTTAATGTACAATATTTGCACTTGTGTAATTAATGTGTTAACTTTGCTTGCCCAGTACTAAAATTAATCTTGACAGGTATGGGTGTTCGCGCTTAGTATGCTCGCCCTCATTCCTCTCGCCGAGCGAGTCAGCTTCCTGACAGAGTAAGATCTATATTTTTTGAACTATGGTTTTTGGATATAACTTATTAATTTAATAAATAATGATTATTGAAAGAAACTGAAACCAAAATCTAGCTGAAAAGTCGAAAAAGAACGGGACCAAGATCTCCTTTTAAATGAAGCTTCCGTAGCTTGTGTGCCGAAATTTTAACTGGTGTTTTGCTGGTAATTCCTTGCAGGCAGCTTGCGCTCTACACTGGCCCCACCTGTAAGTCGCACCCGTCCCAAACTGCTCTACTCTAAATGCAGGAATTTTACAGGAAACACACGGATTTCGTGCTGCGAGTCCTGCAAACAGATTTACAGTGCCCTAATTAGTGTTGCATTTTGTTGGAGAGAAATTAGCCTTTTTGTTGATTCCGTGCTTTGCATGCATGGCGTGTGTAATAATATCGCAGTGGGCGGGCTCCTGAACGCGACGTGCGGCAACGCGACGGAGCTGATCATCGCGCTGTTCGCGCTGATGCAGGGGAAGATCGAGGTGGTGAAGTGCTCGCTGCTGGGCTCCGTGCTCTCCAACCTGCTGCTCGTCCTCGGCACCTCCCTCTTCTGCGGCGGCCTCGCCAACCTCGGCGCCGACCAGCCGTACGACAGGGTACGTGCATATACACGCGATGCGTCGGAGCACGCGCGCACGCCTACTTTTGCCTGATTTGGTCTGTGCATGCTGCGTGCAGACGCAATCGGACGTGAGCACGGGGCTGCTGATCCTGGGCGTGCTGTGCCAGTCGCTGCCGCTGATGCTGCGCTACGCGGTGGGTTCCGGGGAGCACGCCGTCGCCGCCGCCACCACGGTGCTCGAGCTCTCCCGCGCCTGCAGCGTGGTCATGCTGCTCTCCTACGTCGCATACCTCTTCTTCCAGCTCAAGACGCACAGCCAGCTATTCGAGCCACAGGAGGTGCGTACTATACGGCAGTGCTTAATTTTAGTGCGCCAGTTGGTTAATTGGTGGTGTACATAGGCCGATGGTGACGACGATGGAGGGATCGCCGAGGAGGAGCCGGCGCTCGGGTTCTGGAGCGCGCTCTTCTGGCTGATCCTCATGACCGTGGTCATCTCCGTCCTGTCCGAGTACGTCGTCGGCACCATCGAGGCCGCCTCGCACTCTTGGGGCTTGTCGGTGAGCTTCATCAGCATCATCTTGCTCCCGATCGTCGGGAACGCGGCGGAGCACGCCGGCGCCATCATTTTCTCCCTCAAGAACAAGCTGGTACGCATGCAACATATATCCAAAATACACCCAAATCTCTTGTGGTTTAATTTCTGACATATCCATGCATCGAGGCATGAACTAATCCATCCAGAGTTATCAGCTGACTACAAATCAATGCAGGACATCACCCTCGGAGTAGCTTTGGGGTCGGCAACTCAGATATCCATGTTCGTGGTGGGTATTGTATATTATCAGCACAACCTGCAGATAGATACTAGCACATCATCTTCCCCTGTGCTCTGATTCGCTTGAACTAACCAAATCATGATGGGATTGCGTTGTATGCCAATTGTGGCAGGTGCCATTGAGTGTCCTTGTGGCCTGGGTCATGGGGGTTCAAATGGATCTTGACTTCAAGCTGCTGGAGACCGGTTCTCTGTTCATCGCGGTGCTAGTGACGGCTTTCACCCTCCAGGTACGCTCAGGCATCTTTCAGATAAAAACTGACAATGGAATTTTAATCACTGAGAATCACTTTTCAAGTCAGTTGGCAGGAGTTCGATAGTACCATATTGGGATTGGATTGTGATCTTGTTCTCTCGACCTATGCAAAAAATTAATAAAAAAAAATTCTAATGTTAGTGAGTTTGATTCGCAGGATGGAAAGTCACATTACCTGAAGGGTGTCCTCCTCGTCCTGTGCTACATTGTCATCGGCGCATGCTTTTTCGTTACCAGGCAGCCTGCGAGTATGCTTGTTTTACCAACAGCAACACAGATCTACACTTGATCGTACATCATTTTCACAACATCTTTTGATTCACAGATCACCCAAACGACAACGGCGCCCTGCTGGATGTACCAACCAGTCCCATGAACGTCCAGGTCGCATAACAGGTGAGCCTGCATTACCTTGCTATAGCTTAATCCAAAGACTTGTTACTATTTAAGGAGGGCAAGGGGTCTTTAATTTTGACCAAAACGATGGCAGATTACATGAAAATATACAGATCCTGTCTAATCTGACTATGTCCACAACTATATTTTTGTCATGATTATGCAACAGCTGGTGTGTTTGAGTAGCTAATGTGTCGGATTCATGGATTGATCAAGTATGCGGGTCTTAATATGTTACTCTATCTAGCAAAAGCACATAAGCCTTCGTGAGATGCACCAATCACTTATATAAAATTATATATCCTTTTAGAACACAGAGGACTTGTCAAGAACAAATAGTATCCATTTTCAGCCAACCACTTTTGTTCTTGTCTAGAGTTAAATGTGCCCAATTAGCTAGCTCCACATGAGATCAAGAAGCTTTTTATCGTTATTATTTTTTTTTACCTTTGCAAGCAATAAGATCTTCAACTCCGCAATGTGAATCTGATGAATGTAAATTTTAAGATTAAGAGGCCTGCCTGAACAAACCAGCTTGGAGGACAGCAAGCAATGTTCGAGTCTGAAACTACCAAAGCTGTCGTAATTTGTGCGGATAGCTTCATGTGTGAAGAAAGATTGCCCCATTCAGGAGGTGAAGTCCCCATGATCAGTGTCCCCGAGAGAATGCGTCGATTGTCGCGCACAATGCATGTCAAAGTGTTACTTATCTGTATTACCTGTATTTGGTTTAGGCTGTTCATGCAATAAGGTTAGCGATATATGCGCTCAGCCCTATGTACATGAACGCCCTTTGCTTCATTTATGCAGGCCTAATAAGATCTGTTGTGGTATATATCGATGCTGCCCTGTCTGTTTGATGTTCAAGTGAAGCTTGTTTAACTTGTAGCTACTAGCTAGTACTAGCAGTGCAAGCTGAGAATCAGGTACAATACCAAGTACACCTGATGTTATCACAAGAGAAGAACCTAAGAAATTAAGAACAAAATCAGAGAAAATTCAACACAAAATTAATTGCACGGCCGTGCAGACATGTAGTTTATTCTGTATTAGTAAATCATCTAAGCGCCTACACACAGAAAAATAAAGCAATTGATCCGAGTATAAATAACATGCACTTTATTTTGTATTAGTAAATCATATGCACAAACACACAGCACGACTCATATATGCATAAACTCTTCCATGACTAACACTTGCACAACACCTGCCGTGACTAACACTCAAACCAGACTTAGACAGCACAAACTTCACTTGGGCCGGTCTGACCGTGGCACACAAGCTGGTCATACCACCCAAATAGCAGCCGGTCAGACTGCTGGGTCCCATCGGTCAGACTGTCTGGTCCTAGTAGTCAAATCGCCTAGGCCAGTCGGTCTGACCGGTTTTTCAATATAGCACCAACTCATTTCACAAATTCAAAAGTTCAAATTCAAGCAATAAAATCAATACACGATCAATGTCAAATACTTATTACTGACATAGGGTTACCACCACATGGTTCTTCAAAAACATAGGATTTATGTTTATTTGGATGCTTCATAGGAAAAAAAAAACAAATGAATTTAGAGAGATGTTGCCTTGTTCGATAGAAAGGAATATTTCCACGAGGTTAGACCTTATGTTTGTTTTGCTCTAAAATTCCTCTAGAATGAGTCGGTACATAGAAATGACAGAAATTCTAAGAGGTTGTTCCTTTGTTCGAAAGGATAACGTAGGAAAAGTTTCCATAGTATTGAATTTCTACAAAATTCCTCTAAAAATCCTTTTTTTTCAAATATAGTGCGGATGTAGGACTTGTTTTGGTTGGTGGCTTGAGTGACGTGCCTGAGAGTAACCCAAACTTCTAATGACTTTTGTCTCGTCAGGAACGCTGAATTTTGTCGTTTGGTTGGATGTCCGAGTCTGAGTTTTTTTACATATAGAAATAAAAAGATACACTTCCATAAACGAGAAAGCGTAAAGCAAAGAATGCTGCTTTAATTAATTAGATCAAAGTCAATCCACCAAGGTGGTAAACCATAGCTCTTATCCATACATTAGGCGGCCATAGTGCCAAAAGATCCCTTATCCATCCGATCGAAGCCAGAGAAAGGGTACAAAAAAAGAACGGTTTTGCTATTACAAAGACGACTAAAGTTTTTTTATCTCACAGTTACTTGAAATTGCACTCTCAATCAACTAAAATTGCAGCTCCTCTAAAAACAGCTGCAAGTTCAGGTGATTCAGAATACAACTAAAGTTACACTTAGTTGCACTCTCAATCAACTGAAGTTGCAAACTCCTCCAAAAAAATGAACTGCAATTTTAGTTAATTGAAAGTGCAACTTTAAATAACTGAGAGATAACAAAAATTTCAATCGCCTTTCCAATAACCACTCCCAAAAAAGAAAGCAGAAAAAACAGAGCAGAGAATCAATCCCCCAATCCTTGCAAACGATTGATCCATGACCTCAGCCCGTTGGATTAACCTATTGGTTTTGCCTAATGCAAGAATAATTTGCTGATGTGATGGAACGAAGCATCATATCTGGGTGCCGATCCCACAGAATGTCCATCTCTCGAGGCTGGGAAGAGTACCGGTGGAAGACGGTAAGAGCATCCACAGTGTGCAAAAATAGGAGGTCTTAAGTCACTTTAAGGTCGACCTTATACATTACAGGGGTGACCTTAAGCAGATCATAAGCAAAAAAACCTTAAGACCAGGTCTCAAGCTAAAGACCTGGCCATAAGCATTAAAATACATTTTTTCTTTATCTGACAAGTGGGACTATCTTAAGGCCTAGTGGGTTATATACATTACAGCATTGGCCTTAAGGTTTAGATGGGACCCACCTTAAGACCTCTTGGGTCATATACACTATGGATGCCCTAATATTCAAGCTTGCCCTGTCAGTTGAGACATATAGGCTGTTCTTTTCTTTCGAAAGTGGCGAGTTTTGACTTTTGTTACAGTATCTAATTTTTAAATAAAATATTTTCTCAAGACGAGATCTACAAGTTAAACGATGTACACCTTAAAAACCCAATATCTGTACCATCTAAAATCGCAAGTGAGTATCTCTCTCTCTTCGTAATTTGTATCATAAATAGTTAAAATTTAAAAATATCAACCAAAAATCATAAGCTATAACCGTTGCCAAACAGACCTATGCTGGTTTTTCTGGCAGATAGTACCCCGTATACACACGAAAACCAGCCTGCTCACTTAGCAGCCGTTTGCGCTCCAATTGTTTGTTTATCCAGTCGTCACCTTCCCTTGGCATATTCGATGAATCGCGGGGGCTTCTTCGCAGCCTGCCTACGCCACGACAAAAGAAAAGTCTTCAAGCAACACCGCTTGACTTTGACCAGGCCCATCTACTCCTTTTTTATGATTTATAAGGTACGACTTTAACCGTTATTTTTATAACTTTATATTAAAATATATTTAAAATTATAATATTATAAAAATATTTTAACGATAAATCTAATAATATAATTTTTGTAGTCTAGATAATTTTAAACTTATTAGTAGTTAAATTTGGAAAAATTTGATGATACTGACCGTAGAAAGTTAAGTAAAAAAAAAGAAGAATGAGAGTATATTGTTTTGCTTCGAGATGCGCCGGAGTTTCAGCATCGAGTGACAGCGTTGCCACAGCATTGCTCGCGGCCACTTATATTGAAGGCACGACGGACTTTATTTCTCACACGCACCATCAAGAAGTCAAGAACGAAGCAGCCAAGAACCGAGCGCCGGCCATGTCGCCCGTCCCGGCCGCGTCGTCTCCGTCGTCGAAGCGCGTCATCCTGGTGCACGGCACGGGCCACGGCGGGTGGTGCTGGTACAGGGTCGCCACGCTGCTGCGCGCCGCGGGCCACCGCGTGGACGCGCCGGACCTCGTGGCCTCGGGTCCCGACGCGCGCCGGCTGCGGGACGCGCCCACGTTCGAGGACTACACGCGGCCGCTGCTCGACGCGGTCCGCGCGCTCCCGGAGGGCGAGAGGGCGGTGCTCGTGGGCCACAGCTTCGGCGGCATGAGCGTCGCTCTCGCCGCTGAGGAGTTCCCGGAGAAGGTCGCGGCCGCCGTGTTCGTCACCGCGTTCATGCCGGACTGCACCAACCCGCGCCCCTACGTCATCGAGACGGTATGTGCAATCGGTTGTTTCTGTTGTCGCTAATCGAGCTGTTATGTTAGTGGCCAGTAGTTTTGGGAGTATACACAATATTTCTTTATCCGGCGATTTTAAGATAGAAATTTTATGGCCATCTCTTTAGCATGCATCTCTCTCAGGAATTGGCATATGTGCTAAGGTGCAGAATGTACTGCGGCATATTCTCAACTGGCCAGCGGCTGACGTCACTTTCTTCTGTCTCTGTGTGAAAGCTTCCCCCGTTGGACTGGATGGACAGCGCGACGGACGCGGAGCACGTCCCTCCTTCCGTGTTCCTCGGGCCGGAGTTCCTGCGGCAGAAGCTCTACCAGCTGAGCCCGGATGAGGACTACAGGCTGTCCCAGAGCCTGGCCCGGGTGAGCTCCTACTACGTGGACGACCAGCACCGCCGCCCGCCGTTCAGCGAGGGCCGGTACGGCGCGGTGAGCAAGGTGTACGTGGTCTGCAAGCAGGACCTGGCCATGGTGGAGCCCCACCAGCGGCGGATGATCGCCGGCTGCCCCGTGGCGGAGGTGAGGGAGATCGCCGCCGCCGACCACATGGTCATGTTCTCCGCGCCGGAGGAGCTCGCGGGGCACCTCGCCGACGTCGCCAACACCTACGCCTGATCTGATCCGTTCATTGACCCTCGCGGAGTGATTTCCGCAGGGCAGCTAATTTGTTTTCCAATGGTTAAGCATGTTCGTCCATTGGATTCATGTATTAATTCGTAAGCACGCCAAACTTGCGTAGTTAATAAATAATAACATCATGCGTGGACTGTGCACGGGGATATTGGCCTTTGTGTTTAAGAATTAATGCATGTTTTTTGAAGTGCCGTGGCTTTTAGATAAAGTGATACTATATCGGCTATTAATTTTTTAGATATTTAATTAAAAAATAAGAAAATAAAAAAATGTCATTATATCTTAATAGATAATGCAAAAAAGAGAAAAAATTATATTAACAAACTAATATGTTCTAAACGGCTTTTAGCTTCTAGAAATTGGAAATCATCGTTGTTTGAAAAGAGCTTAAGATGAATTTGTCCTGTTTTGTCACATACCAGTAATTTTATGGGTTAGACTTTTTTAGACGGAACACTGAGATTCTATTAAAACGTGAAACTAGCCAAATTACTAGCCAACAAAACACAAACAGAGGGGGGACATCCTCAGGGAGCAGATGCTCCTCTTGATCCGTATTACAGTTCCTCGGAGAATACTGAAACTTCCAATATGTTATATTATTAAAGCAAAGACAAAAGTAGTCACCATGTTCGCTTTTAAAAGGTAGAAATTCCTATATTAATCGGAAGAAAAAGAGAAAAATCTACACCGTTGATCATGGGGAGCCCAGATTATAGCGGTCTGGATTAAAAGAAAGAATTTATGTCAAGTACAACTTAAATAATAATTAAAATTCGAAATAAGGCAAAAGATAAAGATCTACACCATTGATCTACTACATTTCTCTCAAAGGGTAGAAATTTTCACGTTAATCGAAGGAAAAAGATAAAAATATACTCCGTTGATCGTGATGGCTCCAGATTATAACGGTCTGGATTAAAAGAAAGAATTTATGTTGAGTACAGCCCAAATAATACCTGAAATTTAGAATAAAAATAAATAAAATTAGCAATTTGATTTCCTAAGTAAAATATCCAAATAAAATAATTTAGAATAAAAATTAAACAAAAATTAGCAATTGAATTTGTATATGAATTCTAACAAAAAATAACTAAAATTCAGAATAAAAATAAAATAAAATAAGTAATTTGATTTTGGTATAAATTCCAAAATAAAATCTCTAAATAAGTATAATCAGATAAAAAGTAAACAAAAAAATTGTCAATTGTATTTGCATATGAATTCCAACTAAAAATTAAAATAGATAAAAATAAATAAATTTTGTAAAAAATTTCCATACAGTTTCGAAATAAAATCCTTAAATTAGAAAAATTCATAATAAATTAAATAAAATTATCAATTTGGTTTCCATACGAATTACTAAGTAAAATCCCTAAATAAATATAATTTAGAAAAAAAATTAAATAAATATTCAAAAATAATTGAAATTCAGAAATAAAAATTAAAGGAGGAAATTGATTTCGATACGAAATCCAAAGTAAAATCCCTAATAATTATAATTCCAAATAAAAATAAACAAAAAATAGCAATTGGATTTGTATACAAATTTCAACAAAAATTAATTGAAATTCAAAGTAAAAATAAAATAAAAGTCCAGTTTGATTTCCATAGAATTGCAAAGTAAAAATCCCTAAATGCCTAAATCTTAAAATAATTGAAATAAAATTAGTAATTTGATTTGTATGCAATCTCCAATAAAAACAAATAAAATGTTAGTAAAAATAAAAGTCATAACAAGGATAGCATGAATAATATCGAAGGAGAGTACGAAAGAATGCAATTGTGTTGATTTATTTAACAAGAAGACATTGACCCAGCAGGAAGCGAAGGGCAGAAACGATGGTGGAGGAGATGAGGATAATTTTGTGTTGCCCACTTAGCCATTCGATAGGAAAAATATTATGTTGCTAGTCGAAGTCGTTGAAGAAAACTATGAGAGTGTTAGCATCAACATTATTGAAAATGTCTTGTAAAGTCTTGTATATATTAGTGTCTTAGCGCGCTCTCTCTCTCTCTCTCAGCCCATGCGAGTATGTAGACCATGAGGCTCAACTAATAGTATATATATGAATTCTCATAATGAATAAGATTCACAGATATGAATCGACAAATTATCTCTCTTCTTCTTCACATGGTACTAGCTGAATGCCTATGTATTGCTATGGATTTTAAAATTTTATCATACTATATATTCTGAAACTAACAGGTGGTAAAATTTTTTAGAACATGCATGCAAATATGTTCTAAATTTTTTTAAGATCCCTAGCAATGCACGGACATTCAGCTAGTATTATCAAACATCTAAGTCATAAAGTTTGATACTAAACTTTGAAATAAATCTAGCCGCACAAGTGCGCGTGCTACACTGCTAGTTGTTACAATATAAGAAAAGAGCTTCCTTCAGCTCCAAAGCTCTGTTAGGGCCAGATCGTAATCATTTCTCTCTAGTGTGGCTGACCAGAATGATGGTTTGCAGCAGCCAAGGAGATTGCCGATGCGTTACACCATGAATGCAATCCGTCGTCACAGCATCCTCTGGGCCCATATCTAGTGCCAATTTCATGGAAATCAGCAGGGCCATCTTCATTTGTGCATCCTGGTATGACAATGGATCCGTCGGTATTTATGCCGGCACTTAACAGCATCACTCTTCCTCCTGAGTTTGTCACAAGTTCGTTGCTGTTGAGATCCCACGACAAAATGGAAGATTTCACAAGGCTACCACAGAATCCACACTTCCGTGAGCTGCAGGATTGTCCTCCAGAATTCCGCCAAGGAAAGGCTCGGGGACTCATGGTCTCATTTGCTAACATGGCAGAAAGCATAGAGAACATGCGCATTCAGGAAGAAGCACAAGTTTTTGAGGATAAAATGAGCAGCCTCTCAGAGTTGGAAGAGAATGGGTTTGAAGTTGGCGCCCTGAAGGCCTGTCTCGAAAACCTGCTCCGTATAAAAAATCGTCAGATGGATCGCAAGGACAAGAAGGCAAGTTTGGAAAGTAGCCAACAGCAAAGTGGAGCAACGACTGAAGGTGCTCGACGTATGCATCGAGGAGCTGGAGCAGATAATTTTTGGGTTTCCAAGAGAAGGCGGCATCGCTCGCCGCGCATAATGTTGGCCTAGACGGATAGAACATATACTCTCAAACGTATACTCTCGGTGGACGCAACGTATACAAACACTTTTGAGTAATTTAGATACACAGAGTTCTTATGATCAATTCAAATACACATTGTACAGCTTTTCGATTTTCTCTTCTTATTTATACTACTGATACTACTGTATACAACAAATCAGTTACAAATTGTTGATAGTGTGTTACCACCAGTAAATACTAACTTTAACACAGAAAAATACAGCTACTAATGCTTCCGTTGCATGCAGCCATTACTCTGCTAACTCATTTGCTTAGCCATTACTTGGACCCACAGTGACGACTCACGACCACTGCACCCAGGGGCGTAGCCATCAGGGGGGCTTAGTGAGGCTTGAGCCTCACCTCCCCTGGTGGCAATTTTATACATAGTAAAAAATATAAAAAATAGAGAGAAATAAAGAGAGAGATTAATAAACCCAAAGAGAAGCTAACTCTCTTTGATGGGAAGGTTAACAACAAGCATAAAATTAAAGAAGAGGAGGAGGAGAAGAAGAAGTGAAAATCATAAAATTTAAAAAGAGCTAATCAATCAATCAAAGAAAGAAAGAAAGTGAAATAATATATGTAAATCATAAAATTAAAGAAGAAGAAGAGGAGGAGGAAGAGTAATGAAAATCATAAAATTAAAGAAGAGATAATCACTCAAAGAAAAAAGAAGAAAGAAAGTGAAATATATATGGATCTTTTTGAGTCCAGGGATAACTGTGGAGAGATCGATGAACCTCTAGTTGATCTTCTCCCTCCGCCGTCGCTCCGTGATGATGTGGTCCTGCAAGTGGAGAGCTCGATGAACCTCTAGTTGATCTTCTCCCTCCGCCGCCGCTCCGTGATGATGTGGTTCTGCACGTGCCCCGAAGGCACCGCCACCACCGAGCCCCCCACCGTGAAAATAATAAGAACATTGGATAGAGTGTGAAAAAAATGTCACATTTTATTTCTATTGTCTCGTGATTTAAATTAGTTTAATTCTGGTATGTTTCATATGATCTAAATTTTCATTGTCATTTATAATTTTCTATTATATTACTAATTTTGATATGTTTATATATAAGTGACTTATTGCTACTCCGCACTCATGGCGCTTTCTATTATCGAGGTATCTACTTTCTATTTCTCTATTTTTTATTGTTTGTCTTCATCCAATTTATAATTTCTATATGAATTTGAAATTTTATAAGAGTAAAATACTAATTTTATGTCAACTTAGTTTAGATCTATAAATAGTTCAGCCCACCCTCAATTTCATTTCTGGCTTCGCCACTGACTGCACCTCTTTGATGGCTTTTTGACTACGACGTCTTCAACCATAGTGTCTTCAACCACAACTCTTCGATCCGCTACTCGACTTACGAGTATTTCGACCACGGCTTTTCGACCGCAACTTCGATCAGGTACAGTAACTACAACTATCAATCTACAACTACTGTAGCTATGACTACTGCAGCTACGATCACTGCGCAGATCGACTTACGACTGCGACTACCAATTGCTCGACACACGAGTACTTAGACTCTGACTACCTAGTAATCGACACACGAGTACTTAGACTCTGACTACCTAGTACTCGACATACGAGTACTCGATACACGAGTGCCTAATACTCAACATATGAATACTCGACACACGACTACTTAGTACTCGATACACGACTGCCTAGTACTTGACACACAAGTACTCGACACACGACTACTTATTACTCAACACACGACTACTTAGTACTCAACACACGAGTACTCTATTCCAAAGTCTCCGACAGCTCTCCAACTCTGGGATCTTCGACTATATAGTACTTAACACATAAGTACTCTGCTTATTACTACCTAGTACTCAAGCACCGACAACACAGTACTTGAAAACTGACTATAATATGGTACTCGAGTACCAATCACACAATACTCGAACACCGACTATACATGACTGCATGACTCAAATATGAATCACTATCAACAATAAAATTAGTTCCAACACAGAACACAGCAAATTGTTTGAAGATTTCAAAGCTCAAAGTCGATGCTCGTCGAGGAGTCATTCGAGTCTGCTGAATGCGATTTCAACAGCACTGCTGCTGCACTGTGGTAAACATGCTGACAATAGTACTGCTTTTGGCTTTGGTCTTACTACTGCAACTATGTCTATATGATTCACTGATGTAGTTCAACGCATGAGGGGCGTGAGGCAGCGAGCCCTGTTCCCCTACACTTGAATTCATGTTGTACTTTATTAACTTTGCATATACATGCTTGCCACATGAATCTGGGAGACGATCATTCTCACTCTGCCCCATCTAGCATGCTGTTGATCAGTTATATATGGGTTGCATTTGTTGCCCATGAAAGTTATATGTAGTCTTATAGTCAATGTTGCAATGTCAGAAACCAGAATCAACTGGTTTTTTTAGGGAACTAATCTGATTGTTGAAAAGAACCTTTTGTCGAATATTTGCAACAATGAAAAGGGTTCTTATTAATTTAAGCCATTTCTTATTTTCAATGATGAACAGGAGTAAACAACTTTAACATATTGAATTACATGGAAGCTGCACGCCCACACCCAATCTATAAAAGCCTGTAAATTATATGCACGTCAAGTGTATAACGATAGCAAATAACGATCGGTGCAAGTCTGGCTAGCATTTCTCGTCGGCGGCCGTCGCAGGGTGCAGCTGCTCCGCCTTGCTGCTGGCGGCCGGCGTCGCCCACATGACGCAGACGAGGTAGGCGGCAAGGTTGAGGACACTGAGCGCGGCGAGCAGCCAGTAGAAGTTGTCGAGGCGGCTGCGATTGATGGTGTCGCCGAGCCAGTGCGTGCAGCTCTTGACGAGCGAGACGAGCACGCTGCTGAGGAAGAACCCGAGGGAAAGCGTGGTGAGGAAGAGGCCGGTGCTCATGGTCTTCATGCCCTTGGGCGACCGCGTGATGAAGAAGTCGAGCTGCCCCGTGTAGATGAACGCCTCGCCGGCGCCCACCAGCAGGAACTGCGGGGTCAGCATGAACACGCTGATCGGCAGCGCTGGGTTCCTGATTCCGTTCGTGGCAGTCGCCGTGGCTGCGGCGGCGATGGCGAGGCGCTTCTTCTCGCAGACGGCGGCGGCGGCCATGCCGATGATGGAGAAGGCCAGGCCGACGCCGATCTTCTCCAGGTTGGTGAACCCCTGCCGGCCGGTGAGGTTCCGGCAGATCGGGATGACGACGCAGTCGTAGATGGCGAGGGTGAGCATGATGGCGCCGACGAAGAAGACGGTGAGCGAGGCGGCCGGGATCTCGAAGCCGCCCATGCGGCGGTCCATGGTGGTCGCCTGCTCCACGGAGAAGGTGATCATCTGCGCGTAGATGGTCCAGAACAGGATCGTCGTCGCCCACACCGGCATCAGCCGCGCCACCATCTTCACCTCCTCCACCCGTGATACCGAGCACAGCTTCCACGGGTTCGTCGCCGGCCTCCCGTCAGGCCCCATCTCGTTGTCGTCGTCGCCGGCCATCACTGCCGCTCTGTCCAGGCACGGGAACTGGGCGGTGTGGGTGATGCGACCGTGGTCGGGGCGGTCCTCGTAGAGCGCGGCGGCACTCAGCGGCTGCTTGAGGCCCCGCTTCCGGGCGGCGGCGACGAGCACCTGGAGGATGTGCACGATGGGGCTCCCGGAGCCCCGCTTGTAGCGGTACCTCCTGGTGCCCGACAGGAAGACGGCGATGGCGACAAGCATGGCGCCGGTGCAGATGCCGTAGGCCCAGCTCCGGCCGACGTGGTCCTGGACGTAGACGAGGGCGGTGACGGCGAGGAGCGTGCCGAAGCTGATGAAGAGGAAGAAGCGGTTGAAGAAGAAGCCCATGGCAGTGCGCTCGCGGTCGTCGCGCTCCTCGAACTGGTCGGTGCCGAAGCCCGAGACGCTAGACTTGAGCCCTCCGGTGCCGAGCGCGATGAGGTAGAGGCACACGTACAGCACGCCCATCTGCAGCCCCGTGGCCTCCTCGCACGGCGCTGCGCCCCCGCACGGTGGCGGCCGCAGCCTCGTCGACACCGCAAGGAGCCCCGTGCCCTGCACGTACGAACGAACGATGGTTAGGACAACGCTCGCACTTCTCATATATGTATATATATGCATATGTGACGTGAAGCCATGATAGGTGCATGAGAGCGTACGAGAGCTTGGACGAGGGCGAAGATGGCGATGGTGAGGTAGCGGCCGAGGAAGGAGTCGGCGAGGAAGCCGCCGAGGAGGCAGAGGAGGAAGGAGGTGCCCATGAAGTCGGTGACGATGTTGGCGGACTCGGCGCTGGGCAGGTGCATGGTGCCCGTCAGGTACGTCACCAGGTTCACCGCGATGCCCATCGTCGACAGCCGCTCGCACAGCTCGATCCCGAGCACGAGCGCCGCCGCCACCCACCCGCCCGTGCTCGCCTTGTTCGCCGGGCTACCCCGGTAGTCCACCGCGTCCTGCACCTGCAGGTTCCCGCCGCTCCACGACCTCTCCATCTTCCCATCCTACACGTAAACCCATGTACCATATATTAGCACTGCATGCAAATCTAGGTATTACTATCACTACTAGTTACGGCACTAATCCTTAAGCTACATACGAACAACATGCATATGTATCTACAAACATCTTTGACGAACCATTTATGCTAGTTTGCGGACGAACAACGTTGTACAAGCCCAGTAGCTGAACACTCGATCAAAGGCAAATTAGCTAGCTAGCTAGGCAGCAAGATCCTTGCAGGTATATGCTGATGGGTTTGCTTGCTCGACGACCTTGCAATCTCCCCTTTTATAGGCGGGAAGACGCGCACATACACGATCAAACTGATCGAGGCGATGGATCGAAAGGGACCTCACTTGGTGGCTACATGCCTGGATCTTTCTTCTGCTCGCTGTGGGGGCAGCTAATGGTACAATAATGTATATCTGCGCATATAATATTCCAATGTGCGAGTCATAAGGCACAAGAAAGTGCCCATCGGCTTGTGCTAGCTAGTGTGCTGGATGGTCAGAGACTCAAGAGGAGAGCGAGCTGCTCCTGAGACGTGGAAACGAAGGAAAGTGAGCAGAGGTGAGGGAGATCAGATGACGATGATGATGATGATGATAAGGAGGGGGTTAGAGTTCAGGGCTTCTTCTCAAGGGGAATGTTCTACGAGCTTCAACACAGCATCTGCAATGGGGCCCTCCATGCCCGCTCAGTGATCACAATAATGCAGATAGCTAGCAGCCTAGCTAGCTAGCAAGCACGAGAGAGAGACTACCTACTATGCCCTGCTGCGTGTGAGGAGGAGGAGAGAGAAAGCAAGGATCACGGGTTGACCTCCGTGTCCACCTTTTTCGATTTTTTCACATGCACTGTAGTGTAGATCATTAGCAGATAAAATATTTGATTATGAGGTCCGCCATTGTGGTTCTCAAAAAAGGAAGGAAATTAAGTAAAGGTCCTTAATTGTAAGTTGTATATCCATTGTGGAGAGAAGGCTAACGTACAGAAGCACTGAGTTTCAAAAAGAAAATTAATTAAAAGGCCAAATCGTTTGACACTACTCCGGGTTGCTCTATATGAGAGCCCTACAGACATGGAACCTATAACTTCCTGTTTCAAATAAGAAAAAATATAACACGAAAATTGGAACCTATAACTTCCTGTTTCAAATAAGGAAAAATTATAACACAAAAACTGTGGACATGAATGGGACTATGGCTTTTCCATATACTACCACCCTCATCAAATGTGTCTCGAGATTCATACAAACTTTCAAAATTCAAGCCACTATCTCATCTTCTGTTCTTTTGCACGAATCTTAAGACACTTTGGAAGGATAAGATAGTATATGGACGTCCGTATACATATAGAGTTGCTTTCTCAAATATCCGCTATTTATTTGCTTAAAAGTCCATCAAAATTATTTAGGTGGAGTACCCGAGCACTTCCTAATTTCTTAAGATTATTTGTAAGAAAAATATATTTCTCCATCGAACATACATACTACATTCCCATAATTATATAATATCTAATTTTATGACAAAATTCAGGGATGAGATAACTGTATTTTACTAGATAAAATACTAATTCTTCATAGGAATTTATCAAATGAGAACTAGCCTTAAAACAAGGAATGAAAAATAATAATCTTAGCTATTGGATTTTTTTAGGACTCTTAATTAGCCATTGGATTGAATCTAGATGGCTCATATCAAACACCAAGAGCTACCAACACTTTCGAAAACTCCCCAAGAATAATTCCACTTACACTTAATTACGTCCTGCCACTTTCTAGTGATACGGGAATCCACTTCGATTTACACCATCCAAATTTGAACTGGTGGTTGATATTTAAGTTCGACCTTGTTATTTTATTTTAATGCTAGTTTCTACCTCATACGCTGCATTAATTCTTCGAAATACTAACTAATGTCACACTTCATATATATCAGCAGACAGTCCAACAGAATAAGAATATTCGTAACTAACCTATGGTCGTTAAAATACTCATGCGATTATAGCCACTTCTTTTCACAGTTTTCCTCATCTCATGACCTATTGTTTAAGATTTCATTAGCTAAAGACTTCGTTTTTTTTCTAGTTTTTTGGTTCACAATGTTTTATCTGATGAAAATAAATAATTTTAGTTTTGAAACCCATAATGATTTTTATCAAGAATACTGATACATACCCAATTGATTGCACCTACCGATCATTTGAGAATTGAGAGTATGTATCTAGAATCTTTAGAAGTCGGATTTGGGACATACGTACATCACTTTCCGTCCCAATACGCACTTGCATGGTTCGACTTTTTTCCCCTTGATATAGTTCAAAAGCTATCTATAATTTATGCCTTAACTAACAGTGTGATAAGCTAGCTTGGGTGGGTTCTTTTCAAATGGAGCTTTATGGCTTATAGATTTTTACTCTAGTGCGAGTGCTTATGTGAACAAATCGAATATCGATAAGTCGCTTTAAAAAGGTTGTCCTGATAAGTCGCCGTGAAACGGCGGTGGAGAAGACGTCCCATTTATTTATTTAAGGAAAGTTATAAATCATAAGTCAAAAGCTTGGTGGATGATCTCTAGATAAGTACCTCCTTATCCAGTGGCTACATCTAGGAAAACGACTTAGCTTGATAGCTTTTCATGCACATCATAAGATCGAATGCCTAGTGAGGGACCATATAAGAAGGTCCAGAATAATGTTGTGATGAATCATTACTAAGTTTGTGAAGTTGGAATTTGAATTTTACAAAGTTTACATTTTGTCAGGCTTATTGCCAGACAAATCGGTTTGACCACTGGCTAACCGCCGGTCTGACCTCTGGCTTGTTATCGATCAAATCGCCAGTATGACTATGGCGATCAGAAGGCTGGTCGGTATGGCTGGTGTTTTGTTGCCGGTTGCATTTTTTTATAACAGGTATTTTTGCACTGGGTGTGACTGGTCTGACCAACCCCTGGTTGGCAGTCAGACTGGATATGTAAGTGATAGAAATGACTCATAGAGATCAAATTCTATCCATCTAGACACTAGGTCTTCATGGATTTCGATGTTGCTTGATTTTGCTTGGTTTTGGCCTAATCTTGCATTTTCTTGATCTCAAGGTTTTTTTGCTTCGAATCTTTGGAAGATTTTGCTAGTTGCGATATGTGGGAATACATTTAAAGCTATCTTACCCATCTTGTAACCACGAGCAAGTCATATCCTAAGTTTTCGGTTTTTGCCCGGTTTTGGTTCAACTTTTCTTATTCTTGAGAAATGTACAAACTTTGATAATGGTTAAAGCGATCCTTAGTTGGAATAAGTTCCTGAGTCCCTAAACAAGGTGTGTATAAAGTTTTATTTCATTTGGCTATGGATTTTTGGAGTTGCACCAAAAATGGTTGGGATTCAAGCCAATTTTCTGTTTTGGGAACAGGAGAGCTGTCATACCGCTCCTTGGCCCGATCATACCGCTTGCCGGTTAGACCGCAATCTTACCACCGGTTAGACTGCCAAAGCACCACCGTCAGATTGCCGTGTAGCCACGGGTCATACCGCTCTAGTGCATAACTTTGCCCTCTGGTTTTTGAGTTTTTTTGCTTTGTTCTTGGCTTTCAATTATAATCTCTACAGCTCTGTAGCTACTGAAGTGAGGAGTTTGAGAATAATTAGGGAAACATTAGTAAGGTGCTATTCATCCTTTATTGCCATTGCGGTTCTACACCTAGCCACACACATGCATATGTGTATGCATGCATGTGTTTAGTTAATGATGCTCCAGGGTGCATGCTCGATCGTCCTCTTCTGCCTACCTGCCATCCTTTCTTTTGGAGGGAGCTCCCCCACCATGCATTCATGAGAAAAAAAAAGCAGCCTCCCTTTGCATCTCCTCCTCTAGTTGCATCTCCCCCACTCTTTGCATAGACCTCTTCTTTTCCTCTTCTTCCACCTGGTCCTCCATTTTTGTTGATTTTCCTGTATAAACCCCCATGCAAATATATGGGCGGGCTGCTCCAACCTTTCTGTTCCTCATCCAATCTTTTTTTTGGTCAAAATTCAGTAAAAGAAGTAGCTAGCTGGGTACGTATCTACCCCGTGCTTGATGCTGACAAGTTGTCCAATGCAAGCCTTCCAATCTAGACCCTAAATCCTAGCCATCCATCACTCGCATAGTATCATAGTAGTCAGTTCAGAGCATTTCCAGATCTCTGAAGCCATCGAGTCACTACCGGGTTCAGCAGCTTTGCCGAGTGCCGGTGGCACTCGGCAAAGCACGAGAAACACTCGGCAAAGTCTTTGCCGAGTGCCACCCACGGCATAGCTCACACGTCATAGTTTCTGACGGCAAAGAGCTCTTTGCCGAGAGCTTTTCATCGAGCACTCGGCAAAGTTTTTGCCGAGTGCCGAAACGACCCTCGGCAAAAAAAAGAACAGTGGACGGTGAGAACACGGTGACGGCGTCGTTTGCCGAGTGCTAGGACGGAACGGCACTCGGCAAAGCTTTAAACTTTGCCGAGTGTTCTCGTAAAGACACTCGGCAAAGCCTTGAAGTTTGCCGAGTGTCATTGTAAAAGCACTCGGCAAAGTTTAAAACTTTGCCGAGTGTTTTTACTATGACACTCGGCAAAATCACAACACTCGGCATACTACGTTCCCAGAATGCCCAGAAACGTTACTTTGCCGAGTGTTTTTACTATGACACTCGGCAAAGCCTCCCTTTGCCGAGTGTAACACACGGCAAAGTAGCCAAAACTGCCAATTTTAAATGTTTATTGCACCCCACTCAAACAAATCACAATATCACAGATATATCAACAAGTAATCACCACAAGTAATCACATATATCACATATAGTCCACAATATATCACATATATCACCACAAGTCACAATATATCACATATATCACCACAAGTCTCCAAATATCACATCACAAGTCACAATATCACATATAGTCACAATATATCACATATCACATATCACAAGTCACATATAGTCACCCCGACTGATGTGGTGGGTCATGAGGCATATTATTCGAAGCCGCCGATTGATTACGCACAAAGAGAAGAGATTGCATGTGTGAGACAAGATTTAAGGTAGGAACATACAAACTTAAACATTCATACTCCACTAGAAACTCACAGGAGTAGTTGCAGGAGGAGGTGGAGGGAATAGCTCCGGTGGCAGAGGTTTCTCACGATGAATCACATCAAAGTGGGTCCATGCTTCACCATCGGATGGATGTACCGACTTCTCGAGATTGTATCGACGTCCATTTTGTGCCATGTCATCATTTCGCGGTTTCCTCGGTCATGTATAGCCGTTGGATCCTCGGTATGAGCGGAAGGTACCGTAGGATTTTCACGGGATCGCAAGCGCCTCTTCGACCATCACCGAGTCCACCTCCGAGAACCTAGAGGATCCACACTTTCCACGTACTTTGCTTCGCGTGTTCTTTCCTAAATAGGATGCACCCTTCGGACAAGCATGTATCTCGCTCATATGGCATCTTAAGTGCACGAAGGAGTTTCTTTGACTCGTACATGCTCTTTGGCGAATGTGACCCTCAGGAAGCATCTTGCCAAAAGCATCAACATAGCATCGGCGTCTCGACTCAAGCTAAACGGGACTTCAAGGCCATTCGCGTCCAATGCCATCCGGTTGAGAAACCTTCATCCGGCCGTGAAGGGGTTTCGTGCGCAGACAACATGTCGTGTACGCCTTTGCGGTTGCCTCGGCTCCTCCTCCCTACGTCCTTCAATAAGTGTGCTTCATGATAGTCATTTAACATGTCTCCTACCCGCCATCGACATCATAATCCTCGACGCGTGGTCTCACGACCTCCTCTCTCATACGATCGGATTCACCGTGGTAGATCCACCGGTATAGTCTGCGTAAATCCAAACTTGCAAAGATGTTTACCCATGACCTCCTTTGTTTGTCGACGCGTGTTTGCACATCTGCTGCAGGGACACCAAGTGGCACGCGCTCCTTTAACCTTGGCAAATGCTAGTTCCAAGAAAGCATCGGTCTTCTCAATCCATTCATCGGACAACGAACCACGACTTGAGCGCCCGTGTACATCCACTCACGGTCATCCATCCTCTAACATATCGGGAGTAATATAAGAATCAAATGCATCTACGATCTTTCTCCTATCTAATAGGTGAAGATAGGTCCTAATCACGAGGATGCGTAGATGAGGTTAGTTTCCATGCTCTACTCCTATCCGAGCAATTTGGCAGCACCTCCCGCTGTTCTCCAAATACGTCTGGCGGGGAGATTGTGTATCCGGAGAACAACAGGAGATCTGCCGAAACTCGTCACGGATCGAGTAGACCATGGAAACTAACCCCATCTACGCATCCTCGGCCGTCAAAAACGTGGACAATTGAAGCAGATACGGTTATAGATATGCAAAGATCGCATATTTCCAACCGTATCTCTTTCGAACGGAGACGCCTAACTAGGTTACGCCTAACCGGAGAATAAACGGGCCGACCAATCGAGAATGGCATTCAACAAAGTGATATAGCAAGTGAGGATATGGCAAGTTAAGCTTTTGGGAATGCATGACAAATAATGGATTATCTAACATGTGGCCGGTATCCATAATATGTATACTTGTTGCATATTGCAAGATAATGAAGCTAAGACCCTTTATTAAAATCATGTTCTAGTTGCGAACTTAATTTTACTAGGAACGGTGATCGTAGTTTATTTTCATGTTTCCTCACGTAAAATTAGGTTAGGTGAAGAAGTAATTGCAATGAGTCAAGATTACATCTGTTTGTTTGATCCAATCTGTTTACATAGTTATTTGTTTTCAACGTGGCATATCCATTGTTATGGTTATTATTTTGTGACCTCGATGAGCGCATGGCATTGTACAAACATCTTTTGTGCCTCTCGATTACCTAGCAACCAGTGGTTCATCCAGGTTAAAGAAATATATGCCTCTCGATTACCTAAGATGCATCAATGCCCTCGATTACCTAAGATTACCTCGCGATAGGAGACGGAGTAGCGCAAGCCGCGAAACCCTAGCCGAGGAGGTGGTGACGTCGAGGAGGGCCGTCGGGCGGCGGAGGCGGGCGGCGGGAGGCGTCGGGCGGCGGCGGGCGGGCGGGCGGGCGGGCGGGCGGCGGGCGGCGGGGCGGGGCGGCGGGCGGGCTGGGGCGGGCGGGCGGGCGGCGGCGGGCGTGGCGGCGCGGGGCGGGCGGGCGCGGCGGCGGCGGCGTGCGGGTGTTGCGGGTGTTGCGTGTGTGAGCGCGGCCCGCATATGTATTGTTTGTATTGTTTGCCGAGTGCCCCCGATCGGGCACTCGGCAAACCCCTCAGCTTTGCCGAGTGCCCCCGATCGGGCACTCGGCAAACCTCTCATCTTTGCCGAGTGCCTACCACAATGCACTCGGCAAAGATTTTTTTTTTAATAAAACTTCCTTTCCTCTCTTTTTTTCATAGCGTGTTTTACAAATTTGTTCAAATGTAATTCGAAAATGCCTTGTCAAATTCACTCAACAATGCATATTCGATGCTTCTACGAATATTAGACCATTATTTCATGCAGTTATAGCTCAAATTCAATTTATATTAAGTAAAATTCTATAATTGCAGTTGCAGTTTAAAAATTAAAATTATCAAATGGATCCGAAAAATTACCAAAATTTCACATGAAACAATCTCTGTTGTCTATTGCTTGTACAAAAAGTTTTGTAGTCAAACCACAATTCGACCGTCACTTTGACTCCAAATCTTACCGGATCCGTCTCAACTCTACGCTTCTTCTTCAGAATTGCTTTAGTTTGTAAACATCGTACGTGACAACTTATGTGAAATATTATCAATTTTTTACCACAGCCTCCACATATAATATCATGACATCTTGACAAATCTCATGATTTTCAGACTTCGTTTGCTTTTTTTAAAATTTAAAACCATTCGACACACGTTTGTGGTCGTGTTTCCTGAACAAGATGTTCGAAATTCCTTTTTATTTAACAGGTAAGGCCTCAAACCGGGCTGAATAACATGAATATCATTTTTCTACTCATTTTTTCCTATTATTTGAATCACTTGCAGTTCAAATTTCACTTGATTCAAAAAATTGCTTGAAATGCAATTAATTAATTAATTATACCAAACAAATACAAAAATATACTAAATTTTAACATGGAGTACCATATTTTGTATGTGGAGAGTAGAAAAAGTTTGAAGGGTGGGAGAGGAAAAGGTTTTTATTTCTTTGCCGAGTGCTGCAAGCAAAACACTCGGCAAAGATCTCTTTGCCGAGTGTCAGCTCCAGACACTCGGCAAAGGTCTAACGGCGGCGACTATCATCTAACGGACGGCGGTTGGTGCCGAGTGTTTTATTTTTGCCGAGAGTTTTCTTGTTAGCACTCGGTAAAGAGCTCCTATATGCCGAGTGTCTTATCCTCAGCACTCGGCAAATATATTTTTGGCGAGTGTTTTATTTTCGCCGAGTGTCCCCATTAAGACACTCGGCAAAGCTGTTGTTTACCGAGTGCCCGATGGATTGCACTCGGCAAAATTCTGGACACTCGACATATAGGAGCTTTCCGGTAGTGAGTGTGATCGTAATACGTGCATGGAAGGTTAATTTTGTATGGCTAATATTGTCTCTTTGCTAGTAGCCATGTGTATGCATGCATATACCTAGCCTGTGAAATCTATAGCTAGCTAGCCAGCTTGTTAATTAATTCACAAAATTAGGCGAATCATCAATCAGATCGACTTGTTTAGCTCCATATGTAATGTGGCTAGCATTAATAAGTGATCAGTATTATACTCCCACTTCTGATGAATGAGAATTAAGCTCCTGATTCGCAAAAAAGAGAGATCAGTACAGCATATAGGGTGTATGCACAAAGTGGAAGCAGGCGCCACTTGGTGGCCGTGAGGCACTTGTCGGTAGCTAGCTGTAGGCTGCATATCATGTGTCGACCCATGAACAGTTGCACCGATCTGTTCTGCGTACCTTCCAATTGCCAAAAAGGTTATGATAGGTTATTGGATTTGGACCTAACTTATATATACAAAAAGAGGAGCCAAAGAGAATGAAATATATATGTAGAAGCTTGGAGAGAATAGAATATTTTAGAGGAATGTAGCTGTTGACACCTTTTTGCATCACGACTGCAAATTTTTGTGCTGTGTATAAAATATTCACGTAGCATCTTGAGCTTGACCATGCATGGACAGTCTTTGGTGAGTAGGGTTTGCATTGCCTCTTATTTGATTTTCAATCTCCCTTAAAATAGATGGGGGATAGAATACTGCCGGATATCACCGATCTCTGTATAAACCAACCTCTTTTCTCGTATATAGAGACATGCAAATGGCCTGAGTACAAATTTAATGTTTTAGATACAAATATGGAATGGATACAGATCAAGTTATCACCGATTGTTTGAAAAATTATTATCAGCTGTGAAGAAAGTTACCACTGGCTATGTACCGTAAGCATTGGCAGTAACTGTACTCGCTACCGATGATAACTTCATGCGGAACCGATAATAACTTTTCAGCACTGTGAAGATTTAACAATAACTTCATTCAGAAATATCAGTAACTTGTTCACGTATTATACACCTGCGCTCTGGTTAGTATGTGTGTGCATATATGAAGCCTTTTTTTGTACTCTTAGGAGTACATACTCCCACTTCTAATGTACCACTTAAACGAATATTTTATACTTTTTTCTCACTTTCGGTATACTTAAATACTAATTCTAAAATACTTCAATGTGACTTAGTTGAAAAGTTTTATCAGAGCCCTTTATTTTTGCTATATACACTTTTTCATGTATAAATGAGTATATATACAAATTAAGTTATATAAAGTGGATTTTGATGGAATTTTTTATAGAACTCACTTTAAAGTATCTTATAATCGTTATTAGAGTATGTTCAAATAGATAAAAGAGATATAGCAATACTATAAAGGAATATATTAGAAATGGAAGTATATACTCTCTGAGAAGTATAGAACTATTTTCATATACAACATTTCATATGTGGTCATCCCCATTGCTCGCCCTCCCGAGTACCAACCTACCCTGGTTAACTTGTGACAACACTACTAGCTAGAATCACTCCCCAGCACCGGAGAACTAGCTCTCTCTTTCTTTCTTTTTTTGTCAAAAGTTGCTCTGCATTGCAAATTAACTATGCTATATTCTTTCCCTCTTTGGAAGCAACTCTGAACTTTAACAGATCAATGGCACCTTTTGATTGCTATCTGCAAGGAGTAGCCACAGTTGCCTGATGTGCTTCTAGTTAACTTGTTCCAGGAGAAGGCTACTCACTGAGTGGGAAGAAAAGGTGCATGTGGATAGATGGCACCACCTTTTCACGGTCAGTGTAAGAGCTAGCGAATCACCAAAAGCTAGGGCGGTAGAGACATTGGAGAACCAATAAAAGGTGGCCTACTGAAAGATACGTGCATATTGTTAGACATGTAATCGTGCATGTGCACGTTACCACGGCATGGCAACAGATATGGCCGGATAGCTATTTTAGGCATGACTAGGATTAGATGCAATCTGCTTCTTATTCTCCTCGGTTGTAACCCAAATCTTTCCGCCACCATTGCCGATAAACTCTCCCCGCGTTCCACGCTGTGTGTCTTCCTTGGTTACTCCTCTGAGCACAAAGGTTACCAGTGTCTGGATATGAGCTCCAATCGGGTCATCATTTCTCGCCATGTCACTTTCGACGAGAACTCATTTCCCTTTGCTGCTATGGCGGTCACGTCACCATCTGCTGACACTAACCTTGATTTTTTATTGGATATGGATTGCTCTCCGCTGCCCATTGGGCCGCGGTATCCCGGTCCGGCCCTACTGCCCCCGTTGGCTTCCCACCACGGGTCGTTGCCAGCGGAGCCAGCCCGACCACGCTGTTGGACCTGCCACCACAGGTGTCTAGCCCAGCAACCGTGACCAGCCCGCCGAAGGTCTGGCCTAGTCATGGCGCTGGCCCTGTGCTTGACGCACCTGAGTTGGGTGCTGCGCCTAGCTTTCCAGCATTGTCCGGATCGGGCACTGGGTCTTCTCCTGGCGCCTTGCATGGTCCCCCTTCAGCCACTATTCAGGACCGGGCCGCCTTATCGCCACGGCCGCACGCACAAGACCGATGCACCTCCCGTGGCGGTCCCGATTCCTCCTGTTGTCAATGCGCACCGCATGACTACTCGGGGAAAGACCAGGTTCTGTCTTCCAGTAGACCGAATGAATCGCCATGCTGCGGTCCTCTCGCCCATTCCCAAGACGTATCGTGGGGCTCTTGCCGATCCAAATTGGCGAGTCGCCATGACTGAGGAGTTTGATGCTCTTAAGGCAAACAATACTTGGGATCTTCTTCCTCGACCGCCCGGTGTCAACATTGTGACTGGCAAGTGGGTATTTCGCCACAAACTCCATCCAGATGGGTCTCTTGATCGCTACAAGGCTCGGTGGGTCCTCCGAGGTTTTACGCAGCGCCTGAGCATTGACTTCGATGAGACTTTCAGCCCTGTGGTGAAACCGGCTACTATCCGGATTGTTCTGACTCTAGCTCTCTCCCATGACTGGCCTGTCCACCAGCTTGATGTGAAGAATGCATTCCTCCATGGGACACTCTCTGAGACAGTCTACTGTGCGTAGCCCTCTGGCTTTGTCGATCCGACTCGTCCTGACTATGTATGCTACCTCAACAAGTCTCTCGACGAGCTCAAGCAGGCTCCACGTGCATGGTATAGTCGTTTTGCTACACATCTTCTCTCTCTGGGTTTTGTTGAAGCCAATTCAGATACATCATTATTCATTTTTCGCTGAGGCACAGACATGGCCTATTTGTTACTCTATGTGGATGACATCATACTCACATCCTCCTCTGCTGCTCTCCTTCGTCGAACTATCACTGCTCTTCAGCAGGAGTTCTCTATGAAAGACCTTGGACCTCTCCATCACTTCCTGGGATTATCAGTGACCAGACATCATGGGTCCATGCATCTTTCTCAGCGTCACTATATTCTTGAGATACTTGAGCGTGCTGGTATGTCAGAATGTAAGCCGTGCAGTACTCCAGTTGACACTCACTCGAAGCTTTCTAGTGATGGAGAACCCGTTGATGACGCCACTCACTACCGCAGCATGGCTGGTGCCTTGCAGTACTTGACCTTCACGCGCCCCGACATTGCATATGCTGTTGAGCAGGTCTGTCTATTTATGCATGATCCCAGAGTGCCTCACCTTGCGCTAGTGAAGCGCATTCTTCGCTATCTCCGTGGCACATTCGACCACAACTTCTGCTACATCGGACTTCTCAAGAGAATTTGGTTGTCTACACCGATGCTGACTGGGCAGGCTGCCCTGATACACGGAAGTCAACGTCTGGCTACAGTGTTTTCCTCGGTGACAACCTCATCTCCTGGTCCTCTAAGTGGCAGCAAACCGTCTCGCGGTCCAATGCAGAGGCTGAGTACTGTGCTGTGGCCAATGGCATTGCGGAGGCGAGCTGGTTACGCCAACTCCTGGCCGAGCTCCACTCTCCACTTCATCGGGCTACAGTTGTTTACTGTGACAACATCAGTGCCGTTTATCTCTCCACCAATCTGGTTCAGCATCAACGGACCAAGCACATGAAGATTGATCTACACTTCGTTCGCGAGTGAGTCGCACTTGGCCAGGTCCGCGTTCTTCATGTGCCTACATCTTCTCAGTACGCAGACATCTTCACCAAGGGCCTAACGACATCCGTCTTTACGGAGTTTCAATCCAGTCTCAACGTTCGTCCTTCTTCCGTATCGACTGCGGGGGAGTGTTAGACATGTAATCGTGCATGTGCACGTTACCACGGCATGGCAACAGATATGGCCGGATAGCTATTTTAGGCATGACCAGGATTAGATGCAATCTGCTTCTTATTCTCCTCGGTTGTAACCCTAAACCTATATATATGCCTAACTGGCCAATGGAATTGTTATCGTGTGAATTACTTCCACCTTCACATATATGTATATTTGTATGTATATCTGACATGCATATGCTTGCATTTTGACATATGTGTATGTATGCATATGCTTGACTCTTTCTGATTATTCCACTGGGCCCAGCAAGCAAGCTCTCTTCCTCCTCATCACCATCTGGTGTACATGTGTATGTGTTGGCCAATTGGTGGGGTAAGAATTATCAGTTATCTGCACGCACTAAACTTAATGATTGTGTTATGTGTGACCCAGCTGAGCATTAAGTTTGTAGCTAGAGAGAAAAGGGGATAAGGCAGCAGCAGGATGGTGCTGCATGCATGCTGCTCCCTCCTTTTTTTTTCAGCTGGAAATGCTCTACTCCCAGATGCCATACCATGTGAGAAGGTGAGGCGCCAGGAGAGACTGAGATCTAGTGGTGTTGACCGATAGAATACAACTTGAATAGTGGCATTTCTATATTTGTATTCATATTTTTTAAACAAATACAAATATAAATTCGAATATGCTCAAATACAAATACAAATCGAATATTATAACGAATGTGAATATGAATCGAATACCTACTCAATAATTGGTCGGATGCGAATATCCTATTGCACAATGAAGTTTAGCAAAATAATACTTGTTTTATAGTAATATTTATACCCATTTTTTCAGTTTATCACATAATTATTGACCATTGATGACATTTTGCTATTAATCCTAACTAATTCTAGATATATTACAAATAAATCAGTTATAAATATATCGTATTTGGCTAAAAAGAGCATGCAAAAAGCATTATTGAAGATGTGCCAAAATAAAAAAAAACATAAAAAACCAAATCGGTGTCCACCATGATGATGAACTCGTCGAGATGATCGAAATGCATATATAATATGCTTAATTTGAAGATCAAATACAAAATATACGTCAAGTATTTCGCGTACCACATTTGAATCCGGATAATATCCATATTTGTTTTGCACCGTATTCCGCATACCACATTCGAATTCATATTCAGGAAAAGATCGGATACTATATGGATCCATATTCATCTTATAATACGAATGCATTTACGTTTTTCACATTCGCTACTAACCGAATTTGAATACCGGATAAAACAAATAATTCGAGTTCGATTGACACCCTAGTGAGATCCATTCAATGTACCTGAGGCTGACAAATCTTGCCTCTATACGTGTCCATGCCTCCATGGAACATACAAGATGCAAGAATTTTTTTAAATAATTCATTTTTATTCTGAATTACTGTAATATACCTGTATTTTTTATTTTTATAATAATAGCTATATATCACTCTACGGTTGAGCGACATGGGCTAGTCACCCAACTGTTGGGTGACACGTGGTCAAGTCGCCGAACGGTTGGGCGACTAGGCCGTAGTCGCCCACTAGCCCATGTCGCCCAACCATGGGGCGACTACAGCCTAGTCGCCCAATTTGGTTGAGCGACTTAGCCCTAGTCGCTCAACGGTGGGGTGATTTAAAATAATAATAATTTTATTTTATTAATCAGATAGAAATAGTTGTAGGGGAGTAGATCATAATTTTTGTAGGTAATACATTTAGCAAATCTTGTTTGTAGGTTATTATTTTTTTGAAATAAAAGGGCATACAATGTTGATTGGTCTGTTTGTGACTTTCATATATTCTGAATGGTATGAAATTTGTTAGACTTACAATAACATTTTGTGATCATCAATGTTATTTTAGTGTAGATAAATTTCTAAAGAACTTTATGTGGACGATTAAGCTAGCAATGATTCATAAGTAGGAAGGTAAGTAATATTGTGATGCAATAGGGAATTCATACACAAAGGACTTCGAATAAATGGCGTAACAATAACAATATGATAGCTGATCTGACAAGAGGGTTACATGGCATATAGGCTAACGAACCAAAGATGAAACATGCATGCCTTTAGGGAATTAGAAATACATGGGACATATAGACGAAGAGGGTCTACTACGTGAAAAATGGCTATTTGCCCTTCCTCCCGAGGTCGATATTGTAGTCCTCGTCGGCCTCCCTGGTCTTGGCTACCAGTTCACGCTTTCTCTTGTACTCTCCTCGCGAGTCTCGCGCTCCCTGTGTTTGCACGCTTCTAGATGAGCTTACATCTCCCACCAGATACGCTCGCTTTGATCTTCACTGCGCCGCCGCTCCTCCATCCTCTCGCATGCTGTCTGGGCGTCCCACTTATTGCAGTCTAGAGTCCACTGGTCATGCAGGTGGATCTCCCGGTCAATCCATTTGTGGTATGCGCATAGCGGATCCAGAGACTACAGCAAGAGGGGAGAGCCTGTTAGTGCATGCCATAGGAGAGGACTGGTTGAGGAATGTATTGTAACCTGTTCTTACCGGCTGTCGTGTCTAGCCATGTCCCAACGCTAGTTGAGATAGTCCCAAGCGTAGTTACCATAACCCCAGTAATGTATGCCTAAGCTTAACCGCTCTTTATACTTGAAGAACTTGCATGCATCCCTGCACCAGTAGAGGGGGACGTCTCCCCCATGGGAGGGTCTTGCAACGAATGCTCGGTGGGAACGTTGAGATATAGGTTGGGGTTAGAGATACAGAGGGCTTCGCTTCAAGGAGGTGGCCTTCTGGCATGCCCTGCTTGTTCATTCTGGGCTGCAACAGCCCTTGTAAGTTGGGTGATCTCTTCCAATTGCTTCTCCATGCTAGCGATGTAGTGTTGCAGGAAAATATGTTGTGGAGGGGTAGTACTTATAGGCTTCTCATCACTGTGCAAGGCTGTCCCATTTGGTCTTATCATTGCACAAGGCTGTCTTATTTGGTCTTGTCACTATGCAAGGCTATCTTGTTTGGTCTTATCACTGCGCAAGACTATCTCATTTGGCCTTGCCACTATGCAAGGATGCCTTGTTTGGTCGGTTCAGGATGCCGTGCAAAAGTTGTATCATTTGGTCTTTGTTACTGCACAAAATGCATGCTTGCTGGCGCCAAAGAAGTGATCGTTTGGTGGCAAAGGAGTGGAGAGTTTAGGCTACAAAAGGCACTTCTCCTGCATTGTTCATGATAACAGATTGGCACTACAAATGAAGTTAAAATTTGCAAATAAAGCTACAACATGATAGCATTTTTAATCTCCATACTATACACACAACAAGAAGTGGTTTTACACTTCACGCTGGTGTTCCTACTCGTTGGTAGGCACCTTGCATTTTCTCGCAGTGTGGCCTTCTTGGCCACAGTGGCCGCAATGTCTACTTGCCGCTCTTACTTCCCCTTCGTCTATATCATTCCTAATGAGACGACTCTACCGAAATCCAAGCCCTCTGTGTAATATCCGTGTCATACAACAAGGACCACTTTTTCAATGGCTTGGCCTCAACCCAATAGGAGAAGCACTTGATATTTCTTGAGGTCCACCGCATCATACCGGGAGGTTCAAGCTTCGGCAATGGTGCGAGCCGTTCGGGTTGCACCGCCCTAGGAATGGGCGGGCGCTTGTTCCTCTCGATGACATACTTCCTGGTGTGCTCCTCTAACATCTCCCATAGTGCATCGAATTTATGCTACTAGTTCTGCATAGGCAGCCTCTTGAATAACTTCATCAACGGTTACTGTGGGAACTGCTTGAAGAAGTTGACCCCAGATGATAAATGCACCATCTGTTCCTCATGTTTGGCCAAGGGAGCGGCTACTTTGGGTCTTGCTAAAGTTTTTTTATGGTCTTCATCATCCCAGGGTGGCGATAATGGATTATACAGACACCAGGAAGTGCCCCAACTACTCCCTTCTTCAGATGTTGAAAGAACCACAACCAGCTATCGAAATTCTCACTTTTGACGAATATGATGGCCAATGGTAGAATCTAATTATTGCCATCAATGCCAATTGCTATCAGGATATGCCCCTTGTATTCCCTATTAGAAATATCCCATTGACTGAGATCACGAGTAACATTTGTCTGAAAGCGTTGATACAGGTACCAAGGCTAAGAAAGCCATCTGCAAAACCATGAAACCTGACAGTCTTCTGAATGACTTGTCCTTCATAGTAATGTATGTGCCTGGGTTCCTATCCTACAGCACCTCGAGCATACGAGGAAGGTTGTCGTATAAGCCACCTCGAAAGAACCGAACCTCCTTTCTAAAGTCTTCTGTTTCATACGCCATGCCTTGACGCAACTAATCTTGTACTTCAATTTTTGCTCAATAGCGACCTTGATGTGTTTGGCCTCCAGGTTCTTCTTCACTATCTCTCCATACATGAGACCGGCTATGAAGGTGAACATCAAGTTGTAATGCTTCGACAAAACACTACTGAGATGTAGGAGTGTGCTCCACATTCGAGACAATCTAGTGAGTCTCGTAATTGGGATCGCTCACACAAAGCTGGTCGAAAGTACCGATCGTCGACTTCACTGGTCCCTGACCACGTCGGATGGTTCGACCACTGAGCTCTTTGACCATGTTGTCCAGTTCAATCACACAGGTCTCTGACTACGCTGATCTCCAACCACGATGGTCATTGACCACGTTGTCCGGATTGACCACACAAGTATCCGACTACGCTGGTCTTAAGCCACATTGATTTCGACTACTCAGATCTTGACCACATCGACCATGCTAATTTTCGACCACGGCAATTTTCGATCACACATATCTCCAACCACCACGTCAATCTTCGATAACATTGTATCAATCACGTAAGTTCAACCACGTGGATTACGACCACATAGGTCTCGACTACGTCGGTTCGACCACGTTGGTTCGACTACACTGGTTTCGATCACATAGGTCTCGACCATGTCGATTTCGACTACGCTGGTTTCGATCACACAGATCTTGACCACGTCGGATCCGACCGTCTTAGTTCAACCACGTTGGTCTTTGATCACACAGATCTTGACCACATCGGTTTCGACCATGTTGGTATCGATCACATAAATCTCGACCACATCATATCCGACCATCTTGGTTCGACCAAGCTGGTTTTCGATCACATAGATCTCGACCACGTTGGTTTCAACCACGTTGGTTTCGATCACACAGATCTCAACCACATCGGATTTGACCGTCTTGGTTTGACCACGCTGGTCTTCGATTACACAGATTTCGACCATGTCAGTTTCGACCATGCTGGTTTCAATCACACAGATCTTGACCACATCAGATTTGATCATCTTGGTTCAACCACGCTGGTCTTTGGTCACATAGATTTTGACCATATCGGATCTGACCGTCTTGGTTTGACCACGCCGGTCTTCGATCACATAGATCTCGATCACTCTAGCTCGACCACACTATTTTTCGATCACATGGATCTGACTAGCGGTAGTACCGCAGAATACACTGTGGTATTTTCCAATTTCCCTGAGAAGTGCATATGCTTCAACAGATTTTGCAAAATACATTTGCGAATTACAGTATCATGCACACAAGGATTATCCATGTTATCAACAAGTTGCAAAACACATTTGCAGACTTTTAGTATCATAACACAAGGATTATATATATAAGTTTCAACCATTTGCAAAACACATTTGCAAATGTAAGCCTCATACTACAAAGATTGAAAACATGGACTTCAAACACTTGCAAAACACATTTACAATGTATAGTCATATGTTACAAGGATTCAACATATGAGGTTCACCAATTTGCAAAACACATTCGCAAATACAAGTCTCATATCAAGGAGAGCTAGAGCAAGTGAGTTTGAGCTATCAACACATGATGAGACTCAAGCTCCTAGACTTGACCCCTCTTAGTAGTACGACAACCTATACTAGCAACCCGGTCTTCTAACCAAATACCAAGGATGATAAAAGACTATGAACACATCCTTAGTACTATCTAGCCATACCTTTAACTTGGGCGTCCTCTTGAAGCTTGATGATTCACATCTACACTTCAAGTCCGAGTCATCATCTTTACATGCATCAACACATGATGCTTCCTTTATTTAACCTCCATCAACACATGATGGGTCTCCATTTGACTTGATGATCAACACATGATCATCTTCTCTTGGACATATATCAACTCATGATGCACTTCTTCTTGACTTGATGATCTTCAACACATGACATTATCACATGTCTTTCTTATTTGTGGAACCTAACTTATTCATCCAACTCATGAAAAATGCTAGTCCACAAAATAATTGCCATCAATTATCAAACTTCATCATTAACACATAATAGAGGGACTAGATTTTACAATCTTGTCTTTTTGGTAATTCATAACAATCTCAATAAATAATGAGATAAAAATTGAATTACAGGTATACAACATATACACAACAATTGTATACTCTAGAATAAGCTTTCAAAGCAAAGCTTACTCATCCGGTTGTCATTAATTATCCAACCATCAACACACAATGGATAAACTAGATGACAACC
The DNA here is from genome assembly GCA_036346245.1 of Bonia amplexicaulis. Taxonomy (NCBI): domain Eukaryota; kingdom Viridiplantae; phylum Streptophyta; class Magnoliopsida; order Poales; family Poaceae; genus Bonia; species Bonia amplexicaulis. The sequence goes on from CM070737.1 coordinate 25,357,947, forward strand.
CGATTACGAGTATATATGAACTATACAAGTTATATATACTCAAAGGATATGTTTCAAAGTAAAGATCCTTAATATGTGAAAATAGAACATAGATCAATACTAATAAAACCATAAAACATAGAGTGAACTCCCCCTAAATGTATGCATACAAGAATGTATTATGAAAGCATATGCACATATTCAAGTTTGACTTATTTGGTGAAGTTCATTCTATATTTCGGATCCGAGGAATGCAGTAAGATAAAAATGTGATATTGAATACATCCCTCTTATATTTTTCACCTTTTTCATCCAAATGAGACTAAGCAATATCATAATCAATAAATATATTAGTCTCATAATTGTATTTGTCATTATCACCAAAACCAACTTAATGGAGCTTGAACTTACACCAGGCCGTATGGTCATTGATCACCATCTGACGTACTATGTCGTCGACATACTCCCCTGCGTCCGTCTAGTAGGCTCAGCTTGCGTAATGCAGTCTTCTTGATCTGCCTCAACAACATCTGCATCTGTTTGTTGGGTGTGCTCAGTGTGCGGCGTGTGATATTCCGGTTCTGCCTCCGCAACATCACCCACCGCGTCCTTTTGATGAACCACATGCTAGCCCCTGAGCTGCTCCCACCAACTGTCGATAGCCATCGGTAGGACCTCCTATGACTCCCTTCGGACATGGTTGCACGAGTAGCATGCACTCGTATCCACATCACCGATAGCCTTCCACAAAATCCTTCTATGCAACGATGCACCGAATGGGCGTGGCAGACCTACTCCAAGCCCATGTAGCACGACACTACACACCTCGTGGTCTAAGGACAAGCTTCATGTGAGACAGCACAGAACATATCTGATTAGAGCATTCTCCGCGTTTGGGTGTACCAAACTGACTTGCGAAAAACCGGTCAGGTCAACACCGTATGGACCTTCACGAATGGTACCAACACCGTAATGCACTTTTAATGTTGTTGGTTTGGACATGACTGATTTCTCACTGCAAATATTATCATTTGTCAACATGTATTCAGTAATTACATGCTAAACAAATAAGTAGCTATACGTTTTTTACATTCAAATGAGAACAAGAATATATGAGCCTATTACCTTCATGTGAGACCTTTTCTCCTTACCAACGAGCTTCCTTCATCTTCTTCTCTAACTTCACAAGCTTCTCTCCTCTTATTCTCTTCTTCTCTCGAGTTCCTCTCCTCTCCTTCACCCCTCTCCTGAGCTCCTCTACTTTTCCCCCTCTTGTGACCTTCTCCCCCTTCCTTCTCTCCCTCTCCCGAGCTTCTCTACTTATCCTCCTCTTGCGACCTTCTCCCCCTTTTCACTGCCCCCTCCTCTCTCTTTTTTTCTCCTCTCTCAAGCTCCTCTTGTTTTCTTACGAGAGAAATGGTGAGAGAGACCGTGAGAGAGTCAGGTCAAAAAGAAATAGAAGAGTTGGGAGCAAATAGTTGCTCCACCATTGAGCGACTAGTACTTGTTGCCCAACGGTTGGGCAACTAGAGGACCAAGTCGCTGCACGGTTAGGCAACATGGGCTAGTCGCCCAACTATTCCGTGACTTGGCCACATGTCGTCCAACGGTTGGGCGATTAGCCCATGTCGTTCAACCGTGAAGTGACAGATGTCTATTATTGTAAAATAAAAAATACGTATATATTACTATAATTTAGAATAAAAATAAATTATTTTAAAAAAATTCAATGATGTAATGCCTTGCCTATTTGTGTTTGTTGTTGTGTGTTGTGGGAGGATATTATTGGGATCGGGTGTGTAGCTTGGTGCCGTTCCTCCTCTCGTGATTGTCCGATTAAAATTGTTGATGCTATTTGGAGCAGAAAATTTCACAGAAATTTAATAGGAAATAGTATAAATCCTATGGAAATCAACTAAATCGCCGCAGTCCATATGGGGTTGTATTGATTTAGAATCAAATTGTTCTGACCTCTCAAAAATCGAAACTAGATATGCGATAGCTTGTCTCCTCATATTTTCAAAAGAGAAAAGGAACTTGTCTGATCAGAGTTCAACTTCCTGATGTATAACTTGTTACAAAATAGTTATGGAAATTGCACAAAACCCCACACATATTATTCCAACGTCTAAGATTCCCACTTACAAGTTATACATCTACCCTTTTGACAATTCAACACCTCTACTTTCGAGCTTGTGCAAACACCACCTTATATTATAAATTTTGGCAAGTTGCCGCCTGTACTTTTAACCATATTGCAATTTTCCCCAAACGCTTCAAAATGCGGTGCAATTTCTCACGTTTTTTCAATTACATGGGAAATTCGTTGGTGACCAAGGATTCCCGCATCCCCATTTGCAAAAACACATCCATTTTATATTTGTAACTGGTATAAATGCAAAAGAACCATTTTGTCTCAATAGTACTAGTCCGATCACATACACCATTAGAGTATGTACAATACAAAATGTTTATATATAAATGTTTAAAGAGAGAGAATATAGCCACATCATCAAGCACTCATGCAAAAGTTATTTCCTCCAATGCAAACATCTCTTCCGTGGGTGCTTAGATGCTATATTATCTATTAATAGATATAGTTATACACATAACCACCTACTAAGCACCGATGCTTATTTAAACATCGATGCTTCAAAATAAACACCTTATCTATCCTATGTGGCAAAAAAAATCAGTTTTTCATTGCTAAGCATCTCTTTAAGAGTCTGTATTGTACATGCTCTTAAGGGATAACAGTGGTAGGTTAAGTTACATCCATGGGTACAAGACGCAATAATTGAGCTGAGCACCAGCAAACTGCTTGCCGGTCTCCATTTCCAAGAACAACACATCTCCTTCATCCTCATGATCTATCAATGCAGCTCGGACGGTGGCTAATCAGTTTAAGCCTGAGCCACTTGATCATGTGCCAAGTCAAACCAGGCGGTGATCAGATAGCTCGCTTTTGTTGGTTGCAGTTCAGTCCAGTCCCGTTCGCGCCACCCGGCGTTGGGATTATTGGCCGTCTTTCGGCTTATCGTCTTCTAACTTTGCTCACCGAGCATATCCTCCATTATGTCCTGTCTCGTCACTTTTCTGTGCTCTAAAGCCTAAATCGATCTCTGTTAGCTAGGGGGTAGAATATTATAGTTAATTGCTATTTATAATATCTTATATGATATTTATAGATAAATATTAAAGACAGCTCCTACAATGAGTTATATATCTCTATAAACAACTCCATGTACAATATAGTTCTGTTTTTTTTTTGCTGCGGTTGATGGCTTTTAGCTATAGCTAATGGCGTTTGGCTATGCTTTTCGAGACGACGGCGGACAATAGAGATGCCGACACAGACGGCGCATACAGTTTTAGACTCGAGAAACCATTTGGAGAAGCGGTTTCGAGAATCCACTTGAAGAAGCCGTCCCGTTTGTTTCGGTTTTCAGAGAAGCTGAAGCCAAAAGCCAAAAACAACTGGGCCTATGTTTTGTTTATCGTATCACAGTCGACTACTGCTTAAGAGACAACCCAATTCTCTGTGCTCTCCCTCTCTCTTTTATATCATCTCGTGTTTTACATGACAAATTTATAAATAGCTGATATCACACTTTTATACATGTTCTTAATACACCTCTAAATATCTTCCCAGATATGATCTGCGTGGTCAACGTGCGTGTCCAGATCAATCGCTCGCTCAATTATTGGTACTGGCGTTTACTCTTGTGGTGGCAAATGTATAAACATGTCAATTTCTTCTGGTCCTACGTATTGCCAATTGCCATCTTGCGTATGGGGTGACAGTGGCGGATCAAGGAGTACTTGCATAGTCAACTACAGTTACGGAGAATTCCTCTCGCCAGCCAGTGGCTAGTCCGAATGATGTGCCGTGTGTAATGGCACGTTTCGAATCCGCGCTGACTGCATGTTGGTTGGCTTGTGGATTTTCTAGGATTCCATCCCATGACCTATCGGTTGCTGATCCTTAAAAGGCAATTGTGACAATCAATGGCATCATTCACAAATAAATAAGTAAATGTAGCATTGCCTCTCGCCTATCTCAAGTTTGCAATTGGGTAATTTCTTTTTAGAACTTTTAGAATTTTTATGGCATGTGGATAAACCTGCGTAAGAGATGTGTGTTGGGGGTAGGGAGGGAGGGCAAGTCTGTTCTTTACGGTTTCTAAAAAGAAGTTTTTGGCTTTTGCTTCAGTACCTAACTTTTAAATAGAATATTTTCTCAAGACGGGATCTACAAGTTAATTGTAGTACACGTTAAAAGCTTAACATCTGTATCAACCAAAATTGCAAGCGAGTATCTCTCTTCGTAATCTCTGTCGCAAACAGCCGAAATTCAAAAAAATCAGCCATAAGCCGCAAAAAAAGAAAAGACCCAAAATTTGCATCTACCACTGATTCCCAAAAACATTTGGCATATTCTCACTCATATGAGAATGGGAGAGCATGTACCATACAACCTTGTGTTATTAACACCGCTCTCTTTCTTCACACATCATCGCCACCATTCTTTATGTAAGATAACAAAAAAAGGTATACGTGGTGCTTCTGAAAGGACAAAAAAAAATGCAGAGATGGGAGATCGATCTCGAGCTAGCCAATCCAAGGATCATGGTCGTCAAAAGCATTTCTGTTTCTGTCCCATGATGAGCTGCGTCATGTCAAACTACTTTCAGAACTTGTCAGCTCACGCAATTCTTTACCTATTGCTTTGCCGCCTTTCTTTAATTTCTTTTGCATGGAAAATGTTGGAAGGGATTGACCATCGATGTGCTTGTGGAAGGTAGGAAAGGAGAGATTCTATTCTAGGCATGCGCAGAAGCTATTCACTGCACTACAACTGTTCGTCGCAGGCTCTCCTGTGGAGGTTGCATTCCTGGATGACAAGTCAAAGGGAGCGCACTGTGGCACCCTCCAATTAGCAACTCAATCTTGCAATGGTTACTGCTACTCAGTAGAGCTCAAATCTTGCAACGGTTACTGCTACTCAGTAGTACTTGCTCACAGCGGTGAAAGAAACAGCAATCATTCAGGGATGGAGAACTGGTTGATGCAGGTGTTGTATATTTTGAATGGATCCTTTACTTACAAAGTTCGTACATTTTAAAATGTAATCACGCACACCACAAACAAAACAAATGACAACATGAGAAGGTCACAACAAAGCCATCAGATGGGCACAACATAGAAAAAACAAGGGAAGATCTCCCTCCAACTCCAAACGCATGGTGCGCAATGATACACATGGTTTCCGAAAGAACTAAAAACCATTTTTTTAGTATGCTCAGTGCTACTTTAGTTGCACCATGTATGGACATCTCAGCGACTGAACAATTATAAAAATGCAGACCCATTTTTGTTTTAGTTGCATTGTAAATTGCTGTCTGTTAATTCAGGTATACTCCAAGAATAGAATAAAAAAACGAGATAGATATGTTTCGTATACATACACGTCTGCATGTGATCAACCCCTATGAAACTTGACGAATTGCATATCCCTTTTAAGTAGCTACGGTTGCGCACACCTCAACACTACTAAGATCGCATCAAGTCATCAAAGGCACTTATTCCACAAAATTTACTACTAGTCCGACTAACTTGTCCCCTCCAATTTGAAGCTGGTAATCAACGGAGCAAGTATTGGAAACCTTTACACCATGGCCGAATTTCTTGTTTCCCTGCCAACCTACAATGGAGTATCAAAAGGACTGTCATAACTAACAAAAGCATTAAAAAGGAATACTAATCTATATATCGTATAGCATAAAGTACACCCCTCTCTCTCTCTCTCTCTCTGCGTACCCACTTCTGCCCTATCCATTAGATATTCAAGAACAAACAATCCAAAGTTATAGTCGGGTCTGTCAATTTCCTTTTCAATTGTGAACATCAGCGAGTTGTTATTGATCAAATACATCCAACGGTGACAATCTCTGTATGGGTCTGCCACCAATTGTTGCTAAATACCACGTTATTCCCTTTAAATTGTCATTTACCACCTCTCGTTAGCACGGCATGCAATGCACGTGCAAACTTACTAGTCCAACTAAGTAACAAGTGAGTGTAAATGTACATTACACATCAAATTAATGAGACATCCTGGAAGTGAGTGTAAATGTACATTTCAAATCAAATTAATGAGACATCCTGGTAAGTAGCGATTTAGTAGAGAGCACGAGGTAATGGGCAGATCCATGTGAGATGGTAACCATTGGATGTATCAGATCCATGGCTATAACCTGCTGGTCCCACAACAGATATATGAAACACAATAAATCCAACTGAGTTTGGCACATTTGATCTTCTACATCCAACGGACAAGAAAGTGGATAAAAATGGATGGAACAAAATTCAGTACTGTATTTTTCATATATTACTATGGATGATGCATCACCCATTTGCCATTACCTGCCCTCACTACTATATACCAATACGATGCCTATGTAAATTGTGTACATTGTAGCTGATGTTTCATGATCAAACGTCAAATATTCAATCGCATACCTTATATATTTGTTAAAATAAAGAAAACAAAATTACAAATAGCTATGGGGCGCACTAGGAAAGAACTGAGCGCATGGGAATCAATAATAGCTACAGTACACAACAGTGAGGACATACACTGGCGAGCTGTATTGGTGCGTAGTGCTCTCAAAATAATTTAAGCATGAAAGCCATTAGGTTTCTGTACCATCATCTTAGCTAAGAATTCAATCCTCGCCTACAGATTAATCTCATGTAGTCCATTGAACTGTGCTATGTTCACTAATTTTGTTCAGCGTTGCTCTTTGCCTCTTTTATTGTGCAAATTGTTGGGGAACAAGATAAACTTAGACAAGATGCCTGACAGCATCCGCAGGAACAACTCATAGTCTAAATCTAGGAGTGTCAAAGAACCATATGGATTTCAAAATGCAGAGAGTTGGGCACGCTTGCAAAGCTCAAGCTTCAACTAGAAAACCCATGAGCCAGCTTTTTGAACAAGTTACAAAGCTGTTTGGTCAAACATAGGTTTTGCACCCTTCTATTTGTGTCAAAGACTTCAGGTTCTACTCATAAAATTTACATGGACTGAAGTTGAATAGACCTTAATAAATCTATATTTTGTGTCCTGATAAAAGCACATTACACATGTTGATCCAAAAATTTAAACAATTCTTCACAATTACATATTTACACGAGCTTCTTTAAGTCAGCAAGTCAATGACAACCAAGTGCACAATAATATCACACTTCACCCATATAGTCAACAGATGGACCATTTGCCATTCCCAGCAACTACTGTACTCTAAACTTTCATCAATTTGGATAGGAACAGGAAGATGGTTGGGGGCGGGCACAGGTCAAGTCTCAAGATGTTAGAAGGTGCTATATAATCATTGCTAGATGTTAAGTGTTCTGCAGAGCATACCATTATGTTTTGTTTCCAAGAAAGTACAAATGATATGTCATTTATTATTTCTGACATGGCTAATGAAGAGGTCAATTTTTTAAAATAAAATATAATTCCTTAATTCACTAGCTAAGACTCGACATTGATAGAGTTCAGGTATGTACTCCGACCCTGGAGCTTGGTGTAAATGCTTGTTTAAGCAGGCAGAGAATTGGGTGATCATTGAGAGGTTTGATCAAGAATTCAAGATAGAAAAACACCCCTTCCGCAAATTGAGTTAGATAGATTTTGTAAGAGAATGACATTGACACCGACAGCAACCACTGATGCGTCACAAAACACACACATTGTTACACTATTTATTACAAAGTTCAACTTAACATTTTCCAAGTTTTATAGTGCTATGCTGACTTAGTATGTTTGGCTTTACGTGCTAAAGGCATTAGTATTTGAAAGTTGAAATTTTATTCAATCTCTAAATTGTCTTTCCATATAACCACAGGCTAGTTTATAGACCAAATACATAAGGCTGTCACGTGTCAGTACTGTGCCATTGAAGTATTAGTTATTGTTGGAAAATGGAAAACCATGGATAAACTAACACTTTCCTCATGGCTCCAACATGCCTAGGACATCCTACAATGCTTGGACACATGCCAAGTGTTGGGGGTGTGTTAGTATGGTAAGAGTCAGAAGCATGGAGACTCTTAACATAACATCTCGCAGAGGTGTGAGAAAATCATAAAATACAACCAGAACAAGAGGTCGAACCAACCTCCAGTGTGAAAATCCAATTAAGATGAAATGCTAACACAACTCTTTCCACTATGAGTGTGCTATTGATTACACAAACCAAGCAAAGGACTTAAAAGTTGTCAATGGATCTAGCAAGGAAGAAATGGAAGGAAATCATAGAATCTGCAGAACTGCAGTGATTCTTCAAAATGAGCAAAATCAACATCCAGAAATTGGGAATGGGACAGCTGCCATGGCTTAGCATGGCTACAGATTGTAACACCTCAAAAAGCCTGGTGAACAAAAATGTGAGAGATTTAAAAACTTTTGCTTATATTGCTTTGCCATTTGGTTATTCTTGGCTTTTTGGCCTGAATTCTTATTGGATATAAAACATGAATATAAAATGGTGAAGAGAAAATAGGATTGACATGGTTAAATTAAGTTAAAAATTAAAGGAATGATTTGTTAAAAAGAGTCATGAGCTAAAATGAGAAGAGAATGGAATTAAAACCAAAAATCCAATAGATGGAATTCTTAATGCTAGTCAATTACAAAATCAAGCTCAAATGAATTCAAATAGGGGATCGATCCAAGACTTGATAAATTCTTGTTCCATTGCCATCCAAAAGCATTAATTGGTATTTTAAGGAAATTTGAGCTTAGTTTCAAATTCAAACATAGTTCAAGTTGGCTTTTGCTTGAATTGGAAATTTAGATTTGAAATTCAAAATTGATGGAAGTCTTGGCCCATCTCCCCTGCCCTGTTGCACTGGCCTAGCATGCCTAGCTCGCACTCTAGACGCGCCTGCGTCGCGTCTGGCCGCACCACCGCCTGGAGCCTCGCGCCGTCCGACCGCGCCTGATCCGCGCCAACATGTGCCCGTGCGCCACTTGCCCTACGCCGACCTCCTGACATGCACGCCTGAGCCAGCGCAGCTCTTCCCGTGTGCTGCGTCGTGCGAGCGTCCGCGTCGGCCGTATACGCCAAAGACCGCCGCAACTCTGGATCGGAGCTTGCCCTTTTTCGTTTGCGTTCACACCACCGTACCTGAGTCATCACATGCATTGATTATCACTGCGACACTGGCAACCGCGCTAGCCTCCCCCCTGTCTTGTTGTCGCATCGGTGCACGTCGCCCCGGTGACCGGCCGTGAGAGCCAACCCAGCAAACGCGCTACCAAGCCCTGTCCGGCCACCTCGTTGCACACGCGCCATCCCCTCCATGCTCCTGTGGCCATGCCCGAGCTGACGACCACCATTAATACCCACCATGAGTCCATGACCTTACCTGCCACCGCCATGAGCCGCCCAGCCGCCTAGCCATCTATAAATACCGCAGCGAACTCCCAGCATCGCCACACCTCAGCCCCTCCCCCTCCAAGAAATTGCTTTCCTGTCACTCGTAGCTCGCCAAAGCCGCCCTTCCTCTCCAACTCCGGCCGTCACTACCCTTGGAGCAGGCCCTGTTCTTTACGGCTTCTAAAAGCGGCTTTTGGCTTTTACTACAGTACCTAACTTTCAAACGGGGTATTTTCTCAAGACAAGGCCTACAAGTTAATTATAGTACACGTTAAAAGCCCAACATCTCTATCAACCAAAATCGCAAGCAAGTATCTCTCTCTATAATCTCTGTCGTAAACAGCTAAAATTCAAAATTTTCAGCCAAAAACCATAAGCCGCAGCCGTATCAAACAGGCCCGCAATACTGTGGCCGCCTCTAACCTTTCCCATGGTCCAATAGGGTTGTTGGCTGCTGCAGATCGCCGTTGCCGTGGTCCAACCTTCCGCCGCCTCGGGCTCTCGCCACTGTGCCACCTCAGTCATCCTCCGGCCTCGTCAATCCCTCAAGTAGCTCTCCCTTGGCTCGTAGATGCTTCCAGTGCTTGGAATTAGGTTGTCTCATCGTCGTTCGCTGTAGCATCGTGTGACTGAGCCACCGCCGCCGCTAGGACCACCGCCGGCGACCACCGAGCTCAAATTGAGCCGTGTTGCCTCCAACGCAGGCGCGGTTGGTCCCCAGCAACCCATTTCCGGGTTCACCGACGTCTGTCATAGAGCCCTTCGCCGGCAACAAGCTCGGCCAAACGTTTCCATGGCGCGCACATTGTAGATCCTTCATTAAGTTTAAACTCAACATTAATTAAGTTAAGCGCTACCATTAATTTTAGTTAAACATTCTATGACAAGTGGACCCCCCATTATTAATCCTATAATTATTCTATGACATGTAGTCCCTACTTAACTAAAGAATTCTTTTAAAATCTAGCTAAAACCGGTAAGTCACTGACATGGGGTTCCAACTTCACTCTTTACACAGTACCCGATCCCACCTGTCAGCCTCTAGTAAGTTTTCCTTTAGGAATTAATTCAAAAACAAAATAAAAATCATGTGGACCCCACATGCCATACACTGGCCTTTTCAATAGAAAAATAAATAGAAAACAAAATTAAAATATCTAGCCCCACCAGCCACTGAGAGATTCTCTCTCTCTATTATTTTATGAATTAATTCAAAACTCAAATTTTGAAAGGCTCGTCCTCATTCATCTTAAATCCAAATTAGGTGAAATTTATTTCTAAATTCATCTAAAATTAAGATATTTCCAATGGAACTAAAATTGTGAGTTTTGGAGTTCATTTGAATTTATCTTTGTTGCTGGTATTTATTTGAATTCCTATGCACTCAAATTTATTAGACTACGAAGCACAAGAGTAGCAAAACAAGCAAGACCAGGATTCTCAAGGCCAGACAATTTGTGAGCAAGACGGGTCATCACTTTGATCATTTTGCTCCTACATTTTAAATACAAGTATTTCGATTAAAATTATTAAATTGTATGCTTTAATTTTATTATGCAATTTATATTCGCATTAGCTCATAGCTAATTCCTTACGTATGATTGTTTAATTATTCTCACTCCGTGTCTTTGAACCTAACACCTTGTCACCCTAGGGATTATTAGCTAACTTACTAATAATAAGTCCATATTTAAAACGCCATGCTTAGTCTTGCGTACAAACTCGGGGCATTAATTTGCCCTGACATCATTTCAAACATGAAACTTGGTTTAGACAATCACTAATGGAAAGTGGCTGGTATGTTGTAACATAATTATTTTATGCTCCCAAAACCCTAGCATGCTTAAGTATCTGGATCTAGTAAGAGGGGCTGGTACTGTTGAAAGTACGAAAATGAATAGATTGTGGTAGAACCGCCCAGATAATCCTAAGAACATCACCTAGTACCCTCTTCCCAATGTACAATAGTGCAACCACAAATATATAATGGGTACAAAATTGACTAACTAATTTGCAACAACTCAGTGTGGGTTGCATCATCGGTGTGAACATGTGCAAATGGCGTGACGGCGCAAGAGGGGGCTTCTGGAGGGGTGGTCATACCCCACAGCGATAGAAACCTTAGCAGATGTGGCCTTGCTGGGAAGATACATTGCAACGTCGTTGTGGTGACCTTGATCTACATGCCTAAGAAAACATGTAGAATATAACAAATTGGTTGTCTTTTGGTGGGTAAAGTGTACGACCTCTGCAGAATGAAACCTATTCGAACAGCTGTGCCCACAGTTATGGGCGGACATGGGAACCTACTGGAGTTAGTTTTATTTCTAAAACGAACCTTGTAGGTGCAATGAAAACTGGATTGAGTTGCCGTAGGTGGTCAGACCTAGTGATAATAATGGGCAGATATAACACTGAGAAACTAGCATTGGATGCAGGAGGCCATGTAATAATTGATGGAACCTGCATTATTACTAATATTTCAATCTTTCATGCACTTTAGAAAATTGATTTCAGTTAAAATTGCTAAGTCATAGGAGTTTCTATTGTTCGTAATTGTCAACTAATGCATTTAGCAAAAGAACCCTAACCAACCTTGTTCAGCCCAACATCTATAATAATCCATTTTGTGTATTGACTTGCAGAACATGGTTTGTTGTACTTACAATCGCTTACTCAATTAACTCAGAAGTTGTGGAGCAAAACCCCTACGCTAATCACGAAGCTCTAGGCCCTGATGGAGAAGACGGAGGAAACTAGGGCAAACATTATTATTATAGTTTTAACCCAGTCGCCTGCTTGTGGAAGGTTATGGCCTCACCTTTTGCTTATTGAACCACTTTTCGCTTTTGCATTGTAAGCATTTGGCTTAAGCGCCCCTTTATGTAAAAACTGCCCGATGTGGTATATGTTAACTCTAATGTGTAATAATAATGAATGGTATAGTCCATGGTTGTCACGGCGGAGTCGGCGACCACGGCGAGTGAGGGGCGCCTGGACACCTAGGCGAGGGCACGGCGACGCCTAGGTGCGGGTGGAGGCGGCGGCGTGGGTGGAGGCGGCGTGGGTGGAGAGGAGAGGCGGGCGGCACGGAAGACCAAGGCGAGGCGGCTGTCGTGGCGTCGCACAACCCCGGCTGGACGCCTAGGCAACGCCTAGGCGACGCCGTGACATCAATGGTATAGTCTATACGATGTATGAAATAATTCAGCAATGTATTTGTGAACACTATCTATTGATTAAGAGAACAGTGCGGTGGAATCACAGAGGATTCTAGATTGGAAAAATCCGGATCCGACACAGAATTTCATCCTTGAAATCCATACAATGCAGCACAAAAGGATGGTGGCATAGCAGAACAATTAAGTTAAGACCATATGATATTCGATCAGTAGAAGATTGTAGGGCGATTTTCGGTTCTCTTTATGCTACACAAGCTGCTAGCTGTCAGAGCAAGTTTTCATCCTGTAAGTAACTGGTAACTCCGAGCCTATTTATGTAATGCACCTGCACATGCCTAGTAAATAGTAATAAGGACATACTAAATATAATTAATGTGTTGGACAAGAATTTCCATTAACTAGCAAACACTTACGAAAATTGGCATACTGGCTACCACTGCCGATGATATTCAAATGATACCCAGTCCAGAAAGGAAAATATGAAAAAGATGACCAAGGGTCATGTCGAGAATGATGCATCAGTGAATTCAAATCTGCAGAAAAAAAAATAAAATGGCGTCTTCTACTTCCTTTCACAATCAAAACCGAATGGACCAATATTCAGGTGGAAAGCATAACTCGCTTGCCATGCATATGCACCCTAAATAGAAGAATTAGGGCTTTAAGTGCATAAGGTTGCATTAGAAAGGAAAGGGACTCATGATACAAGGCAGATAAGGTTGCAAAGAACTAAAAAAATATTCATGGCATAGAAATATATAAAAAATATTCATGGCATAGAAATATATAAAAAAATATTCATGGCATAGAAATATATCGCTACTGCAAAATTAAGTGCACAGAAAGTTGAACCACACCTTGCACCATCGGACGAATTACTGTGCTGTCGCCTCAAATTTCTTTAGCATATCACAGTGCGGTGTCTGGTAGGATAGCCCCCAGTGGCGACGCTGTATCTCAGCCCTGCAATTCTGTGAGAGTATTGAGAAGTAATCCCTCTCAACATGCCGCTCCAGCATCGCACGCTCAGTGCTCTGATGTGGATACTGCTCCTCGAAATTAGGCAACTTGACATGGTATGAGACTCCGCGTGGGGTTTGGAACTTATACTCATAAGGATAGGAGCGGGAGAGGGAGTACACAGGCTCAGAGGACGGCAGGAAGTTGAGCAGCAGCAGCAGTAGGACAGGCAACAGCTGAACAAGCATTCTGACAGTAGAGCCACCAGAGTTCTGCATCCCATGGGCGTGCATCCCGCCAGTCCTGAAGTGGAACGTCCCGAACTGCCCAAATTGCCTGGTGGTGGCAGGTGCCATCCCGCCAAAGAAGTTCCTAAATATCTCATCCGGGTCAAAGTCATCCTCGTAGAACCCATTGTATGCACGAGCAGTGGATGCCGCCCTCCTGTTGTTCGTCGGCAGCTCATCAGAACCAACAAGATCGTAGCGCTTGCGGTTCTCTGCATCACTGAGGCACTGGAAGGCCTTGGAGACAGCCTTGAACGCATCCTCAGCGCCGGGTGCCTTGTTCTTGTCAGGGTGCACCTTGAGGGAGAGCTTGCGGTAGGCCTTGCGCACGTCCTCCACGGTGCAGTCCTTTTCGAGGCCGAGGATCTGGTAGTAATCCCTAGTGTGCTTCTTGATCTGGCGCACCACCTCCAGCTGCTCCTCCGTGTACGTCCTCACACCAGCAGCATCACCACCGCTCTCCTCCTCCTTGTTCTTGCCCTTCTGCTTCCTCTCTCTCAAGCCATCATCAGCATGCGACGCTTCTTCTGCAGTTGCTGCTGCAGGTCGAGGCGGCGGCGGCGGGGGTTGTGGGGATGATGACGATGACGGTGAGGCGGAGGAGGGGGACGGGTTGTCTTGGTTGAGGAGGGGGTCGAGGAGGTGGTCGATGGGGAGGGAGGGGTCGAGGCGCTTGGCCTTGGAGAGGAACTTGACGGCGCGGGCGGTGTCCCCGGCGTCGAGGGCGCCCTTGCCGATGCGCAGGCACTTGGCCGCGTCATCCTTGTTGCCCTCCATGGCGGGCGGGCGGGCGAGCGCAGCCGCAGGAAGGCAGATCTGGCCGTGCGACGGCGAGCTGGCCCCTCCTCAAGCTTGCTCGAACTCCAGCACAAGACGATCAGATCAGATCGGTCCACTCCAACCCAATCCAATCTGAGAGAAGTGGTTCCGAAGAGAAAGCGTAAGAAGGGGGGATCAAATTCCGAACAAACCGTAGACTAGCTGGAATGGAAGACCGAGTCTGCACCAGGTGCTTACCTCGCCGGAGCTGGACTGGAGGCCGGATCGGCGACGGCGGAGTAGCCCGGGTGAGAGAGGCGAGAGGATGAGATATGGTGACGCCGACGCGACGACCTCCGCGAACCCCTACCGCTTTGCTTCCCTTTCTTCAGTTTTGCTCTAGTTTTGTTCCCCTTTTCCACGCGTCAAGAAAAAGGTCAGAGAGTGCACCGCTTTGTTGGCCCAGTCCAAGCCTGTTCTGGGCCAGATTTTGGAAACAATATCAATCCCCATACCTCTATTTGTTATTTCTTCTTTTTTAACGTTCTATTTGTTATTTCTTCTTTTTTAACGTTCATCTCTCTACTCACAGAAGAATTGGTGCCACTCGTGGGCCTATTCCTCTCCGCCTCCTCTGGCTACGCCCCCAAAATCTTACCCAACCAGTCCTAGGCTCTAGGTCTATTCTTTTTAGCTAAAATTTATAATTTTTAATTGCGACTTGTGACGTTTAGGTTGTTCGTATAAGAGATTACAGAGTAACAGGAACTCACTTGCGTTTTTTGCTGATATAAATGAAGTCGGTACAATATATACTATAATTAACTAGTAGATTTTATCTTGAAAAGATACTCCGCTTAAAAACTAGTTACTGTAGAAAAGCCAAAAAACAGTTTTTATAGGCTGAAAAATTGGGTATGTTTAGCAACGGCTGTGGCTTATGGCTTAAATTTTTGAATTTTGGCTGTTTACGGTACAGATTACGGAGAGAGATACTTACTTGCGATTTTGAATAGTACAGATGTTGTGCTTTTAACGTATATATCGTTTAACTTGTAGATCCGTCTTGAAAAAATACTTCATTTAAAAGTTAGGTACTGTAGCAAAATTCAAAAGCCGCTAGCTTTAGAGAAAACGAACAGGCCTAACAGGACCTCTGCCACCTTCTCTTCTCTCCTCGTCGCCTCCGATCCCCTTCCTCCTCTCCTGTCCGCCTCCACATCCTGTTCATCATAGTTTATTTCTGAATGTATTGTCTTGTAATTGGCATTTTGTGTAGCTTCTGCTCTGTCATCTGTTTTAATGTTGTTATGAGCTTATTGTTCTGACTTAGTTTCACAAAATTCAGGATATACAAATGTCATATTGTAGTCAAGTTACGTAAGTAGTATCAACAACAATATGACAAAGATAGACTTCATGAGAAGCAGAAGTCTCCTAAACCAGAGAAGAGGGATCTCTCTCTCTCTCTGTTAGATCTGTACTGTGGTTGTGGTGGAATGTCAACTGGACTTTGTCTTGGGGCTCATGGTGGTGGTGTGAATCTTGTGGCGGTACTTCTCTTATGCAAACTTCTTAGATGTGCTATAACTTAGTAGGAATCCGTGCTTTTTGAATGTTTTCCCCAATGTTTATAGAGATGGGCTATTGATGATGATGAAGTTTCATGTCAAAGCTTCAGGCTAAATCATCAAGAAACTCGGGTACTATGACTTTCATGGTTCATACTTTATTTTCTTCCAATATAATTCTAAATGCTATTTCTGGCCCATTTATAAACACTGACATGCTGCTTTGATAGGTCCGGAATGAAACCACTGATGATTTCCTTGTATTGTTGAAAGAATGGCAAAAGTTTGATGGTTTTTACTTGGTAAATGCTTATGTCCCAAATTCTAGCCGTGGCCTACTTAGACCGGTAAGACTGATCTTCCTTTTCATTATAACTGTTGCTTTATGCTTTACTGTTATTGCTTATATCTAATTTTATTTTCTTCCATCTTGATCTTCAGAATTACAGGATCAATAATTGGGATCCATGCTTTAGTAACTATATAAAAGTGTGTCTACTTACCTAGCTCTCCAGTCTCATTTTCCTTTTCACATCAATATATCATGTGCTACATATTCACTTTATATGATCTATTCTTTTGCCTGTACATGAGGAACAGTATTATGGTTCTTATTTGCAGTTCTACATCACATCTGGAATCCTCTGTGATTTATTGTACTATTTCCTGGATCAGTAGATAGTGTCCATAAATTACAGAAATGAACATCAAAATACATATCATGCGGAAGTATAAATATAATAATAGATTTACCCATAGGCCGATCAGGCCGAAATCAATAAAATGCAGCAGCAGAAACGAAGCACGCAGGTGGGACCTTCCGGACGTGCCCATAGGCAGCCAACTGGAGGTTCGCGACCTAGTTCTTAACTTCTTCATCTTCTTTGCCATCACGACCAAGAGTATTGCTGAAGCGTAGTGATCTGATTCCTGATTCTGGATTTATTGTGAGAGCGAGTGTGAGCACACTAACCACCGTGCTCCGCGAGCCAATACACAGGATGCAAATAAATAATATGCTGGGCTGATCAAAGGAGAGGCTCGGGTTGTTTTATTTGCCAGAAATTGCTTTTAGCATTACTTTTATTATTTAATCATGGTGTTATTATTGCTGCCTAAAACTCCTAACTCCTAACAGCGAGTATCATCATTTATTCAATTCATCGATTATACACTTTCTATTCTGTCACCTACCATTTCATTAATCTAACCATGGGTGTTTGATTCTCACATAATCGTAGCTTCCCTCATAAATTTGTACCTCAAATATCAAATTTCACTATAATCGTATAATCCCGATCTCAGTTCCACTATTTGCCAACTTGTTAACCATACAATCTAATGAAAATCTAATACATTTACTTGTGACTCACGATCAAATAATCTCCATTGCATCATCCAAAATTTTTATTAATCGAATCGGAGTTACCAAATTCCTATATGAGTCTGAATTCCAACCACCAACTTATAAATCTAATCTTAGGCTCATTATTCGACAACTTAATTAGCTCTTCATTCTAATGAAAATATGGTGTCCTTTATTTTATATCCACCGATATCTGTTGTGTCGTGAATTCCTAATAATCCAATCTTGTAATTGTTGTTCATCAACTCTTCACTTCGGAATTCTAATGATTCCCTAACATAACTACTTTTTAATCCATCGAAATCATTCGTATCAGGACTTTCTAACAATCCAATCCCTTCTGTTATTGATCCAAAACCATAATTTGCTCTTCTAATAATGCACCTTATTTGTCATTATCTATCTCTAACTGATTCACTAGTACACCTCCACCAAGAATATCATTGATCAAGTTTATACTCTGATTATCATATCTCCAACTTTCTAAAATTTAAATTCATTCATCTAGTACTTGATCAAATCCTATTAAACCCATTATTGCCAACATCTCCCAATAATTCATTTTAGTTACCAGTGTCGTAATCCCGTAATTACCTTTGCACTCCCTAATTCCCCAAAAATCATTTAAATCATCTATCTAACCTATCTATTCATTTAGGTTCCACCAATTTATTTCTCCCAGAATCCACACTATCGTTTTCTTTTTATGATCGACATGAATCCACCAGCATCTTTTATGTGTTTACCACAAACAGCCATCTTCTTTTCTACGACTCTATTTACTCTTCCTGACATTTTATTTTGTGAGGAGTATTATCATTATTTAAGAAAATAATACATAAAAATTTCCTGAGACCTAGCAGTTTATACAAAAACGTAATGTGTAAGAGAATGCAATAATAATAGTGATTCAGATTCCATCCACCGTTACATGGTCTCTGCACCATATGCTTAATCATTCAGCGTTATAGCCGCTTACACTATCACTGGGGCGACACCCAGGGCAACACAAATCAGGGCTTTCCGCGGCCCTCCACTTTTCCAATTCCATCCACAAAGTTTTTGAAATAGAACTATAGCTGGTTAAGTTCTCATGTCCGCCCATGACCGTGGGCACGGCTATCCAAATAGTTTTAACTCTGTAGAGTTTGTACACTTTCACCATAAGAGACAATCAACTCGTTGCCCTACATGATTTCTTAGTCATGTGGTTGAGCAGACCATCACAATGACCTTTCAAAGTATCTCGCCCCGGTTGTCATCTCACCCTATGGTCTGCTCCCACTTGTGGTGGGTCCCATACGTTGCACATGATGTAACCACGTCTACTAGCACAGCCGAGCTCCACTCCCCGCAACGCTAGTACGGCTAGTTACTTCACCCTCCACTCGGTGTCCCTTTAGGCCTCCCCTTACCCTTGCATATCCACTCCTATCCACTACCGGTGAGATGAGTTCGGGGGTTTCGATACATTTACTTAGCCAAGTTGTATTTTACAGACTTGTGGTTGTGCGCTTTTACATAGGAGGTCATGACAAGATTCAGTCCTTAGTGGTATCTGGACGGTTCTACCACTAACCATTTTGTGTTTCCAGTGCACCACACACCAGCCCCTATACCATCCGCTCAGATATTTAAGCAAGTTGGGATTTTTAGGAGCATAAAATAATCTTATCCAAATACACCAGTCATTACCACCATGACTTCCCAAACCAGTTTCTCATGATTAAAAATGATAATGATGCTTGGGGCATTTCAACGCCCTCGAGTATCCAAGCAATACTAAGCATGACTTATAATTACGGATTTATTTTCGAAAGATTACTATCATAATTTTGCTAAGGCCACAAGGTTCACATAATCAGCTATTCCAAAGGAGGTGTAATATTAATCACGACAAACAATAGGCATATAACTAGAATCTTGAATTAAACATGTATAGGTATATAAAATAACAGCATGCAATTTGATAATTTAAACAAAAGTAATTTGCAGAAAATTAGGTTCAATATGATCAAAGTATTGACTCGCCTTGCACATCGGTGTCTTGGTCTTGACTGTCGAGGATGGCTTCGGCTTTGGCTTCTTCCTCCTGGGCTTCGGATGCTATTTTTACGTGCGCGAGAATTTGGATAAAAATCAGCAAACCAAGCAAAATATCACCAAAAATTCAAATGAGCTCTAAAATTTATGGTTTTGGTTCCATTGGACAGATCTTGAATTTAGATGAATTTGGGAATTTGTTTCATTACATTTGGAGTTAAAATGAATAAGTTATGTCCATTTAAAGTTCTTAGCATAATTAAATCTAGAAAATATTAAAACCCTGACATATGGGTCCCACTTTTTATTTTAAGTTTCTGTTTAATTTTTAATCTCATTTCTCTATGCTAGTGACATGTGGGGCCAGCTACTGTGCTCATTTAGGGGGCATGGCCCACATGTCAGTGAGGGGTTTTAAATAACAAACTGGTATTAGTATTTATGACAGTCTGTTAACCTTAACTAACCTCTGTCTGAACACTAAATGAGCTTATTTATATTCTAATAAATTTTTACCATCTTTATTAATTATTCTCGGATTTTTCTCTGATTTTTACTTCACTGAAGCCGTCGGCAAAAACTTTGCTAAAAGCTACTCTAATATTGCGGCCAGAGGGATCGAACTCGGGTCTCCGAACTGAAAGTGCACGCAGCTAGCCATTCGATTGACCGGTGTTACCTGATGGAAGAGGCGAAGGAATGCAGTTAAATCGACGGTGGAGGCGCCTGGAACAGAGGAGCTCGGGGCGGGTACTGCCAACGGTGGCGCCGGCGAGGGGTGTTCGGAGAGGGGCAGGTGTCCGCCAAAATGCGTCACTTGTGCCGAGGGGAAGCCGGTGGAAGTGCAGGCAGGGTCCGAGGGGCTTCGGAGCGGGCCGGCGACGTGCGGTGGCGGTGAGCTTGGGGAGGTGCTCGGCGCCAGCGAGATACAGGTTCGGAGGGACTCAAGCGAGGTCGGGAGGAGCTTCGCCTTGCTCCGAGGGTGGTGCGGGTGAGAGGAATCGGCTCGGCTTCAATCGGCGCGCGGGTCGGGCGACCGGAGTTAGGGAAGAAAGAGGCCTCACCGGCGATTGGGGTGCGCGGGGTTCGATTGTTCGAGATGGGAGGCAGAGGGAGGTGTGGTGGAGCGGATAGAGGGGCGCGCAGGCTTTATAGGCGGCAAGGCCGGCATCGGGACTCCGCCCGGGCGGTCGCATCGGCCAGACGGCAGTGTCAGGCGGAGATGCCGCAGCGAATCCTTGCATGAATCCAGGCGCGTGACCTCACGCCTTGCAGCTTGCGCTGCGTGAGCCAGGTGATGCGACGGAGCGGGATCTCGCGCACGATTTCGGGCGACGGCCGCGAGGGGGTGACACAGGCGCGAGCTGCTGTGACGGGAGCAGAGCCGACGGGACGGGATGGGACTGAGTAACGCCACTTGGCTGTGCTGTGGACCCATGGTCCAAAGGAGGCGTCACATGGGGAGCAGGCAGGCGCCGCTGGCTGTTCGAGCGAGGGTCATGACTGTCGGGACGCCAAGCAGAGGAAGGGAAAGTAGGGAGCTAAGGGCATTTGCAATGGCTGGGCGGGTCTGGCCGGCCATGAGGCCCCTTTCTTTTTTATTTATTATCATCTAATTAATTATTTATGTATTTATTCATTTATGTATATTCTTGTGTATATTTTTTCTGTTTTTCTCTAAGCTCTTTGTATACACATATGTATATGTATATATATTTGTTTGTGTTTTATTTATTTTTATTGCCCTTTTTAATATTATTTTCAAAATGAAATTTTATATTTTTTGATTTAAGTCTCTCCTTCCTTATGATGGACATCTTTTCAGATTCGAATTCAAAATTATAGGTTTTTTTACTTTAATATTTTCTTTATGGCTTATTAATGTTGTTTTTATTTTTCATGAATTTCTTCAATGTTTTTGGAACCTCTGCCAAAATTTTAGAAAAACACCAAAGAAGATTCAAATTTCAGGAGAATATATTGCAAAATAATTCAAAAGCTTCACATTTTCAATTTTCAAATTTTCAGTATGTTACACAATGTGATCCTTGCAAGATAGCTTTTCAATGCAAAACTGATATATACCTTTTTTGATCTGTAGAAACTGGAAAATTCCAAACCGGTAATTGTTGTTGGTGATCTTAACTATGCTCGTCAGAGTATTGACATTTGCAGTCCTCCAGTAAGATGTCACTGTCGATGTGATTCGTTGACTACTGCCTTCTGTAAACTCGCCCACCACATGTTTGATGTAATGTTTGAACCAACGAGGCAGATGTTGGTGGACCAACGAGGTAGATGGGTACCCCCATTGTTCACCTTTCAAGCACAAGTTCCTCTAGGCTCCAGCTACTCGAGCAAGCTGAGCGGCAGGCAGCTAAGGAAGCACTACCATTGGCGCACGTGGGCCTAGCCGAGATGGATTGTGTTATGCGTAAGCTTCTTAGCTGCTGTTGTGTTTCTTGCGATATCTTAACTGATCAAGGTATTTAATGTTGCAACAATCAAGTGAGCAGTGACTTGGCCGAGACAGCATTACAGGGTTAACATTTACACCATTTCACATGCAAAACAGGTGATAAAATAGATGCTTCCGTAATCCTATTTATTATGATCTTGTTCTTCTCACCATAGTAATTATGTTGCTTCTCATTGTAGAGATTTTGTTTGTAAATAATATTGTAGTTCAATGATTGGATGTCTATGCAGTGTTTCTCTCTGTCTTGTAGGTTAGGCGCTTGTTGGATTTAATTGTTCAAAGTTTTCAGACAAACGATGTATGCCTTCGGAAGCGTGTAAGGTTAGTCTTCTACTCAAGATGTATGATTGAAGTATTATTATGTGCAAAGAAGAATTGTTCTTCAAGAACTACAGCTCTACACTATCTGATCCTCACACATTTCATATTTTCTCCAGCAATGTAAGTGAGCCATTAGATAATACGAGATTTCTCAGTGTAACTGAACCCTCTGTGCTGGCTGATGGTGGTGATTGGAAGTAAGGATTGAACCCAGAGTTACCCGACCCTGATACTGTTATGGTCATTATCATGTGAGTCATTCCTTTTTATCCACCTACCAATTTAAGCATCAATAGTGATGGAACTTGTTATCCAGCCTCAATGTGTTGATTTTTTACAGTGACATTACCATTGGAATGACCAAAGATAAACTCAAAGACTGCCTTGGAACTATTACGCAAAGTGACACTCAAAATTTTTTGAAGGCTCTGGAGGTGAACTTTTTAAATATATAGTTGTTCTAGACTGAACTGATTTGTTTCTTTGTTGACGTGAAGTTAATTTCTCTACTTTGTTCCTTCAGCTGAACAAATATCATGCTGCGGATAATGGACTTATTGGTCAACTTGGTGTGGGGTTTTGTTCAGCTTTTGTAAATAGCAGTGAATTAATGAGTAAGAACTGGTCTGCTACACTTCTCGATATTACTGGATGGTCAAAACTACACCAAATTATTTTTCTATGTTGGAAAATTAATTCGAAACTGAGAATTTTAATTTACAGTATAGATGACTGCATTCTTGAGGCGAAATAAGACTTGGACATTCATCTGGTTGGTGATTTACAGAGGCCTCACCATGAAGTTAAAGAGCAACATGATATCTGTTGAACCCAAATCTCTGCTGAACTCAATATTATACATGCGTATTTATTGTAGAGACATACATGATTGTCATCTTTTGGCATAAGAACAAGAAGTCACTGAAAGAATCTCACATTCGTATTCAGACAATCCGACAATGTCAACTCTGATTACTAAGAGTTGCTGAGGAGGTAGTGTTCATGTTTAAGTCTCAAACATATGATGAAATAGACTTTTGCTTAATACACTATATTCATGCTCATTGACTTTTCATTTCAGATAACTGCAACCTGCCAGTGGAACACCATTGCCTCCAAATGTGAATACTTTAAAACGCAGGTAAGCAGTTGTAGTTATAGAAGGAAGTAACACTGCCTGTTTGTGTTAATGTTCTTGAAGGCTTGGTAAATTAGTGTCTCCTGATATCAAACAGACGATAAAAGATGTGTCGTTTATGATAGCCTAAGCATTTCAGACTTGTTTTAGCTGGGACTACAAGCTTGCATACTTGATTGATTAGTCAGATTTAACATAGTGCGTCTTAATGATTTTCTAGAAATAAAGCATTGCTTTTATATGTTTGCTTGCAAAATAATTTATTGTTTTCTTTTTTGAAGCAACCATGCTCTGCAGACAAAAATGATAGTGTTCTCTTATGAAGCAACTGTGCTTTGCAGACAAAAATGTTAGTGTTTTCTCATAAGCAATTGTGGTCTGCAGTTATTAGAAATTTCAGTCATTCGCTTACAACTTGCAAGAATACCCATATGCAGATGCTTAGATTTCTGGACCAATGAGTTTTCTTGGTTATTGTATTTATATCGTCCATGTGTTGCAATGGAATATAATTAAGATGGCATACAATATCCAGTTAATCACATGGGTATATAAAATTGAAACGCACGAGTATATATCTTTTATAGAATATTGAGGAACTGTAGGATATCTGATAAGCTTGCAACAATAATTTTTTTCTAAGTTTGCAGGATTAATCTTACCACTAGTGTTCCATTATGTGGAACATATGTTTGAGTAAGGAATTCTATTGGAGACCAGGAGCCAGCTGTGGACGCAGGAGTCGGCGATCGCCCACTGGGGATCCTGCGGGCGTGCCGCAGCTGTGCCATCGACGTGCGATCGGAGCCCAAACTTGCCGCACAGGGAGAGGAAGAACGGGGACCAGCGGTTGAAGTTGGGGCGCTTCAACTCAAGGGTCACCGGAACGTGCGACTTGACGGCGATCGTGGCGTAGGGAGCAACGAAGACAGGCGGCGCGGCATCTGATCCAGACGAAGGCAGGGTGCCCGTGCCGGTGGAGGCCATAGTGCCGCACGATGCCGAGAGATCCGTCGACATGGGAAGGGGCGACGGCGAGACAGGGTTCGGCGCCGGCGACTGGGAGAGGATCGGCGCGGCCCGAGAGGAAAAAGGGGTAGGGGCGCAGTGGAGGAGGAGGCCGATCGGTGCGGCGCCTGGGTTGGCCGGCGGAGGAGGATCTCCTAGATCACCTTGTCGGGGAGGTCGTTTGGCTCCGACGCTCCTGCTCCTTGTGGTGGGGGGGGAGAGGAGGGCCGATCGGTGTAGCCCTGGGTTGGCCGGTGGCTAGGGTTTGGTGAGAGGGGGGGAAGGGCGAGAGGAGACCTAGGCCTCTGATACCATATTGGATACCAGATGAGTTTGGGGAAATCACCACACGCACAACATGGGGGTGACTTTCATATATATAGCCATGTACAGGAAGAGTTCAACTTGAGGAAGGAGTCAAGTATCCTAATAAATTCTGTATCATAACTTAATTGAAGGATTTTATACACTGTCATTGCCAAGAGCTGATTATCTCAGTATAACATGTTAAGATCTACTACTGTAGCTTGCATCGAATAATATTGGTGCTATTGTACCTTTTGGGTTTAGAAGTACGAAGCACATGTTCATCCACATTTATTGTTTCGCCATCTGAGTTCAGTAGCTTAATATTTGTTACAGTGAGATAGTTGAAGGAGAAACTGACTCCTTGCTTTTAAGTTTAGTTCATATTTGTCTATTTTTCATAGAAATTGTGCTGTCATATCATGCGTAGTAGGTATATATGTTTAGTGGACATTTTTCATACTACTATTCCATTATATCGTGCTAAATATAGTACTTTTAAAGATGGCATGAATGTTATGTCACTGAATACTGCTGCACTTTCGTATGGCCCTACCTACATCATACTAAACATATCGAATCTGAAAGCTCTTTAATGTCGTCTGCAATTGATAATATTTATAATCTAAAGATGCACGTTTCAGAATGCTTGTCCATTTCTGCTTTATTTAATCATTCCAGTGATCAATGAGGACTTGCACTATTTTTCTTCCATGCAAACAGAGTAATCACATTATGGCTTTGAAAGTTCTTTTCAAGAGCCAACTGAAGTAATATTTGGTGGTGCATCTGCGCCCTGAAGTAGAGATAGGCATCGAATATTGAGGTGTCTGGACTAGCTTGTATATACATATATGGTTCGCTTGATATGTGTAATGGAAAATTGATGTTTATTGTATAGTTTCATAACACATTTGATGATATATGTCACCCTCTTTTGGTACTCCGTTGCAACGTACGGGTACCTTACTAGTATTTTTCTTAATTACAATGTTGTATTACTACTATGCTTGCAAACTGTTACGTAACCTATTAGGGTACGTTGGTGGGCAAATACCAAAACTATTCCTGAGGGGTTTTGACTATAAATAGACAAGTCTATGTATAAGGAAAGAAAGATCTTGAGTTAATAAAGGCTTTGTTTTCCCTGGTGTCTTCTCTCAATTATTCTATGATAATTCTCTGTTGATTGGTTGCATGGATTGCATTAAAGATTATTATTATTTCTCAAAATGTTATCAGCACGAATCGCTCTACAAGTTGCAAGGTATGCAAACCTTAACCACTCCACTATGCATTGCAATATCATAGATCGGTCTAGACTGAAATTCTATTTGCTGCAATGCCATGATTAGATCAATTGCACTTTAATTGGTTCTAATCATGTTTTCATTCTACAATTCGTTCGCATGGCTATTTATCTCTATAATCCGGTAGACTGAGTATCTAGGTTCTTGGTTGGATTGCCTAGTTAGATAAAAATAGAGATTGATTCAAAAAATCTTGTAATGGACATGCATGGATTCGGCGATGTGTTGTGTGAAGTCATCATCGGTCGCCCGAAGCCGATGCCGCTGCGCCACTTTCTCCCACCAAAGACGTCGCTTCTCGCCTTGCCACTCATCGGCCGCCTGAAGCAACCACCGTAGCCCGGCTTTCCCCTAGCTGCAATGCTAGCTGGTGCCATCATGGCCGCCCAAAGTCGGCCCACTGCCGCTCGGCTTTCTCTCAACTGGCGCTGTCGCATCCGAGCCCCACCATCGTGGCCTCCCGAAGCCGCCGCCACCTCTGCGCCTCCCCGTCCTAAGCCGCCCGCTGGGAGCCAACGCTGCCTCCGCACTCGAGGTCACCCACCGGGAGCCGCCGCCACCTCAACGCCCTAGGCCACCCACTGGGAGCTTCCCGTGTACCTCTGCGCCTAGCTGCCTCCATGCCGAAGCTGTCCCCAGCTGCCTCCACTCGCCCGCGCCTGAAGCTGACGCCACCCGACCTCCCTAGCGCTGCCACGCCCAAGGCCGCTTGCCGCCGCCTCTACACCCAAGTTCGCATGCTACCATTGATGCTTGGCTTCGCCCGCCACCTTCGCGCTTGTGCCCGAGGTCACCCGCAGCCACCAGAAGCCAGATGACCTGGTGGCTAGGGTTAGAAACCCTAGCCACCAGCCATTTTGGGACAATGAGGTTTATGGGTCGAATGGGGCAAATTTGGCTCAATAGCGAAAAAAGGGGAGAAAGAAAAATTTTCTGGCTAGTTTTTTCGGGTTTTCCTTTGAAGTTTAGGTAAATTAGAAAGGTTTGCTAATAATGCGATAATAGTTCAAATTTTGGCCCTGAAGTTTGTCAATATAGTGAATAAGTTCAGCACACTGACTTTCTCTCTAAAGAATTTATTTTTAGATTATATGAGCTTCATCATGATCTTATTTATCACCTTGGTATTTTCGTATTTTCTGGATTAATTTTCTTTAGTATTTTGTTTCTACTTATTAGTAATTTCAAAAATTGCTTATTAAATAGCAGAAATTCATTAAAATTAATAGAAAATTCTAGAAACTCCTAAATAATGTCTACTAAATAGATAAAATCCATACCTTACTGATTTAGCAATATTCACGTATTTTTACCTATCATAAAATTAGAAATTTGCATGAATAATTTAGTAAATGACTGACATCGCTAAGGAGTTTTTTGAGTTCTCCCTGGACGGTAACAACTACCTCACATTCCTGAGTTTGTCGAGATCCTTACTCTTTGCCATAAAGCACATTCCTGTGAAATCTGCCTCCTTCACCTTCTTGCCACTGTCCTCATCACTTGCAGATTCATCATCGCTCATATCAATTTCCTCAAGTGTTGAAATTATTTTGTTGGCTACCCTACGATAATTGTGTTTCTTGTTTGATGATGTCTTGTTCTTCAGTTTGAGACAATTAGACTTAATGTGATTAAGCTCACCACATTCATAGCATCTTACAGGACCTCCTCTCCACTTTAATCTTATATTAGTGATTGCCTTTGTTACCCGATTGGAGAGAAGTACAAGCTACTCTTTAGGAATCTCATCTAATTGTTCATCTGAAAAAGAGCATAATTGAGACAAGGAACCAATAGGGGAACTAGAGTCGTCAGCTTGGTTAGTCACTAAACCAAGAGAATTTGACTTGTTTATCCTAGCCAAAACATCAATCTCATGCGTTTTCATCTTTGAATAAAGATAATTCAGAGTGAGTGTTTCCATGCTAACAGAATGATTGATAGTGGTGACTAACACATTCCAAATAGACATATCCAAAGAATTTAGAATTTGACGAGCATTATCAGAATCAGAATATGTGACATCAACAGATTGTAAATTACTAACAATCTTATTAAAGCGGCCGAAAAGAGCATCTACTGATTCACCTGGTTTCATCTCAAATTTAGAATACTCTTTTTTGAATTGATTCTGATGCACACCCTTAATAAACTTTGATCCTTCATGGTAATTGGCTAGAGTAGTCCAAATTTTATTTGCAGATTTAAGATGAGCAATTTTAACAAACTCGTTTCTACTTAAACCTTGCAACAAAATATTTCTAACCTTAGCATTTACATCTACATCAGCAGTGTTTTCGATGGTAATGATAGAAGGTACTTCAAACGAAGATTCAAATTTTTGCCAAATCAGATTACCTTGAGCTTGTAGAAAGACTTCCATGCAAGTTTTCTAGTAGAGATAATCTGTACCATCAAAGAATGGTGGCTTACCAGAGAACCGTTCCCAATCTGACGCCATGCAACCTACTCTGATACCACTTGTAGGACTGTATGCCTCTATTAGAGGGGGTGAATGATCGCCTCCACTTTGTTTCGCTTCGCTCTGCTGATCATGATCGATAACGACAGCTCAAACAACTCTCATCGCACTGCTTTGCTTGCAATCGTTGACAATGAAAACTCGATTGCTTCGCTACGTGATCGAACTCGCTCGCGCCACACAGAAATCGACAGCTTGAATGCTTCCACTCGAACGAGTACTGGTCGAAGACAATAGCGTGCTCGTAACACACTTGAACAAGGTTTGTTAGCCAGCCGCCGATGATACAAGAAGAACAAAGCTCAGAAAAACATGCTGCCCATCAACTTCTTGTGGAATAGATCTGATCTATTATTTCTGCAACAAGGTTTTGGCTACAAAGTGTCATCACGGCACCCCTAAAAACTTCCTCAATGAAAGCCCTAAAGACTCGTTACGTTAGCCTAAGCCTCTCCCTGCTTTTATTAGCCAACGTCCCTAATCGTATTCGATTCAAACATGAACACAACACCTAATCTCTTTCTCAAATCAAGTGACCCAAAACCTTTTCCTAACACGAGTTTTATTCAAACTCTACCTCTTCCAACCCATGGACTCTATCCGTAACAATCCAAACTCAGCACGCGATGAAGCCTCCAGGATATCCAGTCCCGTAGCTTCGTCTCGCTTTCACTATCCTTGATCTCCACGTGCTCCAGCGTTAGCCCGACCACCTCGCGTGACATCCTCAACCATCTGGATCTTAGATCTCCCTATCCTAGTCCTGGTCCTCCTCATCACCGACTGTGATCGTCTCCACGCTCTCTTGCACATGCTAAGACCAAAGGAATGTTTTTCCCAACACAAGCTCTTCCCAGCTTGACCATCATAAGCACAACAACTCACAGCATCCTAGTTCATCCAGAGACAAGAACAAAACCATCCATGATCATCAACCTGGTTGTACAGGACCAATCATCTCAACACAAACCAGAAAATGGTCTTAGACTACCGATCATGATTGCCAAAAACATCGCTTTTAGAAACCCATTCTTCTGACCACTCAGCACGACCACCGAGCACAACAAGTACTCGTAACTGACAACCAATTGCAAACCTTATGACTTTCGCTCACTAACCATTGAGTACCTAGTCGCTCCGACTACCAAGTACCAACATCATTCCACCAAGCATCAGCCAAACACCCCCACTGGCCTAACACGAGTGCTCAAAGTACTCAAAAATCATAAAGAGTGAAGCACACATTTTGACAACAAAGTCTACGAGTACCGACTGTGATCGTAAAGCCTTTGACTACTGAAGACAAGGACAACAGACTGCTTGGTCTACAACTATCGACAAGACTGCAAAAATATAGGACTATGAAAAATCTACGACCATGTAAAAGTGTTGTAGCTATGATTACCTCGTGGTCGTAGTTGAGTTGCCGTGGTTGAAGTCGTGCATGGTCGAAGCTGAACGTGGTCAGAGTCGAATATGGTCGAAAGCTGTCATAGTCATATAATCGTGGTCATAAAGCCGTCGTAAAACCATGCGTGCTTGTAAACGACAGCCGTGGTCATAAGGCCATGCGTGGTCGTAAACGACTCCATGGTCGTAAACCACTTGTGGACAAAGTTCGCCGTAGTTATAACCTAGACGTGGTTGAAGCCGACCGTGGTCGTAAACTGGACGGGGTTGAACTACTTGAACTCGAACTCGATTAAAACCACTCAGAGCCAGTCAAAAAACCATTAAAACCACTCGAAGCTAGTCTAAACACTTGAACCCAAAATCTTCGATTACGATCACCCGACAATTTTACAAACGCAAATTCCAACGCAATTCAAATATCAATTATTCATCATAATTATTAATCACGACCATCCACATGGTCTAACAGGAGGCCAGAAAATGTTCATCACCTTTGAAAATGGGAACAATGAGAATATCGCTTTTGAAGATAATAGCAAAGGAAATGTTCTTGGTTTGGGTATATTGCTATCTCAAATGTTTTTTCAATTTCTAATGTATCTCTTATAGAAATATTAAATTTTTATTTGCTATCCATTGCTCAATTATGTGATCTTGGATTAATTTCCTCATTCTTTAAAGGTGGAGTAACCATTTCAAAGGAAAAAGATAATGAATTAGTTTTCAAAGGCTTTAGATTTGGAAATCTTTATTTTGTTGATTTACCTTCTAATGATTCTTGCTTAAAAACTTGTTTAATGGCAAAAATCTCTTTGGGTTGGTTATGGCATAGAAGACTAGGTCATATGGGCATAATTCAACTCAAAAAGCTTTTTAAATATGACTTAGTAGTTGGCTTAAAGGATGTGAAGTTTGAGAAAAATAAATTATATAGTGCTTGCCAAGACGGGAAGCAAGTTGCAAATTCCCTTTCAAAAGCATCATGTCAACTTTTAGGCCATTAGAGCTCTTACATATGGATTTGTTTGGGTTAACAACTTATAAGAGCATTGGGGGCAATAGCTATTGTTTAGTCATTGTAGATGATTACTTTAGATACACATAGGTATTCTTCTTACATGACAAGGCTGAAGCCTATGACATTTTCAAAAGTTTTGCAAAAAGGGCTCAGAATGAATTTGATTTCAAAATAAAGAAAATCTGCAGTGATAATGGTTCCGAGTTCAAAAATACTAAAATTGAAGATTTTTATGATAAACTTGGAATAAAGTACAAACTTTTCACTTCCTACACTCCAGAACAAAATGGAGTTGTAGAGAACAAATAGCGAACATTAATTAAAATGGCTAGGACAATGCTTGATGAATATAATACTTTTAATAACTTTTGGGCGGAAGCAATTAACACCATATATCATGCCATAAATTACCTTTATTTGCATCATCTTTTGAAAAAGACTTCCTATGAGCTTCTCATTGGAAGAAAACCGAACATCTCTTACTTTCGAGTATTTGGCTGCAAATGCTATATCTTAACAAAAGGTGTTCGGCTTTCTAAATTTCAAAGTCGATGTGATGAAGGATTCTTACTTGGTTATTCTTCTAATAGTAAAGCTTATCGTGTCTTCAACAAAAACTCTAGTTTAGTTGAAGAAATATGCGATGTTCAATTTGATGAGACTAATGGATCGCAAGAAGAGTAAGAAACTTTAGATGAAGTCGGTGATAAAGGATTAAGGCAAGCAATGAAGAATATACAAATTAGAGATATCAAGCCAAAGGAGAATTCAAGTGAATCACCTTCATCAAAATAAGTTGAAGCTCCTACCTCTTCCGCAACAAGCAGAATTTAAGATTTGGAAGACACAGAAGAACAACCTTCAACACTACCACCAAAGATCCATAATGCGATTGCAAAGGATCATGTAATAGATCAAATAGTGGGTGACGTGACTAAGGGTGTTCAAACTCAATCCCATGTAGTTTCATTTTTTGAACATTACTCTTTAAAGAATCAAGGAGCGTAATGTAATTGGTACGAAATGGTTCTTTCGCAACAAGCAAGATGAAAATGGAGTTGTGGTAAGAAACAAGTCAATGTTAGCCGCTTAAGTTTATACTCAAGTTGAGGGTTTAGATTATGATGAAACTTTTGTTCTCATAGCTAGACATGAGTCTATTCATATATTACTTGCCTTTGCTTCAAGTTTGGACATTAAATTATTTCAAATAGATATTCAAAATACTTTCTTAAATGAAAAAATAACCGAACTTGTCTATGTTGAACAACCTCTCAGTTTTGAAGATCCTAAAAATCTTAATTATGTGTATAAACTCTCCAAGGCACTATATGGCTTAAAACAAACTCCTAGAACATGGTATGAATGCCTTCAATATTTTCTCCTTTATAAAGAATTTAAAATTAGGAAGGTTGATACAACATTATTTACCAAAATTATTTATAATGATTTCTTCGTATGCCAAATTTATGTTGATGATATTATATTTGAGTCTGCTAACTAAGACTTTTTGTAAAGAATTTGGTGCTATGATGTCTAGGGAGTTTGAAATATCTATGATCGGAGAGCTAAGCTATTTCCTTGGGTTCCAAATCAAACAACTCAAGGATGAAATATTCGTAAGCCAAATGAAGTACATGAATGATTTATTCAAGAAGTTTGGCATGGAGGTTGCAAAACCCATCAAGACTCCCATGGCGACAAATTGACATCTTGATCTCAATGAGGGAGGTAAACCGATAGATTTAAAACTTTATAAATTAATGACTGGTAGTTTGCTTTATCTTACCGCATCTAGGTCCAATATCATGTTTAGTATTTGCATGTGTGCACGTTTTCAAGTATCACCAAAAGAGTGCGATTTGACGTCCGTAAAATGAATTCAATGATATTTAAAGCATTCCTCTAGCATTGGCTTATGGTACCCTAAAGGTGCTAAATTTGATTTAATTGAATATTCGGATTCTGATTATGCGGGTTGCAAAGTGGATAGAGAAAGCACATCAGAAAGTTGCCGATTGTTAGGGAGGTCTTTAGTTTCATGGTTATCCAAGAAACAAAATTCCGTAGTCCTTTCTATCGCTGAAGCCGAATATATTTCCGCAGGTAGTTGTTATGCTCAATTGCTATAGATGTGGCAAACTTTGATGGATTATGGAATTAAATTGTGTGATAATGATAGTGCCGTGGTCGAAGATTACTGTGGTCGAAAATGACCAGTGTGGTCGAAGACTAGACAATGTGGTCGAAGCGCATTAACCGCCTTCACACGACTCTTTAAATCCTCTCTCTCTCCTCAAAGAAAACCTCCAAAATCCTCTCTAGAGATCTTCAAATCTTCTTGAGTTTTCTTCGATTCCTATCGATTTCTTGGTTCCTAAGGATTCATCTCCCTCAATTCTCAAGGTGAAGGCACTTCTCAATCCTCCCTATTGCCTTCCTCTTGAACCCTAGGTCAAAATAGGTTTCCTTGAGAATGTGGATGATCTAGTGAGCTTTTCTTGGGCAAAATTGCTAGAACTAGTATCTTATGATGTTTGTGCATCTATTTCATAGATTCAATCCTTGAAGAACACTAGAAAAGATTCAACATTGTAATGCCCTAAATCTGTCTAATAAAAATGGTAATACCGCTTGTCATGCACGGTACTACCGCGGTGCGATCGTACCAGCCATTGAACGGCGGTACTTCCACAACCCGGTACTACCGCCATTTGTACATTGGTACTATCGATTTTTTTGACAAGACAACCACTTCATTCCATTCAATATTAAAACTATTTTGGATTATCTCTAATTTGTCCTTGTTATCTGTTCTCTCTGTTTGAAGATACATTGGACTAAGAACACCACTCGCAAGTTCTATAGCTGAAAGATCAAGCTCCGTTTAAGTTGGTGTTTGTGTTAATGACAAATATCATAATAAGATTTTGATGATAATGACAAATACTTTTATTATGTATTGGTGATAATGACAAATGTATATATGAGACTAATATGTTTGCTCAAGTATATTTGTGTTTAGTCTCATTTGGATGAAAATGTGAAATCAAAGAGATATGCATTCGAAATCACTTTATTAATATTCTAATGCATCCCTTAGATCCAAAATATAGATTGAACTCCTCGATTATTTCAAAATGAATATGTGCATATATCTTCATTATATATACTTGTATGCACATATTTAGGGGGAGCTCTCTCTCTCTATGTTTTGGAGTTTCATAAGTATTGATCCATGCTTCTTTTAATATGTATATTTATGATCTTTACTTTGAAATACATTTTTGAATATATATATAGCTTGTGTAGTTCATATATACTCATGTGCAATCGGGTTGTCATATAACTTCTCCATTATATGTTAATTGGTGAATGATTTATGACAACCAGATAAGTAAGCTTTATCTAAAGCTTATCTTAGAGTATACATTTGTTGTGTACAAGTTGTATACTCGCAAATCAATTTTTATATCTCACTATTTGTTGAGATTGTCATGAATTACTAAAAGGGGAAGATTGTTGAATCTAGTCCCTCTATTATGTGTTGGTAATTGATGACAATTGTTTTGCAAACTAACATTTTCCATGAGTTGTATAAATAGGTTAGGCTCCACAAATGAGGATGACTTGGGATGACTTCATGTGGCGAAGATCATCAAGTCAAGATTGAGATGAAGAAGGCTTCATGTGTTGAAGACCATCAAGAAGAAGATGCATCATGAGTTGATGCATGTTCAAGATGATCATGTGTTGATCAAGTAAAGACCATCATGTGTTGATGGAGTTGATGAGAAGAATGCATCATGAGTTGATGCATATCAAGATGATGACCCAAGGCAAAGGTATGAACTAGCTAGGGCTAAGGATGTGTTCCTAGTCTTTTACCAGTCTTGGTGTTTGGTTGGAAGACCGGATTGCTAGTTTAGGTTGCCGTACTATTAAGAGGGGTCATGTTTAGTAGTTTGGGTCTCATCATGTGTTGATAACTCCAACCTCACTTGTTCTAGCTCATCTTGGCATGAGGCCTGCATTTGCAAATATGTTTTGCAAATGGTTGAAGCTCATGTGGTGAATCCTTGTAATATGTGACTATACTTTGCAAATGTGTTTTGTAAAAGGTTGAAGTCCATGTACCCAATCCTTGTGACATGATCTAAGTTTGCAAATATGTTTTACAAAAGTTGGAGATCATGCATTATCCCTTGGCATGGTCTATGATTGTTTGTTACTATTTCCTTTGACATTAGACCATGGTAGTGACTTTTTGGATGTCTTTTGATTTTTGCATTGATCTAATGTGTTTGAGATCATACAAATAGATGGGTTGTGTAGCCCTTTGAATAAACTTTCCATAGAGTCCAAGATCACTCAATTCCAACATCGGAGTCAAAAGTTATGACCTGGAGGTCTGACTAGTGTTGATCGGCAGGTCAGACAGCCCTTATAATGGAGGTCAGATCGCCCTTGTAATGGAGGTCTGACCGGTTTTCATATGGAGGTATGACCGGTGTTGACTCGGCGGTCAGACAGGCTTTGAGGTAGTGGTCTGACCGGTCCGCGGAACATCCTTTCTTCGCCCGGACCCTTTTTTCCAGAGAGCGACTTTGATGTTTTTTTGAGAAGCAGTCTGACCGGTCCTGTGTGGGCGGTCTGACCGTTGGGAGGGCGGAAGTACCGGCCGTGTAACTGTGGTACTTCCGGCCCTCGGGCTGATTTCAGCCCTCTCTCTTCTCTAACAGCTAGTTTTTCAGCCCTCAGTACCTCGGTGGTACCCTATGGCAACGACCACGCCACGTTGGTCCGACTCGTGGCAACAACTACGCCGTGTTGGTCCAACCGTCGACCATGACCACGCCGTGCTAGTACGACCGTGGACCATGACCACACCATGTAGGTACGACTATGGACCGCGACGCCCGCGCTAGTACGATCATCGACCATGACGACCGCGCCGTCATCTTGATAGTAGGGAGTCAGCCTCCGAATAACACTAGCGAAAGTCGAGTCTCGCCGGCGGGGATTCCGCACGGAGTACGCGTGCTCCAAAGCCTTTTCCCCACCACTGACTGCGTCGACACCCACGATGACGCTGTGGTCGTGACTTCAACAGCATTTTCGACCGCGCTGTGATCAAGTCTTCACCGACAGACACGACCACCCCATGGTCAACATTTGGGGACGGAGCGTCCGCCTCCAACTTCTCTGTCGAGGACTTCGCATGGTCTTCGTCGGGCCTCACGTTGCCTCCATTGAGCTCCGCACGGTCTCCGCTGGACTTCTGAAGGGTGCGAGATGGGGCGCTCGCTTCATGGACTTCGTTCAGCCGTTGGCTTCGCGCGATCTCCGCCAGACCCTGTGTGGACGTCGCCTCTGCCGAACTTTGTCTGATCTCCGCTGGCCCCACAAGACTTCACTCGGTTTTCGACGGACTATGCGTGACCCTCGCCGAACTCTGCACGTAACTCATCACGGCCAGACCTCGTGTGGCCTCCATGGGTCCCCACTGGACCTCGTGTGGTCTTCGCTAGGCTTCGTGCGATCTCTGACCATCTCGCGAGTCTGAAGGGTGGGGGATGGACCACGCGCGCTTCAAGTCTTCGTCCCGTCGCTGACTTTGTCGACTTCGTCCGACAACATCGTGGTCGTAGACGCTTCGTCCGACCACGATGAGATCGAGGATGCTTCATCTGACCACCTAGATATTAGGAGTTTGCCCGACGCACGCATCGAATCTGTCTCACCACCTACTTCGACAACTTCGAGTCCGGGGTGTGTGGCTCAGAGATTTGTCTCGCCACCGCCTTTGTCGACCATGAGTCTAATGGTGGGGGATGGCCCGCGCGCGCACCAGTGAGTTCGTTGCATGACTTAGTTCGATCGCTTCGTGGTCATAGACGTTTCGTCTCGCCACTTCGTGGTCGTAGATGCTTCGTCCGACCATGTCGTGGTTGAGGCTTCGTCGACTACATTGACGCCTGTCCAAAGGGCGGGGGACGGACCCCGCGTGCTTCAAGTCTTCGTCCCTTCACCGACTTCCTCAACTTCGTCCAACAACGTGAGGTCAAGGATGCTTCGTTTGACCACCTAGTGGAAAGAACTTCACCCGGTGTGCGCGTTGGATTCGTCTCGCCGCTGCCTTTGTCGACTTCGAGTTCGAATCATGCGACTCAGAGCTTCATATCACCACTGCCTTCATCGACCGCAAGTCCAAAGGTGGGGAACGGCCCGCATGCGCACTAGGGAGTTCACCGCATGACTTTGTCTGACCGCTTCATGATCGTAGACGCTTCATTCGACCACATCGCGATTAGGACTTCACTCGATGCTCACGTTGGATTTTTCTCGCCGCCAACTTCGTCGAATTTGAGTTCGAAGCACGCGGCTCAAAGCTTCGTCTCACTACCGCCTTCATCGACCATGAGTCCAAGGTGGGGAATGGCCCACGCGCACACCAGGGAGTTCGCCGTATGACTTTATCTGACAACTTCGTGGTCATAGACGCTTCATCCAACCACCACGCGGTCAGGACTTTGCCCGATGCGTGCATCGGATTTGTCTCGCCACCGACTTCATCGACTTTGGGTCCAGAGCGCGCGGCTTAGAGCTTCGTCTCACCGCCGCCTTCGTTGACCGTGAGTCCAAAGGTAGGGGACAGCCCGCGCACGCACCAGGGAGTTTGCCGCTTGACTTCGTTCGATCGCTTCATGGTCGTAGACGTTTTGTCCGACCACCTCGCGATTAGGACTTTGCCCGGCGTACACGTCGAATTCGTCTCACCACCGAATTCGTCCACTTTGAGTCCGGAGCGCACGACTCAGAGCTTCATCTCGCTGCCGCCTTCATCGACCGTTAGTACGAAGGTGTGGGATAGCCCGCGCGAGTACTAGGAAGTTTTCCGCGTGACTTCATTTGACTACTTCGTGGTTGTAGATGCTTTGTCCAACCACGTCGTGGTCGTAGACGATTCATTCGACAACGATGAGGTCGATGACACTTCGTCCGACCACCTAGCGGTTAGGACTTCGCCCAACGCACACGTCAGATTCGTCTCACCACCAGCTTCATCGACTTCAAGTCCAGAGCACGTGACTCATAGCTTCATCTTGCTACCGTCATCGTCGATTTCGTCCGACCGCCTCACGGACGCAACTTTGTTCGACTACCTCGGGGTCGTAGACATTGTATCCGACTGCCTCACGGCCGTGACCACGTCATGGTCATAGATGATTCATCCGACCACATCATGGTCATAAACGCTTCGTCCGACCACGTCGATGGTCATAGGCGCTTCATTCGACCACGTCGTGGTCGAGGCTTTGTCGACTTCGTCGGCACCTATCCGAAGGGTGAGGGACGGACCACGCGCACTTCAAATCTTCATCCCGCCACCGACTTCGTTGACATCATCCGACAACA
This sequence comes from Bonia amplexicaulis, assembly GCA_036346245.1. Taxonomy (NCBI): domain Eukaryota; kingdom Viridiplantae; phylum Streptophyta; class Magnoliopsida; order Poales; family Poaceae; genus Bonia; species Bonia amplexicaulis. The sequence continues at coordinate 25,396,440 of CM070737.1, forward strand.
TTATGGTTGTAGACGCTTCATCCGACCACGTTGTCTTCGTCGATACTTCGTCCGACAATCTCGTGGTCGCCTCGGAGGGATGGCACCACCCCTGCTCCGCTTCCATGATTTGTTGGTAGACTCTTTAGTTGAATTATAATCAGTAAAAGAAGAATCCTCTACTAGGGCTGCAAGCTAACAGTTGCATCGGCTAACTAGTCGACACCCTCGTGCTTGCTGTCTGGGGACGGAGGGCTGGGATAGTTGGTCACGTCAGCTCGCCCATCGGAACCTCTGCGCATGCTGTCGAGGGAGTCCCGTTGTAGGGGTGGCCCAACCCCCCTGTGATTGGACCTTGCAACTGACCCAATATGTAATAGACCCAATAGTATAGAGGAATGTACCAATGTACCCCTACCTTTTATAATTATTAAGGGGTAGGATGGTAATGTCTCATCTTACCCCACTCATGTATATAAATCCCCAAGAGGGGCGTGAGGGGGCAAATCCACTCATTTTATCACCAACTCTCTCTCTCTCTCGATAGTTCTCTTGGCTATCATCCAAAAGAAGCTCCGCTAAAATTTTCTAAAATCTTTACATGTGCTTACAATTCACCTCTCAAATTTATATGCACATGTTTAGGGGGAGCTTCTTTGAAATGACTTTAAAAGCAAATAATTCTCAAAACTCATTTGAGATCATTATAAGAATTACTTATTTTTCAAAGCCACAAACAAGAATATACAACTTTTTTTTCTTCAAGTGGCATATTCAAAATTCTATCTTTCACTCATATTGGTTGTGTTGTCATCAATTACCAAAAAGGGGAGATTGAAACCATGTAGGCCCCTAAAATTTTTTTTTGTAATTAATGACAAATGTGAATATGAGACTAGCATGTTTATCGAGTGTTTGAAAGGTTTAGTACCGGTGATGAATATGACAGCCTAGAGATGCATGCTAAAGGTCGACATTAAGATCAATATAGTTCAAGACAAAGATACATGTAGTCCAAGATCTCTTTTTTTTATTTTACCGGTCTTTGGAGACTTGGTGAAAGACCGGGTTTTCGGTTAGATGCCGTACTATTAAGAAATATCATGACTAGTAGCTTGACAGTATGTTCCTATGCCATTTGGATCAATTTCGGATCATGCGTGCACTTAGAATTTAATTTGAAAGCCAAATGTGCATTCTAAGAAAAATCGGTAGTACCAGAGGTTACATGGCGATACTACCTCATTGCGGTATGACCGGGAATGTGGTATGACCGAGAATGTGGTGTGCTACTACCGCACCCTGGTCAGACCGAAACATGCTGGTGGTATTATTTTTCATAAAGGTACTTTTGGAACACATTTGCTACCCTAGAAAATAGTAGTACCGAAGTTAAAATGGCGGTACTATCGCATCATGGTATGACCGCAAACCTCTAGCGGTATTACCTCACATCAAAAGTAGCAAACTCTTGTAGGCAGTATGTTATTTCCACAGAGGACCAAAATTTGGTCCTCAAGACAAACGGTAGTACCGCCCCAGAAAACAATACTACCAAAACATCAGAACTACCGCATTTACAACGGCGGTAGCACCGCACCACAAATTCAATGACTAGTTCAGAGGCATTAAATTCATATACTATAGTCGTTACTATGTAGTCAGTACAGGTGCGGTAGTACCAGTTGATGTGGCGGTAATGGTCAAATTGGTTGGTTGGGGGTATAAATACCCCTCCACCAACTCAAGGAGAGATACAAGAGACTTCATTTAACATCCTTGAGTTAAGAGCACATTCTTCACACCTCATATACACTTATTGCATTCATTGTGAGGTAGTTGAGAAAAATTCAAGTACATTCATTCTAGATTAACCCTTGGCACTTGATTGCTGTCAAGCGAAACTTGTGATTTATTACCCTTGGTGTTTGCCGGCACCTAGATGACTTGGCAGAAGTTTGCACGGTGATCTCTTCAGGAAGATTGTGAAGAGGCTAAACACCAAATTGTGAGTGGCTCAGTGTTCACCATCTCCGGAATTGAGGAAGAACAACCACTAGTGGAACCGAGGAGCAAGGCTTAATTCATGGAGCTGGTCCAATTTGATTGGGCTTTCCTCAACGTAGACTAATGAAGACCGGCAAGTCTTCGATACCACATCAAAAACATCACCTGTCTTCATTTGGTTATTTTTTGTCTCTACTATTCTACATTTATATTTCTAGCAATTGTGATTGTCATATTTAGTTAAGCTAGAAATACATTAGTATAGTCTTGCCTTGTAGTGCCTTAGCCTTACTAGATCGAGTAGGTCTTGAATTGCAATAGAAATCTTGTTTAGCTTTAAAATTGTAGAAATTACTTTTAGAAAGTAAGAAATTTTCAGAACCTCCTATTCACCCCCTCTAGTCGGTTATCCTTGATCCTACAGAGTCAGAAATTAGGAATTAAATATTGTAATCTTTATTTCAATAAAGTTTTCCAGTTTGTGTGTATGAATTGTCTTGCATTTGTTTTATGCAATATTTTAATTCATGCCAAATTTGTTTTTTGCTTATAGAATCAGTACAATCGATGGAAGAGGAACATGAAATACGTCTTGCTGACAGTTGCACCACAAATACTATCCTCAGGGATATGAAGTACTTTCCATACTTTGAACAAGAATCATCGAGGATGTTTTACTGTTCCCAAAATCAACACAAAATCTCATAAGTTTTAGAGATATCTGTTAAAAGGTTTCCACATGGAAATAGAGGAAGAAAATAGTTCATAATACCTTCTCCTTAGGAGAGTGGATTATAATAAGGAAACTATAGAGAAGCTTCCCAATTATTTATCCAGATTAAACTATAAGTTTATCAAACATGACAAACAGTATGTTGCAATGAATACACTTCTAAAAGATGCAGGCTTGTTAAGATTGTGCCATGAATGTCTGGGTCATCCTGGAGAGAATATAATGTGCTTAATCATTAAGAATTTTGTTGGTAATCACTTAAAAGTAAGTGACATCTTTAAACCACACCAGTTTATGTGTGATGCTTGTGCTTAGGACAAATTGATTACGAGATCGTCATATCATAAAGCTAAGAATGAGCTACCTGATTTCTTATGGAGGATTCATGGGGGACATTTGTGGACTGATTGAGCCCATGTTGAGACCTTTTAGGTATTTCGTGGTACTAATGCATGCATCCACTCGGTGGACGCATACGTACCTATTATCCACTAGGAATCATGCTTTTGCTAAGTTGATCTCACAAATTATTGCACTAAGGGCTAAGTTTTTGGATCATAGGATCCAATCCACACAAATGGATAATGCTAATGAGTTTACCACCAAAGCATTTAATGACTATTTTATGGCCTTAGGCATTACAGTGGAACACTTTGTCCCTTATGCTCATATACAGAATAAACTAGTAGAATTGCTCATCACAAGCATTAAACTAATTGCTAGACCCTTGTTGATGAGAAGCAATCTCCTCACTACGTGTTGGGGGTATGCTGTGTTACATGCCTCAGCATTAATACAACTTTAGCCATCTGCATACCATGAGTATTAACCTTTCTAGTTAATTAGTGCGTGGGAAGGAACCTAGTATTTTCCATCTACGTAAATTCGGCTATGCCATGTACGTACTGATCTTACAACCTCAGCGTATGCAATACTATCGTTAATTGGGAATTTACGTGGGATTTGAATCTCAGTCTATAATCAAATGTTTAGAGCCCATGATGGGAAGTTTTTTAAAAGCAAGATACGCCGATTGTATATTTAATGAAGTACTATTCTTAGCATTAGGGGAAGGAAAGGACCCTAAATTTGAATGCCAAGAACTATCATGGCATGATAGTAGTATTCATAATGTGGACCCATGCACTGAACAATCTGTAGAAGAGGTTCAAAGGATAATTGATTTGCAAAATCTTGCAAACAAGCTGCCAAAATCATTCATAGATTACAAAGGAGTGACAATGTCGCATATATCAATGGTAAATGTGCCAGTATGAGTTGAACCACCTGTGGCTTTCAGTTCTACTCAAGAAACTTATCCCTTGCACAAGACAGGAAGGCCTCCTGGTTCAAACGATCTCAAACAGTGAAGATGTCCACGAAAGAAGCATACTAAACATGGAGAGATACTCCAAAATCTGAGAATGAATGAAGCCGCACCTCGTGCAAGAGAACAGGGGGAGGCACCCCTATGCACAAGCATAGGGGGAGGTGCCCCATGATGATCATGGGGTATACCGCCTAGTGCACGGGAGAGTGCACCCGCTGACACTAGGGCAATAGAACATTCAAACTTTGCCATATTAGGTAATCATAAATAGCTGATTGAATTGAATAATTATCATTCGAATTGGATAAAGAATTTGCAACAAACTATATGGAGACAAAAGAAGTATACTTGAGACAAGTATGTGCTAATAGAAGATGTTTTGCTTCTAAGGTTACTTTCCATATTGAGAATTCAGATCCGAAACCAAAGACTATTACTGAATACAAAAGTCGCCTCGACTGGATAAATGGAAAGACACGATCGAAGCTGAACTAAACTCGCTAAACAAGAGGAGAGTCTTTGGACATATGGTCAAGACACCTCATGATATCATTCTTGTTGGACACAAGTGGGTGTTCGTAAGAAAGAAGAATGAACACAATGAAATGGTGAGATAAAAAGTGAGATTAGTAGCACAAGGGTTTACGCAAAAAAAACTAGCATCAATTATGATGAAACTTACTCTCTTGTGATGGATGACATAACATTCTGTTATTTGATAGCTATGGTAGCAAGTATGAATCAAAGTATGAAACTCATGGATGTTGTGACTTCATATTTATATAGGTCACTTGATTATGAAATTTTCATGAAGATTTCAGAGGATTAAAACTCCCACGTATGAGCGCAAATGAGAATCATAACATGTATAATGTGAAATGGCAAAGATCACTATACGGATTGAAACAATCACGTCGTATGTGGTAGAACTGACTGTGTGAGTTCCTTCTTTAGGAGGGATACACAAACAACAAGCTATGCCAATGTGTGTTAATAAAGAATTATATTTGTGTATATTGATGATTTGAACATCATTAGAACCACAGAAGATATCCTCGAAGCGAGCTCATATCTAAAGACGGAGTTTGAGATGAAATATTTGGGTAAAACCAAATATTGTCTTAGATTGCAGATTGTGCATATGCGTTGTGGCATATTTTTGCACCAAACTACCTACACTAAAAAAGTGTTGGAAAGATTATATCTTGATAAATCACATCCACTGATTGTACCTATGATTGTTAGGTTGCTAGATGTGGAGAAAGATCTATATGGGCCTAAACATGAAAATGAGGATGTATTGGGACATGAAACCCCACACTTTAGTGCTATTGGTGCTCTACTTTACCTTGCCAATTTTTGCCAAACCTGACATTCTTTTTGCAGTGAATTGTTTGGTAAAACATAGTTCCCAGCCTACTAAGAGGCATTGGAACGGAATAAAAGGCATCCTGATGAGGACATCGCTACTACTACCACGTCGTCAACTTCTCCAAGTATTCATGATGCCCTAAAAGGACCAATGACTAGAGCGAGAGCCAAGCTTTTAAATAAACAGATGAAGTTGTTTCTTAACGAATTGTCTTGTATTGATGAGAACTTTATACTACCTAACGCAAGTTCTTTATGCGTTCTTGGGTTTGAACAAATTGAATACTTGAGAATCACCAGTAAAGAAGGAAGTACAAGTATGCAAGCAGAAGCAAGGAAGAAGTCACGTCGGCTTAGCCTACGCACGAGTGCATATTGATCGTTGTTGGGCGGCGTTCAAGCAATGCATGGCCTGTGAAGGAACTAAGAGCCATGAAGGAAGCCTAGAGCATAGAGTTCTCACTGGCCTGCGTGCCAAGTATTTGACCGAAGTTTATTTAGTATACATTTTTTATATTTTTATTAGGGACCGACTAGAAAAATCAGAACACACTACGTGACGAGAAAAACAGGAGGCATGAGTGACTAGATAATTCTTGAGGAAGTTTTGTACATGTTTCTTTGATTTTTTGGTAGCCATCAAAATTCAATAGAAGATGTATGAGTTCTTGCAATTTGAGATCGTTCAATCTTTTCGCTGGGAATTGGGAGCGCGATAGGGCTTTCGCTTGGTGGTCGTGAAGTCCGGCGCGTGTGATCTTGCGAATTAAAGGGCGTTCGTTCTTGCATTGGCAACGGAGGATCGCTACGATTCGAGGAGCTGCACGTGAGTATCCAATCCTACGTCGAAAAGATCGGGCGACCCCATATCACATCCTCAGGTATCTACAGGGTACTAGTGATGTTGTACACTTTTATCCCAATGGTCAAGATACTATAATTATTGGTTACTCAGATACTGGCTATCTTTGTGATCCCCATAATGCCAGGTCACGTACTGGATATGTCTTTTTAAGTGGGAATACAACCATCTCTTGGAAATCTGTGAAACAAATATTGGTTGCTACGTCAGTTAACCATTCAGAGACAATTGCACTACATGAGGCCACTCGAGAGTGCATATGGCTTAGAAGACTAATTCGTCATATCAAGAATCATGTAGTGTATATGTGGATTTGACTCCCACAATTCTTTATGAGGATAATGCTGCTTGCATTGCACAGATGAAGAATAGCTATGTCAAGATACAGATGACAAAGCATATTATCCCCAGATATTTCTATCCCCATGAACAACAAGAAAATGGGAATATAGACATATAGAAATTCCAAACTAGTGAAAATTCTTGCGGATTTATTCACTAAAGTCTTGCCAACTTCTACATTTGAGAAGCATGTACATGGTATTGGCATGAGGGGAGGCCCCGCTCGTTTCGACTTCAGCTTCTGGTTTCTGACTTATTTTTTACTATTTATAAATTTCGTCTTTTTCTCAACTTTTAGCTTTTTTAGCTTTTTTGCTGGTTCTTTTTTTCCTGTATTCGTTTGCGTTGTCCGTGACGAGCTAGCATATTTTTTCTATTTTTAATTTTTTTAAAATTTAATTACGCCAAATAAGTCATCTTCAGTCACAGTGAAATTTTAGCCACTACAGTGCAATTTCAGCCATAAGCCACAACTTTTCAACCCAACCGAGCGGGGCCCTAGATCGTTATGGTCTTTAGGGGAGGTATACAATCTTCATACACATTCATCTTTAGGACAAAGTGTTGTACTATTTTTTCCTTAATTGAGTTTTGTCTCCAAGAGTTTTCTTAATTGAAGTTTTTAGTGAGGCAACACATGCATTTGCAAATATGCGAGCTATGTACTCTTTTCTTCATACCGATTTTCCCTAATATTATAGTATGTGGATACTTACCTAAACACTAGAGTTCTAGATTCCATTAGACTTAGAGTTCTAGTCTATTTCTTTGTCCCTTACTTGCCGTATAAGAAAGGGGAGAGGGGTTGTATATTGTATACACATCCATAGCCTATGGACAATAGCAATAAAGTTGAGAGACCATTAGGACTATATCGTGTACTCCTCTAGTTTTTCCTTATGTTGTGTGATCATTCATCGGCAACACGACCTCTCTTCTACAACAAGGAGTGTATTATCTCTTTGTTTTGGAAGATAATTGAGGATTTGCCCTAAACAAATGATGCAATTGAGAATTTATCCGATAATATCTCACTGATATGTGGGTCGTGAGGCCACATATCAGTAAGGCATTGAGAATAAATCATCAATTACATCTCTGCAGATAGGGCAAATAATCAAATGTTCTTTTTTGGACCACTTTCACATCGGGTTTTCCCATCATGTAAGCATGTAACCCAAGTGCACATGTACGTCTGTGTTAAGTTTTGGTACAATATCCATAAATTTGTAGTTGGCTCTAATTACATAATTTATGGAGTATCTTTTTGTCTACGTGTATTTGTGTTCATTTGATATGAAATAAGAAAGAAGAGAAAATATTGTGACGTGGCGCTGTTTTCGCGTCATATTCTGCACTCAATTTAACATACTAGTAAACATTAAGATATTTGTTTCGAGGAATAGTAGAGATTAAGAATTTAACAATAGTGTATACCATATAAAAAGAACTTAGACCCTATTTACTTATTTAGAGTGCGGAAGTTTTGAAGGAATCCTATAGGTATCATCACTATGTTAAAACCGGGAGAGTTCCCAGCCTCCCACCCATGCCATGTCAGATATTTTGCAAAAAGGCCCTTGGGATTTTTTCAAATAGCGTAAAGTTCCTCGGTTCTTACAAAAATGTCTTTGCCATGTTTTTTTTCCGAAAACACCCCTCCACTTCACCGAAATTACGTATTCTTTTGCAGGATAGCTCCAGCGGTTTTCCAAAATTATGTACAGGTCCTCGTTTAGTTACATATACGTCCTTACAGGTCCTCGGTTTTTTGCAGAAAAGACCTTCGGTTTTCCTGAAATTACGCATGTGTTCTCGATTTTTTTTAAAAAACTTTCCCGCGAATTGCCGTCTCTTTTACTTCGGTCACACGGTTACTAGCGCGGCGTGCCGCCGTGTTTACGCTGCTAGTTATATTGATTCCTCGAAATTTCGGTAAAATTCATGGATTCCAAACTGAGCCCTCGGGACTGTCGGAATGTCAGGTTTCTGAAAGGCAGCGTTAATGGAATCAGGTTTCTCACCGGTTAGCAGGCCGCAGGTCCATCCCGTATTCGGCTGGCATTCGGCCTAACCACTTCAAGCCCGGCCCAACTTCCACGTCAGCTAACCAGACATCCAATCCACTCCATCGAGCTGCGGACGACTTGAGCAAGATGGAGGCGCTCCTCCGGTCGCTCTCCACAACCGCCGCGGCGGCGCTCCTCCTCGCCCCCACCTCGCCCATTCCTACCACCTTTGCTACTAGTAGAGCCGTGAGCGGCAGGCGGTGGAGCAGCGTGAGGACCAGCGCAGGAAGCGGGGGCTGGCTGTCGGGGCTGCTTGGAGGGAAGGGCGGCGGCGGCGCGCACACGGCGATGACGGTGACGCCGGGGACCGTGAAGGCCGGCGACCCCGTGCTGCACGAGCTGGCTCAGGAGGTGGCCCCGGGGGACATCCCCTCCGAGAAGGTCCAGGGCGTCATCGACCGGATGATCGCCGTCATGCGCAAGGCACCCGGCGTCGGCCTCGCGGCCCCGCAGATCGGCGTCCCCTTGAAGGTCTGCGTAGTCAAGAACACGATTCGTACAGTCGCGCTCGCATTGCATTGCATTGCTCTCCGGTTCCTTGCCTTAGCACTTACCACTCCACTCGCTTATGTTCAATCGTGAAATACCAAGGCCACATTGCTCAACCTGTTGGGTTCATCAATGGCAGATTATTGTTCTGGAGGACACCCAAGAATACATCAGCTATGCTCCCAAGAAGGACATCGAAGCGCAGGATCGCCGCCCCTTCGATCTTCTTGTCAGTAAATCTTGCCGTTTGGAACTGCCTTCACCACCCATTACCGTTAGGCATTAGCACCTTCTCATGCCCTTTTCTTTCCCTTTTTCCCCCTGGAAGCCAGGTTATCATCAATCCCAAGCTTAAGAAGGCAAGTAAAAGAACCGCACTTTTTTTCGAGGGATGTCTGAGGTACGTTCCTTTATGCAATATTATTACTAGAAGTTCATCTATCAAGACATTGAGGGTATGAAAACTGCATTGCATTGTACTGAATTGTATCCTGATGTTCTCACACTTGTATTCTGGTGATGCCAGTGTTGATGGATATAGGGCGGTCGTCGAGCGACATCTAGATGTTGAGGTTTCGGGTTTGGACCAAAATGGACGTCCCATCAAGATTGAGGCTTCGGGATGGCAGGCACGCATCCTGCAGCACGAATGTGATCATCTTGAAGGCACACTCTATGTTGACAAGATGGTCCCGAGGACATTCAGGATTGTTGATAACTTGGATCTGCCACTTCCCATTGGATGTCCTCCTCTAGGTGCACGATAACGTGGACAGCATTCCAAATATTTTTTTCAAGTAGAGGTACTTGGCCTCATAATATTTCCAAACATTTATTCAATTGTCATGAATTGATTTTTCTATACATTCTGTGGTTATAATGCTGAGACGCACGCGAAGAATTGTGGCCTTGTATGTCGACTTTTCAACTCATGGTAACATTTCTTGTTAAATGTAAGATGATAACTAGTTAACTACATGATTTGCATGGTGCCCTTTTAGAACAAGAATTTGGCATTTTGTCTGGTAGAACTGGAATTTCGGTGTTTCCACATGGTCTCATCAGCAGAATTTGCAAAACTGTACACATGGAACTGATGCTTAAGTTTTTTATTATAGTACTGATATCCTTCAACTTCTATGTATTTCTTACGACTTGAATTTTGATCTGTTTAGGGGGTTGAAGATGACAGAGATTCATGAAATTACTGTAAACTATTGTGGTTAGTTCAATTGTTCAAATCGCTTTTGGTGGTTTAGTTGTGTATTTTTTCCCTCATGGACCAGGATGTGTGGTCTAGTAGTTTGGCTTACTATGGTCTGTCCCCTTTTGTTAGAATGGAGGTTTAATATACCCTAAACTAACTAGCAAAATAAATCACATGCACGCTGGATGTAACATCATTATGTTGTGCTGTTCATGGCTCCAGAACCAATTTGAGTGTGCAATATTTTTATGATATAATGTTCTCTCCAATATATTAAATTCAGTACCTTTCTGTATCAATTCAAGATAGATTCATGGGTGGTCAAAGGTGATCCATTTGAAATTTTTACTTTCGGAAATGTGAGGTACGGAGAAGGCCTTCAAGAAAAGAAATTTGAAGTTTTGATTGTTGGGATACGGGTAGGCTACACTAGTATAGAGCATAAATCGAAAAGTCATGCGAGTAAGAGATTATATATCGTTACTACTAGACGCACAATATAGCAGAAGTAGAGTTGAAGCAGTTAATACAACGAAGAGTACGTCGGTGTAGTGGTAGTAGTTGATCGTCCTTTGGCCAACCGTCTCCTCCCGATCGTCCCGATCAACACCGCAGTCACAGCAGTGCCTTTACCGAGGTCCACACGTCTAGGGATGGAATACCATGCGTTGGCGTGCTAGCACCAGCGCGTACGGCAGGGGATATGAGAGGTGGTGGTTAGGGTTTCGACCGGTGTGTTTCGGGATGCCTCCCTCAACCCCGTACCTCTCTTTATATAGCCTCCAATCGGATCCTTATCCGATACGAGTAGAGATCGAATCCTACTCGGAAACTATCATCCGGACCCTTATCGTTCTAGCCCATTAAATGTGTGATCCTATAGGTTCATGTATATTTGACCATGGGCCGAAAACTCCTTTCTAGTCTATAAGTCGGTAGCGGTCCCTAGTAGGACATAACGACTCCCAAAGATACATAAAGATCATATCGGATGAACCTATATAGTACTTATGTACCGATCCCTTTGCCTTATGATACCAGATCGAACTCACGGCGAGAAGCATGCTATCATACAATAGCTTGATCCTTCACTTGAGTCTATAATAGATTACTCAGTTATGATCGACTCCTCAACCACATTCGGTATGGCCATGCACTTTCTTAATCCAACCACATCGAGGGGCCTAGAGATATCTCTCCTGTTATATAGGAGGGGCAAATTCCATCTTGATCGTTTATATTCCTCCGCATGTTTTATAGTAAATCCGAAAGCTACATTTATGACCACCCAGTTACAGAGTAGTGTTTGGCAACCCCCTAAGTAAAGTATTACACATGTAGGAAACAATAACGATCTTAGATCTAAGAATTCTATATGCACTATGTATAAGACCAACTGATGACACTTAAGAATATAACAATTCCCTCGGTGTCTCATGGTGGGTCAATCAACATCATGTTCCCGAACATGTGTCCACATTATTGATTTGATATCCATATCCATAATCCGTGAAGCATGATCATCAATTAATACATGTGCTATGTATAAATTATAATTATCCTACATAATGATATAAGATCAGGGATAATTTAGAATAACATCAAAATATGAATAAAGAGTTTCACGAATAAGTCACATACTTGTTGATCATTATGAAAGATATTTATTCAACAGACAAAATAACATCATTCAAAAGATCATAAATATAGAAGTGATATAATCATCTTTATGATTGCCTTTAGGGTATATCGCTAACATTGATATGAAGATAGAATACGGAAAATAAGCACTAACAGAAGTTTACAATAAGAAAAATCGTTTGAACACTTATGTTGTCATGATAACTTGTAGTACTAAATCTATAATATTTCTCCTAGTGTCTTTTACATGAATTTTAGAAAACTCCCTTACAATCGGGACAATGGAGTGCTTATGTTCCCTCCTACTGTTGGAAAGAAGTATGAGATGGAAGGCTATGGAATGGTGAAGTGAGAGGAAAAGGAACTTGAACCTGAAGGAAGAAAAGTTACTTGTGATGACAGAGTAATGGGACTTGTTCACAGCTTCACATGACCCTTAGGAATTGTGAGTTAGCAACCATGACAAGTACAAAGTAAGTTGCAACTCGGATGGGGACCAAAACGTTTCATTAAAAAGACCACACATTAAAAATTACCTTCACCCTTCCAAGCCAAAATGTTTGTCCATCTTCCAGGTTTCAAGCATATTGCTGTCTACTTAAGGGCCCAAACTCCCAAGAAAAATGTGGCTTTAAAGGCATGCACACATTTGGGACAGTACTTTGAAGGCACCAATTTGCAGGTATTTCTGATATTGACAGTTGAAAGTTCCCTTGTTTTGGAAGCAGAATACAGGAACACAAGTAATGCAAACTATAAGGCTATAAGCTAGTGTATCCTTACCTTAAGATGTACCACATATGGGATAATGGGATAGAAAGATCATCGAAGCTGTTAACAGTAATTCAGCAGTTGAGATCGCTTTGCTATGATTATCTTAAAACAATGAAGACTACCAAATGTGAGTACAAGAGATAAATATGAATTAAAACTTTTAGCATGTTAAGTGCCCTATCTACAGTAGAGTTATGATTCGAGTTTACCTACCGTGTGCGACAAACCACAAGAAAGAGACATCTTATTTCATTCTTTAACATTTGCCTCTTCAATTTATTTTGTCCTGTGATATAGGGGGCTACTTGTCCAATAATTTGTTCTGATTGGTCTCTGTTCTACAGTCCCATCATTGAACTAGAATTGCAAAAATAGGTTGGACTGCATGAAATTGAGTGCTATAGATATTAAGTTGGTGTCTAACAAAATCTCCAGTCTTCTTGATAGCAGAAGGCTCAAGGGTGAGATAACCATTCATCAAATCAGGCATTTTCCAAATTTGAGACAAAGTTTCCGATCCATTACCTGGAGGAAAGAAGCTTGCCATGGAAAATGAAACACCTGTCAGAAACCTCACATGAGCAGGTTCTACTGAGTACTGACACCCACAATATACTAACTGATCGGCATAGTGAGGTGGTTGAAGACTTGATGTTCCTTTTTGTCATAAAGATTAGTCATTGGGATCCTTCAAATCTGGCCTTAATGCAGCAACTAACCTATGCCTAGCTTTTTTCCATCACACAGGGCACCATACCGCAGAACAAGGCAACCTGCACATGGTCTGCGCATTTCTATATGTTTGTTCCCCTTTCTGAAGTAGAGAAATTTGTCCCTTGCCCCCCACCCGCTCATTGCAGAGAATCCAAACTCATAATCCATTAATTAATCGGTTTTGCTATTGCCAACGCGACTGAAATTTTTTTGTCTCTCAATCACTTGAAGTTGCACTCTCAATCAACTAAAATTGCAGTTGTTCTTTTTGGAGGGGGCTGCAATTTTAGTTGCTTGAGAGTGCAACTAAATGTAAATTTAGTTGCACTCTGAATCACCTGAAGTTGCAGTTGTTTTTTTAGGGGGCTGCAATTTTAGTTGATTGGGAGTGCAACTTCAAGTGACTGAGAGACAAAAAAAATTTCAGTCGCCTTGGCAATAGTCACTCCCTTAATTAATTAGTACCTGCACTATAGGATTCCGCTTGCCTGTGCCATTCCCCGCAGTCCACACTGCTATACAGATGCCTTTAGGCAGACCCATACAGATTCAGAGCTAATCACCAGTAGAGGAGTGAGATTAGCTAGCTAGCAATGGCAGCCCGCCAAAGTAGCAGGAGGACAAAGACAGAGCAGTGGCTGTTTGGTGGGAAATGGAGGGGAATTGTCAAAGAGACAAGACATCCTGATGCCTCTGAATCCCACCCAAACCCCACCGCCATTCAGAAGGATGAGGATATCTGCCTTGAGAAGTCTAGGGTGCGTCAGCCTGGTCTGGGACAGAGGGAGATCATTGATGTTGCGCCTGGGAGGAAGTCGATGCCAGAGATGGAGATCAACACGAAAGAAGCTGTTGCGGTGCTCGGGGTGCGGGTGATGGCCGCAGACATGCCGCCATTCATGCAGCTGCATGCATTCCGATGTGCTAAGCGATCCCATGATAGCTCGGATAAGTTCAGCTCAAGGCAGCTGGCCCATGATGTGAAGAAGGTGAGCTGCGTGCAAATCGTGATCTTTGGCTTGTGTTATCTTCTGAAAAGCACCCATTCTGTTCATTTTCTATCTTTCTTTCATTTAACGTTCAAATGAGTTCTTTGTGAAATCAAATTTTAGAAACTGCCAAATTAAGCAGCCTTCAACCAGCTGGTAGTGTTGAAATCAGTATTGTCATCATGTGCTATATTGGCACTTGGGCCTGGGCAGCATGAACCTAAATATCATTTCTTCTTTTTCAGTGAACTCAATTATTGCTATTCCATTTTCCTACATTGTGTTTCAAAGGACAATGCATGGCTTAGCTTCTAATGGATTCTTCTTGATATCCAACAGGAGTTTGATAAAGTTTATGGGCCTACATGGCATTGCATTGTTGGTACAAGCTACGGTTCTTTCGTGACACATTCCAGAGGCTGTTTCCTGTACTTTTCCATGGACAAAATCATTGTGATGCTGTTCAAGACCAAGATCAGAAAAGTGTTAGCGTCTTAAGCATTGTAATAAGATGACTTGTCTTTGTCTCATACACTTTCATCATTAATGGTTAGTCTAGTTTTGTGAGGCTGGAACTTGGAACAGAAGAGCCAACCTCAATGATTGTTGCTTGTGAATTGCAAGTTTGCAACTGGAAAATGCTACAATAGTTTGCAACTGGAAAATGCTACAATAGTTCCACTGTGGCGGTGCTGATGATTAGGACCAATAGAAAGCAGGGTGAACAACTGAACATGGGACCGTACTGCTCTGCTCTTGCTGTATTAAATAGACAATTGGAAACGATGATGAACTGTTGTTTCGGTGTACTGTTCTGTTCCGAGGGACAGCTCTGACAAGCTGTAATAATCACTGTCAAGATTACGTTGTATGATTCTTAATTAGCAGATGCATATGTCGTAGTGAGGGCCATTCTAAAATCATGCCGTGTAATCAAAATGTTTGCCTTCCTGCGTTCAACACTAGACAGGCAGAAGAAATTTGGTACCGGTTCCATGTAGTTGTCACACTTGTTCGCTCTTTTTCGTACGAAGTTCCATAATAACTAACTGATGAGTTCTTCGTATTCCACCTAGGTCTTCTTAGAGCCTGTTGGACCCGAAATATTATGTAACACCCTATTTCTGAGGATGTTAGGTTATCCGCGTAACTGTCCAAGATTGTTTAACTGCGAGTACTGTAAATGAGTGTACACCATTGCCAAAACAAGTTTAAGTATAAAAAAACCAAACTTTATTACAAAATTAAGACTTAGCAGCCAAGTTTTACATAAAGGGGTGTACAACCCAAAGTTACATTACCAAAAGAAACTCCACAGGCAGGCCTGACTGTAGAATAAACCCTAACACCCGGCGGCGTCTACATCGTAGAGCTCGGCGTCGTCTTGATAAACTCCATTTTCTGTTTATGATTTTAGCAAGCATGAGTACAACCAACCGTACTCAACAAGTCACATAGGAAAATGCTATATAACTAATTGTTAGGATTTCCAAAAGGTGGGAGTATAGGGGTTTGATAACGTATTTGTGGATGCAATTTTATTTGTAAACATTTTGATTTTAAACACAAGATAACAAATCATAAACTTCTTAAGGAATTTGGGGGGTTTTTCCAAACTTGATTAACACACTTTCACATTTCCAAATCATTCCAAATCTACTTATGCTTTGCTATTGGAATCACCCATTAAACACAGCTTCATATACCGGAAGCACGGCGTATTCGAATACCATTTGTAAATGACTCTGCAGAATTGCCTAACTTTACCCACAAGATTCCTCAACCCTCATGGCTGAGTTGAGAAAACAAGATTATTTCACTGCTCATCTCTTTATGTAACCTCTACCCGATAGACTATGGACCCTCTGTCACGGAATACGGTGGCCTGACAGAGCGGAGCGTACCATTGTGAATGTATGGTTTTATCGCTTCCATACCACGACCCAACGCCGGCTGTTCCCTTTTCTGGAATAGTATATCATACCATTATGTAGATATTCAATTGATCTGAGCAGCTACTAAAACCAGGTTTGACAAGTCAACATTTGTGGTTGAGCGGTTGCTATGTTCTTTACTTGGCATAAGGGTCTCGTCCTTATATTTTCACCGAGGCAAATTCCATTCACAAACCCATGTTCAGTGTCCGCGGTACTGCCACCATTTCATACCATGCTTTCACCCTAGGATAAGATCATGGGCTTAAGCCATCTTGTGGCTCCCCGTGATACTCCTTATCCTAGCATCACTTTTAAAATTCTATCAGCAAAATGCCAAGTACTCTTAGTAGTAAAAAGATTGTTGAGTTCCTAATCTACTGTGATTACATTAATAATACTTTTAATATTACTAAGTTTTATCAAGGTGAATATGGCTATCAAATTAAACAGGGCTTTTCAGGTGGTAAGAGATTAGATATCATCATGCCATTCTAAACATTCATTGTACGTAAAAACACAAGACTAGCCTTAGCGACATCACTAAGCTTTACCTACAATCGGGGGCATAGCTATTTGAATAGATTATATATTCTGCAGAGGTTATACAATTTTACTCATAAGACATGTTCATCTCATATTTTCAAGTTATTTACACACTTCCTTAGTGTGCGACTAAGCGAGCATGACAAGGTTTTTACATTGCTCGACCCCAAAGTTACCCTGCCCAATGGATTTTCACCCTCGAAAGTTAGCACACATTCAACCTCGAGGAATCCACCGTTATGTTTGAGGTTTTGGCCCCATACATATCTATGATGGGAACCCCCTCGAGCAACCATCCTTGCACCTGCATAGCTCTGATCTACCACGGGTATAAGACTATACCCAAACAACTTATTACACTAGGACCTTCCCATAAAGGCACTTGTAGTTGTATGAAAGGCTTAGATCAGTGATACATATGTTCATGGTCCTTAACCAACTCAGATGAGAATTTCCATCAACCTACAACTACATGCAAGCTATCCCTTACAACACAAGATATATGAATACCTCGCCCAAGTCAAAACCATAATTTTTTAGTTTCATTTTCTAAGTAAAATATCAAAGGTGACCTACTGGTCCAGCAACATAACCATTTCCAATATTTGTGATTGAGCCCAACCTATCTTCTAGTATACTAACAATTCCCAGCATACCTAAGCATCTATATCACATATAGGGTCTAAAATTCCACAATTAAACATATCAGTTGTGTGGATATCATTCTATGACTACAACAGTGAGGATAGCAAGTTCCAAGGTGGTTGTCATGTAGCAATTGGGTAATAGCTACCAACCTAGCAACATAGCAATTTTTATTGAAATTATGCATATGCATAGTAGTTTTGACACACAACATACATAAACAGTGAAATTATAGAATTAAATGGTCAAAGTGGGTGCTTGCCTTACTGTTGAACACATGTCACTTGTTTTGGATCAATCTCGAAGCATTCTGGTATGTCGGTATCTATCATATAAAGCCAAATAACACAAATAAATACAAAATAAATTCAAATAGAGATAAAGTCCCAATATTTTTGATAATATAAATATCATGATTTTATAAAAATTTAGAAACATGTTTCACTCAATTTGGAGTTCAATTGCAGAAAGTTATGAGCATTCGAAGTTTTGCCGGAAAGAAAATCCCAGAAAATAAAAGTTACTGTTGCAGTTAGGGTTTCAAATTTATTTTACATTTTTATTTCTATTAGAAAAATCAGATTTTATCACTCAGTGAGGTTGACAAGTGAGGCCTACATGTTAGGATTTTTATTTTGCAAATAGAACTGACAGGTGGGGATCACATGTAGGGGTGCAAACAGAGTGGATACGGACGGATATTGCTCATCCCGTACCCTTTTCCATATTTTTTGTCGGAGTCGAAGTCGGACACAGATAGTGCTGGATACGAATACGAATGTGGATATTCTCGGTCACGAATATGGAGCGAATACATGCCACTCCAAATTTGGTTAGTTTCGGTCACGAATATTTGATCGGATAATGCGCGAAAGCAAATTTCACATGGTGACAGGGACAAGTTAAGCAACTAGTAAATTCTAGCTAACAAAGTAGCAAGTAAATGATAGAAACTAGTTAAACAAGTAGTAGCTAACTAACTACATGTCACATGGTTCAAAAGTACGAATTGTCCATAGCCAAGTAGTCAAGTACATCACTAGTTCATTTAACTTCATTACATTTAGCAAATGATTCCATAAGGCCTTCGTGCCCTTTAAGGTCTCACATCGAGCTTTGTGAGGATATTTATTACACTGCACCTAAAGTTATTTCTCCTTTCCACTATTTTTTTGTGTCAACAGTCACCGTGTATTTAATATAGTGGTCCTAAACCTTCGAGGTATACTTTTTTACATATCCGGTAACTATCCATTTTCATATCTGGTAACTATCCGAAAAAATAACCGGATAGTTCCGTATCCGTCGGATAATGTTTTTTTCGAATCCGTTTCCATATCCGACAAAAAATATTCTACTCCATTTCTGTATCCGACAAAACCTTCGAATATCCAAAAATTTGCTCCGAATTGTATCCGAATTAAAACGGACGGATGGACAGTCGGGAAATATTTGCTCCATTTGCACCCCTAATCACATGTCAGTGACACAAAACTTAAAACCAATTTAAATACAATCTGCCTAATTAACCTAACTGGGCTCACTTGTCACAAACTTATTATTCTTTATGCGAGATTAGCTAAACTAATCTAAACTTAAATGGCATCATTAATGCTAACATACTCCCTAATAGCGAGGGCCCACTGGTCAGAGAGGCGGAGCATAGGAGGGAGCTGGGTGCCATGGACGAGCTCGCTAGCAGCAAGGCAGCGGCTGAGGCGCACAAGCGAGTTCAGGGATGGGAGAGGAAACAACAGTGAAGCTTTGGGAGATGACGGCGGCCGAAGAGGTGGAAGGAAGCGGCACTGCAACGGTGAAAAGCGAGGAAGTAGCTCGGCTGGAGATGGGCTCGGCAAGCAGCAGGAACTGGGACTTAGCATAGGACCAGGAGGCCTCAAGCGTAGCTAAGGAAGGTGGCACGGGGACCTAGGGTCATCGGAGGTGAGTCAACGATATGCAAATGCGGTGGTGCCATGAACGGCGATGGGAAATCACCTGTTCAAGCCAAATCAAGCAGCGACCAAGCTTCTAGGGCTCACCATGAACAGAATGGTGATGACAGAGGTGGTTGGAGACAACCATACAATGGTGAATAGAAATGGCAATGACAAGCTTCACGGTGATGGCCAACATCGGAGGGAGAAAGTTGTAAAGAAGGACATGACTGGATTGAGGAAGGCAAGACAAAGCTAAAAACAGCCATGGCGTGGTCGAAGACTCACCAGATAAGGAGATGTGCATCGGTAACAATAGCGATGAGGAGTAGCGACGATGGCAGACATGAATGAGGCGGGAACAAGCCAGGAGAAGAGGCGTGCTAGCTTCACTGGGCCGCTGCAGAGTTGGAGGTGCTAGCGTGGGATCCTATGGTCACTTGTATCAAAGATACATGGTGGTGAGCTACAACGCTAGGCATAGAGACAACGGCGATGGCACAAATGGCCATGACTCGTAGAGGCATGTGCCACCCGGGAACCAAGGGCTCACCAATATCACGCCGAAGGGGTTGACAAAGACAGGGAGGTCTGGAGTTGCGAGCTCATGGTGAGGGCTCTCCACGGTGAGAACAAGCTGAAAAGAAGTGCACGAATGGGTTCATGAGAGTGAGGCGATGCTAAAAAGACTATGGCTGAGGTCAAAGCTCACCAGGGCTAAGGAATGGTGGTGGTGGAGAAATTGATCAGAGCAAGGGAAGATGGCACATCATTGTCATTGAGCTGAAAGAGGAGTGAAATCAAGTGAGGGGTTTTGAAGGAGAGATCGAATGGCGCAAGATGATGCGGATGTCAAGGCTACAGCTTAGCAGAATCAGTGTAGACCATGGCAGAGTGTGGCGGTGGCTGCGCACCGGAGCTAAAGATGATGATGGCGTTCAGGGCAGCCCAGTGGAGAAGACGAGATGACGATGGGCAAAATGGAATAGGCGAAGAGCGGCTAGGGTTTCGACGCAGTCGGGCGGCCTTTTTATGGAAAGACGGAGACGTTTTTCCCCTCGAGAAGTTGTGGCTAGGCTTCGTTTCTCATGAAAAGTTAGGTGACGATGGCTTGCGACGGACACTGAGCTCAACTTGGAGGAAGGGGCAACGCGAGGCTTCGTGTAGAAGGCTCGAGGGAGACAATTGATCAACTTTCTACGGTTGGCACTATAGATGAACAATGACTCTCCAGGTGGTCTCCAATAGTGGGCATGACGCGTGGAGGAGGATGGTTGACGAGTGGGCCTGGCTGGTAGCTAGAGAGGGAGAGGAGAGGAGGCAGCTTCGAGGGATGGTGCCTGGGGAAAACGTAAAGGAGAGGCGGCCATGTTGGAAGGCGCGTGGATTAGATTGGGCCGGAACAAGAGATTGGCTGGGCCAACAGGAAACGATTCAGTCCATGAACAAGAATTGAATTTTAATTATTTTCTGATTAGTTTAATCATATAAATCAAGTTTAAAATTTTAAATTATCAAACCAACTCCCAAAATTATGAAAAATTTTGGAGATGTAAATTAGATTATTTAGAAGTCAAATAAATTATTAACAGGTCTTGGTCATGTTTTAATTAATTACAATAATTCATTTTTTGCTACTGAAAATTAAGAAAACCTTTTCTTTAAAGTAGAAAATTTTTGAAAATGCAAGGAAATGAAGAAATGATGATTTTTGAAATTAATTAAATGGATTTTGAAATTTTAGGACATTTATAGAGCCATGTGAATCGATGTGACAAAATCATGTAACAAAAGGTTTGCCTTCGTCATCGTGAAGAGCAGCTCACTGAATTTTAACTTATTCATTTCTTTTAAAAATCATTTCAGAATCTTGTTCACATCTCCGTTGCTATTTGATCAGACCAATAAAGGATTGTTGTTGAAGTAGATGCTGCATATTGGTAAGAAATACATGAACTTAACATCACAAGATACAAGCAACTTAGACAAACAAAAAAATACAACAATTGAAATTTAACCTAAAAAAGAATCCTAACTAAGCGCCTATTTTTGAATCGATGGTGAGTTTTGGCCGTACCGAAGAAGAAAATTTCACACTATACCATTCCATAGAATATCGGGTTAGGACTCCACTCTGAAGGTTGTCCTCTAAAAATACCCCTCCAAAGACATTTAGATCTAAGTGATGCCATTACCGCCAAATTGCTGCATTTTCTTCAATTTTCTAGCGTTTGATTCATGTGAATTGTCAAACTAGCCCAAGCAAGGTAGGAATTAGAACCCAATGCGACCTCTACTAAGGCCCCATTTAGAACACAGAAGTTTCATAGGATTTTCGTAGAAAGCAATTCAATTTCTACAGGAATCAGAAAAAATTCTAGCATTTCAAATGGAGCCCAACTCTCCAGTCCCCTACTGCTTCTTGCCTCGCTCAATCCCCACCTGTCTTGGTTGCACGTAGCTTGGTTCTGTCCAACCCAAGCCTAAGCAAGTCTAATTTGAATAGAGACAATTGACAATTCACACTGATAAACAAGATTGTTAAAATCGTAATCCTAGTCATAGAATTGTACGATTCTATGATCCCACAAATACCAATACAACACACATCGCATCCTAAGTCGTACATAGTAGAATCATGCTCTAGCCGTAGAATTGTGTAGAATCATAGTAGAATCTGGTAGAATTATGTAGAATAATGCATCATCTTAGATGATGTAATGACTTAGGTGTTTTATTGTGTTCTATCACTCAATTCAAGTTGTATGGTAAGTATTAAGTAGTTAATAGTTTGTATAGTAAGATTCAAAGGTTTGGAATAATAAAAATTAATTTGATTATGTATTTAAACATTTTTTTTTGTAAAATAGTAGCAAGGTTGATAAAATCACTATTCTAGTCATAACTATGAATGACATAGAATCAATACCGTGATTCTCATCATGAATAAGATAAATATTTATTAATTAAATTAGATGCCAATTGACCAAATAAATACTCATGTTACTCTTTGAATACATAGTAAATTGAAAATAAAATATTTTTTAGATATAATCAGATAAGATCTTAGAATTTGTTTGGTTTGCTACTCTCGCAAACCAAATCATTGGTACCGCCAAAAATGGTCGGTTGTTGTTTGGTTTGCTACCAAAATTTCATCTTGACTTATTTGAGCCATCATCTAAACAACTACTTAGATTCTACAATTCGATCCTAAAATATGATCTTATTCGAGCGTCTTTAATCCAATTCATAATAACGGTTCTAACAACTTTACTGGTAAAAGGCCAAAAATTTAAGAAAACTCAAGAAAGGGGCAATACTGACATTATGTGGATCTAAATATTTTTGAAGTAGTATATTATGGAGGATAACCTTTGCAGTGACGTCCCAAGCCATAGCATTGTTTCGAGTTGTATAGTATGAATTTTCCCGAGAAAGAATGGATGGAGCCAAAAACATCACGAAAACATTGGGACCGTTTAGAAATGTCCGATTTTTTTTCAATTTTCTACGAGAATTGAACCGTTCCTGTTAAATCCTTGAAAAATTCATGTGCTTCTAAAGGACCCTGAAATCGGCATTTTACTAAATGGCATGTGTTACAGTGGCATTTTACTAAATGACATGTAACTCTAACCCAAAATTGATAGTTCGGCCCAAAACTTGGTTTTATATGGGCGTCGGAATCTAGCCTAATTAAATTTGCTCAATCCTCCTAAAATAATTTTTTTCTCAATCAAGATTGATGCAGCAGTTGGGGATTGGGTGGACGAGTGGGTTTGTTAATCTCTTTGTTTATGCTTAGCTCGTCAAGACGATGAATTAATCGATAAAACCCACGAGAGGCCGGTGGCCGGCGCTAGTCAAGAAAGGCGAGCGATGGCGCCACCGACGAGGGAAGAGAGGGCGGCGAAGGCCAGAGCGGGCTCGTCGAAGCCAGCGGCGGCGGGGGCGGGGGCGATCGATGTGCAGCTTCGGAAGGCGGGCGGCGGCGGGTGGACGGGCCGCCGGATTTCCTTTTACGCCTCCCACGTCTACTTCCTGCTCATCATCCTCCAGATTCCGCTCTTCAGGTTAGAGGTAATGCCCACTCCCTCCATCTACCCATCAAGATGCTTTGCTATTCCACGGATTTGCCTATTCTCTTCCACAATTCGTGGAGAAAAGGAGAGAATCGTAGTAACTCTGATCACTAGCAGCGTTCACCTTTAGGGGCTAGATCCATTATTCGCTCATAACTAGTTCTCACGCCTGTACTTTATGTTTGCATCTTGAGGGTGATACACTATATTTGTGATTCGATGTAGGTGTGTATTGTTTCCATGTCTTGTTGTGGTAAATCTTACTAATCCAGCATGCCGAACTCTATTGATGCCCGGTGCCTGGCGTGATTGCCAGCTAGAGAACGGCTGGCAGCGGTGCGTGCAATAAAATTGTTACTGTTTAGGGAATGCAGAGTAACAACTTGGATAGGCATAATTATTGTTCTTTTCGGTGCCATTGAGTTTCATGCAACAACCAACTCATGTAAATGCTTATGCTGAAGGGGAAGTATTTAGTCGTATGCACCAATTAGTTCACTTAAAAACGTAAACTGATAAAAAAAGATGGGCAATTCATGTATACTTCAATACCCCCTCACGTGTAGGCCCCTCAAGCTTAAGACGTGGAATAGAAGTATGTTGCAATTATTTTTTTAATTGCGTTAGCCGAGTCTTGAATTCAAGATCTCTTAGCTCTTATACTATATTGAGTTGCATGCACCAAAGATAGACAATTCACTTATACTTCAGCAGAAAGGTGGGCACTTTACTCACATTTCAGCAAGTACCTTTCATGGACAGGAAACTGTTAGAGCAGGTATGGTTTCTGGATGTGCAGGGTTTTAGGCTTCACTCCCCAATATTAACTCAGGTAGCAAAACCTGGAAGAAAGCGAGTTGAGGTTTTCTAGTGACATTATGGAAAATTGTGCTTATATTCTGACAAAATCAGGAAGAATTGTTTGTGACCTGATGAGATCCCAGTCTGCTTTACCTTAATCCCAGCCTTCACTTATATTTTTGAACCAGCGGTAGTCTTTCACTAGTTTTTTGAAGCCCTGGGCATAATATCATAATATGTACTTCATTAATACAGTAGTCATACGTCACTCAATATTATAATCTGGAACTATGGCTACTACAATATTAAGCCATGAATGCACATGCAACTGTTTGATTTTAGTACATATGTCTGCATGATTACAATACATAATTGTGCTAGATTACAATTACATTTTGTGGAACCCCTCGACTAAAATTTAATCATAGATAAATGCGCTAGATTGTTTTGCTTTCTTTCCCTAGTAGTGTGCTTATACTAAATTTTGTTGTCATTCCTAACTGGTTGCTGTGGTTCAGTTTTGAATTGAACGTTTGTAGAGGGAATCCTCTCCTGTCTTTTCATATGATTCCACCAAGTGTTAAATGATTCAGTTTTACACTTTCTCCATAACTGTACTCTGCGTAGTGCCTTTCTCTTGAGCCCCCTCTTTCTCCTGAGCATGGATGCTAGGTAACTGTGTGCTAGTTTGCTTCCATAATCATACTCTCTTATTTTGCCCATTTACACTTTAGGTTGTCATGATCTATAAGGGCTGATGTGGGGAACTATAAGAAGTATTTTTGTGAGAATGAAATGCCAGGTAGATTTTGCTTACCTTCTTCTTCCATTTCAGGGTCCCTTGTAGAGCAGGCACATGCACAACACCGATTCAAGTTACATCTTCACAGTTGGCTTCAAATGAGATATTTCCACCATCTGTTGTAAAGGCCATGCTCTACCCTGGAGCTATAGTGAGCAGCCTAACTAAAAGCATGACGTTTCCAAGGTGGAGTGACCTGTTCGATATGTACAATTTTACAGAAGCCAAGAATGCTTCAGCTGTAATTGATCTCCAGCGTCTAGAGGTGTTTTTCGATAACTGACCCACAAGTCTTTCTGATTCATATGCTTCTGACGATTCTTTACATTATACTGTCTCTCTCTGCAATCAGATACTTGCTGGATGCTACTTCTGTGTTGCTGGAGCACTTGTTGGCATCATAAATCCTGGGAGGATGACCTTGTTTGGCACCCTTTTGGTTATCTGGGGTCTAGTGAAAGAAGCGCTCTTTGGAAAGCCCGTGAACAGCGATCCAACAAAATCAGTTTATGTCTATCCGACCATTACGATTGCACTGATTTGTGCATTCATGTCAATTACTTATAATGTAAAGAAGACTGTGAGAAGTAGTCAGCCTGTTTCTATCTCTAAGCCACTGCAAAGTTCTGCCAAGTCAAAACTAAAGTAGACACTATTGCCAGTTTGTCAAAACCTTTTATTCTTGTAGTTCATTTCCATCATTTAATTGTTGAAGACAACTTGAAGTATAACCCAATTGTGGTTCTTGTCACTTTCAACACTGTAACCTTTACTTTTCTCCTTTGTACTGAAGGCTTACACTATCTATAATTTTGATCGCAAGCGGCTTCATGTTTTATTTCCCAATAGTTATGTTATTGAGGTGTCTTTTACATTGTTAAGACTATTGGCATTGTGCCACCCTTCCTTTGACAGGATGTTCTTTATCTTGTTGCAAGTTCGGACGAGGCATTTCTCCAATCTATTTTGCTTGCTTATTTCTGAAGTACTTGGACTTGTGGCATGGCATCCATGCAAAATAACTTGTTGATGTTCTTTGTCTATATAAGCCTGGTTAAATTATCTGATTATTCTCTTAAAGAAAACTAGCACCTGAACTTTCTTGTATTTTTTTTTTTTTTTTGCGAGGGCAACAGAATGAATAAGGACTTCCTTAGTTTAGCTCTTTAAGTTGTCCATTAACTTTGTTCCACCTATGTTCCCGCCATGACCTTAAGTTGATACATCTTAATAGATGTTGTGTTTTTCTATTTTTATTCTGCATTTAGAATTTTATGCAATAAATTTATGTGGGTATCGTGCCTGTAAGCGCTGATTTGATGTACAGGTTGTATGGTTGTTACTGTACTAAATATCATGTGCAAAATAAAGGGATCGTTATGATAGATGATATAGATAAAGAATTTTTTGTATGAATGTTCTATGTTTTATTCGAAATTACAGAAATACACCCACGATAATATTTTTTTTACAGAAATAAACTCCAGTCGTCCGACCGTTGAGCGACTGAAGCCTATCACCCAATGGTCAGGTGACACGCAAGCAATCCGTTGGCCGTTGGGCAAATTATTGCAGTCGCCTAACCGTTGGATGACTGCAACTGCTGTCGCCCAACGGTTGAGTGACTGGAGGTCCAGTCACCCAACGGCCAAGCGACTGGAAGGGGGGTTAAAAGTCGAGGCCGCTCGCTCGCCGTCGCTGCTCAACAGAAACAGAAAATAAACAGAAAGAAGAAGAGAAGAGATGACGGTCGAGGAGAGGAGGAGAGAAAAGATAAGAGAGAAGAGAAAAGGAGAGGGAGGGGAGGAGAGGAGAGGAGAGGAGAGGGAGGAGAGAAAATGAGAGGGAGAGGAGAAGGAGAGGAGAGGAAGGAGGAGGGGGCGGAGAGGAGAGAAAGAAGTAAATTTATGTATTTTTTTTTGTATTTGCAATGTTGTATATGAAGTACATATATTATTTACTGTTAGTGTTAGTAGAAAAATTGTAGATGTAGATAGAAATAGTTCAATTTTTGGTATAGAAAATTTAGTTAATATAGTTTTAGGAAATTAGTAGCCGTAGAAGCGGAGAGGAGAAGAAGAAACAACTGTAGGTATTTTTTTGTATTTGCAATGTTGTATATGACTGTTAGTGTTAATGTAGTTTTAGGAAATTAGCATCCGTAGAAGCGTGTAGTTGTGTATAATTTAGCGAACATAGTTTTACAAAATTAGCATCGTTAGCAAATTGGCATACGTACAAAATTGTAGTTGTAGAAAATTCAGTCACCATTACGTACAAATTAATCGTCCGTAGAAATTTGTAGGTATTACAAATTTAGTAAATGTTTATGTTAGAAATTCATAATTTGGTATGTAAAAAATAATAATACGTAATATTTATGATTAAATACAAATGAATGTAATGTCGTTAGTACATTGAAAAAATGTGTGTACCATTATATCTGGTATATAGGTATTTAAATCGATATGCCATATAAATTGTCGAAACTATTAGGAATTGTTTTATATATGGAACAGCTCGAGTAGCGAGAAAAATGCGGCGTCAGTGCGCGGGGTGCCGATAGGAAGTTCATAGTACGAGGTTAGTGTAGTTGGTTATGACCGGCGAACATCGGTGAAATGTGAATTGTAGTACGTTAGTACTTTCATAGTGTGCGATGCGATTTGACATGTTGCAAAATTAAAACATATATATAGGAAGACATCAACAATGCCGATACCCACTACATTAAGAGTGCATTACGGTGCTGAAACCGTTCGTGAAGATCCGAATGATGTGGATTTGAGTGGTTTTCCACAAGCCACTCTAGTACACCCGAACGACGAGAATGCTCGAATGTCAGATGTGGTGCATTGGTTTACACGGAGTTTTTCGTTTGACCCCGAGCTGTGCAGCGTCGTCGTACAAGGGCTTTGGAGCCAGTCTCCTACGGATATCAGATGTGAGTTGAGAACATTGCTACACACTGTTGCGTGGAAGGGGTTTGTCCAAGGGTGTCGGCGCCGTGGATACGAGTATGCGCTGCTTATACAATCATACCCATTAGAAGTTGTGCAAGGTCATGTGTACGGCCTTGCTCTGGGAGGTGCGAGCAGCTCGGGCGGCCCGCATGTTGGCGAAGAGAACGAAGATACTCGTGACGAGACCGATGCAGTACATGGAGGAGAGGTAGAATGGTCACGCCATGGCGAGGGAACAGGATAAGCCGATGAAGGGGAGCATATTGAGTACATAGTGCAGCAGATGGAGTGCGATGACCAGACGGCACGGGTTAAAGAGGAAGATGTACAGGAGGACAACGAGGATAGTTCGGATGAGGATGAAGCTCCCATCTCGCAGGAATGGAACCGGTTTGATGCTGAGAGTGTTTCCATACATGACGAGTACGAATCACCGTGGGAGTTTCATGAGATAGAGGTTCGATTGCATTTAATGTTTACTGACAAGTCATCGCTACAGGATGCCATCAAACTGTGGGCCCTTTCAATGCAACAGACTTTTTGGGTGGTGAAATCTAGCCAGGAGCAGTACACCGTAAACTGCGAGTAGGCCGGTTGTCCTTGGAGGGTGCACGCACGTAGACCGAAGTATGAGACTCACTGGATTGTGTCGAAGGTGGAGCCGCACTCTTGCATTCTCATTAGTGTTTTGGCGAGGCATCGTAACCTAAAGTCTGCCTTTGTTGACGTCATAAATTTCTTTTCCATAGAAAAATAATTCATCTGAAAATCATTTCCCTTGATGACATCATAATTTGATTTTTCAGTTCAAAAATAATTCCAGAAAATCGGTTTATTCTTTTCTCACTTTTCAAAATTCCGAGAGCCCGTTCTTTTTCGTTTTAACTCCGATTGAGCCCATTAAAATTTATAAATTCTTATAAAATTCTAATCTATCCATTTATACCCTATTTTCAAATTTATGAAAATTTTGAATTTATTTGGTTTAAACTAAATCTTAATTAGTATTTTTTTAATAAGATTAAATTAAACATTAATATTTGCTAAAAATATTTTATTTGATTTCTTTGAGTCTCAAGGAAGTTTCGAAATTTTTTTTAGAATTTTCAGAGTTTGTTTGAGCTCAATTT
Source organism: Bonia amplexicaulis (assembly GCA_036346245.1). Taxonomy (NCBI): domain Eukaryota; kingdom Viridiplantae; phylum Streptophyta; class Magnoliopsida; order Poales; family Poaceae; genus Bonia; species Bonia amplexicaulis. Next base: position 25,425,787 of record CM070737.1, read on the forward strand.
CAAAATCTCAAACAAAAATACAAAAAAAGAAAGAGGAGAGAGTATGAACAAGACCGCTGGCATCGTTCATCCTCTCACTGTCACAGAGCCGAGCCATGACGACGCACGCCATGGCTGGTTTCTTTAAAACTTTGATTTCTCATTAATTTCTCAACGGTTTTTGTGAAATAAATTGCATTCACTTCCTTTCATCAAGACCTTTTAATTCCCTACCGTTTCCCTTCTCATTCATGAGTATTTACACGAAATTAAAACATTGCTCTAAATGACATCATTACTTGATCTCTCTCGTCCACCTCCACCCCTATAAAAGGGAGCACCAGGTGCCCCTTCTCATACTCACCCAACCCACGAAATCTCAAGTCCTCTCTCCCTTTCTTCTCTTCACAATAGCCATTTTACTTTTGTGTACCGAGCGCCGTTCTTCGGTCGATTGAGCCTCCAACAGTGGAGTCCGGTCACTTTTGACCACACCGTTGGCTTCGCCTCCTCGCGTTCTACGCGGTGCTCCTCTCGCTTTTGCCGGAGCATCACCGGAGCATCGTCGGACCACCGTGGCCAAACCGCGCCGACGTTTCTCTCCTCGCTGCGAGCCGACCGTGGGTGTTCCAACAAAACCGAGGTGAGCATTGTGTTCCCAACGTTCTCCTCTTTGTTTCGCCACCAACCTCACCCTCTAACCCCTCTCCGTTTGCCCGGAATACCGATGTCAACCGCCGGTCGCCGAATGTCTTCTCCGTCGTGTTTCGTCACCATCCGATGTCCGTTGGCCGAGCCGTCTGTACCATTGAGTTCGACTCGACATGTGCTATGCCATGCTCCCATCGCCATCACTCGAAGACTCCCCGAGTCCACGTCGACCTGGTCGAGCCAGACGCGGAAACTGTGCCTTCGTGCGTAGACCACTTTTTCGGTAAGCGCTTTGATTTTTGATCGCGTCATATCGTGTCCTAGCCTCCAAACAATTTATCTATCATTTTTATTTAATTTTTCGTGGAGCCAATTGGTAGAAATTGAACTTTCCGCGAAAATGGCCATTTTTGACTCCCGAGGTCGATTCGTCGTCTCTGTTGAGTTTTAGCCTGCGCCGTAATTTTTCTTAGACTTGCCTCGCCGCGTTCTACGCCATGCTTCCTTACATTTCCCCGAAAAGCCTCTACAAATTTTTGCCTCCGACACCTCGCCATGGCCGCCAATGGCATATCCTGTCCCCATCTATCCGGTGGTGTTTTTCCCCAATCCATTCGCGTCATATCGTGCCAAACCATCCCAGGTAGCTACATTTCAAGTGGTTTTAGATTCGCCTCACCGAGCACCAAGATATCAAGTTTTTCCTTTTTCGCTACCGTCGTCGTTGAAACGTCGATTGTATCGTCTCCGATGAAGTTTCAGCTTACCCAATAATTTTTCTAGCTTCATCATACCATGTTCTACTCCGTGCTCTCCCTACATCTCTACGTTCCATACCCGGTACTAACTCTCCAAATTCATCTAAAATCTTAACCTTTCTTCCAGTATATATTATATATTTTTGTGATTTTATTTGTATTTATTTGTTCGTTTGTATTTATCGTTCCGCGCGTAGAACCCGACGTCGTCGAAGAATTTTCCAACCCGCAGCAAGAAAGTCAAGATATCGCACACGAAGGCAAGTCTCCTTTGAACATCTTGAACCCATGTTTGAGAAATATTTTGATTATTTTAGATTAATGCATTGCTATGTTACATAAAATGATAATTCATGTTTTAGAGATAATAGTTAAACCGACAATTGTTATGTCCTCATTTGACAGTGACAACCATGTACCTTTGACACCCTAGGATTTCCTTTGTCTCAATAATGAGATTATTATATAACTTTGGTAAATATTGTACCGGTAGTAAACTGCTTAGTCATGCTATAAATAACTTTTTGTAACCTTGGGAAGGGAAATTATATTTCAATGATTTAGACTTTTGTTCAGAATTTAGTGGTGATTGGAGTTGCCACAGTTTGGTTTGGTGCGGCTAGCACGAGAACTTGTAAGTGTATGTTCCGCCCTAGTCAATTAAGGACCGACGCTTGTGTTTGTCCAAACTGAGCACTACCGTACAACCACATGTCTATATGGGTACGACCTAGCTAACTAACTTACAATAGTTTAGTTTAGGTACCACAAGTGGAAAGTGAGTGCCAGGGTGTACTGGTTATTCACAGTGAGTGACAGGGTTTACTGTACTCATATGGCGCAAGAGGGGGCTTCTGACTGGGTGGTTTAACCCTTCAGCAGTGAAACATCAGCGGGTGGTAACTAGCTAGACTAGAGTAAGGTAAAGGCTTTGTGATAAATTATCTGGGTCTCATGCCTAAGGAAGCATGTTGGCTATTAAGATGACTTATCTCTTGTGGGTAAAGCTGTACAACCTCTGCAGAGTGTAAAACTATTCGAATAGCCGTGCCCACGGTCAAGGGCGGGCAAGGAGTGCATTCACATGGTAGATCATTGGTTTTGGTTTTAAAATAAAAGTTTTGGAAACCGAGAGTGGTTGGAACTCCCAGAGTTGTCCTGGCGGATGTAGCCAGTGTGGGTGGATGTAACCCGTTGTCTTGAATCCTGGCGGATGTAGTCAGTGTGGGTGGATGTAACCCGTTTTCTTGAACCTTGGCGGTTAGAGCCAGTGATCCAGTGTTGGTGGTTGTAACCTTCACTATTCAATTTGATAGTTTTTGTTAAACAGTTACCTTGTTTAAACTAATGCCTTCAAAAATATTTAATGGTATTTGAAATAAAATATTGCTTTGTGTAAAAAGAACCATATAACCCTCCTTTGTTAAGCCTTGCATCTATTGCATTTTTTCAAGACTTGCGGAGTACTTTATGTACTCACATGCTACACTTAAAACAAAATCTCAGAGGAATATGAAGCTCAAGAAGGAGATTACGACTGCTGCACGTATGGATTCAACGAAGGCTTTCCGGAGTACTAGGTTGCGCTTCCCCAGTCAATTGCCTGTGGCGTATTGATGGGTCTCCGCTGGATTTATCTTTTGCTCGTGTGTTGCGAGGTCTTGTAACCTCAGTTGTAATAAAGAGGCCTTTTGGTCTGTACTCTCTATTATTGTAATAAAGCGTTGTTGGTTATGTTTTCGTCACTGTTTGACTGTGTGCACTAGCTTTGATCTGGGACTAGTGTCAGAATACATAGAGGTTTGATTAAAACGGGGTCCCGACAGAGATGGTATCAGAGCCAATTTGACTGTAGGATGTGACTTAGTTAGAATGGTCGTTAGTAGAAGAATTTCAAATTTTATTTTATAAAATAAAAATTTAATAATGTGCTAACCTCATCTTTTCTCTTCATTCTATCCTTACCTTCGTCATGGTATTCTTCCTTCTCTATCTGCTTATTCACCTTTTGGAATGGTAATTAGATCAACTTTCCTCTGTAATTTCTATAGTTGGCTCAATGAAGTTCGTCTGAGAAGCACCTGGAGAAGCGCGTCATCATGAAGGAACGAGGAGTAGTTCTTTAGTGGTAGTGCCCAATAAAGTGCTACGATTTTAGAACGCTTATATACTACTTGTTTGTGTGCTAGATGCACTGTACCAAGTCTTTGTATACTTGTAGTACAGTCATCCTTAAAAACTATTTTAATTTCAAGCTAAGTTTCGTCTAAGCTGGTGTTTAGTCGTTTCCCCTGATCTCTTATCTATGCTACTTCCCTCTTACCTTGTGCTAACCCCAGTTACCACAACAGTGCAAGTTCCAATTCTTTCACTGTAATCTAAGTTTGGAAAATAATTGAGGACCCAGAGTATAGGGAAGACAACAAACTTATGGAAAGTACTATTGTCGGGAAAGCTACCTTAATCAGTAGATGTCAAGTTAGGTAATTTGGAGAATTGTTTCTAGCGTGATATATTTGGTGTAGAATTGGAAAGATTGGGTAATATTCGAGAGGATTGAGATGAAAAGGTATATTTGTGGATACCAATTGATTATAAATGAATCTAAAGAGTGTCATCTTTGTGGATTGACTTGGGAATAAATACAAAGTTGAACTTGGGAGAGCTAATTAGATCATAGGAAAAGTCTAAACTTTGCCTTGGATTTGTTATCTAGGATTGAAAGGAGCAATTAGATGTAAAACAAGATTTTTGTTGAAGGGATTATTTGTGATCGTTGGAGAATTAGTGTTAAGAGATTGATCCAGTAAAGGAAGAGATTAAAAGATTAAGAAGTTGAATTATCATAAACAATTCATGATATCTATTTTGGGTGTTTTGGTTGAATCATGAAGATTGGAAGAATTTTGTGGAGTTAATTGATTATCAGAGTTTGGTCGACCTATTGATGATAAGTGGATACTAGTGGAATTCTAGAAGATAATACACTTAGATATCTTGGTGGATTAATTCTATCATTGCAAAGTGGAGTTTGATATGTCAATTTGAATTTGGTGGATTTAATAGATCATCGCTAGATAGTTGGATTTGAACGAATGGGATTAACTAGATCATTTAAGGATGTTCAAATGGATAATCTGGAGGATTCAAATTAATTATGGAAGATAGATTGTTCGATAAGAATTAATTGAGGTACTTGAATTCAGTCAAATTTTGGTGGTACCAAAATGATGATTATTAAGAGATTGATGTTGGTGGATTAATGAATATTAAATTATGGCTTAGATGATCTTAAAATTGATTGATGATTACTAGAAGGTTGGATTATTTGATCAGAGTTGTGGATCTGTTGGATTAGATAATGATCATAAAAAATTGGTGGAAATCACAAATTACAATGTTATTGGATTCTTGTTAGAAATATTATATGGTTTGTCGTCCATTCAAATTAGAGCAAAGAATAAAAGTTTGTGGGATTATTTGTCGAAATCAATAAGGTGCATTTGTGGTATATGATATTGGAATCAAATATTTTTGAAAAGTTGAGATAATTATGTCTTTCTCGGAAGAACCCTTGCGGAAGTTAAGCCCTTTTTGGTGGAATTCTTAATTAATCGATAGGATAAGGGCAATTGAAGTTAACCCAGAGCTTGCAGCCGACTAAAGATGTACCACTCCGATTTGTTGTTGTCTTCCGTATTTCTCAGTTAAAGGAATACTTCATAATACCGAAGAACAAGTTATAATCATGAAGCAAGCTGAACATGATACAAGAAGCAAGACCATCAAATTCTATAAGTGCAGAGGAGTAACCAAACAGAATCAGAAGCAACTTGGAGCGTGAGGAAGACCTAAGAGCCGAGTTTCCCTCTCCTTTCTTTTTCCTAGTCCATCCGAATCTCGGGAACGAGATTCTTTCTAAGGGGGGTAGTTTGTAACAGCCCAGCTGTTTATTTCAAAATTTTGGATAATTTTTTTAAATATTAAAATTAAATTAATTTGGTTTAAAATAAAAATAAGAGTTTTGTTGGTGTGAAATTTGAATTTTGTTTTGCCTTGATTTTCTGTTTTTAAGAAAGCTAGATTTGAAAAGTAATTTAAAGTAAAAACTTAAAAATATTATTAAATAAAATGATATTTTGATTTTCTGTAAAAATCCTATGTCAAATTAATTATTGGATTTATTTGGCCTTTATTTGGTGTTCTGAGTTTTTCTAGAGTTTTAAAATCTATTTTAAAATAAAAAGTATTTTAAGTATGAAAATTAAAATACCAACAGTAGTTGGAAATATTTTTATTAAGTCCAAAATGTCTCCAGGAAGTTCTTTGAATTTTACTGGAATTTTTGGATGCAAGTTCATATTTTTCTGAGCTTTATTGAATTTTCTAGTGTTTTCTGAAAATCTAAATCAAATTTAATCATCCGACGCCCGATCTAATCTCGTGCGTCCATATTCACCTAACCCTCTTCGCTCTCCATCTGACGATCCCGATTTCCTCCTTGCGCCGCATCGCTCATCTGACAGTCCGCTCTTTCCTCTCTCTCTCTCTCTCACGATAAACTTGGGCCCCACCGTCGGTGAATAAAATTATTTATCTTTACAAAAATAATTCAGCCAGAAAATCAAAATCCTTGCTGACGTCATAAATTTCTTTTCCACAGAAAAATAATTCATCTGAAAATCATTTCCCTTGATGACATTATAATTTGATTTTTCAGTTCAAAAATAATTCCAGAAAATCGGTTTATTCTTTTCTCTCTTTTCAAACTTCCGAGAGCCCGTTCTTTTTCGTTTTAACTCCGATTGAGCCAATTAAAATTTTTAAATTCTTATAAAATTCTAATCTATCCATTTATACCCTATTTTCAAATTTATGAATTTTTTGAATTTATTTGGTTTAAACTAAATCTTAATTAGTATTTTTTTAATAAGATTAAATTAAACATTAATATTTGGTAAAAATATTTTATTTGAGTTCTTTGAGTCTCAAGGAAGTTTCGAATTTTTTTTAGAATTTTTGGAGTTTGTTTGAGCTCAATTTCAAAATCTCAAACAAAAAAAAGAGAGAGAGAGAGAATGATCGATCTTGTGATCTTGTTCATCCTCTCGGCTGATCGCAGAGCCGAGCGCTCGCGACACTGCACGCCCTGGCTGGTTTCTTTAAAACTTTGATTCGTCATCAATTTATCAACGGTTTTTTGTGAAATAAATTGCATTCACTTCCTTCCATCAAGACATTTTAATTTCCTATCGTTTCCCCTCTCATTCATGAGTATTTACACGAAATTAAAACATTGCTCTAAATGACATCATTACTTGATCTCTCTCCCGTCCACCTCCACCCCTATAAAAGGGAGCACCAGGTGCCCCTTCTCATACTCACCCAACCCACGAAATCTAAAGTCCTCTCTCCCTTTCTTCTCTCCGCAATAGCCATTTTACTTTTGTGTATCAAGCGCCGTTCTTCGACCGATTGCGCCTCTAACAGTGGAGTCCGGTCACTTTTGACCACACCGTTGGCTTCGCCTCCTCGCGTTGTACGCGGTGCTCCTCTCGCTTTTGCCGGAGCATCACCGGAGCATCGCCGGACCACCGTGGCCAAACCGCGGCGACGTTTCTCTCCTCGCTGCGAGCCGACCGTGCGTGTTCTATCAAAACCGAGGTGAGCATTGTGTTCCCGACATTCTCCTCTTCGTTTCGCCACCAACCTCACCCTCTAACCCCTCACCTTTTGCCCGGAATACCGATGTCAACCGCCGGTCGCCGAATGTCTTCTCCGCCGTGTTTCGTCACCATCCGATGTCCGTTGGCCGAGCCGTCTGTACCGTTGAGTTCGCCTCGACGCGTTCTATGCCATGCTCCCATCGCCATCACTCGAAGACTCCCTGAGTCCTCGTCGACCTGGTCGAGCTAGACGTGAAAACCGTGCCTTCGCGCGTACACCACTTTTTCATTAAGCGCTTTGATTTTTGATCGCGTCATATCGTGTCCTAGCCTCCAAAAAATTTATCTATCATTTTATTTAATTTTTCGTGGAGCCAATTGGTAGAAATTGAACTTTCCGCGAAAATGGCCATTTTTGACTCCCGAGGTCGATTCGTCGTCTCTGTTGAGTTTTAGTCTGTGCCGTAATTTTTCTTAGACTTGCCTCGCCGCGTTCTACGCCATGCTTCCTTACATTTCCCCGAAAAACCTCTACAAATTTTTGCCTCCGACACCTCGCCATGGCCGCCAATGGCATCTCGTGTCCCCATCTATCCGGTGGTGTTTTTCCCCAATCCATTCGCGTCATATCGTGCCAAACCATCCCAGGTAGCTACATTTCAAGTGGTTTTAGATTCGCCTCACCGAGCACCAAGATATCAAGTTTTTCCTTTTTCGCTACCGTCGTCGTTCAAACGTCGATTGTATCGTCTCCGATGAAGTTTCAGCTTACCCAATAATTTTTCTAGCTTCATCATACCATGTTCTACTCCGTGCTCTCCCTACATCTCCACGTTTCATACCCGGTACTAACTCTCCAACCTGTCGTTGTCGCTACCACGCTGTCACTATCGTTTTTCCCTCGCCGCCGGTGATTGTCGCCGTTCCTCGCCTCCAAACCCACGTCACCACATTCGCCTTGTCGCCGAGGTTCCATTATGTCCATTCGCCACCACCTCGCAACCAATCGGCACCGTACTGTTCAAAACCGAATTCTCGGATTTTGTTATCATTTCATGTGATATCTAAAACTTCAAGATATCCGTTCTCCTTCATTTGAACTCCGAATCCGTTGATTATTTCTCGTAAATTCATCTAAAACCTTAACCTTTCTTCCAGTATATATTATATATTTTTGTGATTTTATTTGTATTTATTTGTTCGTTTGTATTTATCGTTCCGCGCATAGAACCTGACGTCGCCGAAGAATTTTCCAACCCGCAGCAAGAAAGTCAAGATATCGCACACGAAGGCAAGTCTCCTTTGAACATCTTGAACCGATGTTTGAGAAATGTTTTGATTATTTTAAATTAATGCATTGCTATGTTACATAAAATGATAATTCATGTTTTAGAGATAATAGTTAAACCGACAATTGTTATGTCCTCATTTGACATTGACAACCATGTACCTTTAACACCCTAGGATTTCCTTTATCTCAATAATGAGATTATTTTATAACTTTGGTAAATATTGTACCGGTAGTAAACTGCTTAGTCATGCTATAAATAACTTTTTGTAACCTTGGGAAGGGAAATTATATTTCAATGATTTAGACTTTTGTTCAGAATTTAGTGGTGATTGGAGTTGCCACAGTTCTTTTAAAATAAAATAAAATGTGAAAATTGGATTTAGACCAGGGCGGATGGTTGGTTTGGTTTGGTGCAGCTAGCACGAGAACTTGTTAAGTGTATGTTCCGCCCTAGTCAATTAAGGACCGACGCTTGTGTTTGTCCAAACTGAGCATTACTATACAACCACATGTCTATGTGGGTACGACCTAGCTAACTAACTTACAATAGTTTAGTTTAGGTACCACCGATGGAAAGTGAGTGCCGGGTGTCTTGGTTATTCACGGTGAGTGGCGGGGTTCTTGTACTCATATGGCGCAGAGGGGCTTGATTGGGTGGTTTAACCCTTCGGTGAAACCTCGGTGGTGGTAACTAGCTAGACTAGAGTAAGGTAAAGGCTTTGTGATAAATTATCTGGGTCTCATGCCTAAGGAAGCATGTTGGCTATTAAGATGACTTATCTCTTGTGGGTAAAGCTGTACAACCTCTGCAGTGTAAAACTATTGAATAGCCGTGCCCACGGTCAAGGCGGGCAAGGAATGCATTCACATGGTAGATCATTGGTTTTGGTTTTAAAATAAAGTTTTGGAAACCGGAGTAGTTGGAACCCGAGTTGTCCTGGCGGATGTAGCCAGTGTGGGTGGATGTAACCCGTTGTCTTGAATCCTGGCGGATGTAGCCAGTGTGGGTGGATGTAACCCGTTTTCTTGAACCTTGGCGGTTAGAGCCGGTGATCCAGTGTTGGTGGTTGTAACCTTCACTATTCAATTTGATAGTTTCTGTTAAACAGTTATCTTGTTTAAACTAATGCCTCAAAAATATTTTATGGTATTTGAAATAAAATATTGCTTTGTGCAAAAAGAACCATATAACCCTCATTTGTTAAGCCTTGCATCTATTGCATTTTCCAAGACTTATGAGTACTTTATGTACACATGCTACACTTAAAACAAAATCTCGGAGGAATATGAAGCTCAAGAAGGAGATTACGACTGCTGCACGTATGGATTCAACGAAGGCTTTCCGGAGTACTAGGTTGCGCTTCCCCAGTCAATTTCCTGTGGCGTATTGATGGGTCTCATTGGTTATCTTTTGCTTCCGCTGTGCTTTGTGTTTCGTGTGTTGCGAGGTCTTGTAACCTCAGTTGTAATAAAGAGGTCTTTTAGTGCGCACTCTATTATTGTAATAACGCGTTGTTGGTTATGTTTTCATCGTTGATTGTGTGTGCACTAGCTTTGATGCGGGACTAGTGCCGACACATGTCGGGACCCGGATTTCCAAATCCGGCCCCTCGTATTACGGCACTGGTCCCGCATCAAAGCTAGTGCACGCAGCTAAATGTTGATGATTACATTGCCAACAACGAAATTACATTAATAAAGAGAGTACAGCCGAAGACCTTTATTACAACGAGGTTACAAGACCTCGCACTCACACAAAAGATAAAGCACGGTGAAGCAAAAGTAAATCCAATGAGAAGACCCTATCAAATCGCCACAGTAATTGATCGGGAAGCGCGACCTAGAACTCCGAAAGCCTTCGTCGAATCCATACGCCCGTAGTCGAACGTTCCATCTTGAGCTTCATACTCTTCTGGTATTATTTTAGTGTAGTATGTGAGTACATAAAGTACTCGCAAGTCTTGGGAAAATGCAATAGATGCAGTGGTTTAATCAAAGAAGGGTTATACGGTTCTTTGCACAAAGCAAGATTTTATTTCAAATACCATTAATTATCTTTAAAGGCATCAATTTAGCAAAGTGTTTGTTTCAATAAAATCTATCAAGTTAAATAGTGAAGGTTACAACCACCAACACTAATCTTGCTAGCGCTAAAGTTCAAAACCACGGGTTAAACTACCCACATTGGCTATATCCGCCAGGACACAATTCCGAGAGTTACAACCACTCTCGGTTCCCAAATCTTTTATTTTTAAAACAAAAAAAACAATGATCTACCATGTGTATGCATTCCTTGCCGCGCCTTGACCGTGGGCACGGCTATTCGAATAGTTTTACTTGTGCGAGAGGTTGTATGACTTTACCCACAAAAGATAAGTCATCTTAATAGTCAACATGCTTCCTTTGGCATGAGACCCAGATAAATTATCACAAAGCTTTTACCTTACTCTAGTCTAGCCGGTTACCACCACCGAGGTTTCACCCAAGGGTTAAACCACCAGCATGAAGCCCCTCTTGCGCCGTATGAGTACAAGAAACCTCGCCCTCACCGTGAATAACCAAGACACCCGGCATCCACTTTCCTTTGGTGGCACCTAGACTAAACTATCATAAGTTAGTCACTAGGTCGTACCCATATAGACATGTGGTTGTGCGGAGTGCTCGATCGGACAAACACAAGCGTCGGTCCTTAATTGACTAGGGGAACATACACTTTACAAGTTCTCGTGCTAACTGCACCAAACCAAACTTACCATCCGCCCCAGTCTAAACCAATTCTCACATTTTATTTTATTTTGAAGATCAGTGACAACATCAATCGCCACTATATTTCTAAACAAAAGTCTAAATCAAAGACATAATATTTTCCCAATCCAAGGTTACAAAAGTTTATGTTGCATGACTAAGCTTTCTACTACCGATACAATATTTACCAAAGTTATTTAATAATCTCATTATTGAGAAAAAGGAAATCCTAGGGTGTCAAAGGTACACGGCATTCAACGTCAAATGAGGATATAATCAATAGTTGGATTAACTAGCATTTCTTAAACAAGAATTATCATTTTATGTAACATAGCATGCATTAATTTAAAATAATTAAAACATTTCTTAAACATAGGTTCAAGATGTTCAAAGGAGACTTGCCTTCGTGTGCGAGTTCTTGATTGTCTTGCTGCAGGTCGGCAAAGTCTTCGGCGACGTCGGATTCTACGCGCGGAAAAAGACAAAGCAACAAAGCAAATAAATACACATAAAATCAAATAAAATTCAAAAATTGAAAAATAATGTATATTTGAATAGATTATGATTTTAGAAAAATTTACAAATTTGAACGGGTCGAATCGGAGTTAAAATGAGAAAGTTATGACCTCAGGAAGATTTAATTGAAAGAAAAAGAAAAGGGCCGATTTTCCCGAATTATTTTTATACTGAAAAATAGCATTTATGACGTCATCATTTTGAATTTTACGGCGGAAAATATTTGAATGACGGGTGGGTCCGTCTCACCGTGGACCGGATCCACGGACCACTTGCTTTGCCGACGTGGGCGACCGCCACATGGCGCCATGCGGGCACGAGGTGGCGGCCACGTGGACAAAGTCGGCCGACGTGGAGGCCACGCGCGGCGGCGGGTAGCCCCGAGGCGGCGGCGGCGGCGGTCGGCGATGGGCCATGGCGGCGGGGCAAGGAGGCGGCGGACTCACCGTGGCGGCGGTGGGGCCGGGTGGCGGGGCGGGCGGCGGCGGTGAGAGACTCACACGGCGGTGGAGCTCGGACTACGGAAGAGCCCAAGAGCGGCGTGCGTGGGGAAAGGAAGGAAAGAGATGCGGTGCGAAAAGAGTGTCGGGGGCTTTATAGGGAGGAAGGAGTTGGAAGGCGTCAAGGGAGTAAAGAGGAGGCGAAAATTTGGTAGTGAGTGGGGAATAAATTGGGAAAGCAGTCGGCATTAGGGAGGGTTGATTGGGGTCTTAATGCACTAATTACCCGGAGTTTAAGTTTAAACGGCGCAATCAAAGCTTTTATTTTCGGCAACAATGGAGGAGAGAGAGAGAGGATGGAGGTAGAAGAAGGTGAGGTTGAAGATGACAAGTGGGGCCTCTTGTCGGTGAGAGAGAAGAGATGAAGAGTGCAGGCGTTGGATGGGCGCCACGTGGCAAGTGAACATATCGCGGCCGTTGGATTTAAATGAAAGGGAATGGCTTGGATTAAATCCAACGAAGGGGTATCGGCCGTCGGATGAGCGACACGTGGCAGCCTGAGATTAAATTGATTTTATTTTCGGATTAGATTTTCAGAAAATACTAGAAACAATATATTTGTTTGGAAAAATAATAAATAATATCTAAAAATTCCAGAAAAATTGTAGAATATCCCTGGAAACATTTTAGACTTACTAAAAATATTTTTAATTCCAGATTTGCATTTAATAATTTTATAAAATTCTTTTTATCTTTTAAAATTAATTTTTAATTCCAGAAAATTCTCAAAATTTATTTAAAAATTCTGGGAAGGTTAGGAAAAATAAAATGAACCCTTTTTGGCTTTTATAAAATATTTAAAATACATTTTCTTGATTTAAACTTTGAAATAAACTCCAGAAAAGCCCAGAAAAATCCAAATAAAAGCCAATTACTTTAAAATAATTAATTTGAAATTAAATTTTCCAAAACTCAAAATTTGGGATGTTACAACACAGAGGGTCCGGATTCGGAAATCCGGGTCCCGACAGTAGCTATCGAGTAGAAATTCAAGTACAAGATTAGCTACGCGAAGCATGGCGTGCGAAGCAGAAGGCATTGGAAAAAGTTTCGAGTATTTCGAGGAGGCGTACGACAATCTTTTTCGTTTGCTTAAGATGTTGCAGGATAGAAATCCAGGCACGTATATCGCTGTGCAAGACAAGTCTTCCACAAGGCCGCTAGGATATGCGGTGTTGTAGAGGGACTTCTTAGCATTTGGTGCTTGCATCGAGGCATTCAGGCATATTCTGCCGGTGATCTCAATTGATGGGACCTTTTTGATCGGCAAATACAAGTGGCAGATCCTGACGGCCATAGGTGCTGACGGCAACAACCAAATATTGCCGCTGGCCATCGCATTCGTGGAAAATGAGAATTATGAAAGCTGATTGTGGTTCCTCAGATATGTCAAGGTTGGAGTTGTTGGTGTTCATCCTGGTGTATCGTAATCCATGATCATTACGCTGGGATTGTAAATGCCATAAGAAAACTTTATGAAGACCCCGAGGAGACCTTTTCTTGGCCAAATATGAGGAACTGATGGTGCATTCGTCACTTAGGGGTGAACTTTTTCAAGCAGTTCCTAAAACAATCATTGATAAATCTATTCAAGAGGCTTACTATGCAGAACCAGCGGAGAAAATTTGATACTTTGTGGGCGTTGTTGGATGAGAACAGCAGGAAGCATATCGACGAGAGGACCAAGGGGCCGGTCATGCCTGGGGCGGCACAACCGGAATGTCTCGCAGCACTCGATGGGCCTAACCCAGCAGGTCCGAGGAGGAGGTGATCACGAAACATCAAGTGCTTCTTGCAGTAGATCGAGACAGAACCATTGGAGAAGTGGCCGCTGTTGTACGACACGGACGACGTAAGGTACGGCATAATGATGACTAACCTTGTAGAGGTGTACAATTGGGTTCTCAGGGGCCTTCGTTCTCAGCCCCTCATCGTCATCGTGGAAGGTGTTCTGCACAACACAATCGGCTACTTCAGGAAGAGGCATGTGAATGCCGCACTTCATGCAGCCAACCCCCGAGCATTGTACTCATCGAAAATTACGACATACATGGATACAAAGACACAGAAGGGCCAATTGTACATAGTACACGTCATGGGCAACAGGGAGCATCATTTCAACGTGGTACTCCGTGATAGAGCCGTATTTAGGACGGTTCGTCCCTTGTTACCCATGAGGTATGCTTGAAGATCATGCAAATGAACCTAGTTGCACGTGCAACAAGCTGAAGCTGTTGCACAAGCCATACTCTCATGTCCTCATTGCATGTGATACCGTGGGCATGGATCCTTCGAATTTCGTGTCGGAATACTTCTTGAAGGAGAGAGTACTGCATGTGTGGTGTGGGGAGCTCAGGGGGTTCAGGATTGTAGGGAACTTCGCCACCTTGGATATTGCAGGGAGTACCTGGATTCCACATGTTAACATGCTAAAGGGTGGGAAGGGTCGACGACAGAGCCGACGTATTAGAAATGATATGGATGAAGCGCAAGCCGGGGCATCTGGTGCACATTGCAGGCGATGCAGTCAGGAGAGGCACACAGCTAGACGATGCAACGCATGTGCTGATCAGTAGGCAGAGTGGCATGGTTTGTATTATTAGTTGTTGGAGACTAAAAATAAATTTTCATTGTAAATTGTATTTTGTTAGTTGGCACTTTTGACGTGCGAAATGTCGTACTAAATGTATTGTATGTTTCATGTACCATTTGTGGAGGAGGACCGCCCCTACGACAGCAGCGACTACGCGGAGTACCTACGCTGGTACCAGCCTTAGACACATACCAGGCTCGTACATGTCGTTGACCAGCCCACAGCACACGTCACCGCACCGACAGACACATACCCTACGCACCTCACGCAGGACGCTCACATCGTGGTACATTACATGTAATTTTTAAATATTGTCTAATGGCAATGTCGCTGAGAAGATTGACTGTTTTGTGTTTTTCCTACAGGCTGACGTCGGTGCTGCGATTTGGAGGGAGTCTCACACCATGGTGGATAGGATCGCCAGTGGCGCGCATGTGACACAGGAGGAGTCGTTGAGTGCTTGGCGTCATGTGGAGACCTTGGGTAGATGTGTGGTATCCCTATTGTCCTGCACGAGGCTACCGGTGGTATCCACGTCCATGCCTAATGCACATATGGTTCGTCCACCGGTGCCACCCTGACCGGCATGGCACCATGCGGGAGGTTCTACTTGGGCACGTTCTATACCCCCTCAGTCGGACAAGGCTGGGGGGTCATCGTGGGGATGGCCTCATACACCGCCAAGGCAGATGCTTGCACATCATCTGTACATCTCTGGCTTCCCCACGCAGGGGGCGTACTCCGTGTCATACATCCCTCCTCCATACGCGATGGAGCCAAATGAGGGTACACTTCGCCTCTTGTTGGTTTTATCCCAATGCTTTATCTAACGAACTAACGTTATTTGCATTGCAGGTCTTGTCTTCCCCAGGCAGGGATGGGGGGTCTCCCCGGACCCGGACGATCCGGACCAGTACTTTTCAGATTGGCCCGAGCAGGCATCGGGCTCTGCACCTCGGGCCACACCACCAGAGGTTCTCTCCAAGAGTTCCCTCACTGGTGCACCGGTGGCCACACAGGTGGTGGTGCAGTCCACTCCACCAGCTCAGGGGCGGGTGCGACGGTCTCCTGATCGTCTTATGTTATCAGGGCGTCGTCACCCGTTGCAGCGGAGGACAGCCAAGTGGGGCCGTATGGGAGGACGTGGACGCAGATACTGGAGGGGCCGGTGGCGGCGAAGGGGGTGAGGGATCTTTGTTGGGGACGATGGTCTTGTTGTACACTTTTGTTCATGTCTTGTTACGTTTATTGTTTATGTAGTGATGTTTACAATACTGTGGCGAGCTTAATTCTACTTCTCCTTACCTTGTCGAGGCCCACACCAAACGAATAGTGAAATGCATTGATGGCAACCGTAGCAACGTATGAACCATTCAATTACATGCTTAATGACATTGAAAATTGTTTCGAACAATAGGCCAGAGTACAACGGTATAACCATACACATCGTTACCTACAGGTGGAAGGAGTCTCGTGGTACCCACATGGAGTGTTGCTGAGGGGGCCGCCTCGGACATGGCTGGCCGTCTTTATAGTGGCAAGCACATATACAATTAGGGTTCGCACAACAGCATGTTGGGTCATACGAACTCTCTATGTTGATGACCTCCTTGTTTCCCCTCTCACGCTCCATCTGTTGACAGAGGTCATCGTTCTGCTCTTCAAGACTTTCAATCCGTGCCTCCAAATCAACAATTCGCTTCCACAACGTATCCACATACCTCACAACATACCGTTCATGGGAAGGATCAATCCATTGCACGAAGTCACATTTATCCATCTGCTACAAAGAAACGTTAACATTGAAACTCTATTAGTAGTAGAACAAAATAGAGGAGTGCTTACTTGTACCCCAGAGTATGGGCATCAAAAGAAACGTCGCCCACCATCTGTATGGCCTTCTGCCACCTGCACCACGACGTCATACATGTATTTGCATTTCGACCACACTGGCTGAGCGCGCCTGCTTGGCAACAAGCGATACGTAGCGCCGAAGTCCTCCTTCTGTTCAAGCGGAAGGTCTTCCTTTGGTGACCTATGTTCGACTGGCCACTCGCCGTCTATCATGGTGGCTTATTCTACGACGGAGAAGATAGTTGTTCCAACTAGCAATGCCACGTCCATTCATTTTATAGCATAATTACGGTGTCATGGTGCCATTCATAACACATGGCATCTTTGCCCAGCGACAAGACCACACGGGCAGTTTTGCGTAGCGACAAGACCACACGGGACGGCTTTCTGCAGTGACAAGACTACACACGCTAGCTTTGAGCTGCGACAAGACTACATACGCCAGCTTTCACTAGCGATAAGACTACACACACCAGCTTTAGGCACTGAGAAGACCACACGCGCCAGCTTTGCTCAGCGATATGACCGTACGGGCCAGCTTTGCTCAGTGACATGACATGACGGCCCAGCTTTTCGTAGTGACATGACAGCACGGGCCAGCTTTGAGCAGTGAGAAGACCGCATGCGCCAGTTTTGCTCAGCGACAAGACAACACAAGCCAGCTTTCCGCAACGACAAGACTATACACGCCAGCTTTGAACAATGACAAGACTACACACGCTAGATTTCACCAGCGACAAGACTACACACGCCAGCTTTAAGCACTAAGAAGATCGCACGCGTCAGCTTTTCTCAGCGACATGACCGAACGGGCCAGCTTTGCTCGGTGACATGACATGACGGTCCAGCTTTACCAGCTTTCCACACTTGGTAGCTTTGCACAGTGACGGGACCACACAGGCATCTTCATGTACTAAGAAGGCAACAAGGGGCCCTATAAAAGGAGGCCGAAGAGATTTCTTAGAGAACACTGCACAAGCAAACCCCACACTACACCGGTGCTTGCTTCACCACACCGGGATGGACAAAAGTCAGAAGAAGCAATGGGACAAGATGATGAAGCAATGGGAGGAGACCCTTGACCTAGCACGGTTAGTTGCCGCCCACGATGAGAAAGCAAGGACTGCTGCGGCCCGGGCAGAACAAGCCCAGTGAGCTACGAGGTTAGCTCCCCGCAATGACGCGCCCTGTAGCAACAACCCTAGCCCGAACGTTTCTATCTAGCGTTCGTCGCAACACCCACCAGAGGGGGAGACGCCCCCTTTGTTGGTGCCGGGACCCGTGCGAGTTCTTCAAGTCTAAGCATCGCCTCAACCTAGGTATGCATTACTAGGATTGCACAAACTACTCTAGTGACTACCCCGACCGCCGTCTAGACACTGCAACCTATCGGCAGCCGGTAAGGACCAAGTGCACCGTTTTCCCCTACCTTTTCTCCTTTAGAGTACGCAATAATAACCTCTCCCATGAATTCATAGTCCCCGGAACCCCTATGTGTCTACCACAAATGAATCGATCTTGAGATCCACCCTGAGGACTAGTGGGCTCTCGACTTTGAGGAGTGGAATGTCCCAAGGTCCTCCGAGATCCGGGAAGAGGAGCGCTGCAAGGACGAGCAAACCCTGCATATACAACGCGAGATGAAAGCTCATCTCGAGGCGTACACGCGTAGGGAGCGGGAGGATCGCGAGAGGAAGCGTGAGAAAAGAGGGAAACGACGACCAAAGCAAAAGAGGCCACTGAGGAGTTCAACATCGAGCTGGCAAGGAAGAGAAAATGGCCTCGGTCCACACAGTAGGTGGTACGAGCAGTTGGGTGGGTTAGTCACACATGATGCTCTATGTTATGCATGTAATAAAAAAGTATTCGGCATATTACTCCCTATTGTATTATGAAGTTTATTTAAATTCAAACAAGATTATTTCCTCGTCTTTTCGCATTCAATTATTTACATAGCAAGTCATCTAACAATATTAACGTACCAGTTTTCCTCCATATACGAATTACCGGTAACATCACAATATCACTTACCATCATACTTACCGATCATTCTAAGTTCAATCGTTCTTAAAAAAAGTTTCACAAATTTTTTTACGCTCCAACAACATACAACGATCATAAACTTTTATTACAAATCCAGAATATTATCTTCTAGTTATAATCTACAAAATTCACATAATTTACAAAACTAATGGGGTGGAGCAACATGCAGGCGCCCTATGGGTGGGCAACTCCACATGTAGTCGCCCTATGGATGGACGACAGGTTCTAGTCGCCAGACCGTCTGGCGACTAGAACCTGTCGCCCAACGGCTTACAGGCAACGTTGCTATCGTTTGGCCCTTGGGCGATAGGCTCCAATCATCCTACGGTTAGACGGCTGGAGCCTATTTTTGTAAAAAATGTTGTCGCGAGTACATTTTTGTTATTTCGAGTAAAAAATAGAATATTTGTACAAAAATTCAGATGATAAATACATATACCATTATATATGTTTTTCTCTTGATCAATATACTTTTAGGTTAACAAAAGCCGAGAATGACTTTGCTTGAAGAAATGGAGGATGATGCGACATCTCCAATGATGTAATTCTATATATTGTATTCAATCTATCAAGTATCTTAAAATAACATGAGCAGGCTTGAACTATGGGGAATCAAGGAGCATGACGATGATATTTCTTTGACGAACAAGTGTTTGATGGTGTGTACCAGTGCACGTGACCCGTGGGAGGAGTGGGAGGCAGTGGTGTATGGAGGAGAGATAATATGTAGTTATGTACACAAAGTTTATGAAGATATCTACACCAAATCGAAAGGTTCTAGCATGTACAATACATATATTTAGACATCTTATTAAGTTTATTTACAATGGATCAAATCTCACGTGGTTTGGAGTTTTCTACAAAAAGTTGTGGCACTTGAAAGGCATGCTGCACAGGCTGTTTTGAACGACATGTGAGAATTAACAACATGAGGAGCCTGTGGTTTGTACGACATGTTTAGGTTGATATCTAACTATTCTACGTCTTTCCAAAGGTTTAGAAGACTTTTTTTGAAGCTAATTACAGATTCAAGTCGTGCCAAATAAGGACTTTAAGGATATGAGGGTTTGAAGTGAATTCGGATTGACCATGTCATAGCCAGCATAGTCTGTTTTGAAAACGCTGTAACTTTTGTATATAGAGTCCAATTTAGATGTTTTTAGACTCATTGAAAAGTCAACTTCAAGACTCACACAATAGATCAGGTTCCAACCTTATATTCCTTCTGGTCGCACCGTAATATCTAAAATAAACCGATGGTGGAAATTTCAGAGTGCCCTTTTCTGAGTAAGTTATCTCCAAGAGTTTGTTTCTTGTGTTTGGTGTCTTAGGGGGTTATATGAGTCATGTACCACATCCTATGTAATTCTTGTGGAAATGTATACACTGCTGCTCTAGCACTAGGACACCTAGATATTCATTAGATCAGGAAGACTTACGGTCAGCCATGAACGCCATTGAGCGAAGACCCGTGCCTGCGTGATGCAGGCGTAAGGAATAGTCGGTGAAGGTCGTCCGGAGAGTCGCCGGCGACGTCCTGTAGCAGCGGCGGCGACGGTCTTCCCGTTGCTGCTTAACAACAGCAGATGATCGATTCACTTTAGGGTTTGTATGGGGTCTGTGTCTCTCACGGGAACTCATCATCGGGAGAGGCCGGAACCCCTCTATTTTTATTGCGCTGTTGCAACGGGGGACCGTAACCATGAGTTGGTTAGGCACCCCGATCGAGAATCGAAAACCGATGAAACGTGGGTTTCCCCACGTTCCTCCCTTTTCGGTTCCTCTCTTTTTGGCCGTTTGGCCTCAGATCAATATCCAACATTCTCCCCCTTGATCGTAAGACTAAACATCATAAGCCCTCTCTCAATAAAAGTTCACACCAAAGCAATGCGTCACAACAGTCAATTAAGTACCGCTGGACATCAGGACTTATAGTGCTCCATTTTAATCGATCGGATAACATAATACTTTACGGGAGTTGGTTACTTTATATGGTCCTCTTATTCCAGGATCACAGGCTCTCCAATAAACCCATCTTGGCAACATGATTACAAAAATATTGGGTGGTAAGCCTTTTGTGAGCGGATCCATAAGCATAAATTTAGTTCCAATATGCTCAATCTTAATTGTTTGATCCTGGACTCTATCTTTCACAACATGATACTTTATGTCAATGTGCTTGGCAGCCGCACTCGACTTGTTACTCGAATAGAAAACTGCGGGTTGATTATCGCGATGAGAATGAGTGGTCTAGAAATGCCGTCTACCACTCTCAATCCGGGATAAAGTTCTTAAGCCATACTGACCCCGGTAGCCTCATAACATGCCACAAATTCAGCCTGCATTGTCGACGATGCAGTAAGTGTTTGCTTTACACTTTTCCATGAAATTGCTGCTCCTGCGAGGGTGAAAATATAACCTGATGTGGACTTCTTAGTGTCTTTACACCCCGCAAAATCAGCATCAGAATAACCGACAACCTCAAGGTTATCGCTTTTCCTATATGTGAGCATGTGACCTTTAGTGCCTTGCATATAGCGCAGGACTTTCTTAACGGCTTTCGGTGGTCGGTCCTAGATTTGATTGATATCGCCAAGCATCCGGTAACAAAGGCTAAATCGCGTGTACATACTTGAGCATACATAATACTTCCGCAATGAGCGTAAGGTACATCCTTCATCGATCGATTCATAGTCATTCTTTGGGCATTGAAATTTCCCAAACTTATCGCCCTTAACAATAGGAGCAAAGTAGGCGAGCATTTATGCATATTGTATCTCTTTAGTACTGTCAATGTATGCCTTTTGTGATAAACCTAATATTCCTTGGACCTATCTCGGTGAATTTCAATACCAAGAACATAAGATGCTTCACCGAGATCCTTCATGTCAAAATTAGACGAGAGAAATCTTTTAGTTTCCCACAGCATGTCCACACTGCTGCTGGCTAATAATATATCATCCACATAAAGGATTAAGAAGGTGTAATTACTCCCCCTGAACTTAACATATGTACAATTATCAACATCATTCTCCTTAAATCTAAAATTTCTTATGACTTCATCGAACTTAAGGTACCATTGCCTAGAAGCTTGCTTGAGCCATATATAGATTTCTTTAGCTTACATCCCAAATGTTTCTCGTCTTCCACAACAAAACCTTAGGTTGTGTCATGTAAACGATCCTCATACAAGTCACCATTTAAGAATGCAGTCTTAACGTCCATTTGGTGCAACTCTAAATCAAAATGTGCTGTGAGCGCCATTATGATTCTAAATGAATCTTTAGTCGAGACAGAGAAAAGTTTCATTATAGTCAATGCCTTCTCTTTGTGTAAATCCTTTTGCTACAAGTCTCGCTTTAAACCTTTCGATATTCCCTTTGGAGTCACGTTTTGTTTTGTAGACCCATTTGCAGCCTACTGTTTTGGCTCCGTTAGGAATTTCTACTAAGTCCCATACATCGTTATCGCCCATAGACTTAATTTCATCTTTCATGGCATCTAGCCACTTAGATGAATCCTTACTCTTCATAGCTTCCTTATAAGAGCTAGGATCATCCACCTTCCCAAGATCATCTTCATTCAAGTAAACCTCATAATCACTTGAGATAGCAGATCTCCTCACTCGTTCTGATCTCCTGACAGGTACATTAGCAGGCTCATTAGGTTGTTCATTAATTGTCACAGAGGGCTGTGAAGGCTCATCATTAGGTACGACACTTGTACTTTGAGCCCTCAGCGAAGGAGTAGCCACGAGTGCTTGAGACGCAAGCGGAGTTGCAACTATAGGATCAGCTGCAGCACAACCACTTGGGGCATAGGAAAATCAATCAGCCGGATTAGCGGCGAAGCAACATACATCCGCTTCTCCTCAAGATCAATTTTCCTGGGCTCCAAGTCACCACTAATGCCATCATTTTCCAAGAACACAGCGTGCATTGTTTCTACAAATTTCGTGGTACGATCTGGACAATAGAATCGGTAACCTTTATATCTGTCAGGGTAGCCAATAAAATAACAACTCACAGTCTTAGGATCTAATTTCCCAATTTGTGGGTTAAATACTTTAGCTTCTTTGCACAACCCCACACATGGAGGTAGTTCAAACTTGGTTTTCTCCGGTCCATAATTCATATGGTGTTTTGGGCATCGATTCTTGGGAACCCTATTGAGTTTGTGTGCGTAGTCTTTAATGCTTCCATCCATAACTACGGGCAAAGTGGAGTAGCTCAACATACTTGAACCATGTCCATAAGAGTGCGGTTTCTTCTTTCCGCTACTCCATTTTTTGAGGATCTCCGGGCATTGAGTATTGGGCGACTATACCATTTTCTTGTAAGAACACGGCAAAGGACCGTGAATCATCCATAAGTTGCGTGTCGCCCATAATACTCTCCCCACGATCCGAGCGCACTACTTTAATCTTTAGGCGTGTTGATTTTCAACTTGACCTTAAATATTTTAAATTTATCAAGTGCTTCCGATCTCTCTTTAATAGGATAGATATAGCCATAACGTGAGTAATCATCGATGAGCGTAATAAAGAATCATAACCATCTACCGATGTCACGGGGAAAGGACCACATATGTCGGTATGAATTAATTCCAAAATCACGTGCTTCGGTAGCACCTTTCTTTATTTTCTTTACATACTTGCCTTTGATGCAATCAAGGCAATGATCATCCGAATCACTAAAATCTAAAGGGTGGAGAATTTCTTCTTTAATGAGACGTTCAATTCTCCCCTCGAAATGTGGCCCAAACGGTGCCACAATTTCGACGAAGTCTCATCAATTAAACTTGCGCTTTTTATTCACATCACATACATTCATGGATATAAGTGAATCTTGCAGGGATAACATGTAAAGCTTGTCGTGTCGGATGGCACGACCAACATTATCATTATTAAAATAAACCAAACACTTTCCGTGTCCAAAATTACAAGAATATCCATCATTATCTAATAATGAAACAGAAATTAAGTTTCTTCTCATCGAGGGAACATAAAGAACATCATTAAGTTTCATTACAAAGCCATTATTCAAGACTAAAGAAATTAATCCAATAGCTTCAATTTTGGCTTCCATCCCATTAGCCACTCTTAGGCTTCTTTCCCCTCTGAGATTTGTCAACATATGGAATCCCTGCAAGGAATTCGTAACATGCACAGTGGCACCAGAATCAATCCACCAAGAGTTTATAGGAAAATCAGTATAAAATGCTTCATCAAGAAAAGTAATTTCATAAGTACCTTTCTTGGCTAGCCATTTTAGCCATCCGAGACGATTATCTTTGAAGTGGTCCTTTGGTGACAAAATGACACTCATCACTTTTCTTCTGTCCATTTGAGATTCCAGGACCTGAAGCGTTTTTAGGCGCTTTAGGGTGCTGTGGATGCTATGGCTTCTTATAAGGGGAATAGGCTTGCTCCTTCTTTCCCTTTCCCTTATAGCCACCTCTATTTCTAGAGGGACCAGCTGTATTTGAGAAGTTGATGTGATTCACAAAATCATTAGCTCCCTCAGCTTTGATCCTCTCCTCTTCCTGAGAAACATTAGCAATCAACTCGCTCATTGTCCACTTGTCTTTAATGGTGTTATAGTTCACCTTAAAAACTTCATATTGCTTAGGAAGAGACATCATAATGTAATGGACAACAAAACCATCAGAAATTTCCATGTCCATTGTTTTAAGTCTAGCAGCAATGTTAATTATGGTCATAATGTGCTCACGGACATTTCTAGTACCATTGTACTTAGTGTTCATGAGTCTGTGCATCAGTGTCGTAGCATAAACCTTAGAGGATCCTTTAAAGTGATCCTCTATGGAAGATAAGTACTCCTTCACTTTTTCCTTTTCAGGGATTGCTCCCCTAATGGCTTCATTGATGGAGTTTTTCATTACAGCAAGTGAGATGCGGTTAGACCGATCCCACTTTTCAGCATTAGCTTTGTATTCCTTCATTTTGTCATCAAATTTGTCCTCCCCTTCATTAGGAGCGACTGATGTGCATCATATATGCAGTATATTTTATGACATTATCATGTTGCTAATTGCTCAAATTGGCCATAAATTCATTAATTATACACATTTTGCCCTCCTTTTGGACAATTTACAGTGTTTTGTAATTGCTTTGCAGATCGGCGCGAGCCAAGCGCTAAATCCACGTAAAATCGATCGAAGGAGTTGGGGATGAAAAAAATTACAAACGTGAAGGGCAAAATGCAAATTATGGGAAAACCCTAGCCGCCCAAGAATCGCGAAAGGGCAAAGGGGTCGGAGAGAAAAAGGGGGGAACCAGCCCGCACTGAGGATTTTTTTCCCACACGCCTTCCTCGCGTCGCCTCTCTCGAGAGGCGCCCAGAAAATCGCCCTTTTTCTCCCCCATGGCTGTCGCTGGAGACTGGTGGTAGCGGGGCGATTTGATCCTCCTCCACTGATGTCGCACCTTCCGGCCAGAAAAACCACTCCATCACCCGCGGAATCTTGAGAGAGAAGAAGGAGAAGAAACCCTTCGCCGGATCTGCTTCCTCTACGGCCCCTGCGCTCAGATCTGCTTCATCGTCTGCGACTGCGCACGGATCTGCATCCCCTTCGCCGGATCTGCTTCCTCCACTTGCCTGCATCCTCTACAGACGATCTTCAACGGCTGATCTTCGTTTCTTATGGGTTGTTTCATTCCCGATCTCAGATTTCGTACTGCGATGTTAGTTTGGGATGCTCGTATGTTAGATCTGTGATGCGCATGGATTTTTGTTACTAAGAAGTACTTGTCTTGTGCTTGTTTCTTTTTGAGATGTTTATGGGATAGATCTGTTAATGTGCATGTGTTAGATTTATGTCTTTCGGATCTGGGATTCTAAGGTGCCTTTTAGTTGTTATAGCGTTTGGGAGATGATTATTCAGATCATATGTTTCTGTTTAGATTCATGGTTCTTGCATGATAGTCATTAGATGTTTATAAGCTTGATACTTCTGCTGGTAGGATGTTTTCTTTCTTATTGTGATGTTCATACAATCTTTAGTGTTAGAGTAGATCTTCCTGCTAGATTTAATTTTATGTATGCAGTTCTGATTCAGTTCTTTTGGTAAAAAGTAAAAAAATATATATTTGGTTCAGGTCCTGCTATTTTCATGTTTTTCTTGGGGCAGGATACTTGATTACATACTGCAGTAGCGTAGTTTACATTTTGGTAGCTTGTCGTTAGTCTTTTTCTTGTGGTTGTTTGTCTTCTGCTTGTTGTGGTGGGAGAGTTCTCCAGTTCTGTTGAAGTCCTGGCGCTAGCCTTCTTCCTTTCTACTCCCAAAACCTTCTTCTTACCTCTGATCCTTCTTTTTCCTCAACAGCTCTTTCCTCCATTCTCGGTAGTATTTCTTCCTTATCCCTTCATCTCTCTTTCTGCAGAGTGAGTTCTTCAGTTTCCCCATCTCTTACCTTTTCTAGTTCTTAGTTTTTTTCTTCCTCGGTCCTTCTTTACTTCTTCTCTTTCTCTCTAATTCAGGTCTTTTCTTTTCTTCTCGAGTTTTCTTACATCGGTGCTATCTCCTTTGCTAACGGATCTTGTCGATCCTATCTTCTTACCTCAGCCTTCTTTCTTTTACTCTAGATCTCTCTCCTCTCGTTAGTCTCTCTTTTCTTTCTAGTAAACACCTCTTCTGTAATCTCTCCTTGTCTTCTCTTTCCTTGGTTAATTTAGTAGTCCCTCTCTCTTTCCCCTCTTCCTTTCCAGCTCTTTGCTTTCTTTCCCTTCTCTATTATTCCTCTCTTCTCTGGTTTTGGATTCTATCGATCTCCTTTAGGTTATCTGTTTACTTCTTCTCTACTAGTTTTCTTCTCTTTTCGATTCTCTCTTTCCTTAGATAACTATCTTTTATTTCTACTAGTTCTTCCTAATTTCTTTCTCTTAGCGATAGAGTTCTCTCGATTCTCTCCTCCTTCCTTCTCTCTAGTCCGATTCTCTTCTTCTCTGCTATACATTCTTCTTTTCTTCTATTTCTCTTCTGCTGATTTCTTCACTTACTTCTAGGTTGTTTAGGTTCTTTAGTTAGCCTTCAAATTCGATTCGGCGATTTAGCTTTGGTCGAGTGTTTGGTCACCGGTACTCTAGTCCCTGCGGAGAACACGACATCTCGTTGCTATCTTAGCGACAACCCGTTCACTTGCGGGTGTGCAGTTTTGCACGATCAAGAAATTGGCGCCGCTTCGGGACTAGATATTGGTGATCACATTAGACTATAGACTAAGTCAATTCTTTAGTTTTCCTTCCTTTCAGTATTATTTCTTTTGGCCTATGCTTAGAAGCGGAGATCAACCACTGATTCCTATTGACCCTGAGATTGAACGCACATTTCAAAGACTGTCAAGAGAGAATCGGCTCTCTCAGGAAGAAGCAATGGGTGATCAAGACCCCAAGCCTCTCCTCCGGGACCTCTGGATCCTCGAGATCAAAGCATTACCCATGGAATTGTCCAACCTACCATTCAGGCAAACAATTTTGAGCTCAAACCTGCATTAATCACCATGGTCCAGCAGACCAGATTTGGAGGTTCTCCCACTGAGGATCCCAATGAACACATTCGCACTTTCTTAGAGTATTGCAACACTTTGAAGTGCAATGGAGTCACAACTGATGCCATTAGGCTCTCATTGTTCCCTTTCTCTCTTAGAGATGGTGCTAAGACTTGGTTGCATTCTCTGCCCCTACATCTTAAGGACACATGGGAACACCTACTGCAGGCCTTTCTTGAGAGGTATTTCCCTCCTTCCAAGGCAGCAGAAGTGCGTGACCAGATCACTAGGTTTTCTCAGTTTGAGGGTGAGAGTTTGTATGATGCCTCGCAAAGATATCAAACCTTGCTTAGGATGTGCCCCACCATGGTGCGGAAGGTGGTTGGTCTTGCAGATTTTTACAAAGGCCTTACTCACCACACGAGAGCCTTTGTAGATTCTGCAGCGGTGGAGGCATAATGAACAAAACTTTAGATGAAGCCTTCACATTAATTGAGAGTATGTCCTCCCACCATTTTCGGTGGTCTAGTGAGCGAGTCTCTGCACCTCCACGCCCTGGAATCTATGAGGTCAGCTCTCAAGATGCATTATCAGCCCAAATCCAGGCTCTCACTCGTCAAATGGCTCAGCTCATGCCCTCATCTTCACTCATATAGCCTTTGGATGCCGTTGTGGATCTCAAGGGCATACTCCAGCTGAGTGCCCCATAACTTCCACAGCTGAATCATCTGAAGTAAACTATGCTCAATCACATGGGCAGTATTCTCAAACCTACAACCCAGGGTGGCGTCATCCAAATCTGTCTTACAAGAACACTAATCCAAGTGTTTCCTCATTTCCTGTGGGTACTTCAGCTCAAGGGTTTAGGCAGCAGCAAGCACCTCCACATGCCTCATTCCAGCAACCTATGATGCATGTTCCTAACCCTCCACCTACTACTTCTCAATCGATCGAGTTGACGAATTGAGCGACTCCTTGCATCACATGTAGCTAAGATGGAATCTCAATACAATGATGCAAAGACTCAACTGACTGATTTGGCTAGTCGTGTGGAGAGTTTGCAAGCATCACAAGCTTCAACCAGCCAATCTGGGAGGCTTCCTGCACAACCTGAGGCAAATCCTCGTGGTCATTGTGGAGCAATCACCACTAGGAGTGGAAAAACCACATCTGAACCACTTCTTCCTACACCACCCTTGTATGTGCCCCCTGTCTTTAGGTCTGTCCAGCAAGCAAATCCTGACTCGCAGCAGCAGAATCTGCACCAACCCAGCTCCATAACACCAGCCAAAACACTTGATATCCCCTCATCATCCACTACAGCAGCTGTCCCTTCCACAAAACCCAAATTGCCATTCCCTGAGCGGTTAGAAAAGTCAAATGAGGACAAGCAGTTTGCTAAATTCCTAGAGAGGATGAAGGATGTTCAGATCACCATTCCCATTTTAGAGGCTGTCCTACATGTGCCTATGTATGCCAAATTCTTCAAAGAATTGCTTACCAAGAAAAGGAGTATGGATGAGCTAGAGGTGGTCACTCTAACTAAGGAGTGTAGTGCAATAATTCAGAATAAGCTACCTCCTAAATTAGATGACCCTGGTAGCTTCTGCATACCTTGCATTTTAGGCCCCAAGAACTTTAGAGCTCTTTGTGATCTAGGCTCTAGTGTTAGTGTCCTTCCTCTTTCAGTCTGTGATGCGCTTCCTTTAGGCGATCTGCAGCCAACAACCATGACATTGCAGTTGGCTGATCGCACATATCGTCACCCTGCTGGAATTTTAGTGGATGTCCCTGTGGTCATAGGCACTTTTGCCTTCCCTGTGGATTTTGTTGTCTTAGAGATGGAGGATAGAAGTGAACCTGTCATTCTAGGGAGACCATTCCTGCTGCTCTGCAGTGCTGTCATAGATGTCAAGGATGCCAAGCTCACTCTCCAATTTGGTCAAGAGAAGCGTCATTTGATGTGAGGCATCCCACTCATCTTCCTCCTTGCCCGGATCGTGTTTCTCACTTGATTTGGTTGACAAATGTGTTGTTGAGACATATGAAAATGTTGAGGAAGTGACATCAATTGAGGATGAGTGCTGCAGTTAATTCTCATCATGTTGCACTCATTGATGCTCTGTAGAGCCTTCTAAAATCCGGACCTTAGGCAGCCCATGACCCCAAAGGTAGAGCTGAAACCACTTCCAAAACACCTAAGATATGAGTTTCTTGGACGGATCGGACTGTCTGTTATAGTGAGTGACCATTTAACACCTCTAGAGGTCGAACAACTCCTTGAAATCCTTCAGTAAATATCAAGATGTTATTGGATATTCAATTGATGATATGAAGGGTATTGATCCACCACCGCATGCATCGCATTCACCTTGAGGATGATGCTAAGCCAACACGTGAGCACCAACGTAGGCTTAATCCTCATTTGCAGGAGGTTGTCAAGAAAGAAATTCTTAAGCTTCTAGGAGCTAACATCATATATCCTATTTCAGATAGTCAGTGGGTCGGTCCCATTCATGTTGTGCCTAAGAAAGGGGCATAACGGTGGTTGCCAATGAAAAGGTGATCTAATTCCCACAAGAACAACCACAGGCTGGCGCATGTGCACTGACTATAGGAAGCTTAACAAGGCCACTCGCAAGGACCATTTTCCTTTGCCTTTCATTGACCAAATGCTAGAGAGCGGCCGTCATTCTTATTTCATTATCTTGATGGATATTCAGGTTTTCTGCAGATTCCTATACACCCATCAGATCAGGAAAAGACCACTTTCACTTGCCCCTATGGTACCTTTGCTTACCGTAGGCTGCCATTTGGACTTTGTAATGCCCCTGGTACCTTCCAGCGCTGTGTCATGTCCATTTTCACTGATCTTATTGAGAAAATTATGGAAGTTTTCATGGATGACTTCACTTTGTTTATGGGCAAACCTTTGAAAGCTGTTTGGCCAATCTTGAAACTGTCCTCCAGCGCTGTCTTGAAGCAAATCTGGTTCTTAATTGGGAGAAATGTCATTTTCTGGTTAGGGAAGGGATAGTTCTTGGTCATTTAGTGTCTTCTAGAAAAATTGAGGTGGATAGAGCAAAAGTTGAGGTGATTGAGCGCCTGCCACCTCCTTTAAATGTGAAGGGTGTTCGCAGTTTTCTGGGGCATGCTGGTTTTTACCGAAGATTCATTAAGGATTTTTCTAAGATTGCTCGCCCTCTCACTCATCTTTTGTGTTGTGATGTTCCTTTTATATTTGATGAGTCTTGCATGGATGCATTTAGTAAGATCAAGGCTGCTCTTATTTACGCTCCCATTGTGCAATCTCGATTGGGATCTTCCTTTTGAGCTTATGTGTGATGCAAGTGATTTTGCTGTGGGGGCTGTTTTGGGGCAGCGGCATGACAAGGCTTTGCATGTCATTTACTATGCTAGCAGGACTTTAGATGACACCCAGATCAATTACACAACCAACGAAAAGAAGCGCTAGTTGTAGTATTTGCCTTTGACAAATTCGGATCTTACCTAGTTGGCTCAAAATGCATAGTGTACATGAGATCATGCAGCCATTAGGTATCTTTTGAGTAAAAGGATGCAAAACCTCGTCTCATTCGATGGATTCTTTTCTGCAAGAGTTTGATGTGGAAATTAGAGATAAAAGGGGTGAGAACTTGGTAGTGACCATCTTTCTAGATTACCCCATTCGGTCCGATCTCTACTCTTCCAATTGAAGATTCTCTTCACGGAGACCAATTTTGAAGTTTCTCTTGTTCGGTCTAAAACTCCTTGGTATGAGACATTGTGAACTACTTGGTTTGCAATGCTATACCCCTGGACTCTCCTACCAAAGCAGTAGGAAATTCACACATGAGGCCGAAAATTCTTTTGGGATGACCCATATCTGATAGACATTGTTCGAGATGGGGTTACTAGGCGTTGCCTACCTCTTGAGGAGGTTCAAAATGTGATTTTCATTGTCATTCGCACCTTTTGGTGGTCAAGTGAAGCGCTAAGACCCAAGCTAAGGTTCTTCAAGTTGGATTTTATTGGCCTACCATGTTCAAGGATATTCATGCATATATTCGGTCTTGTGATCCTGTCAACATGCGGGGAACATGTCAAAACGACATGAGATGCCACAGCATGGTATTCTTGAGGTAGAACTCTTTGATGTTTGGGGAATAGATTACATAGGACCTTTGCCTTCTTCTCAAGGGTACAAGCACATTCTTGTGGCAGTGGATTATGTGTCCAAATGGGTTGAGGCTATTCCCACCGTCCATGCTGATTCAAAATCTGTGTGTAGGTTGTTTAGGCAAATCATTTTTCCTAGGTTTGGAATTCCTAGAGTTGTGATAAGTGATGGAGGGTCTCACTTTAATCACAAGCAGTTTGAAGCCCTTCTAGCCAAGTATGGGGTCCATAATCATAGGGTAACCACTCCTTATCATCCTCAAGCTAATGGGCAAGTTGAAGTTTTCAATAGAGAGATAAAGCAAATTCTTGAAAAGGTTGTGTCCAAATCTAGGACAGATTGGTCTCTTAAACTTTATGATGCATTGTGGGCTTATAGGACAGCATTCAAAACTCCTATTGGAATGTCCCCATTTAGGTTGGTTTATGGAAAAGCATGTCATCTTCCTGTTGAGCTTGAGCATAGAGCTCATTGGGCTATTAGAAAGCTCAACATGGATATGGGTCTAGCAGGAAAACATAGGAAGCTGCAACTGTGTGAACTTGATGAATTGAGACTAGATGCCTATGAAAGTTCAAGAATTTACAAAGAGAGAGCTAAAAAGATTCATGACCGTCACATTTTAAGGCGTGAATTCCACCCTGGACAGCTGGTCCTAGTTTTTGACTCTAGGTTTCATTTATTCCCTGGAAAGTTCAAATCTAAATGGTTTGGGCCTTGTTTAGTCAAGAAAGAGCTAGGAAGTGGAGCTTTTGAGGTTGAGAGTCAATCTGGGGGCATATTCAAGGTTAATGGGCAAAGATTGAAACACTATTTTATTGGAGAACCTTTATCTAAACTCAGTGATGAGGACAATGCTAGAGATCAAGTCAAATCTGACCTTGATCCTCCAATTCCTCTTGAGCCTACTTGATTATCTTTTGTTGGTCAAGCTAAAGACCTAAAACAAGCGCTTCTCAGGAGGCAGCCTGAGCATTTTTGTAGGACCGAAATGGCGACAGAGGGGGGGTGAATGTCGTTCTCTTTAAAATCGCCCCCGAGAATTCGGAAAATTAATTCTGCTAAAAACTGGAACGCATGCTATACCAAAAAATTCAGCATAAATCAGAGAGTAATCAGTAAAAATTTTAGCTGAAAATATTGTCGTTTGATCTGCATGCGGAAGGGAGGAAAAACCGAAAATGAATAAAAGGTTTGAGGCTAAAGTGAACACAGAAAGTAGTAGTCATGTAGAACAACAAACTAACAATAGATTGAATAATAGATATTGCA
Organism: Bonia amplexicaulis; assembly: GCA_036346245.1. Lineage (NCBI taxonomy): Eukaryota > Viridiplantae > Streptophyta > Magnoliopsida > Poales > Poaceae > Bonia > Bonia amplexicaulis. Next base: position 25,458,344 of record CM070737.1, read on the forward strand.
AAGCAGCTCAACGCAAGTTAATTTCTGAAAGCTTGCTGCTCTCCACTGGACAAAAGATATCTCGGCAAAAAGAAAAAGAAAGCGATGCTTGCCGACTGAAAAAGAACTGGCTGTCAAAAGCTAAAGGAAATCAAACAGTCGAGCGAGAAAGCAGAACGATGTCGGTCGAAAATTGACGGCACAGAAAGCACTGAAAAACAACCAAAAAGCAGAGAGTAGTTCAAAGGGAAGCTGATTTTTCCTGTATGCTTTTCCCAGTTCAAATGAACAAATCATGAGAAAAGTACAGAGCAATAATCAAGAGATTAACCAAACTCGACCCAAGAAACCGAGAAGTGGGAACAGTGAACCACTCGCCAAGACGACCTCCTGACCGCGAAAAACTCTCGCCAATGTAAACAAAATTAGTTGAAAGCATCAAACTCCCAAGAAGAATTTACGTGCGTGAGCTAGTGTTCACCGAAGATCAAAGGCGTGAGCACATCCTGCTGGCCAAGACCTCAAGATCAAGAAGATACAACCGACCGTATGCAGTTCTATTTTGGCCGAACTGATCAGACCGATAACAAAAAGCTACCGAAGAAACTGATGCTTGGGCCAAAAAGAGTAAAGACAAAGAAGAATCACATACTGCAGCCGAGAAAAATGAGATGCATACCCATTGAAATCAGTTCATGTACAGATCTCTGATTTGCTGAGTAGATGACTACAAACAAATAACAAAGACCAGGGCCTCTACTCAAAGGAAATGCAAGAGATGAAGAAGACCAGAGTCAGGAAATAAGCGCAAGATCACACAGAGAATAAAGAACAAGAACAAGTAGGAATAGAACTTGAAGCCAGCATCTCAAACAAAGATTTCACAAAGTGATACTAAGACAAAAGTGATTACACAAGATCATCTTCCAGCCAACTCATATCTCCCACATTGCATGGACATAAGAACAAGAAAGATTACAAGATTTTCAATCCATCCTCTCCCTCTTAATCCTCAAGAACACCAAGAGCCTCACATGCTTCTTGGGAGGAACACAACACACAAGGAATGAACTCTTAAAACCCTAACTCTCTCTATTGTGTCCTAAGGGGTATGCAGCCCCCAACCTCTATTTATAGCCCTTGGCTAAGGGGTCTCCAACCCGTTACGCCGGCTAAACCCTAACGGAGCCGTCTCCCGCTTGTGCATCCTTGCGAAATTCCCGTTTCGCCCATTCTCGCACCTTCAGGAAGCTTCGCTCCTTGCCTCAAGACGCCCGCAACACGTCGAGTCCACGTCGTCTTCGACACCTTATGACCGTTCTGACCTCAGCGCCACCTGCGCCTAGTCCGGTCCACCGTGTCTCGCCACGACTCCGCCTCACTGTCCTGCGGACACACAGACAAGAAAACACGTCACATAGCACCGCTCGATACATGAACGCGTGAATAGCATTAGCAAGATCAAACATGTCGCAACAATGGAATATCCATCCTAACCCATACGACTAAGTTTGACCAAAGTCCGACCGAGCCCGTTGCACCATGCAGCGTGCGGGTCCGAACAAACCGACTCAAACTCGACTTTTGAGAAGCGGCGTCAATTACTCATCACTCACAATGGGATGACCCTCACATGGTCTCTCAATCTCCCCTTGATGAGTATATTGACAAACACCAAAAAGCACAAAGTTGAGTTTGAAGAGTCTAACATGGTCCATAAGTAAAGAGTGAAGTTAATGACCATGTCGATGTATGAGCAAAAGAAAGAACAATTTTTCCTCAAAGCTCCCGAAGTGGCTTTTTTTACCACTAATTTCTCCCCCTTTTGGCAATAAACCCATCACGAATGAAAGAAGGAGAAAAAGTCATGAAAATGGATGAAAGGCTGATTTGATCATTTTTAAGTATGTAGAGCCATGAGAATTATCCAAAATGACCATCATGCATTACATCAAGCCATAACATACAAATATGCTATAAAGATCATGACTAAGTATGTAAAGAGAAGCTAAGCAACATAAGGTATAATCTGAATTTTAATTGAAGTGCTTAGCAAGTCAAGTCAAATATGATTTTAGTCTAGCTAATGATATCCACAAATGATGCAAGCCATGTCAATAAGCTAAATGGAATCAAGAAGCTAGTGTTGAGCAAACTAGAGTGCTATTTGTTCAAGAATGATACAATAGTTGGAGTACATTGAACATTTTTAGCAATTGAGCACATTTGACATTTTTCTTTTGAGATCACATGGTTGTTTTCAACCATCTTTTTGTCATGTGCTAGACCTCAAGCCTTATGCGATCATTCCAAGCGAGAAGCTTAAGGAAGTGATCTTGGTCATCCAAATCTCCCCTGAGTTCATGCCTTGTGCAGTGGCAAGCCGTCTCATGAGAAGGAATTGGTGAGATCAGTTTTTTCGCACAGAAGAGATCTTTTTTTTAATAGATTGTACTAACTTATGTGTCATCAAGAAACTGTATAGCTCAATCTATTGCTCAACTAAGATTCAAGACTCAACTCAGCCTATTTGACATGGCAAGAACCATAAAAAGATAACACAAAGCTGACTAGTCTCAAATATGAACAAGACATGAATTAGATCAAAATTTAGCATTTTAATTAACCTATCATGGCAAAGACTTGACTACACATATAAAGTCATGATCAAATTATCAATGGAGCATAAATCATGGCAAGATATAATATAATGAAAACATGTCATGAAAGGATAATAATCAAGGCTCCATTAAGTTATGTTACAAATCAAAAGAAGAACATCCAGCTCCCTTTTAACAATTGATGTAACTTTCAGTTCAAGTTGAGTTATGTCATCAGTAAAATCTAGAAGTTTCCAAATGAACTCCCCCTGAACCAAAGCAATAGGAACGAGAAGCTGACAAAGAAAACAGGCAGTCCTTAAAGCATAGATAAGATATAGAGGATACTATGGCTCAGACTGACTCTCATCTACCCCATATGACTCCAGGACAACAGCTGTCGAGAAAAACACACACTAGAGAGCAAACACGTACCCTGTCTACCCGAGGGTGGCCCAACCCTCGTTAGAACCTAAAAGAAGTGAGTGAGCTCAACCTAGTGAGATAAGAACCAGCTATCCTGAAAGCACAAGATAAGAGCAAGAAGTCTAAGCTACTCAGCAAGAGATACACTCTAACCTATGCTAGAAGGACTAAAACCCCAATGCACCCGCAGATGTGATGCAAAAGTAAGGAAACAGAAGCATAATATGATACAGCAATAAAGCCCAAAGCTCCCCCTCACAACAGTCCATAAGGACAAACCACCCCAAGCTCTCCCCAGAGTGAAAACCTCGTGCTATCCAAAGGCTTGGTGAAGATATCGACCAACCGGTGGTCACTCTCCTGGCGGAGCACGATGTCACCCTTCTCTACATGGTCTCAAGAAAATGATATCGATATCGATGTGCTTGGTCCGAGAGTCTTGACTGGGTTCTTAGCAATGCTAATCGCAGACGTGTTATCGCAAAAGAGCGGAACACGATCGATAGCTAACCCAAAGTCCCGCAGTCGAGACCATCCAGCACTTGGCTACTGAGAATCGGGTGCGACAGCGTGCTCGGCCTCTGCGGTGGGTGTGCAACACCGATGCTTCCTCAAGACCAAGAAACGAGAGAAGTGCCAATGAAGCTGGCGGTGCCGAAGTGCTCTTCCTATCTATCCTCTGACCAAAGAAAGTGCGCATCCGAAAAGGCTCTAAGGGATGAGCGGGAGGAGGAAGAGTACCGATACCATAGTCAATGGTAGCTCGAAGGTACCGAAGATGCGCTTCACCGCTGGCGGTGAGACACGCGAGGAGAAGCACTCAAACCGAGCACAAAGACACACGGAGAAGTGTATGTCCGGTCTCGAGGCGGTGAGGTACAAGAGAGAGCCAATCATGCTTCAATTCTTTTTGATCGATGGCTCACCGTCCTCATCGGGTCTAGAACGGTTGTAGAAGCCATCGAGTCGACACCGCTTTCCATCACTCATGTCGGCGTCTCGGGAGGTCTCGAGTGTACTTGCCTTGATGCAAGAAGGTACCCTCCAGTGCGCTTGATGGAAGCCAAGGAAGAATGTCAACTCACCCATCATGCTCATCTCAAACTCGGTGCTCATGACATCCGAGAGGCTGTGAAACTAGAGCATGGGAAGAGCCGCCAAAGATGATGTCATCGACATAAATTTAGGCGAGCAGAAGGTCATTGTCAAGCCGCTGAATGAACAAGGTCTTGTCAACTTTACCCATCTCAAAATCATGTCTCAATAGATAGGACTTAAGCCTCTCATACCAAGCTCTAGGGGCTTGCTTAAGTCCATACAATGCTTTGGAAAGCTTGAAGACATGACTAGGGTATTTGGGGTTCTCGAAACACGGAGGTCGTCGACATAGACTTCTTTCTCAATGAAGCCATTGAGAAAGGCACTCTTGACGTCCATCTCGGTAAAGCTTGAAACCCTTAGAAGCTGCAAAGGCAAGCGAATTCTAATGGCCTCAAGGCGAGCTACGAGGGCAAAGGTCTCCTCGAAATCCGGACCCTCAACCCGGGAGTACCCCTGCAACCTTGACCTAGCCTTGTTTGAATGACTACCCCATCCTCACTTTGCTTGTTCTTGAACACCCATTTGGTTCCAATGATATTTTGATCTCGAGGGGCTCAACAAGCGCCCGGACCTTGTTTCTCTCGAAACTCTCTAGCTCCTCATGCATGGCGTTGACCCAAGACTCGCCGGATAAAGCATGGCAAACGTCCTTGGGCTCAAAGGAAGCTACTGAAGGCGAGTGGAGAGAAAAGTGACACGCCGGACTTGGAGCGTGTGACTCGCTCAAATAGATCTCCAATCATCCGCTCGAAGGATGAGATTTTGGATATGTCTTGGAGGTCTGGATGAGATGAAGAAGTGGCCTCTACCTCGTTACCGACGGGTAGGAACAGAGCCACTAGCTCGGAAGAAGCGTAGGTGAGGGCGATCGCCTCGAGGTGCGGTGGAAGAAGGCACCTCAAGGGGTGGAGAAGGGACTGGATCGGGTAGACAACCCTCATCTCCATCATCCTCATCATCCACAAAGATGGTCTCGGATGCTCTAGTGAACACGAGATATCGGGCCTAGTCCCGGATGGCCTCATCGAAAGTTACCTCACGGGTTTCTACCATTTTACTAGACTCGCAGTTCCAGACCCTATAGGCCCGCAAAGAAGTCGAGTAGCCCAGAAAAAGTCCATCACAAGAACGTGACTCAAACTTATCTAGGTTCCCACTCTTCAGAATAAAACACTTGCAACCAAACACACGAAAATGAGAAACACTAGGCTTTCGCCCGTATCTCAACTCATAAGAAGTGCGGTGCAAGTGTGCCCGAAGAAAAACTCGATTGGAAACATGGCACGCAGTGGCTATAGCCTCAGCCCAAAACTTCCGCGGTGTAGAGTACTCATCAAGCATCGCCCGGCCATCTCGACTAAGGTGCGGTTCTTCCTCTCCACAACGCCATTCTGCTGGGGACGTATGGAGAAGAGGCGGTGCTCTACACTGCCTCACCACGAAACTCTCAAAGTAGGAATTCTTGAACTCCGTACCATTGTCACTGCGGATCGCTCGTAAGGCACCCGGAAGCTCAACAGAAAGCCTACTGAAAAGACTTCGAAAATGTGAAAACGTCTCATCCTTCGAGGCTAAGAAAAACACCCAAGAGTACCTCGAGAAGTCATCGACTACGACAAGAACATACCACTTCCCTCCTGCCGATGCAAGACTCATTTGGTCCAACCGTATCCATATGGAGCGGTGTCCGGTGCATCGGTCATAGTAACTGTGACCGGAGGATGAGAAGCGGCAACCATCTTGCCGTGTCTTGGCATGGAGCGCAAACAAGATCTTTGACCATCTTGAGTTTCGCGAGACCACGAATGAGATCGTGGCGCTAACTCGAGTCAAATGGTCAAATCCAATATGACCAAGTCTCCTATGCCAGAAGGAAAGGTCGCGGGACTCAGAAGCAAGCAAACAACGGAGAGGATCACCAAAAGACTCGGAAAAATCAGCACGAAGATCCTCCCAAAGCGAGAAATCCATAAACCGGACTACAGAAGAATCAAGAATTTTGCGGTTGTTTTCTTAAAACTCACCTCAAAGTCGTCATCGGTGGTGAGAGACCGAAAGCAAATTGTCCGCAGCTTACTAACCAAGGCAACATCTTTTAAAACAAATGAATCATTAATGCGCCTTTGCACCTTTGGCGATGACTCGCCTGTAAGAGGCGTCTCCAAAGTGATCGTCTCATCCCCGGAGCACGGCAAGGAAGAAAACCAACGGGAATCTCCGGTCATGTGTCGTGAACACCCGGAGTCTACAAGCCAAACATTTCCCTTCCCTGCCCGGCGAACCTGAGTCAACAAGAGAGCAAAGTCTCGATCTTGGGATAAATCAACATAGATTTTGGCACCCAATCGAGTCACACGTCGAGCGTAAGAAGTAGTCACAGACGGTGACCTCTAACTACCCCACGCTCTCCGTCGCTCAAAGAAGCGGAAGGTCTATGTGCGGACAAGGCATTGTTGGGTCCAAGCTGCTACGGAGAGCGAGTCGAGCACCCAAGAACCTGGCGATCACGCCGCGGGTAGGCATCTCGATGGGAAAGCGAGATCTACCCTCAGGACGGCGGAAGTCACGACCAGAGGGAGCACGAGGACGAAAAACAGAAGACTCAGAAAAACCAAGTCCTCGGTGCTGCCCAAAGCTACCAACAGTAGCAAACCTAGACCTCGTGTTGGTCTTAGGTGCACTCAAGGTGCGGGCGACCACGAATACGCCTAAGAGACTCAAGACGGTCTCTTCGCGCGATCTTGGCGCTTGAAGCAATGGTCAAACAAATGCCCATCCTTCGGCGGAAGGTGCAATGATACCGCCGCCGAGGGGTGAAGTAGCATGAGATGGCCGCCCGACGAGGTCAAGCCGCGGTGAAATCACCTGTCGCCGAAATCCCTTGGACAAAGCCCCGATCTAAATTGAACTTTCTTGTTCTTGGGCTTGACCTCGATCACACCTGCGGCTATTGGTCTGAGCACGGCAGGTGGATGTTTCCTCACATCCTCACGGAAATCATATCCTAGACCCTGTTTGAACTTGCAAATCTTTGATTGGTCTAGAATAAGATTGAGATCCTTCTTGCCTCCTACAAATTTCTCGAGAGTGTTCATAAGGCACCGACACTCCCGAAGAGAGAGGTGCAAGAAGAGCAAGGAGGAGGAGAAACAGAAGGTAAGGAGTAGAAGAAGAACCAACAAGAGGAAAGATTTGCTTGTGCATGCACAACCGACTCGGGAAGGACAGTCCCTCGCTAGCCAATTGGTTCACGTCGCTGGCGTCTCTACCAAACCCTCATGCTTCTTCCCGGCACACACAATGCAAGCGGATGGTTGCTTTTCTATAAGATCCTTAGTTAGCTTCACACATTTTCATCTAATGCAACCAATTCAGATTTTAGTTTGTTACAACAATTGCATGGTGAGCTAACAGGTCCTTAGAAGCAAACTTGGCCAATTTGTTATTGTCATCAACTAATTCTTGAAACTGTTTGGAGACGACTTCAAGTTCAAGAAGAAGCTTGGGACAATTCACGCAAGAAGCAATAGGCTCAAGTAAGAAGGTTTGAAATTTGCAATTTTATGATCCGCCTGCTTTAGTTTCATATTCAAGTTATCACAATTTACACAAGACTCGGGCAGATCCGGAAGCATGGCATAAGGTCCTCTAGCATCAAAGTCCTTATCCTCACATGAGGTGGGAGCAATAGTCTCATCAAGTAGTAAGTAGGGTAATGACCATCCTACTCAATTCTAAATCGCAAGGACTAACATTCTCCACCTTAATTGCATCAAGCTCAGAGGACAGACTATCATGTGAGGTCCTTAGCTTCTCCATATCACCGATCAAAGCACAGCATGTATCACGGTCGTCACGGAGGGAGCGAGATATAAGTGAAGTAAGCTCCGTGACAATCTCTACTTCCTTCTCCAACTCGCTACATCTAGTCTTAGCTCTAGCATGAAAACCTCCTAACTTAAGAAATGCTTCATTAAGTTGGTCATAAGAGGACATACCTCATCGGAGTCGGAATAGAGATCGCTGTCGCTCAGTTCGCCCTCAAGGGCCATGAAGCACATCCCGGAGAAGTCGCTGTCGCCCTTGGGGTCTTGGTCACCGGTCCCGTCGTCGTCGCTCCATCCCTCCACCTCGGTAAGGTCAAGGTCGTCGAAAGCGGCGAGAACGCGGTGGAAGAGCTTCTTGGCCTTCCCAAGGTCGCGGAACTTCTTCTTTCCCGGGGCCGGTGCTGAGGGCTTCGAGTTGCGGTTCTTGTCGATGTAGTCGTTCTTGCCCGAACCGCCGAAGTCACCTTTTCCCTTCCCAAGCTTGGGACAGTTTGCTCGGATGTGGTTGGGGCCACCACACTCGAAACAAATCACGGGTCCTCTTTTCCTTCCGTCCCTCCTCCCTTTGTAAGCATGGGAGAATCTCCGTGCGAGGAGGGCTAGTGCTCATCCGCAAGTCGCTATCTCGATCATCGGTTATGTCACAGAGAGCAGCGAGGGAGAATCCGCAAGATGGCTCAGAAGAAGTGGATCCAGAAGCGGGATCGGTGACTAGTGCCATCGACTGAGACTTCGACCGACGAGAGACTATGTCAATCTCGTGAGTCTTGAGGCGAGTAAAGCGCATCAAGAGTCAAGGTCGAGAGGTCCGTGGTGTCCTTGATGGTAGTCACCTTCATCTCCCAAACCCTAAGATCGAGTGCGAGAAAGAATTTGACGGCGTTATCCGAGTCGGAGTATGTGAGACCGACGGCTCGGAGGTTGCTCAAAATCTTGTGAAAGCGAGAAAAGCACTCGTCAAGGACTCACCGGCAAGCATCTCGAATTTCATGTATTCTCGCTGAACCGGTCTTGTCGAACCGTCTTGATCGGGTGGTGCCCTCATGGTATGCATCGAGGGTCACCCGGATGTCGTAAGCGGACGACGGTGAGAGATGCGATCGAACTCGCTTCTACTCAACCCCGAATGATGATGTTCCTTGCCTTAGCATTCGCCTCAACATCGCCATATTCCGGCATTGATGTTCTCATCGGCGGGAACAACAAAGCGTATCTTCACCTTCCGCGGATGGCATACCCCGAGCACGGATGTAAGTTTCCATCCGGCTCTTCGGAAAAGGGTAATCCGGGCCATCGAAAGCAGGCGGCTTGGTGGAATACTTGTCCGTCGCCATGGCTCTTGAGACCGGTTAAAGATCTATCAAAGAAGAGCTAACCGGCTCGATACCAATTGTAGGACCGAAATGGCGCGGAGGGGGTGAATGTCGTTCTCTTTAAAATCGCCCGAGAATTCGGAAAATTAATTCGCTAAAAGCTGAACGCATGCTATACCAAAAAATTCAGCATAAATCAGAGAGTAATCAGTAAAAATTTTAGCTGAAAATATTGTCGTTTGATCTGCATGCGGAAGGGAGGAAAAACCGAAAATGAATAAAAAGGTTTGAGGCTAAAGTGAACACAGGAAAGTAGTAGCTGCAGCCGAACAACAAACTAACAATAGATTGAATAATAGATATTGCAAAGCAGCTCAACGCAAGTTAATTTCTGAAAGCTTGCTGCTCTCCACTGGACAAAAGATATCTCGGCAAAAAGAAAAAGAAAGCGATGCTTGCCGACTGAAAAAGAACTGGCTGTCAAAAGCTAAAGGAAATCAAACAGTCAGGCAGCAGAAAACAGACAGTATCAGTCTGAAAATTGACGGCACAGAAAGCACTGAAAAACAACCAAAAAGCAGAGAGTAGTTCAAAGGGAAGCTGATTTTTCCTGTATGCTTTTCCCAGTTCAAATGAACAAATCGGCGAGAAAAGTACAGAGCAGTAATCAAGAGATTAACCAAACTCTGACCCAAGAAACTGAGAAGTGGGAACAGACTGAACCACTCGCCAAGACAGCCTCCTGCACTGCCGAAAAACTCTCGCCAACAGAAACGAAATTAGTTGAAAGCATCAAACTCCCCAAGAAGAATTTCTGTGCGTGAGCTAGTGTTCTGCCGAAAGATCAAAGACTGTGAGCACATCCTGCTGGCCAAGACCTCAAGATCAAGAAGATACAACCGACCGTATGCAGTTCTATTTTGGCCGGCCGATCGGACCGATAACAAAAAGCTACCAAGAAAGCGATGCTTGGGCCAAAAAGAGTAAAGACAAAGAAGAATCACATACTGCAGCCGAGAAAAATGAGATGCATACCCATTGAAATCAGTTCATGTACAGATCTCTGATTTGCTGAGTAGATGACTACAAACAAATAACAAAGACCAGGGCCTCTACTCAAAGGAAATGCAAGAGATGAAGAAGACCAGAGTGCAGGAAATAAGCGCAAGATCACACAGAGAATAAAGAACAAGAACAAGTAGGAATAGAACTTGAAGCCAGCATCTCAAACAAAGATTTCACAAAGTGATACTAAGACAAAAGTGATTACACAAGATCATCTTCCAGCCAACTCATATCTCCCACATTGCATGGACATAAGAACAAGAAAGATTACAAGATTTTCAATCCATCCTCTCCCTCTTAATCCTCAAGAACACCAAGAGCCTCACATGCTTCTTGGGAGGAACACAACACACAAGGAATGAACTCTTAAAACCCTAACTCTCTCTATTGTGTCCTAAGGGGTATGCAGCCCCCAACCTCTATTTATAGCCCTTGGCTAAGGGGTCTCCAACCCGTTACGCCGGCTAAACCCTAACGGAGCCGTCTCCCGCTTGTGCATCCTTGCGAAATTCCCGTTTCGCCCATTCTGCACCTTCCGGGAAGCTTCCGCGCTCCTTGCCTCGCACGCTCCGCAACACGTCGAGTCCACGTCGTCTTCGACACCTTATGACCGTTCTGACCTCAGCGCCACCTGCGCCTAGTCCGGTCCACCGTGTCTCGCCACGACTCGCCTCACCATCTGCGGACACACGACAAGAAAACACGTCACATAGCACCGCCGATACATGAGCGCGTGAATAGCATTAGCAAGATCAAACATGTCGCAACAATGGAATATCCATCCTAACCCATACGACTAAGTTTGACCAAAGTCCGACCGAGCCCGTTGCACCATGCAACGTCTGGGTCCGAACAAACCGACTCAAACTCGACTTTTGAGAAACGACGTCAATTACTCATCACTCACAATGGGATGACCCTCACATGGTCTCTCAATTTTACCGTTGTACTTTTATCTTTTGTCGGTTTATCCTTTCCTTTTATTTTGCCATTTTCAGGTACATGCATTCATCCAGGCAGGGCAGGCAGAGGGATGATAAGATGCTGCTCAGATTCCTCTTTTGCACTCGGTGAGCTGTTTCCAATCATTAAAACGTTTATTCTGGAGTTAATGTCTAATTCAAGCTTGGGGGAGGGATCTGTCTATTGATGAGGATTGCTTTAGCATGATTCTTTTGTCATACTCTTGGGCACTGAAGTTGATGATGTGTAGTTGGTGATTTATGGCTAGTATCATTCTCATGATGGATTTCTGATTATTATACTTGACTGTCCTGTTCATTAGTATGTGCAGGTATATACTGCTGATTGAATACTTGGTCTGTAATATGTGGCTGTCTTGGTTTAATCCAGAGTTATCACAGTGAAAAATTGCTTAAGTGAATTGGGGTAAATTTCAATTCTGTGTGACATCCAATTGGTCTACTCTTATTTGACTCATTGCAAGTTACACATGTATCTTTACCTTTTGCGAATTGTATTGATTCTAGTTATCACTTCTAGAACAGCAATATCCAAGGATTCATGCTTGGGCATAATACTTTATTTTAGACATTGATGCTATTGCTTGAATGATAAGTTTGTGAAAGCGGTAATCCTATCTTGAGCCAACAATTGGGTTGTTTTACCTAAGTCCTTGTCACATGGTACTTAGAAACAACGAAACCGTTAATATCTTTATTTCTTTTGTGTTACAAAGTGTTAGTTGAATAAGTGACTTTGTCACATTGAAAAAAATCTTTGAATAAGTGGCGGTTTTGCCCGGATGAAGTTTTAAATGTTTGAATAAGTGGCAAACTTGCCCAAGGTATGGAATAAGTGGCTCTGAGCCTATCTTTGTGTTTGAAGCTTGTGATAAAAAAATCAGTAAAAGTAAAGTACCTTGGCTCAAGTGTGGGCTTTTTCATAAACTTCATGCTAGCATTAGTCTCTTCATCTAGAATGGTAAATGCCTAAGTATGACTTTAGGATATGCTTATTCTTGATTGTGATATCTATTTTTGATTACTTTTCAATTCTGGTTGGGTTCATGTAAACAATTAGTGCAGTTTGGCACTCTTTAGTAACTTGATTTGGTCAATCGGGAGATTTGGCACTCTAGTATCACTTGATGTCTTTCTTTGGAATATTTGTTTTAATCTTGAGCAGCTTGTAAAAATCAGGGGAGATTGTTTTATTTGAATTATTGAGTGCAATTTGACTAGCTGCAAGCATTCGCTTTTATCTTTTCATGTTTCTCTGGCTTCCCGGGGTTCGTTATTGCCATATCATTTGCTTGAGGACAATCAAATGTTTAAGCTTGGGGGTATATGATGTGCATCATATATGCAGTATATTTTATGACATTATCATGTTGCTAATTGCTCAAATTGGCCATAAATTCATTAATTATACACATTTTGCCCTCCTTTTGGACAATTTATGTTTTGTAATTGCTTTGCGGATCGCGCGAGCCAGCGCTAAATCCACGTAAAATCGAGATCGAAGGAGTTGGGGATGAAAAAAATTACAAAGCGTGAAGGGGCAAAATGCAAATTATGGGAAAACCCTAGCCTTGGTAGCGCAATCGCGAAAGGGCAAAGGGGTCGGAGAGAAAAAGGGGGGAACCAGGCCCGCACCAGAGGATTTTTTTCCCACACGCCTTCCTCGCGTACGCCCTCTCCCAGAGAGACGCCCCAGAGAAAATCGCCCTTTTTCTCCCCATGGGCGTCGCCGGAGAGACTGGTGGTAGCGGGGCGATTTGATCCTCCTCCACTGATGTCGCACCTTCCGGCCAGAAAAACCACTCCATCACCGCGGAATCTTGAGAGAAGAAGGAGAAAACCCTTCACGGATCCGCTTCCTCTACGGCCCTGCGCTCGAGATCGCTTCATCGTCGCGATTGCGACGGATCGCATCCCTTCGCGGATCGCTTCCTCTACGGCCCTGCGCGCCAGATCGCTTCATCGCTGCGCATTGCGCACGGATCGCATCCCTTCACGGATCGCTTCCTCCACTTGCCTGCATCCTCTACAGACGATCTTCAACGGCTGATCTTCGTTTCTTATGGGTTGTTTCATTCTCGATCTCAGATTTCGTACTGCGATGTTAGTTTGGGATGCTCGTATGTTAGATCTGTGATGCGCATAGATTTTTGTTACTAAGAAGTACTTGTCTTGTGCTTGTTTCTTTTTGAGATGTTTATGGGATAGATCTGTTAATGTGCATGTGTTAGATTTATATCTTTCGGATCTGGGATTCTAAGGTGCCTTTTAGTTGCTATAGCGTTTGGGAGATGATTATTCAGATCATATGTTTCTATTTAGATTCATGGTTCTTGCATGATAGTCATTAGATGTTTATAAGCTTGATACTTCTGCTGGTAGGATGTTTTCTTTCTTATTGTGATGTTCATACAATCTTTAGTGTTAGAGTAGATCTTCCTGCTAGATTTAATTTTATGTATGCAGTTCTGATTCAGTTCTTTTGGTAAAAAGTAAAAAATATATATTTGGTTCAGGTCCTGCTATTTTCATGTTTTTCTTGGGGCAGGATACTTGATTACATACTGCAGTAGCGTAGTTTACATTTTGGTAGCTTGTCGTTAGTCTTTTTCTTGTGGTTGTTTGTCTTCTGCTTGTTGTGGTGGGAGAGTTCTCCAGTTCTGTTGAAGTCCTGGCGCTAGCCTTCTTCCTTTCTACTCCCAAAACCTTCTTCTTACCTCTGATCCTTCTTTTTCCTCAACAGCTCTTTCCTCCATTCTCGGTAGTATTTCTTCCTTATCCCCTTCTGTCTCTCTTTCTGCAGAGTGAGTTCTTCAGTTTCCCCATCTCTTACCTTTTCTAGTTCTTAGTTTTTTTTTCTTCCTCAGTCCCTTCTTTACTTCTTCTCTTTCTCTCTAATTCAGTCTTTTTCTTTTCTTCTCGAGTTTTCTTCTGTCGGTGCTATCTCCTTTGCTAACCAGATCTTGTCCAGTCCTATCTTCTTACCTCAGCCTTCTTTCTTTTACTCTAGATCTCTCTCCTCTCGTTAGTCTCTCTTTTCTTTCTAGTAAACACCTCTTCTGTAATCTCTCCTTGTCTTCTCTTTCCTTGGTTAATTTAGTAGTCCCTCTCTCTTTCCCCTCTTCCTTTCCAGCTCTTTGCTTTCTTTCCCTTCTCTATTATTCCTCTCTTATCTGGTTTTGGATTCTATCGATCTCCTTTAGGTTATCTGTTTTACTTCTTCTCTACTAGTTTTCTTCTCTTTTCTGATTCTCTCTTTCCCTTAGATAACTATCTTTTATTTCTACTAGTTCTTCCTAATTTCTTTCTCTTAGCAGTAGCAGTTTCTCTGATTCTCTCCTCCTTCCTTCTCTCTAGTCCGATTCTCTTCTTCTGCTATACATTCTTCTTTTCTTCTATTTCTCTTCTGCTGATTTCTTCACTTACTTCTAGGTTGTTTAGGTTCTTTAGTTAGCCTTCAAATTCCAGTTCGAGCGATTTAGCTTTGGTCGAGTGTTTGGTCACCGGTACTCTAGTCCCTGCGGAGAACACGACATCTCGTTGCTATCTTAGCGACAACCCGTTCACTTGCGGGTGTGCAGTTTTGCACGATCAGCGACTGGTTCATCGAACCTGAATGCGTAGTCCAGATCCATGAGCTGGAAGGTCGTCATAAGTGCAAACTTCCATTTTTGGAAATTGCTGCCGTTAAGTGGCTCAATTGCATTAACTTGAGCGAAAACAGTAGCAGCTGAAAAATTTTAAAATTCTCATTAGGAAAATGTATAATTAATTTGCATAAAAGTTAACCTTACGTTGGTATGATTAACAATATGCTCATAAGAATTTTTCGCATCACCGTTGGGTAGAAACGAAAAATTTAACATAATTCATACACATGCAATTACAATTAACGTTGATCAAAAGTAATAGCATGGTAAAAATAAAACAACAAACAAAATTGATAACATGCAATTATAATTAACGTTGGTCCAAAAGTAATAGCATGTAAAAATAAACATAACTCTCTAATTGAATTTCTCGTTGGTTTCATTCAATTAGAGACAAAACATCAGGCAGCGGAAATAATATCATAATATTTTCAGTAGCTTAAATATATTATCCAGTAATATATTTTCATAAAAGGCATCAAATAATTATACATGAGATATACCAAAAAAAATACATGAGAAATATACTGAAAAATAATAATAATAAGTGCTATTGGTAGAAACCCAATGACCAACAAAACCTACTACTAAAACACCCCTACCGCATCACGGTAGTCCATTGAACGGACGGCTGAGATCGCGTGCCGCCCAGAGAAAAGGGGCCAACCCCAAGACCTAGAACATTCGGCTCCTCCCGAAAAACCGGAGGCGACGCATGAGCCGTGGCAATGGCTCTCGGCGGGCGGCGGCAGCCAAGCGCAGGCTAACGGCAATGGCAGCTCATGCTGCAGCAGAGGGCGGCAAGCAAGCAGAACGCTCAAGACGGCGGCAAGAAGAACATCACCATGGGCGGCAGATGGCCAAGACGCAGCGCTCAGAAACCGTAAGTCCCAAAAAAATTCTTCCCACTCCCAATTCGAAAAGTAATTAAATTGATTTGGTGATTTGGGGAAAAATTGCTTTAGGGTTCATCATGATTTTGAGGAAAAGTTTAGGGTTTGCCGATTCCCCTCCTTCTAACATGCTGACCGA
This sequence comes from Bonia amplexicaulis, assembly GCA_036346245.1. Taxonomy (NCBI): domain Eukaryota; kingdom Viridiplantae; phylum Streptophyta; class Magnoliopsida; order Poales; family Poaceae; genus Bonia; species Bonia amplexicaulis. Next base: position 25,474,320 of record CM070737.1, read on the forward strand.
GCCCAAGAAATAGAACGTCATGGCACAATAGTGATTAGGGTTCTAGGAGAGCTAGCAGATGGCTTTGATACCAAATGTGAAAATGTATACACTGCTGCTCTAGCACTAGGACACCTAGATATTCATTAGATCGGGAAGACTTACGGTCAGCCATGAACGCCATTGAGCGAAGACCCGTGCCTGCGTGATGCAGGCGTGAGGAAGAGTCGGTGAAGGTCGTCCGGAGAGTCGCCGGCGACGTCCTGTAGCAGCGGCGGCGACGGTCTTCCCGTTGCTTAACAACACGCAGTAGATCGGTTCACTTTAGGGTTTGTATGGGGTCTGTGTCTCTCACGGGAACTCATCGTCGGGAGAGGCCGGGACCCCTCTATTTTTATTGCGCTGTTGCAACGGGGGACCGTAACCATGAGTTGGTTAGGCACCCCCGATCAGGGCGCTGAAAACCAGTGAAACGTGGGTTTCCCCACGTTCCTCCCTTTTCGGTTCCTCTCTTTTCGGCCGTTTGGCCTCAGATCAATATCCAACAATTCTCAGACCATGAATAATATTTCTAGATTGCAAATTGCTTCTACTAGCGTTACATGCTTGTTCTTCTTAGATTGATTGGCGTTGCCACAACTAGAGGGGAATCGGGTGTTGCTTCTTCCAAAGATCGTTATGTCTTTTCATTGGAAATTGAGAGATTGATATTCTTTATTCGGTAGTTGGTGGAGAATATCCGTGTGTGATTAGACGAATTAAAGAGTTGCAAGCCCATTGCACTCGCTGTGAAGGATCAGCTATGGTTCGTTAAGTTTACACGCAAGTTATCATCGATACTACGTCGAGAAGATTGGGCACCTTATTTCAGAAATAGTTCTGAATTGCTTATAAATCATACAAAATAAAGTGACGGAAACAAGGCACATGTAGTGGTTAAAGTTTGTCCTATTAAGAAGTGGTCCATTGCTCGCCGCAGTAGTGCAGTCCTAGCATTTGTATGTTTGTATTGTGTAACAACGGCAAGAATCAAGGCTGCATATGCAAGTGGCTCTTCCCCTGTCTCTTGCTCTCTGTTGATGTCTGGTTGATGATGAGAGCAGAGGAAAGGAGATGAGCTTAGCCCCACCGAGACCCCATGTGAGTTTTGTCCCTTAGTACCGTTTGTATTTTTATACTCTTGCTTTCGATTTCTTCTGGTGAAAACCAGAGCTGTAATTCTTTTATCTACCCTCTTTAACAGCTGAAGCCTGAAGCTGATTAATAAGTCTGAAGAAGCCAACAATGCCAGGGAGATGATGGATTTGATGTATGCAAGGGGCTGAAGAGAGTCTCATTTGGTCGAAATGTGAGGCAGTTTCCCAAGTCATCAGTCATAGTCTTCCACAGTGCTTCTCTCTTGGTTAGATTTACCTAGTCACAAAAGATAAAACAAGGCATCATCTTCATTCCACTTCAATAATTGAGATCCCTTTGTCTATGTTCCTTCTCCCTGCAGTTATAATGATTGTTATTGTTAGCCTGTCCAGGTTATACATGTGCCTTTGATGTGGCTCTTGTTTACTAATAAGTGATTGCTTAAGATCTAAGAGCACCCTTCCACCAACAAAATACCTGTAGCTTCTTCTATCCTAATCTATCTACCGGGAAGAAGAGGTATAAGTCTCCTAATTTTAGCTCTTCATTTCCAGTTCATATTCTTTCCCAGCCTTCCTACGCACTGTGGTGTTCAGACTTCACACTTCGACTGCCATGGTTCAGATTTCTTTACAGAGGTCAGTTACTACCTGCTTCTGCTACTTCTTGAAATTTAGCTTAGCATTTACTAGTATTTAGTGTATATATCCAGACTGCCACAGTTGTGAATCAATAAATGACTTAAACCTGTTTCTACAGGACTGTAACCATGTCACCTCGATGCTCCTTATCTTATCCATTGCATCGTGTGATTGGTGCAAGTAGAAGATGGATCTGGTGTACATCCCAGTATTCATGCTTTGCGTATAGTGCAAGATCATCTCCGATCGTTCTCAAGACCAACAGTGTCGTCGATCTATCCGCCCCAAAGAATTTGGATGCGAGTTCATCTGCTTCAAGAACTGGACCATATAGTGCAACTAGTCATTTATCAAGCACAATTGGAGTAATGGGAACATCTGCCGCGTCCTCTCTCAGATTTTTGGAGAAGCTTGTGTGTTGGAGTACCGGAGATGGAGAAGAGACACCTCCATTTGTCATTTCCAACGATCCGCTCATCAGGAAAGAGTTATTGTCATCTGAAAATGTCCACCTCACTTCTGACTGTAACACTGCTCTTGGGAAGTTAAGGCAGAAGAGGCTTTTCTTGGAGCAATCAGGAGCATGCTGCATTGTTATGCCATGCCAGTTCTTACATGCCTGGCATGATGAAGTTTCACAGGGTTGCTCGGTTCCTTTCCTCCATGTTGGTGACTGCGTTGCAAAGGAACTCAAAGCTGCAAGCTTCAAACCTGTTGAGTATGGAAGTAATGTCAGTGTAGGAATTTTAGCTACAGACAATACCTTGGCCACTAACTGTTATTTAAATATGCTGGAGAGGCAGGTAAGCCAACTGTTTTTTCATTAATCATTGTTTGTTTAATGAGATAGTTATCTTTTTTTCCTCTTTAAATAAATAATTGAGTATATATGTTCCATAAGTACATATATTTCTTGAAAAATTAAAGACAAGGACGCAGAAAGAATGTATGTTTACCTTGCTGCTCTGCTTAGGCATTTTGGTGCAACCAAGGCCTTTCTTCGAAAACACTTGTATGACAACAACCACAGCACTGCATATGCGTTTTCCATAAGTTAGACAACTCAGCTCCTATATCAGTAATGGATGGTCAGATTGGTTACAAGAAGATTGACAACTGCAGGTCTTATGCCCTATTGTAGCTTGTCCATTCCCAATTTGCTAGTCCCATGATAACCTGTCAATTGCCAATTTGTCATGCTAGTGAGATGCCTTGAAACATTCTAGTTGACATTTTCCTTGGTACTATTCTTGACTTGTCCAATTGCCAGCATATGGTTAAACTGTTTTTTGTTTAAATTTCGTCATCAGGGTTTTGAGGTACTTTTCCCAGATAAAGCTTCAATGGAGCACACGGCGTTACCAGCTGTCAGTGCATTTAGGAGGGGGGACTTGGAAGGCGCGAGAAATCTATTGCGGATAGCACTCCAGGTTCTGCTAGTGAGGGCTATCAATATAATAATCCTTGCATCTGATGACTTTGTTGGTATCTTGCCTGATGATGACCCACTGCTCAAGAAATGTATCGACCCAATGGATGCTTTGGTCAGAGAGACCATTATGTGTGCAAGAACACTGAGACCATGATATGCCTCAGACTATTCTGGTCCCTCGTATAGTTTGCCAGTAGTAGCTGTTTGCGCTTTGAGTGCCGGCGAGCACATATGTAAATTTTAATATTGAGAGAAGAACTCGTCATGTCAATATCATCAATAGTTCAATTCAGTATGCATTGTGATCTAGGTATGCTTATGCTTTGCTGCTTAGTCAACAAAGATGCTGGCTCCATTTGTGAGTTCAGATTTTGTCAGTTTTTTCTGTGGCATGGCTACTCCAGAGTAATTTTTAAACAAGAATATAGAAATAAAATGGCTGATGCGATGTTTCACTGGATCAGATGGCAGATATAACAAATGAAGACATCGCGAATCTAAACTGCGAAGAAGCAGCACACCTTTTTTCAGATAAGTAGCAATTGCCCTGACATATGAAATCAGAGGTAGTAATAATGTCCTGCTTTGTCATATTGTCATCCTAATTAGAAAGAATGTAGCCTCATATTCTGGTGAATACTCTGCAGCCATTGCAAACTCCTGCAGAACAATCATTCATTCAGATAGAACACCTGCAAACCATCTTTCATTACTATTGCATCCCAGAGCATGTAACACAATTTATCAGTGTGTTCAGGAGTTGCAACAGTGATGATGTTCCCATTTGACTTGGGAAAGCTGTGTGGGGCCTTCTCTGCTCACTCCTATTCCAGAGAATCTGCCCATTGGTGTGGAGGGGGGGAGGGCATGACATGAATGTTCTGCGCGGAGGTGGGATTGCAAAATGTGCGCATCATGAGTGAGCAAATGATTCAGGCTGTCTGCAGGCCCTGCGCCAAACAAGTGGCTGCTGCTCTTTCTTTCTCCCATTGTAGGAACCAGAGACAAAAAGATGCAACCAACACAGGCAGACACCGCAACACCAACTGGCTAGCCTGTGTTGAGGGTAAGGTGATGAAATACTGAGGGCATTTCAGTAATTTTCCAATTTGAGAAAAAGAAAAAAATAATAAATACATTGGGGCCCACCTGTCGGTGGGCCGTTTGAGGAGATAAGGAGCTCCTCCCCGCAGGCGGTTGCAAGCGCCGCGATTCGTTCGGATCTAACGTCTCCCTCGGGGCGACGACGACGGCCGGGTCATAGGGGAAGTTGGCGACGGAGGCGGGTCGGCACGGGCGTCTCGGCGCCAGCCGCACCGCAGCCCGCTGAACCCTCCTCTCTCCGCTCCGCTATAAAGCTCAGGCTCCTCCTCTCTTATGTGCACCCCCAAAAACAGTGTGAGTTCTTCTCCTTTCCCCTCTCAAACTTCTTGCGGTTCTTCGATCTTTGTCTTGGAAGGGCTGCTGACTGGTTTTGTGAAGCCACTGGTAACCGAGGTGCTCAAATCCCCCTCTAGGGTTTTCTGATTTTGGGCATTCGGCAAGATCAAGAACTCAAGTGTGTTTGAGGTGTTTATCTTGTGCTTGTGAGTGGTTCTTGGCCGGAACTACCATCCCTGTACCTCGGCTTCCTTCTTGGCTTCGGCTGAGAGAGGGAGAGCGGCATTGTATCTCCGTGAACCATCTCCCTGCTTGTCACAGTGGGTTGATAGGTTTTCTGGGACATCGATTTCATCGTGCCTTGCTATCTTCGGTTACTTCAAGTGATTTTGAATATCACTGCACAGTGAGTTTTATCTCGTTTCTTTCAGTAATCTGCTGTAGAAAGAGATGCCTGTGGGTCTGTCATATGCTCGATGAGGATAATTGTGGTCTAAAACTGAAATTGAATGATCAAATTTTGAGCTCTAGATTTTTGCCTTTGCTGTCATCTGTTTTCCTGTTCTTCAATTAGGTATTTTCAGAAGTTTGTTTATACTGTGATCACTTGTTTTGTGTTGTCTGCACCTTACTTAGTCAATTCGGCTTGCTATATAACTTGCTAAAACTGAGATTCCAAATTCTGGAAGAATATCAAATTCTTTGATTAATTTGCTTGTTGTTTATGTGATCATTAAAACTGTCTTCCCTGCTGGCCGAAAGTATTTGTTGATGACATTTCAAAACTGAGATTGGCAAATTGATGTTTAGAGCTCAATAATTTGAATCTCACTTGACATATTCAATTTGAGAAGAGTATAGATCAAAGTAGCGGGACGGCCAAGATTGAAATCTTGTGCAACCCTATATCTGAGAGCAATTAAAACCAATCAAACATGCTGATTTTAGTCAATTGTGTTTGGCTATGTTTGATGGCAGCATGTTATTATCTTAAATTTGAATATATGCTTGATTTGGTCATATATGCTGAGTCTTCTGTGAGATTTGCATGTAGGTCCATTAATAGTCTTAATGCGATGCTATTTTTGAACTTATATATGATATTCATGTCGAGCATATATTCCTTTTGTAATGACTTAATTGATTCTTATGTCAATATATTGTTTAAGTCATTCATATGTCATACTTAGGTGTTTATTATTATTATTAGAATTAAAATAGAAAATATGTTTATACCGCAACTATTACAACATAAGGAAGGCAGTTATGCTAAGACCAACCAACCCCTGTCCATGCTAAGCAATAAACAATACTATGATTATGTGATGTGATATATTCTGATGCTTCCTGATCAGCCTCTCACTTAGAAAACTTTTGGTTTTCTCCTCTTTCACAAAGGAAGATGTGCTCGCACACACAAAGGCACAGTGATCTTTCAGGTTAATGATTCGACTATTTGAGGCACCATCTGGGATGTGTAGTAGCTACGGGCAGAGGCCTGCAATGTATGTTGTGTATGTGAATGTGTGTATGTAATGCTGTTATTCGAGTCTCAGGTTGTGATTGATGCCCAAAGTGGTAATAATTCTCTGCATCTCTGCTCGCTTTTACCGAGTAAAGCAGGAACATGATTGTTCCCGGAATCTTATCCATCTATAGCTACATACACCTCTCTCTCTATCTGTCTCTTTCTCTCTCTCTCTCGGAATGTGATCAATGAAGAGAGAGGAGAGAGTATAGAGAGAGGTCCCTGAAGACGACGTCACGTCGTGCAGCTAGCCTAGCAAGCCGAACATTCGGTTGTGGCTGCGTGAATTCGTTGTCGCGTCTCTGCTCCCAGCAGTAGAATAGAGCATAATTCCTACATTAATCAGCCTTCTTTTGGCGCAAAGTAGAGTAGGAGTTAACTGAAAAAAGAGAGAGAGTAAAAGTTGGTCCACAAATCAAGCGAACTCGCATCTTAATCACTGCTTTTATTGAGGGGAAAAAAACGAAGGCTAATAACGTAACTCATCAGCCACACTTTTGTGCCACTTATCTCTTTCTTTTTAGCATTGCTTATTGAGGGGAAAAAAAAAGGAAAAATCCTCAAGGAGCGCGATCGTTGACCGACCAATCTCACCCGTTGCTCTTCGATGTCGTACATTTATTTTTCTCTTCGTTTTTTTTTTCAATGTGTCCGCGAGCTGATCAACCTGAAAAAAGAACGGAAAATTGAGAAAATTGGATTAGATGGGATCATATACCAGGTATGTTCATATTGGATTCCACTTCTAGATTAACCAATATGAACATCTAATTTTTAAAGCTACTTTTCTACTTCTTTTATTTCTGTCTCACTCCAGAGATAAGACGGGGTCACAGACACATCACATACCCTATTCCTCTCGTTCTCGTTTCACACATACATCTCTCTCTCCCATTTTCCCTATAGCTTACTCTCTTCTTTTAAAAACTACTTCTTTTCACCATTACTATTTATTTTTAATTAAAAGCTATTAGATCGTAACCAAAAGCCATCAACCGCAGCTAATATGGACATACCCGTAACACTAGATCAGTCTGTCACTGTCAAGTGTAAATGTGCCATGTGGGTTGCATGGACATACATATATATGGCGTACATACATATAGACACATATATATATATATATATATATATATATATATATATATATATATATATATATATATATATATATATATATATATACATATATATAGTATATGCGTATATATATGTATGTATGTAGCTTAATTAGCTTACCGTAGTATGATCTGGGCGCATTGCACCGGAAGCACTCGGTTCTGTTGGCGTAGTTTTGCACGTTGCAATCCACCCTGCAGAGCCAAAACATGCAGAAATATTAGCATCCAGAATGACATATATATTATTATGAATATATGTACTACACCTTAGTTGTTAGCTTGCAATGTTAATAAAATAATGGCAAAGATGCACATACAGCCCTGTAGTTTGTTTCAATTAAGAATTTTAGTTTGAGCAATTGAGCCTCTCCAGTGTAGGAACTAGAAGGAAGGCTGAGCTGAGACGTCGAGAAATTCCTTCTGAGAGATCAGGATTCTGTTGGGCAGGATCATTTGACTTGACATTTTTTTTAGTTAAGGGTTTCCCTTTTCGCGGTTTCTAGTTACGGTTTACATTACATTAATTAACTTTTAAAGAGAGTATTTTTTTAAGACGAAATCTACTGGTTAATTATAATAGACACTGTATCGACTTCAGCTATATTGATCAATATCACACGCGATTATTTCTCTCTCCATATTCATTCTTATGAACAGTTAGAATTTAAAAGTCATAAACCAAAAGTTATAAGCCGCAGCCGAAAAGAACACACTCAATACTTTTTTAAAAAGGGAACTTGTTTTAACTCTTAGGGAAAAATAGGGTGTTGTTGTGCATTTTTGCCAACACTAATTAATTAATTCACTAACTAGGGAGAGCAGCTGCTGCATGCATCATGCATGCTGCATATATGCTGCATTCCCAATAACTTAGAATCTCGGATATATGGTGACTACTATTAGTTTAAGACCGGATAATATCGGACCTTGGGCAAATCCAGTCGCCGGACTTCCAGCCGGCCTGGCCGGCCATGGTGAAGCCCCAGTTCTGGGCGACGGCGCCGGAGTCGGTCTTGGCGGCACCACACTTGAAGCAGTTGCCGCGGCTGGCGTAGTTGTTGACGCGGCAGCAGCAGCAGTACCAGTCGCCGGGCTTCACCTCCCAGTTGCCGCTCAACGCCGTGTAGTCCGTCCGCTCCACGCCCAGTTTCGCCTCGCCGCACCGCTGGCACGCCTCCCGCTTGCAGAAGTTGACGTACTGGCACGACCGGCAGCTCCAGTCGCCCGGCTTCCTGCTCATCACGTTCACCTTCTCCATTTTGCTAGCTACCAAAGAAATATTTAGCTAGCAATCTAGTGTCTACAGTCTACCTATCTATCTAGCAATCTATCTAGCTATGAGACGATCGAGATTGATCGGTTGAGAGATGTAGGAGAAGGCGATGAAGATGAGAGGAAGCAAAGCGAGCTGAGCTAGCTGTGCAGATGGAATGCTCTAGCTAGCTAGCCAGCTGCTTGTGTTGCGCTCGATGGACGGCTTGATTTGGAGAGGGAGGTGGCGCGGGCTTTTATATAGGGTTTGGTGCAGCGTTGCGAGGTGAGAGAGGTGGTGATGGAGTAGCTAGCTACCAGTTAGTTGGGGCCCAAGTAAAGCCGGAAAGGAAGGATGCATCTTTGCTGCTACTGTGTTGTGCGAGTGTGTGTGCTCCCTGTCTGCCTCATCGATCTTGCACCCCTTTTTAGTTCTCATAACTGGGGAATCTCCAGGATTGATGGGACCTATAGATTCTCTGTGAGAGATCATGCACTGAGGTGTGTGAGCAGGGCGTTCCTATCTCCTTCAGTCTCCACACTACTAAAAAAACTCTAATATTAGACGTCACATCAGAGACGATTCCTCAAAACCGTTTGAGGAGATGTAATATCATAGACGGTTCGGATTAAAAACCGTCTATGATGTCAATTATCACAGACGACTTTTAAAAAGAACCGTATATGTTTTGTCCTTTGTCATATGAACTTCAGAAGCTACTGATCAATCAGCTGGAATAGATAAGTGTGATCAGTCACTTTTACAAAAGACAAATTCAAGTCAAATTTATTACAAAAGTCCAAAAAAAGAGATTCCTAGATCTTGATCTTCTAGGCTTCATATGCTCCCTCTTCTACTTTTGAAGTTAGAGGATTAGCGGCTGAGTTCTCGAATGTGAATATTGTCCTTGCCCTCTCCACTTGCTCCTCTAGCCTAGGTAAATCATTAGCATGACCCATAATCTCAAAGAGAATGCTATGATAAGCTTCCTCAGAATCAGCCTCTTCTGCTTGATTAGCAAAGTTATCCATGTGTCTGTCCATTGCCGTAAGAGCTTCTTTCGCTTTGCGCACATTGAAGAGAAGAACAAGGCTGAGGGTGGTTTCCCTTTCCTGAGCGGTAAGGAGACACCTCCGTCGACAACGGATGATGAGGTCCAGCTGATGGATAGAAGCGACTTGAGGAAGGGGAGCAGGGAGTAGAGGAGCTGCTCCAGACGCAAGTTGTTGGCCGCCTATATAAGGTTGCGACCGAACAACTCATGATGAATAGATGAAAGGAAGGAGATCAAAAGAATATTAGATGCCATTATTGAGAAATCTGGTGAAAAAGATAAGGAAGAGGACAGTTTAGAAGATATTGAGTTTGTGGTACCAAGCAATTGTATACCGCACTGCACATAAAGCCAACCGTGTGGAATTTTAAGGGTCGCTTGCATCGAAATATTAACAGGCGGGAGTAGGGTGCGCATTTTTAAGCGTTATCACCGACGGTTCGTATTCCAAACCATCTCTGATTGCATTATTACAGACGATTCATATAAAAAAACTGTCTCTGATATGTGCATTATCACAGACGGTTCGTAAAACAAACCATCTCTGATATGTGTATTATCACAGACGGTTCATAAGACAAACCGTATCTGATAATGCCACGACACCGATCCGTGGCATCTCCTCCAGGATTTTGATCTCACACATCCATTCTCTCCGCATCAAATGGCAGACACCGGTTCCTCCCACTTCTCGCCCCTTATTAATTACTCCTCTCCCTTTTCCCTAATTTCACTCCAAGATACATGAGTTCTATCGGCTACTCCTAGTTCATCCACTCCTAGCTTATTCTTCAACGACGTCGAGTACCGTCGTGAGCTAGCGCCTCCGTTGTGATACCATGGTTCACTGCACAAGACACTCTTGTTGTAAGTGTCGTAAGAGTGTCTTGTGCAGTGTCACCATCGTGACACAAATATGACGCTACCGCCGCCTCTCCTTCATTGCAAGGCACCGCGAAGTAGCTGACTACCAAGACGGTGCTCAAGTCGGCGTCAAGGACATCCAGCTCGCGTGCTACTAGGATCTCTCCTTCTTCTATGTTTTTGCTATGGGTTCGTAGGATTAGGAGATGTGTTCTTGCCATATTCTTGCTGTGTTAGATGGGTAGCCTACTCGTTATCTTGTGATGCTGTAATGGTGGATTCTAATGGAATATGCTGCTGTGTTTGCTGCTGTATTTGCTTGTTTTTAAATGGCATAGCTGATATTTTTTGAGGCTAGCCAAAAAATAGAAAAAAATTTAGGTATAGAATGAACTATCACAGATGATTTTGTGGTATAAACTGTCTACGAAGGATTATCATAGACGATTCTATATTACAATCGTCTGTGATACTCACCCATCAAGACGGTTGGTTGCTAGAACCGTCTGTGATGTTAGAGTATCGCAGACAGTTTTTATTCCGAGCTGTCTGTGATGTTAGAGTATCATAGACAGTTCTAGTAACAAACCGTCTGTGTTGTATTTATCACAGACGACTCACAAACTGTCTGTGATAATCTTCGATTGTCACTGATCCATAAATTTAGATGATTTAAAAAATTATCTATGATGGTAGTTCTAAACCATCCATAATGACTTCTTTTTTATAGTAGCGCCATCTTCATCAGGCAATCCTTTGTGCTCATTTATGGGATGCGCGCGCGTGCCTCTGCCCTATTCATGTAACGTGCGGCCTCATTTGGAGATAACCCATGTGGCCCAGGTGGTGTAGTAGTGGTGTGTTCCCACATTGAAAGTTTATAGCGCTACCATCTAATGCTTGAGAATCGAAACATAGTAACTTCAAAATTTTCCTTACTGTTTTGAGTGAAGTGAAAGTACGAAAGCCCAAGTGAATTTCTACGCATATATATAGCTATCATTTATATAAAAAAAACTGACCAAAGCATGCAATCAATTGCATGCTATTAATTATACACAAGATCGACAAGTTTTGATTCTGTAATTGAAAACCTATTATTTGCATAATAACATACCAACATTAAAATGCACGTCAAGTAAAGCGAACAAGTCATAACCATAAAAAAAGATAATAATTAAATAATTTTTGTACTTAGCATGATTTTTAAAACAAAGGTTAAATCTCTGTTTCAGCATTACAACAATCAAGAGACTGCAACAACTATACAAATTATAATTTGTAAACTAATAATGAAACTTGAAAGTTCTTTGCACCGTTAATTCTATATGTTTTCAACTTTGCACTATTATAATCTACAATATATAATAATGTTTCGCTGGTTCAGGAAAAATATTTTAGAAGTTGCAGGAAATTGTTGCAGCATAAAAGTAAAATAATACATCCAATTATTAATAGAAAATGCATCAACAAATTAAATGGTGGGCAACCTAATGCTACTTATTTTTGTAGGAACAGGTATGGCGAGTTAGAGGGAGGGGTGTGAATGACTCCTTAAAATATTCCCCTAGTATTAGCAACACAATGCAACGAAAAACTCAAACCTACAAGCTATACCAAGGCCAAGGAACAAAGAAAACAAAGTCACCCAAGATGAATTGTCTCATTGGTTGGACCGCCAGCCAGGGGGTGGTTGGACCATTCAGCCGGTCTGACCGCAAACAACACCAGTCAGACTGGTCTGGGCGATTTGACCGCTTGGGTCAGGCAATGTGATCGCTCAGTTCACGGCGGTCTGACTGCTTATCGAACAGAGGAATAAATCAGCACGACACACGACCAAAAAATGGCTAACTCTTAAACCATTGATCAAAACAGGACAAAACTTGATACAAATCCTCCCAATGATGTCAGAAACCTATTCAATCATGGATCAGAATATCAATATCAAAGTTTTGACCTTTACCCAAACTAAGGAATGTTGCACCAAACTGAGCAAAAGAGGAAAATCTTGATCTGCTCTTGTTGGTGAGTTCTTGATGATCTATATGACTTGGATGGATTCTCACAAGTCATAGCAAGCTAGATCACAACATGAACTCAAGCTAAAATGCTCTCAAGATCAAAACCTTAAAATCACCCCTCTCTTGAGTAAAATCGGAAAATCGAAAGAACTTTCCATAGAGAGATCAAGAGATATCTTCAGCTCTTACATGTCCTTGGTATCGAGAGAGATCAAGAAGAGATGAAATCCAACCAAGAAAACCAAGCAAATCAAAAACACAAGGATGAATCCATGTCATAACTCATTTGGATGAAACTTGGATGTTCATTTTACTTAGAAATGAATGTTTTATAGCTATTTCTCATAGAGGACAGAGCTCTAATAGTAGAACACACACACATAAAGTTTCTAACACAAGAAAACCATAACATTCTCTCCCCTCAACCCAAGAGGTCATACATTTCTCAACACCCACAAGGGCTTATATAGTGGAGGGTCCTCACCTACCACCAAACTCTACCAACCAACAACTCTTAGTGGATACAACCACTTACAAATAGGGAAACCCAATAACTCACACATAAACATGTTTTACACTTACACACACTTACACGCTTTTTAAAGTGCGACTTCCACATGGCTCTGATAGCCCGATAAGACATGATCTAAACCTGTCTTACAAACTACCTCTCCACCTGGTATTAGATAATTTCCTCAATTGCCACCCACTGCTTTTCATGATGCTTCTTCTCGAAGCAACCACTACACGAAATCTGTGATACCTAATCACTACTACAAAACAAGCTATACTAGACGTCTCATCATAGACAGTTCATATGGAACCATCTATGCTTTGATTATTACAGACGGTTCATGGCTAAAACTGTCTATGAAACTATCACAGATGGTTAGGTTTAAAATCCATCTGTGATATACGCATTATCACAGATGGTTTTTAATTACAACTGTATATGAAACTATACAGACAATTTTTATTTACAACCGTCTGTGTTTTATGCTTTGTCATGTGAACTACAGAAGCTACTGAGACGAGAGATAAATTCAAGGTAAATGTTTTACAAAAGTCCCAAAAAAGTGAATCCTAGATCTTAGTCTTCTGGGCTTCATATACTTCTTCTTCAATTTTTGTAGTTGGAGGATCAGCCGCTGAGTTCTCGAATACCGTGAAGATTGTCCTTGCCCTTAGCACTTCCTCCTCCAGTCTAGGTAAATTATTAGCACGGTCCATAATCTCATAGAGGATGCCATGATAAGCTTCCTCAGAATCGGCCGCTTGTGCTTGATTAGCAATGTTATCCATGTGTCTCTCCACTGTCGCAAGTGCTTCTTCTGCTTTGTGCACATTACAGAGAAGAACGAGGCTGAGGGCGGTTTCCCTTTGCTGAGCAGCAACGAGACATCTACGCCGACAGTGGATGATGAGGTCCAGCTGACGGATGGAAGCGAGTCGAGGAAGGAGAGTAGGGCGTGAGCGTAAGAGCTGCTCCAGACGTAAATTGTTGGTCTCCTATACAAGTTTGCGACCGAGCAACTCATGATGGATAGATGAGAGGAAGGAGATCAAAAGAATATTAGATGTCATTATTGAGAAATTTGGTGAAGAAGATGAGAGATCAGTTTAGAAGAGTTGGATTAGGGCACGTATATTTAAGCGTTATCACAGACGCTTCGTATACCAAACCGTCTTTGATATTAATATCAGAGATGGTTCGTATAACAAACCGTCTCTGATATTAAGAGTGTCTTCTGCAGTCTCACAGTCGTGCCACAAAGGTGGCGCTATCGCATTATCTCCATTGCCGGTGATATCTGACCGCCATCCGATGCGTCCAGCTTGTTCCTCAACGACGTCGACTACCGCCGTGAGCTAGCGCCTCCATTGTGACATGACTGTCGACTGCAGAACACACTCTTATCGTAAGTGTCTTAAGAGTGTCTTGTGTAGTCTCACCATTGTGCATAAAGGTGGTGTTACCGCTGCCTCTCCATTGTCGGTGATATCCGGCCGCCATCCACTGCATCTGTAATGCCCCAGATTGTTTTATTAATTGTTATTCAATTGTTCGTTTGATTATTAAATAGAGAGAGGGACCTAGAAGGAAAAGATTGAAAACTAAAAGAGTTTTGAGGGTTTTCGAAAAGTTAATCAAACACGGCCTAGGCCTTGGCCGATGGGTTTTCTTGGCCCAAGAGGGAGGTGGCCACCCTTTAACCTGTGCAGCCCCCGCCTAGCCGCCGCCTCCCCTGCCCTGCAGCCGCCGCCCTCCCCTGCCTGCGCGCCTTGCTGCGCCACCCTGCCTGCCGCTGCGCGCGCGCCCGCGCGCCAGCAGCCCCGCCGCGCCAGCCATTGCCGCCCGACGTCTCCTCCTTCCGGTGCGCCGTTGTCGTCATCCGTCGCTGCACCGTTTGGATCCGGAGGAAGGAGAAGAGGAGTTCGGAAGAGATCCCGGCGTGTACTTCCTCCTCGTCGTGTTCTTCATATTGTCTTCAAGGGTAATCCCGGTTAACCCATCTAGATGGATAATTTAGCCAAGTTAGAGTTTCGTCGGTTTTCTGGACTGCTGTGACAGATTGGGTTAATCGGCAGTTTTGGGTTAGATCCGTCGGGATTCAGGTCTGGACTCCTTCTAGAGAATTGTAGAGGACGTAACTATATTTCCAGGGAGTGCTAGAACGCGTTATTCCGATTTGTGTAGCGAAAGTTATGATTTTTCTAGTGTGGCTATTCGGCAGATCGGGGAAATTCGGGACAGTTTTCGGTAGATCGCTTTGGGCGACGGGAAATCGGGCGAATCAGAAATTTATCATGTTACGAAAGTTTTAGATAATTTTCTTAGCTTTCCAGAAAGGTCAAGAAGTCCGGATTCCGATGAACTGGGTGAACGTTATGGCTGTTTTAGTGTGCTGTCCAGAGAGGTCATCGTGGCTATTGATGTTTTAGAAAAAGGATTGGATCGGGTGGAAAATGGCAGAATCAGAGAGGCTTCCCAACTAAGTTTATTTAGATAATTTAATTATATTTCCAGAAAGTCTGAGAACGCTTAATTTGGATTTACGTACTGGAAGTTATGGATTTTTGAAGTCGGCTGTCTGTGGTTGGGCAGATTTGGCCGAGGGGAGTTGGGGATTTTAATTGAGATAAATTGTTGGGGTAATTGTGGTTGCTGATATTTTGTATCTAGAAACCCGTTACTGTTATGTTAGTAATTATTAATTAATTATTCAGGAGGAGAGCGGATTCCGGGGGTTTCGCCTTCTGCTCGTTCTTCGTTGTCTCACGGTTGAGGCAAGTATAACTTTGCTATGATTAATCTGTGTGATTGGATGATTTGGATGATATGAGTGATGATTGAGTTATGAATGCTTTACTTGTGAATTTTAGTAAAGTTATGAGTTGATAATGTTATTTATGTTCTGTTTACATTATAGCATTTTTTGAGATTAAATTGATGCATAGTATGTTGAATGCCTATTTATCTTGTTGATACATTCACATATATGCATCATGCTGAGAATTGTTGAAGTCTTGGTCACGTGGTGATCAAGCGTCGAGGTCCCCACACTTGTGGAGTGTGGGCAATTGGTCCCTGTACCCAAGGGTACAGGCATGGGTGTGCATTGACGGATGCACACTCCGCGACACGGTAAAATGCGAAGAGATGAGAAAGGACTTTTGATCATATTGCATAGCATGAAATTCATATGAAACATGATTAACTTGACAGTTAATGTTCGTGCTTGTTTTTGTTACAGTTTATACTTGCTGAGTCGTTGGACTCACCCTTGTTGTTGTTTGTTTATTTTAGGTACCAATGTGAGATCAACATACATGGGAACATGAATGACTAGACCAGATGCACGTGCACTATTCCTTCAATAAGAAATAAAGACAGTCATTATAATCTTAGTGGCTGATTAGTTTAATTGGATCATTTTATTATTCATCAGATTAAATGTAATAATGATTAGAACTATTTGATATCGCTTCCGTTCTTTATTATGGAAATAGAATTGTTTCTGTTTATCTAGATTTGCTATTAATGATTGAATAGATAAGACTTGGTCGAATCTTTTGGAATAATTATTAAAAGTTTTAATTTTGGCTAGAAGATGGTAACATTTTAGGCCATTGTTTGGCTGGGATGTTACAGTTGGTATTAGAGCGGACTTTAGGTCTGTGGTAATTAAATTATTAAATTGACACACTGGTGCACAATAGGATGGGATGGGTCAAGCATTGCATTTATGGTTTTGACATGTTGTGTTGATGATTTACATTATGAGATAATCTTGTATGCTTATTGATAATCTTGTATGATTATGATTTGCTCCTATGACTGTTATGAGTGAGAATAGTCAATGATATGATGTAGATGTTGTGATGTGCTGCCTTGGCATTGCCAGATTATACCATTGGTTGTAGTATAAGGAGTAGCAATTTAGTTACCTCAGGTAACTTAATTGTAGGTGTTGCGGGTGAGTTTCTTAGAAAAGTTATTAATATCCTTAAGTTGATTTCGGCTAATCTTTGGTTTATTGCAGTTAATGAATTTGTTTTGAGTTTGTAGTTCTTGCAGTTGAGGGTATGCAATTGGTCTCTACCTGTTCCTTGAAGCAGTTATTGTTTCTTTCCGGACTAATGAGATACTTTTGCTACCTATGCTTATTGTGACTTATAAGGTTAGTTCCTTCGTGGGAGCTTGTCTTGTTGTGAATCATGGCTCATTGGTTCGCTTGGTGTTTTCTTTTATTAATGCAAATTTTGAGTTGCAAAACTCATTGTTATGTGAAAGCTTTGGATCTATGTATTTCTTAATCTCGAGCGTTGAAGTTTATTGTTCCTCTTCTTTTTGAAAGAGAGTGTTAAAATCCTTTTTGTTGTTTTGCTATGCTTAAGTGAAAGGTGGTAATCATATAAACTAATTCATAAGGTTTGAATTATCAAGTTGATATGTTAGCGTAGTGTATAATTATTTTTTTTACTAGTATCCTTGGAGGTGTAGTTGTTTAATTTGATATTGCCTTGTAATAGTTTTTAGAAGAACTATGATTAATAATTTGTCTACTCATGATAGTAATTCATGGAGTTATTGAGGAGTGTGCAAAAAGAATTAGAATGATTGTTATGATTGTTTGAATTTATATCATGTTGGATAAATTGAATAATCTTGGTCTTTAGTAATTAATCTGACCATTTGGAATGATTAAGTAAGGAGGTGTTCGAATATTGCCCTGGTAGTATTAACCTTTAACATGTCTTTTATTTAGATACTTTATGAGCATGCAAAAGTGCTAGTTTCATCTATCTTTTACAATGCTAAATTGTTGAAATACGTATAAAGAAATAGATGAAGGTTGATGTATTGACTTGTAGAAACTTGTCTTACAAGCTGGTATTATTGAAGTTTAAAGTCATTCCGTTCTAATTTACGAATGTAAAGTAGGATACTGAGAATCTATGCTCATGAATGTTGTTATGACCAAATAATAATCAATTATTGCCAATAGTGAATAGAGTACAATCAATTTGTGCTAAGTTAGAGTTGAGCATCAATAAAGAATGGAATATATGAAATCTAGTAAGAAATTTGTACTAGCATGATTTGTGAGATTATCTTGCTCTAGTACCATCTTGTTTAAGAGCTTTGTTCTGTTGTGTGGCTTATGCACAAGGTTTCCTAGACCAAGTAGTTGCGATCCTACTTAAGTATTAGAACATGATGAAGTAATTTCTTATGTTTCTTTTGGAAAAGTTTAGGAAAGGATTTGAGGGTGTGATGATGCTTGTTTAGAATATATTATTCTGATATTAGTATGATAGTCAGCATGTGGCTGTGATGATAATGTTGAATGTTCAATTAATAAAAAAAAAGATTTGATAACTTCCATGATGCTATTTAAATCAAAAGTTTTGATAGTTGCATACGCGATCTTTTGATCTTATAACTTATGTGGTAGTTGAAATTGTTTTAAAGCAAAGTGTCGTGTTGAGAGGTTTTATTAGTTCTTAAAGAATTAATGTGTTGTGGTCTTGAATTCTTTTTGTTGGAATTGTTAAGGTGATATCGAAATCGAAGAAAGTTGTTCTCTTTGCTAAAATAAAGATTGTGGAAAGATTGTTTGAAGTTGGAGTCAAAGTTGTGTAACTTTTAGAGGTGTGTTTGACTTCTTATTTTCACCGCATAAGAGTTTCTTGAGTTTAAAATAGCAATGTTGTGTTTTATCGGTTGATATTGGGTATTTCTCCCCTTGAAGGGCATGAGCCTTCAATTGTGATTTTATATTGTGATTTCCAAGATTATCGCTATTGCCCTTGGTCCGGTGTTTATTGCGGATGATAACACTTTCCCATGTGCTGAATTTTTTTTTATGTCTCTTCTAAGAAAGGGGTAACCGATTTGGGTTGCAAGCCCTTTTAGGATATGTATGGCAACTGGTTGGTGTGGTTTTGTGATTGGTTTGGGTGAGATTGTGGGTATCAAGATGCTTGAGATTCTTGGAGTGATAAATTGATTCTGTCGAATAATTCTCGGTGAGGATTTGATTTAAAGAAGATGTTGTCCTTGGGGCTAACAAGTATATTGTTGCAACTAGAAGAACCTAGTTGTGGTTCATGAGTGTTACGTTCATTTTGCTGGAACGTTAGAATCATTGAAAGTGTGGGAATCTTGATCAATTTTATTGGAGCATCATGATTGGGTACTTTGCAAGGATTAGTAGGATGATTATGATGGTGTAGTTAATGAGTTTATAGTTGTGAAGAAGCCCAACCGTTGCGGGAATTATTGGGATAGTAAGGATTGTTGAATATGTTTCATATGGTTGTTAATGATTGAGCATGGTTGATTGTGGAGATGTTAGTCACCGAATTTAAGAGTCTTTGTATTAATTATATGAAAGTACATATATAGGAGTCCTGGAGACGGAACTTTTGGGTTTGGTGTTCCATACTAGGACTTGGAGGCTAATGATGTTGCGTGAGAATAGTGAAAGGAGTGGATTCTGAATATTATGATGTTCCTTGATAGTATCCTTTGGATGTAGTAAATGAGTGTGTGAGCCAAGAATTTCATGTTGATTATCCTTAAGATATGTGGTGAAGTGATTGTGGGAGAAAATAACGATGAGGTGCATTGAAAATTATTTATTAAAGTAACCTTGTTGGTAGAAGAGTTGGCTAGAGTATGTTATTGTGAGGGCAGTAGAGTCTCTCTACAAAAGTGTGGTAGATGCACTCGGTTTGAGCATAGAGTTGATGTTGCCAATTTAAGAGAAATGAGTCAGTGTGGTGTGTGCTGATTTGGAATCTTGTGGATCAAAAGGAAGTTTATTCCTAGCAAATATATATACAAATTCTCGGGTAGTAAAATGCTCATTGATTCTTGTTTGAGCTATGTGATGATAGCAAAAGTCTTGTGTGGTTTGGAAAAAAAATAATGGATGGGTTTGACACTTGAGTGATTCTCCTTTGACTTATATGTGTTGCTTATGTGCAAACTACCTACTTAAAAGTGGGGAGGTTTTCGTGCTGAATCCTCATTTTCTCTTCTTTTGATTTGACCCTTTTTATGGGGAGTTGGTGTTGTGTGGTTGCATGAGAATTCTTTATGTTCAGTTGAATTCTATCTACGAAAGAGTGGGTTTACTTTGAGCCTTGTGGTGCGCCCGTGTTTAAAGGGGATGCTCCTTGTTAAGGTAAGAGATCGATTTAGAGTTGGAGTAAGAGTTACTTGTGTTGTGCAGATTGTATGGGTTGGTACTAAAGGGAATGATGACCCGATGTGTATTTAATCGCTTTCGTTAATTGCGAAGTTTTAGGGGTTTGTGTATCACTAGGACTACCTTGGGTTCTAGTGTGGGATACACAGCGCTTTGTACGACCCGGTATCGAGGGAGAACTTGAAAGATCTGGAGCGTGGGTTTCATTAAAACCGTTGACCAACGAGTAAGACCAGCCACCATTCAAGAATTAAAGTTACACCATTCGAAGTGTTTTTGGTGCGTAAGTTGAACGAGTGGCCTTGGTGAGGCAGAATCTGTTGGCTGCCCAGAGCGGGCTGAAAAGTTATGCAGATGTGAGGAGCAAGGATCGGGAAGTTGGCAAACCACGTGGATCTTCTAGAACCTATGCGCGAGGTGCAAGCATTTAGAAATTTTTTTAGTACGTCAAGGTGCTTTGGTCGCAGCAAACAGAGAGAGAGCCAACTTGGGAGTTGGAGTCTCGCATGCGCGAGCAGTACCCGACGTTGTTCACGTCAGGTGCGTGTTTTTGCTAGTTGGTTGTTGTTGTTTCTTGTTGTGTTTACAGTTAGAATTCGGGGTTGAATTCTGTTTAAGGGGGGTAGAATGTAATGCCCCAGATTGTTTTATTAATTGTTATTCAATTGTTTGTTTGATTATTAAATAGAGAGAGGGACCTAGATGGAAAAGATTGAAAACTAAAAGAGTTTTGAGGGGTTTTCTGAAAAGTTAATCAAACACAGGCCTAGGTCTTGGCCGGTGGGTTTCTTGGCCCAAGAGGGAGGAGGCCACCCTTTAACCTGTGCAGCCGCCCCTGCCCTAGCCGCCACCTCCCCTGCCCCTGCAGCCGCCGCCCCTCCCTGCTGCGCCGCGCCTTGCCGCCCCGACGTCTCCTCCTTCCCGGTGCGCCGTCGTCGTCATCCGTCGCTGCACCATTTGGATCCGGAGGAAGGAGAAGAGGAGTTTGCGGAAGAGATCCCGGGCGTGTACTTCCTCCTCGTTGTGTTCTTCATATTGTCTTCAAGGTTAATCCCGGTTAACCCATCTAGATGGATAATTTAGCCAAGTTAGAGTTTCGTTGGTTTTCTGGACTGCTGTGACAGATTGGGTTAATCGGCCGTTTTGGGTTAGATCCGTCGGGATTCAGATCTGGACTCCTTCTAGAGAATTGTAGAGGACGTAATTATCTTTCCAGGGAGTGCTAGAACGTGTTGTTCTGATTTGTGTAGCGAAAGTTATGATTTTTCTAGTGTGGCTGTTCGGCAGATCGGGGAAGTTCGGGACAGTTTTCGGTAGATCGCTTTGAACGACGGGCAATCGGGAGAATCAGAAATTCATCATGTTAGGAAAGTTTTAGATAATTTTCTTAGCTTTCCATAAAGGTCAAGAAGTCCGGATTCCAATGATCTGGGCGAAAGTTATGGCTGTTTTAGTGCGCTGTCTAGAGAGGTCATCGTGGCTATTGATGTTTTAGAGAAAGGATTGGATCGGGTAGAAAATGGCAGAATCAGAGAGGCTTCCCAACTAAGTTTATTTAGATAATTTAATTATATTTCCAGAAAGTCTAAGAACAGTTAATTTGGATTTACGTACTGGAAGTTATGGATTTTTGAAGTCGGCTGTCTGTGGTTGGGCAGATTTGGCCGAGGGGAGTTGGGGATTTTAATTGAGATAAATTGTTGGGGTAATTGGGGTTGCTGATATTTTGTATCTAGAAATCCGTTACTATTATGTTAGTAATTATTAATTAATTATTCAGGAGGAGAGCGGATTCCGGGGGTTTCGCCTTCTGCTCGTTCTTCGTTGTCTCACGATTGAGGCAAGTATAACTTTGCTATGATTAATATGTGTGATTTGATGATTTAGATGATATGTGTGATGATTGAGTTATGAATGCTTTACTTGTGAATTTTAGTAAAGTTATGAGTTGATAATGCTATTTATATTTTGTTTACATTATAGCATTTTTTTTGAGATTAAATTGATGCATAGTATGTTGAATGCCTGTTTATCTTGTTATACATTCACATATATGCATCATACTGAGAATTGTTGAAGTCTTGGTCACGTGGTGATCAAGCGTCGAGGTCCCCACACTTGTGGAGTGTGGGCAATTGGTCCCTGTACCCGAGGGTACAGGCATGGGTGTGCATTGACGGATGCACACTCCGCATTACCGGTAAAATGCGAAGAGATGAGAAAGGACTTTTGATCATATTGCATAGCATGAAATTCATATGAAACATGATTAACTTGACAGTTAATGTTCGTGCTTGTTTTTGTTACGGTTTATACTTGCTGAGTCGTTGGACCCACCCTTGTTGTTGTTTGTTTATTTTAGGTACCAATGTGAGATCAACATACATGGGAACATGAATGACTAGATCAGATGCACGTGCACTATTCCTTCAATAAGAAATAAAGACATTCATTATAATCTTAGTGGCTGATTAGTTTAATTGGATCATTTTATTATGCATCAGATTAAATGTAATAATGATTAGAACTATTTGATATCGCGTCCGTTCTTTATTATGGAAATAGAACTGTTTCTGTTTATCTAGATTTGCTATTAATGATTGAATAGATAAGACTTGGTCGAATCTTTTGGAATAATTATTAGAAGTTTTAATTTTGTCTAGAAGATGGTAACATTTTAGGCCATTGTTTGGCTGGGATGTTACAGTTGGTATCAGAGCGGGCTTTAGGTCCGTGGTAATTAAATTATTAAATTGACACACTGGTGCACAGTAGGATGGGATGAGTCAAGCATTGCATTTATGCTTTTGACATGTCTTAGATATTCTTGCTGTGTTAAAGAGTTGGGTTCCTTATCTTGTTATGCTGTAATGGTGGATTCTAATCTTAATGGAAATGGAATGTGCTGTTGTGTTAATTTGCCACTGCATTTGGATGTTTTCAAAGGTTATAGGTAACATTATTTCTTGAGGCTCGCCAAAAAAACAGAAAAAATTTAGGTCTATAGTGAACTATCACAGATAGTTTTGTGGTATAAATCATCTATGAAGGACTATCATAGACGGTTCTATATCATCTGTGATACTCACCAATCACAGACGGTTGGTAACTAGAACCGTCTATGATATGTGAGTATCACAGATGGTTTGTGGTTCAAATCGTCTATAATAGTTTTCTTCACAGACAGTTCTAGTTACAAACAGTCTATGTTGTTTTTATTATAGATGGCTCACAAAACTGTTTGTGATAACCTCCGATTATCACTGACATATAAATACAGGCGGTTTAGAAAACCGTCTGTGATGACAGTTTCGAACCGTCTGTGATGGCCCTTTTTGCAGTAGTGAATGATTTGCCGCCAAGATCATACGCCTGCTCTGAGAACCATCACCACTTGAAACATTCAAGTCCAATGGCACACCACATGCATACACCTATCGCATCACGAACCTTGTCTTTCTCCCATGCGTGTCCGCTTGAGATGATGCTCCACCCGAACTTATGCGACCCTCTATGGCCTCATGGCACCTCCCCTAGCCTTAGTCTTGTCATTGATTGCAATAATCACCCAACACCCTACACATCAAAGAACAAAGCAATCACTCCGAGCACAAGTGACATATACTTGACTCTCACCAACAAAACCGATGCAAACATGCACCACTTCACATCCACATCAAGATTCCTACGATGCAAGGACTCCCACCATGACTAACACTTGCATGTACTCATGCCTTGACTAACACATCGAAAACCATCTCAACTCAGCACTAGTCGGTTTGACTGCCAACCAACGGCTAATCAGATAGCTACAAAATGACTTAAAATCTCCCTGTAACAGGGGACTGATCTAAGCACGACACCCATACCAGTTAGACCGCCTGACGACCTCCAGTCAGACCGCTCTCACGCCTAGTCACATTAAACATTGGTCAAACCATCTCCGTAGGTCGGTCAGACCACTATCAACTTGACAGCAAAACCCAGAGAGAAAATGATATAAAATCAAACTCAAATTTCAACAACAAAGTATAGTAACGTCAAATACTTATCACAAACAAAGGGTGGGCTCCACATGGTCTCATAATTTTTTTGTATTATGAGTTAATTGTAAAATGTATGAACTTTGCATTGCGTCTTTTTTTTCAAAATTACTATGACATCTTGCTTGAAGTACTATTGAAACAATATTCCCTTTTCCAATTTGGGTTTCCGCCTAATATTTAAGTGTCGGGACCAGATTTTCAAATCTGAACCCTCTGTGTATTATTGCACTAGTCCCAGATCAAAGGTAGCGCACACAGTCAAACAGTGATAATTACATAACCAACAATATTTTATTATAATAAAAGAGAGTACATGCCTTACGTCCACTTTATTACAACTGAGATTATAAGACCTCTCAAACTTACAAAACATCGCAGAAGCAAAATAAACTTTAAGGATGACCCATCAATACGCCATAGGCAATTGACTGGGGAAGCACAACCTAGTACTCCGGGAAACCTTCGTCGAATCCAGACGCGAAGTAGTCATAGGCTCCTTCTTGATCTTCATAACCCTCTGAGAGTTGTTTCGAGTGTACCATGTGAGTACATAGAGTACTCCGCAAGTCTTGATAAAAATGCAGTAGATGCAAGGCTTAACAAAGAAGGATAATATGATTCTTTTGCACAAAGCAAAATTATTATTCAAATACCGTATTGAATTCTCAAAAGCATCAATTTTACAAAGTAATTGCAATAACTAAAATTAAATAAATTTTCTAGCGAAGATTCCAACCACCAACACTAGTAAATAGGCTCTAACCACCAAGGTTTAAGACTACGGGTTCCATCCACCTGCATTGGCTCCATCCGCCAGGACACACTCCTGAGAGTTCCATACACCCCCGAGTTCCCAAAACTATTAATTTTGAAACCAAAACCAAAAGTATACCATGTGAAAGCGCACATTGCCTGCTCTTGACCGTGGGCACGACTATTCGAATAGTTTTACACTCTGCAAATGTTGTCCAACTTTACCCACAAGAGATAAGTCATCTTAATAGCTAACATGCTTCCTTAGGCATAAGATCTAGATAATTTATCACAAAACTTTTACCCCACTCCAATCTAGCTAGACACCACCCGCTGAGGTTTCACCGCTGAAGGGTTAAATCCACCGCAGTCAGAAATCGCCTCTTGCTCCATATGAGTACAGTAAATCTCTGTGCCTCACTATGAGTAAACAAGTAAATCCCTGGCACCCACTTACCACTGTGATATCTAAACTAAACCTTTAAGAGTTATTCAGCTAGGTCGTACCCATTTAGACTTATGGTTGTACGGTAGTGCTCAGTTTGGATAGTCACAAGTGTCGGTCCTTAATTGACTCGAGTGGCACATTCACAATGCAAGTTATCATGCTAAATCCGCACCAGCCCAATCTTATCATCCGCCCAAGTCTAAAACCAATTATCACTATTTTATTTTATTTTAAAAACAACAAAAATACCTATTGCCACTAAATTACTTGAATAAAAGATTAAATCAGACAATATCAATTTTTCACCTGAAGGGTTATACTAACCGACTAGCTTGTCTAAGCAATTACTAACATTCTAAAATTAACAAATATCATAATAATCTCAATACTAAGACAAGGAAAGCCTAGGGTGACAAAGGTATGTACATGGTTGTCGATGTCGAATGAGGGCATAACAATTATCATTTTAACTATTATCCTTAAAACAGAAGTTATTATTTTATGTAACATAGCAATGCATTTAAATTTGAAATAATAAAAGGATTTTGGAAAATATAGGTACAAGATGATGAAAGGAGACTTGCCTTGTTGCACGTTGTCCGAACCTTCCTGCTACAGATCGAAAAACTCTTCTGCGACATCAGGTTCTATGCGCAAAAATGAGAAACCCAAATAAATAAATGAACACAAACAAAGTTATAAAAATACAAAATATATATATATACTGGAAGGATGTTTATGATTTTAGATAAATTTAGAAATTTGAACGGTACAAACGGAGTTAAGATGAAGAAATACGAGCTTCTGGAAGTGTTTTTGCCATTGCAATAGACTGCAACGGTTAAAGGCTAAGAGTGGTCGAAAGTCGGAAGTCGGAACCATTGCAAGTTGAACGTTACAGGAACTGGTCTAATAAGACTGGAACTGGTCGAAGACTATGAATTGATTGAATCTTAGTAGTCGAAACCTAGTGGTCGGAGGTTTAGAGTGGTCGAAGGCTTTATAGTGGTCAAAGGCTTCATACGATTGAAACCTACGAGAATTGTCGAAACACCGAGAGTGGTCGTAATTGATGAGGTTGTCGTAATAGACCAAGGTGATCGTAACACCGAGAGTGGTCGAGAGGCCAGGAGTGGTCAAAGGCTACATAGAGTGGTCGGTGATCGGAAACTCTGGAGTGGTCGAAGCCTAGAAACTGGTCGAAGGCATTGTGATCATGAGCGATCGTGGTCGAAAGAGGTTGTGGTCATGAGCGATGGTCGGAAGGATCGGAGGGATCGAACGGTTCGAAGTAGTCGAAGGAATGGGACGGTGCAGAGTGGTCGGAGGAATTGATCGGCTTGGAGTGGTCAAACAATTGTGATTAGATGGCTGAATGTGGTTGGAAATTTAGACGTGGTCGGTGGTCAAAACGTGGTCAGAAGCAGTGGTTGAAAAGTTTGAAGTAGTCGAATGGTTCAGAGAGGCCGGAGGCTAGAGAGACATTCGGACAGTACGGTTGGCCAGAGAGGCGAGGTTGCACGGAGAAGGTTTTGGTGTATGGTTGCATTACCAGAGGTAGATCGACGATGAGGAAGGAGTGGCAGTGTCAGATTTGCTCAATGGCGAGGAGGCTGAAGTTCGTACAGCCACAACGAACATGAAGATGGTGTTGGTGATTGGTTGCGGTGCACCGAGGGGAGCTCGGGAAGGGAGTGGCTTGAGCGGCGGTCTTGGACGGTGAAGCGGTCAGTGACGACGGAAGATGGCGACGATGCCGGTGGTGTTGTCAGCAGCTTCAGCGTTGCCTCGGAGACTTCTCTGGAGGAGGGAAGATTTTGGCTAGATGAAAGGGAGGCGACAAGGTTACGGTGCTCCAATTTATAGCGTCGGCAAAGAAAGGAAACCGACGGAATTTATGGCACCGTGCGATCGTTTTGGTATTCAAGGACGCGTGAAAGGAAAGAAAAGATGGTTGCTAGGACAAATTGGGCGGTTTCCAAGTGAAGATGCGGAGGGTAAAAGGCCTTTGTCGGTTGGAGATTTGAGCTTATTGATCTGATGTAAGGTAGAAGAATATAAATAGTAACCATGGCCTCAAGGGTAAAAGGAAGGAACGAAAGAAAAATCCAAATAAAATTCTAAAATTTTTAAATAATTAATTTAAAATTAATTTTTAAAGAAAATGAATTTTTAAGATGTTACACTAAGCCTCACAATGAACGGATTTATTCTCATACACGTGAAGGCCGTAAGGCGAGGAAGTCTTGTATGTATGTACAAAGCTGTGGAGACCAGAGAGGCAGCCACACTTACTCTACCCAACTCTTTTTAGTTAAAGCGAGGATAAAACCCTATTCGTGAATATGCTTTACACCGTATGTCATATATAGGTGTTGGCAAAACAAACCATTTTCCAAAAAGTTATCCTATATATTCAGATTCCATAGTTTCCCATCTTAGATGCTAGCTGTTCTATACTCCTACTTATGTTTGGTTAAATCGTAACTAGTGCTGATTATACTAATGAATTAACAACCCACGTGAGATACGTTCGTTCTAGAACATGCCTAGTTTATTCATGGAACTGGAATAGGAATAACCATGCATGCATGTACGAAAAGATTTTCCATGTGTGCAATTAGTCTACCCAAATTTATTATATACGACCACGCATCACCACTACAAAAAGGATCATTACAGACGGTTCGAAACTATCATCACAGACGGTTTTGTAAACCACCTGTACATATATGTCAGTGATAATCGGAGGTTATCACAGACAGTTTGTGAGCTGTTTGTGATAAAAACAGCACAGACGGTTTGTAACTAGAATCGTCTGTGAAGAAAACTATTACAGACGGCTCGAACCACAATCATCTATGATACTCACACATCATAGACGGTTTATACCACAAAATGGTCTGTGATAGTTCACTCTATACCTAATTTTTTTCTTCTGTTTTTTTGCTAGCCTCAAAAAATAATGTTAACTATGCCCTTTGAAAATAAACAAATACAGTGGCAAATTAACACAACAACACATTCTATTTCCATTAAGATTAGAATCCACCATTTACAGCATAACAAGATAACGAACCCAACTCTTTAACACGGTAAGAATATATAAGAAGCAGAGATCCTTTGTGGTACGATAGTGAGACTACACGAGACACTCTTACAATACTTGACCCTAGCAATGGAGAGGCGGCGGTAGCGCCACCTTTGTGGCATGACGGTCAGACTGCAGAAGACACTCTTACAACACTTATGACAAGAGGGTGTTGTGCAGTCTACCGTGGTGTCACAACAGAGGCGCTAGCTCACAGCGGTAGTCGGCATCGTCGAGAAACAAACTGGATGTAGCGCGCGATGTCCTTGCGTCATCAAGGAAGAGAGGGGAGGGCATCGGATGGCGGCCGGATATCACTGGCAATGGAGAGGCGGTGGTAGCGCCACCTTTGTGGCACGACAGTTAGACTACAGAAGACACTCTTACAACACTTACGATGAGTGTGTTCTACAGTCTACCGTGGTGTCACAACGGAGGCGCTAGCTCACGGTGTTCGGCATCGTCGAGGGGATGATGCAGGAAGCTAGCTATATAGTGGATGAACTCGCGTGACTGTTGGTGGAAGGTAGATGGGGAGTAATTAATAAGGGCCGAGCGGTGGGAGGAACCGGTGTCTGCCATTCGATGTGGAGAGAATGGACGGGTAAGATCAAAATCCTGAAGGATACGTCACGGATCGGTGACGTGTCATTATCACATATGGTTTTTTTATATGAACCGACTGTGATAATCAATATTAGAGATGGTTCGTATAACAATCTGTCTCTGATAAGGCACATATCAGAGACGGTTTGTTATACGAACCATCTGTGATATTAATATCGGAGATGGTTTGGTATATGAACCGTCTATGATAACACTTAAATATGCGCGCCCTAATCCAGCTCTTCTAAACCGACCTCTCATCTTCTTCACCAGATTTCTCAATAATGGCATTTAATATTCTTTTGATCTCCTCCCTCTCATCTATCCATCATGAGTTGTTCGGCCGCAACCTTACACAGACGGCCAACAATTTATGTCTGAAGTAGCTCCTCCGCTCATGCCCTACTCTTCTTCCTTGACTCGATTCCATCCGTCAGCTGGACCTCGTCATCCGCCGTCGACGGGGGTATCTCGTTGCCGCTCAACAAAGGGAAAACGCCCTTAGCATCGTTCTTCTCTGCAATATGCATAAAACGGAAGAAGCTCTTGCGGCAGTGGAGAGACACATGGATAATATTGTCGATCAAGCAGAAGCGGCCGATTCGAAGTAAGCTTATTATGGCATCTTCTATGAGATTATGGACCATGCTAATGATTTGCCCAGGCTGGAGGAGGAAGTGCAAAGGGCAACAACAATCTTCACAACATTCGAGAACTCAGTGGCTGATCCTCCAAGTACAAAAGTCGAAGAAGAAGCATATGAAGCCCAGAAGACTAAGATCTGGGAATCACTTTTATTGTGATTTTTGTAAAATAAATTGCCTTGAATTTGTCTCTCATCTCAGTAGTTTCTATAGTTCACATGACAAAGCACAAAATACAGACGGAGAATTACAGGAAGATACCACAACACCTTAGCAGGTGGTCCGCAATATCACAGACGGTTTGTTATAAGAACCGTCTGTCATGTCTAGAATATTAGAGACAGTTTTTTATATGAACTATCTGTAATGTCCGCAACTTTCACAGATGATTCTTAACACGAACCGTCTGTGATGTCTCACTTATCACAGACGGTTCGTATTAAGAACCGTTTGTGAAAGTTCACAGACGGTTATTAACACGAACCGTCTGTGATGTCTCAATTATCATAGACGGTTCGTGTTAATAGCCGCCTGTGATAGTTTAAGCACAGACGGTTCTATATAAACCGTCTGTGATGTAGTCGTCCAATATAACCTCTTTTGTAGTGGTGCATTCTCATGCATGCACGTCCATGTGTATCACTTTTTTTTTGAAACAATGCGCATGTGTATTACATGCATGCATGGTGCATGCGTGGCAAAGCAGCCAACTAATCGGAGATTCACATTGCACATGCAAACCATAATATCGCCAATAGGATCACACACTAGCTAAAAATATTCAGAGACATGAATGCATGCTTTCGGTTGGAATATAGCACATATTATCTCTGATCTGATCGATCTCCCATCTTCTTCACCGAAAGAAAAAAAATTCTTGTCAAAGCAAGTCAATTATATATTACACACACTGGCCGCG
Organism: Bonia amplexicaulis; assembly: GCA_036346245.1. NCBI lineage: Eukaryota > Viridiplantae > Streptophyta > Magnoliopsida > Poales > Poaceae > Bonia > Bonia amplexicaulis. The sequence goes on from CM070737.1 coordinate 25,504,960, forward strand.
TGATCTTTAAGTCCGGCCAGCCGGCGGCGAGGTGGCCGGCCGGCCGGCCATCCAACCAGAAGCTAGTAGCCTAGATGAGGCGACAGAGATGGCGTAAAACACACGTGGTATAGCGTCACAATTGATGACGGTTAGATGATGAGCCCCAAAATTGTACCGGGTGGCTTTCTGTGATTCCCAGAACTCCATATCCCCCTCGCGGGAAAGGGCCCTGATGGATGTGGATCGAGCGCGCTAGCGGCTGTAGTGTCAAAATGCTGTAATGCAGCGAGGCTTCTGTTTTTGATTTTTCTGTTATTTTTTAGTTTTTGGTTTCTGTTTTTAATTTTTCTATTAACTAGTTTTTAAACGGAATGTTTTTTTAAGATGAGATCTACTAGTTAATTATCCTACATACTGTACCGACTTCATTTATATCAGTAAAAATCGTACATGAGTTTCTGTTACTCTGTAATCTCTCGTATGAACAACCTAAAAACTACAAACTGCAGCTAAAGGCTATAAAACTCAATGAAAAAGAACAGACTCTGTATAGAGAGACTATGCAAGGAAGGTCTCATGTGGGGGTTGCATATTCTCTCTGGCCACAATCATGCAGGTCCATCCCCATGGCCGGCCCAGCCAGCCATCGTGGTTTAGATGCCCTTCCATCCTGTAATGTCCACACAATTAATCCCCAAGCTATGTAAGATGCACTCAGGCGCGCCGGTGATCCGTCGATATCTGTGTGGTATGGATTCGTATCCTCTGCCATTGCGAAGAACCGATACAGCGGCAAGCACGGTATGGAGGGGCTTTTTTTACGACTATAGTTTATGATTTTTAGATATAGCTTATAATTTTTAACTATTCGTGTGAAAGATTATAGAGTAACTGAAATTCACGTACGGCTTTTGTCGATATAAATGAAGTCGATACAATATGTACTACAATTAACTAGTAGACCACATCTTAAAAAGACACACCGATTAAAAGTTAGTAACTGTAGAAAAGCCAAAAGCTGAAGCTAAAAGCCATAAAAGAACATGCCATGAGCTATTGATTGTGGGGGAGCATATAGGGTGAAAACAATCTAAATATTGAAAACCTGAAAACTTTATTGCAGCCCTTTATCTGTTTTTGCAAGGGTGTAACAACAAAATCAAACACTCCTTTAAAACAATTGATCAATTGATAAGAGGTCTACAACAAAGTTTGTAAGTTTTCAATACTTAGGTGGTTTTCGCTCTATATGTGATTGTGTTATGTGTGTATATATCTCACGCTACCGTTCGATCAAAATGGAACAACAAATGAACACTCTTTACATGTTGTTGTTGTTGTTGTTGTTAGTTTATATGCAGTTCTGTATTAATCTAGACTCTAGAGAGTTACGTTGTTGATCAGACCGTCCAGATTAAATGGAGGGAATGGCACAGCACAAGCTACAGCTCTCTGCCATAGTGCCATTATCTATGTCATAATTGGCAGCTGACATGTCACCATGCTGCGTGTACGTGTCGAGGGATCGAGTACCTATTCTTTTCGGTTTTTAAAACCGGCTTTTAATTTTTGCTATAGTAACTAATTTTTAAACAAAGTACTTTTTTAAAATAAGATTTACAGGTTAATTGTAGTATATGTTAAAAATCCAACATGTATACTATCTAAAATCATAAACGAGTATCTCTCTCCGTAATCTGTGTCGCAAACAGTTAAAATTTAAAAATTTTAATCAAAAACCAAAAGTTATAGCCACAAAGAACATGCCTCAAATCTTCCCGCTCTGCCTGTCGGAAGGGGAGAGATTGATGGATCGATCTCCATCAAATTTTTTTCCTGAGCCAATTTGTTTGCCCCCACTCCATAATTTAAAGTTCAAACCAGTATCAACTTCGTGTTTGATTTCGACCGCTTCATTCCCCCATGCTATGTGCGTAGATTCTTGCCGCATGCCGGTTGAAAAAGAACTCGATGCATGCATGAGGTGAAGAGATGCCAAACTGAAAGGGAGACGTTGATGTAGGATTGTACATTCATTTGTGAGGCTAGGATTCTTAAGTTCAATATATAGGGTATGTTCTTTTCGACTGAAGCTAACGGTTTTTGATTTTTGCTATAGTACTTAACTTTTAAAAAGAGTATTTTCTCAAGACAGTATCTACATGTTAATTATAGTATACGTTAAAAACCTAACATCTGTATTAACCAAAATCACAAGCGAGTATCTATCTCTCAGTAATTTCTATCGTAAACAGCTAAAATTTAAAAATTTCAGTCAAAATTCATAAACCGCAGCTGAACAAACAGGCCCGTATTTGGACACCGCTTGGCAGGGGCAGAGCATAGAAAATTTACGCGACAGTGGCTAGATACGATGAAGAGGCAAGTCACCCCAGCGACCAAATGAAAATTTTGCTTTAAATATTACATGTTATTTTTTGTGTGTTTGCTTAATGTGCACCTACCCTGGGGCGCACTCTCCCTCCCATCACTGCCGCTTGGTCTGTATGTAGTTAGATGTATGTCCAACTATTTATCTGACAGTAATTGGGAATATTTATCACGGTAAGTTGGTAACGATGGAATGCTTTGTGTGAAACCAATTCCCACGGACCTACGGAACGACGACGGTGTGTATATGGCTAAAGCATATATTCACTGCAACATGTTGATCCACGATTACTTGTCAACTTCATGTTCTCGAGTTGCATACAACAATCCGAACTGAGACAATATATCTTTCTGGAAAACATTTCTCTCCAACTTCCCTCTCCCTCGATCATCTAATGCGTGTAATCAACATGCGTTTGTTCCTACTATGTTCTTCGGATCAAGTTCCTCGATAGACCATGTGAGTTGGTCCAGATTAAGATTGCGATGAATCATTGTAATATTTTTGGAGTGGTCAATTGACTTTGCAAATATTGCATTTAGTTAGGATTAGTTTGGACATAAATTGAGAATTTTGGGATTTGAGTCATGGTTCTAGTTAGGTTGACTTGAGTCGCTGGATTAAGGTTGCATAATGCATAACTTGGCTAATGTAGGTCAAGTTATGAAGAACTTGTGTCTGAAAACGAATTCTTTGTCTTTGGATGTGCAGGATCGCTTGGAGTCAACTGTGGTCAACGATGGTGATCGGGTTAGGCTCATGGAGGAGTCGAGGCCCAGAACGATCAAGAATGCTAGGTGAGACGGTAAGCTCAAGCATGGCACAAGAAAGGTGGGAATGTTGAAGGCGAGTTTAAACGGCGGGATGACGCTAGGTGGCTTGTATGGGCCAAGTGAGCCGTGGTTCAGTGGAATCAAGATGGAAGAGATTTGGCGGCACGTGACATACTACTGGTGTACCTACACGTGGCAAGAATGGCAATTGTTTACAAAGGATGGTGATGACCGGGTCAACAAGGGGCATTTTGGTATTTTGACCAAAATACCGAAAACCATATTGGATGAAAACACGGTGCATGGGCAATGCATTGAAAAGTGGTTTAGGTCAAGATGGAGCTGGTTTGATCAAGGCGGGTCAAGGCTAAGGATTTAGCAGACGCACACTTATGCGCTTTGAAAAGTGTGTATAAATGAACTTGAGTGAGTAAAATCCGTGTGTGTGGGGTTAACAGGTTTCCCATTGTAATAGTGGATATGATCTATTTTGAGGAGTAGGTGGCAGATTGCTTACCTATAAAAAGGGTTTGTGATGGAGACATGTAGGGTTAACCATCCCACCCCTCTCTCATGTGCTTCCTTGTTTAGGGTTAGGGTTTTGAGAGTGGAGCACATGGTGTACTCTTTGTCCTCCAAGGTCGAGTGGCTATAAACTCAACCTTCTCGAGTGAGCAATATATTAATCTTTGCATATTTCCATGGATTCATCTTGATTTGGTTGTTTTACTCTTGATTTGACCTCAAAGTGTGATTTCTTAATCCAAGAGCCTCAGGGTTAGATAAGGAGGTAGAGATCTTGTCATGAGAGCTTAGTTCACTTAGATCTGCTCCCTCCCGTGACAATTGTGATGTATGTACTTCTTTGCTGGAAGATATGTAGAAGATAAGGATATCACATGTTAGTGTGATTTCTGAGCTAGATCTGTTTAAGGTGGAGAATGTTAGTCTTTCAGCTGAGATAGAGATGGCTAGAGTTGCTCCTCTTTCTTCTGATTATGTTGAGATCACATTTTGCACCTCATGTGAGGATAATGATAATGCTTTTAGAGGTCTATATACCATGCTTCTTGATCTACCTGAAATATGTGAAAGTTGTAACAACTTGAAGATTTAACTTAAAGAAGATGGATCATAAAATTGCTGAAATGCATGCTGCTTTGCTTGAGCCTGTTGTTTCTTATGCTAACTGCCCAAAATTAAATACTGAACTTGAATCAATTTCTAAGCAATTTCAAGACATGTGTGATCATAACAAGAAAATGGCTCAATATGCTTCTAAGGCACCTGTTAGCTCACTATGTAATAATTGTGAAAAACTAAAATTTAAATTAATTGCATTGGATGAAAAATGTGTGAAGCTAACTAAGGATCTAATAGAGAAGCCACAATTTGCTTGCTCTTTCTGTGTTGAAGTAGGGGATAAATCTAAGGAAATGCTAGAGACTTTTAGGAAGAGTTACGAGGACTAGATGGCTAGGATTAGAACTGCCCCTTGCATGTCTCGCGAAGCCCTCAAGGTTGAGGCATTCATGCAGAAGGAGAGATACGCACATGTCATTCGATCTTCTACTTCTGGTTCTTCTTCCTCGACTTTTTCCTCATCCTCTCCTTCTCCCTATTCTTCGTGTGCCTCTCTTTTTTAGGAGTGAGTACCTCATAAACACTCTTGAAAAATTTATTCTAGAAAAGGCGCAATCTTATTCTAGACAAATCTAAGATTTGCATGTTTAATCAAGGTTTGGGGTATGATTTCTTAGAGGATGTAAGAAAATATCCACTTACTATTGTTAGACCTATAGCAGCAAGCGTGATCGAAGTTGTGCCCGAACCTAAGAAAATTGAGTTTAAGTCTGCGGGCTTTGTCTAGGGGATTTCAGATAGTAAGATTGTACCACCTGCTACTTCGATCTATCAGAAGGAAAGTCTCATCATGCTGCTTCGACCTCTCAGAAGGCGAAGCATGATTGTATCTTCTGTCAGAAGGATGGACATGTGATTGAGATCTGCTTTAGGCGCGCCAAGATCATGTGAAGAGACCGTGTTCATGGTCTTAGGGGTATTTAGGGTCAGCCCCAGACTCGGAGGTCAGGCCAGCTCTTTAATAGCGATCAGACCTAGCAGAGTCTTCAGGTCTGCACCTAGACCTTCTGGTTCTGTGATAGGCGGAGAGCGTAGGGTAGCTAGAGGTCAGTCGTTTATTTTTGTGACTGCATCTTCTACTCATCACGTGACTCAGTACTGGGTTCCTAGATCTGTTCTTATTTACCATAGTACTGAGCCACCAATGATGTCTTCTCACTGACTCAGGTTTGCTAGGCTGGGAAGGGAGATGTTTGGCTTGTGAACTCCGGCTGTTCTCGACACATGACTGGAGACTCCCGTTGGTTCTCTTCCCTAGTCTGAGCTCTAGGTGATGAGACGATCACCTTTGAAGACGCTTCTTCTGGTCGAGTCATTACTAAAGGTACTGTGCATATTAATGATTCTTTTATTCTTAACGATTTTGAGGTAAGTTTTTAGAAAAATGCTTGCAAAATTATTGATTCTTTAGGGAGTCTAGTTTGCGAGATTTCTAGGTTTCGGAGGATCTTTCGTGCTAATTTTGTTGAGTCATTTGGTGATTCTCTCAGGTGCTTAGTTGCTTCAAAGTCCCTTGATCTCTATTTTTGGCATATGAGACTTGGTCACATTGGTTTTGATCATTTGACTCGAGTTAGCAACCACGGTCTCATACGTGGTCTGCTCAAGCTCAAGATGGTCAAAGATATAGTTTGTACTCCTTGTCGGCTTGGCAAGATGGTTGCTGCTTCTCATCCCCCAGTCACTGTGACTATGACCGATGCATTTGGACAGTTTCTTCATATGGACATTGTTGGTCCAGCTAGAGTGTAGTCGGTCGGTGGGAAGTGGTATGTTCTTGTCGTGGTTGATGACTTCTTGAGATTCTATTGGGTGTTTTTCTCAACTTCGAAGGATAAGAGTTTTAGTCATTTTTGGGGTTTATTTGGTAGGTTGTCTGTTGAGCTCCCTAGTGCCTTACAAGCGATACACAGTGACAATGGTACAGAGTTCAAGAACTCCTACTTTGAGAGCTTCTGTGATGAGACATGTGTAGGGCATCAGTTCTCTTCTTCGCACGCCCCTCAGCAAAATGGCGTCATGGAGAGAAAGAACCCTACCTTGGTCAAGATAGCCAGCACGATGCTAGATGAGTATGCTACACCTAGGAAGTTTTGGGCTGAGGCTATACCCACTGTATGCCATGTTTCAAACAGAGTTTTTCTGAGGGTACACTTGGATCGCACTTCTTATGAGTTGACGTATGAGTGAAAGCCCAGTGTCTTGCATTTTCGTGTGTTGGGTTGCAAGTGTTTAATTTTGAAGTCTGGGAACCTAGATAAGTTCGAGTCATGCTCATCTGATAGTATCTTTCTGGGTTACTCGACTTCTTCGCGGGGTTATAGGGTCTAGAACTACGAGTCTAGCAGGATTATAGAGACCTATGAGGTGACTTTCAATAAGGCTAGTCCTGGCACTAGGCCTGATATCTTAGGTCTAGTAGTTTCATGATGGACCATATGAGTTGGTCCAGGTTAAGATTGTGATGAACCATTACAATGTTTGTGAAGTGGTCAGGATTGGTTTGGGCAGAAATTGAGGATTTTGGGATTTGAGTCATGGTTCTAGTTAGATTGACCTGAGTTGCTAGATTAAGGTTGCATGATATATGTCTTGGTTAATGTAGGTCAAATTATGAAGAACTTGTGCCTAGAAACGAATTCTTTGTCTTTGGATGTGCAGGGTCCCTTGGAGTCAACTATGGTCAACAGTAGTGATCGGGGCAAGGCTTATGGAGAAGTCGAGGCTCAGAATGATCAAGGATGCCGGGTGAGCTCAAGCATGGCACGAGAAAGGCGGGAATGTTGAAGGCGAGTTCAAACGGCGGGATAACGCTAGGTGGCTTGCATGGGCCAATTGAGCTATGGTTCGGTGGAACTGGGACGGGAGAGACTTGGCAGCACATGACAAGCTACTGGTGTACCTACATGTGGCAAGCATGGCGATTGCTTGCAAAGTATGATGATGACCAGGTTAACAAGGGGCATTTTGGTATTTTGACCAAAATACCGGAAACCATCTTGGATCAAAATCGCGGTGTATGGGCGATGCGTTGGAGAGTAGTTTAGGTCAAGATGGAGCTGGTTTAATTAAGGCGGATCAAGGCCAAGGATATAGCGGATGCACACTTATGCGCTTTGAAAAGCGTGCATAAGTGAACTTAAGTATGTAAAACTCGTGTGTGGGGGGTTAATGGATTTCTCCATTGTAACAGTGGATAGGATCCATTTTGGGGAGTAGATGGCTGGTTGCTCACCGATAAAAGGGTTTGGGATGAAGACAAGTAGGGTTAACCATCCCACCCCACTCTCATGTGTTTCCTTGTTTAGGATTAGGGTTTTGAGAGTGGAGCACATATTGTGCTCTTTGTCCTCTGATGAGGACATCCTTTCCATGCATACAACCATGCCGCCTCCACATCAAACTGAAACTATGATACAAGGACCAATGACTAGAGCGCGAGCACGTCAACTTAACCATCAGGTGAATGCATTCCTAAGTTTGCATACAAATGTTTCAAAGAATGGAATACTACTTAATTCTTGTGATGATTTAATTGTCCTTAGGAACCATGGGGAAGAACCACATGAGCTCAAGTATAGAAGTGGAACCATCAAGTGCAAACCAAGTCCTGTTCACAAGTTTGACTCGGATTCGGCCTTTTTGACAGCGTCTACTTCAAACGGCCATAACTTTTGATCCAGAAGGTTACTCGGGGCCCGTGAGTACTCGTTGGAAAGCTCTTGAAGTCTACTTTCAGATGGATCCGGCCTCACCTCCAAATTCCATCCGAGTCGGTCAGAAACTGCAAAATAATTCACGTCACTTTTCCGGTCCGAGTCAAAGTGGGCCTTGGGCCTTGTAATTCGAGTCCTTTTCGGCTTCCTTGTGTTTTGGCCGACCCTCCACCTTCCGTGTCCCTTAAATAGTCAGCCGCACCCTCTTCTAGGGTTCGGGTTTTGTTTAGACTAAGTTAGCTTTTGCTACTTTGCCTTGTACTCGCGCGTGTCGGCTAGACCGCCCGAATACTTGTCTTCGAAACCCCACCATTTTTTTTCTGTTTTCGATTGAATCTTACATCGTTATTTGCAATTGAGTTACTGTTCATCTTGTTCTTGCTTGTTCGTCGATTGCTTGCGGAACAAGAACCCTCGTGGTTAGGTTGATCGCGCCGACAAGGTCACGAACAATCTCGGAGTTGGTGTATCGATCGCTAAGGCGCAAGCGTCCTTGGATGGTTGTAGTCGGTCGTCAACGTCATCTCCTTCCCCAATCGAATCTACCACTCTCATCGAAGATCGGGACCCCTAAGCGCTATCGGTTGGTATCGAGCTCAAGGTTGATCGGTGAGAGATCTTATCTAGTCTTTGCAATTTTTACCTACAGTCCAGAAACCCAAAAAAAAATAGCAGATTAGATCTATTCCCCAAAATCCGAAACAAGGTTGAGCCTTACGCTATTGCTGCATAGTCTTTGTTTGTTGAGTTTTCGGTTGCATCGTCGCGTCCTTTCTTTGGTCTTAGTGTCTAGTTCCTTTAGAGTTTGAGTTCTGTTCATGTTTTGGACTCACCGTTGCGATTAGATCCGAGCTGTCATAGGAGGGAAGAAAAGGAGGAGGATTCGGTTACTCGGGAGATTTTGCCCTAATTGGTCTTGGAGTCGGACACGAATTCGGATTCAACTGCATCGCGTGTGAAAAAAAAAGAGAGAGAAAAAAAAAGTGAGACAAGAAGGAACAGGCAGCCGCATCTAGAAGAGCCACGGCATTATAAAAAAAAGAGAGAAGAGAGAGAAAAACCTAACTTTTGCATACGACCCCAAAAAACGGGTAAGCCTCCAGGCACATACTGCTGCGACCGACCCCAAAAAGGTCGTTTAGGGCCTCAAAACGAGCCCCATAACCGAGGAAAATCAAGTTTCTCGAATTTGCTCAAAATTGTGAGCCCTTCGCACGTGATTCTAAGGTCCCTGTGAAGGCGGTACCTTTTTCGAGCTTGAACTCCGTGTGCAACGTCATCTAGTTTCTTTACGCGGTGTGTCTTCGTTTGTGTTCTAGGCTCGCGTCTCTAGTGCGGTCTAGCCTAGGACCAAGACGGTATCGTCGTTGAGCGATTATTCAACTTGCTTTGACTAATGTGGTTCTAAGTTATCCTTTGTTCACTCTCACCCACCCATAGCTCCACGATTTGGCTACCACCTCACAGGGACTAGTGACCGAGGTAGCGATACCCCAATTTCCGGAGATATTGTCTTGTCTTGTCGGTGCAATCACCTCACCTTGCTGTGGTAAGAACTTGTAAGAGCTTGATGAACAGGTTGAGAGTGTGCGACTTGATTTAACCACATCTCAAGAGTTGTGAGGGCATAACCTGCAGTTTATTATTATTTTTCTCTTCTTGGTTTGTTCTTGTCTTCTAACAATGTCGGAGAACCGGTGGGCACGAGGCAGCGCCACATTCCCCTCGGACTAGGGCATCATACAACACTTTGGCGCCAAATGAAGCGCAAAGCGAGGGACTTGATGAGGATGTAAGGGTCACCTGTGAACGCCTTGGCCAATTGGAGGCAGCGAGATCAACACCAACACTACGCTTGCAACATTGGAGGCTTCGTTGGCATCATCAACGCTTCACTTGCTGAGATTTTGAGGCGTCTTGATGAGAGGGGCCGTGCATCTCCCGCTGCACCAACTCAGCGTACTCGTGCCAATAATGGTGTCGTGGGCGGCGGGGTGGGCGAAAATGGTGGAGGCGAATATGCGGTGACATCGAGATTGATGATGATGAGGACGCTCACCATCATCGTCAACCACGCCGGAATGAGGTGCGTGAGAATGATGAATCGCTTGGTAAGATTAAGTTCACTATACCACGTTTTGATGGAAAATATAACCACGATGCTTATATCACTTGGGAATTGGTGTTGATCGAAATTTGCTTGTCATGCATTCCACGAAACAAAAGGTTAGGGTGCTACTAGTGAGTTTCTCGATTTTGCGTCTGCATTTGGTGGAGTGAATGTTGTAAGAAAAATCCTTTCACCATACCACCAACTTGGGATGCATTAAAAAGAATCATGCGAGCTAGATTTGTTCCCTCATATTATGCACGTGATTTGTTACATAAGTTGCAACAATTGAGGCAAGGTAGTAAAAGCGTGAGGAATATTTTCAAGAATTGCAAGCAGGCATCTTTGCGTTGTGACTTAGAAGCGAAGAAGCCGCTATGGCTAGGTTTATGGGTGGTTTGAATCGGAAATTCAGGATATCTTAGCTTACAAGGAATATAACTCTATCACTCGTTTATTTCATCTTGCTTGTAAAGCTGAAAGAGAAGTACATGGACGACGCGAGCACTAGGACTAACGTTTACGCAGTCGTGCAAACATTTGGTCTCAACGTGCATCTGCCGCACCATCAAGCCAACCCCCTACACCTTCTTCCTCCAACAGCAAGCCACGGTTTTCATCATCAAATTCGGCATCTCGGGCATCCGAAGCAACAAAGGGGACAGCCCAAGCACATGCGAAGAGCTCTTCGTCCGTTGCATCTACGGGACGAATGAGGGATATCCAATGTCATCAATGCAAGGGGTATGGCCATGTGAGGAGTGAGTGCCCAACCAAGCGTGTTTTGATTGCGAGAGATGATGGTGAGTATTCTTCGCTAGTGATTTGGATGAGGATACATATGCTATGCTTGCGGTGACCATGCGGTAGTGGGAAGGATCAAGAAGAAGAGCACATTGGTCTTTGAAGATGCGAGCGCTATGAGAGCCTCATTGTGCGGCGTGTGTTGAGTGCACAAATGGAGAGGCGGAGCAAAATCAGCGGCACATCCTTTTCCAAACAAAGTGCGTCGTGAAGGAGCGCTCATGCCGAGTGATAATTGATGGAGGAGCTGCAACAACTTGGTGAGCTCCGATATGGTGGAGAAGCTTCGTTGAACACCAAACCTCACCCACAACCTTACTACATTCAATGGTTCAATAACAGCGGCAAGGTGAAGGTAACACGAATGGTGAGAGTAAATTTTGCTATTGGTTCTTATCACGATGTTGTAGAATGTGATGTTGTACCTATGCAAGCATGCTCTATCTTCGTTAGGTAGACCGTGGCAATATGATAAAGACTCACTGCATCATGGTAAGACAAACCAATATTCTTTTGTGCATCATGACAAGAAAATTGTGTTACATCCTATGTCTCCTGAAGCTATTTTCAAAGATGAGATTGCTAGAGCAAGTAGAGAGAAAATCGGGAGCATAATAGGAGTGAAAATCAGATTGTTGCAAGCGAACTTGAGCAACATAAAAGAAAAACTCTAAATCTGTTCATAAGATGAAAAATGAGATTAAATTGAAAGGTGCATGTTTTCTTACTACTAAGTCTCAAGTGGTGAGTGGATGCTAGTACTTCTATTTGCTATGCCTTACTTTGCAAACAAGCTTTATTTTCATTCGAGGAGGTACCTTCTTACATGCCTCCTGCTGTCACTAATCTTTTGCGGAGTACATGGATGTCTTTCCAAAGGACGTGCCACCGGGGTTACCACCGGTCGAGGATTGAGCACAGTTGATTTGATTCCGGGCATCTTTGCCCAATCGTGCGCCATCTGAGGACCAATCCGGAAGAAACTAAGGAGATTCACGTCAAGTTCAAGAATTGCTTGATAAAGGCTATGTGCGTGAGTCTCTTAGTCCTTGTCTTTGTTCGGTAATTTTAGTGCCTAAGAAAGATGGCTCATGGCGTATGTGTGTGGACGTAGAGCGATCAATAACATTACCATTAGATATCGTCACCCTATTCCTAGGTTAGATGATATGCTTGATGAATTAAGTGGCTCTATTGTCTTCTCTAAAGTTGATTTGCGTAGTGGGTACCACCAAATTCGCATGAAATTGGGAGATGAATGGAAAACAGCATTTAAAACTAAGTTCGGTTTGTATGAGTGGTTAGTGATGCCATTTGGTTTAACTAATGCACCTAGCACATTCATGAGATTAATGAGCGAGGTTTTGCGTGTTTTCATTGGTAAATTTGTAGTGGTCTATTTTGATGATATATTGATATATAGCGGATCACTAGAGGAACACCTTTGCCATTTACGTGATGTTTTGATGCTTTACGTAATGCACGTTTATTTGGTAACGTTGAGAAGTGCACATTTTGCACGGATCGAGTCTCTTTCTTGGCTATGTTGTTACTCCACGGGGCATTGAAGTTGATCAAGCCAAGGTTGAGGCAATCTGAGTTGGCCGACTCCTAAAGCAGTCACGGTGCGAAGTTTTCTAGGACTTCTGGATTCTATCGTCGTTTTGTGAAGGATTTCAGCACCATCGCTGCACCATTGAATGAGCTCACTAAAAGGGGTGCCGTTTACTTGGGGAATGCAGGAAGGCGCCTTCAACACATTGAAAGATAAGTTAACACATGCACCATTACTCCAACTTCCAGATTTTAGTAAGACTTTTGAGCTAGAATGTGATGCTAGTGGAATTGGATTAGGTGGTGTCTTTGTTGCAAGAAGGTAAACACTGTGGCATACTTTAGTGAAAAATTGAGTGGGCCTAGTTTGAACTATTCTACTTATGATAAGGAATTATATGCTCTAGTTCGAACTTTAGAGACATGGCAACATTATTTATGGCCCAAAGAATTTGTCATTCATTCGATCATGAGTCATTAAAGCATATTAGAAGTCAAGCAAAATTGAACCGTAGGCATGCAAAGTGGGTTGAATTCATAGAGTCTTTTCCTTATGTCATAAAACACAAAAGGGAAAGGAGAATGTTATTCTTGATGCATTGTCTAGGAGATATACCATGCTCTCACAACTTGACTTCAAAATTTTTGGATTGGAAACAATTAAGGAGCATTATGTGCATGATGATGATTTTAAAGGCGTGTTGCTGAATTGCAAAGAGGGAAAACGTGGAATAAATTTGTCCTAAATGATGGATTTGTGTTTAGAGCTAACAAACTATGCATTCCACTAGCTCCGTTCGTTTGTTGTTGTTACGGAAGCGCATGGAGGTGGGTGATGGGGCATTTGGAGCGAAGAAGGCGGAAGACATACTTGCTAGTCATTTCTTTTGGCCAAAGATGAGGCGTGATGTGGAGCGTTTTGTTGCTCGCTGCACTACGTGTCAAAAGGCTAAGTCACGACTTAATCCTCACGGTTTGTATATGCCTCTACTGTTCCTAGTGTGCCTTGGGAAGATATTTCTATGGACTTTGTTTTAGGACTGCCTAGGACAAAGAAGGAAGGATAGCATATTTGTTGTTGTGGATAGATTTTCTAAGATGGCCCACTTCATACCATGTCATAAAAGTGATGATGCTACCAATATTGCTGATTTGTTCTTTCGTGAAGTTGTTCGTTTGCATGGTGTGCCAAATACAATAGTTTCGATCGTGACACTAAATTCCTTAGCCATTTTAGAGAACCTTATGGGCTAAATTGGGGACTAATTTGTTATTTTCGACTACATGTCATCCCCAAAGCGATGGGCAAAGCGAAGTTGTGAATAGAACGTTATCTACCATGCTTAGGGCTGTTTTGAAAAGAACATTAAAATGTGGGAAGAATGCTTGCCTCATATTGAATTTGCTTATAATCGTTCGCTGCATTCTACTACAAAGTTGTGCCCTTTTGAGATTGTCTATGGCTTTGTGCCTCGTGCTCCTATTGATTTGCTACCACTTCCATCTTCGGAGAAGTTAAATTTTGATGCTAAACAGTCTTGACTTGATGTTGAAACTGCATGAGACAACAAAAGAAAATATTGAGCGTATGAATGCTAAATATAAACTTCTTTGGTAGTAAAGGAAGGAGGCATTTAACTTTTCAACCGGGTGATTTAGTTTGGTTGCATTTGAGAAAAGAAAGATTTCTGAATTGAGGAGGTCTAAGTTGATGCCTAGAGCTGATGGTCCTTTCAAAGTGTTGGAAAAGATTAATGATAATGCATATAAACTTGAGTTGCTGCAGATTTTGGGGTTAGTCCCACATTTAACATTGCAGATTTGAAGCCATACTTAGGAGAAGAAGATGAGCTTGAGTCGCGGACGACTCAAATGCAAGAAGGGGAGGATGATGAGGACATCCTTTCCATGCATACAACCATGCCGCCTCCACATCAAACTGAAACTATGATACAAGGACCAATGACTAGAGCGCGAGCACGTCAACTTAACCATCGGTGAATCGTTCCTAAGTTTGCATACAAATGTTTCAAAGAATGGAATACTACTTAATTCTTGTGATGATTTAATTGTCCTTAGGAACCATGGGAAGAACCACATGAGCTCAAGTATAGAAGTGGAACCATCAAGTGCAAACCAAGTCCTGTTCACAAGTTTGACTCGGATTCGGCCTTTTTGACAGCGTCTACTTCAAACGGCCATAACTTTTGATCCAGAAGGTTACTCGGGGCCCGTGAGTACTCGTTGGAAAGCTCTTGAAGTCTAATTTCAGATGGATCCGGCCTCACCTCCAAATTCCATCCGAGTCGGTCAGAAACTGCAAAACAATTCACATCACTTTTCCGGTCCGAGTCAAAGTGGGCCTTGGGCCTTGTAATTCGAGTCCTTTTCGGCTTCCTTGTGTTTTGGCCGACCCTCCACCTTCCGTGTCCCTTAAATAGTCAGTCGCACCCTCTTCTAGGGTTCGGGTTTTGTTTAGACTAAGTTAGCTTTTGCTACTTTGCCTTGTACTCGCGCGTGTCGGCTAGACCGCCCGAATACTTGTCTTCGGAACCCCACCGTTTTTTTTTCTGTTTTCGATTGAATCTTACATCGTTATTTGCAATTGAGTTGCTGTTCATCTTGTTCTTGCTTGTTCGTCGATTGCTTGCAGGAACAAGAACCCTCGTGGTTAGGTTGATCGCGCACCGACAAGGTCACGAACAATCTCTGGAGTTGGTGTATCGATCGCTAAGGCGCAACGTCCTTGGATGGTTGTAGTCGGGTCGTCAACGTCATCTCCTTCCCCAATCGAATCTACCACTCTCATCGAAAGATCGGGACCCCTTGCGCTATCATCCTCCAAGGTGGAGTGGCTGTAAACTCAACATTCTCAACTGAGCAATACATTAATTTTTGCATATTTCCATGGATCCATCTTGATTTGGTTGTTTTTCTCTTGATTTACTCTTGATTTGGCCTCAAAGTGTGATTTCTTGATCCAAGGATTTTTTAGCCAATTTCTTTGGTGTTTTAACTTTCTGTGACATGTGGAATACATCTAAACTCATCTTGGTCATCATCTTCCCATGAGCTAGTTATATTCACCGATTTTGATTTTGACTCGATTTTGATGTAACTTTCCGACAAACTGAAAAAGGTCTCATCTTTGGCCATGCTTTTTATGATCATTTGTTGGAATATATTCACAATACCCTAGAGAGGATCTCTACAAAGTTTCACATCATTTGGATTTACGGACCAAAAGCTCCATCTGTTTTCGTTTTTGAATCAGAGCTGAAACAGTCGGTGTAGTCTCTATCTGGAACGTCGATCGATTTTACGACCACGGTCAAGTTCTAGATTGCATCTCTCCGTTTTCAACAACGTTCAGTCTTCCGACCGCTTCGCTTTTTTCTTACCACGTGGGATTTTCGACCGCTCACAGACCTTCGATTTCATTGGTTGGTTTTTGAACTGAATCGACCTTATCGGCCATAGATCACTTGTTGGCCGCAGACCTCGTTGGTTATTCAACCACTCGTTGGCTTATGACCATGTTGGTTATGACCATGTTGAGCATTTCAGTTGCCTACTAGTTCTAACCACGTTGGTTGTTCGATCACTCGTTGGCTTACGACCACGTTGATCACTTTGGTCGTCGACTTTTTACACCACGTTGGTTGTTCGACCACTCGTTGACGTCTGATCACGTTGTTTACGACTACGTTGGTTTCGACTATATCCATTTTCGATCATGTTGGTTTTGGTCTCGGTGGGTATCGACTACGTTGGTTTTTGACCGTTCCCTAGTCGCCGACCGCAAGAGGCGATTTTCGACTACACTGATTTCCGACGTACTGTCAGTTCTCGACTACGTGATTTCTGTTTGTTAGACGATTTCCATCCATGTTGGACTTTCGACTGGTAGTCGAATTTTGACCACGTTGTTAGCTTTCGACCATGTTGTGTTTCCTGTCGTCTAGTTGTATTCGACTCTGTTTCTTCCGTTTTTTAAGTGGGATTTCAACCCTAACCTTGATAGCTTTGTAGCTATAGCAGAAAAGGGGTAAGTGAATGCTTAGGGGCAAAATATAAAGACACCATCCACTCTTCTCTGTTGCGTGTCCGATCCGACATTTCTATACTCGCCATCTCCATCTTTGTAGATTGATGATTGTGTTGAGGTAGATCCAACTTCCTCAACCATCGCAAATCCAAGCACAGCTGAATCTACCCTCGCTTCCCCAATAGAATATACACAAAGAACATGTAAAACAGTTAATGAATGTTCATCATTATACACAGCCGAATCTTGATGATAAGCATATTTGTCAGCATCTCCAAATTATATGAACATACATGGGGCATATGTAATGCAAATTAAAGCCTACTTTTTTCTTGAGTGAAAATGAAACCACCAATTTTGTTTGAGACCAAATTAAACCCCGACTAGATACTACCATACTCCCTCCGTTTTAAAATATAAGTCATATAGTTTTTTATATTTATTTAAAAATATAAGGTATGCATGCAAATTTAATGTATTTTCTCTCTCTCTTTTGCCCTCATTTATCGTTCCTTTCTCCTCAACATTTATGAGGAAACACCCACCCATACTACTCTCTTATTTCTAAGACATTAACACTAGGGACATTATAGTCATTTCTCTCTATCATTATCTTGGATTTACAACTTTTTTAATCTCAGTGCGTGACCAAAATATGCCTTATAAAAAGACACGGAGGGAATACAAACCTTTTCGATTTGGCCATCAATTAAATCAATAGGAATGTGTCTCAAAAAGTCTGGAGTAGTCCTTTACGTTGTTGTTATTGTTGTTGTAGTACTACTACTAGTAGTTGTTGTTGTTGTTCTTCTTCTTCTTCTTCTTCTTCTTCTTCTTCTTATTATTATTATTATTATTATTATTATTATTATTATTATTATTATTATTATTATTATTATTATTATTATTATTATTATTATTATTATTATTATTATTATTATTATTATTATTATTATTATCTCAAGTCCACACGCAACAGGTTCTACAAGAAATGAAAATAATGTTTGTTGTGAAAGCACCTTGTTTCCTCCTTTTTCCTCATTTATTTATGATTTATCACATAATTCACTATTTTGTTTCTCTTAGTGCCGGTTCAACTTAGTTGTTATCAATATTTTATTTCCTGTATGGTGGTAGAATAAATTTAAAATTGATTCCAAATATGTCCCGTATTAGTAAATCAAGCTATTTGTTGTGGTTGAGTATAGAGCATAAGAAAGGAGTTATTAGAAGAGAATAAGTTCACATGAGAAAGATGGATATATCAATAGAGGTAAAGGAGAGGTAGGTTGGTAAACTTGTATGATGTATCCGTCGCTACTCAGATCCATTACACAGGCATGTAACTATCGGAATACAGTTTTTCTCAGACGGCTCCACAGCTCTGGGGTTAGCAAAAACATGGTTACCTGACGGCTAACCGATAGAGAAAATGTCGTCACCCCTCAAGGTTTGCACACAACAAATAGGCATTAGGGGGCGTTTATATTAATTTTTGTTGATAATTTTTATCTAAAAATAAATAGTGATGGATGAAATAAGTGACTTTTAAAATGAGCGGGGGAGCATTAAAAAAGTGAGGGAGAGATGTGTGTGACGGGAGCTAGAGGAATAGAGTGCATGATGTATCTGTGACCCTCTGCTTTATCCCTGGAGTGCTTTATCCCTGGAGTGAGGCAACAACGAGAAGAGTGCAAAAGCTATTTTGAGAAGACAATGTTTATATTAATTTTTGTTTTTTAAGCAGAAGTCAGAAGTATAATCCAATATGAACATGGTATTAGCTGTTCCAGTCTTTCGGACGTGGACCTTTGAGTGCATGATGCATCTGTGACCCTCTGCTTTATCTCTGGAGTGAGGCAACAACGAGAAGAGTGCAAAAGCTATTTTGAGAAGACGAATGTTTATATTAATTTTTGTTTTTTAAGCAGAAGTCAGAAGTATAATTCAATATGAACATGGTATTAGCTGTTCCAGTCTTTCGGACGTGGACCTTGCCGTCAGAATCAAACATAATTTTTTCACTAAAAATTAATTCCTCCTCCCCGAAGATCTGGACTTGTTCATGCTGTATTGTGCAAGTCAAAAACCATATGCATGTGATAATACTACATGCATCACCGGTTAAGTCAAAAATTACCTTGATAGTACCACAATTGTAGTCACGGACGTCCAGGTACATTGCACGTTTCCGTCTTAATTTGACGGCCGTGTTTTCTCTCTCTCTGCTCAGTAGTACCGCCCGTTTTATTCAGCACACCAACTTTTTAGAGATGCATATATGTTGCCATTTTATTCTCTTCAACGTAATTAAGGCGGTACACGGTAGTTTATGGCTTTTTTATACTTATCGGTATTTTAATACCAATCTTACGTATTATTATTTGGATCTAGGGATCTCTCAACAACTTGACTATGATCACACAAAAAAAGACAGAGATTTTATATAGGTTCGAGCCTTCTCCTGGAAGAATAATAATCCTACTCATGTATGACTATATTGATTGCATTAATTACAATGAAGAAGGAAAGTAATGTCGGACGTGGTGTTTTGCTTCTGTTGCATCTGTCCCTTGTTCCCCCTATCCTACTCTTGTATGACTATATTGATTGCATTAATTACAATGAAGAAGGAAAGTAATGTCGGACATGGTGTTTTGCTTATGTTGCATCTGTCCCTTGTTCTCTCTGACGTCAGGCTTTATATAGCATGCGGAGCAGTGATGGTTGCTCCATGCTAAGATGCATCTTAATCTTTCAAGTGATAACCGTCTAACGAAAGTTACTGTCAGACGAAAGTTACTGTCAGAGACATGGTTCTTCCTTGCTGCTAGATGTTTATCGTTAGGAGTAATGATAAGTTATGTGCAGTTATTCCAGATAATAAGTGCGAAAACTAACTATCTTGTCAGATAGACCCACGATGTAGTAGATTGTGTAGATAAGCCAGTCAAAGTCAGGCTAGTCGCAGAAGAGTCTACGACCACACGGTGGTCATAGGATGACTTATGACTGTCATGATCATAGAAAGGCTTATGGTTGTGAAGTGGTCGTAGAAAGGCTTACGACCAAGGAGTGGTCGTAGAAAGGCTTAAACCACCTCATTAGTTTCTTTCTTACGAATAAGGGGTATACTCAAGGAGTATAACGACGTAATAATATAATTTATAGATAAATAATAATTTGAGGATTATTATGTCCTCATCATCTAGCCCCCAAATTCAAGTGAAAAAACTTACTTGAGAAAGAGAGGTCGTAGACAAGTAAAGATCGAAAGCAAAGCCCTTTTGATTTAATTCGACTAGAATTGAACTTGGTCAAGAAGTTAATTTCGCTTAAATTGTAAAGACACACCAGTTTCGAACAGAGGAATTTAAGAATTACAATCGACTCTCGCCGATTTGTCCATTGGACCGGTTCCCGAAGATGTAGTAACTGTTGAGTTCCCAAGATTAGTAACTAACTCGAACGACTATAAAAACTTACCACGTGATAACATTTGGGGTTCTTACTTTCCCCTTCTGCTCCAACTCTCTTTGTGTTTTCTGCCACAAAACAAGCCATCTTCTTCCTTTGACCCCTTCTAAATCCAAACCAATCCCTAAGAAAAATGTGTAACACCCCAGTCAAGCAATGACCTGGAATGCTACCAACCTAGAAGTAAAACAATGATAAACTAAATATGCTACACAAAATTTCGGCAGAACCTCCTTTGTATACTGTCTAAATCAGATGTTTTAACAAGCATAAATAAAAGAGCAATGAATAACGTCAAGTAATATAATCAAGTCTAAGCAAAATGGCTTATGTCTACTAGAGCATCCATAGATTTAATATTTAGATAAAGAGCGGAAGCAACACAAAAGAATTCTAATCCTTTATTATAATTTAAATCTGGCAATCAATAATCATCTACTACTTAAGTAATTCATGCAAATAGTATTTAATTTTCTCCCTTTCTTCCATTGTGGATAGATCGTGCAAAGTGCAATAATTCTAATCTTTCCTTTTCCCCATGCATGCCGATCTCATAAAGGTATCTAAAAAACACAACAACAGCAAAAGTGAGTCCAACGACTCAGTAAATATAATAGATAGTAACAAGAACATTCATGAACATCACTTCACAAATTCATCCATCAACCATAAAAATAAGCCATGCTATGCAAGATGGTCAAAAATCTCTTTATATCTTTCTCTTTTGCATTTTACTGGTAATGCAAAGTGTGCATCCGTCGATGCACACCCACGCCTGACAAAAATCTCCCGATCTGCAGAACAGTCCTGCAAGAAAAATCATAACTTCTGCTACAAAGGTCCGAATGACGCGTTCTAGCACTTCATGGAAAGATAACGACATCCTCTACAACTCTCTAGGAGAAGTCCAGATCTGAATCCCCACGAAACTACCCCAAAACAGCCGTCTAACACAATCCATCCTAGCAGTCCAGATTACCGACATTGCAACAACTAGGAAAAAATGCATCTAATTGGGGAACAATGGGGATTACCCTTGAAGAACCGATGTAGACGACGATGAACGCCCTACGAACTGCTCCTCTTCTCCTTTCCCCTTTCTCTCTTTCTCTTCCCTTCCTCCGGATCCAATCGCCTTGTTGCGATTGATCTCCTTCCTCCGCTCGACCGGCAGCGAATGGAGATCTTTTTCTCTGGCAATGGAGGAGAGGGACGGGAGGAGCTGCTTGAGGGGCGGCGGGGACAGAGAGAGGCGGCGCAAGGCGGAGGGAGGGTTGCGGCGCAAGGCGAGGAAAAGGGGAGGCGGCTAGGGTTGGAGGGGGGTGGGCGCCTCCCCCCTCTTGGCTGGTTTTCCCCTGGGCCAAGGCCCAGGCCCAGGTTGTCTAGAAAATTCAGAAAACCCCTCGAAAAATTCGTTATTTCACTCTTTCTTTTAAGGTCCCTCTCTCCAATTAAACAATTACTCCTCGAAAGATTTTTGGGTTATTACAAAATGACTAAGACCTCATCTAATTGGCTGATGTCAGAGATAGATGCCACCAAGTTGAAGGCATTGGTTGAGGTTGAGAAGATTCCTCCCCGAAAATTCATCAAATAGATTGAAGTTGTGGACAACACTGGCTATCGGGGAAGATCGGACAAATTCTGGTGTTCCAGGCTTCTATGAGCATGGCCTTCGATGGCTTGCTCACCCCTTTATCACAGTCGTACTCAAACACTTTGGGGTGGAATTAGTGAACCTGGTTCCTAATTCCATCACCATGTTAAGTGTGTTCGTATACTTATGTGAAGCCTACCTAGGGATTCATCCGGATCTGGAGCTCTTTTGGTACTACTACAAATGAGCAGACAAACCGGAATTGCCAGGAGCTGTGGTCTAAAGCTCCATGACGACAAGATAGACTATGTTCAAATGCTTACTCGATCATCGTGGCCGAACTAGAAAAAGAAGTGGTTCTACTAGGAAACGACCAGTGAAGACAACCTTTCTTTTTTTGGGGAAGGCTGCGGAGAAGAACTTTTCCTAGAATTTGGTCCCCAAGGACCATACTCGGATATCCCCTATATGAAAAGCCATTAAAGACTTAAGGGAAAATGGGCTTACCGACTGGCATGTGGTGATGGATTTCATCACTTGGTGTATCAGCCCTCCTGTAGGATCGAATATTGTAATTAGAGAGGGTGAAAGATTGTCATCGCTTTTTAGAATCTCCTGATGGTCAATGAAAATTTCAATCGCTCATCAGACGATTGCCCGAACAATCGCTCAGCTTCAAATGCTCCAGTTTATATGTGGTCGTATGCTTCAACCCAACCACAATCACCAACAATCTTCAATAAATTATGAACCAGATTGATTCAAGATGATCTTTATTGTTTAATTTCTGTAGATTTACAAAGTGTCCTCACAAGCACTCCTAAAAGCCCTAGTGAAAAACTAAAGCCAAAACCTTCTCAAAATTCTCTCAGAACCCTCACAAAAGTCCTTGCGTTAACCCATAGCCTCTTCTTGCTTTCATAGGCTAATGCACTAAATCATGTCTCCCTCAAACACGGACTCAAAACTTAATCTCTTCCGAAAACCAAGGGACCCGAAATCCTTCCGAACACGGGTTTTATTCAAATCTCTACACCTTCCAAGTTACGGACTCTATCCGTAACTCTTTCAATCTTAGTTATGGACTCTTTCCACAACTCCTAACTCACCACGTGACAAAGTCTCCAGGACAACACCTCCTGTATCTTCATCACGCACCATCACCTCACGTATCGAAGCCTCTAGGATAGCACCTACTATAGTCCCTCCATGCATCACCACCTTTGATCTCCACGTGCTCCAGCATGGGCCCAACCACCTCGTGTGACATCCTCGATCGCCTGGACCTCAGATTCCCCATCCTAGTCTCGGCCCTCCATTTTCGACCATGATCACCTTCACGCCAACTTGCACATGCAAAGACGAAAGAACGTTTTCTCAGCACAAGTTCTTCACAACTTAACCGACATTAGTTCATACACTCATACCACACCCTTAATCATACAAGAAGATTAACCAGATCAGCCACAACCACAAAGCATGTCGCTTTCCAGAAATCAGCATCAGATCATACATTATGACCGCTAGCTCATCGAGTACTCAAAAACACAAGTACTCGGGAATTACTATCGCTCCACTCAGAATAGTTGGGAATCACAAGTATCGTAGCACTCCTAGTCCACAACTACCAACCATCAAAGTCTAAGACTATGACAAAGCACTGTAGCTACGACCATCGAAAGGCATTGTAGCTAAGACCGACAACCGATTACTGTAGCAGATGAGATTACGACTTTCAATCGGTTCACTGTAGCTCACAACTGTTAACTATTACTTGATTGAAGCCTACTAATTACCTCATCGTGGTCGCTCTGTCATGATCGAAATGCCATCATTGATAGACTGTGGTCGTTCATCCTTTCGTCAATCAGGTGCAAACCTCCATAACTTTTATTTTATGGGTTTGTTGTCAAGCCGTAAATTGAGCCTGTGCTCGATCACCTCCCTGGGGACCTGGGCATGTCGGATGGTTGCCACATGAAGACATCTGCATTTGCCCAAGGAAGGTGACGAGGGCGTCTTCTGATGCGAGGTCAGAAGTAACCCTAATGCAAACGGTATTTGAAGGCTCAGCTGGATCCAACAGAACTTCTTTGACTTATTCGTTTGGCTTTGGTGCAGCTTTAGGCTTCGAGTGCTTAGTTGAAGGCTGCACTTTGCTCGCTTCTCGAGTTGGTAATTGGCCTACCATCTCGAGGGACTTGCGGTCACATGAAAGCACCACCTTTCTATCATAGTGAACTATGAATACCCTTTTGGGACCTGGCATCTTAAGACATTGATTTGCATAGTAAGCAACAATCAAAAACTGTGCCAGAGTTGGTCGTCTGAGTATGGCATTATATACCGTGTCGAAATCAATCACATCAAAAGAGATTTTCTCTGTCCTGAAGTTGCCTAGAGAACCAAACATTACAGGCAGAGAGACTTGGCCAACCAGCTTGGCAGAACAACCTGGTACAATTACAGGGAGAATGAATATCGTATATGTTTTATTCTGGTCCGACGAACTTGCATCTTATCGAGGGCACTCATAAATAAAATATTTAATGAACTACCACCATCAATTAGCACTCGGTTCACATGAAAATTAATGGTGGGATCGACCTCTATTAGAAACTGACCTGGTCAAGTTGAAGGAACCGAACAGTCACTTTTCTCGAAGGAGATGGTGACTTTCGAGAACTTAGAAAAATTATTAACAAGAGGAGGGTCAATAGAGTTTACCTCACGTTCGACAGCTTTGTACTGTCGCTTTGACTTGTATATCGAAGATCCTTTGTAGATGTACTCGATGGTGTGCTTCAGATCTTAGAATGGCATCTCCTCATCATCGTCTGATTGCTTTTGACCACTTGACTATCCTAACTCCTCGAGTGTAGGAAGTGGTCATTTGCCAGAGTAGTAGTCCTCGAGTTTTTGTTGGAAAACTCAGAAGTTGTGAAGGTCGTGTCCTTCCTTTTTCTGGAGAGAACACCACCTAGGTTTATTGTTCTTCCGTGCAGGGAATTTGCCCTTGCCCCGATCGGAGTACTGCACGGAATTTTGTGGTTCCATATCACTTACGGTCAAGACTTACTTGGAGCTGTTGGCTTGAGGCTTTTGGCCTTTCACCTTGCTTTGGATTTCTTGGCATTTTGATCCCTCATTTTGCTACCTTCACTCACCTCTTTAGGACTTATATTGGCTCGATCAATGATTTTGTTCCACTCAACTACTTCAGCAACAATTGCATATCTATTGGCCATCTCGAAGAGTTCGGTGACAGTAGTTAGAGGATTCAAATCAATATCTTTAGTGAACCTTCTATTGCGGACCCCTGCTTGAATGCACTAATAACAAAAGCATCAAAAATCTTAGGTATGGAATTACGAGCCTGACTAAAACGTCTGATGAATTGACGTTGTCTCATCCTATGCAGGTCGTCCTTCTTCCCAGGGCGATTGCAAGTGCCCTAGAAATTGGCTAGTAGAAGGTCAAAGAGGTGTTTCCACGAATGGATCGACTCCAATGGTTGCTTCAACAACCACAATTGAGTTGATCCCTCGAGCATAGTTGGAAAATAATTCTCCATGACATGCTCTCCTCCTACTGCTCGAATGGTGGCTGTGTAGATTTGAAGGAATTCAATGGGATTTTGGGACCCATCAAACTTCCCCATGTTCATCGGTCGAAAGTGTGGTAGCCAGCAAACCGCTCGGAGATCAGGCATAAATCCCTGAAATCTAGTAACAAGGTCATGATGCCTCCTTTACGGGAAGGGATGATTAGCATCTCCAGGCGATCGTGCTTGACTATTGTCGGATCCTGGAGCAACAACTACAGAACCCACTGTGTAAATCAGACTATCCCAGGAAAAGTTAGTGCACACAGGGTTAATATGGATACATATCATGCATATAACCAAACTTTATTATAAAGAAAAGTGTACGGGCCTTATGGCCAAATTTACAATAAGATGGCTCATGGCCAAACATAAAAGTAAATAGCGGAAGATAAATAAAAGTAGTAGCCCATCCTGCCTGCCCACAGGCGAATGACTGTAAGATATGGCCTATTCATCGTAATCCTCACCAAAGTCGATGTCGTCATTCTTTGGCAACAGAGTTAAGCAAAGTGAGCACATAAAGTACTCCACAAGTTACACCAGGAAATTTAACAGAGTTGATGCATGCATAAGGATTTACAAAGGCAGGCATAATATGGTTATTTGCATAAAAAGCAACATTGGAGTAAATATCTTAAAGTAAGTACAAAAACTGAATTTGATACAATATGTAAAATTATTCTTCTTAACTGAAATAATATCGTTAGTACAGGCACCGACCTAACACTAACCTATCCACGGGTATCCCACACGGATCATCTTTCTAAAAGATTTCACAAGTTTCCACAAACTAGATTTTATTAAAAACCAAAGTCTAATCCGTGAAAAACCATACTCAGCATGTCCTTGACCGTAGACACGGCTATCCAGGATAGTTTGTTACTCTGCAGAGGTGTACAACTTTACCCACAAGACATGTCCTCTTGTTTTGCCACACAATTAACATACTGCCTTAGGTGTGCGGCGGAGAGTTCATGACAATGATGTTACAATGTTCCATTACCAAATTAAACACGCCGCCACTAAGGTTTCACCACAACATGAATCCACATGTTGGAGCCCCCTCTTGTGCCATGTGAGACTTCTCGTGGCCTACGCACGCCCACATTTAGCCTATAGTGAAACCAAGATGGAACTTTACAAATTACTTAGCCAAGTCTGTCCCATACTAGACTTGTGCTTGTACGGTGTGACTTTGTGGTAGTAGCTCACAGACCGGTCCTTAATTTGACTTGGGCCCAACCACATACCCCTTATACCTGGCAATCGACATTGTGTCACCTAACAACAATGTATTCCAGCAAACACCTACCACCATACCAATGCCTAAGTTTAAACTAGATTTTATAATTTTATTTTACCAAAATTTCATAGACTTTCTTGACTAACCAAAATCAAAATAGATTTTATAAATCATCATTGTATGTGAAACAATTCTTCCTACCTACATTATTTTATAAATTTTCCAGTTAATACTAGTGTACTAACTAGGTTTTCATCTAGTGTGATAAAACATGATTATTCAATATCAAATTTGGCCATACACAAAGGAGTTTGGTGTAACTAAAGTTTAAATCATATTTGAACTAATTTGAATAAAAGTATGCATGCATATTAATTTAAAACAACATAGATAATTGCAACTACTGGGAACAATATGGTCAAACTGTAACTTTGTGGATTCATCGTAGTCTACACGCGAAGAACCAAAACAAATTCAAGAAAAATTCAAATAAAATTCAAAAATTCAAAAAGAGTCAAGAAATAGATAGTTTAGTATTTTAGACGAATTTAGAAATTCGACTGGGATAAATCAGAGTTAAAATGAAGAAATACGGGCTTTCGGAAGTGTAAAACTAAAGAAAAAGAAAAAGACTGATTTTCTATATTATTTTTATACTGAAAAATTAGATTATGATGTCAACATCTAATTTCATTTTTGGTTGAATTATTTTTACTTTGAAAATGGTTTTATTACACTGATAGGTGGGGCCGGTTTATGGTAGACTGGGTTCACGGTTCGACTGGGCTCACCGTAGACTTGGTTCACCGCTGACGTGGCAACCGAACTGACGTGGCCGAGCCGTGGCACCACGTGGCTGCCACGCGGTTGCCACGCATGCATGAGTGCTGACATGGCAGTGCTGGCCGGAGGCGGCGCTTGGACCTACTGTCAGACCCCAGATTTTACATCCGGAATCCTCTGTGATTTATTGCACTATTCCCTGGATCAGTAGATAGTGCTCACAAATACAGAAAATGAATATCAAATACATATCATGCGGAAGCATAAATAATATAGTAAACCTACACATGGGCCGATTAGGCCGAAATCAGAAAATTGCAGTAGCGGAAGAACGAAACACACCGGGGAACCCTCAGGACTTGCCCACAGGCAGCCAACTGGAGGTTCGCGACCTAGTCCTTGACATCTTCATCTTCTTTGTCATCAGGATCTGTAGTGTTGCTGATGCACAGTGATTTGATCCTTGACTCTGGATTTGTTGTGAGAGCGAGTGTGAGCACACTAACCACCATGCTCCGCTAGCCAATACACAGAATGCAATTAAATAGTATGCATGGATTATCAAAGGAAAGGCTCGGGTTGTTTTATTTGTCAGCAATTTCTCTTTGGTAGCATTATCATTATTGAACCCTAGTGTTATAGTTGCAACTTAGGACTCCACACGACGATTGCCATAATTGACTTAATCCACCAAAGATATATTTTCTTTACTGATTGCTGTCTAAGACTCCAAACAGCGGGCGACATCATTTATTTAATCCACCAAACGTAGCGATATTATTTATTCAATCCACCGAACATACACTTTCTATATACATATTCTCTATTCGAATCCACCAATACCTTTGTATTTCGGATTCCTAATAATCCAATCTTGCAATCACAAATCACCAACTCTTCACTTTCGAATTCTAATGATTCTCTAACATGATTACTTTTTAAACCACAGAAATTACTTTTATCAGAAATATTCTAACAATTCAGTCCTTTCTGTTAATGATCCAATTCTGAATTTTACTCTTCCCATAATTAATCCTTACTTTTCATCATCTAACTCTGACTAATTCACCGGTATTTCTCAACCAAGATTATCATTAATCAAGTTTATACCCCAATTCTCATATCTCCAAATTTCCACCAATTCAATTCATACATCTAGATCAGATCCTATTAATCCCATTAATTCCAACAATTACCTTTACACCCTTCTAATCCTCCGAAATCATTTAAATTATCTATTTAGCCTTTCTATTCATTTAGACACCACCAATTTATTTCTCCTAGACTCTTTTCTATCATTACCTTATTTATAATCGACATGAATCCACCAAGCATTGTTAAGTATTTACCACAACAGTTCTCTTCTTTTCTTACGACCCTATTTATTCTTTCTGGCCTTTTATTTTAGGAGAAGTATTGCCAATGCTTGTTTTTGGAAATATAATACATAGAAACTTCCTGCGACTTAGCCATTTAAACAAAAACATATTGTGACAGAATGCAATAGTAATAGCAATTCAGATTCCATCCACCATTTCATAGTCTCTTCACCATATGATTAACCTTTCAGCGTTATAACTGCTTAACTTACAACTGGAACGACACACAGGACAACTCAAATAAGGGCCTTTCTCTGCCCTCCACTTTTCCATTTCCACCCACAAAGTTTTTTTTTGAAATAGAACTATATCTAGTTAAATTCCCATGTCTGCCATTGACCGTGGGCACGGCTATTCGAATAGTTTTGACTCTGGAGAGTTTGTACACTTTACCCACAAGAGATAAATCTGCTCGTTGCGACCATCCCTCGAGAAGGCTCCCTCATGAGCCATCACAGGCAAAGGCGGGGATGAGACCATCCATCCCTTTGCTCGTGTTCATACCTTCACGTAACCATACTAGAGCTATGCAAATTAGTTAGCCCTGCCTACACTTTGCCAGCATGTGGTTGTACTGTTGTACCTTGGGAGGCTATCACAAGATTCGGTCCTTAGGATTATCTGGGCGGTTCTGCCACTATCCCTTTTTGTGCTTCCACTGCACCACTTTCACACTCACACCCTCGGACCATCCGCCCAGATTTCCAAGCAAGTAGGATTTTTGGGAATATAAAATATTCATACCAACATATACCAGTCATCATCACAATGACTGCCTAACCAAATTCTCACATGTTTGAAAGTGATGCTTGGGCGTTCTCACTCCCATGAATATCTAAGCAATACTAAGCATGGCATATAGTTACAGACTTATTTTCGAAAGATTACTATTATAATTTTGCTAGGGTGACAAGGTTCACATAATCAAGTATTCAAAAGAGGGTGTAATATTAGTCAAGGTAAACATGGTCATATAACTAGGATCTTAAATTAAACATGTACTTGCATATAAAATAATAGCATGCGATTTGATAATTTAAACAAAAGTAATTTGCAGAAAAGTAGGTTCAACATGATCAAAGTATTGACTCACCTGGCGCGGTTTACCACGGTCTTGAGCTCTCTCAACGCTCTCTTATTCGAAGGTCCTGAGCTTCTGGTCTTTATCTTCACCTCGATCCTGGCCTTGCTGGTCCCACTGATTCTTCGGCCCTCCCGTTTCTAATTACGCGATAAACGACTGAATCCAAATAAAAGCAAATAACTCAAAAGATCAAAAATGAATCCGAATAATCTTGATTTAGTTTTGGTTATGAGTTAATGGGTGGTTTAGGTGGTTTGAGACAAGGCTGGTGGTAGAATATAATGATTCGGTCTTTATTAACAATCTCTTTTATTGTTCTTGTATTTATTTAGGAAATTCCATGAGTCAGGTTTAGACTTATGATTTTATCTGGGCAAGGTCTGCTAGCTAGGGTTATATTTCAACATCAGCAATAACTTTGTCTTTGAGGTTTATCTAAGATGACATTTTAGATTTCTGGACACTTATTCCAATTATTATTAAGGATATCTTTACTTAGTTCCAATAATTTAACCAAAGCCACATGCCTTTAACTAATTTATATTTTTAAAACAACTACTAGAGGCACCTTATTTATTCATTATGATAACTAATCCAATTTTTATCCCTCACACCATTACTTTTATCTCTTATTTAAATCTTAGGAGTTTCTCTAAATTATTTTCTAAATTCAAATAAGCTTCAAAAATTATAATTTTGGTTCCATTGGACAGATCTTAAATTTAGATGAATTTAGAAATTTGTTTCATTCAATTTGGAGTTAAAATGAATAAGTTATGCCCATTTAAAGCTTTTCGGTTTGGCTAAATCCCAAAAATAATAAACCTGACAAGTGGGGCCCACTGTCAGCCGGACGTGCTCACGCGGGTGCTGACACGTGGGGCCCGGCGGCAGCAGCTCACGCTCACGCGGGCACCGACAGTCGGGGCCCGCTGGCAGCGGCTTCTTCCCCTTCCGTGGCTGACAAGTGGGACCCGGCCATCGGTGAGCAGCGCACAGGCGATCAGCGGCGGTGGGGCCCACCGTCGATCGGGAATAAAGAAAATGGGCTCAACCTCGGTGACTGCGTGGCGGGGCTCGAGCAGCCGAGGGAGCCCGAGGAGAAGAGAATTAGCGCCCCCTGTGGGGACACTCGGATGTTACTTACCCATATAGGGTAATAAAACCTTTTAAACCGGGGCTCCCTCACCTTTGAAGCAGAGGCGCTCGGAGCTGGGTACGGGCGACGGTGCCAGCGGCGAGGGGTGGCCGGGGAGGCTGAGGCAAGCGGCAAAATGGGTTGCTCGCGTCGAGGAGAAGCCGATGGGGTTGCTGGCGGGGGCCTAGGAGCTCCGAGGCGGGCCAGCGGCGAGGTTCGACGGCCGGTGATGAGGGTGAAATGGGGCGGCGGCGCCGTGGTGGAGGGGAGGTGAAATTGAAGTGCGCACGAGCATTAGGAGGTCCAGTGGAGGCTTACCCGAGGGTTGTCCGAGCGGGGAAGTGGTTGGAGCGAGCTGGCGGTGGAAGCCATTGGTGGCGCGGGCATGCTCACGGCGCCGGTGAGCTGGGTGGGGGAGGAGCTCTGGTGAGGCCGGGGATGGCTTCGGGATGCTCCGAGGAAGGTTTGGGTAAAAAGAATTGGGCTGGCTCGGCTTGAATCGCCGGCGAGCTCGTTGACCGGTCGTGGGGAAGAAGGGGGGCCGGCGAGCTATGAGGCCCCAGGGGCCGATTCTTGAAGGTTGAAGCGAGAGGAGGATGTGGCGAGGTGGACGGAGTACTTTTCGCGTTCTTATACCTCCTGAGCCGACCGGGCGGCGTGGGAGCAGATCGGCAGGGCCGGCGGGGATCGCGCGGCGACGTGTGACACAGTGGCGAGGCTCGGGCGACGTGCGCGGGTCGGCAAGATGGTGAGGGCAGCGCTACAGCGGGATTCTGGGGCGCGTGTCATGCGGCTTCAGGCGGAGTGGTGATGAGGAGGGGTGGGGTCCCGGACGCGCGCGCGGGGAGGGAGGAGGAAGAAGGAAGGGGCCGCGCTGGGGGCTGGCCCAGCGGCCAGAGAAAGAAATGGGGAGGGAAGAAAGAAAAAGGAGGAGAGAGGAAAAAGAGTGGGGCCCACATGAAAGAGAGAGGAAAAATAAAATGGTAGGGAAATGGAAAATTAAAAGCTTCAAGCATTACTTTAAAATTTGGATTTTTAGTTTACATTTCTATTTCACATTTAAGATTATTGCTCTCTATTTTTGCACGTTATTTGAACATAAAATTTAAATTTTTAGCTATTAAATGAGTTTATATTATTACTATTACTTAGGTTTTATATGTATATATATCTTTGCTGGCCTACATAATTTAGGTTTTCTATTATTTGCATTTGGGGTTACTCTTTGAAATTTAATTTGTATACCACAAATCTCAAAAAGATTTCAACTAAACATTCAAAAGAAATTTAAATGCCAACAAAATACAGAAATGATTTTAAAAATTCCGTATTTTTGAGATATCCCAATTTCGGGATGTTACACCTACGGGCTCGCCGGCGCTCCGGCGCTCAGCGACGACCGGTGAGAGGCGCAAGAGCGAGAAGGATGAGAGGGGAGTTCACTGGTACCTGAGGCGATGCTCGACGATGGCCGGAGGGCGGTCGGCGACAAGACGAGGCGGCGACGGCGCACGGTGTCAACGGCGAGGGGTCTCTAGCGGTGGCTTCACTCGGCGGAGGGGCGAAAGTCGGTCACTGGGGCACGAGTAAGACGGAGGTGATGTCGGTGAGGCGCGGAAGTAACCGGGGTGGCGACAATTTCTCGTCGGAGCTCGCTCGCGAGGTGCATGAGGAACACGGCACGGGGAGGACTCGGACGCGGGAGAGAGGAGACAAGGGGCTTCGGCACACGAAGGAGGCAAAAGGAGGGGAGGACAGGCGCGGAGAAGGGTTTACATAGGCACGAGGAGGAGAAACGGCGGAGCACCACCTTGCCGGAGTTAAGGCAATTAGAACCGGCGCATAACGGTGGAATGGGCTTTAAGATAGAGGGGAAATAGGCGGAATGAAGGCGAGGTGATGAGGGCACTCAAATGCGCATTAGCTCGGGACTTAAATGAGGAGAAACAACCAAGTTAAGACCTTGGGGCAGGCTGGCCATGGCAACAGATGGAGGAAGAAGAAGGGTAGGGGAGAAGAAGGTGCTGACATGTGGGCCCCGCATGTTGGCGAGAGAGAGAGAGAGAGGAGAAGGGGACTCGTGGACGATCGGATGAGCACCACATGAGCAAGGAGGAGATCGGGGCCATCGGCAGAGAGGCAAAGGGGTAAGTGGCAACGGACGGCTCAAATTTGATCAGGCGGGGGTGGATGCGATCTGGGAGCACCACGTGTCGGATGGAGGAGGTTTTTGATTTAAAATTTTGTTTTTAATTTTTAGAAATACTAAGAAACTTCAACAATACTTAGAAAATAGCAAATATAGTCTAAAAATTCAAGAAAAATTCATAAATATTCCTGGAGCTGTTTAATTTTTACAAAAATACTTTTTAGCTTTAAAGCTAAAATTTAAATTCTAGAAAATACTAAAAAATACTATAAATCAAGGAAAAAGCAAAATAAACTCTTTTTGGCTTAAAAATGTTTAAATTAAATTTTATTATTGTAGGCTTCTAAAATAAAATCTAAACAAATCCAAATAAATTCTAGAAAACCAATAAAATGCAATTAAAATTTTTGGGATGTTACAAACCTACCCCCTTAAATGTTAAAATTTGAACTAGCTAGCAAAGAGATGGGGATGGTTGGCTTTCAGGTCTTCTTTTCATTCCTAGGTTGCTTTGTGTTCTGTATGATTACTCCACTGAATTCTGCAAAATCTGATGGTCTTCCTTCTGGTCTGACGCCCTGTTGTCTCAATGATTTTGATTGGTTGCTCCTGGTAAGTGAGATCCTCCTGAAGATCAAGGGTCTCCAGATCCACTTGCTCTACAGGTACTTTGAGGCATTTCTTCAGCTGAGAGACGTGGAAGACATTGTGCACACCTAACATGCTTTGTGGCAAATCCAACTAGTATGCAACTTCTCCTTTGCGGCTTGAGATCTTGAATGGTCCCACAAATCTTGGTGCAAGTTTTCCCCTAGCTTGGAACCTTTTGACTCCTCTGAGTGGAGATACTCTGAGATACACGTAGTCTCCAACTTCGAAGGTCAAGTCTCGACGATGATTGTCGGCATAACTTTTCTGTCTGGATTAGGCTTTTTTTAATCTGTCTTTGACCTTCCTTACTTTTTCTTCAGCATCTTGAAGTAGGGTTGGTCAAGCATCTTGAAATTCTCTCGGTTGTTCCCATAGTAAAGGCGTTCTGCACTTCCTGCCATACAATGCTTCAAAAGGTGCCATCTGCAAGCTGGCCTGATAACTGTTGTTGTACGAGAACTCAGCATAGGGCAATGAATGATCCAAACTATTTGCAAAATCTAGAGCACAAAGCTCTCAACATATCTTCTAGCACTTGATTAACTCGCTATGTTTGGCCATCTGCTTGAGAATGATAAGCCGTACTGAAATTAAGCTTACTCCCTAACTCTTCATGAAGTTTCTGCCAAAACTTGGAGGTGAACTGACTTCCTCTGTCTAACACTATCTTTTTAGGAACTCCATATAAGCACACAATTCTGGACATATATAGCTCAGCTAACTTACTTTTAGAGTAAGTAGTCTTGACCGGTATGAAACGAGCTACCCTAGCCAACCTGTTAATTACCACCCAGATTGAGTCATAGCTGGATTGAGTTCTAGGGAGTCCAGTTATGAAATACATGCCAATTACTTTCCATTTCCAATCTGGTATTGGTAAGGATTGCAAAAGTCCAACAAGTTTCTGATGTTTGGCCTTCACTCTTTGGCTGGTGTCAAAAGTTTCAACAAATTCTGCAATCTCTCTTTTCATACTGACCCACCATTATCTTTCCCTAAGGTCCTGGTACATCTTGGTACGACCTGGGTGAATTGAATATGAAATTTTTGGGCTTCTTGCAGAATCACTTTCTTAATCTCTTGATTATTGGGCACGCAGATGTGGTTTTCAAACCAAACAGTTCCATTGTCATCTTTACTGAATCCTAGGGCTTTACCTCTTCTCGTATTTTGGGCTTCCTTGATTTGATCAAGTAAAGTAGGTTGAATTCCCAAAGCTGAGAGAATACCTTGATCTACTGGGTTAAGACTCAAACGGGAGACTCCTTTCTGAAGTCGGATCTGGTCTTCTTCTAACAAAACACTGTTTGCATAGGACCTTCCGCTTAGAGCATCTGCCACAATATTTGCTTTGCCTGGATGATAGTGAGATCTGATGTTGTAATCCTTGATCAACTTTAACCATCTTCGCTGCCTTAGATTGAGTTCTGCTTAAGTGAAAATGTACTTCAAGCTCTTGTGGTTCGTGTATGCTTCACAACAGTTACCGATGAGATAATGATGTCAGATCTTCAGGGCATACACTACGGCTGCTAGTTCCAAATCACGAGTAAGATAATTGTACTCATGTGGTCTTAGCTGGCGTTATGCATAGGCTACCACTCTGCCTTCTTGCATTAGAACACATCCCAAACCTTGATGGGAAGCGTCATAGAAAATCTCAAAATCCTTATGCACATCTAGTAGAATAAGCACTGAGGCTGAGACTAGCTTATTCTTGAGAGTCTGAAAACTCTACTCACAGGCTTTCGTCCATTCAAACTTCTTTTCTTTCTTCAGAAGCTGAGTCATTGGCTTGGCTAACACTGAAATACTACTATGAAGCGACGATAGCAACCAGCAAGTCCAAGGAAACTTCTGACTTCGGTTACCGACCTGGGTGGCTGCCATTCCATTACCACTTGTACTTGGGAGGGATCAACTGCAATTCCTTCGGCTGTCACAACATGCCCAAGAAAAGTAACCTCCTTTAGCCAAAATTCGAACTTACTGAATTTGGCATAAAGATGATGCTCTCTGAGTTTTTCCAAGGTTATCCTGAGATGATTCTCATGCTCTTCTTCATTCTTGGAGTAGATAAGGATGTCATCTATGAAAATTACCACAAACTTATCTAGGTATTCCGTGAATACACTATTCATCACGCTCATGAAATAAGCAGGTGCATGTGTTAGTCCAAAGGACATTACAGTGAACTCATACTGTCCATAATGAGTAGAGAATGCAGTCTTGGGGATGTCTTCAGCACAGATCTTCAACTGGTGATATCCTGATCTCAAATCTATCTTGGAGAAGACACTAGCTCCTTTCAGCTGATCAAACAGATCATCAATTCTGGGTAAAGGGTACATGTTCTTGATGGTAACATCGCTGAGTGCTCTGTAATCCACACACATCCTCATACTTCTGTTCTTTTTCTTGATGAACAGAACAGGTGCTCCCCAAGGTGAAGAACTCAGACGAATATAACCTTTCTCTTCCATTTCTTTAATTTGTTTCTTCAACTTAGCTAACTCATTAGCTGGCATACGGTACAGTCTCTCGGAGATTGGGGCGGTGCAGGGATTAGGTCAATCACAAACTCGATTTCCCTATCCGGTGGCATTTCGGGTAAATCCTCTAGAAATACATCTGGGTATTCCCGCACTACTGGCATTTCTTCTAGTACTTGAAGATGATTGAGAACACACTCTCCTTCTGTAGGGATTTCGGGGGAGAAGTTTACTTCTATTCCTTGATCATTAGTGAGGGTTATGGATCGGGTAGCACAATTGATCTAACCATATTCTTGGCTAACCAGTTCATACCAAGAATTACATCCAATCCCTGGGATTCCAACACCATTAGGTCTGCTAGGAATAGAGTTCCATTTAAGAGAAACTCTACTCTCGGACACAAGGTCCTTGCTCTTATTTCCGCTCTAGGGGAGAGAACTATCATGGGTTTACTAAGGGAAGCCATACCCAACCCATTCTTAACCACAAAATCCGAGGAAATAAAAGAATGGGAAGCTCTGGAATAAAAAAGAACTGAAGCTAGTATTGAGTTTACAAGGAACATACCAAGTACGATGTCTGGTGCAGCCTGAGCTTCTTCGGCGGTGATGTGGTTCACACGTCCTTTAATAAAGTTTTCTGGCTTCTTGAACTGCTACCCTTGATCCTAACTTCTGGGTGCATTGGCATTAGCTGTGGCTTGGAGCTTCTTGGGACAAGACTTGGCGTAATGCCCTGTTTCCTTGTAATAGAAACAGGTCACTCCATCAGGTGTAGCGGTACTCTTCTACACTTGACCACCAATAGAAGGAACATAAGCTGCCTGAGGCCTAGGGCGATTGACTTGGAAAGTTGACCAGTTAACTGATGATCTGAAATTGTTGACTAAGGCCTGAAGTTGCTGGAGTGCTGCTTGAACTGGGCAGTCCGAGGTAGGGTACTGCGGGCCTTGGGAAAACCTCTAGGGTTAACCTTCTACGTAGCCATCCTTCTCTTCCGATTTTCCATCTCTACAAACTTGCCTTCTTAACGGATGGCCTTGCTAACCAGCTGAAGAAAATCTGCGTAATCACTTAATATCAACTGGACAGAAATATTGTCATTCAGACCCTACAAAAACCTTTCTTACTTGGCTTCATCAATAGCCACATCTTCTGGTGCATAGCGTGCCAGTTGGTTGAACTTTTGTAGGTACTCATTCACTGTGCGGCTTCCTTGGCGTAGAGCTCTGAATTCCTTCTTCTTCAGAGTAATGGTGCCTAATGGAATGTGAGCCTTGCGGAAACTCTGCACTAGCTTATCCCATGAAATGGCCTGAGGATTGGCATGAGAGGCGGTTAAGGTATCCCACTACTCGGATGTGGGTCCATTCAATTGGTGAGGCTACTACTCCCAAATTATGTCCCAAACTATACGACAAACACACAAAATATATGACAGACTAGTTATGTATGTTGCAACTTGATAAACTAATAGGATAACTTACGAAGGATCCAATTGGTATTGTGGTGGCTTTTAGAAAACACTTTAGTTAGTTTGCTATTTCTGGATATGGTAATTACTACTAGGAGGCATGTTCTTATGGAGCTATAACAGCAAAATCGTAATAGAATAGGTAAAGACTCGTAATTCATAACTTAGGGTGAGCCTAGTTAAGCCAAATCATGGTAAGAGGATGCAATATGCTGTTGAGATATTGTCTGGTTGGATGTTCGATGGATGATGCATGATGCAAGTGGTGGATGTGGTAGCGAAGGTTTTTAATTTCTATTAACACAGTAGTCCTTATTTTCAATATATATAAACCTTTTTTGTGAATCTTATTATATTAACCCTTAATCCATTTTAATATGCATTGGCTCATACTTTTTAATTTGCACCATTTACTCCATAACACCCAATTAAGTGGCTCCTGCTAAGGAAGAAAGCTCTAATTAATCCTACAATTTCCTTAGGTTTGGCTACGAATGCAATCATGCTAAAGAACCATGCTGAGAATATTCATGGTTTAATTGTGATGACCAACTAGCAATTAACAATCATGTTGAGTTGAAATTTGCATTTGCGAAAAGTTTGCAGTTTTTTAGTGCTACCCATCAGGGGGCAGTCTGACCACTATGCAGAGTCGGTCAGACCGGCCGAGTTACCACTGAGGCATTTTTGCCAAGGGCGGTCTGACTGGCCTTATTTAAGTGGTCAAACAGGTGCTGTGGATTTTTAGTTCTTGCACACCAAACACTTGTGTAGGAGTGTCTTGAGATGTCTTTGAACTAGGTGTCACCTTGAATGGAGGTCTGAGGCAAAACTAGATAGCAAAATATTGAATTTCTAGAGAGGGTCTCTCTGATGTTCTTCCTGGCTATCAAACTAGCATGAGGAAAGTGGTATGACTGGACTAACAGTCTGACCGGCCACCCAATGGTGGTCAGACCAGTCATGATCAATTCTTGGCCAAGAAGGTTTTGGGAATATAGGGGATTTAGTCATAGGTTGAGTATTTGTGTCATAGGTTGAGTATTTGTGGTCTAGGTCATTGCATTCATGTTGCATGAAGTATATTGGACTATCGTGGGTCAAGTTGTGAAGAACTTGTGCTTCAAAATAGTTTCTTGGTCTTTCATGTGCAGGGTGTTTGGTGACAGCCATGGTTGATGGCGTGGACTGGGACTAGGCTCAGGTATGGGCTAAGGTATGGTCAAGGAAGCTGGGTGGGATGGTTGGGCTCAAGCGAGACACATGAGAAGACAAGATATGTTGAAGGAAAGATTTGAGCAATGGTTCATTAAATGGTATGGTTGGTGCACGTGAGGCGTGGTTGGGGGGAATCGACACAGATAGACTTGCCGATGCGTTAGCCAATGGTGAACCTACACTTTGCAAGCATGAGGATTACTTGCTGTAGGACCGTATGGCGTTATCAGAGAGGGGGTGAATGATCGCCTCCACTTCTTCCACTTGACCACTCGAACGATTACTCGTCACACGGATGTGCTCATTGTTCGACCGAACGTGCTAGTCATTCGATCGCACGTTTGATCTCTTCGTGGTCGACAACGACCGCTCGAATGATCCTTGCAGACTTCAGCCATGTACATGGTTGAACTCGCTCGAACGAGTACCAGTCGAAGATAACCGCGTTTGATCACACTAGGACGAGGTCTGTTAGCACGCTGCCGACGACGCAAGAAGAACGATGCTTAGAAAAGCATCCTGCCAATCAAATTCTTTTGGAATAGATTCAATCTATTATTTCTACAACAACTTTTTTGGCTACAAAGTGCCCTCACGGCACCCCTAAAAATTTCCTCGACAAAGGCCCTAAGACCAGTTCCGTTAGCCTAAACCTCTCCCTGCTTTTATAGGCCAACGTCTCTAATTGCGTCTGATTCAAACATGAACACAACACCTAATCTCTTCCTCAAATCAAGGGAGCCAAATTTCCTAACATGGGTTTTATTCAAACTCTACCTCTTCCAGCTCACGGACTCTATCTGTAACAACCCATACTCAACACGCGACGAAGCCTTCAGGATATCCCCTCTCGTAGCTTCGTCTCGCTTCACCATCATCGATCTCCCCTTCCAACATTAGCCTAACCACCTCGTATGACATCCTCAACCGTCTGGACCTCAGATATCCCTATCCTAGTCTTGGTACTCCTCGTCACCAACCGTGATCGTCTCCATGCTCTCTTGCACATGCACAGACCGAAGAAATATTTTTCCTCGCACAAGCTCTTACTAGCTTGACCGTCATCAGCACAACAACTTTCAACACCCTTGTCCATCTAGAGACAAGAGCAAAACCATCCACGACCAATGAACCTAGTCGAACATGACCAATCTCCTCAACACAAACCAGAAAATAGTCTCAGACTACCGATTACGACTGCCAAAAACCATCGCATTCCAAAACTCACTCTTACAACCACTCAGCATGACCACTAGCTCAACAAGTACTCGTAACCGACAACTGACCACAACACTCACGACTATCGCTCACCGACCATCGATTACCTAGTTGCTCTGACTACCTAGTACCGACACCATTCCATCAAGCACCAGCCAAACACCCCGCTGGCCTAACACAAGTACTTAAAATACTCAAAGATCATAAAGAGTGAACCAATCAATTCGACAGCAGAGTCTACGAGTACCAACTGAGAAGCCTACGGTGACTGATCATAAAGCCTTCGACTACCGAAGACAATGACATCAGACTACTTGGTCTACGACTATCGACAAGACTGCAAAATATACGACTATAAGAGCAGTCTGCACAATCTATGGCCATCAACACCAAGGTCACCGACTATCGACCAGTAAATCCTATGACTATCGAGTACGACTAGTGAAGTCCACGACTATCAAAATCACTGAAGCTACGACCATGTAAAAATATTGTAGCTATGATTACTTTCAGTGGTCGATATGTCGTGGTCGTAGTCGTGTCACCGTGGTCGAAATTGTGCATGGTCGAAGCCGAATTTCCATGGTCGAAGTCGTGTTTCCGTGGTCGAAGTCGTGTTGCCGTGGTTGTAAAGTCATGCGTGGTCGTAAAGCCATATGTGGTTGTAACCAATACCGTGGTCGTAAACAACTCATGAATGAAGTTTACCGTGGTCGTAAACTGAGCATGGTTGAATTACACGAAATCGAACTTGATTAAAACCACTCGGAGCTAGTCGAAACACCATCAAAACCACTCAAAACTAGTCGAAACACTTGAACCCAAAATCTTCGACTACGATCACCCGACAATTTTACAAACACAAATTCTAAAGTAATTCAAATGTCAATTATTCATCATCATTTTTAATCACAACCATCCACATGGTCTAACAATATCCCCCTTGATGAATATATTGACAACACCTCAAAAAATACTCAAATGAAAGACTTTGCAAGAAAGAGAATTTGCAATCCGAGATAACCGACCACACAACCAAACGAGAACCAACCCAAAGAACAACTTCCAGAGCAAATCTACCCCTTCTACTTTTCTCCCCCTTCAGCAATGAAAACATCAAGTGCTCAAAAGTGGGAATAATTCTAAAAGGGAACTTAGAAAAGTAAATATCCAAAAGCTTTGTAGATTATCCAAGTCATATTACATTGATTTAATAATGTAACCAAGCCATCTATTAGAGTAGAGCTACCTAGATCATATAAACTCATATGACATATAGCAATATCCATACAATCTTTTATCTCAATGAAGCAATTTATATCAATGACACGCATCTCAACAATGACTAAACAAATTATAAAGTGCACAATGAGATATCACAACGAAAAGTGAAAGCCTAAAACAAAGGCAGATTCTAACTCTAAGCGAGTTAGCCGTCTCGTATAGCAACTTATTATTTTACACTTGAGTCTTAGGCATGTGGCATGCTTGTAACATACTTCTATTCTTGATGTCATGCTTTGAAGTTTTTCTTTCTTGTTTTAAATGGTGGCATGCTTGAAGCATACTTCTTTTCACTAGCATAGTTTTCGTGCCTTTTTTTTAATTGACCATGACATGCTTGAAGCATACATCTTTTCATTTGTGCACTTTTCTTTGTATAACATGCTGACT
This sequence comes from Bonia amplexicaulis, assembly GCA_036346245.1. Classification (NCBI taxonomy): domain Eukaryota; kingdom Viridiplantae; phylum Streptophyta; class Magnoliopsida; order Poales; family Poaceae; genus Bonia; species Bonia amplexicaulis. Next base: position 25,546,668 of record CM070737.1, read on the forward strand.
TGAGTGATCATGAAAAGGATACGATATGAAACATACCAACCTCATAGAAAATAATAAAAATAAGACTCAAAATCATGCTAATCATTTTAGATGAACATCACAAAGTACTATCTATAATCAATCCAGTCAAGGTGTTTTTCCATGTCACGCTTTAGATCAATTGTAGGAGGTTAAATAACATCAGTCTCGACCACAACTAGACAACATCACTACTACAAAAGAGGCTATATGTAACAGCCCAGCTGTTTATTTCAAATTTTTGAGTAAACAAAATGATTATTATCAGATTAAATTAATTTGGTTTAAAATAAATATGAGTTTTGTTTGTGTGAAATTTGAATTTTGTTTTGCCCTGATTTTCTGTTTTTAAGAAAGCTAGATTTGAAAAGTAATTTAAAGTAAAATCTTAAAAATATTATTAAATAAAATGATACTTTGATTTTCTGTAAAAATCCTATGTCAAATTAATTATTTGGATTTATTTGGCTTTTATTTGGTTTTTCTGAGTTTCCTGGCATTTAAAATCTATTTTGAAAATATAAAGTATTTTAAGTATGAAAATTATAATACCAAATAAGTTGGAAATATTTTATGAAAGTCCAAAACATCTTCAGAAGTTCTTTGAATTTTTCTGGAATTTTTGGAAGTTATTTCATATTTTTTGGAGCTATATTTAATTTTCTAGGCTTTTCTAAAAATCTAAAGTCAAAAAGAAAAATATAAATCCCAACCCCTCCCTCCGACCGACGCGTGGACGGCCCAGATCCGCCCACGTCGCTGCCCGGATCCCGCCTTCCCCTCCCATCGGGCCGACACGTGGTCGGCTCGATCTCGGCCACGTCGCCGCCCCGACTGCCGCCTTGCACCCGACCGCCATCCGATCCACCCCGGTGATCTCACCCATCCACCGCCACTTAAACTTCCAGGCCACCCGATCTTCCTCCCCGCCACGCGTCGCCAATCCCCGCCGTCCGCTTCCCCCTCTCTCTCTCGCTGCGCCTCGGCCCCACCTGTCAGGTGTGTCTTCCCCGCGCGCCCTTCTCCTACTCACACGCAACCGCATGAAAACCGCCGCCATTTCCGTCGCCTCCTCGCACGCCTGAGGTTTCTCTCCCGCTCCTCCCTTTTCTTCTTTTCTTCCCCAAGAAGCGCTGAATCCCCTTTCCGGCGCGTCCGCCCTAACCTCGTCGTGATTTCCGCCGCCCCCGCACCATCTCCGGCGAGGAATCCGCGCCACCTCCATCCCCCTCTGTCCCTATAAAAGGCCCCCCGAGCACCTCTCCCCATCGCACCACCTCCCTCCGCTCTCGCTCGCCTCTCTCGGGCTCCACACCACCCCCTTGGCCCCTCTCTCCGAAGTTCGCCGCCTTGACCCAAGCAAGCTCCCCTAGCCGCTCCGGCCGTCCCCAAGCTCCACCGAGGACACCTTGAGCATCCCCGCATCCGTGCGAAGCTCCTCCGCCCCTCGGTCGAGTCCCCTCGCCGTCGGACCGCCGTCACAACGGGAGACCCGAGCCGCCGCCGCCCCTTCTCGTCGCCGGCCACCTCCCGTGGCCGCCGAACTCCGTGCCAAGGTCAAATGAGTTCCCCTCCTCCTCCTCTCTCGGTTCCACCCATCGGTGCTCACCGGAGCACCACCGTCGCTGCTGTGCCCGAGCCCCTCCCCGTCGGCGCCTCCCACGTCAGCGCCAAGGGTGAGGTGGCTACCAGCTTGGCTGCCACGAGGGAGCCACGCAAGCGCCTGGCTGCCACGCCTCACCCCGTGCCAGCTCGGCCATCTCCTTCGTCCGTGGACCCGGTCCACATAGACCCGGGCACACTGTCTGCAACTCACCCATATTTTTCAGTAGAAAAATAATTTGGCCGAAAAGAAATTCCCAGGGCTAACGTAATAATTCCCATTTTCCTTTAGAAAAATAATTCCAGAAAATCACTTTTTCATTTTTCTCTGATTTCAAACTTCCCGAGGCCCGTTCTCATTCATCCTAACTCCGATTTGGCCCATTCAAATTTCTAAATTCATCAAAAATTCCAATCTATCCATTTCTGTCATAATTTTAAATATTTGAAATTTATTTCGAATTTCCAAATTTAAATTTCAAATTTCAATACCCAGTTCATTTTCAAAACCTCAGTTCCATTCTAAATTTTCTGTGCACTTCTAAAATACAAATTCAAACCTTGTGAATTCTCATTTTCAAAACCTCAGTTCCATTCTATTTTTCTTGGTCCAAATATTCTCCAGTAATTTCTTTTCCAACCAATCTTCCAGATATTCATTCTCCTTCGTGTGAACCCCGAATCCATTGAAACTTCCTCCTAAATTCATATAAAATTATAAACTTCCTTCTAGTAAATATATTATATTTTTATGATTTTATTTGTGTTTATTTGTTCGTTTGTATTATCGTTTTGCGCGTAGAACCCGACGTTGTCGAAGAATTCTCAGACCCGCAGCAAGAAAGTCAAGAGATCACACACGAAGGCAAGTCTCTGTAACACCCCAGCCAAACAATGGCCTGAAATGCTACCAAACTAACAACATAATAAAACTATGCTAAGGCATTCTATAAAATTTCGGCAGAGCCTCCTTTGTTTATTGATAAAAATGAAGTTCTAACAATATTATCAAAAGGTATGAATAACCGCAAGCAAAGTAATTTGGCTACTAAGCAGAAACATCTATAAAACTTAAGTAAAGCACGGAAGCAATATGAAGAAGTTCTAATCCATCATTACATCTTAATCAAGGTCATAATCAAATACCACTTGAACTAATCAACAAATAATAATTAGAGTTCTCTATCTTCTCCATGGTGAATATTTCGTGCAAGTGCAACAATACTAATCCCTCTTTGTTCCCATGCATGCTGACCTCGTGAAGGTACCTAAAATAAACAAACAACAACAACAAAACAAAGAAGAGTGAGTCCAATGACTCGGCAAGTATAATCAGTAACAAATGCAAGCATGAACATTAACTCTCAAGTTAAACATATTACATATGAATTTCATGCTATGCATTATGATCAAAAGCTCCTCTTTCTCATCTCTTTCGCATTTTACCCAGACGCGGGTGTGCATCCGTCAATGCACACCCATGCCTGCACCCTCGGTGCAGGGACCAATTGCCCACACCGCAAGTGTGGGGACCTCGATGCTTGATCGCCGCATGATCAAGACTTCAACAATTCTCAATATGATGCATATATGTGAATGTATCAAAAGATAACGAGCATTCACCATACTACGCATCAACCAATCTCATAAATGCCATAATGTAAACAGAACATAAATAACATTCTCAATTCATCACTTACTCATACTCACAATTTAAACAGTCATGATTCAACCATCATCCAAACAATTCAACAAATCCATAAACACACGATTTTCACATCACAAATATACTTGCCTCAACCGCGAGAAAATGAAGAACACGTAGAAGGCACAACCCCGAATCCGCTCTCCTCCTGAATATTTAATTACTAATTACCAACATGACAGTAGCGGGTTTCTAGATATAAAATAACAGCAACCCCAATTAACCCAACAATTTATCTCAATTAAATCCCCAACTCCCTCGGCCAAATCTGCCCAACCACAGACAGCCGACTTCCAAAAATCATAACTTTCAGTACGTAACTCCAAATTAAGCGTTCTTGGACTCTCCGGAAATATAATTAAATTATCTACAAAAACTTAGTTGGGGAGACTCTCTGATTCTGCCATTAACTAGCCGATCCAAACCCTTTTCTAAAGCATCCAAATTCACGTCGGACTCTCTGGACAGCGCACTAAAACAGGCATAACTTTCGCCCAGAAATTCGGAATCCGGACTTATTTACCTCTATTGAAAGCTAAGAAACTTATCTACAACTTTCTCAATTTTAAGGACTCCTGAATCGCAACTTTTCCGTCGCACAAACCGATCTACTAAACTCTGTCCAGAACTACCCGATCTGCAGAACAGTAACACTAGAAAATTCATAACTTTCGCTACACAAATCCGAATCACGTGTTCTTGTACTCCCTGGAAAGATAATTAAACCCTCTACAACTTTCTAGAAGGGGTCCAGACCTGAATCCCGACGAAACTAGATCAAAACCGCCGAGAAACAACTACCGTCCCAGCAGCCCAGAAAACCGACGAATCTAACTTGATTAAAAACCAATCTAGAGACTACCAGGGATTACCCTTGACGACATGACGACGAACACGTCGACGAACACGACGAACACGGCGACGAACACGCCCGCGATCTCCTCCTCTCTTTCCTCCGGATCCACGCGGTACAGCGACGAACGTCGGCGACGGCGCACCGGGGGAGGAGACGACGACGATGAAGACGACGACGGCGCACCGGGAAGAAGACGTCGGGGCAGCACGGGGCGGCGGCTGCTGGGGTGGAGGCGCAGGGGGTGGAGGGCTGCCTAGGGTTTTAAGAGGTGGCCTCCCCTCCCCTCTTGGGCCAAGAAAAACCCACCTGGGCCAAGGCCTAGGCCCGTGTTGTCTTAAATTTTCATAAAACCCTCAAAACTCTTATAAATTTAATTATTTCACAAAAGTCCCTCTCTCTATTAATTAAACAATTAATTAAATGATTTCCGGGGTATTACATTCTACCCCCCTTAAACAGAATTCGACCCCGAATTCTAACTGCAACCTCAACAGAAAACAAAACAACCAACTAGCAATTAACTAGCACCGACGTGAACAACGCCGGCATCGCTGCAAGCATGCGAGACTCCAACTCCCAAGTTGCTTCTCTCTCGGTCTGCTGCGACCAAAGCGCTTTGACATACTAAATATTTTTTTTTCTAATTGCTTGCACCTCGCACATAGGTTCTTGAAGATCCAAGTGGTTTGCCAACCTCCGATCCTTGCTCCTTACATCGCATAACTTTTCACCGCTCTGGGCGCCAATGCATTCTCGACTCACCAAGGCCACTCGTTGAACTTACGCCCCTACAACACTTGAATTGTGTAGCTTTAATTCTTGAATGGTGGTGGTCTTACTCGTTGGTCAACGGTTTTAATGAAGCCCACGCCCGGATCTTTCAAGTTCTCCTCGATACCGAGTCATACAAAGCGTGTGTATCCCACACTAGAACCCAAGGTAGTCCTAGTGATACACAAACCCCTAAAATTCGCAATTAACAAAAGCGATTAAATACACATCGGGTTATCATTCCCTTTAGTACCAACCCACACAATCTGACAAGACATATATCTCATGTTTCCATTCTCAATCGATCTCTTTACCTTAGCAATGAGCACCCCTTAAACACGGGCACACCACGGGCTCAAGGTAAACCCACTCTTTCACACACGAATACAAGCGAAAATAAGGGATTCTTATTGCAATCTCGCATCACCCACTCCTCACCAAAGGGTCAAATCATAAAGAAAATCGAGGATTCAACATAAGAACCTCTCCACCTTCCAAGTAGGTGGTTTGCAAACAAACAACACATACGTCAAAGGGGAATCACTCAAATGTCAAACCCGTCCATTTTTTCCTAAACCGGAAAAACCACACAAGCCAACAAAAAGTCAACTCAAACCACAAAAGACTTTTCTCTCATCACGTAGCTCAAACAAGAATCAGGGAGCATTTTACTACCGATTTTTTTTATTAAACTTCCTCTTGAATCACGAGGTTCCAAATTATCCCATACCATACTAGCTCAATTCTCTTAAATTGGCAACATCAACTCTATGTTCAAACCGAGTGCATCCAACACACTTTTGTAGAGGACTCTACTATTCTCATAATAACATACTCTAGTCAACTCCTCTTCCCACATGTTACTTTAACGAATAATTTCCAATGCACCTCATCGTTATTTTTCACCCACCAACACTTCACCACAAATCTTAAGGACAATCAACATGAATTTCTCGGCTCCCACACTCATTTACTACACCCAAAGAATACTATCAATGAGCATCAACTATTTAGAATCCACTTGTTGCACTATTTTCACACCACATCATTAGCCTCCAAGGTTCTAGCATAGATCACCAACCAAAATTTCCCATCTCTAAGGCTTCTATACATATACTTCGATATATTTAATACAAAGATTCTTAAATTCAGTGACTAAAATTTCCACAATCAACCATACTCAATCATTAACAACCATATGAAACATATTCTCAACTTGATTATCGTAGAAAGATTCTAACTCCTAGAGGGTTACTCAACGAGCTAAGTTATACATGGCAAAATTCAACAATCCTTACTATCCCAATAATTCCCACAACGGTTGGGCTTCTTCACAATTATAAACTCATTAACTACACCATCATAATCATTCTAATAATCCTTGCAAAGTACCCCATCATGATGCTCCAATAAAATTGATCAAGATTCTCATACTTTCAATAATTCCAACGTTCCAAAAAATGAACGTAACACTCATGAACCACAGCTAGGTTCTTCTAGTTGCAACAATAAAACTATTTAGCCCCAAGGACAACATCTTCTTTAAATCAAATCCTCATCGAGAATTATTCAACGAAGAATTTATCACCCCAAGAATCTCAAGTATCTTGATACCCACAATCTCACCGGACTAATCACAAAACCACACCAACCGGTTGCCATACACATCTTAAAGGTCTTTGCAACCCAAGCTGCGTACCCTTTCTTGGAGAAGCAAAGAAGAAAATTTCAGCACAATGTCCATCGCAATAAACACAAAACCAAGAAAACAAAGATCTTGGACAACAAAGGATAAGACCACGGTGAAGGCGCATGCCTCCTCGAGACGAAAACATCAAATCTCAACCAATACGAATACAAGATTGTCATTTGAGCTCCGAAACTCTTAAGCGTGAAAATAAGAAGTCAAACACACTTCACAAAGATTGCACAACTTGACTTCAACCTTCAAAACTTTTATCAAACTTTTCCTTTTAACAAAGAGAACAACCTTCTTTGAATACGGTATCACCTTAACAATTCCAACAAAAGAAGAGTTGAAGACCACAACACATTAATTCTTTAAGAACTAATTAAAATCCCTCAACACGACACTTTGCTTAAAACCATTTCAGCTACCACATAAATCATGAGATCAAAGATCGCATACACACTATCAAAACTTTTGATTTAAATAGTACCAAGGAATTTATTCAAATTCTTCTATTTAATGAACCTTCAACATTACCATCATAACCACAAATGGACCAACATACTAACATCGAATAATACATTCTTAACAAGCATCATCATATCCTCAACTCCCTTCATAAACTTTTCCAAAAGAAACATAAGAAATCACTTCATCATGTTTCTAATATCTAAATAAGATTGCAACTAATTAATCTAGGAGAACCTAGTGCATAAGCCACATAAATAGAACAAAGCTCTTAAACAAGGTGATACTAGAACATGACAATCTCACAAAACATTCTAGCATAAATCCCTTACTAGATTTCGTATATTCAATTCTTGTGGATGCTCAACTCTAATTTAGCACAAATTAATTGTACTCTAGTCGTTACTGGCAATACCAAGGTAGCACATCACAACATCTACATCATATCATTGACTATTCTCAGTCATAACAGTCATAGGAGCAAATCATAATCATACAAGATTATCAATAAGCATACAAGATTATCTCATAATGTAAATCATCAATATAACATGTCAAAAGCATAAATGCAATGCTTGACCCATCCCATCCCACGTGCACCGGTGTGTCAATTTAATAGTTTAATTACCACGGACCTAAAGCCCGCTCGATACCAATCTGTAACACCCACCAAACAATGGCACGAAATGCTACCAAACTAACAACATAATAAAACTATGCTAAGGCATTCTATAAAATTTCGGCAGAGCCTCCTTTGTTTATTGATAAAAATGAAGTTCTAACAATATTATCAAAAGGTATGAATAACCATAAGCAAAGTAATTTGGCTACTAAGCGAAACATCTATAAAACTTAAGTAAAGCACGGAAGCAATATGAAGAAGTTCTAATCCATCATTACATCTTAATCAAGGTCATAATCAAATACCACTTGAACTAATCAACAAATAATAATTAGAGTTCTCTATCTTCTCCATGGTGAATATTTCGTGCAAGTGCAACAATACTAATCCTCTTTATTCCCATGCATGCGACCTCGTGAAGGTACCTAAAATAAACAAACAACAACAACAAAACAACGACAAGAGTGAGTCTAATGACTCGGCAAGTATAATCGTAACAAATGCAAGCATGAACATTAACTCTCAAGTTAAACATATTACATATGAATTTCATGCTATGCATTATGATCAAAAGCTCCTCTTTCTCATCTCTTTCGCATTTTACCGTGACGCGGAGTGTGCATCCGTCAATGCACACCCATGCCTACCCTCGGTGCAGGGACAATTGCCCACACTCCGCAAGTGTGGGGACCTCGATGCTTGATCACCGCATGATCAAGACTTCAACAATTCTCAATATGATGCATATATGTGAATGTATCAAAGATAACGAGCATTCACCATACTACGCATCAACCAATCTCATAAATGCCATAATGTAAACAGAACATAAATAGCATTCTCAATTCATCACTTACTCATACTCACAATTTAAACAGTCATGATTCAACCATCATCCAAACAATTCAACAAATCCATAAACACACAGATTTTCACATCACAAATATACTGGGCCTCAACCGCGAGAAAATGAAGAACACGTAGAAGGCACAACCCCCGGAATCCGCTCTCCTCCTGAATATTTAATTACTAATTACCAACATGACAGTAGCGGGTTTCTAGATATAAAATAACAGCAACCCCAATTAACCCAACAATTTATCTCAATTAAATCTCCAACTCCCCTCGGCCAAATCTGCCCAACCACAGACAGCCGACTTCCAAAAATCATAACTTTCAGTAAGTAACTCCAAATTAAGCGTTCTTGCACTCTCTGGACAGATAATTAAATTATCTACAAAAACTTAGTTGGGGAGACTCTCTGATTCTGCCACTAACCAGCCGATCCAAACCCTTTTCTAAAGCATCCAAATTCACGTCGGACTCTCTGGACAGCGCACTAAAACAGGCATAACTTTCGCCCAGAAATTTGGAATCCGGACTTCTTTACCTCTATTGAAAGCTAAGAAACTTATCTACAACTTTCTCAATTTTAAGGACTCCTGAATCGCAACTATTTCCGTCGCACAAACCGATCTACTAAACTCTGTCCAGAACTACCCGATCTGCAGAACAGTAACACTAGAAAATTCATAACTTTCGCTACACAAATCCGAATCACGTGTTCTTGTACTCCCTGGAAAGATAATTAAACCCTCTACAACTTTCTAGAAGGGGTCCAGACCTGAATCCCGACGAAACTAGATCAAAACCGCCGAGAAACAACTACCGTCCCAGCAGCCCAGAAAACCGACGAATCTAACTTGATTAAAAACCAATCTAGAGACTACCATGGATTACCCTTGACGACACGACGACGAACACGTCGACGAACACAACGAACACGGCGACGAACACGCCCGCGATCTCCTCCTCTCTTTCCTCCGGATCCACGCGGTACAGCGACGAACGTCGGCGACGGCGCACCGGGGGAGGAGACGACGACGATGAAGACGACGACGGCGCACCGGGAAGAAGACGTCGGGGCAGCACGGGGCGGCGGCTGCTGGGGTGGAGGCGCAGGGGGTGGAGGCGCAGGGGGTGGAGGGCTGCCTAGGGTTTTAAGAGGTGGCCTCCCCTCCCCTCTTGGGCCAAGAAAAACCCACCTGGGCCAAGGCCTAGGCCCAGGTTGTCTTAAATTTAAATAAAACCCCTCAAAACTCTTATAAATTTAATTATTTAACAAAAGTCCCTCTCTCTATTAATTAAACAATTAATTAAATGATTTCCGGGGTATTACAGTCTCCTTTGAACATCTTGTACCTATGTTTACCAAAATCATTTTATTATTTTAAATTTAATGCATCTGCTATGTTACATAAAATGATAATTTATGTTCTAAGGATATAGTTAAACCAATAATTGTTATGCCCTCATCTGATCTTGACAACCATGTACCTTTGTCACCATATGTTTCTCTTGTCTCAGTATTGAGATTATTATGTAATTATTAATTTTAGAATGGTAGTAATTGCTTAGACAAGCTAGTCGGTCAACATAACCCTTCGGGTGAAAAATTGATATGAAAGATTTCATCTTTTTATTTAGTGATAATAAGTATTGTTGTTGTTTTTAAACTAAAATAAAATGGTGAAAATGGTTTTAGACTTGGGCAGATGGTAAGTTTGGATTGATGCGGATTTAGCACGAGAACTTGTAAAGTGTATGTTTCGCCCTAGTCAATTAAGGACCGACGTTTGTGTTTGTCCAAACTGAGCACTACCATACAACCACAAGTCTATATGGGTACGACCTAGCTAATTAACTTATGACAGTCCAGTTTAGGTACCACCAGTGGAAAGTGGGTGCCAGAGATTTACTTGTTACTCATAGTGAGGGACAGGGATTTACTGTACTCATATGGCGCAAGAGGGGCTTCATGCTGGTGGATTTAACCTTCAAAGAAGTGAAACCTCGGTGGTGGTGTCTAGCTAGACTAGAGTAAGGTAAAGGCTTTGTGATAAATTATCTGGGACTCATACCTAAGGAAGTATGTTGGCTATTAAGATGACTTATCTCTTGTGGGTAAAGTTGTATAACCTATGTAGAGTGTAAAACTACTTAAATAGCCGTGCCGACGGTCAAGGGCAGGCAAGGAATGCATTCACATGGTAGATCTTTAGTTTTGGTTTTAAAGTAAAGGTTTTGGGAACTCGAGAGTGGATGGAACTCTCGGAGTTGTGTCCTAGCGGATGGAGCTAGTGTGGGTGGATGGAATCCGTGGTTTTGAACCTTGGCGGTTGGAGCCAGTTAACTAGTGTTGGTGGTTGGAACCTTCACTAGAAAATTATTGATGGTTTCTGTTAAAACAAATACTTTATTAAATTAATGCCTTCGAAAATATTTAATGGTATTTGAAATAAAATATTGCTTTGTGCAAAAGAACCATATAACCCTCCTTATTAAGCCTTGCATCTACTGCATTTTTTCAAGACTTGCGGAGTAATTTATGTACTCACATGCTACACTTAAAACAAAATCTCAGAGGAATACGAAGCTCAGGAAGGAGACTACGACTACTTCGCTTGTGGTTTCGACGAAAGCTTTCCAGAGTACCAGGTTGCGCTTCCCCAGTCAATTGCCTGTGGCGTATTGATGGGTCTTCATCAGAGCTTTTTTTCTTCCGCTGTGTTTCTTGTGATTGCGAGGTCTTGAAACCTCAGTTGTAATAAAGAGGCATTTTGGTCTGTACTCTCTATTATTGTAATAAAGCGTTGTTGGTTATGTAATCATCACTGTTTAACTGTATGCACTAGCTTTGATCTAGGACTAGTGCGGTAATACACAGAGGGTCCGGATTCAGAAATCCGGGGTCCCGACACTATACTAGATGGCTACATCACAGATGGTTCCTATGAACTGTCTATGCTGCAATTATCACAGATGGTTCATACTAACAACCGTCTATGATATTTTCACCGACAGTTATTTATACGAACTGTCTGTGATAAAGCAAGACATCACATGCGGTTCTTATTAATAACCGTTTGTGAAAATATCACAGACGGTTGTTAGTATAAACCATATGTGATTATGCAAGACATCACAGACGGTTCATATTAATAACCGTCTATGATAATTCACAGATGTTTATTTATAAGAACGTCTGTGATATATGCATTATCACAGACGGTTCGTATAACAAACCATCTCTGATAATGCCATGACACCGATCTGTGGCATCTCCCCCAAGATTCTAATCTCACCTATTTATTCTCTCTGCATCGAACAGCAGGCACCAGTTCCTCCCACCTATTGCCGCTTATTAACTACTCCCCCTCTCCATTTCACTCTGAGATGCCTGAGTTCTACCGGCTGCTCTTAGCTAGCTCATCCACTCCTGCTTGTTCCTCGATGACGCCGACTACCACCATGAGCTAGCGTCTCTGTTGTGACACCACGGTCGACTGCACAATACACTCTTTTCATAAAATATCGTAAGAGTGTCTTGTGCAGTCTCACCGTTGTGACACAAAGGTGACGCTACCGCTGCCTCTTCTTCGCTGCAAGGCACCACGGAAGCAGCTAGCTACCAGGACGGTGCTCAAGTCGGCATCAAGGACATCTAGCTCACATGCTGCTAGGATCTCTCCTTCTATGTTTTTGCTATGGGTTTGTAGGATTAGGAGATGTGTTCTTGCTATGTTTAAGAGTTGGGTTCGTAGGATTAGGAGATGTGTTCATGCCATGTTTAAGAGTTGGGTTCATAGAATTAGGATGTGTTCTTGCCATGTTCTTGCTGTGTTAGATGGATAACCTGCTCATTATCTTGTGATGCCATAATGATGGATTCTAATAGAATGCGTTGTTGTATTTGCTTGTTTTCAAAGGGCATAGATAACATTTCTTGAGACTAGCCCAAAAACAGAAAAATTTAGGTATAGTATGAACTATCACAGATGATTTTGGGGTATAAACTATCTATGAAGGACTATCACAAACGGTTTTACATTACAACTGTCTGTGATGCTCACCTATCACAAACAGTTGGCAGCTAAAACCGCCTGTGATGTGTAAGTATCACAGACGGTTATTGGTTCGAGCTATCCGTCTCTGATGTGTGAGTATCACAGACGGTTTTTGATTCGAGCTATCTATGATAGTGTTCTTCATAGACAGTTCTAGTTACCAATTGTGTATGTTGTATTTATCACTGACAGCTCACAAACCATCCGTGATAACCTCTAATTATCACTGACGCATAAATTCAGACGGTTCAAAAAACCGTCTGTGATGGCAGTTCCGAATTGTCTATGATAACTCTTTTTGTAGTAGTGCATATGAGTGAATATGATAAAAAAAGCTCTATAACTCACTTGTTTTCAATGGCATGGACTCGATGAATTATTGAACACGTATAATAAACAAAGTTACCAAATTTTAACTACCAAACTCCACCTCAGATTAATCCCATAGGATGCATTACACCTAAGTCACTCCACAATTGAGCAAAATGAGAAGAGTCAAGCGGTTTGGTGAAAATATTAGCAACTTAAGAATCAGACTCAACAAAGTGTAAAACAATATCACCATTTTCCACATGGTCTCTTAGAAAGTGAAATCGTATATCAATATGTTTAGTCCTAGAATGTTGTACTGGGATTTTAGCAATATTAATAGCACTGGTGTTACCAATAAAGTGGAACACTACTCAATTCTAACCCATAATCCCTAAGTGTAGCAGAAATCCATAAACTTTGAGAACAACTAGCAGCAGCAGCTACATATTCAGCTTCAGTGGTGGAATGTGCAACAAATGATTGTTTTCTAGACAACCAAGAAACTAATGATGTGCCTAAAAAGTGACATGTACTAGAAGTACTCTTTTTATCAATCCTACAACCCGCAAAATCACTATCTGAATATGCACGCAGGGTAAGACAAGATGAAGAAGAATACAAGAGTCTGAACTCTAAAGTCGATTGGAGGTACCTAAAAATTCTTTTCGCAGCCTGGCGATGGGATGCATGTGGGGAAGCTTGAAATCGAGCACACAAACACACAACAAAATGTATATCTAGCCTCGAAGCAGTTGTTGATCGCATTGGTGTAGAACGAGGTTTATAGGTTCCCATGTCAAAATGCCTATGCAGATCCTTTGTGTACTTGGTTTGGTGAATAAACGTGCCCTGTTTAGTCTGTTTTACTTGTAAACCCAAGAAGTAAGTTAACTCCTCTATCATACTCATCTCAAACTCCTTACTCATAGTATCTGAAAACTTGGAAACCAAAGCATGAGAAGAGCCACCAAAGATGATATCATCCACATAAATCTGAACAAGTAATAGATCATTACCATGCCTAAGCGTGAAAAGAGTTTTGTCTACCTTGCCCATTTGAAAATTATTCTTTAACAAGTATGACTTGAGCCTTTCATGCCATGCTCTAGGAGCTTGTTTCAAACCATACAATGCTTTAGACAATTTGTAGACATGATTAGAAAATTTAGCAGGTGGTTGCTTAACATAAACTTACTCCTCAATAAAGCCATTAAGAAAGTCACTCTTAACATCATACAATTAAAAACCTTTAGATGCAGCAAATGCTAAGAGAATTCTAATAGCTTCTAATTTGGCAATAGGAGCAAAAGTTTTACCAAAATCAAGACCTTCCACCTAAGTAAACCCCTGAGCAACCAGTCTAGCCTTATTTCTAACCACAACACCATCCTCACTTTGTTTATTTTTAAAAACCCATTTAGTTCCAATCACATTATGTCCATGAGGAGGTTCAACTAAGGTCCAGACTTTATTACGCTCAAAGTTTTCTAATTCTTCATGCATGGCATTAATCCAAGACTCATAAGATAAAGCGTGACTTACTTCATTGGGCTGAAAAGAGGCAATAAAAGTAGAATGAGCATGTGAGTCAGGAGAAATAAACCTGGAACATGCTACCCCTTCTTGAATGTCACCAATCATTGGTTCTGGGGCATGGTGCCATTGAATGTGTAGAGGAGCTTGTGGGTCATGGATGTAACACCTATAGTAGTAGTAGAAGAACAAGAAAACTCCTAATAGTTGTCATAGTTGTCGTCAGAATCATAGAAAATATCGTCAAGTATGTCAGGGGCCTGCATACCTATATTGTTGGATCTAGTACCAGGACTAGCCTCATCAAAAGTGACCTCACAGGTCTCAACAATTTTATTAAATTCTAAGTTGAGTACACAATAACCCCGAGTATGAACTGCATACCCCGGGAAGATGCCATCTGGGGATCTAGTTTCAAACATGTCAAGATTGCCATGTTTAAGAAAGAAGCAACAACAACCAAACACCCTCAGATGAGAAACACTAGGAGTCCAACCAAAGCGAAGTTCGTAGGACATGTTATGTAGTTTATCTCGCAAGAATACCCTATTCGAAATATAGCAATCAGCCAAAACGGCTTTAGTCCAATACTTTCTAGGAGTGTAGTGCTCATTTAGCATTGTTCTAGCTCTCTCGACTAGAGTTCTATTCTTGCATTCGACAAAACTGTTCTGTTGCGGTACACGAGCTGATGAGTATTAATGGTCTAAGCCCTTTTCAGCACAAAAGGTAGCAAATGATGAGTTTTTGAATTCATTTCAATTGTCACTTATAATTTCTCTAAGTGCTCCTAGAAATTCATTAAAGAGACTAAAGGTAGCTCTTGAAAGTGACCGGAAGCTTCATCCTTAGAGGCCAAAAAGTACAACCAGGAGTATCTAGAGTAATCATCAACAATAACAAGAACATACCATTTACCTCCCATAAACTGCACCCTAGAAGGACCTACAGTGTCCATGTGCAATAATTGTCCCGAGGAATTAGTCAATACCTGTGAGAGTGGGGGATGCGATGAAGTGACCATCTTACCATGATGGCACAATGAACAGACAAGATCCATCGACTTTTTAGTTTTAAGACTAGGAATTCCTCTAACCAGATTCAATTTACTAAGCCGTGCTAGATGATCGAAACCAATATGTCCTAATATACGGTGCCAGAAGAACAAAACCTTAGAGACTAAAGAAATAAAACACTTAGGATTAAAGGAAGCTGAGTACAAAAAATCACGCTTGAACAAGCGACCAACTCGACTAATTTTGCAAACTAGATTACCAGAAGGGTCTAAGATACAGCAAGAATGCTTTTTAAAATTCAATTCAAGGTTATCATCTACCAACTGTGAAACTGAAAGTAGATTGTAGCTCAACTTACTCACAAGAGAGACATTTTTTAGGATGAACTTCTCGTTGACGCGTTGAAGCCTTTTGCATGGACTCATCCTTGTGAATTGTCTCCAAAAGTGATCATCTCATCACCGGAGGTAGGAGTGAGAGAGGAGAACCAACGTGAATCTCCAGCATGTGGCAAGAGCAGCCAGAGTCAATGAACCAGACGTTCTCCTTCCTCTTGCGATAAGCCTATAGATCATAGACAATCGTCGGTTATCTTAATACCGGGGTTAGTCAGTAAAGTTTTAGGTATCCAGTACTGAGATACTCGATGGACAGGAGCAAAAGTGTGTACTGATAAAGGTTTTAGTGAAGAATTAGCATTTGACAAGTTTCGATCAGTCGATCATTGAAAGGCAACAAAGCAATCTGACCTTCTCAAAGAAGGTGGTCTAACAGTTGACTGGTCGGATCGTATTGATGTCAATGGTCAAAAATAGCCTGTCCAATTACATTGCATGGGTCTGGCCCCTGACTAGTCTAAGTGAGCAGAGAGCACTGGTCGACGGTCTATTGTTAAGCTGGCCCGACCACACATACCACTTTGTCAAAAATCTCGTTCAGTCACTCTATTCCAACCACATGAGCAAACTGATCGAGAACCTAATCCAACAACATTGGTTCGACCATGGGAAGTTTCTAGTAGGAAACGTTTTTCTATCCTATATTTCTTTTCATTCTTTGCTTTTCTAAATCAAAATTGAGCCAGATGACCATTTTTCCGACAGTGCGTACATTGATACTTGACTTGGTGGGTGGTCGTATCTGTTGAGGTTTCCTTTTTCAAAGTCAGCAGATCTAAAAATAATTTGTTTTAGTTCTGATTCTACTTCAAATTTGCCAGGTTCGAGTACCTTGGATATTTTAGGATGGTTATTCCTAGCATGTTCAATGAAATTAAATCATAGACCTTGATTTTTCACAGTAGTTCTTGACCTGTTTAGAATCATGTTCAAATTTTTCTTGCTGCACAAAAACCTCTCTAAAGTATTCTTAAGGTACTCAACTTCCTTAGTTAGAGAAGAGCACGATGAGCAGTTAACTGATTCATTAAAAATTTCCTTAGAAGCACTCGACTGAGCTAATCTCTCCTTTTTAGCAAAATCATTGAGTTGTCTAGTCAGCGCTTCTATCTCAATATTAAGCTTTGGACAGTTAGAGCAGGAGAAAGTCTCATGATAAAGTATTTGTTGAATTGACTCCTGAGCTGAATTGAGTCTAGCCTAAAGCAGATACACTTAAAGCAAAGTTTTTATTGAATAGAGGCATTAGACTTAAGCTTCTCTATTTCATCTCTTGCAAGTCTTAGCTTTTCATCTCACGAGTTGTGCGCCACTTTTAATTCATCGAATGGAATCAAAGTTGACATATTAATTGTCCTTGCAAACTCCAACTCAGGATGTAAGACTTGAAAAGATTCACAAGCTTCATCATTAGGAATTAAGGCTCTAAGTCTATTGATTTCAAAATTTAAACTTTCAACAGCAAGATCATGATTTTTGGTTTTCTTTTTATATTTCTTTAGTTCTTCTGTCATTCTAAGCACAACACGAGACAAATTAGAGTAGGAAGGTTTTATCTCATGTAGATCACTATAGAGATCATCATTGTCGAGATCCTCACTCCTTGCCATAAAGCACATTCCTATGAAATCTGCCTCCTTGACCTTCTTGCTACTGTCCTCATCACTTGTAGATTCATCGTCGCTCAAATCGATTTCCTCAAGTGCTTAGAGTACTTTGTTGACTACTTTACGATAATTGTGCTTCTTGCGAATTGGTGCCTTATCAGCATCAACTACCTTGTTCTTCAGTTTGTGACAATTAGAGTTAATGTGATTGAGCTTGCCACATTCATAGCATCTTACATGACCTCCTCTCCACTTTAATCTTATATTAGTGATTGCCTTTGTCACCCAATTCGATAGAAGTACACACTGCTTTTCAGGAATCTCCTCTAATTGTTCATCTGAAAAAGAACATAGGGCATGTTCTTCAGGCCACAAGTCGGCCGGCTTTTGGCAGGCGCTACAGTACCTAACTTTTAAACGGAGTATTTTCTCAAGACGGAGTCTACAAGTTAAACGTAGTACACGTTAAAAGCTTAACATCTGTACCAGCTAAAATCACAAGTGAGTATCGATCTCTCCGTAATCAGACTGTAAATGACCAAAATTCAAAATTTCACCAAAAGCCATAAGTCATGACCAAAAAGAACAGACCCTAATGCAAAAAAGGAAGCAACAGAGGAACTAGAGGAGTCATCAGCTTGGTTAGTCACTAAGCCCAGAGAGTTCAACTTGTTAATCCTGGCCAAAAAATTAATCTCATGTGTTTTCATCTTAGAATACAAGTCGTTCAAGGTGAGAGTTTCCGTATAAATAGAATGATTGATGGTAGTGACTAAAACATTCCAAACAAACATATCTAGATAATTCAAAATCTATTGAGCATTGTCAGAATTAGAATAGACTACACCAACAGACTGCAAATCACTAACGATCTTATTGAAGCGATCGAACAAAGCATTTACTGATTCTCCAAGTTTCACTCAAATTTTGAGTACTCCTTGAAATGATTTTGACGCACACCCTTAACAGACTTTGAACCTTCATGATAGTCAGCTAGAGTAGACCAAATTTTATTTGCAGATTTAAGATGTGCTATTCTAACAAACTCGTTATGACTTAAACCTTGCAACAAAATATTTCTAGACTTAGCATTTGCCTCTATGTTAGCAGTGTTTTCGATGGTAATGACAGAAGGTACTTCAAACATAAATTCAACTTTTTGCCAAATCGCATTATCTTGAGAGAGTAGAAAGACTTCCATGCGAGTTTTCTAGTAGAGATAATATGTACCATCAAAGAATGGTGGCTTACTAGAGAAATATTCCCGATCTGATGCCATTGCAACCGGCTCTGATACCACTTGTAGGACCGTATGACACTATCAGAGGGGGTGAATGATCGCCTCCACTTCTTCCGCTTGACCGCTCGAACGATTACTCATCACACGGATGTGCTTGTCGTTCGAACGAATATGCTAGTCGTTCGATCACACGTTCAATCTCTTCGTGGTCGACAATGACCACTCAAACGATGCTCGCAGACTTCAGCCATGTACGTGGTCAAACTCGCTCGAACGAGTACCAGCCAAATATAACTGCATGCTTGATCGCACTAGGATGAGGTCTATTAGCACGCTGCCAACGATGCAAGAAGAACGATGCTCAGAAAAACATCCTGCCAATCAACTTCTTTTGGAATAGACCTGATCTATCATTTCTGTAACAAGTTTTTTGGCTACAAAGTGCCCTCACGGCACCACTAAAAACTTCCTCGACGAAAACCTTAAAGAGCAGTTCCATTAGCCTAAACCTCTCCCTGCTTTTATAGGCCAACGTCTCTAATTGCGTTCGATTCAAACACGAATACAACACCTAATCTCTTCCTCAAATTAAGGGAGACAAATTTCCTAACATGGGTTTTAGGTCAAGGAAGATGTGAGGCGCACGGTCAAAGCGATGGTGTTTTGGCGGGGAAGCCAAAATATCGAAAAAGGGAAAGGGACCAAAACCACGACACTTAGAGCGCATTTCAAGAGTAGTTTAGGTCAAGGAGAGATAAAGTGGCCAAGTGGATGGAAGTTTGGTCATTAGCAGGTTTGGGCTTGTGCGCTTTAAAAAGCGTGCATAAGTCATAGTGAGTGTAAAACCCGGTGTGTGTTGTGTACAGTTAATGGGTTTCCCAGTTGTGCTAATGGATAGTATCCATTAGGGTTAGATGTGGGCTAGTTGCTTCATCTATTTGAGTAGGAGAGGTTAGTGGCTAGGGAAAAGGCAAGCAAAGGGGAAAGCAACCAACTCTCTCTTCTAATATTTGGGTGTTTGCTCTTGGGTAAGAGAGCTTTGTCCTCCATGGTGGAGTGGGTGTAAATCAAGCCCTACAAGTTGTAATAGAGCAACTGTTAGGTCAAGGAGGCCAACTAGAGGGGCATGAATAGGCAATTTTAAAATTCTCTTTAGCTAAAATTGAGTTTACATACGGAAGTGTAAATCAAATCAGTATTTGCATAATTAAGGCCTAAAACTTCTAGCTCCATCTAAGTGCAACAACACTCTAAGTCTATGTCAATATTTGCAATCCTAGAGTGACAAGCAATCAATTCAATTTCTATGAACATAAATTGCAAGTATGTAAATGAGTATAAAGAAGCAAACTATAATTAACACATGATGTTTTACTGTGGTGTTCAAAAACCTACCAATTTTCCCTAATCCACATTAAGATAAGCCCAAACAAAATAGATCAGCTCCATGAATTAAGCCAACACCTCAATTCTACTAGTTGTAGCTCTTTCCCACTCCGGATAAGTGAGATCCAACTTTCACAACACGTTGGCCCTTCTCACAAACTTTTTTGAGAATATCACCAGACCACCACGCCATATAGGAGTCAGCAACATCCAAGAATAACAAGTCAGAGATGCTCACTTGAACAATCAAATGCCACAGTTGAAGGATACAAAATCCACCACCAAGTGCAAAAAATGCACAAGGCTTTTTCTCTCAAAGCTCACTAAGTACAACACATGCTCATAAGAGGTGAGGTGGCTTGCTTTTAGCTTAAAAATAAATAATAGGGCAACAACCTATCCCCAACTAGCCACAAGGGGGTATTTGTACCCCACACCAAGAAACTAGTCGTTAGAGCAAGAAATAAGCAAAATCAGGCTGAGACCAGTACTACCACTAGCTAATAGCTGGTACTGCCACCTCCTTTGTAACGGCTAGAAAATAGCCATTATAGGAGCTGTCCGTCAGACCGTCCACATAGGGTTTGGTCAGACCGCTCGACCAAAATCCAAAAAATAGTTGTCTCTGAAAAACTACTACTGGCAACTAATGTCTGGTAGTACCGCAAGGGCTGGTCGGACCGCTCTCTGGAGCTTATTAGACTGCTCATCAGTCTGATTGCTTGACATGAGCCGGTCAGACCATGGCTAGTCAGATAGCCAATACACGGCCGATTAGACCGCTCAATCATTTGCCACACACAGGGTGGTCATACCGCATGGCCAGTTTGACTACTCTCACAAAGCATGCCATACCACTATGCATTTTCCAGCAAAGACAATGCATGTACTTCAACAAATCTGTAAAACACATTTACATATTTTAGTACCATGCACAAAAGGATTAAACCATGATTCAAAACTAGTTACAAAACACATTTGCACACTTTAGAATCACGACACAAGGTTTTAGTTCATAGACTCAAACCATTTACAAAACACATTCGCAAACTTAAATCACATGTTACAAAGATTACACGTGAGTTTCAACTAGTTGCAAAATACATTGACAAACTTAAGCATAGAGATGGTAATGGGTACCCGAAACCCGATACCCGGTGGGTTTTTACTCTATTAGGGCATAGGTCTGAGTCAATTTCCTAACCCATGGGTCTCTTAATGGGCAAAAAACCCAACACATCGGGTCTGCTGGGTTCGGGTACGTTTCTATAGTACCCAAACCCGTAAACCCATGGGTAATATAAACCCGATCCATAGGAGTTATAAACCTAGGCTCCCAGGCAAACCAGCCCAGCCCATAGCCCATTAGTCAAGTACAAGGAGCAGTTGATGTCTCTTCTTTTTGCTTTAACTGAGTTGTGAACTATGAACTTGTAATGATATGTTATGCCAGTGAACTATGAACTGAGAATTGATAGAGTGAACTAGTGATGTGCATTGTGGATTTGTCGTTGCTTGTTTCATGCATAGTAGCATATAAATTAAACTTATTGTTGACTTTCTAAGCACTACACTGTCTGCAATCTACACTGCTGTTGTCGGGCACGGGCGACCCGTGGGTACCCGTTACCCGAGTGGGCATGGGTCTGGGCAAAAATCTGCACCCGTCACGGGCATGGATTTTTTAGCGGGCACGTCCAAGTTTCATGGGCACGGGTTTGGGATAGCAAAACCCAGCGGGTTTGTGCCCGTTGCTATCTCTACTTAAGCATCATGCCATGGAGAGTTAGAGCAAACCAAATGAGCTATTAAAATATGGTATACTCAAGCTACTAATCAAGACCCCTCTTAATAGTACAACAACCTATACTAGCAATCCGGCCTTTCACCAAACACCAAGACTGATAAAACGACTAAAAACACATCCTTAGCCTATACCAATGATACATTTGCCATACGCATCCTCTTAAATCTTGATGACAAACATATTCTCTTCAAGTTTGGGCCCTTGACTTTAGACATCAACATATGATATCTTTGCTTGACTTGATGATGATCAACACATGAGGTCACCCCAAGTCTTCCTCATCATGGGACATAACATATTCATCCAACTTATGAAAAATATTAGTCATACAATATAATTATAATTAATTACCAAATATATCATTAATTTATAATGATGGGTCTAGATTCTTCATTAACCTTGTTCATCCCTCATGGTGTGTTCTTGATCTTGTTGGTTTTACTCTTATTTTGGTTAGAGTTTTTGCCCTCTCTTCTTCCCTCTTTATCTTGCTAGTTCCAACGATGTGTAAGAGATGGAGGTGCCTCATGAGGATCACATGCTATCCATCTGGGGACTAGCTGCAACAAAATCTTAGAGTTTGCCCAGTTTATTCAATTTGGAGACTTTCTTATGAAATCGTGTTCTTAGTGTTTTGGTCGCGAATCTTTATGTACTTTAGCTTGCTGTGATATGTGGTAACCTATCTAGAGCCATTTTGACCATATCAAACCCACGAGCAAGTTATATCTCAAGTTTGTGAGTTTTGCCCAATTTTAGTACAACTTTGCTTGTCTTAAAGAAAGATTAGAACTTTGGCCAAGATCCATACTATCCTTAAATAGATTAGGTTCCTGAGATCCTTAGCAATGTGTGTGTTAAATCTCAAATCATTTAGACTTGTATTTTAAAGATTACACCTTTTTGGATTTTGGCTTGAGCTATTTTTGTGGTTTGGATCAGGGGAGTGATATGACCACCCCACGCCAGCGGTCAGACCAGTGACCAGTCAGACCGGTCTCCCAGGCGGTCAGACAACTAGCTCCATGCTGATCCAACCACTCCCTCCATAGCGGTATGATCGGTCAGTGGAGTGAACTCCATTTTTCTTTCGTACTTTGGTGAGTTCTCTGTTGGTGGGCTAATATGATATTCATAGCTTTCAGTAGCTAGTGGAGAGAAGGTTTTAGAATAACATCTGAAGAGATTTAAATTGAAGACATTATTCACCCAACCTGATTGCCTTGTCCGGTCCTACACTTGCCAAAGGCCATCTTGGCCTAAGAGAACGTGCATCCACCCAATCATGAGAAAATTGCATCCTAGGACCTGGTAGGGCCCGAACCAGCTAATTAACCAACACACTTGGCTAAGGTATAAAAAGAAAGCATACCCCAACTAAATTCCGCAGCGCAGCACAAAACAACATATCAATAATTAATTGGACCAAGAAGCAAAAAAAAATATATCCAATTATTACAGTGGCTAAAATTCTATATCTAAGATGATTGTTGTTTGTAGTTTCTAAGATACTCCTATGTGGCATTTTGGTTGCACTTCCTCAATTTCGCAATGCTAGCTCATTTTCTTGTGAATAGTCGTTTCAGTATGGCAGTCCATTATTGTAATCTAGGTGCAGTTATTTAGATTTTGCCATGTCTGCCCAAGATTGTAACGCTGAGAGAGAATGTTGAGTGGTGAAATATTTCATTTAACTAGTTACGTATCCGTGCATTGCAATGAAACTCATTGAATGTATAGAGAATTGTGCTATAGAAGAGAGTTACTCTGATCGGTGGGAAAATAGAGAATAGTGAGAAGTTTGGGGAATAGAGTGGTTAGAGGAGAATGCACGTACAACCACCAACTCGTTATTTTATAATAGTAATGATAGGGGCAAGTTTGGTCCATTTCTGTTAAATAATAACTTGATTTTTGGTTTCTTTATCTAAATGTAGGGTGATCTTAAACTAACATTAATTGTGAAACAAAGGTAGTAGATGTGAGAATATGTGCTCCATAATTTTGGGCACAAAATCGGAACATGATATTTCTGCTAGGAGCTAGTGTTACTGAACGTTTGGCGGATCCTGACTTCGACGTGTGTGGCGAGCATTTAGTTTTGATTCGACGAACACATATATAATGACTATCATGCATGATAGATAAGAGATTAAGAGCTCAACCAATTAGGGACTGGCATATGGCGCAACAACGCAGATGAGGTGTGCCACCTGTCGAATTCCTAGTAGCACTCATGTAGATTCCCACGCATGCCGGGCTATGTATGCATCCATAGAAAAATTGTTCTCCAATTTATCTAAGGTTCATAGGTGTGGGTCGTGTGGTTTTGGAGAGCATGGGATGCGGCTGATCGATCATGCATGGATCAGAGCACAAAGTAAGACGAAAAAACAATTTGTTTATGGAGTGATATCCAAAAAGGAGATTAGCTTGTTTCTTTTTTTGACACGCCCATCTATGTTTTCCTTATTTATGATGTACCAATCTCTAATGTCGACCTCCAAGTTTAATCCATTAACCTATGCAATATATATATATATATATATATATATATATATATATATATATATATATATATATATATATATATATATATATATATATATATATATATATTAGAAAGAGAAATAACAAATCATGTCGATAACAACCTCGCAAGTTAGTTTTTAAAAAACACCTTGGCAAATTGGTTATTCCACGAATAGTTTTTAAAAAACACCTTGGAAAATTGGTTATTCCACGCTATTCGTGGATGCCTAGGGGAATAACTAACAGTGCGTAGCGTTGAGGCTATGTATATAGTGGGAGAGGATGAGAAATGGGAATTAAGAGCGAAAGAGAGATGTCACGATTCCCCGAGCACCCCGGCTTTACAGATTGGGAATGCGATGCCCACTTGCAGGATCGATGACCACGTTGGTCAGGCTCAACAGTGGGATGAATGGACGGATGTAGGTGTGACAACAGGTGGGGAGTATAGATTTGGTAGTGTTTAAATTAATATTTTTATTTATATATTCTCTTAGAACCAAATATGAATCGAAAAAACGTTGGATGTGGATATAGATTGGACAAACATCGGATACGAATTTAGATCGGATTCGACTATTTTTTTTGGATTCTAATAATTATTCATGCTCTCTCCTATTTAAAATATGACACCAAATTGTTTTAATATTTTAAATTGATAAATAGCTGACTCTAACATGTAACCGTGCATTAAATATTGACAGTAACAAATGAATCATTTATCTCATGTATTTGTACAATACAGTTTCTGAGAACAGCTTCATATCCTATAGCACAATGAATAGCAAATTGGTACCGGTTTTATAGTAATATTTATACTCCTTTCCTCTAGTTTATCTCGTAATCATTGATCATTGGTGTTATTTTATCACTAATTCTAACTAATTCTAGATATATTGCAAATAAATTGGTTATAAACATATTAAATTTGGCTAAAAGGAACATGCAAAAAATCTTTATTTGGGGATGTGCCAAAATAAAAAATATAAAATACTAAATTAGAGTTCACCATAACGACAGACTCATCGAGATGATCGATATATATATATATATAATGTCTAATTTAGAGGTCAAATGTAAAATATACATATTAGGTAGCTATTGCAATTATATCTGCCAAATCCAGATATCCAACTTCAAATCCGCTTCAGACTATACCAGAATTGCATCCGACAGCATAAACTTCGCCAGCTCAATATTCGAATTCGAATCCGTTTTCTATTCGAATTTGATAAATCTGGATTCGGTAGCCAGATAATCTAACTGGATTCCGCTCTGTTTTCATCCCTAGACGGATGGATGGGAGATTGGAGCTGTGACGGGTGCAGTTGCCTTGCTTAGCTTAGTTTATGCATGCGCGCGTGCGCATGGAATTTTGTGGTGGGTCTGGTTGACGTCTCCTTGTCTATCTTCATCTTTCTCCTGTGGCCTTGATCGCCTCCCTAGCTCCATTATTGCTACAACATATTGTTCCCTGATCCATGAATCACCATCATGGATATGTGTACACAATGAGAGGGATGTTAGGGACAATAACTGCCATAGATAATGTGGAGAGATACTCATGTCTATATGCAGCCTTAAGGGTGTGTTTGGTTGGGTGGATAGGATGAAATGATCCAGAATTTGGTGGAATGGGATGGGATGAGATGATCCAATAGCCTGTTTGGTTGGATGAATAGGATGAACCAATTTTATATTTAGTTGGATGGATAAGGATGGCTGAGATGAACCAATTTTATGTTTGGTTGGGTGAATGAAGATAGATGAGATGGGTTGAGGTTACCCCGATAAGAATAAACTTTATTTTATTTTATTTGAGTTTATTTTCTTTTTCTTCTTTCCTATTTTTCGTTCTTTTATATTTTTCTTTATTTTTATCTTTTTCTTTTATTTCTTCTTTTCTCCCCTCCCTTTTCTTTCTCTCTCACTCAGCCGATCATTTCCTTCTTCCTCATTCCCACCGACGCCTCCAGTTCTCCACGCCGCCGCCCCTCTTCGGTTCTCCACGCCACCGCCCCTCTCCAATTCTTCACGCCACTGAAGCGCCGCCACCCCTCTCCAATTCTCCACGCTGTCGAGGCCGACCCGCCGAAGTGCTGCGAGGTCTCCTCTCATCCCTTCTTCCTTGTTCATCGTCCTCGCCTCCTATCGATCTGGATCTCTGGCAGCGGCGGCAGAAGCCATGCCGCGGGGGCCCTTAGGGCAGACCTTGTCGCGGTATCATGGACGCCGCCGACTTGCCCCCACCCTTCACCTTTGGAAGGTGAGCAGAACGACAACACAGGCATGTTGGATGTTGGATGGCCTTGTCCGAAGAATTTTGCCGTATCGCTCCATCTAACATCTGAAGATAATATTCACTCCTTACGGACCACCTTGTTTGGGATAGCTTCATTCGATCCAACGAACCAAACACTGGGATAACACAAAAAGTTGATGAAATCATCCCGTCCACCCTCCATCCATGAACCAAACACACCCGAAGTGCATTGTCCTAGAATTGGTTGGTTTACGTAACCGCTAGACGACCGATACTGATTTGTGGAGTTATGCATTTCTTGTTTGTTTGTCTGAATAAGTTTTTTTTATCATGGTCCTCAGAATCAACTTTTCCAGACACCAGGTTTCGTTCTTATTGACATTTTACTTCTTAGGTAATTAACTTGACGAAAGGATCTAAGTTAGTCAAAAATCAATATCATGACCAATAGTTCACCCGGAAGAGCTGGACTGCTCTCAGCTCTAGTTACTTCAGCCCTACTAAGAAACCCAAAAACTTTGCTTAATTTAGAGAGAAAAAAAACTTTGCTAACTGATAGCTACTACTATCCATTTGCCAATCCTAAGCATTTGCAATATCCATGTAATTGCAGCTGTCTGAAAAAACATTCACTGCATGCACAAAAGGACATCTAAAAAAAGGCAAGTGCTTGATAGATTCTTTTCTTGACGATACATATATTCCATTCGAAGTTCCCATCACATTTTCTTTTTTCTTTTTCAGGCTATCCTTAGTAACAACAATGAACAGTCATTGATGTTGAGCGACATGAAAATTTTGTGGGAGAATCTTTTTCTTTTTTGTTGTGTATATATTTCCCATTATCGTCTAGTACCATATACATTATCTTAGCTGCAATATTGCTGCCTTTCCTGTCCCATTTCCACAAGCGATATCATAATTGGAATTGAGTTGATTCTTCCTCAATCATCAATTATTTTGTCTGCAAAATATCTCTTGCAAGATATGTTGTTAAAGCCTTAAAGGACATATGTTCGAGCCTTTAGGCTTTTTAGTTATCAATCATCATGCTCGAGGTCATCATAGCAACTTGGTATCTTGTGTTGTAAATAATGCGGAATGAGCATGTATTCAGTTTTAATTTCAGCTATATTAAACATAAATTCAGAAAATTTCCAGCAGTATATAAATGACATAAATTGTATGAACTCATGTAATTTCTTCGTGTCATTTATACAAGTGCATATAATCAAAGTATATAAGCAAAACACGTGCATATAATCAAAGTATATAAGCAAAACACTGCTGAAAAGAACATGACTAGCATATTTATAACCAAGGAAGCAATTAATTCTAGCATATGACAAATTAATTGTTTTAACATTGCTCTCAGAACAGAGTTGCACAAGATTGAAGATCTTGGCCTTCTCATGCTAATATCGAAATTCTTCATTAATGATCTGATAACGGAAATCATGATTCGAGCTCTAGATATGATTCTATTGTCAAAACCATGTATTGACAAGGCAAGCCAACTTAAATTTCAGTTTTAAGTGTTCACATGCAATGAAATAATAGACAATATTCTCATTGAGTTCTGACAAATAAGCAGTAAGCAGTAACTAAATAGGCCACAGAAGACCCTGATTTGAATCAGAACTGAATCAATAGAGTCTACTGCACAGAAATAATCTGATCTGAACAAAACCGAACCTAGATTACTGCATACTCAACAGTTTCAATTGCATGTAAACAAATATGCTCAACAGAAATATCTCTAGCTATGGTACAAACAGTAGAAGCCAATCCACTAGAGCTCAAACCTAATTCTGCTATCAGGATCAAACTAAGTATTCGAATGGTTCATCACAGAGGAAGAAACGAGCCAACATAACATAGCATTCCAAGTATTTGAACTTTAAACAGAATTTAAAGAACAAATACAGCTGCTGCTATTTGAAGAAGAATCAAAATACTCATGGTGCAGACGGCACTCGAAGCCGTCCAAAAGCAACTCAAGAAGGTGAAGAACAAGAAAACCAGGGCAAGGCACGCACCCGGTGCTGACCCAGAAAACCTAGCACCCCCTTGTGCCGCTCGCGGTAGAGGAGTGAGGTAGACAGAGATACAATGCCCACTCCAACCTCGGTTGCCGAAGCCGGAGACGAAGGTCAGGGTGATGCCGCACAAGACCACAAAGAATACACCGGCCAGATGCACTCAAACAACAATGGGGAATCGCCACTGCCTTCTTCCTCCCTCGTGTCAACCTTTCACCTTCCGATTTCCCCTCAAACCCCACCAAATCTCTAGGGTTCACACGGGATATCAAAGGCAAAAGCTCCAATCGGTGACGGCACAGAAGCACCAGCACCCGCACACTCGAAGACCAGAGAGGAAGAAGTCCAAAGAGGAGCAAATCGGGATCGGAAGAGAGCTAACCCGCACGGTGGAAGAACTCGGCCTTACGAAGAGAAGGCGGGAGGTTGCGAAGAGGTGACGCGAGCAGCCGGCGGGCTCCGAGAAACCCGGGCCAGCCCACGCCTCTGTCGCCGCCACCCATTCGCCGCTCCCCCCACGCACCGCCGAAATTGTCGGATCTGGGCGAAGACGAAACGGCCGCACGGCTTGCGCAAGCGCACGGGACGCACTCGGGGAGGAGACGCAGTCTCTTCGCGTGGCTCACCGACAGGTGGGCCTCACCTGCATCCCTTTTTTTATTTCTTTTTCAATTGGGAAATTCTTAAAATGCCCTCGCATAACAACATCTTGATCACTATCCAGCCAGACAGAATACTTCTAGCGCTCACAGCAAGGTTTGCTACTACTATTTAGTACAGAGCAATATATCTTAAAAACAAAATTGTGGAGGTAAACTTGCTAGCTGAACAGCATAGCATCCTTGCTTAATTGGGAGCCAAATTTGCTTTCACATGGCAAGGTTAATGATATAAGGTTTATATTCAGATAACCGCCATACATGTAGCTATGAGTAGCTCATGATGTGCTCGGTTCTGGTTTCTAGGCGAAAACCGGTAAAAACCAGCTAAAATCAAGCGGTTTTCTTTTTTCTTTTGAATTATTCGGAATTTTGAGTTTTTTTTGTATATTTGAAGTTTGGGATATAAACTAGATGCGATAATAAGCCTTTTTGGTATGGAAAATGAACCGAAACTGGGTACCAAAAAGGTACCTATCCAATTGCTTTTTACCGGACAGTATCGTCGGTTTTTCGTATCCTGTTGACAGATACCTAAATGCAATAGAAACTCCGAGAGGGAAACATAGGCTAGCAGTGGATGACTAGATCACTTGGAGTTGGATGGCTGGGATACAAGCCTTAGGGCTTGTTCTTTTCCTCCCAAGCTAGTAATTTTTCACTTTTGCTACAGTACCTAACTTTCAAACGGAGTATTTTCTCAAGATGGGATTACAAGTTAAACGATGTACACGTTAAAAGCCCAACATCTGTACCATCCAAAATCGCAAGTAAGTATCTCTCTCCGTAATCTGTACCGTAAACAGCTAAAATTCAAAATTTTCAACCAAAAGTTATAAACCACAGCCATTGCCAAAGAAATACCCAGGGCAGCGTCGCAAAAAACGGTTGTTTCGGCTGATTAGTCATTGGCAGTGGGTATCAGATAATATATAAACTATAGAATGCAAATTGTGATTTACCATGTTTTATATAGTGGTAATTGCAGTAAAGATATCCATCAGATGTTGGCATATGCGCATGCTCAAGCTCCAAGCTGAACAGAAGCTGTTTTCCCAGAACGCTGTAACTGAGCATCACAGACAAGATTTACATATTAGCAGCACAACATTAAACTTATCGATTATCCACCAATAGAACACAAGTTTCCGTCTGGGCAAATCCAAAAACAGTATAGAAATCCAAAAATTACAAGACATGATGGATGGTAGGCTTTTCGTGTTTCGCCGACCCAGAAGGGCAACGCTGCCCTTCTGAATCACCTGAGCTAGGTTGAGATCAAAATGTTCACACCGAGTCGGCATCTCCATCTGGTGGAACGGGTTCTTCAAAAC
This sequence comes from Bonia amplexicaulis, assembly GCA_036346245.1. Lineage (NCBI taxonomy): Eukaryota > Viridiplantae > Streptophyta > Magnoliopsida > Poales > Poaceae > Bonia > Bonia amplexicaulis. Next base: position 25,577,436 of record CM070737.1, read on the forward strand.
AAAATCCGTGTACAACTCATAGATCAGTTTCAGCAGAATTTTCCTGTTTTGAGCACCAGTTTCACATACAGCAAAAAACTTGGTCCATGAAGCAAGCGAAGCAATCAGATAGACCAGTTCTCCACCGGGTACCAAACCATAAAATGGTGAATGATAATAGTTCGTCGAGCAATGAACAAACCAGAAATAAGTCAAAACACACTGCATACATGCATAAAACGGATCAAAGTGGGTCGATACATTTGCAATTGAGCCAATTTTGGCAACAGATATTTTGATCAATTATATATTTATCGTTTTCAAATTTTGGCAATCGAGCCAGTGCCAAGGGGATTTCGGAGGCTTATAAGAAGCCTCAGTAAGCTGGCCTATTGGATAATATTTAAGCTTGGGAGAATATTGCACCGTACCTCTTTGAATTTGTAAGATTGTGCATTTTATCTTTTAAACTTGTATTTTACTTTTTCAGTACCTTGAACTTACAGAGATGTGTCACTTTACCTCCTGAACTTGTGTTTTACTTTCTTAGTCCCCTGAATTTATAGGATTACACCATTTTACCCCTATAAACTTCTATTTTACTTTCTCAACCCCTTGAACTTGCATCTATTTGTACCGTAGGTTCATTGAGCTATTTGCTAATAGAAAACGCTAAGTTAGCATAGTATATAGGTGATGTCATAGGATTGGCCTCGATCGTGTGGACACAGTGTCGAGTCGGTACAGTGCCCTCTTATCCTTTATAGTGTGGCAGAGTAGGGGATGGAGGGCGCGGGGCGGCAGCGGGTTGTCACGGTGGGGCTCTGGTGATGCCATGCACGTGGCATGTTCCTAGGCCTGTGAAGCCCTGCGTGGAAGGAGCAACTCGAGGAGGCTATATGGGGATGACAAGGACGACATCGGTGAGGTCAACGGCGACAAGGAAGACGATAAATTAACGCTCAAGTACGCCACCCAACCCGTTTGCTACTCCTTCCATCTTTCTCATCCCGCCACAATGTTGTTGTACCCCTTTCCTCATCCCCAATCCAACGATAGTTGTACACCGACATTGAGCTATGTTGCCTCTCCCCTCTTGGCTCCCTGGGAACTACCGTCCCTATCATCCTTGCACCAGGCCATCTATGTCATAAGGTGTGCCACATCACACTGAATCTGAAACCCATCTCCTTCAGACGCCCACCCCGCCATGCTCCTCCCTGCCGCTATACCTGTTGTCACCCCACGCCCTCCATCCCCTGCTCTGCCGAGTTGTAAGGGAGAAGAAGGCACTGTACCAACTTGACACTATGCCCACACGATCGAGTCCGGCCCTACGTCATCAGCCATGTGCTATGTCAGCTCAGTGTTTTTTGTTAGTAAATGACCTAATAGATCTGCAGTGTGATACGGGGTCGCCCGATCTTCTCGACGTAGGATGGATACTCATGGGAGTCTTGATGAATCCTCCTGCATGAGACTCCTGCAATAGTAGCAAACGCACAGAAGACTCTGGAACACATAGTTTGTTCATGCGAAAGAGAAAACCATCATGAACATGAAACTTATCCCACCCTTTCCCATCTTTGCAATTAGAATATGGTGCTGAAAAGTCATGATCAGAAGCATATAAATCTTTCAAACTTTCTAGCCCTGGAACCTTTACTTCCAATTGAGTGAAAAGCACATATTTCCTAGACAATGCATCAGCTACCACATTTTCCTTACCTTTCTTGTATTTAACAACATATGAAAAAGTCTCAATGAATTCAACCCACTTAGCATGTCTACGGTTTAGTTTAGCTTGACCTTTCAAATATTTCAAAGCTTCATGATCAGAATGAATGACAAATTGTAACATCCCAAATTTTGAGTTTTGAAAAATTTAATTTCAAATTAATTATTTAAAAGTAATTGGCTTTTATTTGGATTTTTCTGGGTTTTTCTGGAGTTTATTTCAAAGTTTAAATCAAGAAAATGTATTTTAAATATTTTATAAAAGCCAAAAAGTGTTCATTTTATTTTTCCTAAACTTCCCAGAATTTTTAAATAATTTTGAGAATTTTCGGAATTAAAATTAATTTTAAAAGATAAAAGGAATTTTATAAAATTATTAAAAGCAAATCTGAAAATAAAATATTTTTATTAAGTCTAAAATGTTTCCAGGAATATTCTATAATTTTTCTGGAATTTTAGATATTATTTATTATTTTCCAAGCAAATATATTGTTTCTAGTATTTTCGAAAATCTAATCCGAAAATAAAATCAATTTAATCTCAGGCCGCCACGTGTCGCTCATCCGACTGGCCGATACCCTTCGCTTGATTTAATCCTAGCCACACCTCTTCACTTAAAACCAAAGGGCAAGATTTAGTCACTTGCCACGTGTCAAGCATCCGTACGCACCATACCCCTTCACCTCTCCTTCTCTCACCGACATGTGGGCCCCATGTCATATTCTTCTTCTACCTCTCCTTCTTCCTCCTCTAGCCTCTCTCTCCTTCACCATTGTTGCCGAAAATGGAGCTTTGAATGCGCTGCTTTCTCCACTTAAACTCTGGGTAATTAGCGCAATCAACTCCCGTTACTCCTCCTCTAATTGCCGACCGCTTCCCTCAATTAAACCCCTAATCACGGCGCAACACCCGCCACCTCCTCTCCCCACCGCCTTCCCCTCCCATAGCCCTATAAATAGCCCCCGAGACCATCCTTGGCATCCCCGCACTCTCCCTACTCTTCACCTCTCGTGCCTTCCCGTGCCTCTCTGCACTGGCCAAGAGCCACCGCCGCCGGCTCCTTCCCGCCGCCGCCGCCATCCTCCGCCCGGCCCCGCCCGCCACCACCGGTGAGCTCGCCGGCCCCGCCCTTGCCCCGCCGCCCATCGCCGACCGCCTGCTTGCCGCCGCGTGGCGCCATGTCACCGGCCCGAGCAGGTGTGGCGCACGCGTGGCGCCACGTCGGCCGAGTGCGCCACCTCGGCATGGCCGTCGGTCCGTGGACTCGGTCCACCGTGGACCGGGCCCACGCGTCAGAATTTTCAAAATTCAAAAATATGATGACGTCATAATTATGGTTTTTCAATATAAAAATAATTCGGGAAATCGGCCCTATTCTTTTTCTTTCAATTAAATCTTCCCGAGGTCATATCTTTTTCGTTTTAACTCCGATTTGACCCGTTCAAATTTCTAAATTTTTCTAAAATCATAATCTATCTAAATATACATTCTTTTTCAATTTTGAATTTTATTTGATTTTATGTGTATTTATTTGCTTTGTTGCTTTGTCTTTTTCCGCACAGTAGAATCCGACGTCGTCAAGACTTTGCCGACCTGCAAAGAAGACAATCAAGAACTCACACACGAAGGCAAGTCTCCTTTGAACATCTTGAACCCATGTTTGAGAAATGTTTTAATTATTTTAAAATTATTGCATTGCTATGTACATAAAATGATAACTCTTGTTTTATAAATATTAGTTAATCCAACTATTGTTATACCCTTATTTGATGTTGAATGCCATGTACCATTGACACCTTAGGATATCCTTTGTCTCAATAATGAGATTATTATATAACTTTGGTAAATAATGAACCGTAGTAGAAAGCTTAGTCATGCTACATAAACTTTTGTAACCTTGGAATGGGAAAAATATTATGTCTTTGATTTAGACTTTTGTTCAAGATTTAGTGGTGATTGGAATTGCCACAGTTCTTTTAAAATAAAATAAAATGTGAAAATTGGATTTAGACCAGGGCGGATGGTAAGATTGGTTTGGTGCAGTTAGCACGAGAACTTGTAAAGTGTATGTTCCGCCCTAGTCAATTAAGGACCGACGCTTGTGTTTGTCCAGACTGAGCACTACCGTACAACCACATGTCTATATGGGTACGACCTAGCTGACTAACTTATGATAGTTTAGTCTAGGTGCCACCAGTGGAAAGTGGATGCCGGTGTCTTGGTTATTCACAAGTGAGGGACAGGGTTTCTTGTACTCATATGGCGCAAGAGGGGGCTTCATGCTGGTGGTTTAACCCTTCAGCGGTGAAACCTCAGCGGGTGGTAACTGGCTAGACTAGAGTAAGGTAAAAGCTATGTGATAATTTATCTGGGTCTCATGCCAAAGGAAGCGTGTTGACTATTAAGATAACTTATCTCTTGTGGGTAAAGTTGTACAACCTCTGCAGAGCGTAAAACTATTCGAATAGCCGTGCCCACGGTCAAGGGCGGGCAAGGAATGCATTCACATGGTAGATCACTGTTTTGGTTTTAAAAATAAAAGATTTGAGAACCGGAAGTGGATGGAACTTCCGGGTTGTCCGGCGATTATAGCGATGTGGGTGGTGTAACCGTGGTTTTGAACTTTGGCAGTTAGCCAGTACTTCAAGTGTTGGTGGTTGTAACCTTCACTATTTAACTGGATAGATTTTATTGAAACAAACACTTTGCTAAATTGATGCCTTTAAAGATAACTAATGGTATTTGAAATAAAATGCTGATTTGTGCAAAAGAACCGTATAACCCTCCTTTAATTAAACCCTGCATCTATTGCATCTTCCCAAGACTTGCGGAGTACTTTATGTACTCACATACTACACTTAAAATAATACTCAGAAGAGTATGAAGCTCAAGATGGATCGTTCGACTACGGAGCTTATGGATTCGACGAAAGCTTTCAGGAGTTCTAGGTCGCGCTTCCCCAGTCAATTGCCTGTGGCGAATTGATGGGTCTTCTCCGCTGGATTTACTTTTGCTTCCGCTGTGCTTTATCTTTTGTGTGAGTGCGAGGTCTTGTAACCTCGTTGTAATAAAGGTCTTTCGACCCATACTCTCTTTATTAATGTAATTTCGTTGTTGGCAATGTAATCATCACTGTTTAACTGTGTGCACTAGCTTTGATCTGGGACTAGTGCTGAAATACACAGAGGGGCTGGATTTGGAAATCCGGGTCCCGACAGAGATGGTATCAGAGCCAACTTGACTGTAGGACGTGACCTACATTAGAATGGTAAAAACCTTAAGGACCTATATTTATTAAAAATATATGTGAAAATTTTCTATATCTCTTTACTTCTGCTCCATTCTTGATCTTATATTCACTTGTTTAAAATGTCTTTCTTGATCTTCTCTATTATTTCCAAAATTGTAGATGGCCGGTTCATCCTCCGATGACTCTTTGGACTACTTCACTCATGGCGAGAACATTGGAGCATTTGTTGGCCTCCTTCGTCAGCTTATGCAGTATCTGAAGTATCCCCAACCGCCTATTTTCAGGGGGCGGAAAGTCAAGATCATGGACCGAGATTCTTGGTCGATGGAGGTATTCCTGTATGCACGGGAAGGAGAATTCAACTCTCCCACATACCCTATCGAACATCCTCGGACGGATCGTTCAGACGCCATCCAAGATGCAGCTCGTCTGGCACTAGCTGACTTGTGCCGGATTCATAAGGATATCTGCGGCGACGCCTTTTCGCTTCTTTCCAACCACCGAGTGGACAGAGATATCCGTAACCCTTCAAGATTACCATGGATGATCCCGTCGTCACATCGTGTGCAGCTTACTAGGCGATGTCAGCTACATACGCCAGCGCCTTGGAGGAGATTGGACAGCTCCGGACGCTCCTCACTTCCAGCCTACCAAGACTCGAGACTCTCCGTGCTCGGCTTATCCGAGCCGGGAGGCGAGTTCGAGTGAGACGTCTCGAGCCAGCACTGCCTCGAGAGGACTACACGCCGTCTTCACTGCATCACCGCCGTCCCGACAACACGGTGCCGCCTCGGCACGGGACCCGTATCATAATCACAGTAGCGCAAGAGTGTGCGGCGCCCTAGTCCGTTGCCGACATCGACATCGGAGATTCCAAGAAGAGACGCAGCCTCTCTCGCTCCGTTCGCTCTCCGCCGACCGCCTCCAGTGAGAGCGACCATCTTCACTCCCGGGCCTCTTGCAACCGCCCCGAGTGTGGTTGTAGGCTGCGCCACGTGGGTATCTTAGAGGAGGATCCAGAGGAGGATCCAGAGGAGGACCCGGAGGAGCTTGTCTTCGAGGAGGACAAGTAGTTGCAGAGACAGTAGTACCCAAATAAATTGTTTACCTTCCTTAGAACGCTTTTATATTATGTTGGTTTGCTAGATGGACTGTACCAATGCCTTGTGCACTTGTGGTACAGCCATTCTCAAAATTATATTAATTTCAAAGATAAAGATTCTTCCAAGTTGTTGTTGTGTTCTCTCTTGTGTGTTGGTTTGGGATGTTATTTAGTTTGCCCCTTGCTTCTTGCATGTGCTACTTCCCCCTTATCTTTTGCTCTATTCTGGTTGCCGCTTCAGATGGTGAACACAAGGAGCAATGCTGGTGACAGCCGTGGTGCCAATGCTCAGCCAGAGAACAATATGCCGCCACCCCCTGCTCAAGCTCCTAGCATGGAACAGATGATGGCCATGCAACTGCAACTGCTTCAAGCTTTGGCCCAGAATCAAGTGCAGCAAGCTCCGCAGGCTCCCTTTCAGGCACCCCAGTCCAAGCTGGGAGAGTTCATGAGAACCAGACCGCCAACCTTTTCTGGTGCGGTGGATCCAATGGAAGCAGATGATTGGATCAAGGATTTGGAGAGGAAGCTGATATTGGCTCAATGTAATGATAACGAGAAAGTGCTTTATGCTGCTCATCAGCTAAAAGGAATCGCAGCGACATGGTGGGAAAATTACTGCGCCGCCCATCAGAATGTGCAGACTATCACTTGGGCTGAATTTGAGGAAGCCTTCGATCGCACATGTTCCTACCGAGTCATGGAAATGAAAAGAATGGAATTTCATAAACTACTAGGAAACCTCGGTGTTCTGAGAATATCGAATAGGTTCACTCAACTATCCAGGTATGCTTCTGAAGATGTTGCAACTGATGTAGCAAAAATCTGGAGGTTCATGCAGGGACTTGAACCCAATCTCAAGGTGCAGCTGGTGTCAAATGATTTCCCCACTTTCCAGCATATGGTAAACAAGGCTATAATACAAGAGGAAGCTCAACGTCAGCTGTATGAAGTTCGGAAGAGAAAGTTTCAAGCTCAGCAAGGTGCAAGCAGTTCCCGGCACCGCCCTAATCCACCTCACTTCAACAGCCTCCGGTGCCAAATGTGCCGAGGACACCATTCGATGGACCTCGCCCGATTCCCCAAGCTCCTCGACCAAATAATGCGATTCGCCTCACAGAACAAGACTTCAATGGTCGGAGTGCGTGTTATAACTGCAAGAACATGGGACATTATGCCAATAATTGTCCTGAAGCGCCCATTTGTGACTCTGTGACGTTTCAACACTGGGACAACACCAGCCAGAGCCCCACTTGCAAGACAAGGCCGTGGAGCACCTCAGACTCCAAGGACTCACAAGCGGTGGAAGAGGGCATGTTAATCATGTCACCGCAGTATACCAGATGCACCGGACGTCGCTCGGTAAGTTTCTTGTCAACTCGACTGTGATCAAGATTATTTGATTCTGGAGCTTCGCATTCTTTTGTATCAAAAGATTTTGTGGAAAGATATAATTGGGATGTGCGTTTGCTAAAGAACCCTATGCTAGTCCAATCACCCGGAAATGAAATGAAGACTAGTACGGTTTGCCCTAGAGCAACCATAGATATAAATGGAGTAAAATTCCTAGCGAATTTAATTATAATAGACTCCAAGAGCCTAGATGTAATACTTGGTATGGATTGGTAACCAAGTATAAAGGGCAGATAGAGTGTGCCAATCGTGCCATCACTCTTACCAATTCTGAAGGAATTCAACTGAGCTACAAGTCAAAGCCATCTTCTCAGAATAATTGTGGATTGAACAGTTTGAAGGGAATAACACTGGAAAAGGTTCATATAGTAAGGGAATATCCAGATGTGTTTCCGAAGATTTGCCAGAATGCCACCGGAGAGAAGTTGAATTTGTCATTAATCTGGTACCTGGAACGGCTCCGATTTCCAAGAGACCTTACCGGATGTCCGCAAATGATTTGGCTGAAGTTAAGAAGCAGATTGAGGAACTGCAAGAAAGAGGTTTTATAAGACCAAGTTCTTCGCCTTGGGTGCACCAAGACTTCTAGTGAAGAAGAAGGATGGCAGTCTTCGTATGTGTGTGGATTACAGATCTCTGAATGATGCAACAGTTAAGAATAAGTATCCATTGCCCAGGATAGATGATCTGTTTGATCAGTTAAAAGGATCATGTGTCTTTTCCAAGATTGATCTCCGGTCAGGATATCATCAAATGAAGATTAGACCAGAAGATATACCAAAGACGACATTTTCCACTCGATATGGATTGTATGAGTTTGATGAATGTCTTTTGGATTGACCAATGCTCCTGCATACTTTATGAATCTGATGAATAAAGTGTTCATGGAGTATTTGGATAAGTTTGTTGTCGATTTATTGATGACATTCGATCTACTCCTGAATGAGGAAGAACATGCGAACATCCGAGGATAGTTTTGGAAAAACTCGAGAGCATCGGTTGTATGCCAAGTTTAGCAAGTGTGAGTTTTGGTTGAAGAAAGTAGCTTTCTTGGGTCATGTGATTCTTCTTTGGAGGAGTGTCGTAGATCCAAAGAAAGGTATGACGTACTCAATTGGACACAACCCAAGTCAAGAATGAGATCGAAGTTTTCGGGTCTAGCAGGATATTATCGTCGTTTATAGAAGGATTTTCCAAACTTGCAAGACCTCTCACTCATTTCTTGAAGAAGGAGAAGAAGTTCGAATGGAGTAAATCTTGTGAGGACAGTTTCAAGAATTGAAAGGAGATTAACATCTGCACGGTGTTAACACTTCGAGATATTAGAAAGGATTTTGAGGTATCTCGTGATGCTTCAAGACAAGGATTGGGCTGTGTTTTAATGCAAGAAGGAAAGGTCGTAGCCTATGCTTCAAGGCAATTGCGACCGCATGAGCAGAACTATCCGACTCATGATTTAGAGCTAGCTGCTGTTGTGCATGCTCTAAAAATATGGAGGCATTACTTGATCAGTAATCGCTGTGAGATTTACACGGATCACAAGAGTTTGAAGTATATTTTCACTCAACCTGACCTTAATCTAAGACAGCGCAGATAGCTTGAGTTGATAAAGGATTATGATGTTGGAATCCACTATCATCCAGGAAAGGCTAATGTTGTAGCTGATGCCTTAAGCAGAAAAAGTCATTGTAATAACCTATTGATTCAAGTTCAGCAGCCCGCACTTCATGAAGAGTTTCAACGGCTTAATTTAGAAGTAGTAGAGGAGGGATTCCTAGCTACTTTGGAGATTCAGCCAACTTTACAAGATCAAATCAAGGCAGCTCAAAAAGAGGATAATTATGTTAAGGATATCAAAGAAAATATGAAGAAAGGAAAAGCACCAGGATTTTCAGAAGATGAAGAAGGTATCCTTTGGTATGGAAAAAGAATTCTTGTACCCAGAAGAAGGAAATAAAGAGTTAATCTGAAGGAAGCTCATGAATCCGGATATTCAATTCACCCTGGAAGTACAAAGATGTATCAAGATCTTAAAGAAAGGTACATGTGGACCAGTATGAAGAGAGAAATTGCTGAATATGTAGCCTTGTGCGATGTATGCCAACGAGTTAAAGCAGAACATCAGAGACCTGCTGGACTCCTGCAACCTTTGCAGATACCCGAGTGGAAATGGGAAGAAATTGGAATGGATTTTATAACTGGATTTCCAAGAACTAAATCAGGGTATGACTCAATTTGGGTTATTGTGGACCGACTGACAAAGGTCGCACATTTTATTCCAGTAAAGACCACTTATTCTGGAGATAGACTTGCAGAGTTATATATGTCAAGAATCGTGTGCTTGCATGGAGTTCCAAAGAAGATTGTGTCAGATCGAGGATCTCAATTCACCTCAAGATTCTGGCAGAAGCTTCATGAGATTTTGGGCACCAATCTAAATTTCAATCAAAGATACCATCCCAGACGGATGGTCAAACGAAAGAGTAAATCAAATCTTGGAAGATATGTTGAGAGCACGTGCCTTGGCAAATAAATCAAGTTGGGATCAAAGTTTACCCTATGCAGAATTTTCTTATAATAATAGTTATCAATCCAGTCTTCAGATGTCTCCGTTTGAAGCTTTGTATGGCAGAAAATGCAGGACACCGTTGTATTGGAAAGAAACTGGGGAAGGACTAGTCTTTGGACCAGATGTGTTAAGACAAGCAGAAGAACAAGTCCGTCTAATTAAGGACAGATTAAAAACAGCACAAACAAGGCAGAAAAGTTATGCGGACAATCGCCGGAGAGCATTAGAATTTGTACCCAGAGATCATGTGTATCTGAAGGTTTCACCTCTCAAAGGGATGCGTCGTTTCCACGTTTCTGGGAAGCTTGCTCCAAGATTCGTTGGACCATTTCCTGTGGTAGCAAAAAGGGGAGAAGTTGCTTATCAATTGGAACTTCCACCTCAGTTGTCAAGTGTGCACAACGTCTTCCATGTGTCTCAGTTAAGGAAGTGCCTCAGAGTGCCAGAAAAGCAAATGCCTTTAGAAGAAGTATCTTTGAAGGAGGACCTATCTTATCCGAGTATCCGGTCAAAATTTTGGATGAAGCAGAGGCCAGACAAGAAACAAGAGCATCAAATTACGTAAAGTGCGGTGGAGTAATCATCTGAGTCGAAGCAACTTGGGAGCGTGAAGAAGATCTAAGAGCGAGTTCACGATATTTTCCGGTTCGTCCGAATCTCGGGTCGAGATTCATTCTAAGGGGTAGGTTTGTAACATCCCAAATTTTGAGTTTTGAAAAATTTAATTTCAAATTAATTATTTAAAAGTAATTGGCTTTTATTTGGATTTTTCTGGGTTTTTTGGAGTTTATTTCAAAGTTTAAATCAAGAAAATGTATTTTAAATATTTTATAAAAGCCAAAAGTGTTCATTTTATTTTTCCTAAACTTCCCAGAATTTTTAAATAATTTTGAGAATTTTCGGAATTAAAAATTAATTTTAAAAGATAAAAGGAATTTTATAAAATTATTAAAAGCAAATCTGAGAATAAAAATATTTTTATTAAGTCTAAAATGTTTCCAGGAATATTCTATAATTTTTCTGGAATTTTTAGATATTATTTATTATTTTCCAAGCAAATATATTGTTTCTAGTATTTTCTCGAAAATCTAATCCGAAAATAAAATCAATTTAATCTCAGGCCGCCACGTGTCGCTCATCCGACGGCCGATACCCCTTCGTTTGATTTAATCCTAGCCACACCTCTTCACTTAAAACCAAAGGGCAAGATTTAGTCACTTGCCACGTGTCAAGCATCCGGCCGCACCATACCCCTTCACCTCTCCTTCTCTCACCGACATGTGGGCCCCACATGTCATATTCTTCTTCTACCTCTCCTTCTTCCTCCTCTAGCCCTCTCTCTCCTTCACCATTGTTGCCGAAAATGGAGCTTTGAATGCGGCCGTTTTCTCCACTTAAACTCCGGGTAATTAGCGCAATCAACTCCCGTTACTCCTCCTCTAATTGCCGACCGCTTCCCTCAATTAAACCCCTAATCACTACGCAACACCCGCCTCCTCTCCCTACCGGCCTTCCCTCTCCCAAAGCCCTATAAATAGCCCCCGAGACCATCATTGGCATCCCCGCACTCTCCCTACTCTCTTCACCTCTCTACCGCCATCCCGTGCCTCTCTACCTGCCAAGAGCCACCATGCCGGCTCCTTCCCGCCATGCCGGCCATCCTCCGCCCGGCCCCGCCACCACCCGGTGAGCTCGCCGGCCCGCCTTGCCCCGCCGCCATCGCCGACCATGGCCGGGCCGCCGGTCTTGGCCATTGCCGCCTGCCGCCGCCTGCCCGCTGCCGCTGGCGTGGCGCCATGTCGGCCGGCCGAGCAGGTGTGGGCGCATGCGTGGCGTCACGTCGGCCGAGTCGCCACCTCGGCATGGCCGCCGGTCCGTGGACTCGGTCCACCGTGGACCGGCCCACGCGTCGTAATTTTCAAAATTCAAAATATGATGACGTCATAATTATGGTTTTTCAATATAAAAATAATTCGGGAAATCGGCCCTTTTCTTTTTCTTTCAATTAAATCTTCCCGAGGTCATATCTTTTTCGTTTTAACTCCGATTTGACCCGTTCAAATTTCTAAATTTTTCTAAAATCATAATCTATCTAAATATACATTCTTTTTCAATTTTTGAATTTTATTTGATTTTATGTGTATTTATTTGCTTTGTTGCTTTGTCTTTTTCCGCGCGTAGAATCCGACGTCGCCGAAGACTTTGCCGACCTGCAGCAAGACAATCAAGAACTCACACACGAAGGCAAGTCTCCTTTGAACATCTTGAACCCATGTTTGAGAAATGTTTTAATTATTTTAAAATTATTGCATTGCTATGTACATAAAATGATAACTCTTGTTTTATAAATATTAGTTAATCCAACTATTGTTATACCCTTATTTGATGTTGAATGCCATGTACCATTGACACCTTAGGATATCCTTTGTCTCAATAATGAGATTATTATATAACTTTGGTAAATAATGAACCGGTAGTAGAAAGCTTAGTCATGCTACATAAACTTTTGTAACCTTGGAATGGGAAAAATATTATGTCTTTGATTTAGACTTTTGTTCAAGATTTAGTGGTGATTGGAATTGCCACAGTTCTTTTAAAATAAAATAAAATGTGAAAATTGGATTTAGACCAGGGCGGATGGTAAGATTGGTTTGGTGCAGTTAGCACGAGAACTTGTAAAGTGTATGTTCCGCCCTAGTCAATTAAGGACCGACGCTTGTGTTTGTCCGGATCGAGCACCACCGCACAACCACATGTCTATATGGGTGCGACCTAGCTAACTAACTTATGATAGTTTAGTCTAGGTGCCACCAATGGAAAGTGGATGCCGGTGTCTTGGTTATTCACAAGTGAGGGACGGGGTTTCTTGTACTCATATGGCGCAAGAGGGGCTTCGTCTGGTGGTTTAACCCTTCACGGTGAAACCTCGGTGGTGGTGGCGGCTAGACTAGAGTAAGGTAAAAGCTATGTGATAATTTATCTGGGTCTCATGCCAAAGGAAGCGTGTTGACTATTAAGATAACTTATCTCTTGTGGGTAAAGTTGTACAACCTCTGCAGAGCGTAAAACTATTCGAATAGCCGTGCCCACGGTCAAGGGCGGGCAAGGAATGCATTCACTGGTAGATCACTGTTTTGGTTTTAAAAATAAAAGATTTGAGAACCGGAAGTGGATGGAACTTCCGGGGTTGTCCTGGCAGTTATAGCCAGTGTGGGTGGTGTAACCCGTGGTTTTGAACTTTGGCAGTTAGCCAGTACTTCAAGTGTTGGTGGTTGTAACCTTCACTATTTAACTGGATAGATTTTATTGAAACAAACACTTTGCTAAATTGATGCCTTTAAAGATAACTAATGGTATTTGAAATAAAATGCTGATTTGTGCAAAAGAACCGTATAACCCTCCTTTAATTAAACCCTGCATCTATTGCATCTTCCCAAGACTTGCGGAGTACTTTATGTACTCACATACTACACTTAAAATAATACTCAGAAGAGTATGAAGCTCAAGATGGATCGTTCGACTACGGAGCTTATGGATTCGACGAAAGCTTTCAGGAGTTCTAGGTCGCGCTTCCCCAGTCAATTGCCTGTGGCGAATTGATGGGTCTTCTCCGCTGGATTTACTTTTGCTTCCACTGTGCTTTATCTTTTGTGTGAGTGCGAGGTCTTGTAACCTCGTTGTAATAAAGGTCTTTCGACCCATACTCTCTTTATTAATATAATTTCGTTGTTGGCAATGTAATCATCACTGTTTAACTGTGTGCACTAGCTTTGATCTGGGACTAGTGCTGAAATACACAGAGGGGCTGGATTTGGAAATCCGGGTCCCGACACAAATTCTTTAGACCAAAGATAATGTTACCAAGTATCTAATGCGCGCACAAGAGCATACAATTCTTTGTCATAAACAGGATAAATAAATTGTGCATCATGAAGTTTCTCACTGAAATATGCAACAGGTTTTCTTTCTTGCATCAAAACACCACCAATACCTATTCCACTAGCATCACATTCAATCTCAAAGGTTTTAGTGAAATCAGGTAAAACAAGCAATGGTGCTTCAGTTAAACATTTCTTCAATTTAGCAAAAGCTTTGGGCCTGTTCTTTTTGTCATGACTTATGGCTTTTGGTGAAATTTTGAATTTTGGTGTTTACAGAGATTATGAGAGAGGGATACTCGCTTGTAATTTTGGTTGATACAAATGTTAGGCTTTTAACGTGTATTATAATTAACTTGTAGATCCCATCTTGAGAAAATACTCTATTTAAAAGTTAGGTACTGTAGCAAAAGCCAAAAGCCGCTTTTGGAAGCCAAAAAGAACACCCCCTTTATCTTGTTTTTCTCCCCACTCAAAAGTGACTCCTTTTTTAAGTTAATTCATTTAATGGAGCAGCAATGGTACTAAAATCTTTTACAAATCGGCAATAAAAACTAGCAAGTCCATAAAAGCTACGAATTTGACTAACATTGACAGGAGTAGACCAATTTCGAATAGCTTCAATTTTAGATTCATCTACTTCAATTCCTTGAGCTGAAACAACATAGCCTAAGAACAACATAGCCTTGTGCAAAAAGTACACTTCTCAAGATTAGCATACAATTGTTCGGTTCTTAGCACTTGTAGCACTTGTCTAATGTGTTCAACATGTTCTTGCAATGAGCGGCTATATATCAAAATGTCATCAAAATAGACTACCACAAATTTCCCAATAAAGTATCTCAAAACATGGTTCATTAATCGCATGAATGTACTAGGGGCATTAGATAAACCAAAAGGCATCACTAACCATTCATACAACCCAAATTTTGTTTTAAAAGCTGTCTTCCACTCATCACCATGTTTCATTCGAATTTGATGATATCCGCTACACAAATCAATCTTAAAAAAGATAGTAGAGCCACTCAATTCATCAGCATATCTTCTAACCTAGGAATAGGATGACGATAACGAATGGTAATGTTATTGATTGCTCTACAGTCTACACACATTCTCCATGTACCATCTTTCTTAGGAACAAGAATAACAGGAACGGCACAAGGGCTAAGACTTTCGCGTACATACCCTTTTTCCATTTGTGCTTGAACTTGTCGCTGAATTTCCTTTGTCTCCTCCGGGTTTGTGCGGTACGACGGACGGTTGGGAAGTGGAGCTCCCGGTACCAAGTCAATTTGATGTTCGATGCCTCGAACGGGTGGTAAACCAGCGGGTACGTCCTCCGGAAAAACATCCTCATAATCTTGTAACACATGAGAAACCACACTAGGAAGAGAGGTTAAGTCATTAGTAGAAAGCAAAACTTCTTTATATAGCAATACCAAATGCTCCAAAATGGGATCATCTCTCATCTCTTGCAAATCAGATTTGGTGGCTATCATGACTAACTTTTTCTCTCCCTCGCCCTTTCTTTTTCCACTCAGTTTTAGTACCACTCAGTTTTAGTTTATGGCTCTCACTCACATTTTATGGAATTACACACTTTTGCTCCTTCACTTTCTCACTCTCCACTTTCACCTCAACCTTTTGCATGTTATCATATATAATTTGAGAAGGAGTTAAAGGCCGTAACAATATTTCTTTATTATTCCACATGAACTTGTATTGATTAGTTCTTCCATCATGAATCACGGAACGATCATATTGTCATGGTCTACCTAATAACAAGTGACATACTTCCATGGACACAATATCACATTCTACAGTATCACGATAAGAACCAATTTGAAAGCTCACATCAACTGTGTACCCAATATTCATAGACCTGTTATTGTTTAACCATTGAATTTGATATGGATGTAGGTGTTTCTTATATTTCAAACCAAGTTTAGTGCAAAGTTCTTTGCTAGATAAGTTATGACAACTACCCCCATCAATAATAACTTTGCAACACTTACCATCTTTACTCACCTGAGCTTTTGTTTGGAAAAGATTACAGCGTTGTTCATGGTTGGGCTTTGCTTGAACGCTCAATACCGATGGGGTGCACACAAGGATAGGACCGGACTCGGGGTCACAATATCCATCCCTATGTGTTTCTTCTTCGCCTTCTCCCTCATAGTCATTTTCATGCGCCTCGAAATCAGCAAGGTGCTCTCCATCTTCCTCACTAGCAGAATCATATTCTCCATTCTTAGTTATCAACATTACCTTGTTATTTGGACAATCATTTTGCATATGTCCACGACCAAGACACTTGAAGCATTGGATGGAGCTACTCTTGGCCGTAGAACCAATAGAAGATGATGAAGAGGGGACTGGTCCTCTCTTTGGAAAAGAAGGAGTGGCGTTCTTGGTACTTGGGGCAGCACGTGCACTAAGAGTAAAACTTCCACTAGATGGATTAGTTTTAAACGAATTGAAACGAGATGTGGTTTTACCTCCTGTAGGTGCTGTACGGGGAGTATAGGAAGATGATTTTGAAACCCTCATGTCCTGTTGTACTTGCCTCTCAGCCTTAGTGGCTTGATGCACCAACTCCACTATGTTGTTGTAGGGTTGAAATTCGGCGATTCGCTTGATGGAAGGATGCAAACCAGTAAGGAATCGGGCCATAGTTTGCTCTTCCTGTTCAAAAACTTCAGCCCTTATCATAGCCATTTTTATCTCTTTGTAGTACTCCTCAATCGTGAAACTCCCTTGCTTCAAATTCTGCAATTTATCAAAGAGGACACGTTTGTAATGTTTAGGTACAAACCTTGCTCTCATGTGGTACTTGATCTCTTCCCATGTAGTGATAGGTGGGTCATTGTTCCCCATCCTTTGTTTTTGCATTTGTTCCCACCAAACCAAGGCATAATCATTGAATTCTAGTCCCGCCATATGGATTTTCTTCTCTTCAGAATAGTTGTGCAAGCGGAACACCTTGTCCACCTTGAGCTCCCAAGTGAGGTATTCTTCGGGCTCATGTGTACCTGAAAATGACGGCATCGTAAATTTGAGCTTACCAAATTTCTCCTCGTGTGGTCGTTCTTCGCCGTAACGATTACGGCGGTGGTAGCCGTCGTCATAGTGCAGAAAGTCATCATCGTCAAAGTGAAGTGCTCCCCCACCACGGCCTCCATGTCCATGGCCCCTCCCCGGACCATGAAAGCCGCCCCTGCACCTCTCCCAGGCAAGGGTGGACGGATGGCGTTTGCCTCCACGCGGTCTCGTTGTTGTTGTGCATCTTGGCCACCTCGAGCAACGCCTGCTTCCTCATCTCACGGAGGGATGACACCCCCACGATGAACACTTCCTTCCTCTTGTTGTGGTCGAAGTGCACGCACCACATCGTTCACAATGTTGGTACGTAGCACGCTCATTTGTTGGTTCATCTCAATGCGCATGTCTTGTGTGGAATTGTTGATCTCTGCCTTGAGTTGCTCCTCCATGGCCGAAGTAGTGGCGGCGAACTCATTGCGCAAAGTTCCCCTCAAAGCTTGGAATTGAAAACGCGTCACCGGGGAGTTCAGACCATGCTCCTCTCCCATGTTGTCCTCTCCACCTGACATGATTAGTAGCACAAAGAAAACACCAAAACCACAAATATATGGGCAATATGTGGAGATCACTCAATCTCACTTTTCTTCTCCCAAGTAAAGTTCTTACCTTTCCAAAGTGACTCACAATTGCACTTGGTGGTGGCTATAATATCGAGTGATGATCAAGCGGATTTAAAAGTGACTCACAATTGCACAGCAAAGGATATTTTGTGGAGCTTGGTTAGGAAGTATTTATCCTACACGATCTGAATTTCTCGATGTTGTAAAATTAAGTAATAATCTAAGGTAGAAAGTATTGCCTATGTGCTGATCCAATAGATATAAGTGAAGTGTATGAACGCACACGCAAAGATCAATGTGACTTAATGCAAACAAAGGAATGAGCTAATTGACAGCAATCTGAAAGTAAATAACACAAATAGCTCGTTTTGCACCAAGTACTAGGAGAGACGCTAGCCAATTGCAAGAATAAGAGTAGAAGGCACAAGATTGCTCAAGAGTTTAAGTCACTCAAACCGAAATTATAAACTCGAACAACTCACCAATCATCCTTTTCTCTATTTTTTTTGTCCCTCTCTCTTTTTTTTGCTCACCACTTTTTTTTTTGCTACCTTGCCAATCACCCAAATATATTCAACTCACTGTTCTGAGTCTATTGAGGTATATGGGTCACAAACTTTTTGTGGAATGTAGGGGTATAAAGGTAATTAAAAGATACTCTCTCTCTCTAAACTTTGAAAAAAAATTTCTTTGATCGGCTGGAGTGGTATTCAGGAGCAGCCCTCAATGCAATATCAATGACTAGTCTCAAGTATTCAAAGGAGATAAGTGAAGCTCGTATGTATGGTGTTCAAGGAAACCAACGTGAACTCTAACTCCTCTCCTAGAGTTGGTTTCGGATGGCAACTTCCAAACGGATTCGGGAGTGGACAGCTAGCCAAAACCGAATTGGATTCTAGGGCTGTACTCGGATTGATCTGGGAGGAGTTGTAGACACGGACTCAACTTCAAGAGTAAATTGAATCTACTTTTTTTTATGGGGACACAAGATCAAGTTACGCGAAGGAACACAAAGATCAGCACGTAAACAAAATTTCTAATGGATCAAGACTTAAGAAAACTCACGAAAATAGCAGATGCGAAACTAGGGTTTGGAATTTTTTTTGTGTTTTCGGTTTATGGACTATAGGACAGCAAGTAATAAACTGAAATTTAATGGGATAAGATCCTCACGGGAGTCGCCCGATCTTCTCGACGTAGGATGGATACTCACGGGAGTCTTGATGAATCGTAATGATCCTCCAATGCCAATGCAAGGGATGAACACTCTTTAATCCGCCAAAAGCACACTCGTGTTGATTTCGCCGACCACCACGTGAAGATCTATCATGCACCCAATTCCCAACGGAAAGGCTGAACGATCTTGATTGAAGAAAATCACTCCTAATTCCCTATGGAACTTCGGCAGCAATGCTAAACTTGAACAAACTTTACTAGATTGATTATTCTCAAACGTGGTCTGTCTCAAACAAAGGGGATACAAGGGGGTTTTATAGTGTTTCCCCGAACTCACGCAAGGAAAGTCTTGGCCGAATCAATCTCTTATTCGGTCAAGGCTTCCTAATCCAATTCCTAAAATTTAGCAATCTGTTTCCTTTAATTTCGGGCTAAACCCTTATCCTATTACAAGACCGAGATTGAGATGGACTCGCTCACCCTTTGGGCACGCAGGCCACATCTTGTGCGCGCCATGAGATCTGTGACTCTCCTTGCCCGCATGGACTCTCCTTCTCATGACTCGTGGTAGGTTGGTCCTTCTCCACTTGATCTTCTATTGCTTTAATTCTAAGAAGACATAACATGTTTGCATTAGGTAGTATATTATTCTCATCTAACGTAATAGAAGAATCTCTAAGAAACAAAAGCATCTGTTGTTGAAGTAGCTTAGCTCTTGCTCTTGTCATAGAACCTTCTGGAGCCTTATCATGCACACTTGGAGTGGACGATGAATGTGTAATAGAGATGTCCTCATCACAGTGCAAACAGACACAAGTTCAAGGGTTGAGAAAGTAACCCTACAAGTTCAGGGGGCTGAGAAAAGTAAAATACAAGTTCAAGGGGTATAGTGACATAACCTTACAAGTTCAGGAACTGAGAAAGTAAAATACAAGTTCAGAGAGTGAAGTGGCATGAGCCAATAAATTCAGGAAGTTAGAGCACAATTTTCTCTAAGCTTGGCCTAACAGTCCCTTGTTAATACATTTCGTCCTTCAGCGAAACCACTCGGAGTCTCAGGCACGGCAAGAGTTCTGGCTGCTGCCAACGTAGGGCAAAAGTATTCAATGATATCACTCAATTCATCACGAAGGCTGAATGTTCAGTACATAAATGGAAGAGATAAAAGAGCAAAACGAACGATTGCAAAACAATATGAATTTTATTGCGACTTCTGTTAATTAAAACATGGCACGTGTTTTGAAAAAAGAGCATAAGGATCCTTATTGCAGCTCAACTCATAAGCTCAAGTTGACACAACACATCCATTTGTAAGACCAAAAATGACAACAAAGAGAGATAAATGGTGTCTCAAATCTTTCTCTAAGTATTCATTAATCTTTCACTTCAATAGCTACAGAGCTATGAAGATTAGAATAGAAAGCCGCCACAAAAACTTGCGAACCAAGATACTGAAATCCCTAGAAAAATCAGCAAAAACGGAATTACTACCATTTGTTACAGTAACTACGGTACTACCACTATAGTAATAATAGTATTACTACTGCTACAGTAAAATCAAGGTGAATAGTATTTTCAGCACGATTTCAAAACCCAAAATCGATAGAATTTTTTATCCGTAGATCCAAATGATATGAAAATTTGCAGAGATCTACTCTAGGATATCAAGAACCTATTCCAATAAACAATCATAAAAATCATGGCCAAAGTTGAGAGCTTTTCAGTTTGAAGGACGCCTGCACCGAAACCGAGCCAAAACCAAAAAATGGTGAATACAACTTGGTCATGGATGGATGATGATCAAGATGGGTCTAGATATATTCTCACATACTACAGCAAGTTATAACACCGAATAAATCAACCCAAAAACCCTCAGATCATGAAATCGTTCGAAGAAATCAAAGTCAAGCAAAAATGGGTTTACTCATAAACTTGCTATCAAACTATCTAGATAGATGGAGATAGATTCCTAGAGATCATCTCCATCTCTTACATGTCCTTGCATAACAAAATCAAGAGAATGGAAGAGAAGAGCTCAAAACCAACTGAAATAAGAGCACATCAATCAAAACACGAGAGACTCAAGGAGATGCACAACGATTGATGTATTGCTTACTTGAGAAGATAAATTTTATAGCCACTCCAACTTAAAGACAAAGAGTACACAAGACACTCAAACCCTAACCCTAGACATGAGAGCATAAGAGAGATGGGCTGAATGTTTAACCACATGTCTCCATCCCAACCCCTTTTATAGATGGGCTAGCTAGCCATATCCACCTCTTAGTAGATAATATCCACTTAGCCTAATAGAGAAAACCCGGTAACCCCACACACGGATTTTACTCACACATGTTCACTTATGCACGCTTTTCAAAGTACATAAGCCCAATCCGTTAAATCATTAGCCTTGATCCACCTTGAACAAACTAGCTCCACCTTGACCTAAACCGCTCTCCCAACACCACTCATGCGCTACGGTTTTGATACAAGGTAGTTTCCAATATTTAGCCAAACTACCAAAATACTCTTCGTTGACTCGGTCATCACCATCCATTGCTAGCAATCGCCATGCTTGCCACATGTAGATGCACCACTAGCTTGCCCCGTGTCACCAAGTCTCTCCCATCATGATTCTACCGAACCACGGCTCACTTGGCCTGTCCAAGCCACATGGTACAATTCTGTCTTTCGAACTTACCTTCAACATTTTCCATCTTTCTTGTGCCATGTTTGAGCTCACTATCTCACCCAGCATCCTCGATCGTTCTGTCCCTTAACTACTCCATGTGCTTAGTACCGACCCATGTCGTTGACCACGGTTGATTCCAAGCCACCCTACATATCCAAAGGCAAAGAAATCAGTTTCGGGTACAAGTTCTTCATAACTTGACCCACGTTAGCCAAAACATGCATCATGCAACCTTAATGCAATGACATAGGTCATCCCAACTCAATCCAAAACTCAACACCCAAAATCCTGTTTTTCTACGAAATCCAGTAGTACCACACGCAATACTAGAAATAACATACTGCCATGTAAAATTCGGTGCTACCGTATTGCGGTATGACCACACACACCCAGAGATACTACTACCATGTGGTATGATCGCACCAACTCCTGCGGTACTACCACCCTATGATATGACCGCACCAATACCTGCAGTACTATCGTTTTTCTGAAAAATTCTAGAAAACAGCACAAACAAAATGTGATCTTTGCAAAATCACTTAACCACTCTATGAAACTTACAATGGTTCATCACGACATTATTCTGGACCTTCTCACATGGTCCTTCACCATCTGATCAATTGCTTAAGGCTGACCATGGATAGGTTTTTGAGAGAACAGACCCTAAAAGTTAAACATACCACAGTGACTAATTTAGTCACCCAAATCCAAAAGGCATAACCTTAGAAAAATACCAAGACTGTAAATCAAGATTCATTAGCTTAACAGCAAGCCCAATTCTGTACAGCCGAACCGCAACCATATGTATGTGTGCCACACACCTCGCATGCATTGGCATTATATCTTCTTTCTAGTAATATCTAGGACAAGAAAACAAGCTCAGAGCGTACATGTAACACTTGGTTTGCCATGATATTGTTAGGCAATATATTTAGCCTTTCCCTGTATAGCACGACACTCATGCATGTGTGATATCTTTGTTTGTTTAGTGCCGATATTGTTGCTACAATATCTCACATGTAACCCAGCATTGGTTATGGACCGTGTATATCTTGTACAACTATCATGTATATGCCATATATATTCACATGAATAGAATGCCATGATTTGTGGCTTCTCTAATGAACTCTCACATGGTATCAAACGATGTTCATTCCTAGGCGCCGCTCACCTCTCTTCCTCATCCTCTTCATCGCAGCACCTTGCCGATCGCCCACATCGCTCTCGATTGCAGTCATCCCTGCCAATCACCCACCACTCGCCTCTCCAACTTGCCACCATGGTTGAGGGAGCTACCTCCAACCCCCTCACCCATCATCTCTGGTTGCAAGCAATTGCTGTCGCCTCCATCAAATCCCTTGTGTGTAGCACCGCCTCTTCTTAGTAGCCCTTGGAAAGTTTACGCTTAAGGATCATATCAAAGCCAAAAAGAAGAAAGATGATGCTGAATGGAAACGCATGGATTGTGATGTTCTCTCGTGGATCTACAGGTCTATTTCTGGTAAGATCCTCGAGCTCATCATGAAGGCCATCGCCACTGCCACCGAGGTCTAGACAAGCATCAAAAACTTGTTCCAGGACAACAAGTAGGCTCATGCTTTTATCTCCAAGATGAGTTCAACAATTTGGTACAAAGTGACATGTCTGTCATGGACTATTGTCATTGTTTGAAGACTCTTGCTAACGCCCTTGGAGATTGTGACCATACTGTTAGTGATGAAACCCTTATCCCCACCACCATCAAAGGGTTGAATCCTATGTACAGCCATGTGTCTACCTTGGTGTCGTTCCCGAGTTTCTTGCAAACTCGTTCTTTCCTCCTTCTCAAGCAACTTAAGCTTCCCAAGAATAGCGCTCAAGTCACCGGCTTGATCACTAACTCTGCGAAGACTAGTGGTACTCAAACTCCAGGCACGTGCTGCCTAACACTAGCAACTATCATTGTAATAACCTGATCGTCGTTACGGCATAAGATTTTAAATCAATCGCGGAATCGCCGGTTTTTCGGTAAATCACGGAAAGGAAAAAATATAAATTGTACAACATTGTAAAATGAATTAAATAAATTAAAACAATTAATTTGAATATTTTAGGCTGTCTGGAGGGGTGGGCCAGCCGCTTTGGGCCAGTCAGCCCAAATGGGGGCCCGTACCCCCTCCCAAACCCTAGCACCCCTCTTTATAAACCCCCTCCCTTGGCCCCTCCCCTCTTTCCACCCCAAACCAGCCGCCACCACCCCCTTGGGCGCCCCCCTTCTCCCCCCTTGCTGCTGCCATGGTGCCAAGGAAGAAAAGAAAGGGAAGAGAGGAAGGAGAAGGAGAAGGAGGAGGAGAAGGAGAAGGAGAAGAAAGAGAAGAAGAAGAGGAGGAAAAAATTGGGGAAATTCTTCATCTAGGTGGTCTTGTCCCTGAGCACTCTTGATCTCTGTTGTACTTCGCTTCGTCGGATTGAGGCAAGTAAACGTAGCGGTGGTTGCTACCGTTTAACCTGTTGTTCTTACTACTTTCAGTTTACATTATTATCGTAATTTGATACAATTTTCATGATTGCGTGATATTTTAATTGTGTAATTCTTGCTTAATATTATAATGTTGATCATAAAATTAGCATGTGGTGGATGTGAGTATGTTGAGAGCGTGATAATGCTCCTTGCGGATGAATTAATGTGATTAATGAATTTTCATATCATTCAATCATTCATGTCATATCATGTCCTTTGTGTATGTGGATGTTGCGGCTTATAGCCGCGATCGATACGATACTGCACAGCGTCGTATATTGCCGTGTACGACGCACCTCTTCGCCATGGAAGCATTGTATATTGCCGAAATACGATGCATTGCACTTCCTGCCCTGGCAAGAGTAATGTGGAGCATAGCATTCATATGCATTCATATGCATTGCATTGTGGAATGATCATTTGCATTCATATGCAATATAATGTGGTGAAGTTATGTTGTGGAATGTACAACTTCATAGTTGTAATGTGGAATTGGCTCTTATGAGCTATTGACGGAATGAAGGTTGTGGTTGTGATCTTGCAATGTGGTTCGTCCCTTGTGTGATTGTGATGCTGACACGAAACTCTTTTCCCTTGCTTTAATTGTTTATAGTAATTGTGGATATGAGAAGTAATATAGTATTGAAGTAAGACATACATATGTTTTATTGCCTTTGGTAGTGGTAGTGGTTGAGGATCTAAAGCAGTCAATCATGAATTAATTGTTAATGTTTTACCGTCATTGATAGTGTATTGAGGTCGAGAATATATACGTTGTTAATTGTGGAAGATTAAATGTTGTTGAGTAATCTATTGTGGTTTGTGGAGTTTCTTTTGCATTCAATACGGGATAAAATGATTGTATTCATATGCTAATAAAATCTGAAATTTAAGAGATATGATTCATGAAAGTTTATGGTGGTTTAATATTTATGAACATAAATTGTAATTGTGGATGTATAGAATTATAATGATGATGTTTAAATTGCTTGTAGTTTAAATAACTTGTTAAACAGTTTGCTTGCTGAGATTTTTATCTCACTCTTGCTTCCCCCTCCCTACAGGTGGACTTTGAGCATGCATTGGGAAGGGTAGAGCGGCACCACACTGATGCACTTGTATTGTAACCTTAATGCTGAAATAAAGTTGAAAGAAATCTAGTCTTTGTTTAGCTATCTTATTGACAAATGTTTCTTCTTAGTAATATTAAATTTGTGTACCGTTCCTATAGATATTTTGTTATAGTTGATTATGATTATTGAATTATTATTATTCTGTTTTTTCCTTAGTTGTTTATGCTTCCGCTTATACTATCTTGCTTAGTATTGTTGCCAGTTTATTTTATCTTGTAAATTGGCTAGTCATAGAGTAGTCTTAGTAGCATCCCAGGACATTGTGGGTCCTAGGGTGTTACAATCATGGTAATGGTGGCAGCCACATTGTTGGTGCTAGCGGAGGTAACAACACGTCCAGCACAAGCGACGGTAATGGAGACAGCAAGACCAAGCACAACAAGGGCAAGTGCAAAGGTTGTGGCTTCTCCATGACGTGTCCGATGGTCTACAACCCTTAGACTAGTGCCTTTCAACTGTGGCCGACTCCCGACTGGAACTCATCATCGACTGGTGTTTTGGGTCCATAGCCATATGCCTGCCACGCCCGAATAGCTTGCCGCATGGCCTTTTCTCCACCATGGCACCACAGTTCTTCTCTCCTGGCGCACAGTTCCCACCCACCCCTGGCATAGCGCACCCCATGCTGCCGCCATACTATGCTGGCCTCGCTCCAACTCCCCACATTAGCACGCCATCTTGGGATTCATCGGGTTTTATAAGTTCATTAACATGATGACCTTGCAGCTGCTCGCCTCCCCTAACGAGTTCATGGACATAGGCGTCACTGCTCACATATCTGCCAATGCCGATAACTTATCTTTTCTCTCACCTTCCTCTTCTATTCCTTGTGTCATCGTTGGTGATGGATCATTCTTACCCGTCACTTCTGTCGGTCGTGCCGTTCTTTCTTCTTGCCACACAGACCATCCACTTTATTTAAACAATGTTCTCATCACTTCTCACATAGTTAAAAACCTTGCCTTTGTTCAGAAATTCACTCATGTTAATAATTGTTTTGCTAAATTTGACCCTCATGACTTTTCTGTGAAGGGTCTTTGAACAAAGAGCAAGATTCTCAGGTGCAATAGTTCAAGTGATCCTTATCCTCTCTATTCTCCCTCCTCTCGACCACATCACGCTCTTGCCACTTCCACCAAAAGGACCACTCTTTGCATCATCGCCTTGGTCATCCCAGTCATCATGCTCTTCACCGTCTTGATAGCTCATCTGCCATTTCATGCAATCACAAAATAAATGGCAACACCCTGTGTCATGCTTGTCAAATTGGTCGTCATGTTCAACTTCTTTTTTCGATATCAATGAGTTGGGCTACTCGTCCTTTTGAAATAATTAACTATGATTTGTTGACATATCCTATTGCTAGCATTTTCGGTTTTCAATATTCTTGTCATTCTTGAGGATTTCACTATTTGTGGACGTTCCACTCGCAGCTATGTTACTACTCAATTTTTGACCACTATCATGGCCATCCAATGCGACAATGGTTAAAACTTCGAAATAACTCACTGTGCAGCTTCATTGATACGCGCAACATTCACCTTCGCCTTTCTTGCCCCTATACCTCTCAACAAAATGGCAAGGCTGAGCATGTCATTCGCATTGTCAATGACATTGTGTGTTCTCTTCTTTTCTAGGCTAGCATGCCTCCTCGCTTTTGGGATGAGGCCCTCCATGCAGCCACCTATCTTGTTAATCATCTTTCTACAAAACCCTAAACTCCACCCCCTACCAATACTTGTATCGAACTCTACCCTCATACTCTCATCTCAAGGTCTTCGGGTGCCTTTGTTATCCTAACACCAAAGCTTTTATGCCTCATAAGCTTGCACCTTGTTTTGTTCAGTGCCTTTTTAGGGTACCCCTCTAACCACAAAGGCTATCGGTCTATGGGTTTTGATACTCATCGGATAATCATCTCTCGTCATGTCATTTTTGATGAGTCTACTTTTCCTTTTTCCACCAATCTGCATAACCCCACCTCACCGGTCTCTTCTGACCCCTATTCATGAGTCCACAATCCCCCTCATATTCTTTCCCACAGCTCAAGTCCTCTCGCGGCAAATCCTACCTCTGCCATGGCGGCGCTTCCCCCTGTCATAGCACCTGCCGTGGCAGCGCCCTCCACTACCTCGCCAGCCGCTACAGTGATTCAACAACCTGTTGACATGGACAACCCCCCAGCGTCGCCTTCTACCACCGTTCCTGCTCATTCCTTTGAGACTCACGCACGTTTAGGCATAAAAATTGCTTCACACGAAAAACTCAACCTCCTAGCATTGGTTAACATGACTTCTCCTCTTCCAAAGTCAGTCCATGGTGCTCTCAAGGACTCCAATTGGCATGCCGCCATGATAGGTGAATTTCAGGTTCTCTTGGCTAACAACATGTGGGATCTGGTCCCTCCTCCACCTAATGCTAATATCGTGTCTAGGAAGTGGATTTTTACCATAAGCTTAAGCCCAGTGGATCCCTTGAGTGATATAAGGCACTGTGGATTCTTCGTGATTTTCTTGAGAACCTGGTGCTGATTTTGATGAGACTTTTAGCCCTGTGGTGAAGCCAGCCACTATTTGGATTGTACTCTCTATTGCATCATGGCCTACAACTTTTTCACTCTTCTCCTACTGAGCTTATGGGTTACACTGATGTGGACTGGGCTGGGTGCTCAGATACGCGACGTTGTATGTCTGGCTATTGCATTTTCCTTGGTGGGAACCTTGTGTCTTTGTCTTGTTAATGCCAACACATCATTTCTTGCTCAAGCGTGGAGGCCGAGTACAGGGCAGTTGCTAATATAGTAGCCGAAGCTTGCTAGGTTCATCAACTACGACACGAATTAATTGCACTAACCACTTTA
Source organism: Bonia amplexicaulis (assembly GCA_036346245.1). Classification (NCBI taxonomy): domain Eukaryota; kingdom Viridiplantae; phylum Streptophyta; class Magnoliopsida; order Poales; family Poaceae; genus Bonia; species Bonia amplexicaulis. The sequence goes on from CM070737.1 coordinate 25,605,387, forward strand.
GAAGGCTACCGTTGTTTTCTTGGACAACGTGAGTGTTGTTTACATGACGAGCAACCCAGTGCAACACTAACGGATCAAACACATTAAGATTGAATTCTATTTTGTTTGTGAACATGTCGCTTTGGGTCACATCTAGGTTCTAGATGTATTGTCCTTGTCGTAATTCGTTGACATCTTCAATAAGGGACTTCGTCCGTCTTCCACTGGACCAGCCTTCATGCATGCGTGATCTCTTTGTTTGTTTAGTCCCGATATCGTTGCTACAATATCTCATGTAATCCGGCATTGGTTACGTACCATGTCTAGCTTGTACAACTACCATGTATATGCCTATATATATTCACATGAATGGAATGCCATGATTTGTGGCTTCTCTAACAAACTCTCATAGATACAACACAAGTATAACCCACCCCAACCAAGAACTGTACTGAAATTTTCGACAACATTTCTCAAAAAAGAAAAATATATCAACAACCAGCAAGATGCAGAGAACATATTACTTTACTAAGCGACTGGCAGCAACTCTGGAGGAAGATGCCGAGCCGGAGTCCTGGGGAAACAGGTGAGACGCGCGGGTTGTTCATGTCAAATCTGGAGAGAAGTTTGGATGGAATTTGTTGTCCCTCTGAAGAACTTACCGCTTCGTTCAATTCAGCCCAACTGCCTTGGACGTTCGGGATTGATTCTGGCGTCTGGATGGAGGTTTCTACGGTTCAGATTTGTTTCAGTTAATGTTAGCTATTAGAGGAGTGAGTCACTTATTTAAAACGTGTTGTGGCGTCCATTAAGAAGTAATGCTGGGATTAGCACCCATGCTTAACTGTTGTGCTGTACTCTTTATATTGTGGTCTGAAGGACGAGGTGCATAACTTTTGCCGATATTTTGTCTACCCTAGCTGTAACTTAGTTGTTCTAGTTTCTTCGCTTTCCCCTTTTCTCTCCACCGTTTCCTCATATTTCCTTCGTTAGTTCGGATTCCTCCCCGGGATCTGACAAATTGGTATGAGAGCATTGAAATCCTTGGCGGAGTTCATCGGTGCGGGTGAAGGTTCCGGACCTTGTTCCGGGTAAAATCCCTAAGCCCTGTGTCGATGTGCAGGAAGATGACCAAATCCATGGCAAGAAACGAAGCGGAGACATCGAAAATCACTGCGGTCAGGCAAGAAGCGATGGAAGCTAGTTACAAGGCTGATGTACTACAGCGACAGGTGGGAGATCTTCAACAGCAAGTATATGGTATGCAAGATCAAATGAATCGCATGGAGACTTTGTTGCAAGGGCTGGCTACCTCACAGACAAGAGTGACCGAGCAGAGACCTGCACAAGAATTTACCCCATCGGGAGAGATAGAAAGGGAGATGACGAGGAGGATTGAATAATTGAGGCAGGCTGCACTCAACAGCACCCAAGGCGTAGAGTTAATTGGTACACCTGAAGGTAATTACAATCCACCTTCTACTGGATTTTCCGCAGTACCAACGGGGTGGGAACAAAATCCATTGCCACACCCTCCCCTTGCTTCACCCACCTTGAACCATTTAAATCCCAACCATGAACCAGCCTTATCCAGGCAGTGGCCACATAATCCTAGAGATTACACTAGCCAACCACATCATCAGTACCACGCTAGACACTGGAACCACAATTCGAGCAATGAGAGGGTGCTTAGCTTTTACAAATCCATTGCTAAGGGGCCTAAGCTTGACTTTCCAAAATTTGATGGTGGAGAGCCGCTGGAGTGGATCAGACAGAGTGAGACGTATTTTGCTATGGCCAACGTTCCAGATGTGGCTAAGTTCGATTTGACTCAGATGTATATGGTTGGACGAGCTGATAGATGGCTGAGGAGCACTGGGTTACTTTGGAACCCACCTCTTTGGTCTGAAATTTGTGCTATGATTTGTGATAGATTTGCTCAACATAGTGGCTATGAGGTATTAGAAAACTTTCATTCAGTGAAGCAGTATAATATGAACGTCTCTGATTATATAGACCGGTTTGAAGAACTCATGGCAGTGTACAAGAGTGAAAACCCAATGTTGAACCCTCACTTTTTTGTCAAATGTTTTGTCAATGGATTGAGAAATGACATCAAGCACTTTCTGAAACCTTTGAAGCCATAGAGTTTATGTGAGGCCTACTGGATGGCTAAAGATATGGAAAAAGGATCAGGAGCAGTAGCTAAAAGAAATACTCAGAGTTCCAGTATGGGGCAGAGCAAAGGTTCCTTCACATTCACAAAGAACAAGCCGATTCCTGAAACTAATATACAGAAGAAGGAGACAACACCTAAACCTTTTACACCAGGGATATGTAGATACTGTGGAGGCAAGTGGTTCTTGGTTCACAAGTGCAAGTCATATCAACAAGTGAACTTGATGGCAGGGGAGAGTGAAGAAACAGCTCCAGCTGAACCAGAGCAGGAAGAAGCACTAGCGGATGGCCCAGACAAAACCACTTCTCACTCTGATGCAGAAGAACAATTGATGCAGATATCTTTCCAAGCTGTTAGTGGACAGCTCGGGATAACCACGTATACACTAAATGTCACTATTGGAGGAAAACAAGGTATTGCATTGATTGATAGTGGGAGTTCTCATACCTTCATTGATTTGGCATTTGCTACCAAGACTTGTAGAATTGTGAGACCATGTGGAGGTCATCCCATGGTTGTGATGAGTAATTGACTCTTGCTCTAGAAAGATTGAGTTTGGTTTTTGAGGTTTGAGCTGGTGTATACGACCACTTTGGGCGTGGTCGAAGGGCACCAGAAGGGAGTACGTTTGTTTTAGACATGGTCGGAAGCCATCAGAAGCTGTACGACCACTTTGGAATCGGTCGAAGCGGAAAACGCGCGCGTCGACCATTTTGGTCATGGTCGGAAGTCGTTCGGGTGGTTTACGACCACGTTACGGCTTCCTCGGGAAACTTGAGCGTAATCGAAAGTCATTCCGGTTGTATACGACCACGTTGCGGAGCCCTCAGGAGATTTGACCGTGGTCGGCAGTCGTGGCTAGGGTTTACGACCACGTTGTAGCGATCGGGCGTCGACCACGTTGTTTGATCGGTGGTGCGACCACGTTGAGCGATCGGGAGTGCTCGACCACGTTATGGCACTAAGGGTTTACGACCACGTTGTGCGATCGGTTGTTCGACCACGTTGTGGCAGTCGAATTCGACCACGTTGTCGGCAGAATGACCGTGGTCGGCTGAGTTCATTCAAACCGGTCGTGTGGGTGCATTTGATGTCCGATTATGTTGGGACTTGATCGTATGGTTTCCTGGTGATGTTGTGGACCTTGTGGTATTGTTGGTTCATCTTCTTGATAGGGTTTGTCAATGTCTATTTTTCTGTGGAAAAGTCTTGAGCTCTGTTGAGCTGAGCAGAGTCTGTTTCGTCGGTTTGAATGGTGCGGTGCTATGTGACGGTTTGCTTGTCTGTGTGGCTGCAGGACTTCGGAGCTATTTCATGGTGAGGCGTGGGAGGACCGGGACTAGGCACAGGAGGTGTTGAGGTCCGACGGTCGGAGACGCCAAGATGATCGAGGTGGTGAGGTGGTTGCGAGCCGGGAGACGAGGAACCAAAGCTGTAGCTACCCGTGATGGTCACGACATGCAACGACGTGGAGGACCAGGACTAGGCTCAGGGAGGAGCTGAGGTTCAGATGGTCAGGAGGTCGGTTGCAGTCGTGTGTGGCGAGATGGACCGGGACTAGACTTAGGAGAAGTCGAAGTCCAGCCGGTCGGAGACTGGCGTAGTCGGCTGTGGTCCAGTCGATCGGAAGGCGGTAGATTGTGGCGAGGCATGGACGGTTGGGACGAGACACGGGCGTGTCGGGGTCCGTAACGACCGGGAGGTGCCAAGACAACGAGGTCTGCAAGTGGGTGCAAGCGTGGGCGGGAAGGCGGTGTGAGGGCATTTTGGAGAAATACCAAAGCGCAAAGGAAGGCGTCCCTCCGGGAAAGCACCGAGAAAAGAAGTGGATTCGATTGGCGCTAACGGGCAAAGTCTTGGTCTGTTGGGATAGCAAGCAAAGCATTTGAGTTAGCGGGTAAAGTGAGTGATAAAACCCGGTGTTAGGTGGGGTTTACGGGTTATCCCCAGTGTGGACTAATGGATGGATCCATTAGGGTTAGTCTCGGGTGTGAGGCTATAAAAGGGAGAGGGGAGGCAAGAGTTAGGGTTGAGTTGGTCGGCTGGGCCTTGGAGGCAGCCGCCTCTCCCTCCCATGGGAGTTTGTGTGTGTAGCTCTAGGGTAGAGCTTGTCCTCCGAGGGAGTGGATTTGGAAACCTTCATGATCAATCATCCATCTATCTATCTCTATTGAGTTGTGTTGTCTATTTATTGTTTGGATGACTTGACTGCGGTTTCTCCATTTGTCGTTTTCTCTGTGTTCTTGGCTTTCTGAATCGCAGTGATATGTGGGTTGTATTTCAAGCCATTTTGGCTACTCTAGATCCACGAGCGGTTTTGTTCTCTCTCGGATTTGGTTTTGGGCACTCTCAGTGAAATATAGTCGAACTCTCTTTTGGTTGCTAAGTTTTCATTTAAAGATTAGAGCAACTTTCAGAGGCCCTAACCGTATTGTTTACGAAGTTTTCTTGGCCAGACGATCTGTTAGTCGAAAGTTATTTGAAATCTAGCTCTTGCGGTTGAGCGCCTCGCTACTTCCTCTGTTTCGAGTTCAACCATCTCTTCTGTTTCGTACTCGGCAGAGAAGTCATGACTTCTTGGGATTTTCTCAGCCAGAGGATGTGTTCTTGCAGTGTTTAAAGTCTCATAACCGAAAGATCCATGAATCGAAAGATATACAGAAATCGGATCTTACGGTTGTGCACTTCACTGGCCTCCTCTACTCTGATTTCGACTTTGTTCTATTTAGACCATCTGCTTTCTTTTGCGCTGGTTTCGATTGCTTGATGGTCATAGATCTCGTAGTCGTGTGCCCCACGGTCTCATGAGGTGTTTGCGACCGCGATCGGTTCAAAGTGCGAGTTGGTCTTCAACCGCGTTGATCGTACGACCATGTCATTGGCTTACGACCACGTATTCACTGGTTGGAATCTTTTGTCGGCTCGAGTCAGGCTTCGACCACTATGTGATTTCTTGACTTGAGATCGTTCTGCTATTGTGGTTGAAGTCTCGTGTTGATTGACTCAAGAATCACTAGATATCCGATTTTGAGTCTTGGTGGTCATGCACTCTTTCACCGCTTTCAGTTTTCGACAACACAGTAATTACTGTGTTGTTCGTTGTCAGTTTCCTCCTATCGGGTGGATCTCGACTCCTCTGAAACTGCCTCTGGTCGTTCGACCACCTGTTGGTCTACGACCACGTGTGTTCGACCAGAGAACTGATAGTTATCGACCACGAGTTGGCGTTTGACCACAGCAGAAAGTCGAATGAATACACATTGTCTTTCCGACCAGTTCTCTTCTCTGATTTCTATGTTCTCGGTCAGCTGCAGTTATTCTCTGATTTCTCTCGGTTTCCAGTGAGCCTTCAGTTTATTACTTCCTAGCTCTGTAGCTATTGGAGAAGAAATATTGGTTGAATTTTTAGAGAAAGTTTTTAAGGCACCATTCACCCCCCCTCTGGTTGCCAGTTCGGTCCTACAATTGGTATCAGAGCAAGGTTGGCTCTGAATTGGATCTTAACCGATCTTGAGCATGCAACTAGTAGGTAATATTGTGATCTTTTCTTTGCATTTTGTTGGGGTGTTTTTGCCAATTATGTCCTTTGCGACAAGAGGCTTGATTTCGACTAGAGGATGATTTTATTTGCAAGAAACCACAAGTGTGAGCTTTGTGGTACATTCTTGTCCTTTGGTTGATCAAGTGCCAGGAAGGAGAAAGCCTTGGAGAACACACGGATGATAATGATAAGGACGAGCGTCGACTTATCATGAGCAAGGTAAAAACTCATTATGACCTTGGCCTTGTCCAAGATGAATATACTTGCTCTTCGGGATATTGTGAGGTGCCTAGATTATAAATTGCTAGATTGGTTTTGCTAGGTTGAAATCTCATTTTTTTTCTTGTGTATATTGTGAGTCCTTCTCGTCAGCGGCAAAATTTAATTTCTCTACTTGAATGTTAAAATCTGCAAATGAGAAATTAAAACTTTGACTCACTGCACATGTGTAGAGGAGCTTGAGCTTGCTAGAGTTGGGTTTAGTAAAGCCGAGTTCCTCTTGTGTGTCGTCGTTGTAGTCGTAATGCCCACGACCACGACTTGACTTCTCGACATAGTCGTAGCTTCATACGACCATGTCTCTTGGCGGACACTTCCGCTTGTTACCGTGGTCGGAAGTCCCCACGATCACGATCGCTGGGGTCGAGAGCGCCGCTTTCGATTGCCGTGGTCATAACTGACTTACGACTACACCTACAATTCCCAGTCGTGGTTGTAATGACCAACGATCACATCTCTCGACTGTAGTCGTTCAAGACTATGCCTCTCGTGCTACGACCACGCTCATTTCTTCTCGACCATAGTCGAGTAATGCGTAACGACCACTCTTTTTTCTGGCCGAGTGGCGTGTGTGTCGTCTTGGGGTCTCAAGCATTTGCTTACTAACCCCTTAGGATCCAAGACTTGGGCACTTTGTTCTTGTCTTTTGTAGGTGTCCAGACGTTGGATGGAGAACATGGGATCGAATAGGTTTTAGTCTTCTGCTTCATCACGTGACTAGAACATTTGTTGGTTCTCCACTTCATGGCCTCCAAAAGGTATGTACCTTCATGTTTGGCATCTCCACCTACTCTGTGAGCTACTCTATACCCTCATGCCCTTATACTCATGTTTGACCATATTGGCATGTTGTGCTTGTTCATGTGCTCTCTTGTACCATACTGGCATGTTTTTCTCTCAATGCTTTCATGTCATGCCTTTATGTGTATGCTGCTTAAGTATCCATGTACCTAGTTATATTTGTTAGATGCTTAAGCTTTGACTTGACTTCATGAGCTAAGTAGAAAGTGTGTATTAGAAGTCAAGTATCATCATGACCCTGTGCTCTGTAGTATCTATCATGGTTCACATCTTGCTCCTTATGTTCATTCATCATTATTTATACATGTTAGCATACTTTTCATGATGTTGATTTGCCATGTTGTATGTCTACATGATGTATGCATATGTATGGACAGTGTGAGCTTGAGTATATCTTGGATAGTTTCTCTGTGTCATGATGGTGCGTTTATTCATGCCTTTGTATCTTTTCTAGTATACATGCTTTTATCCATGCTAGCATATGCTTCGTGATTGTTCGCCATCATCGCTATGTATGGTTGTGATTTATTGTGATGCGTGTATACTTTGATCTTATTGATGTTATGGCATGAAATAAACTGTATGACATCTTGGTAGCGTTAGTTTGTGTTTATGCTTAGATATCATGAGATCTGTGGTTAGGTCACAAGCTCCTTCTAGTATTTGGTGGCTCTAGGCTTGCTGTTCTAGATGCTTTTGATGAGGGCTAGATTGAGCTTGTGTGGGTGTGTGTTCTCATGTATTCTATGTCATTAGTACTAGTAATGCTACTGTTGTTGTCATTTGTCTCGAAGATGGATCCATGCTCATATATTATTTACCCCAAGACTAGGACACCATTTGTTCCCCTATGTTTAAACCGCAGTGTGTGTGAGGGGAGACGGTGCAGCTTACGACCGCTCCCTGGTCTTTATGACCACGTCGTAGTGTCTACGACCACAGTATGGACTCTCGACTGAACCCATACACGACCATGAGCCGGATTCGACCACGACTACGATCCGGACTCAACTTCGGCCACGACTCGGACTCAACTATGACCGATCCTCAGACACGACTACGACCATGGTCCAGACCAAGACGCGACTTCGATCACTCCACTGCGGTCTGGACTCGGATACGACTGTGACCCCAGAATCATCTATGATCACGACTACACACCAAGCGACTGGGACAAAGGTTTGATCCCTTATGATCTTTCAATGTTTTGCTTCCTCCACTTGGCTTTGCATAGTATAACTGTTCTAGTGGGAGGAAGGGTCCGATGGGTTAGACAGAACAACTCTAGGTGATGTTGTCTCATTCACACCTCTCATCCAAATGGTTCTCTAGGATTATTTACTACCTAGTTTGGGCTTTGGTTCTCTAGGATTCTCTTCTACCTAGGTTGAACTTTTTCTTGGCCACTAGAGTCTTTTGCATTGACATAGTGTGCTTTTTGCCCCGTGGTTTGAGGTTATAGACTAGAGACCATGAGGATAGGATGTGTTTGGGAATCACCTCTTTGAGCTAGAACCTTCTCTTTCGGATTTTGTGCCAAATTTCTTGGTTCTTCTCTTTTGCCTTCTCTAGGGGAGTTGGATCCTTCTGTCTATTCGGGCTATGTTTCGTGGGGAGTTCATCTCATGTGCATTCTTTTGTTCAATAGTGCGTAACATTCACATGAATGCCTGCATGCCTTGGAGCCCTGAATATTATCTTTATGTGACATGATATCATGATTTATGTCTTGCCATGTCTTGCGATAGCTTGATTTATCATGCCTTTCTATGTGTTGCTTAGCTCTTGCCATACTAGCTAAATTAAATGAGAACAACTTGAATCAAATCATGTCTTGTTCAATCTTGTGAATAGTCCGCTTTAGTGATCCTCTCTTGATTCGTGCCATGTCGAATAGGCTAAGTTGAGTCTTGAATCTGTTTTGAGGTTTAGATTGAGCTAAGTTAGTTCATTAGTGATGCATGAGTTAAGTTTTAACTCTTTGTTCATGAACTAACTCAAGTAAATGCAAAAGATCTCTTTGTGCGAAAAACCGATCTCACCAATTCTTTCTCATGAGATGGCTTGCCATTGCACTAGGCATGAACTCAGGGGGAGTTTTGGATGACCAAGATCACCTCCTTAAGCTTATTGCTTGGAGTGATCGCATAAGGCTTGAGATCTAGCACATGGCTATGAAAACAAAAATTCTTGTGAAAATGGTTGAAACCAACCATGAATTTCGATAAAAGCCAATTGTGCTAATTTTGCTCAACTACAAGTATTCTACAAGTGTTAGTGTTAAATTACATGTGATATCTAGTGCTTGAACAAAATGTCTCATTTTTGAACTTATAGCACTCTAAATTGACTCAACCATGGCTTCTTGGTTCCACTTAGAATATTGACATGGCTTGACTCACGTTTGGATACCTTCTTCTAGACTATAATCTTGAGTGACTCGACATGCTAATCAAACCATTTAATTTAAAGATCATAACTTATTTGGCTTGAGTTTGGCAATACATGGATTGTTATGATCTAGATAGCATTATCACCTTTTATGGCTTGGTATAATTTTCTGTGAAGTCACTTTAGATAATCTTCATGACTCCCATAGCTCCCATTACTTAAATCAAATCAACTGTCAAGACTGCTTCATTCATGCTCTATGTTTCTTCCTTGCATCTTGATGACTTTATTGCCAAAAGGGGAGAAGGATAGAGAAAAGGCATTAAGGGGTGCAAAAGGCATTAAAATGGGAGAATGCATTAAGGGATAGGAGAAGGATAAAAGGCATTAAGGGGGAGAATGCTTGGTCATCTTGCTATGACAATGGTCATGTGAGCATCTGCTTTTTGGACCATGAGCAAGATTGGACTTTCTGTGTGATTTGGAGTTTCTGTAGAAAATTTTGATATTTCTCTGTCTTCTCCATTTCATTCTGTGTCAACATGGTCTTGAGTCCCTTCTTCATTCTTTTGACCATGTGTGGCTTTTGGCATCTCCTTCCTTCCTTTGTTCAAAAACAAACTCTTCTTCATGCTTTTTCTGTGTTTGTCAATATACTCATCAAGGGGGAGATTGTGAGACCATGTGGAGGTCATCCCATGGTTGTGATGAGTAATTGACTCTTGCTCTAGAAAGATTGAGTTTGGTTTTTGAGGTTTGAGCTGGTGTATACGACCACTTTGGGCGTGGTCGAAGGGCACCAGAAGGGAGTACGTTTGTTTTAGACATGGTCGGAAGCCATCAGAAGCTGTACGACCACTTTGGAATCGGTCGGAAGCCGGAAACGCGTGCGTCGACCATTTTGGTCATGGTCGGAAGTCGTTCGGGTGGTTTACGACCACGTTACGGCTTCCTCGGAAACTTGAGCGTAATCGAAAGTCATTCGGTTGTATACGACCACGTTGCGGAGCCCTCAGGAGATTTGACCGTGGTCGGCAGTCGTGGCTAGGGTTTACGACCACGTTGTAGCGATCGGGCGTCGACCACGTTGTTTGATCGGTGGTGCGACCACGCTGAGCGATCGGAGTGCTCGACCACGTTATGGCACTAAGGGTTTACGACCACGCCAGCGATCGGTTGTTCGACCACGTTGTGGCGGTCGAATTCGACCACGTTGTCGGCGAGAATGACCGTGGTCTACCGAGTTCATTCAAACCGGTCGTGTGGGTGCATTTGATGTCCGATTATGTTGGGACTTGATCGTATGGTTTCCTGGTGATGTTGTGGACCTTGTGGTATTGTTGGTTCATCTTCTTGATAGGGTTTGTCAATGTCTATTTTCGTGGAAAGTCTTGAGCTCTGTTGAGTGAGCGTAGTCTGCTTCGTCGGTTTGAATGGTGCGGTGCTATGTGACGGTTTGCTTGTCGTGTGGTCTGCAGGACTTGAGCTATTTCATGGTGAGGCGTGGGAGGACCGGGACTAGGCACAGGAGGTGTTGAGGTCCGACGGTCGGAGACGCCAAGATGATCGAGGTCGGTGAGGTGGTTGCGAGCCGGAGACGAGGAACCAAAGTCGTAGCTACCGTGATGGTCACGACGTGCAACGACGTGGAGGACCAGGACTAGGCTCAGGGAGGAGCTGAGGTTCAGATGGTCAGGAGGTCGGTTGCAGTCGTGTGTGGCGAGATGGACCGGACTAGACTTACGAGAAGTCAAGTCCGGCCGGTCGAGGATGGCGTGTCGGTCGTGGTCGATCGATCGGAAGGCGGCGCAGATTGTGGCGAGGCATGGACGGTTGGGACGAGACACGGCCGTGTCGGGGTCCGAACGACCGGGAGGTGCCAAGACAACGAGGTCTGCAAGTGGGTGCAAGCGTGGCAGGGAAGGCGGTGTGAGGGCATTTTGGAGAAATGCCAAAGTCGCAAAGGAAGTCCCTCGGGAAAGCACCTGAGAAAAGAAGTGGATTCAGTTGGCGCTAATGGGCAAAGTGCGGGTCTGTTGGGATAGCAAGCAAAGCATTTGAGTTAGCGGGTAAAGTGAGTGATAAAACCCGGTGTTAGGTGGGGTTTACGGGTTATCCCCAGTGTGGACTAATGGATGGATCCATTAGGGTTAGTCTCGGGTGTGAGGCTATAAAAGGGAGAGGGGAGGCAAGAGTTAGGGTTGAGTTGGTGGTTTGGGCCTTGGAGGCACCGCCTCCCTCCCATGGGAGTTTGTGTGTAGCTCTAGGGTAGAGCTTGTCCTCCCGAGGGAGTGGATTTGGAAACCTTCATGATCAATCATCCATCTATCTATCTCTATTGAGTTGTGTTGTCTATTTATTGTTTGGATGACTTGTTGCGGTTTCTCCATTTGTCGTTTTCTCTGTGTTCTTGGCTTTCTGAATCGCAGTGATATGTGGGTTGTATTTCAAGCCATTTTGGCTACTCTAGATCCACGAGCGGTTTTGTTCTCTCTCGGATTTGGTTTTGGGCACTCGGTGAAATATAGTCGAACTCTCTTTTGGTTGCTAAGTTTTCATTTAAAGATTAGAGCAACTTTCAGAGGCCCTAACCGTATTGTTTACGAAGTTTTCTTGGCCAGACGATCTGTTAGTCGAAAGTTATTTGAAATCTGGCTCTTGCGGTTGAGCGCCTCGCTACTTCCTCTGTTTCGAGTTCGACCATCTCTTCTGTTTCGTACTCGGCAGAGAAGTCATGACTTCTTGGGATTTTCTCAGCCAGAGGATGTGTTCTTGCAGTGTTTAAAGTCTCATAACCGAAAGATCCATGAATCGAAAGATATACAGAAATCGGATCTTACGGTTGTGCACTTCACTGGCCTCCTCTACTCTGATTTCGACTTTGTTCTATTTAGACCATCTGCTTTCTTTTGCGCTGGTTTCCGATTGCTTGATGGTCATAGATCTCGTAGTCGTGTGCCCCCACGGTCTCATGAGGTGTTTGCGACCGCAGTCGGTTACAGGTGCGAGTTGGTCTTCAACCGCGTTGATCGTACGACCATGTCATTGGCTTACGACCACGTATTCACTGGTTGGAATCTTTTGTCGGCTCGAGTCGGGGCTTCACCACTATGTGATTTCTTGACTTGAGATCGCTCGCTATTGTGGTTGAAGTCTCCAGGTTGATTGACTCAAGAATCACTAGATATCCGATTTTGAGTCTTGGTGGTCATGCACTCTTTCACCGCTTTCGGTTTTCGACAACACAAGAATTCTCGTGTTGTTCGTTGTCAGTTTCCTCCTATCGGGTGGATCTCGACTCCTCTGAAACTGCCTCTGGTCGTTCGACCACCTGTTGGTCTACGACCACGTTTGTTCGACCAGAGAACTGATAGTTATCGACCACGAGTTGGCGTTTGACCACAGCAGAAAGTCGAATGAATACACATTGTCTTTCCGACCAGTTCTCTTCTCTGATTTCTATGTTCTCGGTCAGCTGCAGTTATTCTCTGATTTCTCTCGGTTTCCAGTGAGCCTTCAGTTTATTACTTCCTAGCTCTGTAGCTATTGGAGAAGAAATATTGGTTGAATTTTTAGAGAAAGTTTTTAAGGCACCATTCACCCCCCCTCTGGTTGCCAGTTCGGTCCTACAAGAATCCTAGTAACTCCTTTACAAAAGGTAACGGTAGCAGGAGGCGGAACTCTATTGACTGGCTCTTGTGTAACCGATGAAGACTATTGCATTCGTGGGGAGAAGTTTAACAATTCCTTCCAAGTATTACCCCTAAAGGGATACAATGTAGTATTGGGCTGTGATTGGTTATATCAGCATAGTCCAGTGAGTTTGGACTTGAAGACAAGGAAGTTCATCATCAGGAAGGATGGTATAACTGAGGTAACTTTTGTTGACCCACAATCAACTCCTATAGTGCAGTTGCTCAGTCCTAAAAAGTGTGAGAAGTTACTTAGGACCGAAACCTGTGGGTATTTGATTGATTTTCAACCCCATGAGACCCCTGAGGTAGCCACTTTCAGGAGTCCACTACTTCAATCCCTGTTAGACTCATATGCAGATATCTTCCAAGACCCACATGAGCTACCACCAGGAAGGGAGTGTGACCATGCTATCCCTCTAAAAGAAGGACAAGAACCTTCCAACATCAGACCTTACCGAGTACCACATCAATTAAAGGTAGAAATGGAAAAACAGATCCATAAGCTGTTAGACTCTTCAGTCATTAAGCCGAGTACAAGCCCTTTTGCTTCACCTGCTATCTTAGTAAAGAAGAAGGATGGTACATGGAGATTATGTGTGGATTACAGGAAATTGAATGCCATGACAGTTAAGAACAAATATCCTATCCCGGTTATTGAAGATCTCCTGGATGAGCTACATGGAGCAAAAATCTTCAGTAAGTTGGATTTGAAGTCTGGATACCACCAAATAAGAATGAGGTCTGAAGATGTTTACAAAACAGCTTTTAGAACCTATTTGGGACATTTTGAATATTTGGTTATGCCCTTCGGGTTAACAAATGCTCCTGCTACTTTCCAGTCTCTTATGAACACTGTTTTTGCCAAGTATTTGAGGAAGTTTATACTGGTCTTCTTTGACGACATACTCGTGTATAGCAGAACTGAGAAGGAGCACCTACAGCATCTGGCTATTGTCTTGGACACTTTGAGACAGCAGAATCTGCATGCAAATCTTAGCAAATGTGTCTTTGCAGCAAGCCATATAGAGTACTTGGGACATATTATTTCTGAGCAAGGGGTAGCAACCGATCCCAAAAAGATAAGTGCTATTAAAGAGTGGCCTAAACCTCTAAATGTGTCTCAATTAAGAAGCTTCTTGGGAATGTCAGGGTATTACAGAAGATTCATTAAAAATTATGGGCTAATCTGTCGTCCTCTCCATGATATGTTAAAGAAAGAAGGGTTTAACTGGGGAAAATCTCATAATGAGGCTTTTGAAGAGTTAAAGGTTCAATTATCCACATCTCCGGTATTGGCATTACCTGACTTTTCGGAACCATTCATACTTGAGACAGACGCATGTGGTAAAGGGATTGGTGCAGTTCTAATGCAAAAGGGAAGGCCTATCGCTTATTTTAGTAAAACTTTGGAAGTCAATTCTGCAGCCTTGTCCACCTACGAAAAGGAGGCCTTGGCAATAATAGAAGCATTGAAAAGATGGAGACATTACTTCCTGGGTACTCAGCTGGTAATTAAGACTGACCAACAAAGTCTTAAATTCATGTCAGATCAGAGGATTGGAGAGGGAATCCAGCACAAGCTAATGTTGAGACTACTTGAGTTCGATTACACCATCGAATACAAGAGAGGTAAAGAAAACAGGGCTGCAGACGCCTTGTTAAGGAGAGGAATAGAATTACAGGCCATAACCATGGCTATTCCCACCTGGGTGGAGACTATTGAAGGGAGTTATATTGATGACTCTCGCTGCAGAGAGCTATTGGAGCACCTCACTTTAGCCTCAGATCCTGATTCTGGGTTTACTCTTCAAAATGGAGTGCTTCGGTACAAAGGGAGGATCTATGTGGGTAATAATTCAGAATTGAAGCAGAACATCATTCATTCCCTTCACTCTTCGGCTGTAGGAGGCCATTCGGGTATTGTGGCCACTTATCAGAGAATCAAGCAATTATTCTATTGGCCAGGCTTGAAAGGAGACGTGCAAAAGTTTGTACAGGATTGTCCCATCTGTCAGAGGTCAAAATCTAAACATTGCCACTACCCAGGCCTTCTGGAACCGCTGCCAACTCCCGACATGGCCTGGACGCATATTTCCATGGACTTCATAGAAGGTATGCCCAAATCACATGGGTATGAAGTGATCCTTGTGGTGGTGGATAGATTAACCAAATATGCTCATTTCATTCCTTTGGCCCACCCTTATTCTATTCAATCGGTTACCAAAGCTTTCATTGATAACATTTTCAAATTGCACGGTTTTCCCTTGGTTATTGTCACTGACCGAGATCGCATCTTCACCAGCAAGTTCTGGCAAGAGCTTTTTAAATCTTTGAAAGTGGAGCTAAGGTTTAGTACGGCCTATCACCCACAAACTGACGGCCAAACCGAACACGTTAACCAATGCTTGGAAACATACCTCAGATGTATGGCGTTTCAAGAATCTAAGAAATGGGCGGCATGGCTTGCGCTCGCTGAATGGTGGTACAATATGGCGTTTCACACTTCACTCAAGGTATCACCATTTCAAGCTTTATATGGTTTTCCTCCTCCAATGATAAATGAAGTGGCTGTACCAGGTCCTAGAGAAGAAGGTGTGAAGGACTTTCTACAAGAAAAACAGAATATGCTCAAGAGGTTAAAAGAGAATTTAGCCCAGGCTCAGTCTCGAATGAAGAAGTATGCCGATCAAAACCGTGTTGAGAGGCAATTTGCTGTTGGGGATATGGTGTATTTGAAGCTACAGCCATACAGAGTTTCGGCATTTGGGCTTAAACAGGCCCTAAAACTAACTAGCAGATTTTACGGACCATTTAGAGTAATGCAAAAGGTGGGGAATGTCGCCTACAAGCTTCAATTACCAGATGGTGTGGAAATTCACCCAGTGTTTCATGTCAGTCAACTCAAACGTCACTGTGGTCCGAAGGCTATTCCCAGTCCAGACCTTCCTCTTGTTGGTGAAGATGGCAAGATTAAAACAGAGCCCCGTGTTGTGTTGGAGACCAGGGCGTTGCCCAGAAGGGACAGACTTGTTACACAATGGCTTGTTCAATGGGAAAATTTGCCTCCGGAGGATGCCTCATGGGAAGATGCTGATTTTATTAAAGGTACACTTCCTGTATTCTATTCACAGACCATTCATTCTTGGTTCCCTGATTCCAATACTTGAGGACAAGTATATTGCCAAGGGGGAGGAACTGTCAAATCTGGAGAGAAGTTTGGATGGAATTTGTTGTCCCTCTGAAGAACTTACCGCTTCGTTCAATTCAGCCCAACTGCCTTGGACGTTCGGGATTGATTCTGGCTTCTGGATGGAGGTTTCTACGGTTCAGATTTGTTTCAGTTAATGTTAGCTATTAGAGGAGTGAGTCACTTATTTAAAACGTGTTATGGCGTCCATTAAGAAGTAATGCTGGGATTAGCACCCATGCTTGACTGTTGTGCTGTACTCTTTATGTTGTGGTCTGAAGGACGAGGTGGATAACTTTTGCCGATATTTTGTCTGCCCTAGCTGTAACTTAGTTGTTCTAGTTTCTTCGCTTTCCCCTTTTCTCTCCACCGTTTCCTCAGATTTCCTTCGTTAGTTCGGATTCCTCCCCGGGATCTGACAGTTCAGGCTCCAGCTCTCCGGATCAACGAAGCCACTGGTGGTATACGAGGCTCCAGCTCTACGGATCATGATAGATAGACACCCTGTAGTCTACGAGGCTACCGGATTTGTTGATGATGAAGAGGCTGTAGATTGCCGCGGCCGCCATTAGCAACGCACCACAACCGCCGTCGCTGGAGTGGGAGGAGGCACCTGATGGTGTTGTAAAAAAATTTTTGATCCCTTCGCTGTACTGCTTTGGTGCTCCTTCGTGTGGAACCCGCGGTCTCTAATCCTCGACGTGGCCCGGTTAGAGAAGCCTCGCCTGCTCCTGTACGCGAACTAACCCGCGCCCAAGCTCCTGCTTTTCAGCTCCTCTGCTGCTCACGTCATCTTACATCGCTTACTCCTGATCACCTCAATCAACTCCTCATTTTGCTACTCGGATACTTTTTACAAGACTCTGCATGGCCTTTTAAAAGATCAGAGATCGGACAACAAAATCGACTCGGACTCAAAAGTCATACGTATTCGTATACGCAGCTCGTACACGGAAACTCGGATACGATAAGAAAATGGAAATAAGATTACTTCTAACAACCACCTCCTTAATCTTATTTCTCCATCTTGATCACGTCGATCTTCTCTATTGCTTCCATCTTTTTCTTTTTACATGCACTCCCGTGCGCTGTTCCTTCTTGAGCCGTCACCGCCCTACAACTTGTGCTTGCTTCATCCCGAGCCTCGCACAATCGGACGAAGTCTACGATCGCGAGGTGGTCGGACAGAGTCTACGACCACGACATGGTCGAACGAAAGGTCCCTCGCCCTTCAGAGTTGACGTTAACGAAGCCGGACCACGGCATGGTCAGACAAAGGTCCCCCGCCCTTCAGACTTGACATCGACGAAGCCGGCGGTGGGACGAAGTCTTCGGTGTGCGCGCTCCGTCCCCCACCGTTCGGACAAGCGTCGATGAAGTCAGCGGCGGAGCGAAGATGACGCACATGTCGGACGAAGTCCTGACCGTGATACGGTCGAACGGAGTCTACGACCACGGTGTGGTCAGATAAAGTCTACGACCACGGCGTGGTTGGACAAAATTCCCCTACCTTTCGGACTTAACGTTGACGAAGCCGACGGTAGGACGAACTTTTCGGTGCGCACGCGCTCTATCCCCCACCGTTCAGACTAGAGTCGACGAAGTCGGCGGCGGGGACGAAGTCTTTGGCACATGTGCTCCGTCCCCCCACCGTTCGGACAGGCGTCGACGAAGTCGGCGGCGGGGCGAAGCTGACGCCGCACTAGACGAAGTCCTGACCGCGATGCGGTCGGAAGGAGTCTATAACCACGGCATGTTCGGACAAAGTCTTTGACCGCAAGGCGGTCAGACAGAGTCTACGACCACGGTGTTGTCGGATGAAGTCTATGACCACGGCGTGGTCGGACGAAATCTAAGACTGCGAGGCGGTCGGATAGAGTCTATGACCACGGTGTGGTCGAACGAAGTCTACGACCACGAGGCGGTCGGATAGAGTGTTTTCCTTTGCCTTTCTTCTTTTTTATATATACTCCATAGAGTTGTCCAGGATGGTTAAGTTCCCGACGCTTTATACTCCACAGAGTACACCGGGGCGCGAGGCCACCATGCGATTTTTTATACTCTGTAGAGTTGCCTGGAACGGCTAAGTTCCCGGCGTTTTATACTCTACAGAGTACGCCGGGGCATGAGGCCACCGTGCGATTTTTTATACTCTGTAGAGTTGCCCGAGACGGATAATTTCCCGGCGCTTTATACTCCGCAGAGTACGCCATGGCGAGAGGCCACCGTGCGATTTTTTCATAAAATTACGATCCAAAGGAGGTCGAATAAAGCCGACGACCGTGGAGCAGTCGGACAGAGTCTACGACCACGAGGCGATCGGACAAAGTCTACGACTATGGCGTGGTCAAACGAAATCTGCGACCTCAATGTGGTCCGACGAAATCCGGACCGCGAGGCGGTCGAACAAGGCGTCTACGACTGCTCGGTGGTTGGAGATGACATCTGCGCAGCGCTCGGCGGTGAGCATGCGAAGCCTTGCAGAGGCCATGCGCAAACCGGGCGAAGTCCTCGACGGAGATCACCCAAAGTCTCCGCGAAGGAGTCGGAGGCGACATCCTCACAGAGCTCGTCGAAGACCATGTGAAGTCTTGCGGAGACTGAGCGAAGTCCTCGGCGGAGATCGGGCGAAGTCTCCGGGGAGGAGTCGGAGGTGACATCCGCGCAGAGCTCGGCGAAAACCATGCGATGTCTTGCGGAGACCAGGCGAAGTCCTCGGTGGAGACCGTGCGAAGTCTCCACGGAGGAGTCGGAGGCGACATCCGCGTGGAGCTCGGCGAAGACCATGCGAAGTCTTGCGGAGACCTGGCGAAGTCCTCGGTGGAGACCGCGCGAAGTCTCCGCGAAGGAGTCACAGGCGACATCCGCACGGAGCTCGGCGAAGACCATACGAAGTCTTGCGGAGACCGCGCGAAGTCCTCGGCGGAGACCGCACGAAGTCTCCGTGGAGGAGTCGGAGGCGACATCCGCGTGGAACTCGGCGAAGACTATGCAAAGTCTTGCGGAGACCAAGCGCAGTCATCGAAGACCGGGCAAAATCTCCACGAAGAAGTCAGAGGCAGATGCTCCATCCCCAAGCGACGATCATGGAGAAGTCGTGCCTATTGGCGAAGACCAGACCACGGCACGTCAGAAGTGTCGCCGAGGTCATGACCGCGGCATGGTCGTGGATGTTGACGCAGCCAGCAATGGGGCAAAAGCTTTGGAGTGCGAGCTCCGTGCAGGATCCCAGCCGCCGAAGAGGCTCAACATTCGCACCGGTGCGGGCGTCGCGGTCAACAATCGCTTCCACTGCATCTCTCTTTCAGTTGGGTGTCGTCGCTTTCTAGCGCAGCTTCTTGTGCGATCCCTATCGACGATGTCAACTATTGTGGCTATGAACCAAACAGTAAAGTAAGGTGTAGCTAGAGGGAGCCAACGAGTAAGAAAATAAGTGGGTCTCTTTTCGCCCACCCCTCTTTGGGGGTTTATATACATAATATGGTAGGATGTAAAATTTTCATACTACCCCTTAATAATTACACAAGATATAAGTACACTGGTATATTCCTTTATACTATTAGACTTATTACACGTTAGACCAGTTACAAAGCCCAATCACGGGGGGCTAGGCCACCCCTACACAGTATTGGAAACATGTATATATTTCAAGAAAATACATATAAGGGGGGAAATAAACAGAGAAAATGGCCAAAGTTTGGGATTTACCTGAGTCCTTTTTTGACGACTATTTACCTGAGTCCTGAAAACCTAAATACTTGCCCTGGCTACACTCGTCTGCAAGGTCACCGTCGTCCAGAAAACAATTTCATAGGAACTAGTCTTTTTCTATCTTGGAAAAAACCCCGACATTCAGTCATAATAGGTCTAGTTTTTTTCAGTTTATGGCTTATAACTTCTCTGTACAAACAAACAAAATGATTTTTCTATCGTTTTTTCGAAGCAGATTACCAGAACAGTCTTTTCGAAACAGTTTATGGTTATTTAGTTCGTTCATATAAACGCTCATGCTAGGGCTAAGAACCATCAGTCATAGCCGAAAAGAAGCCACCCATAGACTTTCCATCAAAAAATTGTTTTCGTGGCAACAATTTTTGGGAAGGACAAAATGATCATTTATACCTGCATCAAACATTGACTATTAGACATTGTCGAAGTAGTATTTCTAGAAGAGTTTCCCTTCTGCAGTGGCATCAAATGTTTCTCGGTCGCATTTCTCGATTTTGTTTTCAGCTCTCGATCCCTCAATATCACAGGGGAAAAGAAAAGAAGTCCAGACGGGCCATTCGTTCGTCCCCATTGCACTCAGCCACTCAGTTGTCAGATAGCAGTAGCTGAAGCATATGATTTTCAGTCCTTCAGATACTATTCAACGGATTACCCTATTGATTAACCCTATAAGGATATATGACAGCTAGCAGCAGGAGATGTAACACTGTACGTACTATATACACCTGAACTGAACTAGTGCAGTGTAAGCGATGAAATCCAAATTCCTATTGAGACGGCCCCTACCGTCGCAACTGCTTGACTCAGTTCCAATAACATGTTTGGCCTTTGCACGGGCAACTCCTTCCAGTTTGTCCTCCTGCCAAAAAAGAAAAAAGATGAATAAATAAATGAATTATAAGAAAAATTTATAATGGATGTTGAACAAAGAGATGGACAACTAGGACCATAGTTTTCGAATACATAGAAATTCCAGTCATAAAAGGAAAAGGACCACAGAGTACAAAATGCGCATCATCTGATAATGTGTTGGAACAATAAAACCAAGTAAACCTCTAAAACGGGGAGAATTAGCAGCCACTTTAAGGATTTTTTTTTTCTATGATATGAGCAGGTACATCATTCATGCACAAAAGCATGCAATTCAAATTAACCAAACTTCCAATCAAAAGTTTTAAGAACAAGTACCCCAAGTCAGCTATGACTATGCTAATGTTGTCTTGTGACCGTTGATCCTGCAATTAAGAATAAAATAAAGAAAATTAAAACAGCATTTTTTTTATCAAATGATCACCTAATTATATTCTAAGCTAGCGCCAGGAGACAAGAAAAAGGTCAACGGAAAAGATGAAGGTGGCAGACATCAGTACCAGAGCTTTCTGACCAAGCATTTCGCAGGCCAGCTACACAGACCAAATCAGCAATAAGCAAGCATACAAAATGAGTCGCAAAAAGGAGCATAGTTAGTGTTATTTTAGTGGAGAAAACTGCATACCTGGACATTGCCATGTTGACGTAGTTGATCTCTAACAAAAGCTACAGCTTCAGTGCTACACAAGTCAGTTATACATGTCAAAATGTTGAATAGCCAACTAAAATGTCATCAGGAGATGGAAAAAAACAACAAACTTAAGGCTGGACAACTAAAAATATATTACAAATACTTTGATAGACCTTTTAATGTAATCCCAAAGACCATCAGTTGCTAGCAAAACAAATTCCACATCTGGCCCAAGCTCCACCAGAGATACATGAGGTGAAGAGACTATTAGATCCCCTTTAAACTGTATTCTGCACAGAAAGAGATTGGATAATTTAAATTGTTACATTCACAATGGTAAGAGACATATATCATACATCAAAAGTGCTGTGAACCACAGTAAGCGCATATTTGGCAACAATTTATTTTCTGGCAGGAGTTATGTTTTGAAATTATCTTCTCGATCGTCAAACATGGTAGTGATATCTGTCACATTGTTCAAGAATTTCAAGTTATACAATTGGGTGTATCATCCACTCATCATATGAGACATCACATGTTGTGCAGCAGCAGTAACAACAGCAACCAAAAAGACACGTCTAAATGTTGGATAAATATTGAATGCTTGATAATAAGCATATATTTTTATGGAGAATAGATAATTCATGGTAGCTCTCCACCTTAGAATGGAAAACTTTTATCAAATTCCTGATATATGTGGTGATCATGAAAGAATGACTATATTTACCATATTATTTACGAGACTGATCAGCTGACATACATATAAAGACAAAATGAACTGGAGGTACAAATAAATTATTTTGTCAGAAAACTACAAAAAAATCATGTTTCAGCAGAAAGCTTACTTTCCTTAAACAATCAATCATTTTTTATCTGACAAACAAAGAATTATTATAAGATCTTGTGCAAGTTGATTTAGTATAATTGCCACAAGCAAACTACAGTGGGTACTGGGTAATACATAGATGTATGAAACCAATCATGGAAGTTAACCTTCAAGCACTGGGCTATGAACGTTGAGAGTCATTACATGCTCGATATAGATAGCCAAAAACAAATCCAAGAAATGCTCTCAAATACGGAAAACACTACATTTCATACACTATTAAACAATGGAAAGGAACCACAGTTGATAATTGTCAGTAGATGAGGAAAGATGGAAAATTCAGGTTATTGGAAAGTAGCAGGTAACTTATGGACAAGGATTCAATTGATAATTAACAACCACTAGCATGGTGTTGTGTATTTAACACATAAATGAAAGAGAAGACACAACTAAAATAAATGGCCACCTTGTTTCTTCAAAACAGCCTACCTTGGTTTGTGTGAAAATTCAGACGTATCAAAACTTAGCAATAGAACAACAATGAAATAAAAACATAGCCAGTTATGAAAAACTATAGAGGCTAAAAGCATTGAGTGCCTCACCGTGAGATGAACTTTTCAGTCCATCTTCCTTGTTTAACTCCTTTTACCAGCATCCTACAAAAACCATGAGATGTTAAAAATTAGCAGGAGTTTTTATTCGAAATAATGTAGCAAAAGAAGTGCTTAATGTGTGGAGAGAGAGCAGAGAGTAATAGAGACGAACTCATTCTTCCGTGTCTTAAATCTTATGTCTCCAAAAGCACGAGATACAGAAATGTCTCCACATATGCGTCCATCAACAATCTACATAAAAATATTGAAATTGTAAAAACAAGAGTCAACACAAGAGTGAGACAGCATATTCATGCACTGAACAGAGATGCATCAGCATATGACACCAAACTGAATCAGGCTGCTTAATCCCGACTATTTTATTCTCTGTAAAACTATATAAAGATGGGGCCCAAATGGACAACAATACAACATGCAAACCATTGCAGTGATTGCAACATTCAAGTTTTTTACTGGAATAGTATAACTTAATCAGTAATCATTAAATTAGGATGTGAAGGTACTTCTGTCAACTTCAAGTTGTATCCATTGGAAAAAGTAGGCCCATGTTCATCTGAAAGCCCGCTGCAAAATAATGACATGATTTGTTGACGACCATATCCATGTGGTCCACCTGTCATAGACAATTTCTTGATAGTCTGCCCCCCTTGCAGTGGACTTTGTTCACCAAAAAAGTGCTGCTGTCTACCAAACAGTGTAAGTTCCTACATGTGCCAGATTTTTTTCTCAGAACATTTGTGTTGATTGCTGCCCCATATTTGGAAACGAGTTGTAATTTGTATGGTGAAAAGGAGCATGTTATTTGCATATGGAAGGTTGTTAACTTTTGTTCTAGCAGAAAACGCACACATTGCAAATAAGCTGAGAGAACATAGAAGAATTTCTGAATTTCTCTATTCTC
Organism: Bonia amplexicaulis; assembly: GCA_036346245.1. Taxonomy (NCBI): domain Eukaryota; kingdom Viridiplantae; phylum Streptophyta; class Magnoliopsida; order Poales; family Poaceae; genus Bonia; species Bonia amplexicaulis. The sequence continues at coordinate 25,629,010 of CM070737.1, forward strand.
TTACTTGCTCCTCTTTTTTCTTGCTTTTCTGTTCTTCTTTTCTTATAAAACTGGCTACAAGCCTTCTCAATATATATGCTAATAATCTCCTACTAGTATATGCATTCGGACTTCAAGTTGGACACAGCTTCAACTTAAGCTACACACACAGATGGACTCTACTACGTCTTAAACTCAAAATCAAGATTATTTCCAACAATCTCTCCCTTAATCTTAACTTGACATACTCTAGTTTTAGCCTCAATGCATTATGAACTACCAGCCACGCCTCTACATAAAGTGTTCTACATGTAAGCTACATGTAGGAACTCAACTCAACTGGTACAGATCCATCCAGATACAAAGATTCTAAAACATTGAGGCAGTCGAACTCAACTACGACTTACTAAACTCATACTTGACACAGAACGATGACACATCTTCTCAACGTTCCGATTTCTTTCCACCTTACTTAAGTTTGGATGGCGACACCTCTTCTCAACGTCTTTGACTCAACTCATCATCAGAACACTGTTGATTCATCATCGCTGAGCGCTTCAACAAGAAATGATTTCTTCATTGCTGCAGAAACGTGTTCTGTTGCTTGATCGACGGATGCGCCACACAGACGAGCTGTTGAAACGTGATGACGCGCGGAGCGGATGCCTCGGGAGCGCTGCGCGAGACGAGCGCAAAACGGAATCGTCGAGACAATTTTTTTCGGCGACTCGCTTCTCACGTAGGCTCTGATACCACTTGTTAACTTTTGTTCCAGGAGAAAACGCACATATCGCAAATAAACTAAGAGAACATAGAAGAATTTCTGAATTTATCTATTCTCTTACTTGCTCCTCTTTTTTCTTGCTTCTCTGTTCTTCTTTTCTTACAAAACTGGCTACAAACCTCCTCAATATATAGGCTAATCATCTCCTATTAGTATATGTATTCGGACTTCAAGTTGACCACAACTTTAATTTGAGTTACACACGGAGATGGACTCTACTACGACTTAGACTCAAAGTCAGATTATTTCCAACAAAGGTAAAGTGCCAAGGGCAGGGTTTTGTTAGCGCCCGCCTATATTAACAGAGCATCATGATATTTATGAAGGTACAAAAACAGTAGGCCAGGGGATTCAACAGAACTCTGTAAGAGAAAACACACCCACCCACCTGCTGCTCTAATCCGCTTAACCTCTTCAAGGGACGTTTTGTTGTTCCCATACGGTCGATGAAAGTTGGTCAAAACTTGAGGTCTTCCACCGCGTGATATGACCTGCTAATCAAGATCCAAGACCACCTTATCATCACCAGAAAAGGTTTTCACATAATTAAGCATCACTTTTAGACATGATTACAAGATGATAAACTGGTAAAGGTTGAGGGAAATGTTACTACCAAGCAAGAGTCGCCAATGTGCGACACAAGAAGGACATCGTTCCTCAGAAACATGGCCGTGGCCGTCGCGCCAGAGTCGTCTTCCTTTCCCATTTGCTCAAGCCTGTGAAGAGGCAACGACAGAACATGCAAAATGTCAGAACATAGCTAGTCTAAGCAGAAGGCAAGCAAAATCGGTAAATGAAATCATACTGAGCCCGACCAGGCAGAGAGGTTGGCGTCGACTGTGGCGAAGGCACGCTGAATGGAGTCCTTGATGGCCTCAAGATTCTTGGTGCTCAGCACGGAGCCGCCGTCCAACGCGGCCGCGCATTCCTTGTACAGCTTGTCCCTGCAACGCCAACAAACTTCAGGGTCAAGTGGCAGTGAACCGTGTGGATTGCAGTGAAAAGAAGATAACGAGTTGATCGGTGGGTGCCTGAGGAACTGGACGGCGGAGAAGCCGGCGTGGCCGTCGAGGACAGCGGCAAAGGAGAAGCCGTGGAGGAGGGGCCCGGGTCGGAGGACGACCTCGTCCTCCATCTCGTCGCGGGCGCCCTGCAGCTTGGTGCTGCCCCACCGGATGACCTCCAGCTCCGACGACGGCGAGCCCGCCGCCACGCTGCCGGCGGCCGTCGCGTGGCACCGCGCCGCGCAGGCGGCGCCCCGGCCGCTGCACCGGAGCGCGACGGCGCCGGCGCCGGCGCCGGAGGATGCGACCGGCAGCCGCGGCACACGCGGACTCAGCAGCGCCATGTGGTTTCTGAATTCTGACTGGTGCTGATATTTTTCCTCGGGAGATTTATTATTTCTCGCTTTTGATTTTCTGTCTCAGCGGCGCCATGGAGATTGGAGGGATAAGAGCCGAGCAGGCAAAATTCTGCATCGCCCATAGCATTTGCGGCTGAGGCCGTGACCGTCTCCCGGGACGCCACGTCACATCGTTCGCTGCTAATCACTCAGTGCGCTTTCGTACTTCACTCGTAGGATCGTACTAGTGTTTGCTCCGATTTTTTGTTTATGTTTTTAATTTGTATTTATAAAAATAGCTATATATATACATATATATATATATATAATTGATTGAAATGATATTTCTGCTGGACGGGTAGACGATACCTATCCATCGAAGCCCGGACATCGGGCAGCCGCCCGCCTGCCATTCGATCACTGGGCGGTGCCCTCCCTACCACCAGACTATAGGTGATTAAGCCGGCTAATTTGTTAGGATTTTTTATTTACCGTTTGTTCGAATTTTTAAATATAGCAAATCAGCTCTAAAAATTACAAAATTTTATGTGCAACCTCCCGACATAACGTACTTCATTTTGTAATTTTTGAAAAATTTTATCCGCTATGAATGTTGCTTAAAAATTCATATGATTATGATATTTTTAGGATTTATTATATGTAGCAAACGAGCTCCAATATTACGAAATTTTATGTGCAGCCTTCCGACACCGTCAACCTAATTATTGAATTTTTTAGAAACTTTATGTGCTATGAATTTGTCATGTTATTTTATGTTAATTTAATCATAATTAGTGATATGCGATGCTTATTTAATTAGTGACTGAAAGTTGGCATCCCCTCGCCCGCTCCCTCGTGCGCAGACTTGTCACTCTGTCTGTGGCATCCCCCCTCACCCGCTCCCTCATGTGCACATTTGTCACTCTATCCATAGCGTCCCCCTCGCCCGCTCCCTCGTGCGCACACTTGTCACTGTCCCTAGCATCCCCCTTACCCGCTCCCTCGTACGCACACTTATCACTCTATTCGTGGCATCCCCCCTCGCCCGCTCCCTCGTGCGCATACTTATCACTGTGTCCGTGCTGTTCCCCACACCCGCTCCCTCGTACGCACACTTGTCACTACACATCGACAACGAGTCCATAATTTTCTGTGGTAACGCACCAGGTTCCATTTTTTGCTCGTCTACAAATACGGAGGTCTCGTAGTTGCTCATCACTCATCTCAACTGCTTTTCACTTCTCACTCTCACGCTCGTGGTAGTAACATACCATGACAGATGTCGAGGGGCCAGTCCAACCAGGGTCGCCGATGCAGGACCTTCCCCTTGAAAGGAGGTCCTTCGTGCATTATAAAACTGTGTTTAAATCTGCTGATTTTGCATAAAGTTATTGAATAATGTTGTATGTGCTAGCTCACCATCTTAAAAGAATTCTAGTTGTGTTAAATATTATTGCACCTACTGTGGAAGAGATAGACACTTGCATGAATTTTGTTTTAGGCGTACTAAAAAAGAGAAGAAGGAAAGATTGAATGCTTTAAGACAAAGACGTGCAACCTTTCTTGTTCCTATAACTAATGCGAAAGATAGGTTTTTAGATAACTTTTATGATGGTTTTAAATCTGCTTCATGTGCTGGTTTGAGATATAATTCATATTCCTTTTGGCATTCTAGTCGCCTACATGTACGTGATTTTGGTTCTAGTTTTGTTGTTGTTCATTCGCGTCGTGTGTCTCAGTACTGGATTCATAGATCTTATTCACTAACCTCAGCACTGCGACACTGATGTTTCCTGTGATGTAGGTACAGCTGATGAGAAAGGGAAATACATGGCTATTGGATTCAGGTTGTTCTAGGCACATAATCGGTGATTTAAGATAATTATCTTTCCTCACTAAGACATCCAGTGATGAGTTGTTCACTTTTGAGTCAGTATGCAGGTTCATAGGTTGAAAGTGATGGCCTGAATTCTTTATATGTTATAGTATAGTATTGTTTGCTACAGTAATAGTACTGTATTATTTGCTACAGTACACTACGGTAAGAGAGAAAACATTTTCTTTCTTTTCTTTACTGTTTTTTGTTTTCCTATTTTTGCCGAGTGACAGGTTAAACAATCAGGAGATAATAGATTGAGAAAAAAAGCTTCCACTGCAGATTACAATTATTCATTCTCTTTCTGATTGCCATCGACGATCCTATAAAATCAAGTTTAGTTTTCTTCGATGTTGTTTTTTTAGCCTCTTGCAATACTGCACAGCCATATTTTTTATAAGACTTCTAAGATATTTTATTTTATATGCACTTAATGAGTTACGCAATTAAAAATGTTTTCTTCTAAGCCATACCAAGATCATTCAATTCCCATAGAAAACTCATGTTTGAACATATGGGATGCCTACAACAACATTTATCGTTTCCTCATTCAGGTCCATATATGTAACAAAAGGTGACAGTCTTTTGAGTATTCACAACCAGCTTCATGTGAAAGGGCTAGCTTTCCCTATATTAGATGCCCCATTATCTATTTACTTACCCACCTCAATCTAATGAACTGACATTTACTTGTATTATTTAATATTTCATTGCTACTTTCACAATAAGCGCATTATTGAACTATGATCAACACACCAATTTAATATTCTCTTTTTCGTTGAAGGATATTTTTCTCACTTGTTCTTACAAACGCAATTATATTCAGTTTTATGTCCTTCACCTAAAATGATTTCAGTACTGAGCCTACATATTTTACAATCTTATATAAACAGGGTAGTCTTCAAAATATAACGAACACTTGTGCATCTTCTCTACGCACATCTACTTCTATACTGTCTGATCCTCCCCTGTTAACTGTGGAATCTGTTGCGTCCATTTCTGCATAATCAATAGGACCTGATATTGTTTGCCTTCATTTATTTATGTCCTTTGATCTTTTTATTCAATATAAAAGGGTTACTTAGGTTGGACAGTGTTTTGTGAATCCATCTAATTTACTGACCATCTAATTTACTGAAGAAGCAGCAAATAGAGCAGAACATTTGTATATGTGCTCCCAACCTTTTTTTTTAGTGTATATAAGCCAACCATTTTTTTAACGCTATATAAGATAACTCAGGGCCTCTGTGGATCGGAGAAAAAACAATGAAATTTTGGATGAATCCATTCCTTTGGGGGAAAAATCTTATGTGGGGCATTTGGTTCAAAGGAAAAGACACCAGAGTTCGTTCGAAATTCCTATGTAAAGATGTACTTTCATAGAAATTTTGGAGGAAAACACACATCCACTCAAATCACTTGAAAATTTTTCTTTGAGTCTAAGACAACCATGCTAATCACCAAAATTCTTGTGCTTTTCCTCTGGTAGTTTAATTATTGTTTAGTTTTCTTCTAAAATTTTATAAATTATTTGAAACTAAACAGGCAATGCAGTCGACTTAAACTACCCTACCCTCCTCTTGGATAATGTCGTCCCAACGAAGAATTTGAAAGGGTGTACATTTTGCTGTAAGATAAATATAAGTATCTTCCCGTAGGGGCCAATATGTCCAAGAACATTTGAAAGACATTGAAGAAACACTGGAAAATAATTTGGAGGAATGTACATTGGGCTAACATTAGCTTCCTCTTCGTCTAGCCACGTAGATTGACACAGAAGAGAGAGAAAAAGGGGAGAGAAAGAGTTGTCCCTCCGTAAAGAGACGAACTAAGCCCGTAAAATAAGATAGATGTAACATCCTGATTTTCAAAGTCTTTTTGAAGCTTTTAAAATAAAATTTCACAATTTGAATTTTTTGAAATTAATTAAACCTTAATTGAAATTTTTATTTATTAAAAGGATTTAATATGATTAAATTAAACATTAATATTTATCAAAAATATTTTATTTGAGTTACTTGAGTCTCAAGGAATTTACTAGAATTTTCTTGGATTTTTCTAGAGTAATTTGCTATTTTCTAGAGCACAAAAGTATTTATTTAAATTTCTAGAAAAAGAAAAACCCAAAAACTCCTAAAAGGCTTAGTGGGCCGAAGCCCACCAAACCAACCATCCAGCCCGGCCTGCCGCCCCTTGCCACGCGTCGCCCATCGGATCCGCCGCTGCTCGCCAGCCACATCCAGGCCGTCCGAGCCACCTCCTCCCTTAACCGTCCGATTGCCACGTGTCGGCCATCCAAGGACGTGCGCACTGTGCAACTGAGTTTTCTCCGACGGCCGTTCGATCGTTCCGTGTGACACGCATCGTCCATTGGAGTGCTCGTGCACTGTTCATCGTCTCCCTCGCGGTCTCTCCGCCGCTGTTTTCCGTGTCGTCTCCATCTCGGCGTTCGTGCCCGACTCGAACTCAGCGCCCGTGTTCGCCCTGGAGACCTCGGGGTCCGGGTATAAAACCGAGCTGCCCCCTCCGTCCCTCGCATCCCGAGCCGTCACCACGCTTTCCGAGCTTTGCAGTTGAGCGCCATCGCCCTCGTCGCCATCGTTGGCTTCGCCGCTTGTGCCGCCGCCGCTACCTACCGCCGCCTCCTCCATATTGGCCGTCTCGCGCCGTCCGTCTTCGCCGCCGGTGAGACGCCGTTCAACCGCCGCCGTCTCTCCCCCGTCCGGCTAGCCTCCGCCGTCGCTCTCGGTCTCCCCATCGCGCTAAGTCACCCGCCCAACCGCCTTGGTCCGCGCCGTCGTCTCCTCGGTCCCCTCACCCATGTGCGTCAGCACTGACGCCAGCCCGCGCCGTGCCGCTTCGCCTTCCCGCACACCGCGTCCACCGTGAGCCGACTCACTGACAAGCGGGGCCCCATGTCAGCCGTGAACCGTAGATCGAGCCCGTCGGTACCGATTCAAAGAAGCCACGTCGCCGCCTTGTGCACACGTGTCATCCACGTGTCGGCCGCGTCAGCCCTAACTGCCGCGTCATCAGCCCAGTCGGTTTGTACTGTTCCATGAGCCGAGTCTACCGTAGACCAGCCATCCCGTGCACCGAGTCTATAGCACAGTAGCTTTTTCGATTTTCAGCCTTTTCCTTTAGAATAGATTTTCGAGAGCTCGTTCTCCTTCGTCCTAGCTCCGATTGACCCTATTCTTTTTCCTAAATTCATCTAAAATTGAGCTCTACCTATTGGTTCTGGTTTTATAGTTTTTGGAGTTCATTTGAATTTTATTTGAATTTATTTTTGTGCCTTATTTCGTTTTCTCTCTCGTTAGATCACGCTTTCAAAGGAGTTGAAGCAAGATTCGAGGATCAAGAGCCATCAACTGAGCAAGACCAAGGCAAATCGTGACCTTTGATCATGTTGAACCTATTTTTTAAATCTATTATGTATTACTTTGTTTTAAGTTATCATGCATCGCTATTTATTATAAACCTTTGTATTGGTAGTTATTGTCCACATTGATTAATCCCTCCTTGATGAATTGAAAGCCATGATTCTATTGTCACCATAGGATGGGTAATTATCTAGTGATGCAATATTAGTCGTCATATGGGTTGTTCGCTTAATTTTCTTAGCCATGCTGATTAATAGTACGTTGGGTTATCATCACATGTGTTAATTAATCTTGACTTAATGAAATACTGGAACATGGTGGTTAGCCACAGTTATAAATTTTGAGTACCATGACATGGGTAGTATCATTGGTGTTGGTTATACAAAATAGTTTCCACTTGGGCGAATGATCGTGCAGTAAAGGGGAGAAGTGTGGTTAACACTTCAGGGATATGGATGTTTCGCCTGTGTAATGTTTAAGAATTTAACTTTGTGCGCCATTGATCTGAGCTTTACCGTGCAAACCACATGTCTAGTATGGGATAGACCTGGCATAATAATTTGTCAAGTCTCAACTTTGGTTCCGCTACTGATGTTGTTGTGGCGCAAGGGGGGGCAATTATCGACTAGGTGGTCAGCCTACTCGACAGCAAAATCTTAGCGAGTGGGATCAGGTTGAGATGAAGTATTGTAAAAGCCTTGTTGTGATTTTCTTTAACGTGAGGATTATCACATCGTGTGGGTACAATTGTGCAACCTCTGCAGAGTGTAAAACTATTCGAATAGCCGTGTCCTCGGTCATGGACAATGCTCGGTGATTTCACACGAGGGGTAGACTTCTCTATAAAGACCGGGTTGGGTTGGGTTGGAAAGTGAATGGGTAGTTCACTGGTGGTTTATTTCATGAATCTTGATTCATGGTGGATTCATTGGGGGTGAATGGTCAGTTCACTTGTGGTTTGTCTCGATTCCTTTGGTTATTATTTATTGTCACTTTCAAAGTCAGCTTTTCAATCTATTTATTGTATTTACTTTAAATTGTTGCTTTCTGCAAATTAACCTTTCAGCCATCCATTAGTAAGTCTTGCATACTATATTGCATCTTCGTTACAAACGACTTGCTGAGTACTCTATGTACTCACGGCTTCATTCATAATTGCTCAGTTGAGGAAGGAGGACCAGATCAGCACGAGTTTCTTGAGGAAGGATACTTCTACAACTTCGCGGATTAGGACTTCGCTCCCTAGTCGATTGCCTGTGGGCATGTCGAATGGCTACTACGCTTATTTCTGTTTTTCGCTGCTAGTTTCTTTAAGTCTTTCAGGCTATTAATTGTAAGCTTGGCCATAATGTCGTACTCTGATAATTATTAATAATATTTGAGTCTTTTCTTTGTAAATCGTGATATGCTCGATATTTCATCTTTGTTTATACTGTGTGCACTAGCGTGATCCTGGACTAGTGCAGAATACACAGGACAGTCCGGATTTGTATATTCGGGTCTCTACAATAGATATAGATAACATAAAACGACATTGTTTGAGTTGTTGATTATAATTTTTTTTCATGTAAGAATTAAAATTGTTGTGGGGGTGGCCCAGCCCCCAACGACTAGACCTTGCAGCTGATTTAATAGTATAGGCCCAACAGTATAGGTTCAATAATATAAAAGAATGTACTAATGTACCTTCACCTTTTGTAATTATTAAGAGATATGATGTAAATTTCTTATCCTACCACATTCATGTATATAAGCTCCCAAGAAAGATATGCGGAGGCTAGATTCACTCATTCTTACCACTAGCTCTCTCTAGTTCTCTTGGTGTTATATCTCCCATGAAGAAGGAGTACCCTTGTTGTGTTCATGCTGCAACAAAAATATTGCAAGATCCTATAAAGACAAGAGATAACTTGTTATAAAAGCTGTCTTTCATGTTATTGATAGATGATACGAAGAGATACTATAGATAGTAATCTTCTATACCGTTGTATATACCTTACCATAGAAGTCGCCCAGCTGACATTCCCACAGTAGCAAGGGAAGTCATAGAGCATCGGTTAGCGGTAAAGCCCGCAGCAAAACCGCGCATACATCACCGCTAGCCTTTTTGCGTCAAATTAACAATATGTACATGATTATCGATAAATTGATATAAGTTGCATGAACCCACTTGCATGAGTTTCTTGAAGTCAGTACAGCGCGTAGTTCATGGGGAAGTTTTGAGGCCTACGCAGCAGCCGCTCCATGCACTGCAGTTCTTCTTCAGTTTGTCACATGCGTGCACTCTTCCAGTTTCCGGGGAACCACTATTTGCAATCTACAGTTCAGATTTGCACGCGTACGGTGATGCTGATACCTGCAGTATTCTAGCTCCATGGAGTAATCTGCTTGACGCTCTTGCGGATGCTGGCCTGCCAACAGACACATTTGCGTTGCATGTGTTAGAACTAGTAGTGCTTTCTAGAGAGCAGTGAGGTGAGATATGCAGGCATTAAAAAATATAAAAAATATGTTATCCCATTACGTATAGTACAAACAAATACGAGAAAAAAAAGAACCGGCAAAAAAGCTCAAAAAAGCTAAAAGTTCAGAAAAAGACAAAATTTATAAATAGTAAAAAATAAGCCAGAAGCTGAAGCCGAAACGAGCGGAGCCTAAATGAACAAACGTTAGGATATGAAACAAGGATAAACTGACACTGGCGAAATTTCTAAGTCTTGATTTCCCTCGACGCAACTATGCTGAACCATACAGGATTTGGTAACCTGACAGCCCTTCTGATTATTGGTCGATAATTGGCGTTTAATCTGCCGAATTAATACACAAACCGAACATACTTGTATTGGAGATCAACCTGATGTGGATTTCAGCCTTTCAGGTCTAGAGCCTAGACTACTAGATACTTAAGTAATTAATGAAGTCTTGCTATGTGTTGCAATTTTTCAGCGGAGCAGATAGGTCGAGACTGACTGAAAAGGGCACGGGCATATGTTCAACGCGACAGTGTGTACCTGTCTGGTTTCGGGTGGGCAGTACTTGTCACTGGTGAATGGTTCAAGACGTTGCGCTTGCACACTCACTACTCACCGTACTTTGAACAGTTGGGATACAAATTACATACTAGGAAGTGTAGCACAAAGTGTATGTATGTTCATGTATGGCATGGTTAATGTAGGTGACTGGGGAGTTTAATTTTTTATTATTATAAGGGAGATATACACATGCACACACTATCACACACAAACCACTCACATGTGAATATGCCTCGTAAGCATATACCTAAAAATACGGAGGCTAAGGATAAATCGCAACCTCATAAAAGTTTTTTGACACAACACGAGGGGTGGCCCCTACCAAAATTTTATAAAATAAAAAGAGTTTATGGATTTAAATCACAAAGTTACTATTAAAATACACTAGTATGTGTATAAATATAGTACTACGATTTCAATCTTAATAGGTGATGTCGTGCATCCACAATTTCGCCACCGCATAGGTGGTTCCCTACGGAGTTAAATTCTGGTGGCACGATGACAGAGAATGATACGTCCTTCTGAAAATTTTCCTCTGTTGCCGGTAATCTAGAGTGAATATCTTTTTTTCTCATTGAGTTCTCTCTCTGACATAGATTCCTCCTCTCAGTGAGATCGATAGTGGCGAAAAGGGCACCGCTTAGTGGCAAAACAAGGTATGGACACCGTCTAGTGGAAATGAAATTCTCCCTATGCGAAAAGGACACCGTTTAGTGAGCATACAAAATCTTCAATGCAATTAACTTGACGAAATATGACGTGTTGTATTATGTTTAGTAGCAAGAAGGAAAAAAGTTCTGATTTGCTAAAAAATTGTCGAATGTTTTTTTTTGAAATAGTTGAATTTCTAACCTTACGATTTTGCTTGAAGATTTGTGCTTCGGCCGATGAGTTCTTTCTCTCCAGCAGCGGCCACGGTGGGTTAGGGCCATGGTTCGTTGGATTAGGGTTAAGGTTCACGGTATCTGGATTTAGAGAGGGGACAGGGCAGTGGATGACTGATGGTGGGTGGCGGTGGTGATGCCAGCTGCGGGTTGGAGGAGGGCAGCATGGGTACCAAGAACCAAGGAGCAGTTAGGAGGCGGTAGGGGGTGGAAGATGGCGGCAAATCCAACGATAGCACCGGAGCTAGAGAAGGAGGGAGGCGGGTGACGGCAGGAGAGGTAGGGTGGAGGATGAGACCACATCAGAAGGTGGAGAGTGGTGGTAGCCAGCAAGCCTCGTCGACATCCGAGCGGCGTTGGCAAGGCGCAGGGAGGGGGCAACACGTAGGAGAGGGTGTGGGGGCGGCTATGCTGAGAGAGAAGAAGTGTTAGATTAGGGTTAGGGTTGTGATAGGGGATGTATAGGGTGTGGTGATTGATCTAGGACGTTGGATCTCTATCTGACGATTAATAAAATCTGACTATTTTATAGGGAAAAAGATGTCTCATGTTGTATAGACAAACCTTTTATGCTTACAGCTATTTTGACCTAACGAAAAGTTAAAGCCGGATTTGTAACACATAAATTTCATAGCAATTCCGAAGAAAATTTTCAGTTTCCTGTAACATTCCTCCATTTCAATCGTGCCATCATTTTTACTTTTTTTTATAAGTAATAGCCACGGTGGAGTGCAAATTCTTTATTATTATTTTTTGAGAGGAGAGTGCAAACTGCCAACTCTTGCTAGATTCAGTTTTAGGAAAACAGAGCAAAGCATAGAAAAGCAGAGGAAGCCGGGAACACAAACGTACCCACAGGGGAGATGTTGTCATGCTGGGGAGGCTCCTGTTCCTTCTGAACCTCGTGATCCTCACCGATCTCTTCGCGCCGTCCTCCGGATCCTCGCAGCCATCATGTTGCTGCCGGTGAGCTCCACGGCCGTGGTCATCACCGAAGTAGGACAGCGACGAGGACGACGAGGACGACGCCGATGACGCCGCTGGCGAACAGCACGAGGCATCCAGAGGCGCAGCGTCGTGATCATGGCCGTTTTTCTTGCTCCCCGCCGCTGCCGCGGCCCTCCTCCAGGAAAAGAGGCCCCCGACGGCGCCCGGCTTCGCCTGGCAAGTCGACATGCTCCCGGTCCTCCTCAGCGGCCTCGGCGGCTTCTTGCCGCCGCCTCCGCCATAGGGGCCCTGGATCACGGTCTTGGGGGAGAGCGAGTACTCCGCGGTGGCTGCCGCCTGCAGCCGCGGCGGTAGCTTCAGTGGCACGGGGCTCGCCCTGGCCCCGTCGTCGTGATCGCCGCCGGCAGTGGCCGTGGCGCCACTGTCCGCAAGAAGGGTGCTGCTCGCCGTGGCAGCCGGAACGCAAGGCGGAGCGCTGGCCTCTGTTTCCAGCAGCTTAGGCTTCCCGGGCGCCTCCTCCCAGAAGAACGGCACCGTGACGGGGGGGCGGAGAGGCGGCGTGGGCGGCCCCGACGCGGAGTCGAGGTCCAGCACCTTGCTCGTTCGCGACCGCGCTTGAATGAGGTAGAGTGCGGGCGGCAGAGGCGGCGGCTTCTTGCTGTTCGTCATCGTAGCCTCCGTCTCCATCCTCTCACCAGCTAGCAATTGTGACTGTAGGCTCACACAAGGTTTGATTTGAGCATATAGTCCAGTCTCTACAAGACAAACCTTATACTCTAGCTCACAATATAAAGCTCGGTCACAGATGATGAGTGAAGTGCCAAGATGTGTCAGCATCTACGAACAGTAAACGAAGTGAAGGAGATGCATGGGGAGAGGGAGCGGGGTGGAGCGTCTAAGGGTGTGACCCTGATAAATGGAAGTCGTGACTTGTGAGTTGTGACAGCACACCTAGGCGTAAAGGAATCTTTAAGCCGGGTCTATTCTTTTCAGTTTTTAAAAATTATTTTTTAATTTTTTAATAACAAATTTTTAAATAAAATATCTTTTCAAAGTAAGATCTATAAATTGATTGTAATACACACTGTAACGACTTTATTTATAACGGCCAAAACCGTATGCGGGCTTCTGTTACTTCGTACTCTCTCTCACGAATAGCCCAAAAGACATAAACTACAGCCATAAACCACAAGCCAAAGGCAAAAAGAACAGGTCTGGCTTTTGGCTTCTTTGAAAATCAAAACAAATAGGTGGCTTCTTAAAGTGGATTTTTCAAATACATTATCGAGTCTAAAATCATACGCGTCCCAAAAAGCAGAGCCTGATCAATTTCCAGCCAGCTCCAAGCCAGTGGAGTGGACAAGCAAGCCGCGCGCGGATGGAGAAGCCGATGAAGTGACATGCACGCGCGGCGTGCAGGCCGTGCAAGTTTGAAGCTTTCAGCGCGACGACAGCGACCGACCGACCCAACACCGGAGAGCGCCCCAGCCTAGCTAGCACGGGTGGTCTATCAAAAGACCACGGCGCGGCGTTGTGGTGGCGCTGTCACGCACGCCAAACGCAGCGCTCCTCGCCCACCCATCATGCATGCACAAGACAAGCTACCCTCGCTCTCACCACGGGTCATACGCGTTGGTCGCTCCACCTCCATCGTCCTCGGCATCCACGGCCGGTTTTGGTTTATCCGGAATATGCTCCACTGGAGCCACGGCAACATCCTCGTGGACGCAGGATTTGTCAGCCATCTCCATTTGATATTGCGCCATCCGCCGTTTCGATTCCGATCCCTCCTAAGCGCCCTCGTCGAACCCATGAATTCACAAGGATTTCGTAGGATTTAAAACAACGGCTTAGTTCTCGTAGAAATCGAGAAAAATTCCCACGTTGCAAACAAAACCTTACAAAAAGTAAAACATTGCTCCTTGGACTCGGTAAATCGTTTTGTTGAGCACTTGTTTGTAGTATGCTCCGTCTTGTTAGCCACGCCACTCGACCATTATGGTTTCTAACAATGGTTTTTGATTTTTTGCTAGAGTATCTAACTTTTAAATTGAGTATTTTTTTAAGATGAGATCTACAAGTTAATTGTAGTACACGTTAAAAGTCTAACATCTGTATCAACCAAAATCACAAGCAAATATCTCTTGCTGTAATCTCTATCGCAAACAGCCAAAATTTAAAAATTTCAGCTAAAAATCATAAACCACAGCCAAAGTAAACAGACCCGCACTTGTTCTTCCATAACCCCATCTCCCCTTTGGAAAATTTTGGTCCAGGATGACGTGCACGGCCCCCCCGTTTTCCCATCCTGTCAAAATCTGGCCACCGTTTCTTTTCCTCCTTTTTATTAGCCAGGTTGACTAGTTCTCTCAGATAAATATTCCTTGCCGTTGCCTGAACGCCTAGCAATATGCCCAGTAGTCCAGCGCCATGGGTAACCTGGCCTACGTACGTGCATCGTCAATTTCAACGGAGTTGTCTCACATCGGGAAAGAAAACATGCTATTTTGGTACAACAAACCATCATTTGTACAAGGTCCGTATCAAGCAACATACAGGAGCGGTGTGTTCCTCTGTTTTGTGCTATGGCCTAAAAGCACAAGGTCCAGATCATTAACCCTGTACTGGTTCAAGAGCTTTTGGGCCCAACTAATAACCTCAAAAATTGTGGCTTCCCCTCACCAGTTACGACAGGAACACCTAAAAAAAAGGGGCAAAAATTGGTTCCTAGCGCACTTGGTGTAGGAAATTGGCCCACGATTTGAGGTGTATTTTCTTTAGAAATTTCGATGTATGCATGAATTAGTATCATATTACTCATTCAAGTAGAGGAAAGGCAATTTATAATGTGGATTATTTGTTCCTTGTTGAAACATGTGACATATGGCAATGCGAATAGGATAAGGAGAACTTTAGCTAAACACATACGTACGCACGCGTTCGCGTATTCGCACATTTTCACATGAAAAATTGCATGTTGTGACTTACGACGAGCGACCATACCGTGTTGTAGCACGTCTCTTAGCACATTATATCCACCTTTTATTTTGTTGAATCATGCATTACCGCTCTATTTCTCCAACGTCTTAGGATGTGAGCATTAAGCTGCGAAATAATCAGGGTCTAGAAAAAGATCAATTGGGAAAAGATCAATTGAGATGTTTACAAATTATTGAGTCACTAATGTACTTAGTTGGTGCCATAAAGACATGATATTCCATTTGCTATGAGCAAATTAAGTTGGTTTACATCTAATCTAGGAGATGATCACTGGGAGGCACTTGAGAGAGTATTGTGTTACTTGAGAGGCACAACATAATTTGGAATTCATTATAATGGATACCCTTTTGTATTACAAGGATACAATGCTTTCAGTTGGATCTCTAATGCGGATGAGATCAAAGCTACTAGTGCTTATGTGTTTACTTTAGCTGGTGCTATAATTTCTTAGAGGTCTTTTATTTTTGTTGAATCATGCATTATCTGTCTTTTATTCTGATTAAAAGTAATTTTAATGTCTAGCTTAATTCAGTTTAATTGAGTTAATGCCGCTAGTTACTAGTGAGTAATTGTCGCACATATTCATAAGGATCTGGAGACATCTAGGCCTAATCAACCGAATTTCTTCTCCATTCTTCTTCCTCATCGCTAGAGAATTGTATTGTGGTGTTGAACTGCTGAATTATGTCAATCTTCCTCCTCGGCTTGCACTAGGACGGATATCTCTGAGTCATTGATGTATAGAACACCTACACAATGTGGTAATAAGGTTTCTAGGCAGTGCACATCTACACGACCGCTCGCTCCACTACTTCATCTACGTTCTGCACTGCATCCTGTTCTTCATTAAGCCTAATTGTAAGTCGTTCGTGTGACCAATTAACTCTGTTGTATTATATTCTTGAGCATAGTTCAAAGTACAATGTGTTGCCTACTGTTAGTATTAATTTATTCATCACTAGTTATTTGCGATATTTAACACCTAATAAAATCTGGAATTAAAATATTATGCATATTTCCAACACTTGGTTGACATGTACTGAAGGTTTTCCTCCCAGCAAAGGGCTCATATCAAGGTTATCTGAATCGTGACCTTGAATCAAATAGGAAACATTCTGGTAGGATCATATTTTAGGATCGAATAATAGAATATAAGATCCTACCTAAATCTACCATAAATACTCTTTTTATTTTGCAATGTATTCCAAGGAGTGATATGAGTGTTTATGTGGTTATTTGGCACCTAATTTGATTAATTATATCTATTTTATTCACGAATAATGATTTTGATTCCACATCATTCGGAGCTACGACTAGAATAGCAGTTTTAACAATCTTGCCATTTCTTGACCATTTTACACAAAAAGTAAAAGAAATAAATAATCAAGTTAATTTTATTATTCCAAACTTTGTGATCTTAATGTCTAAACTATTAATTACTTAGTATTTACCATACAACTTGAATTAAAAGCTAAGATATCATCAGACACCTAAGTCTTTCACAAAGTGCGGAGATATGTGACCCTAAACGATTCTACTCGATTCTTCTATATTCTGCTATGATCCTATGTAATTCTATGACTCGGATCGTGATAGTACCAGTTATGATTCAAGGTATGATTTGAGTCATATTGATGTTGATGGATAGTAGGATCATTTGGTGCTACTATTAGGATCATTATTTTAATGACCTTGGCTCACATCATAAACATGTGATTTAGCTCAAGGCCACCAAGAAACTGTGGTCATTTATCCTGACCGATTATAATATTATTATTTCAAAAATCGGAGGAGACGCTGCAACAAATTTGACATTGTGTGATGAAAGTAAAACGTCACAATCAACTTTCGTCGTACATAGTTTTTTTTTAAGTAAAACTGCCTTCACACGTAACGTGATTGTCCTCCTCTCTCACACACACCAAGTGGAGCCCACCTATTAGCATCCTCTTTGGGTTTGGGCCAGGTGATTTCGATGCACATAGGTTGCTGCCAAGCGGGCTCTATTTGATGGCTGGCAGAAAAGAGAATGTTCAACACCAAACTTTGCCCTAAGAAGAACCTACATCAGTATCCGAGCGAGCCGAGTGAGAAACAACCTAGGTTAGGAGTTTTTATTTTTTAATTTATAAGTACAACAAAGATGTACATATATAATACCATACACAATCATACACTCACACACCTATGTGGGTATGTTCAACGCACATACTAAGATAAGACGGAAATCCTAAAACCTTAAGGAGCACAAGTACACACTTTAACCACTAAACACATCTACATACATGTGTACATGTAATGGCATGGTTCATATAAACAGTGAGTTACAACTGCACATCCCATCTACACTCGTATTAACACCTCGTTTGGTTCTCTTAATTGGGCTTGGAGTTGGATAACAGGAAATGTCATTCCTGGGCCAAGCTGTTTGGTTGCAATATAGAATTGGATTTGAAATGGGCCGATCCACCAAAACTGTTCCGTAACTAAAGTAGCACAAGTGCAATTTAGAGCTGAAACACTGAGAATAGGCTGAATTGATCCATTGAAGCACTCCCTCTGGTCCACCTACGGAAGCAGTTTAGGGAGTTAAATATTAATTTGTAAACTTTAGTTATCAATATCTTTTTAAATATTTTAGATTGGACATAATAAAATGATACATGTAGAATTGTCTCGAAATGAACTTTCGTATTATTATAATTTTATTAGATTTTATAAATATATCATAATAAGAAATAAATGATCAAAATTGTATTTTGAAGACCGTGTCTACGTCCAAAGCGACTTTCTTTTGTTACTGGAGGGAGTAGGAGATAACAGCAGTTAATTCATAAAATACTAGAAGTCTAATGGAAAGCTCTTGGCTTCCATAGCATGTTTACCATTGGATCAGGGCTTGGGCGGCTGAAGCCGAGCTGCAAGAGGCTTCAACCATCTCAAACGGAATTCCAAGCGCCTCAAGACTTCATCCGATTTTGTAGAAACGGTTATTCCAGAATTTTGTATCCCAAGAAAAAAGCTGACCAACGTACATCTAGAACATGAAAACTCAGACAGCCCAACGAACTGCCGTCCTTAGTCGTGCAGGTCAAAATGGTGGTGCAATTCGGGTGTATTCACGATCATACATTTTCTTTAACACAGCTCTCTCCAAGATACTACCAACTCAAGAACATGTATGTGTTGTACTCTAGACAATAAACTCCATAGTTTCTGTCTTTCTGATCGAACAAGACGGAAGAACAGCAACTGAATATACTGCATCAGAGCGTGGTCTGGAGGATGCCATGGAAGGTGAGCGTCCCCTCGAGGTCCCCGATGATCCGCGAGATCCGCACCTCGAAGCCCCTCTGCACGTCCCTCAGCAGCGCCCCGACGACGTCCATG
The DNA here is from genome assembly GCA_036346245.1 of Bonia amplexicaulis. Classification (NCBI taxonomy): domain Eukaryota; kingdom Viridiplantae; phylum Streptophyta; class Magnoliopsida; order Poales; family Poaceae; genus Bonia; species Bonia amplexicaulis. Next base: position 25,647,628 of record CM070737.1, read on the forward strand.
AACCTCCCCATGTCCACGCCGTCGGCCTCGCCGCCGCGCGCGAGGCTCGGCGCGATCCTGGACCGCATCTCCGGCAGCTTCTGTCCCGTGGCCACCATGTAGCGCTGCAGCTGGAACGTCTCCTCCAGGAACTGCCCCAGCGCCGCGCTCTGCTCCCTGCTTCCCGCGCTCTGCCGCTCCCGGCCCCCGCTCCTCTTGCTCTCCTCCTGAAATTAATAGACAGACACGGACGTTAATGGCTTTACTCTTGTTACAAACACATGATCCAAGAATCCAGAAACACAGCAAGAGATGCGCATTGACATACCATTCTTGTGCAGAGGTCGTCGATCTTGTCCTCGAGGGACTTGTACCTCTCGACGTGCTTGCTCAGGAAGGACATCATCAACTGGTAGCTCCTCGGTTGCTGCCTGCTGCCGCTGCCGCCGCCACTGGCTTCGTTGCTCGATGGCTTCGCTGCTGTGGCCGCTTCCTTGCCTCCTGCAGCAGCCAGCTTCTCGAGGACGAGCAGCTGCTGCTTCAGCCTCTTGATCTTGTAGGATACCGCGAGAGCTTGGATGTCCATCTTCCAGGCAGAAAGCTTCTGTTCAGGCGGCGCCGCAGGTGCGACGTCAGAGGTCGCTTCTTGAGAGCCGGTGGTGCTGGTTTGCGTGTGCGCGTTGCCTGGATCAGCGCAGACTTCCTTCTCCTCCTCGATTTCAGACCTGTATGGATGATCCGTCGGGACATTAGGCCGCTGATCTTGATCGATCAATTTATTTGGCGCCGCGGCGGACGTATCATTCAGAACTGAAACATCGCATGCCTCTATTGCTTCCGTGTCAAATGCCTTGTTCTTGCGATTGTCCCGCGAAACTGGCTCCGTCAGCTTGATATCTGCAAGATTCTCTGCATGATCATGATTAGCATTGGTAATCTCTGTGCCCTCTGAACATTGTGCAGCGCATGTCGTTCTTTCGGCTCCTCTTGACTCCGTTTTTTGGATCTTTACTGGTGAACACGGGATGTAATGCTCACAAGTGTCATCGCCTCCTTCGTCATCGGCAGGACAGATCTCCGAGTGGAAAGCTCGCGCTTGGAACGTCATGAGCTGCTCCTTCAGTGACCTGTTCTCGTTCTCCCTGTCCAGAAGCTGAGCTTCAAGCCCCGCGCTGCGCTGCTCGTACTGCGACAGCCTCCCCTCCAGCTCCTGGATCCGGCACCGGAGCCGCGTCGCCTCGACGTCCATGCTCACCACCCGCCACCGGAACGGCTCCAGCTTCTCGTCCTTGAGCCGGAGCTGCTCCGTGAATGCCTCGATCTCCGCATTGTGCTGGTGCCTGATCATGGTCGTGTACTTCTCCGTCTCCATCTGGAACCACTCTTGCAGGTCTTTGTACTCCTCCACAACTGCAGCACGTACAAATCAACGAGCACCACCTAGTCAGAAATGTGTATGTGCATCATAATGCAGAAATCTCAAGCACCAGTCTTCATTTCTGAATATCCGACAAGCTAGTCATGCGATAATCAAATGTGCAAGATGCTAATGGTGTTTTTTTTTTCTTAACAACGTGCACTGAATTGAGTTTCATTAATTAGAACAGAACAAAATCAAACTTTTCAATTGAATTCTGACAGCTTGTCTACTTAATGCTAAAAATATCACAGCAGTAACATTCTATGGAGCCTCGATATTTGACAAAAGGAAGAAGAGTACAAGAAAGAGCGACCGAGACATACCGGGCTTGTCGTCGACATGGCTGGGATAGCGATCGACGGATTCGACGCTGGTCAGCTCCTTCGCCGCCGCCGCCGCCAACGCCTGACGGTCTTTCTTGCCCTCCACCTCCACATGGTCCACGAACAGTATCTTGGTGTCGTGCGCACACGCCACGGCGTCGGGGGCCAGCTTGTCGGAGCACCCCGGGTGGTCCACCGCGGCGCACCGCGCCGATGACCTGGATCCCCTCCGGTGCCCGCGGGACTCCCACATCTTCCGCCACCGCTCTGCCTCCAGCTCCGCCTGCTTCCGCCTTGCCTTGCACATCTTCACCTCCCGCACCAGCATCTCCCTGTCCTCCATGTCGATCTTGGACTTGCGCAGCATCGCCGAGAGGATCTTGTCCTTGTGCTCCGCGTCCTGTCGCAGCCGCGCGGCCTCCGCGGAGAGCTCCGCCGCGGCCTTGTCCCTGCGCTCCAGCGCCGCCTTGAGCTCCGCCTCCGCAGAGTCCGCGTGGCGTGCGGCGCGGGCCAGCTCCGCCTCCAGCTGCTGCTTCGCCGACGCGAGCTCCACGAACGCCGCCTTGTGCTTCCGCAGCTCGGCGGCGTGCACCTGCGCATCCTTCCTGGCGCGCTCCCGCAGCTCCTCCCCTGCCCGCTCCGACACCCTCAGCTTCTCCTCGGCCTCCTCGTGCGTCTTGGTCTCCTGCTCCATGGCGTCGTCCTTAAGCCCCACAGCTCGCTGCTGCTCCTCCAGCTGCTGCCTCAGCTCCGCCGTCGCCTCGTCGTGCCTCAGCTCACGCGCGCGAGCCGCGGCGACGACAGCGTGGACCTGCCGCCGCAGCGCCTTCCGCTCGGCGAACCACCGCTGCTCGTGCGCCGCGAAGATGCCCGCCACCTTCTCGTTGGCCCTGGCGTCCTCCGTCCTCCTCCGCCGGAGCACTTCAACATCGTGCTCCAGCTCGCCAACCTTCTCCCGCAGCGCGAGCTCCCGCGCGCGCGACCACCGGCACTGCCTCGCTCCAAGATCACACCCGGCGACCCCGCTCGGCGCGCGGTGCAGCGCGGCGAGCGCGCAAGAAAGGCCGAAGTAGACGGCGGCATGGTGCTGCAATACCGGGCAGGAGGGCGAGAGCGATGGCGGCGCGTGAGCAGCCGCCATGCCTGCGCACTCCTGCCGTTCTTGGCTCATACTACGCAATTGGACCGACACTGAGTAGAGTAGCAATGGATCACACTATTCACTAAGCTAGGAGCCTAGGAATCAAGCCTTGTCACATGTATATACGATTATCGATTTGGCTGGCTGCCTAGCGGCTAATGGCTAGGCCAAGAATTTTATGGCGGCTTTCGGGTGGCATCATCGATGGGCAGGATGTATGATGGCGAAGGGATGGAGAAAGGGGGCGCGTATTCTCTAACGTGGAGGTGTAAAGTCACGCTGTGACTTTACACCTCTCAAACCGTTCAGATGCGCACGAACGGCCCAGATTTTTGAGGATTTTGATTCTTTTTTATTCTTTTTACTTTTAGTTTTTAGTTTTTTTACATTTATTTTTTTTAAATTTTTTTCCTTATATTTCTTTATATTATTTGTGTTAAAATAATCTATTTTTTAAAATTAAAAAAATAGATTATTTTAACACAAATAATATAAAGAAATATAAGGAAACAAATTTAGAAAAAAAATAAATTTAAAAAAACTAAAAACTAAAAGTAAAAAAAAATCAAAAAGAATCAAAATCTTAAAAAATCTGGGCCGTTCGTGCGCATCTGGACGGTTTGAGAGGTGTAAAGTCACAGCGTGACTTTACACCTCAACGTCAGAGGATCTCTAGCGGGAGAAAGGGGAAGCAAAGCAGCAGGAGCTAACGATGGGGCCTGAGCTGCCCGCATCGGCAGTTGTGAGTTGAACGAAAAAAGCATGAAAGGAAAGGCTGTCAGTCAGTCAGTGAGTGCAGAGGGGGATTCCAAATGGAGCCGAGCAGGCGGAATGTGAGTTTGCTTATCATGCTAGTAGAACGGAACGGATCCTCTGTGTTAGTGAAGAGAATGTACGCATGTTGTCGAGTTCAACTAGCTAGCTAGCTCGAGAGCGAGTGTGACACCTGTTCGTTTTGTATTATCTACTTCTCTAGTAACGACAAACGAAGCAAAACAAGGGTTATTTGCTTGTCTAGTGATCTGAGTAGAACAGATGTGCATATGGACAACGTAGGAATTGTAGTAGCTGATGGGACTGAAGTCTGAACACCAACCCAAGCAACACTTTATCATTGTAGTATCTGCTCAATGCAAAGAATCATAAATCCTTGCCGGCAATGGAGTGAGAAGCAGTATCCCTTGATTTCAGCCATCTGACTAACCTTTCTCCTACTGCCCGTATGGCCGTATCCACCTGCAGCCTGCCTGCATTGCTGCATGTGGCCTCCCAAAGAAGAGAAGCTTTTCTTGTCTCCGGTAAAAGATATCTGTGGTACTAGTCAGCTTTCTCAAAGAATAGTAAATAAAGGATCTAAAACGTTGCAATATTGCTACCTGCTAGCACAACATGCACAACTCGAGAAGCACGCAAGTATGGCATGCTACCATGCATGCATTGTAGTTTGAAATCAAGGGTAGAGCTTAGAATAGACCAAAGTGAAGACAAGTAGGAGTTTTTAGCTTAGAATAGACCAAAGTGAAGACAAGTAGGAGCTTTCATCTCCTTTAGCAGCCCTCCCTAACTTCTTGTCGTTGCTACATGGAATTAATACTTGCCCTGTTTTGCTATGTTTGTCTATAGTCTGAGAGTCCCTGTTTTAAAATATTTATCCATTGAGTGAATCAAGATAATAGGTATTATAATATTTTCACTCTCTACCTCTACTTAAATGCTTTAGAAGATATTAAATGGTTGTGATATGCAATTTAATAAGCACATATATAGTTATTTCTCATTAACTTTTTCTTCGATTTAGTATTTCTGTTTGATGAGTTTTTGTGCAGACATGCTAAGTCTAAGCAAATACAGAGATGCTACATGAAATAGTGCTGAAATTTAGTGCATCCCCTGAGTTCGTTGGTCTTCAACCACGCACTAGTTTTCGATCATGTTGTTTTGACCACGACGCGTTGATCACGTTGTGTCGACCACATTGCGTTGTGTTGACCACCTTGTTTCGACCACATTGTGTCAACCACATTGTTTTGGACGCCTCGACCACGGCTGCTCGACCACGACACTTTGACCATGTCGATCTTACCGCAGCTCCGGTCGTACCACTTACAAAGAGCTGGTACTACCGATCTCCGATCGATTCGCCGTAACATACGACTAGAGGGTCTTTGACTCCAGGGGTTTCGACTGGTCTCCGACTCTTACACAAACTCGGACACACGAGTACTTAACACACGACTACCATCAACAATAGGATTAGTTTCAAGATGATCTATGGTCCAGTTCAACCGGTTGTTGCGTTGCGCCTCATACGGCCGCATGTTCCCGACCAATCGCAAAGTACATGGCTAACTAATGGCAAAACATTTGTTCTGGGTATACCATCTTTGCAATGAAAACTTGATTGCACCGTATCTCCATCTAGTGAAAGTAATTCTCAACAAATCATTTTGATATGGAAAGCAGAGGGCTAGAAGGTAAGAATCGACAATCGATCAGGAATTTGATCTCAAAAATTAATGGCACGATTGGCGTCGTGTGGAAGCCGCGTACATTGCCTACAGCTCTTGTTCGTGCCTATAAAAGGAGAGACGGTGGAAGCTGAAGAGGAGGGGACCAGGTTACACCAACATACACGGAGATAAGAGACACCCCTTTTCCACCCAGAGGAGCATAGGAAGATACACACACAGAAATATAGAGAAGAGAGAGCAATACACATTGGGAGACACACGCTCAAAAGGAGAAGGCAGAGGGACAGAAAGAAGCAATCTGTACAACCTTGACATAGCCTAAATTTGTTTTCTTGTGCTCAATTTACCCTCAAGAAATTTACTTTCGTAGAATTAAATTGATTGCTTGTCATCTAAAATTGCACACCTTGATATAGCCTAAAATTGTTGGTGCACTTAGGTGAACTTAATTGATATAGGCATTAGTTGTGCTAAACCAAATTGATTTAAACTTTCACATTGTTTATTTGGTTCATATAAATAGAAAAGGTCTTGAATTGTTAATAATAATTAGAAGAGAATTTTTAGACCGCCTATGCACCCCTCTCTAGTATTCCTCCTCTATCTTACACACATCCGCTGCTGAGGGTGCCGCGCCTGCTGTCGACACTCTATTCGACTTGACACCAAGGTGTGGCAGTACATGGCTACACATGCATGAATCAATGGGTAAGACATGCTTGTACCTCCAATCTGATGATAGCTCCACAAGATGAGATAGATGACGCTACTCGCAAGGCCTTCTCAATGCCTGAGACACGCGACGTCGCTGACCGCCATTGCAATTTAATGAGGATGGCCTGTCCCCATGATCTTGGCATTTTCCTATCATGTGCCTTCACCACATTGGATTTTGTTCCAACTGTCTCCTACAGTCCCCATCAAGGCTCCCTACGACCACTTTCAGTACTCGGACGCTATCGACCGCCCGCTGTACTCGGACGTCATTGATCGCTCGTTGTACTTGGACACCATCGACCACCCGCTGTACTCATACATCACTGATCGCTCACTATACTTGGACGCCACTGACAGCCTGTTGTACTCAGACATCACCGGCCACTCACTGTATCAGATGTCGTCGACCGCTTGGTATACTCGGACGCCACTAATCGCTTGCTGTATTAGGACGCCATCGGCCGCCCATTGTACTTGAACGTCACTGACTGACTTTCATACTCGGTCGCTTATGGTCGCCTACCGTCTTCGAACGTTTATGACATTCCACTGCACATGGATGTCACCAACCGCCTTCCGTATGCGGTCGCTTACAATTGCCTGTGATACTCGGTCGCTTACGACCGCCGCTATACTCAGACATCGCCAACCAGCTCCGACATCCTTCGGTACTCAGATGCTTATGACTGCCCGTTGTACTCGAATGTCATTGATCGCTCGCTGTACTCAAACGCCATTGACCGCTCACTGTACTTGGACATCGTTGATCGCCTCTGGTACTCTATCACTTACCGATCACCTTCTATGCTCGGTTGCTAATAACCTCCCATGGATACTTGGAACCATACGACCGCTTGTTGTACGTGGATGTCACTGACTGCCTTCTGTGCTCAGTCGCTTACAATCGCTCATGGATACTTGGAAGCTTACGACAGCTTGTTGTATGGGGACATCACCAACCATCTTTTGTGCTCGATTGCTTACAATCGCTGCGGATACTTGGTCCGTTATGACCGCTCGTTGTACTCGGACGTCATCGATCGCCCGAAGTGCTCGAAAGTCGCTAATCATTGTTAATACTCGGTCACTTATGACCAACTAGGGGTGAACAAGGTAGTTGGGCGTCGCCAACCACCTTTAGTACTCGGTCGTTTTCAATTGCCTGCAATACATGGATGTCCTCGACCACCTTTGATACACGGATGCTTTTGACTTCTCATTGCATTCGACGCTTATTACCACAAGCAGTGAACAAGGTGATTGATGCGGTCGAAAAGAATGTTGCGATGTGTGGAACACTGACGACTTACTTGGAACATGCAATCAACAATGAGTGGGAAGCTCCTCATGTTACTCAAGAATTTTCATATCTTTCAGATGAAGTGATTGCTCACAATCCAAAAGCATGTTTTCCTATGATGTCTCTACCTCATCTCGGGCAAGTACGCTCATGGTTCAAAAGTACCAATGAGCCAATGAAGGTAGATGAATATGTACCTTTAGAAGAGGCGAGATCAGCGGCACCTTGCCTCACTATAATTTATGGGAAGTTTTCATTGTCTGAGAATGACATGTATTCTTGCTCCTACATCGAAGTCATGTCTTGACCTCCCTAAGATCATCAGAAATTATGACAGGTCACAAGTTGGACTTTAGCTAATACTCAGTTAAGGTCCATCGCCCTACAAAATGTGGGAGGGACCTTACTGGAGGCAGCAACTGAACTCGATATACAAAGTGCTGATACTTCCAGCGTTAATTCTTCTTCGTTAAAGAATAACCCGAACTCACATCCTTATCAGGAGCTTGAGCCATCCATTCCATCAGATGGGGAGGATCACTTCGATGGATGTCAACACTACAGCAGCACGCATGGCCTTTGATGAACAGAACAAAGGTATTCAAATTGATGAAAATCCCATCCTACCGACAAATGGTGTTGTTCCATCTGGTGTAGAAACATCAAGGTCATAGGGAACCAGCTTAGAAGAACAAGTATGGGAGCAAAGACAAATGATAGAACAATTATCCGCCAAATTTGAAAGTTTTCTTGAAGCCATGATGAGTTCTGGTCAAAGAATTCCACCACAAATAGCACTTCAAGTGGGCAAAGACCCACAAATTGAAGAACTAGAGTCTGTTGCTTGTAATAATGTTGCAGTCCATAATGAGCAAGCATGTGCGTCTTCTAGTACTCACCCTGAGCCACGAGTTATTCCTGCTACTTCCACAAGTATGGTGCCATTCCCGAGCACACTGAAAGGCTACCACGATATTGTGGAAGATTTGGTGAACAAGAGACTCAAGTAGATTGCCACTAAGTAAGTACCTCAATCATCAGAAAGTCAACTAGAAAAGCCTTATGAAGCATGGCATGACATGGTGGCCTTCCTAGTAGGAAGGTATCAGCCAAAGTTCCATCAGTTTGATGGGACCGATGATGCTAGGGAACATTTGGCCTATTTTGAGGTAGCTTGTGATGATACAGCTAACAACTCATCACTTTTATTATGATAGTTCTCAGGATCATTAACTGGTCCTGCTTTCTATTGGTACAGTCACCTACCAACTGGGTCTATTAGCAGCTTGGCGGGAATGAAGGTGTCTTTAAGAAACACTTCATCACCATTAAAAAAGATTTCTTAGTTGTTGAACTGACGCAAGTTCATCAGAGATGAGATGAGGGCATTGATGATTATATAATTTGCTTTCGCAATAGCTATGTGCGCCTCACTATGGAGATGCATTTAGAAGATGCCAAAATGTGCATCCATGGAATGCAACAACATTGGTCGCTGCAGGTGTCTCAACAAGAACCCAGGACATTCAGTGACCTCAGTTCAGTGGTAGTAGCCACAAAGTTAGAGTTTGAGAAATCACCTCAAATCATAGAAAGTGCTTTTGATGCCACTAAGAGTTTCAACTTGATAGCCAAAATGACCAACAACGGGGGCAAAACTAAGGTGTCAACAGAAGTAAATAAGGCAAGAATGTCGTTTACATCACAGGGCTATGTCCCTATCTTGGGTGCAAACAATGAACAATCTAGGGCAAGACAACGCCCATCTTTCCAAGAATTGCTTAAGAAGCAATATATCTTCCGACGGGAGTTAGTGAAATACATGTTCGAACAGCTAATGGAACATCATGCCTTGAATTTGTTAGACCCGCGGAGGTTGAAACAAATAAATATGATCAATGATCCCTTGTACTGCCCATATCATAGGTATGTTGGCCATGTGATTGAAGATTTTTTTTGCCTTCAAAGAATGGCTCCAAAGGGTTGTCAACGAGAAGAGGATTAACCTGGATCTAGATGCTATCAACCCTGACTATTGAGCGGTTAATATAGTAATCATGAAACCACGCTCTCTACCAAGAAAAGATGGCGAAGTGCATGAGAAATCATGGATGCCACTCACCAAAGTCGAACATTTACTAGCCGACATGGTTTTTGCATCAAAGTCAAATTCCGTAGTTCACGAAGATGCATCCTCTGCTATTTATGAGGAGTCGTGGAAGTGGTGTAGTGATGAATACCTTTAAAGGACTCATCTACCCAATATCGTCATTCAAAGACGTCAACATGTGACATCCTAAGGGTAAGGAGGCAACCTGATCCAAGTAGATGACGATTCCCACCCAAGTTTGTTACAAAGTCAGAAGGAAATAAACCTTTTCCATGTTCAAACCGTGCATTTCCTACTTTGGCACAATTCATGCCAAAAAGTGGGGGCAAACAACCATAGAAACAACAGAAGAAATGCAAGGGGAGGTCAGCTCCACTTTATCAAGGAATATGGCTACCTACAACATCATCTCAGATTCTTCAAATTCTAGCTCTGGGGAATTATTCACCCCTCATAAACATGAAGTATTTCAAATTGATGCCATGTCAAAAGAAGTACGAACAGAAAAAGTTAACATAAACTTCCAAGGAGGTAAGGTCCTACCTGAGCCGCCAAAGCCTAAGCCATTAAAGGAAGATAAAGCCATTGCCAACTTCACTAGAAAGAATGAATGAGATGCCTGGTGAGGGAAAGACAAAAACACTGGGGGGTGACTATAATGTCCTTGATCACCTCAAGCGAATCCCTGTATTGTTGAGTGTGTATGATGTCCTCATGTTAGTGCAAAATTTTTTAGAAGTACTTGTGAAGCCACTGCAAGATCTAGAGCTCTATGAGGAGGCCATGGAAAAACATCGCCTCTTTTCCAATCCGTTCGTAAATGAAATCACCTTCACTGAGGAAGATAAAGTTGTGGAAGACGGCGATCACAATCTCCCGCTTTACATTGAAGGAAACATTGAAAATGTACACCTTCAACGGATCCTCATTGATCCCGGATCCACGGTAAACATATTACCTGTGCGGAACTTGACTCGTGTCGAATTTACAATAGAGGATTTGGAATCTGCAGATGTGATGATTTGTTATTTTGACAACCAAGGAAAATCTACACTTAGAGCTATTATGGTAAAGATACAAATGTCTACATTTAGCTTCAAGGTACAATTTTTTGTCATTGAAGCAAACGCCTCATACTCAGCCCTTTTGGATAGGCCATATATTCACAAGTATCGTGTGGTGCCCTGTACTTTGCATCAATGCTTCAAATTTTTAGATGGAAATGGGACGCAACAACGTATTATAGGAAATATTTCTCCCTACACCATCTAAGAGTTACATCATGATGATGCAAAATATTATTTCCTAGTTGAAGATTCTGATCAACAACTAGGGCGTTCTATGCCTGTAGCTGATATCTTGATCGCACCAAGTTCATCGTCAACCCGTGAGATAAAACATTTCCTCACGCCATGTTCTTCCGCTGGTGTAAAGAACTCCTCCATTAAGAGCCGCAAGAGCAATGGTCATAACTGGATATCCTGGGCTACTGGTCATGAGGATAAGCCTTCATCCTCCAGTAGGACAACAAACTCCGTAATCCCAACCACAACAAGACAAAGTTCCTTTGCCTCACAACTACCCCACTGCTAACAAGGAACCCCGCAGCAACTCCAATTACATTAAAGGCTACAAAGAAACCTCCAATAAAACTCTCAACTGCTTCATTGGGAGAATCTTCATTCATTGCGATGCCTTTGGAGCATGATCCTTTAATTATCAAAAGCACTACAGGTGATGAAGGCCTCAAGTTTCTTGTGACTAGCAATAATGCACCACTTGTGATTACGCTACAGGCACGTAGGAATCCAAAGTTGGAGGCCACATCTGTGTCGAGCGAAATGATTAAATGAAGAACAATGCAGGTTGAGGAAGTGGCAAGGGGTTCTCATGGCATGCAGCCCGCACCACTCTACGTATCGGTAACTACTCCACTAGAAGTCTGGGTTATCCCAATGCCTCTAGTTGTACGCTTTCAACTATTTTCTACAAAGTTTCTCGAGTACAATAATGTGAATCTATATTTGAATTTCCCAACCCCTACTCTGTTGCAGAGGAGGCAATGTCAACAATGAAAGTTGAGCCTAGGATGGCTCAGATATTAAAAAAAAGGCTGGGTTGTGCTCCAACAGAACCAAAGAGTGCCACCACCGCCAGCTGTATACGAGGAGTGTGGGAGCAAGCAGAAGATTTCATCAAAAGAAGGTGTAAGTCCCAACCAAAGTATGTGGTTGGCTATACAAAATACCATTCTTCTAATGATGAAGATGAGGAGTTTAATGGTCATCATCAAGCTCTTTGTTGCAATCTATCCATCACAACTAAAGATGACATTGATTGTTTATATCGACTCTCTCGTCGAACATTCTTAATTGATGTCATGGCTAACGAGCAAGAGTAAACATTTGATGCCGCTTTAGCGCCTCAGCAAATTGAGGATGGAGGACAACTACCATTGATGACCTTGTGGAGATCAATTTAGGAACTGAGGATGATCCATGACCGACCTTTGTTAACATCACCCTAACAACTAAAGAACGGGAGGACTACCGAAGCTTCTTGATGTAGTACTGAGATTGCTTTGTTTAGAACTATAAGAAAATGTCGAGGCTTGATCCTCGTGTCGTCACGCATAAACTGGCGATTGACCCAGATATTGACCCGTCAAGCAGTCACCACACCGCTTATGGCCCAAATTGTAGGATCAAGTCATTGCTGAGGTGGACAAGCTAATCATTGTAGGCTTTATCAAAGAGGTGCAATACCCCCGCTGGCTCGCCAATATTGTCCCAGTTAAAAAGAAAAATAGGCAAGTATGTGTGTGTGTTTACTTCCATGATCTAAACCGCACATGTCCTAAAGATGACTTCACTATACCCATTACTGAGATTGTTATTGCCTCAACTACAGGCCATGGTGCCTTGTCCTTATGAATGGGTCATCAGGTTATAATCAAATAAAGATGGATACAAGAGACGCAATCGACACTGCATTTAGAACACTAAAGGGCAGTTTCTGCTACACAGTGATGTCATTTGGTCTAAAGAATGCTGGCGCTACCTATCAATGTGCCATGATGCATGTTCTTGATGATCTCATACATCACTCGGTAGAGTGTTACGTCAATGACCTGGTGGTGAAGACTAAAGACCGCAACATCATCAAGAGGATCTCTGTGTGGTCTTCGAACGTTTACGCCATTACCAGCTCAAGATCAATCCACTTAAGTGCACTTTGCCGTTCAATTAGGTGTTTTCCTTGGCTTTATGGTTCAACATCGTGGCACAGCGATTCATCCAAAGAAAATCAATGCAGTCCTAGAAAATGCCTCCTCCAGATAATTTAACAAAATTGAAGTCGCTGCAAAGAAAATTGGTGTACATATGAAGCTTATGACCGCTTGCTGTATGCAGACATCACCAACCACCTTCTGTGCTCGGTTGCTTACAACCGCCCGTGGATACTTGGAAGCTTACGACCGCTTGTTGTACGCAAACACCACTGACCTCTTTCTGTGTTGGCCGCTTACAATTGCCGTGGATACTCGGTATGTTATGACCGCCCGCTGTACTTGGACATCACCGATCGCCTGCTATACTCAGACGCCACCGACCGCCCATGGTACTCGGACGCCACTGACTGCCCATGGTACTCGGACGCCATCGACCTCCCGCTATACTCGGATGCCATCGACCACTCGCGGTACTCGGACATCACCGACTACCCGAAGTGCTCTAACGTCGCCGATGGTCATTAATACTCGGTCGCTTACTACCGCACGCCGTACTTAGGTGTCGTCGATCGCCTTTGGTACTCGTCATTTTTGATCGCCTATAGTACTCGAATGCCCTCGACTGCCTTTGATACACAGTCGCTTTTGACCGCTCGTTGTGTTTGACGCTTATGATCACCCGCTGTGCTCGGACGCATCCGACCACTGTCAATACTCGAAAGCTTTCGAGCACCGACTACGTTTGATTGCTGATGGTTTCTGGCTTTTGACCATCGATTACTTTAGATCACTGATGGTTTCGGATTTCAACCATTAAGTATCGTCCATTGCCGATGATTTTCGGCTTTCAACCTTTGACTACGTTCAATTGCCAATGTCTTCTGGCTTTTGACCTTTGACTGCTTCTGATTGCTGATGGCTTCTGACTTTCGACCACCAACTACGTTTGATTGCCGATGGCTTTCGACTTTCGTCCTTCGACTGTTTCTGATTGCCGATGGCTTCCGGCTTTCGACTACCAACTACTTCCGATTGCCGATGGCTTTCAGCTTTCGACTACCGACTACTTCCGATTGCGGATGGCTTTCGGCTTTCGACTAGCAACTACATCTGATTGTCGATGGCTTCTGACTACGTCCAATTGCCGATGGCTTTCGGCTTTTGAATACCGATTACTTCCGATTGCCGATAGCTTCCGGCTTTCGACTACCGACTACTTTCAATTACCGATGGCTTCCGGCTTTCGATTATCGACTACGTCCGATTGTCGATGGGTTTTGGCTTTCGACTACCGACTACTTTTGTTTGCCGATGGCTTCTGGCTTTCAATTACCGACTAATTCCGATTGCCGATGGCTTTCGACTTTAGACTATCGACTGCAGCCGATGGTTTCTGACTTTCGACTACCGACCACTCTCTAGTGCCGATGGTTTACGGCTTCTGAGGAGTCCTTCTTGGTGGTCACTTTCGATTATGTCGATAGTCAACCCTGGCTTTATGCTCTACTAATCTCACGACTTAAATTATATCTACTACACCGATTCTGCTATTGTATCGTCAAATTAGTCATGCTTGATGTGAATCATGCACACATTTAATCACCTTAATTCCATGTGTCGTTCGATACCGACGAGGTCGAACGCACAGGCAGGTGTGACAAAGCAAAGGCTACGCTATCAATGGCCCTATAGACCGATGAGGCTATGAATCATGCCAACGCCTACCTCTATATCAATCATTCATCACATGCATAGAGAATGTGAAGCAAAAACTGAAGACGACAATCAATATGTATCTTAATCGGAGGTATTCTGTGGGTTTACCCGCAGATGTAATTAACCGGGAGCTTTCCGAGGCCTCGGGAACTAGAAGATCATATCAACTGTGTCAGATCTGCTATGCTAAGTAGGCCATGGAGCGTAATCATATAAAGAGACCCTGTAATTTTGTTATTCTCAAATAAATGAATAAAATATATGTTTTCCTATCTTTTCTTGCATTTATTTAATTTTTATGTACTTTAGTACACTGGTACACTTGCACCTTATACTTATGGCAAGAAATTCGTAAGCGATTTCTCGCATCAAACAATTTCCTTTATTCGTGCGTATGGTGGGATGTGGATAAATATTGCGAAACCGAGGGAGTAAACATACTCCCTTTGTCTAAGTTTGTAGGTTATTTATAAATATATGACGTATTTAATGTTTCAATGCAATATTAGTGACATGTTCTATTTATACCTTAATAAAAATGTAGCTTTATTTACTTATTATCTACATGCATGTATTGAATATAGTGCTTAGAGATAATAATTAAGAGTAATCTAGCTATTTTTATCATTTTTTTGTCCATGTGTCAAGAGACAATAAGGTAGTATATATCTAGTAGCACGGTACTAATAAACAATCAGCTTGGTGTTTCTAGGCCTAATTCATGTGGTCATATCCTGCTTAGATGGCCGGTTACATGCAGCTTGCCGAGACGACAGCGCACCCCATCCACCATATATTCACATCTATATACGATTCTATTCCGGCGTTGATGCATACATGACAGTCGACTGCTGGATCACCATCCGTCCGATCGTCTTAAATCATTCCTCAGAGAAACAAACGAATCGTAACGATTTGTACACATTCTCTTCAGCCACAGGTTTTTGTCTTGAACAGTACGCGACAACTGTTGATGCATGTCCCAACTCGTATGAGGGCTAGCTAGCGTTGCAATGATTGGAGTGGCCATCTTGGATATGTATGTAGCCATGTAGGTATGCATGTTCTCAGCATGTCTCGTACAGTAGCTAACTGGCTATGTACAGTATCAGTTTCGTCATGAATACAAAAAAATTGATTGGAGAGAGCAAAACATATCAACAGGTCAAGGTATGGATTAAGCGCCACGCAAGAGAGTCCACTCAGACGAGTAGACAGGAAACCAACTCGCAGCCCCACCGTCCTGCCGCTGCCTAAAGCAGCTTAGTTCCTAAGGACCGTTCATTCCGTCGCTGGCTTCTTGATTCCAACTTCAGTCTTAAAATAAAGATACTAGGCACGTGAGCACGGTGCCACGCCGCGCTAGCTATCGTGTGGATCGAAGTAAAAGAGATGAAAATTCGTGAGATGGTTCTTTTTTAAAAAATCGAGGATGGATGCGTAATTTCGGAGGAACCAAATGGTTTTTTCGCAAAAAACAGGGACTCGCAAGGACCTGTACGTAACTAAAGAAGGACCTATACATAATTTTGGAAACCGCGGGTTGCTATCGGCAAATTGGAGGGTGTTTTCCGTAAAAAAACTGGTAGGGACCTGTTTGCGAGAAGTAGGGACCTATTTGCGAGAACGAAGGACCACGGGTTGCTATCGGTAAATTGGAGGGTGTTTTTCGTAAAAAAAACTGGCAGGGACCTGTTTGCGAGAAGTAGGGACCTATTTGCGAGAACTAAGGACCTGTTCGCGATTTCGCAAAACATAGGGGTTTTTCGCAAAATCGCACGCAGAGTGTTTTCCACAAAATCGCTGACGTGGACACGATGGGAGGGGGGTTTTCGCAAAATCGCGCGCAGGGTGTTTTCCACAAAATCGCTGACGTGGACACGGTATAATAAGGAGATTATCAGCTTCTTAATTTTAGCTTTTTTATATTTTTAGCTTTTGTTCTTCTTTTTTGCTTTTGCTTTTTTTGTTTACATTGTCCGTAGAGATATAACTTTGTTTTCTTTTTTTCTTTATTTTTCTTTAATTAAATGACAAGCTAAAAGTTATTGTAATTATGAGTCTATTTTTTTTACTGAAATTTATGGCTTTTGGCTATGACTTGTGATTTTTGGGTTATTCGTGCGAGAGATTACAGAGTAACAGAAACTTACATGCGGTTTTTGCCGATATAAATAAAGTCGGTACAATATGTACTATAATTAACTAGTAGATCCTATCTTAAAAAGATCCTCCATTTAAAAGATAGTTAATGTAGAAAAGCCGAAAAACAGCTTTTAGAAACTGAGAAGAATAGACCCATAATTTCTGCCAAAAGTCAATAACCAAATGTCAGAATGAATAGGCACTAAATCTCGTAACTCTTATTACTTATTCTAGGACGTGGATAGTAAAATTTCTGTATTCTAAATAGATCTTTAAACATCGTATTCTTCTTCTTTATTCTAAATAGGAACTGATACATGCGCTCTCTCATTTATCCATCACATATCGTCCATCATGCCACCATACACAAACATGCAATCTACACCAAACAGACAACTGAATCACAGTAGTCAACTAAAGTAATTAAAGAGTGTCGTCTAAGCGACTATTAGAACTGTGCCTGCAAAGGCACCTCATCATCACGCAGACTGATCCCTTGAAACTACGCTTTAGTTAATAACTTGGGCATGCACAGCATATATGCCTCCCCTGTAAAGTGCGGATTTGCTCAGGTACGAACGACGCAATTGGGTCGAGATCCCAACGCATTGGTCGTATCACATCTCCAAAATCTCGATGTGATGAAGAGAACAAACATAGGCCCTGTTCTAAATTGTTCGGTTTCTTGGCTTTCGCTGAAATGGTACTGTGATGGCTTCAGTTTTTCTGAGGCATGTTGATACTTTTGGCCGGAGGAAAGTAGGAGAACGAGCAAGAATCGGATGGTGCAGTTCTAAAGCTAAACATGTATAATCATGTGCAACGATCTGAAACGAACGGTATGGTATTTCTTGGGTACTGTTTCTAGAAATAAATGTTAAAAAGGAAATGCAATTACTTGATAACAATTGTCCAAGTTAGGCAGCTAGGTAGCTAGATGTCTCAACGGCTAGCAGAAGCTGAGTTGCCCAGCAATGTTTCGAAAATTGCGACAATCTAATCGCGTTTGCTTCTGATAACGTGCCATTATGCTTGCACTGAAAGCTTCTATTATTTGAAAAGTTAATTAACTAAGAGAATGGCATTGTCCCAGCTGGTCGGCTGTATTCAAATGATGAAGGCCCGGTCAGTGGCAAGCAGCCTAGCTCCCAGGGTTAGGAAACAACCTTGTCGACAGTGATTATAAAAATAGAAGTCGGTGGTCGTCGTATGTTCCCTCTATAAAAATTGTACATCCTAAAGTTAAAGATAATACCCTCAATGTCATCTAGAGTGAGTTGGTGAGTTAGCCCACCACACGTGTGGATGCGCCTCCACTCCCGATCCGCCGGCGGCGGCGGTGGTTCGTCTACCTTTACCTCCTCATTCCACACGCACTGACAGACACATCCTACTCCAATGCCTCCCAATTTTTCAACTCCCTCTACTCGCACCCCCATCCTCTCCTATCCCCAAGCACCCCTCCCTCTCCTAAGCCTAGTAGACAAGCTTGCGAGCACGGAGAAGCCCATATTCATGTTGAATAGCTCGAGGGATGCCACAACGTGTCGGCGAGCTGGTGGAAGGTTAGATCTGGCACCAGCAAGCTCATGGAAGGATCTAAAGCTGGCAAAGGTGTCACTTAGCTCGTGGGGAAGAGGAAGGGAAGGCCACTATCGAGGGTATGGTGGTCGGCTTGTGTCGGAAGGCACCGGCGTAGCCATAAGGCCATAGGTCGACGTCACATTGGGGCAGCACGGCAGTCGAAGGACTGTATGTACGTGGTGATGATAGTCGTTGGGGGAGTGGCTAGCGAGCTTGTGCCTGTCGTCATTGGTGGAGGCAGTGGTGAAGCCCCCGGGGGCTGAGAAGAAGGCTGGCGACAGTGGAGGTCACCAACGCCGGTAGGTCGAGCCTATTGTGCAACAGAAGGGGATAGGGAGTGAGATAAAGAGGAGGAGGGGTGGCTAGCGGCAAGGAGGCGTTGGATCTGGTGAAGTCGGGGCAATGGTGCCTGGGGCAGAGAGGGGATAGGGAGTGAGATGGGGAGGGAGAAGGTGGCGGCGAAGTGAAGTAGGCCGAAGGCCAACCTGGGGAGGCTGCCGGCAGCCAGGAAAGTCACTGGCGATGGCGGATTTGGAGGCGGCCCATCTAGAGATAGAGAGAAAGGGAGAGGGCAGTGATGGCAAAGGGAGGGAGACCGAGGGGAAGGTGAGGGAGGCCGACGGTGGGGGGATGGACTCCACAAGCCTTGGGAAAAAATATAGTATGTAGGGCTTAACTTTTAATTTCATTTTAGGTTACCGGTCCGACAAGTTAAGGTCGCCAGAGCCATGAGGACGAAGTGGTGGAAATTCAAAGGAGATACCGCACAGGCGTTTAAGGAGAGGATGGTCATGGAAGGGACGTGTGACATAGGAGAAGCGAATAGTATGTGTACAGAGATGGCAACTCACATTAGGAAGATGGTTGCGGAGGTGCTTGGAGTGACCCAAGGGACAAGAGGAGAACCAAAAGACGCATGGTGGTGGAACGAGCAAGTGCAAAAGGCTATTGAGGAGAAGAAATGCTACAAGCATATGCATCATGATAGGAGCCATGACATCGTATAGAAATACAAAGCAGAAAAAAGAATGCAAACAAAGCGGTGAGTGAGGCACGAGACAAGGCATATGAGGAAATTTATCAGAAACTAAGTATAAAGGAGGGAGAGAAGGATGTCTACAAGATGGCTAAACTTTAAGAAAGGAAGACGAGAGATTTCAACCAAGTTAAATGCATCAAAGACGACACTAATAGACTTTTGGTGAAAGACGAGAGATCAAGGAAAGGTGGAGAGATTACTTCGACAATTTCTTCAATCACGATAATGCTGATAATATGATTGAACTGGATGATATTTTTGACGACACCGATAAACGGTTTGTTCAAAGAATCTAGGAGTCGGAAGTAAGAGAGGCCTTAAAAAGGATGAAAGTGGGTAAGACGTTGGGGCCTGATAACATCCCTATTGAGGTGTGGAAATGCCTAAGAGAAGTGACGATTGTTTGGCTAACTAATTTATTCAATAGCATTTTTAGGTCAAACAAAATGCCAAACGAGTGGCGGATGAGCATATTAGTACCAATTTTTAAAAAATAAAGGAGACATTAAAAGTTGTACTAATTATAAAGGAATTAAGCTCGTGAGCCACACAATGAAGCTCTGCGAACGAGTGATTGAGCTCTGTTTAAGAAAAGTGACTAGCGTGATGACAAACCAATTTGGTTTTATGCCTGGGAGGTCGACCACGGAGGCGATTTTCTTGCTACGACAGTTGATGGAGAGGTATAGGAAGCAAAAGAAGGGCCTTCATATGATATTTATTGACTTGCAGAAAGCCTACGATAAAGTGCCAAAAAGGTCATGTGGTGGGCGCTTCAAAAGAAAAGAGTCCGAACAAAATATATTACCCTAATTAAGGACATGTACGAAAATATTGTGACTAATGTTAGAACGTGCGGTAGTGTTACTAATGACTTTCCTATTAAGATAGGACTACACCAAAAGTCAGCGTTGAGCACATGTATTTTTGCCCTAGTGATGGACGAGGTCACACGGGACATATAAGGAGATTCCCTTGGTGTATGCTTTTCGCTGATGATGTGGTGCTGGTTGATGAGAGTAGAATAGGTGCTGATAGTAAGCTCGAGTGTTGGAGGAAGACTTTAGAATTGAAGGACTTTAGACTTAGTAGGACTAAAACTGAGTATATGAGATGTGATTTCAGTAGTGCTAGGGCAGATGATGGAGATGTTAGATTAGATGAACAAGTAGTGTCTAAGAAGGACACATTTCGTTATTTAGGATCGATGCTACAGTGGGAAGGTGAGATTGATGAAGATGTGAGCCATAGGATAAGAGTAGTGTTCTATGTGACAAAAAAGTCCCTCAAAAGTTAAAGGGTAAATTCTATAGGACGACGATTAAACTCGCGATGCTATATGGAGTAGAATGCTAGGCGACTAAAAGATAACATATACAGAAAATGAGTGTAGCGGAGATGAGGATGTTGCGGTGGATCTGTGGCCACACAAGGCGGGATCGCATCCGCAATGATGATATACGTGATAGGGTGGAGGTAGCACCAATTGAAGAGAAGTTTGTCCAACATCGCTTGAGATGGTTTGGACATCTCCAACGAAGGCCTCCTGAGTCACCGGTACGTAGTGGAATTTTAAGACGTACTGAAAACGTAAGAAGAGGCAGAGGTCGACCAAGACTAACGTGGGAGGAAGCAGTTAAAAGAGACTGGAGGGATTGGAATGTATCAAAAGAATTGGCTTTGGATAGGAGTGCATGGAAGCTGGCAATCCACGTATCGGAACCATAAGAAAGTTAGGGGCAGTGTTTTAGGCTCTCGGCTCAGATAGCAGGTTGTATGGCTTAGGGTTTTAGCATTGTAGGTTTTATTTTAAGTCTCTCATCTCTTTGATCTTGAGAAGGTTTTATTTCTAGCCTATCCCAACTTGTTTGGGACGAAAGGCTTTGTTGTTGTTGTATGTAGGGCTTAACATAGAAGGATAATATGGTTCTTTTGCACAAAGTAACATTTTATTTCAAATACCATTATATATTTTCAAAAACATCAAATTAGTAAAGTAATTACAATAACTGAAACAAGCATAAATTTTCTAGCGTTGGTTCCAACCACCAACACTAGTATTAAGGCTCTATCCACCTAGGTTAAGGAACTACGGGTTCCATCCACCCGCACTGGCTACATCCGCTAGGACACACTTCCGAGAGTTCCATCCACTCCTGACTTCCAAAACTTTTATTTTGAAACTAAAACCACAGATCTACCATGTGAAATCGCATATCGCCCACCCTTGACCGTGGACACGGCTATTCAAATAGTTTTATACTCTACGGAGGTTGTACAGGTTTACCCACAAAAGATAAGTCATCTTAATATCCAACATGTTTCTTTAGGCATGAAATCCAGATAATTTATCACAAAGACTTTACCTCACTCCGATCTAGCAGGACACCACCCGCTGAGGTCTCACCGCTGAAGGGTTAAATCTACCATAGTCAGAAGCCACCTCTTGCGCCGTATGAGTATAGTAAATTCATGTACCTCACTATGAGTAACTTCAATAACCACAGTACCCACTTTTCACTAGTGATATCTAAACTAGATCTTTGTGAGTTATTTAGCTAGGTCATACCCATTTAAACTTGTGGTTATACAGTAGTGCTCAGTTTTGACAACCATAAGCATCGGTCCTTAATTGACTTAGATGGCACATTCACAATATAAGTTCCTATGATAAATCTACATCAACCCAATCTTACCATCAGCCCAATTTTAAAACCAATTTTCACAATTTTATTTTATTGTATAAACCAATGGCATCACTTATTGCTAAATACTTGATAACAATAATTGTTTAGAGAGTTGATAACATTATTTCCACCCATGGGGTTAGAATTACTGAATAGCTTGTCTAAGTAGTTACTACTGTTGTAAAGTTATCAAATAGTTATATAATCTCAATACTGAGACAAGGGCATCCTAAGATGACAAAGGTACATGGGTGTCAACATCAAAGGAAAGTATAACAATTATCAGCTTAACTAATAGCCTTAAGATAGAAACTATCTTTTTATGTAACATAGCAATGCAATTAAATTTGAAATATTAAAATGATTTTGGTAAACATAGGTAGAAAATGATTGAAGGAGACTTTCCTTCTTGGACATTGCCTAGACCTTCTTGTTACGGGTTGAGAATTTCTTTGGCAACGTCGGATTCTACGTGCAAACGAGAAACACAAACAAATAAATAAATACAAATAAAATAAAATAAAAATATATATTGGAAGGAAGATTAGGATTTTACATGAATTTAGAAATTTGAATCACTGGATTTGGAGTTCAGACGACGGAGAACGGGTTTTTGAAGATCAAATGGAATAGAAATTCCAAAAAATGCACACCGGGAGAATATTCTCTGGAATCTTATTTTTTTGCTGGAATTTTGGGGATTTTCTAGTATATAACAGGTGGGAATTTTGGACACATCTAACACTGTGGCAACCAAAAATTCCAAATCTGGCCCCCCGGAGCAAAAAAATTCCACATCTAGCCCCTTTTTCGACCGCGGGATTGTGCCGTGCCGACACGTGTGCGGTTGTGTGGTCCCGGCACTGTTCACCAGTCGTGCGGTCCGGCACCGCACGACTCTACTGTGCACACCGGTCGTGCGGTCCGGCACCGCACGATTCCACTGTGCACCGCCCGGCCGCACGACTGGCCTCCCGACCGCACGTTTAACTGGTCACGGCGAATTGTTTTTTTACGGTTTGGTTTGTGTATTTAAGGTATAAGAATTTATATGTATTGTGAAGTTATTTAGCATAAAAATAATATTGGATATATGAAATGGTGTTTGAAAAATATGAATTTGATGTCGAGTCCAGTTTACAGCTTGTGTAGTTTTTTTTACAATTTTGAAAATTAAAAATTTTGTTTGGTAGAGTACGAACGAAATTTGTGTGAAGTAATGATTGATGTATTTGTGGTTTTCGTACATTACTGACCGTGAAAAATATGTTGAACTGACAATATCATTTTTCGATCATGTTATGTTGTTTTATTATAGGAAATTTAATGAATTTTTTTTTAGGACAACTGTGATAGGAATAATTGGACGAAAGGAAGGAAAATGATATTTAACAGGTGGGAAAAATGAATGCGAAAAGATGAGAAGATTTTATGCTATCTGAATCAATAAATGCAAAAGATGAGCTAATAAGATTTTAACAGGTGGGGCAGTTTGTCATTGACGGAAATAAAAAATTATAGAAAACAATGCTAGGATTCGAACCCATGCCCAAAGGGTATCAAGTGCAAGCACTTAGGCGCAGCGGTATCCTCACATGTGGCATGAGATCACGACTAAATGCTAAATAAATAGAGCAATGGACAAGCCACAGAAAACAGTGCGCAAGCAGCAAGGCGGCGGCTTAGTGCCGAGGCGTGCGCCAGCAAGGTGAGGGGTGGGAGGCACGGAAAACTAGCAAAATGGGTCGCAAGGACTATAAGGAAGAGATGGCCAGAGGCAGCGTCGGTTGACGGGCCCATAGCGGCGGCGGCGCGGTCATGGGTAAGAGACTGGAACAGGACCCAGGGATAGAACTTGGAGCAACAAGGTGAGTATGGTTTAGAACTTGGTATGGTATAGCTAGAAAAATTATTGGCTTAGCCGAAAATTCACCGGAGACAACACAATTGACGATTGAACGGCGACGGTAGGGAAAAGAAAAATTTGATATCTCGGTGCTCGATGGAGGAAAAACAAATCTACTTAGAGGGTAGAACATGTTTTGATGCGAAATGATTGAAGAAAACATCATCGGATAGATGGGAACGTGAAATACCCTAGGTGGCCATGGCTAGGCATCAGAAGTGAAAATTTGTGGTGGGTTTCTGAGAAAAAGGAGGGAAGCATTGCATAGAACACGACGAGATGAATCTTTACAGAGGTGATGGTATGGGCTAAAGTTTACCGAAGACGACGAATCGACGATGGGAAGTGATTTCAGCCTAGATTGGGAAAAACTCGGTTCCGGGCGATTTCCTAAACCAAAATCAAATTAAATTAGCAGCGATGTTGTTGAGGCTTGGGAGCACGATATGACATGAAAGAATTTCAAAAAAGATCATCGGAGTGAAAGATGGTGTGGTGGAGGGAGGAAGCCGACATTTATTAACTGAATATGGGCATGATTACCAAAGTTTACATCTATGACACATAAGCCAAATTTAAATAATAGCAGCGGAAGGAAAAAAAACCGAAGCGAAAGGAGCCCAACAATCCTGCCCATAGGCAAACGATAGTAAGACGCGGCCGACTCGTCTAGGTCTTTATTGTAGTTGAAGTCGTCTTTCTTTGTGTGGAGATAGCAAGGTGAGTACAAACTTGTACTCCGCAAGTCACACGGGGATATGCAATATAATGATAAAGGAATAAAGGAAGGCATATAGGGTTAGTTTAAGCATAAAATAGCATTTAAAGAAATATAATAAATAGATTGAAATTGCTGAATTTAATACAATAAGTAAAAATAGTTATTATAAATGAAATTAATATCAATAGTGTAGGTCCATCCCCCACACTAACCTAACCACGAGCATCCTACTCGAACCATCTTTCTCCAAAAAGATCTCACATGGATTCCATCCATCCATAAGCTTTTCATAAACCATTTTGAAAAACAAAATGTAATCCGTGAAAGACTTTACTCAGCTTGCCCATGACCGTGGGCACGGCTATCAAGGATAGATTATACACTCTACAGAGGTTGTACAATTTTACCCACAAAACATGATCAACTCGTATTGCCACGTGATTAACACACTTCCTTAGGTGTGCGGTGGAGAGATCATGACAAGACCTTTATAATGCAAAGCGTTCAACCTGGCCAAGCCAACACTAAGATTTCACCCCAGTTAATGTGACGATGGCCCGATCTTCCGAAAGGTACTGATAAGTCGATTGTGGAGAACTCGACGTTGATGATCCAAAGGCTCCGACCAAAATAGATCGAACCCCTCACAATCACTACACCACTGCTCCGTTGGTTATCAACCGTGCCAAACACGGTTGACCTCGCAAAGAAGGCTATCTCCTTCAAGCGAATCGAGAACACAAGCAAGAGAGTTCAAGATGCAATCTGAAATTGTATTGCGAATAAATATTAAGTTCACAAGTTGGGGTTCCTCAACCGATCATGCGGTGAAACTGCTAAGCAGAATAATCTCTTAAGAAAAACCTTAGGAAAACTAAAGGGGTGCGACCTCCTTAAATAGGGGAGGGGGAAGCTACACTTATCTAAGGAAAATGGTATGGTACTATTCATGAATTACTGTTCATGTGAACAGTACGTCTGGCCCAAATAGTCTAAGTGGTGATACAAGGCCCAAGACCCACTTTGACTCAGACTGGAAAAGTGAGACGACTTGTTTTGCGGTTTCTGATCGGCTCGGATGGCGTTTGGAGGTGAGACAAGATCCATCTTAGACTCCAAGAGCTTTCCAAAGAGTACTCATGGGTCCCGAGAAGCCTTCTGGATCAAAAGTTATGGCCATTTGAAATAGACAATGTTAAAAAGGCTGAATCTGAATCGAACTCGTGAACAGGACTTGAATTGCGCTTGACGGTTCCACTTCTACACTTAAGCTCACGTGGTTCTTCCCCATGGTTCCTAAGGATAATTAAATCATCACAAGAATTAAGTAGTATGCCATTCTTTGAAACATTTGTATGCAAAATTAGGAATGCATTCACCTGATGGTTAAATTGACGTGCTCGCGCTCGAGTCATTGGTCCTTATATCATAGTTTCAGTTTGTTGTGTTTATTGTGGAGTTGGCACAATTGTATCTATGAAAAGGATGTCCTCATTATCCTCCCCTTCTTGAATTGGAGTCGTCCTCGACTCAAGCTCATCTTCCGCGCCCAAGCAATGTCGCAAATCTGCAATGTTAAAGGTGGGGTTAACCCCAAACTCTACATGCAAGTCTAACTTATATGCATTATCATTAATTCGTTCAAGCACTCTAAAAGGACCATCTACACGGGCATGATTTTAGACTTTCTCAATTCAGGGAATCGTTCTTTACGCAAGTGTAACCACACAAAATCACCAGGTTCAAAAGTAACATGCATCCTTGACTACCAGCAACTTTATATTTAGCATTCATAATCCCAGTGTTCTCTTTAGTTGTCTCATGCATCTTACGTATCAAATCAGCACGTTGTTGCGCATCAAAATTTACCTTCTCAGAAGCTAGAAGAGGCAACAAGTCAATAGGTGCACGAGGTATGAAACCATAAACAATCTCAAAAGGGCATTTCTTTGTGGTAGAATGCAGTGAACGATTATAAGCAAATTCCACATGAGGCAAACATTCCTCCCACATTTTTAAGTTCTTTTCAAGCACAACCCTATGCATAGTAAACAATGTTATATTGACTACCTCAGTTTGTCCATCGGTTTGGGGATGACAAGTAGTGGAAAATAATAGCTTAGTTCCCAACTTACCCCACAAGGTTCTCCAAAAATAACTAAAAAATTTAGCATCCCGATCTGAAACAATCGTATTCAGAATACCATGCAAGTGAACAATTTCTTTAAAGAACAAATCAACAACATTTGTAGCATCATCACTTTTATGACATGGTATAAAATGAGCCATCTTAGAGAATTTATCCACGATAACAAAAATACTATCCCTCCCCTTCTTTGTTCTAGGAAGCCCTAAAACAAAGTCCATAGAAATATCTTCCTAAGGTATGCTTGGAACAGGAAGAGACATGTATAAACCATGAGGATTAAGTCGTGACTTAGCTTTTTTGGCACGTGGTGCAACGGGCAATGAAGCGTTTGACGTCACGCCTCATCTTTAGCCAATAAAAGTGGTGGGTCAGAATGTCCTCGTTCTTCTTCACGCCAAAGTGACCCATCAATCCTCCTCCATACGCCTCCTGTAACAACAAAACACGAACGAAGCTAGCTAGAATGCATAGCTTTCTAACATGGTATATGAACTCATCATGCACCACAAATTTATTCCAACCCTTTCCCTCTTGACAATTAAGCAACACATCTTTAAAATCAGCATCATGCACATATTGCTCATTTATGGTCTCTAACCCAAAGATTTAGAAGTCCAATTGTGAAAGCATGATATATCTCCTAGACAATGCATTAGCTATCACATTTTCTTTGCCCTTTTTAAATTTAATGACATAGGGAAAAGATTCAATAAACTCAATCCACTTAGCATGTCTGCAGTTCAGGTTGGTTTGACTTTGAATAAGTTTCAAGGATTCGTGATCAGAATATATTACAAACTCTTTGGGCCATAAATAATGTTGCCATGTTTCCAAAGTTCGAACTAGAGCATATAATTCTTTATCATAGGTAGAATAATACAAACTAGGACCACTTAATTTTTCACTAAAATAAGCAACAGGTTTTCCTTCTTGAATTAACACACCCCCAAGACCTATGCCACTAGCATCACATTCTAATTCAAAAGGCTTGCTGAAATCAGGAAGTTGAAGCAACGGGGCATGTGTTAGCTTATCTTTGAGAGCATCGAAAGGTTGTTGTTGTTGGGTAGCCCAAGTAAAAGGAACACCATTCTTTGTAAGCTCATTCAGTGGTCTAGCGAGGGTGTTGAAATCCCGAACAAAACGCCGATAGAAACCAGCGAGCCCGAGAAAACTCCACACTTGTGTGACCATTTTAGGAGGCGGCCAACTTTGGATAGCGATGATCTTGGCTTGATCAACTTCAATGCCCTATGGAGTAACAACATAGCCAAGGAAAGAGACTCGATCCGTGCAAAAGGTGCACTTCTAAATATTACCAAACAAACGTGCATCTCTCAAAGCATTAAAAACAGAACATAAATGATCCAGATGTTCTTCATATGGCTTGCTATAGATTAGAATATCATCAAAATAAACCACCACAATTTTTCCAATAAAAGCACGCAAAACTTCGTTCATCAAACGCATGAAAGTGTTAGGTGCATTAGTTAAACCAAAAGGCATCACTAACCACTCATATAGCCCAACTTAGTTTTAAATGCCGTTTTCCATTCGTCTCCCAATTTCATTCTAATCTGGTGGTACCCACTACGCAAGTCTATCTTTGTGAAAAGAATAGAACCACTCAACTCATCCAGCATGTCGTCTAACTTAGGAATAGGATGACGATACCGTATTGTGATATTATTAATGGCTCTACAATCAACACACATACGCCAACTACCATCTTTCTTAGGAACCAAAAGAACAGGAATAACACAAGGACTAAGGCTTTCCCGTACGTACCCTCGGTCCAAAAGATCTTGGACTTGTCGTTGAATTTCCTTAGTCTCCTCCGGATTGGTCCTATACGTCTCACGGTTTGGCAAAGTCGCTCCTGAAATCAAGTCAATCTGGTGTTCAATCCCTCTAATAGGCGGCAGTCCTGGGGGTATCTCAGCTGGAAACACATCCTTATATTCCTGCAAAAGGTTAGTGATAGCAAACGGCAAAGAGCTAGATATATTATCAAGTGAAAATAAGCATCTTTGCATATCAAAACATAGCATGGCATATCATTATGACAAATTTCAGCAAGATTAGATTTGGTTGCAAGCATGACACAACCCTTTAATTTAATTCCCTCGATCCTAGAATTAGGTGCCAACCTCTCTTTCTTAGGTGGGAAAACATTATTCACTACTTGCTGATTTTCAGATTCATGTTCAAGTTCTTTCTTCTTATTTTCAGTTAGCTCTTTATCACAATTAGCAATTTCAGTAGGTGTCAGAGGTAGCAAAGTTATTTTCTTTCCTTTGTGCATAAGAGAGTACTTGTTACTTCTACCATGATGAGTTGCATCGGTATCAAATTCCCAAGGAAGACCTAATAAAAGTGAGCAGGCTTGCATAGGTACTACGTCGAAATCAGCAATATCATGATAGGAACCATTGGAAAAATGCACTCTCGCAGATTGTGTTACCTTCACCTTACCGCTGTTGTTGAACCACTGAATGTGGTATGGGTGAGGATGCGCACATGTGGTCAAGCCAAGCTTCTTAACCAATCCTGAATCCACCAAGTTATTGCAGCTTCCGCCATCAATTATAACACGAACACAGCAATCCTTGACGATGAGGAACATCTTAAACAAATTATGACGTTGTAGCTTCTCCTCTTGCTCTCTTTGAGTGCTCAGTACTCGCTGCACAATTATGGTTCTATAATTCGTCGTAGCAGCGACACCTAAAATATCCTCACCATCGCTATCTGTCTCATGATCATCACCATTACCTGTAAGGTTAGCTGCAAGAGCATATTCATCCTCAACATCACTAGCACTTACATAACCACCATCTTCTGTCACAATGTACGCCCGCTGACTTAGGCAATCTCTCCTGACGTGGCCCATTCCTTTACAACGGTAGCACACAATGCCCGTCGTACGGCCCGTGGAAGCAACCGATGAAGCGCTCTGTGTTGGTGGTTGCACCCTAGTAGATTTGCTCGTCTCGGGTGCGCGTGATGGTGGCGGCGGTGCTGCTGAACGCGCCCAACTCACAGAGAAGGTGGGGCTATCTTGGCTTGCCCAGGCATCGATCTTGATGTAGATGTACTTCCAAAGTTGCTCCTTGTCATTGTTGCCTACCCTGCATTTCCTTTTCTGCCAAACAAGCAAGCTGGAACAATCTATTGATATCGTTATACTCTTTGTAATCAATTATGTCCTGAATTTCACGCCTTAAGCCCCCATAAAAAATGAGTCATTTTATCCTCCTCATCCTCTACAACATTACAACGCAACATGACTATTTGTAGTTCTTGATAATATTCCTCTACATATCTATTACCTTGGTCTAAGCGCTGTAATTTCTTACGCATTTCACGTTTAAAAGCAAGAGGAACAAATCTAGCACACATAGCTACCTTCAATTTATCCCATGTATCAGGTGTTAAACCAGAATTAACTACTTGAGTCCACCAAATGATACCAAAATCTTTAAATTCACTAGTAGCTTGTCTGACTCTATGCACTTCAGAAACTAGATGGGCATTAAATTCTTGTTCAACTGTCATATCCCAATCTAGATAAGTTTCAGCATCATAAACACCCGTAAAAGATGGTATGGTAAATTTGACTTTAACAAATGGGTCATCATTAGCACGAGCATTGTCGTGCCGAAAATTATTACCTTGTATGACTGAAATGGCAACAGAGGGGGGTGAATGGTGTCTTTGAAAATCTGCCCCTAAGTATCCAATCAATTCACTTCTCCGAAAACTATAAAAGCTATTAAGAGGTTGAAACAAAGCTCACTGAAATCAACAAAGATCAACCGACTTGAGCGGAAGACCTTCCAAAAACTAAAACCACTAAGAGCCCACAAAAGTTTGATTGGCAAAGAAAATAAATTGAGCAGTATACGATTTGACCAGATGAGGAGAAAAATCAAGGAAATGCTCACAACTGGAACCTGCTGAGCAGTTTGGCAGTCGGTCTAAAAAGGAAAGCTTAATCGGATTGATTTCCTACATACTCCATGTCAGACCAAAGGAAACAATAAATGACTACCGAGAAAATTCATCAAGCAGCACATGAGATGAAGGGTAAAACAGTGAAAAATCTGTACTCTTACTGCTCTTCTTGGAACAAGGAAATCTGGCAAAACAGGGAGAAAGAACCACAGCCGAAACGAGAACTTGAAAACCGAAAATCAGGCAGTTCGGCAGCAATTACTAGCTGAAAACGCAGTCAATATGGGCTGCCAAAATCTGAGTTAAGCCAATAAAGAAAGGAAGCCTTAAGGAGAGTAAAAACCGAACAAGATCACAAAGTGCTACTGCAGACTGTAACACAAAGAAAACAAAGCCAAGCCTAAAAGCAAAAGCAAAAGAGAGCAAACTTTTGGACAAAGGCATTCCAAGGCTGAAAAGAAAAGAAGTCTGCAGTCTGAAAAAGCAGAAAAATGATCAAGTGGTTGTTCTCCTTCTCAGAATAGCACACACAAGACTCAAACTTCAGTTCGGCTGGCAAGAACAGAGAAGAACATCAACTAGTTAAAACAGAAACCAAAGCATAAAGAGATAGATCAGCATATCATCTCAAGCAAAGAAACTGAGACAAGAATAATTCTATTGAGGGATTCAACAGCCAACACTTCAATTTTGATACAGAGAAAATCAAAGCACTTGGACTCAGAAAAAAAACTCAAATAGATACCAAGAGATGAAGGATTACAAAATCAGGAGTTTACATCCATTTCATCCCATCAATCCAACCATACATCCCCATACGCATTAGATAATCAAAAACACAAGCAAGACACAACTACCTGATACTCCTCACAACACAACAAGGAGGAAAAACACACACACATGGAGAGCAAATGCACAAAAAAACCCTCATGGAGAGAAAAGAAACCCTAACTCTCACTATGTCCACATGCCTCTCCCTCTCCTTTTATAGTGTTCACTAATGGGTTTACATGAACACTTTACCCATTTGTGCCAACAACATCCATGCTTTATCCACTAACTCGAACCGAATCCGCTTCCGCTTTTGCAGTCTTGCGCTTTTCCCAAAACGCCCCTGCTGCACCTTCCGGGAAGCTTCCTCGTTTCCTTTCGTCCAAGCCTCGCAACCACCTCGAGTCTCCGTCGTCTTCGACACATCCGACCGTTCTGACCTCGACACCGCATGTGTCTAGTCCGGTCACCTCATGTCTCACCACGACTCCGCCTCGACGTCCTGCAGCCATCACAGACAAGAAACACATCAAATAGCACCACTCGACACATGTAACCATACAATGATATCAGCAGAAATACTCAAAGCCCAAATAGGTCAAAAAGAAGAATAGACGTCCTAAGCACATCCGATCGCGTTCGACCAGGTCCGACCTCAGTCGACTACACTATGCAACGACATGGTCCGAACCACACAAACCAAACTCAATCTTTCCAGAACTCTCATCAATTACTCATCACAAATATGGGATCACCTCTCACATGGTCTCTCATACCTCCCATACCGTGATGGTTTTGATGTAGGCGGTGTTGTGGGCATGCATCTTGGGCAGCAAATGCAGTACCGGCATCACGGTTTTGTCTCTCATTATCATCTCCCTCCTCACGATCTTGGCCTGCATCGTGATCATACTCGCGTCCATTGTTTGGTGGCCAATTCACCATTCTTTCAAGGCGTGCAGTGAGTGCTGCAATACTCTCATTGATGGAATGCTGCAATGTGTCCGTCGTAGCTTGAAGCTTCGTATCGATGTACTCATTAATGGTAGTGAGTTGTTCATCCAAGAGTGTCATGAGCTCTTCCTTTAGAACATACTCTTGATCATCAGATGACCCACCTGTCATGGTTAGTAGAAAACAAAAGACAACACAAAAGTATTATCCCTATCAACTACTAGGTGGTGAAAGGTAGGATCACACACTCTCAAGCATCTTACCACACTCTTACAAGTGTTCTTACCAATCCAGTAGGTGGTACAACCGGTGGCTGGTTCGTGACACCATGTCGAGCGTGGGTACGATTGCAAGAGGGGACCTGTTTTGATCAAGAGTTGGTAGAGCTTGGAAGGCACAATATGGTAGCAAAAGGATCAGCAATAATTAGTTCAGTAAATGCAAGTTGAATGATTGTTCAAAATACTCGTCAAAGGTTGTTGATCCTAGCCTAATCACAGCTAGCCAATCAAGCCCTATGCAAGAAAGTGTATGTACGCATATGCAACGATCAATGTGACTTGATGTAAGCAAAGGAGAACCTCACAACAAGTACTAGGAGAGACACTAGCCCACTACTCAAACTAATTTCACTGGATTTGGAAAAGATTTGATAACTTTTCAAATTTCGGACAGAGGGGACACTCTTTGTCTTTTTTTTCTCCATTTCCTTTTTTTGTCAAACTCCGAAATCAAACTCTCTCTCTCTCTCTCTTTCCTCTGAGTCCGAAACCCTAAAAGTTTTTTCTTTTTTTGCACAAGGACGAGACAAGCGAGAGGCGCAGCAGGGGATGGTAGGGTCGCGGAGGATGGCAACGCCTGGGGGTCGCGGCAAGGGTTGGCAGCGGATAGGGTGGCAGTGGATGGAAGGCCGCGGCAAGGAACAAGAACACACAACGACGAATCTACGCAAAGGAACACGAGATGTAACTAGACAATGACGAACTGGACTCTGACTAAACTAGCAATCAGCAACTTGAACACGACAATGTAACCAAAAATTCAGTGAGCAATACTGAAAAGAAAAATTATGTAGGATCGGAAACGGCAACAGAGGGGGGTGAATGGTGCCTTTAAAAATTCGTCCTCGAGTATCCACTCAAGTCTCTTCTCCGATAGCTATCGAAGCTATGAAGCAAGAGGACAGAAGCCAACTAAAAATAGAAAACAAATCTGAAAAGCAAAAGAGGGGAAAACAAAAACTGAAACCGACTATTGTTCTCGGCCGAAATAATGAACTTTGCCGAAAACAAAAATGCTGATGTCTACCGAAAATATCAAACAGTCTGGCAACCAGAAATTGAGTCTCAATAGTAACAAGTCCTAAGAAAAGAGATCGCAGTTCACTGCTGTTTTCAGCAAGAAACAGTCCTAAGAATACTGATGTTCACTGCTGTTTTCAGCAAGACAGGCTGTTGTCTTTCAGCAAGAAGCAGTCCTAAGAAAATGGCAATTTTTTGTACTTGGCTACACTGAAACGGATCCAAAATTGCAGTGAATAGTAACTACTTGAAACACCCGAAAACAGGTAGGAAGATGAGTTCTTGCCGCAGTACGCAGATCGGCTGAAGAGAACTGGCTGCATAAACTGAAGGAAAAATACTGTAGATCGGTTGATAAAAGCAGACTGTACAATCTGAAGGAAAGCACTGATAGAAACAAGGTTCTCAATTGCCAAACCGAGAATGATCAAACTGGTTGGAGGAGAGCAATCGGCAGTATCTGAAATGAACTGGCTGAAAGCTTCAAAAGATCACAGTCTCCAGATTAGCTTGACTGCAGAAACTGAAAGCTGAAAAGGAAAGTAAAAGCAAAGCCAAATTCAAAATAGAAAGACAAAAAGGGGTATGCGATTTGAAGAAAACTGCAACCTCCTGACTGAAAATCAAAGGAACAGTGAGACTGAAGCTGCAGTCGAAAACACAGTATACTTTGTCAGCACAGTAATTTCCAAAGACACCCGAAAACTGAGAAATTGAGGAATGATCTCTGTTCTTCTTAGGCCAAATGAGCAAGACTCTAATCTAAGCATCATTGAGACCACAGGGAGGAGAAATTGCAGTCAAGGAATACTTGAAGACCGAAAGTTGAAATGTTGAGCAGAAAAGAGATCAATTGCTGCATTTCTTGAGAATCTCAAATCTATTGATCTTGAGTCTTCTAAACTCAGCAGGAAGTGATCTCATGACAACAAAGTCCAAGTGAGTAGCAGACTTGTTGCCAAAACATCAAGAGAACACAAATCCTCTGCATATTCGAACAGTAAACCCTAGAATCGTAAGAAACAGAGGATGTCTTGGGCAAAGATTTCTAGGAAATACCATGGCTATCAAAAGTTTGCTCTCAGAGATAAACTAGCCAAATGGCTTGGTTGAAGAACTCCAGTTCAGAGCACAACAAAAGACCTTGGCTGGACTGAAAAGATCACTCCTCAAAACAAGAAAGCACTAAAACAGAACAGAGTAGCAGCAACTTGACAGAACTGAAAACGACAAGACAAATAGCAGTGAAAGCACAAAACAAATCAATCAGACAACTTGAAGATAACAAAATCATTGAGGAATAGATATGAATGATTGGTCATCTGGGTATATGGGCACAAAGCTCCAGCACAAGATACTCACGCAAAACAAAAATGAGCCAGCAGCCCAACACCAACTGTCTGAACCCACCTCACATCAATACAGAGAAAGGAACACACATATGGAGAGCAAATGCACAAAAACCCTCAAGTGGTTCTAGAGAACAACATCTCTATTTATAGTCTTGCACTAATGTGTTTTCTCTTTGCTTTATCCATTAGCTCTCAACAACTATGCGCTTTATCCACTAACTCGAACCGAATCCGCTTTCGCTTTTGTAGTCTTGCGCTTTTCCCAAAACGCCCCTGCTGCACCTTCCGGGAAGCTTCCTCGTTTCTTGCCGTCCAAGCATCGCAACCACCTCGAGTCTCGCCGTCTTCGGCACATCCCGACCATTCCGACTTCAGCACCGCCTGTGCCTAGTCCGGTCATCTCGTGCCTCGCCACGACTCCACCTCAAAGTCCTACAGTCATCACAGATAAGAAAACACATCACATAGCATCGCTCGAGATAATGGAATCAACATATGCATTAGTCGATACACTCAAACACGAACAATCCCAAACGACCGATCGAGAAAAAGAACAACCGTCCTAAACATCTTCGACCGCGTTCGACCAGGTCCAACCGAAACCGACTGCACCACGCAACGGCTTGGATCGAACCACTCAACCCAAACTCGACTTTCAGAACAAGTGTCAATTACTCATCACAAACATGGGAGCACCTCCACATGGTCTCTCAATCTCCCCCTTGATGAGTATATTGACAAACACCGAAAAGAGCATGCGAAGTTGAGTTTGAAAGACATACATGGTCCAAAGGAAATGCAAAGAAGCTTATGACCATGTAGACAAAAGAGAATACTAGAGCGAAAACAGGAAGAGCAAGTTTTCCTCAGAAGATCTAGAAAATCCCAATGGAATAGCTTTTTCTCCATTTTTCTCCCCCTTTTGGCAATAAAATCATCAAGATGCAAAAAGGAAAATAAATCATGACTTGGATGAAATGGTTGTATGTTATTCAAATTAAGCATTAGAGCCATGAAGATTATCCAAAATGACTTTTGAAGTATTGCACCAAGCCATAACACAATAGAATGCTATCTAGATCATGACAATGTACGTATAGACAAGTTAAACCAAATAAGTCATAATCTGAGAATTTGTCGAATTTCTTAGCTTGTCAAGTTATCCAACGATTATAGTCTAGCTAAAGATATCCAAAGATGATGCAAGCCATGTCAATAATCTAAGTAGAACCGTGAAGCTAGAATTGAGCCAACTTAGAGTGCTACAAGTTCAAAGATGAATTATTTGTTCAAGTACTTGATCATTTTGCAATTAAGCAAATTTTGCATAATTGACTTGTTTTTCCTTTTGTAAACTCATAGTTGTTTCCAACCAGATTTTTGTTAAGTCATGTGCTAGATCTCAAGCATTATGCGACCATTCTAAGCTAGAAGCTTAAGGAAATGATCTTGGTCATCCAGAACTCCCCCTGAGTTCATGCCTAGTGCAATGGCAAGCAGTCTCATAAGAAAGAATTGGTGAGATCAGTTTTTTCGCACAAAAGATATCATTTTTGCTTATGCTGAATTTAGTTCAAGAAGAAAGAGTTAAAAATTAACTCATGCTTCATAAAAACACTAGCATAACTCACTCTAAGGCTCAATGAAGATTCAAGACTCAACTCGGTCTATTTGACTTGGCGTGAATCATAAAAGGATAACTAAAGACAGACTAGTCACAAGAGCTATCATGACATGAATTAATTCAAGTTATGCATTTTAATCAACTTATCATGGCAAAAACTAGTCTACACATATAAAGTCATGATAAATTTAGCAATTAAGCACATATCATGGCAAGATGTAATGCATTGTAAACATGTCATAATAGGATAATAATCAAGGCTCCATGTAGTTATATTACAATGCAGAATGAAATGCAAGAAAATCCAGCTCCCCCTCAACATGTGAAACACTTTTAGTTCAAGTAGAGTTAGTCAACATTAAGATCCAGAAAATCTCAAATGTACTCCCCTGAACCAAAGCAATAAAAACGAGAAGCTGGGAAAGAAATCAAAAGGCAGTCCTTAGAGCATAGATAAGATATAGAGAAGACTATGGCTCAGACTGGCTCTCATCTACCCCATATGTATCTAGGTCTAATAGTTGGTCTACTAACACACTAGTGAGTAAAGACGTACCCTGTCTACCCATAGGTGGCCCGACCCTCGCTAGATTGCAAGAAGTGAGTGAACTCCACCTAGTGAGAAGAGAAGCAACTAGAAGCAGCAACCTAAAGACACAAGATGAGAAGAAGCAATCTAAGCGAATAAGCAATAGAATCACTCTAGTCTATGCTAGAAGGACTAACCCTATGCATCCACATGCAATGCAGCAGAAAAGGAGCAAGAGCATAATAAACAGGATAGATCATGAAGTACACAGCTCCCCCTCACAGCAGTCCATAAGGACAAACCACCCCAATCT
Organism: Bonia amplexicaulis; assembly: GCA_036346245.1. Classification (NCBI taxonomy): domain Eukaryota; kingdom Viridiplantae; phylum Streptophyta; class Magnoliopsida; order Poales; family Poaceae; genus Bonia; species Bonia amplexicaulis. Next base: position 25,685,069 of record CM070737.1, read on the forward strand.
CTCCCCGCAAGGCTGAAAACCTAGAGCTATCCAAAGGCTTGGTAAAGATATCAGCCAACTGGTGGTCACTCTCCACAAACTAGAGCACTGTATCACCCTTTTCCATATGGTCTCGAAGGAAGTGACATCGAATATCAATATGCTTGGTCTGGGAATGTTGCATTGGATTCTTGGCAATGTTAACCGCAGAAGTATTATCACAAAAGAGTGAAACACTGTCGATAACTAACCCAAAGTCTCGCAGGGTCGAGACCATCCAAAGTACCTGGCTGCAACAACTGGCGGCAGCAACGTACTCGGCCTCTGCGGTGGACTTTGCAACACCGGACTGCTTCCTCGAAGACCAAGAAACGAGGGAAGTGCCAATGAATTAGCAGGTGCCAGAAGTGCTCTTCCTATCTATCCTACAACCAGCAAAGTCTGCATCCGAGTAGGCTCTAAGGGAAAGACAGGAAGAGGAAGAGTACCTGATACCATAGTCAATGGTACCTCGAAGGTACCGAAGAATGCGCTTCACCGCCTGAAATCGAGCGCACAGACACACGGAGAAGTGTATATCTGGTCTCAAGGCAGTGAGGGACAAGAGGGAGCCAATCATGCTGCGATACTCCTTCTGATCAACTGGCTCGCCGTCCTCGTCTGGATCCAGTGAAGCTGAGGTAGGCATAGGAGTTGACACCAGCTTGTCATCGCTCATGTCAAAGCGTCTCAGGAGGCCACGAGTGTACTTGCCTTGATGCAAGAAAGTACCCTCCCGAGTCTGCTTGATCTGGAAGCCTAGCAAGAAGGTCAACTCACCCATCATGCTCATCTCAAACTCGGTGCTCATGACATCCGAGAACTGTGAAACCAGAGCATGAGAAGAGCCGCCAAAGATAATGTTATCGACATAAATCTGGACGAGCAAAAGGTCAGTGCCATGCCTACGAATGAACAAGGTCTTATCCACCTTACCCATCTCAAAACCATGACTCAATAGATAGGACTTAAGCCTCTCATACCAAGCTCTAAGGGCCTGCTTAAGTCCATACAAGGCTTTGAAAAGCTTGTAGACATGGTTTGGGTATTTGGGGTTCTCGAAACCTGGAGGCTGTCTCACATAGACTTCTTCCTCAATAAACCCATTGAGGAAGGCACTCTTGAAATCTATCTGGTAAATCTTGAAACCCTTAGAAGCTGCAAAGGCAAGCAGGATTCTAATGGCCTCAAGTCTAGCTACAGGGGCAAAGGTCTCCTCAAAATCGAGACCCTCAACCTGGGAGAAGCCATGAGCTACCAGTCTAGCCTTGTTTCGAATGACTACTCCATCCTCACTAACCTCGAGGGGGCTCAACAAGCGACCAGACCTTGTTTCTCTTGAAATTCTCTAATTCCTCATGCATGGCATTGACCCAAGACTCATCAGAAAGAGCATGACAAACATCCTCGGGCTCAAAGGTGGCAACGAAGGCAGAATGGAGATAGAAATGTGACATACCAGACTTTGAGCGTGTGACTCACTCAAAGAGGTCTCCAATCATCTGCTCGGAAGGATGATCTTTCTGGATATGTCGGGGAGGTCCTAGATGAGATGAAGTGGCCTCTACCTCATGACCTAATAAGGTAGGAACAGAGCCACTAGCTCCAGAAGAAGCAGAAGGCATGGGCTGATCTCCTCGAGGTGCCGTGGAGGAAGGCACCTCAAGGGGAGGATGAGGAACTGGATTAGGTAGACAACCCTCATCTCCATCGTCCTCATCATCCACAAAGATGGTCTCGGACTGCTCTAAAGAACCTGAGATATCAGGCCTAGTCCCCGGACTGGCCTCATCGAAGGTCACCTCACAGGTCTCTACCATTTTACTAGACTCGCAGTTCCGGACCCTATAAGTCCGTGAAGAAGTCGAGTAGCCTAGAAAGATCCCATCACAAGAACGTGACTCGAACTTATCTAGGTTCCCAGACTTCAGAATAAAACACTTGCAACCAAACACATGAAAATGCGAGACGCTAGGCTTTCGCCCATATCTCAACTCATAAGAAGTGCGATGCAAGTGTGCCCTAAGAAAAACTCTGTTCGAAACATAGCACGCGGTGGCTATAGCCTCAGCCCAAAACTTCCTCGGTGTAGAGTACTCATCAAGCATCGTCCTGGCCATCTCGACCAAGGTACGGTTCTTCCTCTCCACAACGCCATTATGCTGGGGGACGTATGGAGAAGAGAACTGGTGCTCTACACCTGTCTCATCGTAGAACCTCTCGAAGTAGAAATTCTTGAACTCCGTGCCATTGTCACTGCGGATCGCTCGTAAGGCACCCGGAAGCTCAACAGAAAGCCTACTAAAAAGACCTCAAAAATGTGTAAATGTCTCATCCTTTGAGGCTAAGAAAAACACCCAAGAATACCTCGAGAAGTCATCGACCACGACAAGGACATACCACTTCCCTCCTGCTGACTGCACTCGAGCTGGTCCAACTGTGTCCATATGGAGTAGCAGTCCTGGTGCATCGGTCATAGTCACTGAGACTGGAGGATGTGAAGCGGCAACCATCTTGCCGTGCCGGCAAGGAGCGCAAACAAGATCTTTGACCATATGAGATCGTGGCCGCTAACTCGAGTCAAATGGTCAAATCCAATATGACCAAGTCTCCTATGCCAGAAGGTGAGGTCATGGGACTCAGAAACAACTAAACACCTGAGAGAATCACCAGAAGACTCAACAAGATCAGCACAAAAGATCCTCCCACTCTAGAAATCCCACAAACCAGACTCCCCGAATAGTCAATAATCTTACAAGCATTTTTCTTAAAGCTTACCTCGAAACCGTCATCGGTAAGCTGGGAAACTGAAAGCAAATTATATTGCAGCTTACTAACCAAAGCAATATATTTTAAAATAAATGAATCATTAACGCGCACAGTACCTTTGGCGATGACGCGTCCAGAAGAGGCATCTCCGAAGGTGATCGTCTCGTCACCTGGTGCTCGGGCTAGGGAAGAGAGCCAACAAAAGTCTTCAGTCATGTGTCGAGAACAGCCGAAGTCGACAAGCCAAACCTCTCCCCTCTCTGCCCGGCGAGCCTGAGTCAACAAGAGAGCAAAGTCTCACTACTGGGATAAATCAAAATAGATTTAGGAACCCAATACTGAGTCACACGTCGAGCAGAAGAAGTAGCCACACACGACTGACCTCTATCTACCATACTCTCTCCGTCGCTCAAAACGCCAAAAGGTCTATGAGTATACCTGAAGCTATTGTTGGGTCCGATTGCTACGGAAGAGCGAGTCGGAGTACCAACAACATGTTGATCTCGCCGCGGATAGCTATCTCGATGGGGGAAACAAGATCTACCCTCAGGACGGTGGAAGTTACGATAGGAGGCAAATCGAGGACGAAAATCAGAAACATCGGAAAAATCAAGTCCTCGATGCTGCCTAAACACCTCAGAGTGATCAACCCTAAGCCTCATGTTGGTCTTAGGTGCACTCAAGGTCTGGGGCTGACCCTGAATACGCCTAAAAGCCTGAACACAGTCTCTCCACGCAATCTTGGCGCACCTGAAGCATCTCTCGATCATATGTCCATCCATTTGACAGAATGTACAATGATACTTCACATTCTGAGAGGTAGAAGTAGCATGATGGGGCTTCGCCATCTAAGAGGTCGAAGCGACAGGTGTTTCCACCTTACTGTCAGAAATCTCTTGGACAAAACCCGCAGATTTGAACTCAACCTTTTTGGTTTGGGGCTTGACCTCGATCACACCTGCTGCTACAGGTCTGAGAACAGCAGGTGGATGCTTCCTAATATCCTCTAAGTAATCATACCCTATACCTTGATTAAACTTGCAAATCTTGGATTTGTATAGAATAATATTCAGCTTTTTCTTGCCTCCAACGAATCTTTCAAGAGTGCTCATAAGATACTGGCACTCCTGAAAGAGAGAGGTACAAGAGGAGCAAAGGGAAGGAGAAGAGACAGCAGGAGGAGAGGAAGAAGAACCAACAGCAGAAGAGCGAATGGCACGTGCGTATCTCTCCTTATGCACGGCCGCCTCAACCTTGAGGGTTTCGCAGGACACACAGGGGGCAGTCCTAATCCTATCCATTTGGTCTTCGTAACTCTTCCTAAACGTCTCTACCATGTCCTTATCCTTTTCCAACACCTTAGCACAGAAGGCACAAGCAGGATGTGTTTTTTTAGAAGGTTCTTATTTAGCTTCACATATTTTTCATCCAAAGCAACCAAGTCAGATTTTAGTTTAACACAATTGTTGCATGGTAAGCTAACAGGATCCTTAGAAGCATATTGAGCCAATTTGTTACTGTTATCAATCATCTCTTGAAACTGTTTGGAAACAGATTCAAGCTCAGCAGTCAACTTGGGACAGTTCATACATGAAGCAATGGGCTCAAGTAGAAAAGCTTGTAACTCAACAATTTTATGATCTGCCCTTTTTAAATTCATCTTCAAATTATTGCAACTTTAACAAGTCTCGGGCAGATCGATAAGCATGGTATAAAGACCTCTAAAAGCGTTATCCTTATCATCACATGAGGTGCAAGAAATAGTCTCAACAGTAGCAGATGAAAGAGAAGCTACCCTACTCATCTCTAGTTCAGCAAGAAGACTAATATTCTCCACCTTAATTATGTCAAGCTCAGAGGACAGACTATCATGAGAGGTCCTTAATTTCTCCATGTCACCAAGCAAAGCACAGCATGTATCATATTTGTCACGGGAGGGAGCAGATATAAGTGAAGTAAGCTCCCGTAACAATCTATCTACTTCCTTCTCCAACTCGCTACACCTAGCTCTAGATTTAGCATGAAATTTTCCTAGCTTAAGAAAAGCATCATTAAGCTAGTCATAGGAGGGGTATACCTCGTCAGAGTCAGAGTAGAGCTCGCCGTCGTTCACGTCGCCCTCAAGGGCCATGAAGCATATGCCAGAAATGTCATCGCCATCTTGGGATATTGCTCGTCCTTCCCATCATCGTCGCTCCACCCCTTCACCTCGCTGAGGTCGAGGTCGTCGAAGGCGATGAGGGCACGATGAAAAAGCTTCTTGCCTTTGCCAAGGATGCAGAACTTTTTCTCTTTTCTTGGCGGCTTCTTGTTGCGGTTCTTGTCGGTGTAGACGTTCTTGCTCGAACCGCTGTAGTTGCCCTTGCCCTTCTCCAGCTTGGGGCAATTCGCCCAAATGTGGTTGGGGCCACCACACTCGAAGCAGATAATCGGCCCACCCCTTTTTCTATTGGAGTACGTGAGACCGACCGCTCGGAGACTGCTCAGAATCTTATGAAACCTCGCAAAACACTCATCTAGGGACTCTCCAGCGAGCATTTCAAACTTGTTGTAATCTCGCTTGAACTGGTCCTGTCGTACCGTCTTAATCTGGCTGGTGCCCTCATGGTATGCATCGAGGGTCACCCAGATGTCGAATGCCGACTTGAGATGAGAGATGCGATCGAACTCGCTTCTGCTCAGACCCTGAATTATGATGTTCCTCGCCTTAGCATTCGCCTCAACATCGGCCATATTTTCGGCATTGATGTTCTCATCAGCAGGAACAACATATCGGGTCTTGACCTTCTGCTAGATGGCGTAGCCCTGAGCCTAGATGTAGGTCTCCATCCGACTCTTCCAGTAGGGATAGTCAATCCCATCGAAGATCGAGGGCTTGGTGGAATAATTGTCTGTTGCCATGGCTCTATAGACCGGTTAAGATCTACGAGGAAGAGCTTGTAGGATCGTGCGAAGGCTACGCAAGCAGAAAACAAAAACTTTTCTACCGCGCACACAAGGACATCATGCTTAAGGAGGGATCATGGATCGTTACCACTAGACGCCAGCAGCAATGAAGAAGAGTTGGAGAAGCCAATCCAACCACGCGCCGAGGTAGTAGTGGAAGTAGCCGATCGTCCCGAACCGATCGTCTCCTCAACGCGATCAACCACACCACGAGCGGATCCAATCAGAGGTTGTTGATGCCGATCAACGCCGCAACGAGCGCCTCCACGGTATCCACACGTCCAGAAATTTGGAACGCCGATCGCGAGTGTACCAGCACTCACGAGCGGCTAGGGTTTGGCTCAGAAGGTGGCGGCTAGGGATTAGCTTGGGATTATCAGATGCATCCCCTCAGCCCCTCGCCTCTATATATATAGACCTCCTCACTTGGGCCTCGTGGACCGAGGCCCAATAGGAGTCTATCCGGATCTCTATCCGAATTGAGCCCATATCCGAATCACATTCGAATTAGTGTTCCAACCCGTTAAGTGTGCGACCCTGTAGGTTCACGTATACTTGGTCGCGACCGAAACACCTTCCGGTCACCACGTTAATAGCGGCCTCTAGTAAGACATATTAACCCCAAAGTATATGTAAAGATCATATCTATTTGAACACGTAATGTTCTCATGTACTAATCCCTTTGCCTCACGATATAGATTAAGCTCAAGGCGAGACCTGTGTTATCCTCTTAATAGCTCAATCACTCTCTCGATTCCGTGATGGATTATAAACTCGTGATTGACTCCTCAATCACCTTGGCATGGCCATGCACTTTAATAATCCATTACATCGAGGGGCCCAGAGATATCTCTCTCATAAGGAGGGGCAAATTCTATCTTGATCATTCACATCCCACTACATGTTTCATGGCAAACCCAAAGACTACTTTTATGACTACCGAGTTACGGAGTAGTGTTTAGTAGTCCCAAAATAAGCTACTACGCATCTTTGGGAACCATGATGATCTCAAGTCTAAGGATTCCACATAAACACTACTTGAGACCAACTGATGACACATGGAATCTCTGCAGTGTCTCATGGCCGGTCTATCCAACATATGTTCACTAACACATGTCCATATTATTGATTTGGTATCTCCATACCATGATCCATGAGACATGATCATCAATCAATACATATGCTGATCTTTGAATCATATTTTGTAGGACCGAAATGGCGACAGAGGGGGGTGAATGTCGCTATCTTTTTAAAATGCCCTCGAGAATTCAACACTGTTTTTCAAAACAATGCGAATCAAAGCACCTCACAGAAAATTAAAATTAATCTTGCTGAAATTTGGAACGCGTGCGACACTGAAAAATTCAGCATAAATCGAGAGTAGTCAAGAAAATTTCAATTTGAAAATATTGACGTTTGATCGCATGCAAAATCGTCAAACATCAGCACAAGAAATAAAAGAAAAGCACTAAAGAGGATGTCCTACGGAAACAGGGAATAGCTTGGATTTTTGTTGCTTTTAATCACGTAAGAAAACCGATACTACGACCAAAACCGAACCCAAGCAAAGCAAAACAAACAATAATTACTTTGTTCTTGATGTATCGTACAAGGTTTGCACCGCCAAAACAACAAATGAACTGCTCATCGAAAATGAAGATAGCAATCAGATCGAGAATAGTACACACTACTTGTCGCCAAAAGCACAGGACGACAAACTGAAATCCAAAATGCTTGCTGCAGATTTGCAAAGGAAAATCTTGAGAATGAGCAGACTTCAATTTTTCACCTAAAGACCGAAAATTTGAATCTGCGATCTGAATGTGATTGGAGATAAACACGAAGACAGTGCTATCTTGAGTTTTCTCGCTGAAAAAGCAGAGGTTGTGGCTGAAACTTGTTGGCTGAGAAGGGACCGAAACCTACTGCTGGGCAAAAAGGAAACTCAAGAACTAAAACTCTGAAGATACTGCATACTGCCGAAACCAATTGAGATTAACTTGTAAAAGATGTTCTTCCCAGATCAAAACAGCATGAACTTGAAATAAATACCAAGAGGAGACAAGGGACCAAGAGAAATCATCAAAACAGTAAGAAATTCGAATTGAGCTCGGCGAAAACTTACAAGGACACCACCAAAAATCAAATTTCTCCCAAATCCTTGATCCTTTGGCTATGAAATTTTGAGGATATATTAGCAATAGCCACTGGGCTCTAGATATCAAATTTCATGCCAACTCTCAAAGGAAAATCACAGGAAAACCGAAACCCTAGCTTTTCAGATTTTAAGAACAGAGAGAACAAAAATTTAAGTTTCTCCTCAATCATTTATCTTTTGGACATGAAACTTTGAGGATATGTTAGCAATAGCCATAGGGCTCTAAATATCAAGTTTCAAGCCAACTTGTAAAGGAAATCGAGAAATGCTCCAAAACTTAGAAAGGTAAAAACCAAGAACAGAGAGCCATCTCAGAGTGATGCATAGACATGAATGAGTAACTGATTACAACCAGTGCATCCCATCCTCATGCCTTGAGGAGACTCACACAAACTACCAAGAACTCTCATAAAGACATAGAAACAACAGAGAGCCTAAGAACAAAGAGGAGGGGAGCACAACTCAGAGCACACCACCCTCACGCAGGAACACCCTTGAGTCTACGGGAGACACATCCTGAGCACACCTGCTCTCTCCCAACAACTAAGGCTATAAAGCAAACAACCTTCTAAAGTCTCTTTTGACTAGAGCTAATCCTAATTCCCTCTAGAAGCAATTGAGTTAATGAAGGGGTATGCAGCCCTCTCCACTATTTATAGCCTTGGTTAACGGGTCTCCGTCCCGTTACGCCCGCTAAGTCCAACGGCGCCCGCTCCCGCTTTTGCAGTATTGCGAAATTCCCGTTTCGCCCCTCCTGCACCTTCCGGGAAGCTTCCGCGCTCCTCGCCTCGCACGCACCTCGAGTCCACGTCGTCTTCGACACATGACGACCGTTCTGACCTCAGCGCCACCTGCGCCTAGTCCGGTCCACCGTGTCTCGCCACGACTCCGCCTCGACGTCCTGCAGACACACAAACAAGAAACACGTCAAATAGCACCGTTCGATACATGAAAGCGTAAATAGAGATCAAACATGTCGAGTCATCAGAATATGCAACCTAAACCCAAACGACTAGGTTCGACCAAGTCCGACCGAGCCCGTTACGCCGCGCAACGTCTAGGTCCGAACAAACCGACTCAAACTCGACTTTCCTAAAACGATGTCAATTACTCATCATTCTCAACGGGATGACCACCACATGGTCTCTCATATTTGTTCCTCATATGAAATATAATCAGGGATCATTTAGAAATAGCAACATTTTGGCATTAAGAGTCTCATGAATAAGTCACATACTCATTGATCAATAATGATAATGTCTATTTCAAGGAACAAAGCAATGTATCATAAACATAGTATGTGATATATTCAACATCTCCATGTTGCCTCTAGGGCATATCAGCCTCCCACTTGCACTAGAGTCAACCATGTAGGTATCTAATACCCATTGCCCTAGTGTGAGCCTCATGCTTTGGTCGGGAAGCGGCTTTGTCAACGGATCCGCAATGTTCAAACCGTTTGTACTTTGCATATCTTAACATCGCCTCTCCACAATCTCGCGGATGAGATGAAATCGCCGTAGAATGTGCTTGGACTTACAGTGCGATCTAGGCTCCTTGGCTTGCAAGAATGGCTCCACTTGTTGTCACGAGAGAGGTCCATTGGGTGGAGGCACTAGCCATCACACCAAGCTCGAAACAAATTTCTTGATCCAAACGACCTCTTTAGCGACTTGAGCCGCTATGTACTCGGCTTCATTGTAGAATCAAGAACTGCTCTCGCTTGGAACTCTTCCACCACCGCACCGCCATTCGTGCAGTAACACAAATCCAGTTGCGATCTAAAATCATCTTTGTCGGTTTAGAAGCTAGCATCGGTGTAACCATTTACAACGAGCTCTTCCTCACCCCATAGACGAGGAACACATCTTTAGTTCTTCTCAAGTACTTCAAGATGTTCTTACTGATAATCCGATGACTTTCACCGGATCGATCGGTATCTACTCGTAGCACTTAAAGCATACGAGACATCCGGACGTGTACAAAGCATGGCATACATAATGTATCCAATAGTGAAGCATATGGAATCGCATTCATTTTATCCCGCTCATCGGTGTACTAGGACACCGATTCTTGCTAAGATTTATACCATGTGACATAGGTAGGAAGCCTTTCTTGGAATCTCGCATGTTGAACCTTTTCAACACCTTGTCAATGTACATATCTTGGCTTAAGCCAATCGACCTTTTGATCTATCTCTATAGATCTTGATGCCCGAATATATGCCCCTCCTAAGTCTTTCATAGAGAAACTATTTTTCAATGAAGATTTAATGATTCGAGCATAGGAATGTCATTTCCGATCAATAATATGCCATCCACATATAAGACCGTAAACACGAGTGCGCCCCACTAGCCTTTTGTAAACACAAGGCTCTTCTTCGTTCTTGATGAAACCAAACCCTTTGATTACTTCATCAAAACGAATGTTCCAACTCCGAGATGCATGCTTTAATCCATAAATGGATCTTTGCGACTTGCATATCTTTCCGGTGATTGCGGATCGACAAAACCCGTGGTCGTGTCATGTACACATCCTCACTCGATTTCCATTAAGGAAAGCTGTTTTGACATCCATTGCCATATTTCATAGTCGAAATAAGCAAAGAATCGCCGAATGATCCGAATAGACTTTAGCATTGCGACAAAGTGAAAAAGTTTCATCATAATCAACACCTTGAATTTGTTTGAAACCTTTGGCCACCAATCGCGCTTTATAGATGTGAACATTTCCATCTATGTCTATCTTTTTCTTGAAAACCCATTTGCACTCAATGGTTTTAACACCATCAGGTGGGTCAACCAAGTTCCAAACTTGATTACTATGCATGGATTCAATTTCGGATCTCATGGCTTCAAGCCATTTCTCAGAGTCTGGTCCCACCATCGCTTCTTCATAGGTCTTAGGCTCATCGTTGTCTAACAACAATATGTCCCGTTGTTGAGTAGTCAAGAACATGTACCTCTCGGTGCACGACATGACCTCTCGACCTCACGCGGTGCGGTGTGTCCACAACAGGTTCTTCAACAGTTTGTTCATCTGTTGTGGTTCAGAGGAGTCAAACGTTTTCGGTGTTTCTAATTTCTTCAAGTTGCACCATGCTCCCACTATCCCTTCTTGAGAGAAACTCTTTCTCTAAGAAGACACCATCTTGAAGCGACAAACACTTTGCCTTCTTCTTGATTATAGAAGTAATATCCTTTTGTTTCCTTAGGATACCCGATAAAGAAGCATTTATCGATTTAGGACTAAGCTTATCGATTGTAAACGTTTTACATAAGCCTCACATCCCCAAATCTTAAGAAAAGACAAGCTAGGACGTTGTCCCGTCCACATCTCATATGGTGTCTTTTCTCGATTTTGATGGAACCTGCTTAGTATGAAAGCGGTGTTTCAAGAGCGCACCCCAAAAGACAACGGAAGATCACTGTGGCTCATCATGGAGCGCACCATATCTAATAAGGTGCGATTTCTCGTTCGAATACCCCATTCCATTGAGGTGTTCTCATGAGTCAATTGTGGAACAATTCCACAATCCTTGAGATGATTGCCAAACTCATGGCTCAAATACTCGCCTCCACGATCGGATCGTAGAAACTTGATTGTCTTGCCTAAATGATTTTGCACTTCATTTTGGAATTCTTTGAACTTTCAAAGGATTCGGACTTATCTTCATCGGTAGATATATCCATATCTACTAAAGTCATCGATAAAAGTTATGAAGCATCGAAAACCACCCGTCGTTGAGCTCACCGGTCCACATACATCGAATGTACGAGTGCCAATAAGTCACTTGCCCGCTCACCTTGACCGGTGAAAGGTGCTTTTGTCATCTTGCCAAGTAAACAAGATTCGCATGTCTCAAATGATTCAAAATCAAATGAGTGCGAATACCATCTCTATGGAGCTTCTCCATACGTTTCTCATTTATGTGACCTAGCGGCGGTGCCAAATAAGCGTGTGATTCAAATCATTCGATCGTTGCCTCTTTGCATTAATGTTATAGACCGATGACTCTTCAAGAGTAAGAACATATAACCCATTCACCAATGGAGTATGACAATAGAACATATCTTTGAAATAAAGAAAATAACCATTGTTCACAGATCTAAAGTCATAACCTTCTGCTTGCAAACATGAAGCGTAAATAATGTTCTTGGAAAGAGATGGAACACAATAACAATTATTCAATTCCAAAACTAATCCACGAAGGTAAAGACAATGGCATGGTGCCAACAACCACCGCACAACTTTTGCTCCATTGCCAACGCCAAGATCCACTTCGCTCCTCCTCAAACTTCTACTTCTTCTTTGCCCCGCAACGATTTGCAAATGTGAGCAACCGATCCGGTATCAAATACCCAAGAATCGAGAGAAGAAGTAGCAAGATTGATTTCTATAACATTTATACCGGAGCGAAGTCGTACTTCCTTCTTCTCCTTAAGATCCTCCAAGTACTTTGGGCGTTCCTTTTCCAATGTCCCGATTGCTTCTGAGTAGCAATCGCATCGAGAGCGCCCTTCTTGACTTGCTTGGCCTTAGAACCGCTCGCGATCTCATCGGAGCTAACTTTCTTTGACCGCGCCTTTCTTGACATAGGGCTTGCCATTGCCTTTCGCATCATCATCACATGATTGCCGCTTTTCTTAATGCTTTCCTCGGCAGTTTTAGCATCCCATGCAACTCACCAAGGTCTTGTCCATGTTGTTCATGTGATAGTTCGAATGAATGGCTCAAAGCTCAAGGGAGCGATCAAGAATCACATCGGTAGCCAACTCTTGGCTAAGGGAAAACCAAGCTTTCCGGACTCTCAATGTAGCCAATCATCTTAATCACATGAGGGTCGACGGATTCCTTCGCAAGCCTCGCACGCAAATAAGGACTTTGAAGTGTTGAACCTCTCACCCTTGCTTGGTTCTCAAACATACCACGCAACCCCACAATGATATTGTAGGCATCGTGTTCTCATATTGCTTCCAAGCTCAGAGGACATTGTGGCAAGCATGAGACGACTCACATCAAGGCAATCATTCGTTTGCTTCTCATAAGCTTTACGTGCGACCACGGTAGCATTATCGTGCAAGTCATCGGGATAAGGAGACTCAATGACATACTCCTTGCGCTCTTGCTTGAGAACAATTCTCAAGTTGCGATACCAATCCAAAAGTTCGTTCCATTGAGTTTTCTTTCTCAAAATAGATCGCAAATTAAAAGAACTGGATGCGGCATTAGTTGACATGATCTACAACAAAGAATATGCAAAGTTTAGCACTATGTTTATGTTCATCTTTTATTAAACTATTTAACAAAAGACTCCCACTATGTGTTTTACAACAAAACTCCCTCTAAGTTACATAGTGGGTCAAGATCCTCATTTCATTAGTTCCTAGTGAGCTTTGGCATCACGGCTAGAAGACTAGTGACATGGGTAAGCAACACCTTGCTAATCACATCCCTATGTGACTCTTGCTTATTGGGTGACATCAATATGTCCCGCCCCAACCTATGCCCCAAGGTCCAAAACTGCTTTGATAACCTTGTTAAGTAAACCAAATGCTTCCGCATGTAGATGTCCGACATCTACCCCAAATAATGATGATAACCGACGGCACTCTACTTTGGTAGACCTACCGTGCGGTGATCATTATCTTTTGGTGCAACATATGGAAGGGCATTAACACCTAATTCTATGAGGAATTCTATCCTACCAAAGCAACATATCACATATATCATTGCACAAGAATAAGATAGATAACATCACAGATAAACATATTTAACTGTGAAATAGTATGGCCCAAAAATGGTGATCTCCATCTCCATGTAGGTGTAGACGATCTCCATCCTCCACAACACTCCTTTAGGCCACCATGCTTGAAAGATTGTAACCTCAAAACTAGGCTACTACCTATAATAGCTAGAAATTGAAGATTACAAAGATAGATTCAAGCATTAAGGTCGACACGTTGGTCGTTAAATACAATATAGACACTAACAATAGCTGAAATAATCATGACACGCAGCCATGAACGAATGTTACATGCATCACATACATCTCATACATTCCAATAAGATATAGGGCCATACTATTCACATCATTCCCTGAAAAACAAGTTAGACGTAGAATCGCATTCTACCTAACGATGTGAAACCAAAACTATTCGGCACAACCACCTTATGCCGATCCGAGACATTCTCTAGGACGCTAGTTTTTCCACTGGGCCGAGGCCATCAGATCCATAACCTACTAGTATTCGGCATAACTACCTTATGCCGATCCGAGACAATCTCTAGGGCACTAGTATTCATACAATCTGCGCCTCATCTAACCCCTGTTCACCGATTGATCTCATCAACCCGTCGCCATCGATTCATCACATGAACCGATCGATCTAGTCTGTAATAGATCCAATCTACTACAACCGCATATCAACATATGCGCTGATCCAGATCGCAAACTAAGCAAGATGACTCTGATACCACTGTAGCATCGTGCGAAGGCTACGCAAGCAGAAAACAAAAACTTTTCTACCGCGCACACAAGGACATCATGCTTAAGGAGGGATCATAGATCGTTACCACTAGACGCAGCAGTGCAATGAAGAAGAGTTGGAGAAGTCGATCCAACCAAGCGCGTCGAGGTAGTAGTGGAAGTAGCCGATCGTCCCGAACCGATCGTCTCCTCCACGCGATCAACCACACCACGAGCGGATCCAATCAGAGGTTGTTGATGCCGATCAACACCGCAACGAGCGGCGCCCACCGGTATCCACACGTCCGGCCGGAACGCCGATCGTGAGTGTACCAAGACTCATGAGCGGCTAGGGTTTGGCTCAGAGGTGGCGGCTAGGGATTAGCTCGGGATTATCGATGCATCCCTCGGCCCTCGCTATATATATAGACCTCCTCACTTGGGCCTCGTGGACCGAGGCCCAATAGGAGTTTATCCGGATCTCTATCCGATTGAGCCCATATCCGAATCACATTCAATTAGTGTTCCAACCCGTTAAGTGTGCGACCAGAGGTTCACATATACTTGGTCGCGACCGAAACACCTTTCCACCACCACATTAATAGCGGCCTCTAGTAAGACATATTAACCCCAAAGTATACGTAAAGATCATATTGACTGAACCTGTAATGTTCTCATGTACTAATCCCTTTGCCTCACGATATAGATTAAGCTCAAGGCGAGACCTGTGTCATCCTCTTAATAGCTCAATCACTCTCTCGATTCCGTGATGGATTATAAACTCGCGATTGACTCCTCAATCACCTTGGCATGGCCATGCACTTTAATAATCTATTACATCGAGGGGCCAGAGATATCTCTCCCATAAGGAGGAGCAAATTCTATCTTGATCATTCACATCCCACTACATTTTTCATGGCAAACCCAAAGACTACTTTTATGACTACCCAGTTACGGAGTAGTGTTTAGTAGTCTCAAAATAAGCTACTACGCATGCTGGGAACCATGATGATCTCAAGTCTAAGGATTCCACATAAACACTACTTGAGACCAACTGATGACACATGGAATCTCTGCAGTGTCTCATGGCAGGTCTATCCAACATATGTTCACTAACACATGTCCATATTATTAATTTGGTATCTCCATACCATGATCCATGAGACATGATCATCAATCAATACATATGCTGATCTTTGAATCATATTTGTTCCTCATATGAAATATAATCAGGGATCATTTAGAAATAGCAACATTTTGGCATTAAGAGTCTCATGAATAAGTCACATACTCATTGATCAATAATGATAATGTCTATTTCAAGGAACAAAGCAATGTATCATAAACATAGTATGTGATATATTCAACATCTCCATATTGCCTCTAGGGCATATCACCAATAGAGCTAACCGGCTTTGATACCAATTGTAGGATCAGAAACGGCAACAGAGGGGGGTGAATGGTGCCTTTAAAAATTCGTCCCCGAGTATCCACTCAAGTCTCTTCTCCGGTAGCTATCGAAGCTATGAAGCAAGAGGACAGAAGCCAACTAAAAATAGAAAACAAATCGAAAAGCAAAAGAGGGAAAACAAAAGCGAAACCGACTCATCGTTTCTACCGAAATAATGAACTTTGCGAAAACAAAATGCTAGATGTCTACCGAAAATATCAAGCAGTCAGCAACCGTAAATTGAGTCACAGCAGAATAAGTCCTAAGAAAAGAGACCGTAGTTCACTTCTGCTGTTTTCAGCAAAATAGGTGATGTTTTCAAGAAGAAAGCGATCCCCGAGAATACATTGTTTCAAGAAGACAAGCTCTTGTTTTCAGCAAGAAGCAGTCCTGAAAAAATGGCAATTTTCTACACTTGGCTACACTGAAACAGATCCAAAATTGCAGTGAACAGTAACTACTTGAAACACGCAAAAACAGGTAGGAAGATGAGTGCTTGCTGCAGTACTCAGATCGGTCAAGAGAACTAGGCGCATAAACCGAAGGAAAAATATCAGATCGGTTGATAAAAGCGGCATCGCATAATCGAAGGAAAGCACCGATAGAAACAAGGTTCTCAATTGCCAAACCAAGAATGATCAAACGGTTGGAGGAGAGCAATCGGCGATTCTCGAAATGAACTGGCCGAAAGCTTCAAAGATCACAGTCTCAGTTAGCTTGATGCAGTAAACGAAAGTCGAAAAGGAAAGTAAAAGCAAAGCAAAAAGGCAAAATAGAAAGACAAAAAGGGACATGCGATCTGAAGAAAACTGCAACCTCCTGACTGAAAATCAAAGGAACAGTGAGATCAAGCTGCAATGAAACACAAGATACTTTGTCGACAAGAATTTCCAAAGACACCCGAAAACTGAGAAATTGAGGAATGATCTCTATTCTTCTTAGGCACAGATGTATCTATGGAAAAGATGTCCTCATCACCAGTAAGGAATCCACCACACTGGGCCACGCTCACTTTCAACCTACGACGAGACTCAGTTTGGGACCCATAAATTAGTCAGCCAGGACTGTCCCATACCAACCTTACGGTAGTACGAAAAGGGCTTTGTAACACTAGCTCACAGACCGGTCCATAATTGACTTAGGCTCAACCGCATACCTTTTGTGTCCGACAATCAATATTGTGTCACCGAAAATAGTGCATGCCTACACCCACCACATAACCATTAGCCTAAGCCTAAATCAGATTTTATATTTTATTTTAAAAAATTGTATAATCCTTCTTGAGTCACCGAAGTCAACAATACATTTGAAAAGCTCATCATTTTATGTGAAAAGGGTATCCCAAGCCTAAAGTTATATCTATGCAGGTCTAAGCATTACTACAAAAATTCCCTAGGCATACTAGTATACTAACTAAAGTTTTATTCTAGGTTGACAAGGTATCGGGGAAATTCATTGTCAATGGAGTAATTAGCAAGTAGGCAATAACTAAATTTAAAATCGAATTGAAATACGTTGAATAAAATTACGCATGCAATATAATTTAAAATAACATAATTTTATTTTGTAATCTGGGATCAACATGATCAAGGAGTGTGACTTACCTTGCTCTGCAGTCTGGTGTGAGTCGTCGAAGAATTCTTCCGAATCGTCGCAGTCTACACATGAAAATACCTAAGCAAACTCAAATAAAATCCAAATAAATTTAAATAAACTCCAAAAATTAAAAAGTAGGGTATACATGGATATATTGAAATATTTAATGAATATAGGAATTTGAATGGACTCAATCGGAGTTAGGATGAAGGAGAAGAGGCTCTCAGAAGTTTTAAATCAGAGAGAAAGAATAAATTGAATCTCTGGAATTATTTTTCTAATGGAAAAGGGATTAATGACGTCAGCAATGGATTTAAATTTTCGGCTGAATTATTTTTCTACTAGAAAATCAGGTTTATGACGTCATGCTAACGTCAACCTTGGGGTGGATTGAGACAGGCCAGTGGGCCCTGTCCACCGTGGACTAGGTCCATGGACTGAAGTGATGCTGAGGTGGCAAGGGGGGTTGCGTGGCTCCTTCATGGCTAACGTGGCAGCCAGCTGGCAGATACGTGGCAATGACGTGGCATGGGAGGGTCTCTATGCTGACGTGTCATGCCACATGGACTTGTGCCATTAGGTGGTGTGTTGGGTGGGTCGTGACATGGTGCACGCATGGCCGATGGGTGCTAAGGTGGCACAGGCGTGACTCCAGGTGGCAGCCACATCGGCACTTGCGCCATGACATGGCATGGCAGCCGACGGGGCACACTGGGGCCACGGCTCGCCGACGTTCCAACTCGCGGCGGCGGCCGAAGGTGCGTGGATTATGGAGAGGGGATTGAGGCGATTCTAGTGATACCTGGCGCGAGGCTCAGCGATGAGCGAAGGTGGTCGGCGACGCAGTCCGGTGCTCTGATAATGGGAGCTCCCTGACGTTGCTCAGACTTGGTGAAGGGGTTGTCGAGCTTCGTCGGGGTGCCAGGAAGCTGGCGGTGGCGTTAGCGCTCCTCGGGGGTGGCTGATGCAGTGGGAATTGCTCGCCGTGGCTCGGCCGGTGGGTGGAGGGAGGAAAGCTCAGTTTGGTAGAGGGAATGGAGGCGAGGAAGTGTAGGACCGAAATGGTAACAGAGGGGGAGTGAATGGTGCCTTCGAAAACCGTCCCAAGTAGTCACACACACTTCATGTCCAATAGCTAGATTCGAGGGTTGAGGAGTTAGATTCGAGGACGAATCCTTAATTGGTGGGGAGAATGTAATATCCTGATCGTCAATTCGGCGTAGGTTTCTAAAATAATCACGGAGTTTCCTGATTTTTCGGTAAATCACGGGAGGTGAAAATTAAATTGCAGAATTCAACGGTAGAAGCAAGTAAACGTAGCGGTTGTGCTACTGTTTAACTCGTTAATTATTCTACATTCACATTAATTAATTCTCTTAATTTGAGGTGCTATTTCATTGTTACATGCTTCCTTAATGTGGTCCATGTGGTAGTATTTTAAGAATTCAATTGTTTATGATCTTGATGGTTTAATTGTGGATATGCGGAATTGTTCTTGATGACCCAACATTGTTGTGGGGTAGAATACTCTACGAGCATATTGTGGTCTAGGTGGTAGTATTCTTAGTGAATATTTGTGGTTATGGTGGTAGCATTCTTGATGATTATGTTGTGGTCTATGTGGTAGAATTCCCTGTAGATCAATGGATTATGATCTTGGTGAACCGAATGTGGGTTATGTGGTAATAATCTTATGAAACATTATTATTGTACTTAATGAGACACATGTGGGTTATGAGGAAGTATTCATGATGATTAGGTTGTTGACCTTCGTGGTTAAATTCTTGTGGTTTATGATTATCATATCATTAATAACATGTCATGACATTCCCCACAACCCTAGACGCCACCCTCCTCCTTTCCCCTTGTCTTGCCACCCCTCCCCTTGCGCCTCCAAAGAAGACCCTCCTCCATTGAAGCCCCCGCTATTGGTGAAGAAGATCCCCTTTGCTGCCGATCGAGTGAAGGAAGGAGATCGATCGCAGCGAGGTGTTTTTTGATCCGGAAGAAGGGGAAGAGGAAGGGAAAAAGAGAAAAGGAAGGGGGAAAGAGATCGTGTGGTGTTCATCGTGCTTTTCAGCGGTTCGTCAAGAGTAACATTTGTTCCCCCCCCCCCCTTAATTAGATGCATATTTTAATTGTTGTGGTAATGTCAGTATTCTGGTCTGCTAGGACAGATTTCGTTGGACGGTCCTTTTGGGGTAGTTTCGTGGGGATTCAGCTCTGGACGCCTCCTAGAGTTTTGTAGAGGACATCTCCATCTTTCCGTGAAGTATTAGAACGCATCGTTGGACCTCTGTATCAGAAGTTATGATTTTTTTTAGTGGAACTGTTCTGCAGATTATGAGTTTTCTGTCAGGTTTTGGTAAAGTGGGTTGGGCGATTAGAAAACAGAAGAATCAGAGGAGCTCAGTATTATAAAAGTTGTAGATAATTGTCTCAGATTTCCAGAAAGCTCAATAAATCATGATTCAAACACCTGTGTTGAAAGTTATGGTATTTTTAGTACTCTATCTAGAGAACCCGATGTGAAATTGATGTTTTAGAAAACTAGCTTGTGCGGGTAAAAGTTGGCCGATTCAGAGAGGTTCACCAACTAGGTTTAGTTAGAGAATTTAATTATCTTCCCAGAATGCGTAAGAACATCTTATTGGACTCATGTACCAATAGATATGAATTTTTGAAGTTGACTATCCACATAGGGGGCAGGACAACCTGTAGGATTTGGGGATTGGAACCGAGTTAGATATTTTTGCTAGTTCGTAATTGTTTTTATTTGGTCTAAGGTCCACTACTGTTATCTTAGCATATATTATAATTATTATTCAGGTGGTGGACTGGTTCCGGGGACAGCGTCTTCTGCACGTCCCTCGTTCTCTCGCGGTTAAGACAAGTATAATGATGGTTTACATTGATATTGTGGAATGTCAATATTTGATTTATATTGTGAGCAATTGTGTTCATGGTTGTGATGAAGGTGTATCCAGTAATGTTCATGGTTGTTTGTGAGTTATGGAATTCATGAGTATTCCTTGTGCAAAGTTATTGTGGATGCATGTTTTTATTAAAATAGGACCTTCATACATATGCATCATGTTGGTTTATTGAAGACTTGGTCATGTGATGACCAAGCTTTTGTTGAGGTCCCCGTCATGTTGATGACGGGCTAAAGGTCCCCATACTTACGGAGTATGGGCAATTGGTCCCTGTACCAGATGGTACAGGCATGGGTGTGTGAGAGACCATGTGAGGTCATCCCATGTGTATGATGAGTAATTGACATCAGCTTAGGGAAGTCGAGTTTGAGTTGGTTGGTTCGGACCATGTCGTTGCGGGGTGCAACGGGATCGGTCGGATTTGGTCAAACCTGGTCAATAGGATTAGGATGATTATTCTGATGATTTGACAGGTTTGGGCTTAATATTGTGTCACTGATATTATTTATGCTTTCATGTATCAAGCGGTGCTATTTGATGTGTTTCTTGTCTATGTTGGCTGCAGGACGTCGAGGCGGAGTCGTGGCGAGACACGAGGTGACCGGACTAGACATAGGCGGTGTCGAGGTCAGAACGGTCGGATGTGTCGAAGACAGCGGAGATTCGATGTGGTTGCGAGTCGTGGATGACAAGGAGCGCGGAAGCTTCCCGGAAGGTGCAGGAGGGGCGAATCGGTAATTTCGCAAGGCTGCACAAGCGGGAGACGGTTCCGTTAGGGTTTAGCCGGCGTAACGGGTTGGAGACCCGTTAGCCAAGAGCTATAAATAGGTGTTGGGGGCTGCATACCCCTTTATGGTTTTAGAGCTCATTCATCGCTTTGTATGTGTTGTGTTCCTCCCAAGAAGCATGTGAGGCTCTTGGTATTTTTGAGGATTGAGAGGGAAAGGATGGATTGAGAGTCTTGTAATCTTTCTTCTTGTTCAAATGTCCATGCATATGGGAACTCCTTTGTAATTTTTGGTTGGAATGAAATCTGAAGTTTTTCTGTTCTTCGTTCTTTTTCTTTGAATGATTTCAATGGCTTTAGGAGAGAATTAGGGTTCCTTTTCTCTTCATGAAATTCTAGGGTTAGCTTTTGCTTTGGGTTTCTTTCTCTTTTGCTTTCTGTTGTGGAGTAAGAAAAAGAGGTAGAAGTTGTATGGCTGTTTGGAGGCCTGCGTGAGTGTGTGCTCCTGGGTTTTTCTCTCATGATGGATGAGTGAGGGTGCAGTGCATTACATGTAGACAATTTCTAATATAAGCTTTCATGCCTTTGATTTGGTATTAGAAATCCTCATCTGAGATGGTTTGTTTTCTTTTTGTGATTATGCTTCTATCACCTCTTTTTCTGCATTCGGCGTCCAGTTTTCGGCATCTCTATATGAATTCTTCTGTGCTGCCGATTTCTGGAGCATGTGCATTTTTGGTCTGCAGATTTGTGCTTGGAAACTTCTCTGCCGCTGGCTGTTTTGCCGAGTGATGTTTTGTTTGCTTTTCAGTTTCCGCTCAGATTTCAGTCTCTCGGCTTTCAGGTCCAGGAATTCTGCCGAATGAGTTTGTTTGCTCTAGCTATCTCTTCTTCACCTGAGTTTGGTCTCTGTCTGCATGATCCCATTCCTGAGAGCTACTTGCTGTTTAGATAGGAGACCCGAACAAATTTTCTTAAGAAGTGCAGCAGTCAATCATTTCTTCGTTTCGGTTCTCCTCTCTTCTCAAGTACTTACTGTGCAGATCTTTTGCAACCGTCTTCTGATCTCTTTCTGAACGCTTTGCTTTGGGTTTTCTTTTCTATTTTGTTGTCTCTGTTTCTGAATTTCTTGCTTTCTGTTTCCTTTTTTCTTATAGTCAGTTCTTGGACTGCTTTTCTTATTTTCAGACAGTCCACAGTTCCCTCAGTTTAGCCTCTGTACTACTTTTTCTTTTCGGCTGCTACTGCTCAAGTGTGTAATTTCAGTTATGCCATCTTTAGGCAGTCTTCTTCTCTGTTTTTATTTTCTGTCTCTTGTTCTTTCAGTTTTGCAGCTAAAACAAATTTGCAGTAAACAGTTTTCAGCAGTCTGTTAATTTAAGTTTTATCTCTTAGTACTGAACTCTGTTTTCTGTCCTCTTGTTGCCACTGGACTGAATTCTCGGCACTTCTTCCTGTTCGGCAAAAGACAGCAAAGGTTATGCTGTTTTGTTTTGTTTTTCTTGCTGCAGTTTGCAGTTTCAATTTTTATCAATTCCTTGCTGCAGTCTGTAATTTCAGTCGTTTGGTCTCGGCCGGCAGTCAGTTTCTGAGCTCGCCTATTTTCAGTTAAGAGATTGCTTTTTCCTTTCTTTTGTCAGCCGTGTTTTTCATTGATCTCTTCAGCAGTTAGTCCCGATGGCTTCATGACTAGCTTGTGAATGCTAGTTCTTTTGATTGCCTCGTGTTAATTTCGTGTGAATACTTGGGGAGGCGAAATTTAAAAGGCACCATTCACCCCCCCTCTGTTGCCGTTTCGATCCTATAGTGTGCATCGACGGATGCGCACTTTGTATTACCAGTAAAATGCAAAAGAGAAAAGAGATAAAGATATTGTTGATCATATTGCATAGCATGTGTTTTGAAGTGACAGTTGGATGTTCTTATAGAATGGTGCACATGTAAGCATATCATGTGTTGATAACTAACTGTTGGATGTTCTTATGGAATGATGTACATATATGCATAGCATGTGTTTATAAATAACAGTTGAATGTTCTTATAGAATGATATACATGTATGTATAGCATGTGTTTATATGTAACCGTTGGATGTTTTTATGGAATGATATACATGTATGCTATTATTACCATTTATTATATTTGCTGAGTCGTTTGACTCACCCTTGTTGTTTGTTGTGTTTTATGTACCTTTATGAGATCGGCATGCATGGAAAAAAGAAAGGATTAGTCCTATTGCACTTTGCAGGATCAACCCATAATGGAAAGAAAAGAAAGAAATTAAATAGTAGAAGAATTGAATTACTTTAAGTATCTTTATGATCATTGTCTTTATGATCATTGCTTGCTAAAAATTAAACTGTAATAAATTATTAGAGTATTTATGGTGTTCCTGTTCTTTATCTAGATGCTAGTTCTATGAATGTCCTAGTAAGCTATAGTCAATTTTGTTTAGTCTTGGTCGAAATACCTGTTGGATATCTATTCTTATTAATTCTGCTTGTTGAACCCTTTGGCATAGATAACTATTAAGGAGAGATTCTGCCGAAATTTTGTGAGACATTTAGTTTATCCTTGTTATGTTACTAGTTTGGCAGCATTCCAGATCATTGTTTGGCTAGAGTGTTACATGTATCTTCTCCTCGGATTGTCCCGATCAGCACCGCAGTCGCACCAGCGCCTCTATTGATGCTCACACATCTAGGGTTGGAACACCGTGCACCGGTATGCTAGCACTAGCGTGCACAAGTAGGAGTTTTAAGATGTGACAGCTAAGGTTTTAGTAGGTGTGTATTTCTTAGGATCTTGCCCCATACCCATATCCTAAGGCACCTCCTTTATAATGTGTCCCACTAGGAAAGCCTTTGATCAGAACGTTATCCAATACGAGTAGATATTGTATCTTACTCGGAATCTTTCATTCGGACTTTTACTGTTCTAACCTATTAAGTGTATGACCCTGTAGTTTCATGTATACTTGGTTGTAACTCAGAAACTCCTTTCCGATCACCGGTTGGTAGCGGTTCTTAACAGGACTTATCAACCCGTAAATATACACAAAGATCAATCTAGACAAACATTATGCGATATGAATTGTGACTAGGGCTTGGTAACCAAATCGTATATAGTCATGACCAGTTTGTATCCCCATACGACTAGTTCGCTTACCAGTTTATGATATGCCCATCAAGATCACGACCAGTCAGTATACTCATACTACTAGTCGCATCCGGCTAGACCTATCGACCTGTTTATATACTCTCTTTTTGCCTCATAATATCCGATCGAACTCCAAGTAAGAAATATGTCATCCATGGACTGTTCAATTCTTTATCGATCTAGTGATGGATAACTTTATGCGGTCGACTCTTCACCCACTCATAGCACGACCATGCACTTTTCTTATCCGATTATATCGAGGAGCCCGGAGATATCTCTCCTGTTATGTAGCGGGGGCAAATCCCATTTTTGATCGGTCATATTCCTCTGCATGTTTCATAGTATACCCGAAAACTACCTTTATAACTACCTAGTTCGGAGTAGTGTTTACCAACCCCTAAGTGCTCTATTACACATGTAGAAAACTATATTAATCTCAAATACAAAGATTATATATATCATTGCTTGAGACCAACTGATGACACATAAAAATATAACAATCTCAACAGTGCCTTAAGGTGAGTTAATCCAATACCATGTTCTCTAATATGTATCTACATTATTGATTTGGTATCAATCTATGACTGGTAAAATCTGGTCATCGATCAATACATGTGTTGGTCTATAAGTCACTAGTGTCTCCACTAGTAACATCCGATCAGGGATCTTTTAGAATGACATCATACAATAAATAAAGGGCTTTACCAACAAGTCACATACTTGCCAACCTTTATTAATGATAATTCATTCCAAAAACATAATAACATTTATTCAAAATATCTAAACATAGAAGTGATATGATCATCTCAATGATTGTCTCTAGGGCATATCACTAACAGATAGTGCACTCAATTTTGGGTTACACACGCACTGTGTGGGAACGCCGAGCGATGGGAAACAAACGACGACGCGCGGTCCTGTTCCAAATAGTTGCGGCATAGCTCTGTTCTTTTGAGCTATGTCTGATGGTTTTTATGTGCGCTTTTCTAGACAACAGTGGACGACGAAGATGCCGACACAGACAGCGCACTTAGTTTTGGGATTAGGAAACCATTTGAAGAAGCGGCTTCGGAAAATTGATTAGAGAAGTTGTCCTGCTTGTTTCAGCTTTAGGAGAAACCAAAATTAAAAGGTAAAAAAGCAAAAAAAATAACTATACCAACTGTTAGTTTTTTAAAATATTTGATTAAAGAAAAATATAGAAAAAATTAAAAACAGCGTTATACCTTTAATAGAAAAAGAGGAAGAAAAAACTAGGTTAGGAGGACACCTTTCCGCGCGGGTTTTGGCTGGTGGAACGGGGGCCAAGTCGCCCCCGATCCGACATTTCCACCCTTGAGCAGTTCGGGCTCCGGATTCGGCGTAAATGCAATTGATGGAGGAGAGCCCTCCCCCGGTTAGGCACGTAATTAGAAAAGAAAAAAAAGCAGCAGAGTTCGGTTGGTGCCCCATAAAGGTGGTGATCGGTTCGGCTGAAAGCTGAAAGCTTATGGTCGAAAACTCTTGAATGGTGAAAAAACATCAGATGGTGACAGAGGCTTATTTAACATAATTAAATTTAAAAATTGAAAATATAAAAATATGTTAGCCCATCACAGACAACGCATAAACGAATCGAGAAAAAAAAAGAACCGACAAAAAGCTCAAAAAGTCAAAATTCGAAAAAGACGAAATTATGAATAGTGCAAAAATAAGCTTAAGCCATATTGAACACAGCCAAAAACGTAGCAATTGCGAACGAATCCAAATTACCTTCTCTTTTTCTTCTCTCCTTTTGACACTACAAGCTGGAACAGGGGCCAAGTCGCCCCCGATCCGACATTTCCACCCTTGAGCAGTCCGGGCTCCGGATTCGGCGTAAATGCAATTGATGGAGGAGAGCCCTCCCCCGGTTAGGCACGTAATTAGAAAAGAAAAAAAAAGCAGCAGAGTTCGGTTGGTGCCCCATAAAAACGTAGCAATTGCGAACGAATCCAACTTACCTTCTCCTTTTCTTCTCTCCTTTTGACACTACAAGCTGAGATTTCTCCCCGTTCAGTTTTTCCGGAAATCTGTCAGTAATCTTAATAGCAGAGCATAGAGAATCAACCTTCGATGGGTGGCAGCATCGAGAGGATTACGTGGTTCTTTTCTTGACGGCTAAAATGGCGTGGTTTTGTAAGGGCGTGAATAGAATTCCCGAAAGCAGCATGGATAGGTAGGTAGATAGACCTAGTGGTGAGGCTGGTACGGTGCGGAAAAAGTGGAGGCTCGTGTACTAATGGCCAATCGAAATCAGCGCGGATCGCATCCCAGACAAGCTAGGCGCAACAAGACGTGCGTCGCGATCGCACTTGCCTCCCCTTCCACGGCCACGCTCGCTTCCGCACTAAGCAAAAGAAGGACCAAAGAAACATAGCGAGCGAGGTGTTCGTTCGTTTTTGTTTTGTTTTGTTTCGTTGGTGCATATGTACGTGTTTTTCCGCTTCGATTCTGATCGGCTTCCGCGGATAATTATACCGGACTAGTGTGTTGCTTGTACCATCTGTCGGATCACACGTGACATCAAGTGTTAGCTGAGAACAGATCGGGTAGTCCATGTTCGATTTGGACAAAAACAAAAATAAATACAAATTTGTTTTGTAAAAATAAATACAAATATAATAAATTCACTATCCATCGAATATGAATACAAATCTAGACTATCCAAAGATTAAGAAGAACGAATATCTAACCGTTTCAGCTCAACCCAGCCATCAAGTCATAAACACAGTGCATACATTCATAGGGTTTCCTCAGGCTCCTCCTGATTGGCTAAGTTCACTCCTTGCCCTGCTTGTCGACGCTATCCCTCGTCCAGTTGTGGCCTCACCGGTGCCGCACTCCGGCTCCGCCAATCGACCTCGCCTAGTTAGGATATTTTCTGTCCTTGTAGAATAATTTATGTTTCTTTAGTTTTTGAATTAGTCCTTATTTGAATTACTAATATGTGGTAAGAACCACCTTTTAGGATTTTTATAATAAAATTTAAATCATACTAGGATTATGCATGCTATTTCTGAACTCCCTTTTTATTTCTTATTTAATTGATTTGATTCAGTGTTTATTTTATTTTTGTCATAAGAACTACTTTTAATTGAGTTGTTGTTCAAAATAGCTTTGGTGTTGGTGCTAGTTTAGTACTAGTACTATAGCATAACAGAGACTTATTCATCAGTGTCTCTTCAAGTGCTTCTCCTTTCTTACTTGGATTTGGGTTTGGTGCTAGTTTATTTTAGCTTTGATGCATGGTCTCAGATCATAAGTGCTTTTCTGATTTAGAGTTCTATGCTAATATTTCTTGTACTTGATTTGGTCATTTATGTCTTTTGATCGTGCCACTTCTTTGCCTTGAATTAGGAGGGATGAGTTGCATCCTGTGACTATCACCTACTTTGCACAAAACTACTTTTCCATAGTAACAAGAATAAGTCTAACTGAATATCTCCATAGGACAGGCCTGTTCCTCTCCTATCTTTTCTTCTTCCACCACCTCTTTCTTCTACGATCCTCGTCTGCGTTTTGTAATTGGTTGTCTTGGAGAGTGGATATGTGTAAGACTACATTTACTCTTCTACTTTTTTTTAGGCTTAATTTTGGGGTCAATTAAATTGGGCTCACCAATATCAAGCCAGCAGTATGGTCAACCTCTACAGTTTCTTGGGTTGGACTATAACCAGTTGTAACCTCAAAACTACGGATCCATTAATATTTTAGGTGGGCTGGCCATTCAAAAGCTACAGTGAAATAGACCAGCAATATGCACCACATGGCCACACGATGGGAATCAAACGGTTCTCAGAATCGACTAAAATAGAATTTTTTTAGTTAGTTAGTTAACTATGCAATAGACATTTCCTGTTTTTATTTGACACTATTTGTTGAAGATTACAAAGTTTTACCGGTCCAAATCAACGGTGCCAAATAAACGAAAACAGAGGTCGTAGAAATCTTGTGCTCGATACATGGCGCGGCCGTGTGAAGTACATCCATGTAGAAGATCCCATCTTTTGCGTAGGAGTATTGTTACTGTTTGCATATCCTTCTCTCAACAAATCTTTTCTTTTCAGACGATACCATTTAGGATATCAGGGAAGGTTGTATCCGTACGGTAGTCCACATACTTAGCAAATGCAGAACAGCTGGCTTTCGTTATGCGGTGATGTTGAAGCAAGCGAACAATAGAGTGAACAAATACGTCATCAGTGGCGCGATCTCTCAGCAGATCTTACAGTAATTAAATTAACAGGATGACATGACAACCGCCACCAGTTTAACTCCGTTCTTTTCGCTAGGTCGATAACTTTTAGCTATATTTCTTTATATAGTAATGAACAACAAAAATATCAATATAACGACGTGTATAATTTTCAACTCAAGGAGATATTTAGAGAAATCTCTTTGAAAACCAAAGGCAACAGCCATAAGAAAACAAAAAAAAGCCTTAGGATGTCCACTATAAGAGCACGTACAATACAAACGCTGAGACAGATGCTTAGCAATTAAAAACTGATTTTTCTTGCCACATAGGATAGATAAGGCTCTTATTTTGAAGCATCGATTTTTAAGTAAGCATCGGTGTTTAGCAGGTGCTTATATGTATAACTATATCTAATAAAAGATAATATAACATCTAAGCACTTATGGAAGATATATTTGCATTGGAGAAAGTAATTTTTACATAGGTACTTGATGATGTGGCTATATTCTCTCTCTTTAAGCATTCATGTATAAACATCTTGTATTGTACATGTCCTAACTGGGTTCTTTTTTATTTGACTTTGATTTAGGCTTATCATTTTCTACTACAGTAACAACTTTTAAACAGTGTGTCTTTTTAAGACAACGTTTATAGGTAGATTGTAGTAAACATTGTATCGAGTTCAGCTATACCGGTCAAAATTATATGGGACTGTTTTCCTCTGTATACTATCTCCCATAAACAGATAAAATTTAAAAACTATAAACCAAAAGTCAAAACCACAGCCAAAAAACCCATCCAAAAGCTTCTGGTTATCTCGATACACACGAAGGTCCTACGGCTATGTTCTTTTTCAGCTTTTGGTTTCAGTTTGGTTTCAGCTTTTAATTTTTCTACAGTAACTAGCTTTTAAATTGAGTGTCTTTTCAGGATGGGGCTGCTAGTTAATTATAGTATATACTACACCGACTTCATTTATATCGACAAAAATCACACGTGAGCTCTTATTACTCTAAAATATCTCACACCAGCAACTTAAAAGCTTCAAACCGGCCAAAAAAACGGACCCCTACGGCATGTCCTCGGCGTTCCTCTCGTCACCATCCGGTGGGAAAACTGCCCCATCTTCGAGAAGACAATTGGAGCGTACCATCGACGGCCGCGTCGCGCGCCGACGCATCCACGTCGCACGGGCGAGAAGACGCGCTTTGGCCAGGTTCTGCGAAGCTTCCCCACACGGCCACGTCCGGCCTGGCAATTGACGACACCGCAGTCCCAGTCCAACCCACGACGGAAACCAGCAATCAATCGAGATCCGGAGCGCACGGCGCCACCGTCTGCCTCCTTACCGAGCCGATAAATTCCCTCAACCTCGCACTCCGTTTCCATCATCATCCCGCGTCCCTCCCTACGCGCACGGCAACACCACCTCACCCCGCGGTCGCAGCAGCACAGGAAAGAAGAAGAGATGGAAGGGTACGACCGTGAGTTCTGGCAGTTCAGCGACCAGCTGCGGCTGCAGGCGGCGAGCTTCTCCGGCCTCTCCCTCGGGGACTCCATCTGGTCCCTCGCCGCCAACGCCGACCGCCGCAACGCCGACCCGGGCCTCTTCTCCCCGGCCGACAGCCACCACGACTTCCCCTTCTCTGCCGCCGGCAAGAACGGCCTCGACGGGCCCGGCCTCATCGGGTCCGGCAAGCTCGCCTTCGGAGCCACCACCACCAGCAAGGCCGACCGCTACAACAACGTCAACCTCCCCAGCGACAACAAGTCCTACAGCAGCAACGGCTATGGCGCCAAGATGAACAACGACAACTTTGCGTTCAACAAGATGGGGAGCTGTAACTACAACGGCGGCAACGGGGAGGTGAAGAGCTACTTCAACAAGTCCATCGGGAGGCCAGCCAGCAACAACCACTACGGCGGCCACGGCAAGAAGGGCGGTGGGGATGGCAAGAAGAAGCACGCCAAGAACGAGAGCAGCAACAACAACAACAACGGGGCGGCGGCGGTGGACAAGAGGTTCAAGACGCTGCCGGCCTCGGAGGCGCTGCCGAGGAACGAGGCCATCGGCGGGTACATCTTCGTCTGCAACAACGACACCATGGAGGAGAACCTCAAGAGGCAGCTCTTCGGTATGCACAGCATATATACCCCTCTTCCAGTCCCCCTTGTGCTTCTTATGCTAAAACGAACTGTTAGTACTTATTAAACTAGTCAAGAATTAACCTAAAGCGCCAAGGTACCATGCTTTCTTTTTCTTAACGATTAATTGGTCCATGAATCCTACTAATTCTTGGACCGAGAAACGTTTAAGAAGTAAGTTATCTTGAACTGATCAGAGTGATGGTTGTTGGGTTGCAGGTTTGCCATCGAGATACAGAGATTCAGTGAGGGCAATCAGGCCAGGGCTGCCCCTGTTCCTCTACAACTACTCCACCCACCAGCTCCACGGCATCTTTGAGGTAAAAGCAATTTCAGAATTTTCTTCTAGTTTGCAACTTTCATGAACTGCTTGGACTTATCGCCTTATGCTGTTCTCCCTGAATCTTTCAGGCTGAGAGCTTCGGCGGAACAAACATCGATCCGGCGGCGTGGGAGGACAAGAAGTGCCCCGGCGAGTCTCGCTTCCCTGCACAGGTACCTGACTACCTGCTCATGAACTAACTTAGCTCAACCTTCTAGTCAATCACGGTAGATCAATTTGCCCAACTAGTACTATCTTAGTTTAGCATCAATATGATACCAACATAAGTTAGGAAGCATCATTTATTAATTAATTAATTAGACGGATGGGTGGTGGTGGTCTAGATCGTCGGCAGAGATTGCTAGCGACTGCCTAACCACCTCACCTTAATTAGGTTGGTTGGTTGGCTGGCTGGTCAGTCGGAGACCGACAACCGGATGATACAAACACTAGAAACCTATTCAGTTGCTTCCGTGCCGTCTCAAATAGAATCAATTATGTCTGAAGTTACTTCTATACCAGTACTGAAAACCTCTTCCTTAGATGAACAACCATCCTTACTAGCAATCTCTTTGTTGATGATGCAATCAGGTGAGGGTCGCGACGAGGAAGATCTGCGACCCGCTGGAGGAGGACGCCTTCCGGCCGATCCTCCACCACTACGACGGCCCAAAGTTCCGGCTGGAGCTCAGCGTCGCCGAGGTTTGTATATACATCGAATGGCGTATAGTAGTACATTTGCCATTGAGATGTGAGACGAGACGAAGCTAACTGAGATGTTGCTGTCTTCTGCAGGCACTCGCCCTTCTTGACATCTTTGCAGACAAGGATGATGCCTGAGGCTGCCTGCTAGCCGCTCAAGCTCAAGCTCAAGCGGACTGCCGAGCAAGGACACAATAAGATCGACATATATACATTATTACGAGTGTACTAGTAGTATTTAACAATGTGCTCATTAATGGATGATTAATAAGTTTTATAGGGTTTCCATCTCGTGGGCTAAGAGATGATTCGTCCCATTGTTTTTATCATGTGTGATGACGACTGCAGAGGATTAGCCCTCGTTTCTGTAATATATATACACGTCTGGACGGCCATGTATAATTCTCGAGAGATTTCTTAATGCGTCTCTTGTTGTACATCTGAACTAAATAAACAATCTTGCTGTTTTGAGGGACTAGATTTGTGCTTGTCTTCAACGGGAATTGTTCCTGCTCCATCTTGGCAATAAGCATAGCTCCTGTGAAACCTATGTATATATGCAGTGTTAACATGGCTGGATGATCAGATCCTCAAGCACTAGTTATCACCAGCCCAATCACCAACAAAAAAAATTAGTCTTACATTGAACTTTTATCACCAGCAGGAAGAACTTTTATCTTGATTCTTGAAGGATGCAAGGAATAGGACTACATGCAACTAAAACAGTTGCAACTATCACTAACAATCAGGCCCACTATTCCTAAGTGAAAACAGCTTCAGCAAACAGGCCTGGCACAGCATTATTGCTGCTCAACACAGTTCTAATTTTGGCCATTGCATAACGGCGTACCGTGGAGATTATAAATCTGAAATCAGAACAGCAGCTAACTGAAAAAACAAGTTAAACAACAGCAACGCAAACATTAAGTTGCACCAGATAGATCAGTCACAGCCTCACAGGGCACCATAACCTTTCACTGACCAATTCAGTAACTCCTTGAACACATTTATACAAAACTGCATGAGATAATATCAACAAACATGAGATTCAGGATGAAGGAACGGAGAAAACTGAGAAAGAAGGCTCAACCCAAACATATTTGATAATCTGTCACCGGTCTAAATTGCAAAAGAAGCACGGAACATGAAAATATGCCATCAGGATTTTTTGCGGATGATTCTTCTCAGTTTCAGCCAAACAGATTATGTGGAGCAGGGTCAGCCATGAGCGAGCTATGGTGATGAACCATGTACCACCTTCCATTACGGAACTCATATACGTTGGTCACATGGAACAGCCCTGGGTCAACATCAACATGCGCCTTCATGTTAACCCATGCCACACCACTGAGTACACGAGCTCGGACATCCCGTAGCTGGAAAATAATGCCCTGCCCTCCATCTCGGCCCCAGTTGAATATCAAACCCCAGCTGTTCATCACTGCACTGTACCTGTCAAAGGAGCGGTTCAGTTAAGCATTGCCACAAGAAGACTCAGATAATGCCTACTTGAACAATTGACAAGAAAATTCATCCAGATGAGGATGGGGCAGAAGGCTTATGCAAATGAAATTTTCACCCCAAAAAGGTTAACAAAATAAGTTTTAGGAAAGAAATTTACATTAAAGAACAAGCTCAAACAGTTTTTTAGTGCATACTGAAAGTGAACTAATGTCATCATATGTCTGGGCTCCAGTTGAAGGGTACTGGAGATGCCTCCAGATCAAGAACAGCAATAGTACAAAAAAAAGGTGCGCCTCTGGTGATACCTTGCAAAACCGCTAAATCCGAATTCAGCAGAATTCAATAGGATATTCCACCCAAGGTTCCAAAACCCGGAACCGGGAAAAATTCCGGCCGGCGGCTGGTAACGGTAACCGGCCAGTTACCAGAAAAACCGGCAAAAACCGGTCAATTTGAAAATCAAAACTTGAATTTTTGGATGATCTGAAACTGGTAACCGGAAAAACCGGCCGGTAACAGGAATAAACCGGCCAAAAATTCGAAAATCAAAAATTGATACCGGCCGGTTTTTTCGGATACCGGTCTCCACCGATAGAAACGGTAACCGCCGGGATTTTGAACCCTGATTCCACCCAGATCAAGAAATGGATTAACTTCTATACCCTGATGAAGCAAACCACTAGTCAATGGGTCCAGTTCTATAGTTAGATCAAGAAATGGATTAACTTCTATACCCTGATGAAGCAAACCACTAGTCAATGGGTCCAGTTCTATAGTTATTGACGAATGGTCAAGAACAGCCTACTACAAGATAGTACCCGATTGATCTCTACACTGTCCAAGGCTCCAAGATAGTACCCGATTGATCTCTACACTGTCCAAGGCTCCAAGATAGTACCCGATTAATCTCTACACTCTCCAAGGCTCCAAGCATACAAAAGTTGATTTGATAAACTTTCTATTACTATGCGTGGATATAACAAAAGCAATTTTAAGCACAAGATGGAAGAAAGGAATTGTCTCAAAATGATAAATTCTAAAACTAATATTCACTGGTATGTGGAGTTACATTGTTTTAACAATCACCTGCCAAATTAAGCAGGGAAAATAAGATGAAAAAAACCTGCATGAATGACTAAAAAAACTTCTACAGATGACACACTACATGTACTATCTCTTAACAAAATTCAACCTTTCTGACAACATATATAGCTAAGATGCAAAATCACAATGCTTGGCAGATATTCCACGGAAGAAGAAAGAAATATAGAACAAGTGAAAAGCTTTTACCAGGAAGATAATAACACCAGAATAACTGAAATTTAGAAGAAATTGCTTTACATAACTAGGCCTAGATGTACATTTCTAGCTGTACTTATTAATAAAGATAGCTAGAACTCACAAGTTTGCACATATAAGGTGACAGCAACAGGGCAGTGATGAAAAGAGAGGAAAAATACAAGGAAATGGATGCTGTAGATAGGTAAATTGACATGATGCAACGTATATCACTTGGACACAACTGTACAAAATGGTTTGATATGCTATATATCAGCAATCACATAATATGGACTCTTTCTAGTGTTGCTTTCATTCAAGTTCACAAAAAGAAACCAAAATGATAATTGTGCTAAGTTGTTGGCATATCTATACGTAGCTGTACAACTAATTTACACCTTCCAAATCCTTTTTGTTCTTTCCAAACATGAAAGACAATGAGCCATATTTGTAACGTTGATGACAGGAAATGAATTGTATGGGCCATATCTTTTTGAACTAGTGTTTATGGACCTTTCTGATTTTTTTTCACAAAAATATTTAACCCCAAATGATTTAATACATGAGAAGCATATGTTACAGATTTCGCAAAATCAGAGTGATGTTCCAGACATACCCTGCAAAAAGTTCTCCAGTCGCATGTATGCACTTCACATAGTCTGCATTAAGCCAGAAGTGACTCATTGCTGGCAATGATCCTTCCCTGATGATACTATAGAACTCAGCATTCACATTCATGATGGCCTTTGTAGCTGCGTAGTATGCCTTCCATCCATTAGGCGGAGTTATATTATCCTGTTCCACTGTAAAATCCTAAAAGGAAAGGAGGAGTTAATTTATATTGCAAAACGAACTCACAGTTAAAGGTTCTTTTCTTATAATCACAACTTACAAGGGCCATTATCTTAAAGTCCAAATATACAACCTAATATAGTCCCAACAAAAAACCATGAGGAATGTAAAATGCATTGCTATTTGATTAGATATTACTAAAAATGTCATATAAAATTTACTAAAAATGTCATATAAAATTTGCAAATCCAAGGGACACTGCTATGACATATGTAAACACAACATTATGGTTTTCTCACCAAAGGTGATAATAGGACAACACAGGTACATATACGCTGAAACTGGTACAAAATCGCATATTTTCCATTAGAAAATTAACTGTAAACATTTAAGTTACGAACTTTTTGTCGTGTAAAGGTCAACAGCGTGGCTGGATTGCAAAACAGACAGGAGTCAGAGGAAGATTCAGAAAGTGAAACAATTTAAAGTTTTTCTGCCGTATATCATGTAAATGTATCATGCGTTGCCACCCCATGTTGAGGAACTAATTTATTTCTTTGATTAATCCAGAAATGATCCCCCTGTTATATGCCTGAGCATGGGGCCATAAAAAGTGTCTGATGCATGACATGAATCACATAACTATACCATGCCATTCAGTTCCTGAACACAAACTCATCAATGGCATTAACACGAACAAGCATTATGGTGTACACAATGGCATAATAGCAAACGCAGTGGCAAGCCACGCTGATGGATCATTGCGGGCAAACAACCTAAATCTAAAGAAGCAGATGATTCTATTGGAGATGGAAACGAGCAGGGCAAGAAAGCTACATTCGCAATCTGACAGCAAATCAATAAAGGAAAGGGTAAGGGGGGCGGGCGGGGCAGGCATAGCACCTTGTGGTAGAGCGCCTTCCACGCGCCATCGTCGTTGGCGGCGCGGCGCATGGCGGAGTTGGTCATGGAGAGGCGGCAGAGGCTGGTGCAGTCGAGGTAGCTGAGCGCGTGGGTGGTGATCTCGGGCACGAGCTGCTCCATCATGGACGCGCCCGCGCCCGCGGGCGCCGGCGCCTTCTTCTTCTCCCCGCCGACGGCCATCTCGCCGTTGGCGCTGGCGGCGGTATTGGCGCGGCAACCGCAGCAGCGCGGGGGTGGGGGTTGCTGCTTCTTGGAGACGGAGGAGGAGGAGGAGCGGAAGGCCCAGATGGCGCAGACGAGGCAGCAGACGGCGGTGGCCCCGGCGGCGATCAGGGCCCGGAAGCCGTCCATGTGGACATCCAGGTCTCGGCGGCGGCGGAGGTCAGGGTCTCGGGGTAGGGTTTGGACGGCATCCCATCACACGGAGGAGCTAGGGTTTTGGGGGAGGAATGGAATGGAGATGGGGGCAGGGGTTTCCGCTCAGAATGGAGGATGTGGGTTGGGTGGGTGATCAGAACCAGATGGATGGCAGGGGAATTTATGAACGGGTTGGATTGGGCCCGGGTTTCGTTGGGCTCGGAGGAACAATCTTGCTGGGCTGGATCGGGCTCGCCCGGGTGGGTTTTCCTGTTCCGTCCTGCCTATCATCCCTAGTGTCGAGCTCCACGTGAGTTTTCTGATCTTTTGAGCTGCAAACCATAGATTTAGCAGGGGGCAACTCTTCAAAACAAGGGGCAACTGTGTGAGTATATCTTAAACGGTAAAGCCTTTTTTTTCTATTTTCAGGTGTAGGTACTCACTATATTATATCTCATAAAGTAGAGAGTATCTAACGCAACGGAGGTATGTACGTGCAGTATATGAGTATATATGACCATATAAGTGGTATGCATACTTTTTAAGGTGATATGTATGGTTTTTGGAGCATACTTCTTTTTATGTACGAACATAAAGGTATTAGCAAAATATGCCAAAAACCATGTGCTTCTTTGCAATTTTTTCATGTGACTGACATTGAAATATCTTAGAATTAGTATGTGAATATACCTAAGGTGATAAAAGGAGTATGTTAAATTCGTTTAGATGGTATATTATAGGTGGGAGTAACTACACCAGAAGTGGAATGTGTTTTTTCTACACACACACACACACACACACACATATATATATATATATATATATATATATATATATATATATATATATATATATATATATATATATATATATATATATATATATATAAATATATATTCTATAGGAAAAGGTGTAGTTACACCCACCTCTAATATACCACCTAAACAAACTTGAAATACTCCTTTATCACTTTAGGTACATTTGTATATTAATTATAAGATACTCCAATGTGAACCACACGAAAAACTTGTAAAGGAGTTCATAGTTTTAGCGTATTTTGTAAATACCCTTATATACACAGCATAAAAGGAGTATGTCGAAAAAATATATATACCACTTCGAAAAATTGTTCATACCACATAGATGGTCTTAAATACTTGTATACTACACGTACATACCCTCTCATTACGCGAGATACTCCCTACATTGCGAGATACGATATAGGGTGTAACTACACCCGGTGTAGAAAAGAGGCTTCCTATATATATATATATATATATATATATATATATATATATATATATATATATATATATATATATAGGAAAATGGTTCTATACTCCTATGAGTACGCACTTCTACTTCTAATATACCCTTTAATAGTGTTATTATACATCTTTATCTATTTGAACATACTTCAATAATGATTATAAGATACTCCAAAGTGAGTTTCAGAAAAAATTTCTTAAAAGTTCACTTTTTATAGTATAATTTGTGTATATACTCGTTTTATACATGGAAAAATGTATATAGCAAAAATAAATGGCTTCGATGAAAATATTTCAACCACGTCGCATTGGAATATTTAGCA
The DNA here is from genome assembly GCA_036346245.1 of Bonia amplexicaulis. NCBI lineage: Eukaryota > Viridiplantae > Streptophyta > Magnoliopsida > Poales > Poaceae > Bonia > Bonia amplexicaulis. The sequence continues at coordinate 25,723,090 of CM070737.1, forward strand.
TTAATATTTAAGTATTCCGAAAGTGATAAAGACGTATAAAATAATTGTTTAAGTAGTATATTGAAAGTGGGAGTATGTACTCCTAGGAGTACGAAAAAGGCTTGTGTGTGTGTGTGTGTATATATATATATATATATATATATATATATATATATATATATATATATATATATATATATATATATATATATACTAACCAACGCGTAGGTGTAGAATACGTGGACAAGTTATTGACATTTCTGAATGAAGTTACCATCGGTTCTGAATGAAGTTATCGCCAAACTTTCACCGTGTTGAAAAGTTATCACCAATTCTGCATGAAGTTACCATCGGTAGCGAGTGAAGTTACTGTCAATACTTACAGTATGTAATCGGTGGTAACTTTCCTCACAGCCGATGATAACTTTTTGAACAACCGGTGATAACTTGCTGAATCGCAAAACTGCGCAGAATACACGTGCACGCAGAATAGCACTACCGTGTGTGTGTAATTACTAATCAGTGGCTACGCGTAGAATAAGCGCGTCCCTGACCGACCCAACCAGCCAACCGCTCCACCATCCCACCCCATAGATAGTTATTACTGTTTGTTAATTATGGTAAAATTACTATCGTATGTACATCAAATTACTATCTGTAATTGATAAAGTTACTTACAATTATCATCCGTAATTCATGAAGTTAGTGCCATGTGAGTAAAGTTAATGCCAATATGCATGCATTGAGAGGAGAGAGAAACATGCATGTCAATAGCAAATAACTCGTACAAAAAGTTACTACCGTGTTTGAGTGAAGTTACTGCTAAACACATGTAAAGTTATTGTCTATTGTAACATTATAAAACTAGTGATAACTCTGCATATATTTGATAATAACTTCGCTCATACACGATAGTAACTTTATATGACACGAATTTCGCAGAGTCAAAACATATTCAACATGGATCTTGTTTTATTAAGCTTGCAATTTCGAACACAATGGTGCAAACAGATCGCAGATTGAATTTTTAGTGAAAGAGTTATTATATTTTAGCTTATAAATAAAATAAAAAAATCATAAGTCAGGTGCATTTATTCTCTTCTCTCTCCTGCTACATGCATGCAATCAAGTTACTATCTCCTGAACATAAAGTTATTATCGATAATTCATCAAGTTACTATCTCCTGAACATAAAGTTATCATCGATTGACTTACAGATGTCAAAGTTACTATCTCATGCATATAAAGTTATCATCAAACATAAATTGCACCAGGATGCTCGCACGCGCTGATTAGCGCAATCATGTGTGTGTGTATAGAGAGGGAGAGACATGTAATTTTCACATGCTTTGTCATGAATGTTGCACACATTGTTGAAAATAATTGTGAGGTATGCCTTGATCTCATGCTATCAATTATTGTAAGGTTGCAACGGTAGTTTCACTTATGGAACGACTAAACTCAATTTTTCTATCATAGCTATGTATATTCCCTATTTCAATAGATTTATTAATAGAACTTTAAATGCACATATATCATTTGTAACTTTTTCATTCTATATTAATCTAATAATGAGTGCCATATTTTTTATCAAAATCTGCTAAACTCAGTTACTTATCTAAATTAACAGCACCAATATGAAGTAACTACTAGTTAGTGCATGTGTTTTGCTATGGATAAAAAAAATCATATTACCCTAGCACGTTGAGTTGCTTTCATTGGGCTCGCCCTACTCCACGATAGTGGCTCAACTAGGGTGCTCGGTCGAGCTTTGCCTGGCGCATACCTTCGCCTCTGCCACCCTGCCCAGCCTACACTGCACCATTGGCTCTGCTACCGTGATGGCCCAAGCTTTGCCATGGCAGGCGTCGCGCTCAGCTTGCACCAAACCCTTACCCCAACATAAACAATTCTTTAACTAAAACAAACACAATCATATCTATCAGCAAAAAATTGCTAACAAATAGATCTACAAGATGGCCACTGCCATCTCAAAATGAACACAAAACCTTTACTGCTAGCTTAGCATCCATTTGCGATGGGCACTGCCATGCCACCGGAAACACCACCTCTGATTAATGTCCCAAAATGGACTTGCCACCCACAAAGCCTAGATGCCTCCGTTGGTTAGCCTCGTTGCAGCAATGCCCAACAAAGTTGCCCCCACCCACATTACTCTATAATGGTGATGCATTTGTAGCCTCTCCCATTCTGTGTATATGGGTGAGTTGGTTAACAAACAAAAAAAAGGATAGGAGCAAGGATAGGCATGTTACAATTTTTTACACGCATAAGCATCGAGTAAGCACACATGCATTAATCCTTCAAGAAAGCGCACATGTGTGTCATGTGTAGCGTGATTCCATTATTCATGCCTAACAGAAACAAGAGAAATGCATGCCTAAGTTTGCTGGAGGAGACATGATATGGAGTGAGCCAATGGAGGCCCATCGGTCGATGCCCAAAAATGTGAGAGTAGAGGAGAGGGGCGGGGGTGAGGCAAATAAACCACTATCATCAACTCCTCTTTTAAATAGTAGAGATAGAGATTCTACTATATTTAGCTGGTAAATTGTACGACGAACTAATTATACGACCTTCTAGCTAGATTGATTCTGTGGTGGACCTAAGCATTGACTACAACCTAAATGCTATAAGTATATGCTCACCCTCAGTGTGTGCATAAAACTGAACTGCGAATCTTGCAAAGACTCCAAGTACAGCCATCAACTTGACGATACAGAGCTCACCACAACTGCAGCCATGCCATGACTCACTATGTGAACCCACCGTGACACACCAAAGGGCTACTGCAACATCAACACCACAATGGACGGCTACCACCGACACAACTAGCCATAGCAAGAGTACGGACAACCACAATAAGCACAAAGCCAAGAGGTCAGCCAACAACTCAACTAAGGAAAGAAGAGGGTGAGGCGGCCCCTCCGTTCACACCACAACGAAGAGGATAGGCATAGGGAGGTGGATGGCAACATGTCCTCCCCCACCTCCCACAGGCTCACCGACGATGGCTTGCTTGCACAAAGAACCTTGGCTAGTGCAACATGGGGCCTCCACCATGGTCGGGTGACCTGCACCTCAAGATCACGACCCAACAACGACTCGCTTGTAACACCTTAGGGCAATGGTCCACAACAAGCACCCCAACAACTTAGCAAGGTCGATCCTTCGCTGCAAGCACATCGACCACTAGACCAGCGTAGGAGGACGAAAGGAGGTTACAGAAGCAAGCATCTCCATGCCGTGAGCCACACCTAGACAACGCACTGACCACGCTGCAACGATGTTTAATCCACCCACGAGCGGAAATGACAAGCCCCACCACCTCACCAAAGCCACTGCTACGCTGTCATGATGCACCACTCGTGCCACGACCACTGCCAGCCCACATAGTCATGTCACCCACTACGACTCACCATCGCCCTTCTGCCACGACGCATCACCCACGCCACCACGGCATGACGTCACCTATCACGACGCACCATAGATGCCCGAAGACTGCTCGCCGTCACCGTCGACCTTCACGATGTTGAGTGTTTCCATAAAAATGTAAATGTATGTAACAGTCTAGCTCTAAAAAGCAAGACAAGGACATGGGTGCGCTGTGTATATATATTCAATCCATAGGAGGAATTTGTGAAAAAGTGTAGGATCGGAAATGGCAACAGAGGGGGGTGAATGGTGCCTTAAAAATTTGCCCCTAAGTATTCTTACAATTTTCTCCTCCGATAGCTATAACAGCTATGAAGACAGAAAATAGATTTTGCTCACTAGTAGTTCCAATTCATTTTGCAAACTTTAACAGCCTAGTTACTACAAACAAGCTTTATCTAAAACTGAAAATACCAGAAGCTGTGCATCAGTCTTGACTGAAAATGGACTTCTCTGAAGAAACAAAAATAAACCAGATACCGAATTTGCAGAGAAACTGAAATGATCACAAGTTTCAGTTTTGACCGAAAAGACTTAATAGAGAAGAGGTGAAAACTGCTAGCTAGCTGAGAAAGCAGTTAAGAAAGCAAAGACTGCTGCCTGAATACTGAAAAGCTTCAGCTACTGCCGAGAGACAAGAAAAAGAAAAGCAGTCTGTTGAAACCGAGATGAAAGAGCTAAACAGAACCATTGCAAACAGAAGAAAACTGAAAGAAACCTGCAGTCCAGTAGCTACCAACCCTGCTGCCGAAAAGCAATAAAAAAGCAAACTTGTTGCTACAGCCAAGAGGAAACAAAGAGATACTACTAAGTATTTTTGGCATACAGAACTGAAACTAGAAACATCAGGAAGAAGGAAGGCAAATAAAGAGGAAATAAAACTGAACACTTAACAGGAGAAGAAGATCAGTTTTAAGAACAGCAGGAAAGAGCAGCTCAAATGTAAGCACACAAAACGGAAGGAAAACTTTGGCCGAACTGATTAGTATTTGAGAGCAAAGACCTGAAGAAAAGCTATAAACAGGTTTTTGTCAAAAGAAATAGTAGGCTCTTTCTCTGACCGAAAAGAAAACAAGACCATTAAAGCTGTCGGAGCAGCAAGTATTTTCAAGAAGTAAGCTGCTGAAAAAGGTTGGCTGCTGCTAGCCAAAAAGGATCAACAAGGGAACAAAAAAGGAACTGCTGCAGATTGTGAGACAAATTATTGGCCGAAGCTAACAAAGAACCTGTAGAACAAACTTGCGAAAAACAAACTAGAGGCTCCACTGAAGAGTTTGACTAAAGGATCACATAGAGCTTAAAGAGAAACTGAACCAGGTCAAAGACTATAGAACCTACACTGACCGAATGACTTGAAATCCTTGTAAACACACCCAAAATCAATTCATATAGGAAAGAACAGAGAGGGTGAGCAGAACATGAAGACCATCACAAAAGATGCAGTAGATGAAAATAGACATGAATGCATATATTAGAGAGGAAAGATTACATGGTCTTGAAATTCTAACTTTTACACATCTCTCTCTCAATCCTCAAGAACACCAAGAGCCTCACATGCTTCTTGGGAGGAACACACACAAAATAGAGAGCAAATGCACAAAAACCCTCAAGGGGGTATGCAGCCCCCAACACCTATTTATAGCCCTTGGCTAACGGGTCTCCAACCCGTTACGCCGGCTAAACCCTAACGGAGCCATCTCCCGCTTGTGCAGCCTTGCGAATTTACCGATTCGACCCTCCTGCACCTTCCCGGAAGCTTCCGCACTCCTTGCCGTCCACGACTCGCAACCACCTCGAGTTCACGCTGTCTTCGACACATCCCGACCGTTCTGACCTCAACGCCACCTGCGTCTAGTCCGGTCACCTCGTGTCTCGCCACGACTCCGCCTCGATGTCCTACAGTCAACACAGACAAGAAACACATCAAATAGCACCGCTCGACACATGAAAGCATAAATAGTATCAGTGACACAATATTAAGCCCAAACCTGTCAAATTATCAGAATAATCATCCTAAACCTATTGACCAAGTTTGACCAAGTCCGACCGAGCCCGTTGCACCCCGCAACGACATGGTCCGAACCAAGCAACTCAAACTCGACTTCCCTAAGCCGATGTCAATTACTCATCATACACACGAGATGACCTCCACATGGTCTCTCAATAAGGTTATATCTATAATGTAGAAGCTTTACCCAAACGTAATTCCCAAATGTAAAATATAGCATGGAACTAGCCTCAACAGGATCACACACCAACAATGAAAATGGTGCCCATATTTGTAACACCCCAATTTCTGGAAGTATTATGAAATCCTCGCAACTGCCCAGGACTGTTCAGCTGCGAGTATATCCATCGAGTGTATAACATTGCCAACACAAGTTTAAGAGCAAAAGCGAACTTTATAACAATATAAGGGCATTAAAGACAAGTATCACAGCAAGGCCAACGACCTTTAGTTACATTATAGCAAAAGATGCCACAGGCACGCCTAAGCGGAGAACGACACTAATTCCAAGCTTCGTCGATCTCGTAAAGCACCACCTCTTCGTCTTCACCTGCCTCCTCAAAGTTTGCTATTTCTGTTTATGTTTTTAGCAAGTATGAGTACAACTACCGTACTCAACAAGTCGCACGAGCTTAACAATAATTATATGCAAGGTATAACGAGTAGAGAGGAAACAAGTCTATTATTTATGTGGATGCAGTTTTAGTTGGGAACCAAATAAAGATTTTAAAAGGTACTTCATTAATGTAAAAGGGGATTTTCAAGCTTGATTATCAACCTTCAACCTTACCAAACCATCCTCCAAACTACTTATGCCTTGTTATTGGATTCACCCATTAAACACAGCTTCATTTACCGGAAGCACGATGTATTCGAATACCATTTGTCATGACTTTGCAAAGCTGCCCTGCTTTACCCATAAGATCTCTTAACTCCGGCCAAAGAGTTAAGAAAATAAAGTTGTTCACTGCTCAACTCTTTATATAGCCTCCACCCAGTAGGTCCTAGATCCCCATAAGCTCGGATGACCCCACGGGTCTCATCCGACTCATAGCAGTCCTACTGTTGTATGGTTAACCACCTCCCATACGACTCACCTTCTGTCTCCCCCCGTCAGTTGCATAGGTTCAATTGAACTTGAGCAGTTACTAAACCAGGTTTGACAAAATCAACGCTTGTGGTTGGGCGGATGCTATGTTCTTTACTCAGCATAAGGGTCTAGTCCTTATATTTTTCACTGAGGCATTATCCATACACAAACCCATATTCGATTGTTCATGACCGCCACCAATCCACAGTCAAGCCTCCACCCTAGGATAAAGTCTTCGGATTCACCTCTGTGATCCTCGCTTACCCTAGATCCATCTTTTCAAAATTCTAGACAAATACTAAAATTCTTAACAGTGAAAAGATTTTGGTGAGTCCTAAGCTACCATATTTACTTAGCTATCATATTTACTTTTACTATGTCTTGTCAAGGTGAATATGGTCATCAAATTAATCTGGGCTTTTTCGGGTGGTAGGACATAACTAATATCATGTCATTCTAAACAGTAATTATACACAAAATATTGACTTGAAAATAACATAATAAAATTATAGATAAATAAATAAATAAAGTAAAGATAGGTTCAACATGATCAAAATATGCGCGACTTGCCTTGCAGGTTTATGATTTTGATTAGCTCGTAATCTTCGGTGGACTAGGCCCGAACTTGAGCTTCTCCCTCCTGCTCCTGCGAACCTTCGACTTCGGAAACTAACGCAAAACAACTAAAATAAATTAATTCCACGCCCGAAGTACTAGGCTAGGAATAATGAAAATAAAAGAAAGAAAATCCGGAAAACTCAAATTAATTGGGATTTTGGGCTTTTAGGAGGGCTATATGGGGGAATAGGCATGAGATTTGGGTTGGCGGGCTCGAAACGATTCTAGGGAGTATAAACATGCATTTTTGGGTTCGGGTCGGTTACTGTTTATCGGGCTCGGTCGGCACTATTCATCGGGCTCAGACCCGACGCGGCGAGACGGCTCAGTGCGACCGCGTCGGCCTGGCTCGGTCGGAGGAACAAGGTCTGCAGACTGTTTCTTCTTCTTCCCCGCCGGTCACAAGACAGGGGAAACAGGGAGGAAGCGGCGACTGGCGGCGGAGCTGGGGAGTTTTGCGACGTATTTTGAGGGCATGAGCGGACTCAGCGGAATATGGGGTTTCCATTTTTGGTGGTTGGAGGCCCGGTGGAGGCGGCAATCGCCGACGACGAGTTCATTTTCTCCACGGGCGATTTGAGGATGGTGGGTGACTGGGGATTTCTCTTGGCAGTTGAGCTGGCTTTTGAGCATCCTTGGGGTTTGGGAGAGCTCATGGAATGGTCGGCTTATGTTGGGAAGGCTCGGGTTGCCAATGTCCACGGTGGTCGGTTTGCCAGAAGGAAGCTTCTTGCTCGTGAAGTAGAGGGGTGGGAGCTAAGGTGGCAGTCGGGGAAGGTTTCTAGGAGCCCAGGGGTGCTGCAGGCGAAGGCAATTGAAGAATGGGTGGCCAGGGAATAGACATTGAGTTAGGGCTTGATTTTAGAGATTTCTGCAATTACCGACTATGGGAGGGGAAAGGGGAGCTCGGGGGTGCTTGGTGAGCTTCAGGGAGGTTGATGGTTACTAATGGAGGAGTTGGAGTAGCTTAAATAGGCAGGAAAGGTAGTTGCACCGGAGAGGGGAGGGGAGATATTTTAGTGGCGGTGAGTTGGAGCTCACGGTGGACCGGCTGGCTTAAGCGTCAATCCACGGCAATCAAGAGTGTCAGGGGGAGCTGCAAGTCGGCCGGGAGAGGAAGACACGGGAAGGAGCAGAGGCGAGGGTGCGTGGACGGTTGACAGCGCTTCAACGCCGGTCTACCGAGTCAGGGCGCAACAGAGCGGGGTAGGCGAGGCGTACAGAGCGCTAACAGGTGGGGAGGGGCTGGAAGGCGCGGGAGAGGCCGGGAGTGTTAGGTGGCGAAGAAAGAGCGAGGCGGCGGCAAAAGATCAAAGCGACGGCAAAAATTTTGGACGTGAACAGTGTCCACACGCTTCTCCTCCGTTCAGGCCGTGATGATGAGGATTAGGGTTGGTTTTGCATTGAGATTAGGGCAGATTAGGCTGAGGAGACAAGAGAAACTTAATTCCAACTCAAACTCAAACTAAAATTTGATTTTCAAATTTCTGTTTTGTTTCAATATTACGGCTTGGTGCCTTGATTTAATTGGTATATGACCAAAAATCACCTAGTAATTTCTCAATATTTAGTTGGAGGGAGCTAGCAAATGGTTGCCTACATTAAGCTTGTCAATTGCGTAGAGCTATGAACGCATGTAAAAGGTTTACACTTGTCCACTATTGCTTTGTACGCATGTAAAAGATGTTGGGATAAAACAAAACTAAACATAATCGATGTAGCTTTCTAGCTTACCTTTTCTTTTTATAAAGTTCCATGTGTCCTCTGAGATCTCAAATTCTATTCTATCCTATTTAGGGATGGCAATTTTTCTCATGGGTCGAGCAAGGACCCACAGAAATAATTCCTACGGAGAACAAGGACGAGCCCCCCGCTAGGCTAGCGGGGTGGGATCGGGGTCGACCTCACCCCATGGGGCTTCGCAGAGACCCGATATGAATTAAAACATATTATTGTGCTTATCTTTACTATTATAAAAGAAGGAGTTAGTGGTTGGTACGGCCTCTCCCATCCTTCTTTACAAAAAAGATCTACTGATTGACATGTGGGCTTTTCATCTTTCCTCACAAAATCTCCCAACCCCCACCCCACCAACTCCCCATTATCCGCCTCCCACGCCTCCTCTCCTCCGTGCCGCTCCCATGCCTCCTCCCTCCTCAACTGCTGCCTCCCCGCCTCCGCCTCACCTCCTCCTCCCCAACCCCGCCGCCGCCTCCCCACCCTCCCTCCTCCGCCACGCCTCACCTCCTCCCTTCTCGCGCCGCCCGACGCCTCCTCCCCTCCTCGTTATCCGCGCCGCCTCCCGCTCCGCCCACGCCTCCTCCCCATCTCCTCCGCACCATCGCCGCCTCCTCGCTCCTCCGCTCCGCCCTCGCCTCCTCCTCCCCACCGGGAGGGGAGGAGGAGGAGGAGGAGGGGAGTATCTGGGAACCAGCGGCGGCCATCGCGACGCGTTGATGGAGGCGGAGGAGTATGGGGAGATGATGGAAGCGTGGACGAGGTGAACTTCGCGATTGACGGGCTCCGTGCGATCGAGCCGAGGGGGTGCGACCGAGCGGAGGAGGCGGCTCGCCCTCATCGTCCACCGTGAGCGCAACGTCAAGCGCTGCAAGCTCAAGCTCCTCCACTACCAGTCCCTGGTACGCCCGCGCCTCTTCCCGTCCCGTCTCCCCCCTTTGGTCTTTGGTGATAATAAAGTTGTGATCTTGGTGGGTTCTAATGGCCGCCATACGCCGCAGCTAGACACCACCGAGAAGAAGCTGGCCAAGGCGCAATCGTGGCTCGCCCAATACCGAGATCGTGCGCCTGATCGCAAGCTACCGCCTCCGACCTAGAGGGATCCCAAGCCGTCGCCTCCTAGCCAGAGGGACCCTAAGCCACCGCCGCCCGACCACAAGGCTCTCGTGCTGGCGGCCAGGCCGCAGCTTTTCATCCCGGGGGCCAACACCCAGCGACCCCATGACCGACGCCATATCCAGAGCCCATGCCCGGTTTGAAGAAGGCCGCCGCCGCCCCGTCATCGTCTTCATCGTCGGCGCCGCCCAAGCGGGCGAGGATAGAGGAGAAAACCCAAGAGAAAGATCGGTACTTTCTGCGGATTTTCCATTTTAGGAGAACTAGCACGATCAAATTTGATCTTCATTGATGTGCTATACATGTCTGGTTGTTGTTTTTTCGGTTTACGTAGCGTAAGAGCATCGAATTTGATTCGAGCATGAAGAAGTCGCTCACGACGGTGCTTAGGTTTCATGGCAGTACTATGGTCTCGAGCCAACACAAGGGGAAGCTTAGGTGTCTTGAGCTAAGCCCTGTTAATAATCAACTTGTTGTTACCAAGTATGCTTTATGGGCTATGATTAACTCTAAATACATATCATAAGTGCACTGATTGTAGAAAAGAGTATCACTAAATTTGTCGAATTCTGCATTGTTTTAATGATGTAACAAATTTGGTCAAAATTATCACTAATTCAAAAAGAATGGTAAATGAATGAACGCCAGCTCTCTTTCAAATTTTCTTTCATTTTGTTTTGTTCATTGCTCACCGGACTTTGCGACCCTAACAATGTTCTTCTAGGTGCATAGAAACATGATTCCCCCCGTATTACAATTGGAGAAATATGCACGAACATAATATCACATTATGCTTTATTCCCTTGTGATTAGTGTATGATACCTACAAGTGTGAATGCTTTCAAGAAGGCAATCGAGAAGGCTCTCGAGAACCGAGAGGTTGTAGAAGCAATTGGGGTGCCTATGGTTAGAGGACCATGGTACGATGCATCTCTTGCTGTGGGTCATCGACGGAGATATGTATCATGCACATTTCCAGTATCTGGGCCACATGGGTCAGGAATTTTTCAATTTAAGGCCATTCGGAATGGAGGTTAATCCTTATCCTCAAAGTCCATGCATTTAATCATTTATCTCTGTCTTTGTTGTAGTGTTTTTCATGCGTCCATCCATCTTTTTTGTGAAGTATTGCTTCTGTTTGGTTAGATTTTGTTCGTTTTTCTGTCTTGCTGATTCTGGTTAGTTTCTCCCTAACTGAAGTAAGGGTCTCGGGTAAAGTCTCTTTTGTTATGCGAGGATGGCTCGCTGCTTTTTGCAAAGACCATGACTGGGAGATACTCATCATGGAGGCTCATCTGATACTCATCATGGGGGATGTTTGTTTAGGGCTGTGGGGGAATTGTATGCCTTTTTAGCCCAAATAAAAGCTGTCGTTTGGTTGCTGCATAGTACTTGGTATGATGAGTATCATTTTCATGGTTTGGAAAAAATTGATCACTATACATTTTTCCTGTTCGTAGAAGGGCCATGTTAATATGGACAAATGCTCTATTGATATAATTACAATCCCTATTCCGTAAAGGGCAAATCTTTAGTTAGATCTGGAGTATGATCATGGATAGGAGTAGGAACCAGCAAGAATCTGATGTGACGATACTCCTGTTTCCTTCAATCACTGCAAATTTCTGTTTTCAGCTTGCCTTTCCATTCTTCATGGTAGCTGCTTTGCAATAACTGAAGATAACTGAGGCACATATTGGTTGGTGAGAAATTTATATTGGTAGCTGCAAATTTATTATTCACTATTTGCTTTCAGGCTTTCAGAGAAGAAAATAATACATAGAAGATGGAATTGCAAAACATGCCCCTTGTTTCAAGGAATGTACATGACTCCAATGTGCAGAGATGGGCTAGATAGCCTAGATACCAAGTCTACTTGCAGGTTTTTTATGCCATTTTTATTTAGATGGGGTATTCCCGGTTTATTTTTTGTAGGATAGTAATTATTTTGGCAGCCTTTCTACTCCCATTTTTGTATAGATAGGTCAATGACATTGCACTGTGATAAATTTTCACTTGTGATGACGTAAGTTGCAGGTAGGGGTTTGAGATGAAGGCACACGATAGGGTCTTTGGATGGACGATACTTGTGATATGGATTTCTTGTTCTATTCTCGTGAATGGTGATATCTGGTGGCATGTGAGATGCGAAAATATAGTGAAAACGGGTACGGAAAGAAAACTATTGTGAGTTGTTTGGCTTTTGGTGGCTATATTTGTGATGCTGTCATTAGACCGTAGAGTTTTTTGAACTCTCTGTATGATGTATTTGGCCATTCAAATTGTATGATGTATTAGGCCAATCAAAGGTACGATGTATTAGTCCATTCAAATGGGCCGTCTAGAAAAAAACTTGGGCGCCATTCAAATACTTCACTAATATGATGTTTGATTTATTTATGAGCATGAATATGTATACTTTGTTTGATACATGATGATGTAAGATAAAATTGATATTTATTATTCAGTTTGAGATTATGTTTGATAATATGTATCACTTTTATTTGGAACTCCGTTGCAACACACGGGCACTTTACTAGTTTATTATAGATTTTTAATGTAAGATGCGTATTTTTTTCTTATATTATTAGACTAAAACCAGAATATATATATATATATATATAATATAATATAAATTTTGAAGCTATATATTAGGAAAAATAAACACAAAGATCCCCCGTAGGGTTTGAGTCCCGGTGAGAACATGGACAGTCATTTTCACCATAAAAGCTTAACAAGCCAAGGACCAGCTATCCCTGTCCTGTTGCCACCTCTAATCCTGTTGTCTCAACATGGCGATCAAACATGGAGGAGACCTATTAAAAATTGCCACTCAGCGGGCCTAAAATAGCCTACGGGAAGGAGCTCGGGGCGGACAGCAGCCAGCCAGCCAGCCCGGCGGTTCGCTCTCTCCTCTCCCGTGCTGCCTTGTTCCTTTCTCCTCCGCCAAGTAAACTCCGTTTCCACCGTCCCGCGCCGCTCCGCCGCAACGCGCCTCGGACTCGCAGCCATGCCGACCGGTGAGAGCTCCCTTACCTCTCCCCCCTCCCCCAATCCCTCGATTCATCTCACCGCAGGATCGATCTGATGATCGCCGCGTCTCCGCGGATTTACTTTCCAATCGGCGTTTTCGTTGTGTCGTGTTCCCGCGCCCCTCTCTGAGGACTTGGGTTTGCTCGGTTCGATCTGCCTCCTCGCGGAGGGAAGAATTTGGAATCGGATGGTGGTGGCGGCGGCCGGAGAGCCGTGGGGTTAGTAGGGTTTCGGCGTGGTGGATTCGAGGGGCTCTGGCCTGTGAATGTAGGGTTTAGTTTTGGGTGCCTAGATTTGTGCTCGTGACCGCATCCGCATTTGCCTGTGCTACTCGTAGATGCGTGTCTTGTGCCGTTGTGCGCCTAAGCCGAGCTCCGATTCTGTGTTACTGTGAATATTGGATAGGAGATGGATGTCACGATGTGTGTGGAGGGTGGATGTGGCGTTGGTCCGTTTTAAGTCCCTAGACTCATATAGTCGTGGATGTTAAACGCCTCCTTTCTACTTTTAGTCATTTTGTTGAATGTGTTGCATCCCCGATGGCATGGACCTTTGGCTAGTCTCCAAAAGCAGACAACCGAGACCCTTGTGCCCTGTCCTTGAGTGGTGATATGCCGTGTTAACTTGGGCTATTGCTGTGGGCCTGTAAGAGTGCTAATAAATTCTACAACATAAGAAGTTCAGCGTGAATGTGAGCAGCTTATTAGGCCTTATGTTTTCACTTTGCAGCTTTCTGTCTTGTGCCTTCGGTGCAGAACATGCTACATCTGTCCACCGCATTTTGAGAATTATGCGTTTCAGTATTAATAAAAGAAAGTTGAAGTCTGCTAGGTGTTATGTCATTCGCTTCTGCAAACTGTAGTTCTTTTATTCGCTTGACACACATGTACATGTGTGCAATTTTTCACTGGTAGTTGCATCCATCCATCAGAATTTCTTGCCCTTTTTTGGCATCCTTTAGTATATTATAATCTGGATCATGATGTATGAGTTATTGTAAGTAAACTCTTTGGCAGTTTCTAATTGCTCCTAGTTCGGTTACTGTAAGTCTGTATCAACAGAATCACGTTGCATTAAACTTCCTGCTATATTACTTTACATGTTCTCTTAATGCGAAGTAGAAGGCATAAAAGGAAACTAGTTTTATCGGTTCCATTTAAGTTTATCCAGCTATTCAATGTCCTGTGAGCACTAAACTTAATTGACTATGTAACTGTGTTGCAATGTCTCCTTGCCTGTTGAGTGTGGGATTTGGTCTACCTGATGATCCTCAAGGAGGTGTGCAACCTTAAATACTTATTGAGGATGCAGGACATAAGTCAAACATAACCAAAGCACAACACTTCCACTATTCTACCCCAAAAAAAAACACCAATGAGGAGTGATCAGACCTCTAATTGCACTCCTGTCCTAGAATTTGTCAAGCAGGCGAGTTGCTGGTGTTGAGTATTAGCCTGAGGAAGGTGCGGTCACATGGTCTGTTTAATTGAATCCGCCAACGTCATCTCGTACTGTAGGCATCACAGACCTCCAAGATGAACTCTGGCTCCTGCGATCATTCTCCCAATGTTTCACAGTTTTACTGCAGAAGTTAGTTACTCAGGGTTGGGAAGGGGAGTTCCTTTTCATAATTTTCTTGTTTGTAATACTATTGTATGAAGCAGAAGGATCACTTTATGATCTTGTAGGAGATGACAAAATCTTTAGTCTTCCAAACAAGTATGATTATCTATGATGCAAAAATGACAAGACAAAGTACTGAATGTTAATAGTAGGTCCATCCAATATAAATGATATTTCAAAAGCTATTATACCTTGTCAATCAGATCTCATGTTTTATCAATTTTTGTAAATAAAATGGACACTATCGCTTGCCGTTATTGTGTTTTCAGTGTTGCAAGGCATAGGAAGCCACACATGTATGACTATAATACCTATACAGCTGGAAACATGGTTCGATAGAACATACAAGTATACAATGTGTAGTTGCTTTTTATAAAGCTAGCCCATTGATCTGTAATGTTGTTGGGCTTAGTGACTCAAGTCAAAAAAGGATTTATCCACTGCATGATCGGAGCCAAACTGTGTAGAACATGCAAGATGTAGGGTGCGCTTGTTCTATGGCTAAGTGATAACCGCAAATACTTTGATATCTCAGAGCTCAGATGGTCGATGCTAATGCTATCTTTCTACCAAACCTAAATTAATTGTGCTAGTTGAAACAATCTATCTGTGGTTTCTTCACCTTTTTTTCATACATCATGGCAGATATATTGATTGTTCTTATATGTGTCACATATGACGATTCACGATTTAAGTAGTTACTTGGTATTTGTACCTCACAAATGAATTCTTACATTCACATGTTGAAGCATAACATTTATGAAAATGACAATTTGGCAGGTGGTATAGCATAAAGTATTGTGGTTGCATCTTTTGTTAGCGATATTGACTTCGGCATCATATTATAAGTGCACACACACACACCATACTTGCTTTCTTGCTACAACTAATGCTTTTGAAATGCTTTCCAGTAAGCGTGAAATGGCAGAAGGAGGTCTTTCCAGGCATAGAGATTGACACCAGCCAGCCGCCCATTGTTTTTAAGAGCCAGCTGTACACACTGACTGGTGTACCACCTGAAAGGCAAAAAATTATGGTGAAGGGTGGAATATTGAAGGTAGAATATTTTGGTGATATGCTTATAGACTTGATTGATTTCCGTTGTGCATGCATATATCTAATGTGGCTGCGTAATGACCGGACAAATGTTCTCTATGTATGCAGGATGATGCAGATTGGTCTACTTTGGGAGTAAAAGATGTGAGATGCTCAACTTATCTTCCATGCACATTTTTATTCTACCAAACCGTAACTACATTCACCTACATGCTGTATTACTCTTGATTTTGCATATAATAATTTTTAAGGACTGGAAATGCACTATGTAGGGTCAAAAATTGATGATGATAGGTACAGCTGATGAGATAGTGAAAGCTCCAGAGAAAGGTCCAGTGTTTGTTGAGGATCTACCAGAAGAAGAGCAAGTGGTCGCACTGGTGCGCATGGCCTTCTCATCTTATGCATATCTACCGTATAGATATTTAACCCTTAATCTTAAGTTACCATTCCATGATGGCCATAGCACTATGAAATAAAAATGTCTAATTTGCTAACCTGACCTAATGTACCATATGAAACATAACAAATATGGTCATTACAGCATGTGATCACTGCTAAGCCCAACTGATCATAATTTTGTATAAATCATTTGTAGATAGTATATCTTATTGCAATGTAGTTGGCAATATTGAAATTGCACTAGGTCACCATTAACTTTAGCATCAGCATGGTGCGTTTATTTTGGGTATTCTCTATCTATGCTACAAGTGAGGATGTTACGTTGACTTTCAGGGGCACAGTGCTGGTCTTTATAACCTGGGGAATACATGTTACATGAATTCCACTTTGCAATGTCTTCATTCTGTTCCAGAGCTGAAGTCAGCATTACTAAGGTTCCACTAAAAATCTCCTAGAAGTATTGATTTTCAGGAAAGATTTTTATTATTGTTGATCTCATTCTCTTTTACTCATGTAGTTATTCAGATAATGTGAGGGGTAATGGGGTTGACCAAGCCTCCCATAATTTAACTGTTGCAACTCATAATACCTTTGGAGAGCTTGATCGAAGTGTTCGGCCGGTTGCACCTCTACACTTCTTACAGGTCACATCACCCCATTTGGCTATTAAATCTCAAGCAGTTATTTATATCCTCATTAGGTTTTTCTGAGTAGAAGAGCTCCTTATGTTACTCTTCTGTTTATGGTATGTTACAATTTAGATCAAGTAAATGACTCTCATTTTGATATGCAGGCTGTTGTGGTATGTGTTAGGTTGAACATTTGAATATTTGATCATTAATATATGTAAAAGTATCTAGACAAGCCACATGAAAATAATGATGAATTTTTTGTAATGAGAAATAGTATCATGGTCAAAGCCTCTTGTTGAAGTATATGAAAAGCCAACAACTAATATTGAAACAAAAGAGATCATAATATTCTTGTTTCACTATGTTGTTTGACTTTTTATCTATTGTATGAAATGGAAAAATCCATCATAATAAACAATAGGGAGCGACTAGCGCCCGGATGTACGATCCGGGCACTAGCTCCGTACGACTCATTTTGTCGTTGGATCAATATGCGACTCGATCTCCACTGTTTGATTCTCATACCACATGCAAAACAAAACGTCCATCTCCCTGTTTCTTCTTCCTATGCTCGCCCGTGGGGCTAACTCACCTCGCCCCACGAGCATCTCCTGCCCCTCGATTTCCATAACGACGATGGTTGATCCAAAAAGTCGAGAATCCACAAACCAAATCGTCAATTTGTGCGACCATCGTCGGCGATTATTGCGACAAATTTTGTGAAACCAGGAGCTCCCATCACATCTACCGAACACGATGCCACCCAATGTGGGCACCTCAGCAATAAACAATGGCAATAGTGCAACAAATGAAATACTTATTGCAACAAAACAAAAACACAATTGCAACAACATTTGAGAAACCACATTGCAACAAAAAATTAATCTTGTGCAACAAGCCAAAAACACAATGGCAACAAATACCGTCTTGCGGCAAAATTTGAGAAACCACATTGCAACAAAATTCAACAATTAGTACAACAAACAATAAAAGGTGCTGGCAACATAAGCTTATTGGAGAAGGAGGCCATGCCCATAGCCGTGATGGCCGAGATCGCCAGAGGTGAAGGAGGCTGGCCGGTGGCTTGTCGCCGGCCCACATCACTGCCTCATCGCCGGCCCTCATTGAATTCCTCTGATCTATACATCGTTTCCCTGTGGCGCTCACGGATTTTGCACTGGCCGCTGCGGAGCCTTTGAGCACGAGTGCTGGCAGCCTCGAAACGGGAGGCCTTCGCCCAGGGCTTTGGTGTAGCGAGCGAGGTATGAATGAGAGAGAGAAGGAGCAGCATGTGCTCCATCAGGCCATGGCCATGTGCGGTGAGAGAGGTTTTGGGGGAGAGAGTAGCAGAGAGAAGGCCAGAAAGAGAGAGAAGAGAGAGAGAGAGAGCTCTGGACTGTGGGATGGGAATAGTTGGAGAAGGGACTGGAGATGGTTGAGGAATGGAGATAGGAGTGGAGTTAGATATATGGTCATGTTGATGTGAGAGAGCCAAGTCCACGTTTGGAGCCATCCGTTCCGCCCAGATGTCTGGCTGGAAGCAATATTGTAAACAATATGTATTTCCAATACAAAACAGTGTTCACCAGGGTGCTAGTTGGGTGGCAGACTACCGCCTAGGCAGGCTAAGCGCTGACACAAAATTTGGTACTGTCTTTTTTCTTTAAAAAATATGCTGAAGTGGACTTTAAGTTGTCATGATTTGAGTGAATTCTATAAGGTATAGCATGTTTTTATGAAGTTTCTTGAATTCTATGATCTAGTTGCCTTTGGTTGAAGTTGAACGCAAGATTCTAGGGGGCTTCTGTGGGGTCAGCTAATGCTTCCAGGAGATTTTTAGTGGAACCTCAGTAATACTGGGGTCCTTCATCTACCAAATTCTATGTGCTGGCAACATAGTGAAACAACACTGTAAAGCATATATGAAAAGGGCTTAATTACCTCATCGAACTTCTTTTGGGGTGGGTGTTTTGTGTGGGTGTTGGGAGGGGGATGAGTTGCTGAGCCCATCCTACCTCCACTCGTTTGGTTTTACATTCGACTCATTGTAATGCAGGTAGATGATATATTGATGAGTTCATTAGCAAGCCTTTAATTGCTTTCTAAAAATGTAGAGCATAGTTTAGTATATCTAATTGTGTGTTATGTTCTAATTTTGAACAGACGCTGCGGAAAAAATACCCCCAGTTTGCGCAACAGCAAAATAATGTTTACATGCAACAGGTTCCTTCTGCTCATTTATGATTAAGAGATAGGTTATCTACTGTTGAATTTATATGCTAAATGATGTACATTGTTTACTCCAAACATTGCAGGATGCAGAAGAATGCTGGACGCAGTTGGTGTATACACTGTCTCAAACTACATCAGAAGCAAGGTTACTTGTGCAGTTTTGACTAATGGCACATATCCCTTCTGTTCACTCTTAACACTTGTCATATTATCACCATTATAGCTTTGTGTACATTTTTTTGGTTTACCGCTACAAAGTAGTGTGGAGGCACTATGCGGTTGTGGAGCAGTATTGATTTTTCCTCTTTTTTTTTCCTTTGGGTGTTTTCCCCCTTGAGCAGTCGCCTTAACATTTAATTGTGGTATGTATGGTTGGCTACACCATTTAATACTACTTGTCTTTTTCAATAGTGAACCTCCTGCTGGTCCAATGAAGGAACTTTTTGGAATCGATCTTGTGAGCAGGTTCTCTCTCTTTCTCTCTCATACACACATAGCTGTTGTGTTATATGCCTCTATATGCTCTCTTTTATTGTACAATTGGTACCATGTATTTGCACTTGTTTTACCGACTAAGCTAGTTTTATACAGCAAATCTATGAAAGCAACTAGAATTTCTCTATGCATTTCCAGAGCGGTAAAGAATATAAGGCTGCACTCCCTCTAAAACCTGCACAACATATGTACCAAGTGTTTATATTCTTTAGCACTCACGTCGGCTAAGAATCCATTTGTTTCATAAGGCAGCTAGATTATTCATATCTAGATGAAAAGGTAGTTTATTCATAACAAAAGATGACAATGCTCCAGTGCACTGCTATTTGTTAATGATGGTTTTTAATTCCAGGGTCCACTGTGCAGAAAGTGGTGAGGAGAGTTTAGAGACAGAGTCAGTTTATTCTCTGAAGTGTCATATATCTCAAGATGTAAACCACCTTCATGAGGGACTTAAACATGTAAGCAAAGTTTCATTTCACTCTTCGTTTGTTTTTGACATCAAGTAGTTCATTATTGGTACTGGTAGGATAGTTCTTTTACATGGATTGGAATGTCTTTGCCTAGCTGTATATCTTGCAGCAGAATTTTACAAACTAATTTACTGAAGTGCTGCTAACAAAACTTCAACTCAGCTAGAAGGCATTGATTCGAAATTAATGAGATTCATGTCTTGTATTAGGAGTTAGGAACACATTTTTGAAGTCCACGTGTTATCTACGCCCCTTTTTTTTGAGTTTGTCCACATCATCTGCCAACTGGGTATTAGACTGGCTATATGAGCCAATGCATTATATGTTACACAAGGTGAGCATAGAGGTAGAACAATGTCGAACCTGGATTTTTCAATCCAGAGTCCCCTATGATTCATTGCACTATTCCCTAGATCAGTAGATAGTACACAAAGGTACATTGCTGCATCAACTCATACATCGCATGAAACGTACTAGACCATAATATTACAGATCAGAGTTTGAAATACATCGCGTCGGACGACTGTTTACATGAGGGCCGAACAGGCCAAATGTCTACATTATAAATATAACAGCGGAAGCAAAAGCAGAAGTAAGACCATAATCCACAGGCAGGCGACTGAGGGGTAAATGTGTGCAACATATAACATCTAAACCTAGGTATTATATGTGCACACAATCTCCATTAAGTCTACATGTCTAGGACCCGAAATCGAAGAAGCCGCCTTAATTTCCTTTGTTGTTTCCTCCATCCGCGGCAGGGGTATCTTCATAAGCGTAGTGGTCTTGGGTTCCTGTTTCTGATTTTGGTAATGCGAGTGTGAACACAAATCCACCGTGCTCCGCGAGCCAATACACATGATACAATAATTAACATGCATGGCTTATCAAGAAAAGGCTCGGGTTATTTTATTTGCTATAAATTGCTTTTAAATATGCTACATAGAGATTTCCTAAGATCTAGCAGTTTAAACTTAAAACATAAGGTGTGAAAGAAGGCGATAATAATAGCGATCTAGATACCATCCACCGTTACATGGTTTCTGCACCGTATGCTAACCTTTCAGCGTTATAACCGTTTACATTATCACTGGGACGACACCTAGTGCAACGCAAATCAGGGTTTCCACCACCCTCCACTTTTCTAATCCCACTCACAACGTTTATTGAAATAGAACTATATCTAGTTAAGTTCCCATGTCTGCCCTTGACCGTGGGCTCGGCTATTTGAATAGTTTTTACTCTGCAGAGTTGGTACACTTTACCCATAAGAGACGATCCACTCGTTGCTCCACACGATTCCTTAGTCATGTGGTTGAGTAGACCCTCACAGTAACTGTTCAAAATACATCGCCCCTTCCATCATCTCACCCATATAGGCTTCTCCTACTTGCGGCGGGTCCCATAAGTTGTGCGGGATGTTTTTCCCCTATGCGACTAGCAGCTGGACTACCCACACTGACTAGCTCGCCGCGGAAAACTTTACCCTCAACGAGTGTCCCGTTCAAGTCGTCACACAGACAACCACTTGCACTACCTCACCTTCTCCACTGATGAGATGACTTTCCGGGTCCAGTATATCTACTAAGCCAAATTGTACTTTACAGACTTGTGGTTGTATTTGTATTACACAGGAGGTCATGACAAGATTCGGTCCTTGGGGTTATTTGGGCGGTTTTACCACTAACCACACTCTCGTGCACCGCTGCACCACACCCCCGGACCATCCAACCAAATATTTAAGCAAGTTGGGGTTTTTCGGAGCACAAAATATCCATGTCAAATTATACTAATCATTTTTCACCAGGACTTCTCAAATTAGTTTCTCATAATTGAAGGTAATGCTTAGGGCATTTTGATGCCCCCGATTGTCTAATCAGTACTAAGCAATGACGTATATTTACGGACTTATTTTCGAAAGTCATACCATTATAATTTTTACTACGGTGACAAGGCTTAGATATTCAAGTGTTCCAAAGGAGTGTAGTACTAACAAGTTCAATAATGGGTATGTAACTACAAGCTGGAAATCAACATAAATTTGCACATAAAATAACATCATGCAATTTGATAATTTAAAACAGAAATTGATTTGCAGAAAATGTAGGTTCAACATGATCAAAGTATTGACTTGCCTTGGTCTTGATCGTCGAGTGTCGCATCAGCTTCTACCTCCTGGGCCTCGTACGCTATTTTTACGTTGCATGAAAATTTGGATAAAATTAGCAAACCAAACAAATTCTCATAAAAATTCAAATGAGCTCCAAAAATTATGGTTTCAGTTCCACTGGATAGATATTGAATTTAGATGAATTTAGAAATTTGTTTCACTCAATTTGGAGTTAAGATGAATAAGTTATGCCTGTTTGAAGTTCTCAGTTTAATTAAATTCGGAAAATAATTAAAATCTGACGGGTGGGACAGTTACGGACGACAATGTGGTCGTAGCTCCGAGTGGTTGTAAACGACTTCGCTGTCGTAAATTCGATTGCGTGGTACAGTCGATTTCGTGGTTGTAAACGACTGCGTGGTCGTAAACGACTACGTGGTCGTAGGCTCGACTGTGTGGTCGTAAGTTCGACTACGTGGTCGTAGGCTCGACTACGTGGTCGTAAATTCGACTTCGTAGTCGTAAACGACTAGACTAAGGTCGTAACGACTATGCGTGGTCGTAAACGACTAGGCATGGCCGTAACGACTACCAGGTACTCCTAGTCGTGGGAAGTTGCATCGTCTTCCTCCGGTCGAGGGACGGCGAGCTCGCCGCCGATGGAGGAAGCTCATGCCCGTGCGCGCGCCTGGGCTCGGTCCTACCAGCCAATTTGGTGGTGGCGACGGTCGGTGGTGACCGAGGGCGGCGGCGGAACAGGGGAAGAGGGGTTACGGCGGCATATGGCACGGGAGCTCAATTAATTCATAAGGGAGCATCTCGGCGAGCTCAGGAAGCTACCTCGGGGGTTGGCTCGGCTCAGGAGTGGTTGGGGTGGTCCGGTGGCGTGGCGCGGCCATGAGAGGCGTTCGGTCTTGCCAAGAGGAGGCGGGAGAAGCCCTGAGGAAGGTGTTATTTGCGTTGTTCGAGGATGCTCCGACACGGCGGAATCGACTCGGCGTAGCTCCAATCGGCGGATTGCCCGTCGGTCGACGTTGGGGAAGAAGAGGTTCGTCGGCGAGCTAGAGACGCGGAGAAACCAATTACTCGGGGTGGGAGACAGAGCGGAGAGTGGCAATGCTTCCGGGGGGTCGAGATGGGTTTTATAGCGGTAGAAAAGCGGCTGGCGACATGCGGGCGGTTGGGGCAGTCGACTCAATGGCGTGGCGGCGGCGACGCTACAGCAGCGGTGATGCAAGCACAGTGACAAGCACTGTCCGTGACGGGGACAGGGGGGAGAGGGACGCGACCGGCGCGGTGGCAAGGGCGACATGACGACTTCGTTGTTCCTGACGCGGCGACGGACCCGAGGGCTGACTTCAAAGAAGATGTGCGTGGTGGCGGGACGACGGCCATGAGCTTGTGAGGCGCCATGGGAGAAGAAAAGAAAGAAGGTGACGCGGAGCGAGCGTAGCCACGAGAGGAGGGGAGGAGGGAGAAGGAAAAGAAAAGAAAGAGGAGGCGAGTATAGAGCCAGCTGAGCAAGAGAAGGAAAAGAGAGAGGGAAAAAGAAGTGGGCCCACATGTAATGGAGAGAAGGAAGAAAATGAAGAAAAGAGAGGAAAAAGAGAAATGTTAAGCATAACTTTGGAATTTGAACTTTTAATTGAAATTTTAATTTACATTAGGATTTAGTAATTTCCAGCTTTGCATGATGTTTTGAATTATTAGTTCAATTATTAAATTGAATTAGTTTTTAATATTCCTTTGGCCATTTCTTTTCTCTACCTAGTTAAATTGAATTTCAAATCTTTATTTCCTTAATGATTTTCTATTAGTTTTATTCTTCATAATTTCTTCAATTGTTGGAACCTTAACCAAAAATTCAAGGGAAACCCATTAAAATCCAACATTGAGAAAATATATTTCAAAATAATTCAAGGTTTACACTTTTTCCCAAAGCCAAATTTTCAGGATGTTACAAACAATGTACACATGGCCAAATTTTCGAAGATAGAAAAGATGGGAATTACAAGATTGTTTGATGTATTATTATTTTGTGTGTGTGTGTGCGCGCGCGCGTGTGATAGCATTCCTCTATCATCCCAACAAGACATACATCTAAGACTAGCATTTTGTTTGATAAAAAAGAATGTGTTCTTGATGCACAGGAAAGAATTGCTCTGTTGCAATCTGTTATAGATGTAAGGCTGCTGTGGATTTGAATTAGAAAGTTGTTTTTGGTTTGTCCTACACCCCATCTCTGCTGGGTGGGTTTTGTGGGGAAAGGGAAAATGAAAAGGAATATTGTTTGGCTTATCTCATGTTATATATGTGCTTGCATATGGCCTTCAGAATTTTCATAAGATGATCAATGTTAATTATCCATGTATTCTTTCTACAGGGCTTGAAGACAGAACTCGAGAAAGTTTCATCGTCACTGGGTCGGACTGCTCTGTATACAAGAGAGTCAAGAATAAATGAGCTGCCTAGGCAAGAACATAAAATGTTATCATTCATGATTATATTCTTGCTTAATCAGCAATGATATTTATGTAGATTCTTCCTTTAGGTACTTGACTGTGCAGTTTGTTCGTTTCTTTTGGAAAAGGGAATCAAACCAGAAGGCGAAGATTTTACGGGTATGCTAGATTCTTTTGCTCTCTTTTGCTTTACAAACTACAAATACCTTCCTGAATTTTATAGGGTTTTGTAAGGAAGTTTATCTTTTTGCCCCCCAAAACATTGGAGTCTGAGATGCTTCATTTCACCTCTTTTGTTAAAAAACTTGTAATACTTTCTTTTGTTCCTGCCAGAAAGTGGATTATCCCCTGGAATTGGATGTTTACGACTTTTGCTCAGATGAACTGAAACAAAAACTCCAAGCTCCTCGTCAGGTAGCGCTCTCTTTTTGTTGTTCAAATTCCAATTGCAGCTAGCTCTATTATTCCAGTGTTGATTGAGGCACTGAATTTGCATGTGAAGATGCTGAGAGATGCAGAAAATGCAAAGTTTGGATTAAAAGCACAGGGCAAAACAAGCAGCTCAAAAGAAAAAGAGGTAATGATCTTTCTGCTAACCAGAGTATCATTTGACTACATGGTCAATTCATCAGTAAGAACGAACTCCGGAGAAATGATTAAATCATTCTTTTGTCAGACATGCTAGTTGAGCATTAATATTTGTTTTTAGTACTTCAATTAGTGCATTTCATTTCAGGGCTCATCGACTAGTGCTGGGGAATCATCCAGCATGGACATTGACAAAGGCAAGTAATTTGCTTCTGTTCTTATTTAGTGAAGTAGCTCACATATTTCTGCTCTTCACATATAACAGTATTGTTTTTTGTTTCCTTAGTATCTAACTTAATTATGACTGACTTCCAATGTCCATATTCAAATGCATATTCTCAACAGTTAGGCTGCTCCGAATAGTTTCACTCACTGCAAGTGTAGCTTGACTAGCTTTAAACTAAGATGTGTTCTTGTGTGTAATATGCAGCCGATTCTTCTGCACCAAAGAAACAGTTAACTGGCATCTATGATTTAATTGCTGTCTTGACGCACAAGGGAAGAAGTGCAGACTCCGGCCACTATGTTGGCTGGGTTAAGCAACATGATGGTAAGGCCAGCTAGTCTTATATATAGTTCAATTGTTAGAATCAACTGTTTCCCTGCCACTATAAAGACACGCTGATAACTCTATGTTGCCATTCATTCAGGAAAATGGATTGAGTTCGATGATGACAACCCAAGCATACGCAAGGAGGAAGAGATTTTAAAACTATCTGGTGGAGGTGAGCAGCTACTTAATTAAATATCGACTCAAATCTGCCAAGAATTGTTCTGAAGTAGGCTATTGTTTCTCTTTACAGGCGACTGGCACATGGCTTACATCTGCCTGTACAAAGCTCGTGTTATATGAATCCAGGAGCAGAATGGTTTCTGAGCTGAATTTGTTCAGCATTTCTCAATTTGTTTTTGTGCCTCATGAGCGAATGTATTAATGATTTTTCCAGTTTGGTTCGAACTGTGATCACCGTGCAACTTGCGTCTGCTGCTGGTTCTGGGCAGCGTTCATTGGGATGTGTACTTTCAGAAGTCAAACTAGAATATTTTACAGTAGTTAACAAATATAGAACAAAGAAATTCAGCGAAAATTGTTTTTTATAGCAAAAATTGGGGTGGTTTCCTGGAGTTTCCGTTGTTTTGTTCTCGTGGAGGCCCCTCTGCCTAGGAAGTATTTCCATGGATATTTGTAATACATCGGCCCAACTTCTCAGCCTGGGATGTTACTATTATTTTAATATTTACCATTTCTATCTGTTGCTGCTAGAATTCAGCAGCAACTTCTCTGTTCTACTCAACGATATGATAAGCATAAATGCTCACCGGTGAATGTTAAGACAACTGTTTTCGATTACCAACTATCAAAAGAGGCACAATACACACCATATGAATCATTTTCAACAAAACAATAGATTTTAATGCTAACTACCAAAGTATGCTATTAAAGTTTGATTATATCAACTAAAAGTAACTTGTGAATTACTGTTTGCATGTAAGATAAGGGGGCTATTCCTGTCCATACATGAGGTCTTCAGTGATCATCTAAAAAAGCACAACAGAGCAAGGGTGGGTTTGAAGACCCAACAAGTGCATAATAGGATGATAAACGCTATCAAACATATAAGCAATCATTTAGCTATATCAGACTCCGCATGTTTCAACATAAACATAGACTTAAAACATGTTCTACACATGCATTATTATGTTCATATCATTATTCTCATATCTCATCATTGCCATTCCATTAGTGCAATGTAACACTATTTTACATGCTCATTTCATTGCATATACCGGTATAGCCTGAGTGAACACCCGTCGATGTTCACCCTATCATAGACCTGTTCTCGTCAGCACGAGGATCTTTCCACTCCCGTGGAGGCTTACCGAGGTAGGTCTTATATATTCACCCATGGTGGATATTTTTCTCATCATATGATTGCACATGATGTAAATACATACGTCCATTGCCATTAACATGTTCCATCATTGTCATCATTTGCAGGGTAGCCTCATTGCCCACCCCGTTTCATCATCATTGTCATCATCATGTAAGCATCATCATAACATTTAACACCGTATATTTCATAACATTTATAGTCTACTGTTCTATCATGCGCTTACATGTTCAACCTTGTGGACGATTCGTGGATAGCACCAAACTCGAAACTCCATCTAAACAAGCATCAACCAAGCTCAATATATCACAGCAATAAACGAACGACGTCGTTCCTACACGTAAAACCAACACATACCACACTCTTTTACTACATATTGTCCCGCTGCTCCGAGTGCTCGAACAATCGTGTTTTTCAAATCCGAAACCTAACATAGCAAATATCTAGGTTCGGTAATATGAATAACTCTACTCACATATTTCTGATTACCATGATTTAAATATTACACCATCTAAAAATCCTATCACATCCTGAAGGCCATCCTATCCCATACCGGTCGCTACCATCCTGTGCCCTACTGGGCGAAGCGGGCGGCGCCTGGGCCCCAAAACCCAGGGGCCCCCATAGGCCATACACTGATATACATTATACATAATACATTGTATATGCATGCGTATAGTAATTAATACTATCCGGATCCGGCTCGACTAAGTCGACTTCTCATCTTCGTAATTCGATCTTCTTTTCGTGATTTCGCCTAGGGCCTCCGCCCACAAGACCATCACGCCGCCGAGCCGAGCCACCGAGGTTGGCCTAGCCCGCACCACCGGCCGTCGCCGCGTCCGCCTGCCTCTAGACGTCTCGTCGTCTCCGGCCTCCGCCGCGCAGCAGCCTGCACCGCGCCACCGCTACTGGCGCACGCACGTGAATACGTGATACGCCTAACGCCCCTGTGCCCCACCGTTAAGCTCGCAATTGGCGCTGCCGACCGCCATCTCGCTTTGCATTGCATGGCTCGATGGCTCGCATGCAGTGCAAAGATGAATGATTATATCAGACCGTAGTTTGCAATCTTGCATATTAGGAATTTTAATCAATAATTAGTGCTTTGTTAATTGTTATTTGTAGTTACTAATTATACTATTGTTCTTTAAATTTTCAAGACCATGTCATCTAGAAAATATGCATCCTAAAGGAAAAAGAAAAAGAGGAAACAAATAGATGAGTTGATTGAATCACGAGGGATCCATTGACAAATATCTATAAACTCTTTGATATGAATTTTCTTTAATACATAACGTATTTTAAGTGTTTG
This sequence comes from Bonia amplexicaulis, assembly GCA_036346245.1. Lineage (NCBI taxonomy): Eukaryota > Viridiplantae > Streptophyta > Magnoliopsida > Poales > Poaceae > Bonia > Bonia amplexicaulis. Next base: position 25,751,407 of record CM070737.1, read on the forward strand.
TTGGTAAAATTAGATATATATATATATATATATATATATATATATATATATATATATATATGTGTGTGTGTGTGTGTGTGTGTGTGTGTATGTAGATTTATATTTAGATATTTATACTAGGGCCTCTATTCCTAGTTTCGCCCCGGGCCCCTAAAATCCCAGGACCGGCAACCATCCCGAAGGCATATCTCCTATTTTAGTCCCAAAGGACATGCGATCCTATACCGGGCAGCATCCAACTCGAACGACAAACTTCTAACCTGATATGCCAAAAGTGGCGTTCCAACCTTCTATAGAGCTTTAGCAATTACCTCTGTTAATTAGTCTATACTAATTAATCTATTCTAACTAATCCACACAAATCATTCGCTCAACTTATTAATCACATACACTAATTAATTGCTTTCTCTGATCAATCATTGATTAGTCCAGTACTAATTACCGACTCACTAATTATTCACTGAACACTAGTTGGTCGCGCATGTTCCAACTCAGTACCACACGGTCATTGCTCTTCATTAATTCTACGCACATGGCTATAACACCACTGCACTGCACATGAATTCCAACGACTAGCTATGTTTTAACTATTATGTGCTCCTATCTCGATATTAGGCAATTCGACCTCTACATGACTCGATCTCAATAATCGACATTTTAGCTTCTACGTAAAGCAATAAATAAGCGGGGGAAATGGTTTCCGGGCATTACCCTAGCCTCGAACGAATGGATAGAGGCTCCTCCGTCCTTTCCTTGGCCGGGTCTGGTAGATCAGACGTCAGTCTAGCATTCCCCCTTCTCCTCTTCTCTTTTTCCTTCTCTTCAGCCGGTCAGCTCTTCCTCTTTTTTTTCTTTTCCTTTCTTTTCTTCTCTCCTCTTCCTTCACTCCCTTCATGGTCGGCTTCCTTTTCTCCTTTATTCTCCTCCCCTTCCTCACTCAGTCAGTCGACTCCCCTTCCTCTTCTTCTCTTCCTCAACTAATCGGCTCCACCTTTTCTTCCTCTTTCCTCACAGCCGACCTCCTCTTCACCTCTTAACCCGCCTGGCTCCTCCCTTCCACTCTTCCCTCGGCCGGATCCCCCTTCCCCTCATGGCCGTCTCCCTGCTTCCCTCTCTCTTGTGCTGCGCAACAACAACGACGTGCGACCGGGAGTGGCAGCGGAGTGGCCGGGCGAAGCAAGGGGGCGTGGCGAGGCTGCAGGGTGTAGCGGCGATGGCAGCAGCGAGATGAGGGAGGCGAGGCGCAGTGGCGCTGGTGACTAGGCGACGGCAACGTTGACCACGGCGGCGCACACTAGGGTGGGGTGGCGATGCAGCAGCAGCTGGCAGAGGCCAATGATGAACAACCAGCGGAGGGAGATAGCAGCATGGGGCAGGGTCAGCACGGGGGAGGAGGAGTAACTCGGGTTTGGCCTCCTCCTCCTCCTGGCTTACTCTTATAGGGAAGGCTTAGCATGGGCTAGGCTAGGTCGAAGCTGACCCAAGCTCTCTCTGGTATTACAATATTTGCTTTTGTGTTATGCTGTCATCGATGCTTTTCCCAGCTCTATTCTGCGAAACTTCAATCGTGTCTCTCTCCCATCTTTCTCCCTGGACATTGCAATAGTAAGCCGACCAGGCGCTTCAGCCAGCCACGATTCTCCAATCAAGGCGAGACGAACATGAGACAAGTTTCGGGTTGGCCCTTGCTTAGCCCATCGATGTTTGGTGACTTGGTCATGCCTCGGTATTTTACCTAGTGTTTGTACTGCAACCCAAGTTTATCGAGCCCCGTATTTGGCAAGAGTAGGCATGATTCTTTGCCAATAAATTTTTTCTTGTTCGTATGATTTTTTTCTCAATATTAATTCTACATGCAGTTGTGAAAATCCATGGGTGCTCGTGGGACGAAAAAGATTGATTATAATAACTAGTCGGCAACCCGCGCATTCACACGGACTAGCATCATCTGGAAAGATAAAAATTTGAAATTTTAGATTATAAAAATAGTACTTAATGTAAACGTTATTGACAATAGAAAGTATAATCTAATTTTGATTACACGACTTTGTGCGTCTTGAGTTTTCAATTTATAATTTTTGTCATCATACTTCTACTTATTTTTAATAATAGAATATTTATATTTCTGAATAGAAAGTATATTTTTTAGTTTTGTAATCAACTTTGAATCATTTTTTTCTTATAGTAGCTCCTAAAGAAACAGACAATACATCCTCTTGTATTGCCTTCGCCAAAACAAATTATACATGCTTGACCACAACTACTATTGAAACAAAACCGAAATTTCAAAATTAATTTGAATTCTTGTTTAGATTTGATTTCTCATGAATCCTGACCAAATTCTGCATCTATCCCAGCCATCCAAGCCTCAATCTCCCTGCCGCGTCGCTTCCTTGAACCGTTTTTGTGCGAGCACTGTTCACCGACTAAAAATATCACTGCCACCTGCTCTTTTCGCCGCCGCCCTTCCCCATTACTTCCCGCCGCTGCCACGCCCCTGCCAACTGGTCAGAGCCCGTACCACCTCGTCTCTCCCACCTCTGACACCCTCTTATAGCACCGGCAACGCGTTAGCCAGCTAGCAAAGATCGCCGCCGTCGTAGCTCTTCTTGCGTCCTCTGTTTTCTCTTGGCCAACTAATTCGCGCCGCAAACCGCCTTGCAGCCCTGCTAGCTACTACCAAGTCAGTGTACGACAACCCTGACACCTGACACACTTCTTGATGGCCGCAGCTCTTACCTGGTCGAGCCGTCATGGCAAATTCACCACCGCTATCTAAATTCGCTCTCTCTGCCCTCATCCTCTCACTGCCGATCTGACTCGCCTCTAACCGCTTTTGACCACCTCAATGTTGCGCCTGAGACAACTCGTACGTCCCCTCTGCTAGCAGCGCTGTGCCTTCCTGCGCCTTCCTGACCTCTGCCATGCGCCGCTGCTGCCTTAGCCTCGCCTCTATGCCGAACCGCTATGAGATGGCTATAAAAGCCCAAGACCCCCTCCAGACATTGCATAGGCGTCCAGTGAGCCATCACCACACCCCAATTGAGTTATCGATCGGAGCCTCGCTGGCGACCACGCAAAGACCTCAAAGTAATCCAAGTCTCGATTCCGTTTATTCAATCTATCCATTCCTCGACTGTGTTTTTCCATACCAAACTCCTATAATTCCCAAACCTATATTATTTGATTTTTCTAGATTTTATTTCTTTCTTCCTAGATCAACCCTTCGAGCATGGAATTGATTTATTTTCTTTTGGTTTACGGTAGCACACGACACTGAAGATCAGTCAGTCCAAGAAGGAGAAGCTCAAGTACAAGCACAAGACTCGGAAGAATACGAAATCATATAATACATTGATATGCAAGACAAGTCACATGCCTTTGATCATATTGAACCTACATTCCTCTAATTATTTATTTACCAGTATTTTCTTTACATTATTTGCGCACTGCTATTTCTTGTACAATAAATGTTCAAAATGACATGATATTAGCTAATGTCCTACCACCTGAAAAAAAACCCTGTTTAATTTGATGGCCACATTCATCTTGACAAGACTTAATAATATTAAATATATTATTTAAATAATCATGGTAGACTAGGAATTCAACTGTTTTATACTACTAAGAGACTTGACACTTTGCCGGTAGAATTTCAAAAGTGATTCTAGAATAAGGAGATATCACAGGAAGCCACGAGATGGTTGGGTCCCATGACTTTATCCTAGGGCGGAGGCTTGGACTGGAAAGGTGGCGGTGCGGATGGGCACTGAAATAATGCGATGGGCACTGAAAATGGTACGAATGAGCACCAAAATAGTGTGGATGGGCACTGAAACAGTGCAGATGGGCACTGAAAAAAGGGTTTGTGGATGGAAGTTGACTCGGTGAAAATATAAGGACTAGAACCTTATGCCAAGTAAAGAACATAGTGATCGCTCAACCACAAGCGTTGATTTGTTAAACTTGGTTTAGTAGTTGTACAAGTTCGATTGAATATCTACAAAGAGTGGAGTGAGATTGAGAGAGTTTTTGTGGTATGGGAGGGGTATAACCATACTTCACAACAGTAGGACTGCTTCAAATCAGGCGAGGCCATGAACCACCTGAGTTTGTTCGGAAACAGTCCCTACTGGGTAGAGGCTATATAAAGAATTGTGCAGTGAAAATCCTTGTTTTTTCTTAACTCAGTCGAGGGGGTTAAGAGATCTTGTGGGCAAAGTTGGACAGCTCTGCAGAGTCATAATTTAATGGTATTCGAATACGTTGTGCTTCCGGTAAATAAAAATATGTTTAATGGGTGAATCCAACGACAAAGCATAAGTAGATTTGGAGATTTGTTAAGATTGTTAATCAAGTTGTTAAATCCCTAATTTCTTTAAAAAGGTTGTGATTTTGTGTTTCAAATTATTTTCAACTAAAATTGCATCCACAAAATAATAAAACCACTATACTCCAATCCCTTGGAAGGTCCTACATGTAATTAAACAGTACTTTCCCATGTGACTTGTTGAGTACGATGATTTATACTCATACTTGCTATAAGTATTAACAGAAAGTGCATGGCAAGAAAATGAGGAAGTCTACGAGGATGACGTGATGGAATACTGTGAAGTAGATGATGTTTGGAAATAGGGTTGTTCTCCGTGAGGCACATCTGTGGTGTTCTTTTGTATTGTAATGCATCTAAGGGCCGCACGCCCCGCTGTAAAACTTGGTTGATAAGCCATTATCTTCTAATAAAGATGGTTTTTGTATTTGAACATGCGTTGGCAATAGTGTACATTCAACTATAATACTCACAGCTGAACAGTTCTGAGCAGTTGCGAAAGATTTACAACGTTCCTAGAAATAGGGGTGTTACAGATATCGAGCTATCACCAATCATCATTCATCAGCATATACAACATAAAAAAGCTTTGATGGATGAAGAAGTTCCAAAGGACCGAATGAAATAAATAGCATAGTTAGTTTTCAATGTAATCTCTAGTTACATGGCGAGAACTCTTCCGATACACCTGCCACCTGTCTATCGGTTGACTACCCCTCCAGCCAGCAAATCCATCACCTGGTCGCTACCCTCCTGATGCGTCTATCCGTGACTGCATTGGATTGTCTCCTATCTTTATCCTTGATCTCATCTCTAGTGCAATCATGAGCATGTTCCTCAGTTTCTGCTTCCTGTTTAATCTGTTCGCCGGTGCAATGAATCATGCCTCCATACCTATAAACTGACTGCTCCAATCTGCTGCTGCTGCTGCCGCCATGGCCACCCGTTAATTTTGGCGTCCGCAACTTTCCTCGGCGTCGCCAAGCCCCTCCATGCTGTTGGGTCTCGCTTCCTGTGAGATATTTTTTTTGCTTGGTTTCTAACCCATGAGAGCAGATCCGATCCACTTTCATGCTGCCAGATGTGATTAGTTGATTCAAACCTGCATCCACTGCTTGTCTTCTTTTCTTTTTGCATGATTTCTGCATCCATGCATGCATGATGCTATCTACCGCTACATTGCCATTATGCATGCACGCTTATCACCCAGCATCGAGTCCGGCCACCTTGTCAACCAACCATCTTCACCGTTGTAGCCTCCACTCGCCGCCGCCGTTGTGCTATATGACCGCAACATTCGCCGATGGAGTTTTCTAGCTTCTTCACCTCATCAGGCTGCAACCACGTTGGTTTCCATCTTTGCACGGTCTTCTCCTATCGATACTGCCACCTTCGTTCGTCGCTACCGGCAACCATCAACATCTACGTTGCCAGCTTCTCTCGACAACGTCTTCTCCATCACCAGACTGCTTCATGTGAGGGCGCTGTTTCTCAATGCGAGGGAAGGCCTGATGGAGCAACGAAGCAAGAAGAATTCAACCAAACGAGCGAGAGGAATAAGCGAGGGAGAGACAGAGAACACATGAGGGAGGCTTGATTCGAGAAGTTCTTTAATTTTCTGCCGCCGTGAGGCGGTCCAGGCGGAAGTGCAACGTTTCTTTTTGGCAAGATATGTTATAATGTCTTGGTGATATGCTTATCTATTAGAGTTTATATATGTTTTTTTTGTATACTTAACTGTTATAAAAAGTATTGAATGTGAGCCGTTATAATTTGGATCCACCAATAGATGGTTAGATCTTTCTGATTAACGTGGGAGCTTCTTTAGAGTGCCTAATTAGTATAGATAGGTGTATAGATATAGATACCATATCTTGTAAAATAAATATTTGAACTGACATTTATTCACGTAAAAAACATGTTGAAACCGATGAACAACGCATGATCATGCAAGTTCTTTATTTCAGTAGCCGTTTGTCCAACAAGATCTACCTTGTGCACTGATACTTTGCCGGGGGCCATAGTCATCTTGCTGTAACAGCTGGTCATCGTCAGAGTAGTCCAAGTCGTCATCTGGGTGGGGGTAGCTAGCATGCTTTCCAAACCTGAAGGGGGTCACCCCATGCCGCCTTAACAAGGTACATCCTATGGCTTTCATAGTTTAACACGGAATTGAAGATGACCTTTACCACAGGACTGACAATGCAGTCACCGCCAAATGGATCGCAGGAAAGGATAACCTTCCGGTAGAGGAAAATGCGTCTCGTCCGTGGAAAAATGTATTGGTTTGCAAATTTTATCGGAGGATAGCGATAGACGTGGTAACCTTCGGTTACCGGGTTTTTCGGACGAAAATTTTGAATTAAAAATTCGAAATTTGAAAACTTTAAATATTTTAGATAAAAATGAGGTGAATCTGAAATTTTTGACCAGCTTAAAATTTTACCGGAGCTTACTGGTAAAATTTTTGGCCGTCTTTTTCTAGCTTTTTGGCTTTTTTTGAGATTTTTTGCTTGTTTTTTTCGTATTTGTTTGTATTGTTTGTGATAAGTTAGCCTGTTTTTTCTATTTTTAATTTTTTTAAATTTAGTTATGTCGAATAAGCCAGCTGTAGCATAATTTTAAGTAGTTACAGTGCAATTTCAGCTATAAAACAATTTATTTCAGTCTAACTGAGCGGCATCTAAACTGATGAGATTGAACAGGAGCAACATGCATGCATGCATCCAGGTCTGTGCCTGGTTCGATTAGCAAGCAATAGCCCTATGTCCTACCGTGCGATGGCCTCGAGTGAACCTCCTTGGCGCCAACCGTCTTCTATGAACCAACACGACAGGACAAGCCACTGGCCTGGTGGTGGAAACGAGGGTGTTCGTTCCCACCTACACATATATTATGGTGCGTTCAATGATTGATTAGTCCTAGTTTATATTACATACATTTTAGACTCAAAATAAAACTAACCATGTAATCATCTGAATAAAAGGACGACTAGCATGTACAATGGACCGACAATAGAGAATAAACGTACTTCATTCAGGGTTCAACAAGGCGATGTTCCGTGGCCACCTAGGCGCGCCTAGGCGCTAGGCGACGGGGTCCCGCGGGGCCTAGGGGGTAGGCGGAACCCTAGGCGGGCGCGGCGCCTCCGCGGAGAAAGGCGGCGCTTCCACGGCGCCGAAGCGGCCGAGGCAACGCGAGGCGACAAGCGCGGGCGCGGAAAAGAAGTCGCGCTGGAAGGATAAGAGAAGGAGGCGAACACAGGCGGGTTAGGAGAGTCGCAGCCGTGACGCCTAGCGCCTCCGCCCGCCGCCGGTACTTTTTTCCCGAGCCGCTCCGCCGCCGCCGCCGTGACGCCCCGAAGCTGCTCCTCGCCGCCCGCCGCCGTGACGCCGGCTCGCTTCCTCCCGTCGGTCCGCCGCCGCCGGCCGTGACGCCAAGCAGCTCCCGCCGCCCGTGACTTCTTTTCCCGAGCTGCTCCTGCCGCCCGTCGCCGTGACGCCGGCGCGCTTCCCCGCCGGCTCTGCCGCCGCCGGCCGGACGCCAGCGCCCCGCCGCCGTGACTTCTTTTCCCGAAGCCGCCCCGCCCCGCCGCCGTGACGCCGGTCTGCTTCCTCCCCGCCGGTAGTCCTCCCCTGCCTTCACCTCCTCTTGTAGTTACAGAACTTGTTTAGCCGATAGTTGTTAGTTTGTTACACATGTAGGATGTCGACAACGGAGCATGAACCCGCTGAAACTGAGGGAGCGAATCTCCTGAAAAGGAATTCAGATGATGTGGGATGGGAATATGGGGTTTTGGTGGATGCAAAGAACAAGGACAAGGTGAAGTGCAAATTCTGTGATCATCAGAGCCAAGGAGGGATTCATCGGTTGAAGGAACATGTGGCCAATGTTGGAAAAAATGTGAAGAAATGCAAGAGGAGCACACAGGAGGCCAAAGACAAGTGTAAGAAATCACTAGAAGAGGCAAAAAGGAAGAGGGAGGAGAAGACTGTCCGTGAGCTAGAGCTTAGAGAAGAAGTGAATGTTTCTCGGGTTGGAGGAGAGGAAGATGAAGTAACTTGTGTTGGAAGTTCAGAGCCTCACAAATTAGGGCCCATTGATAAGTGGACACGTGCTATTGATCCTAAAGCAACAAAAGCTGAATCTTTGAAGCAACAAAAGCTGAACAAGGAACTTTGGAAAGAAAGAACACATGAGGTGCATAAGTATATTGCAAGATGGGCCTATACACATGGTATTTTACTATTCTGTAATCTGTATTTTTATTCAGATTGCAAGATGGGTCTATGCATAAATATATTCACTAGATTATTTCAGAATTCACTAGATTTCAGAACACATTTCAGAATTCACTATATTTCAGAATTTATATTTCTGTTCTGTTTTGTATCATTTGCAGCCATACCTTTCAATGCTTGTGACAATGATGAGTTCAAGCAAATGTGTGAAGCAATTGGACAGTTTGGTGCTGGACTTGAACCTCCATCTCAGTGTGATCTACGAGAGAGTATGCTGGATGAAGAATATGCAAGAACCAAGAGTTTGCTGCAAGAACGTGATGCTGAGAAGGGGGTGCTCTGTTATGACCGATGCTTGGTCAGATAGGAAGAGGAGAAGCATAATGAACCTGTGCACTAATTGCGCTGATGGATCAAGTTTTATCAGCTCAAAAGAGATGTCAGATGTGTCACACACAAGTGAAGTTATCTTTGAACTAGTGGACAAAGCAATTGAAGACATTGGTCAGGATGATGTGGTGCAAGTAGTGACGGACAATGCTTCTAACAACATGGGAGCAAAGAAGCTCTTGCTTGAGAAGAGACCACACATCTTTTGGACCTCTTGTGCAACTCACACAATCAACTTGATGCTTCAAGGAATTGGCAACATGTCACGGTTCAAGAAGGTAATTGAGCAAGCAAAGGCATTCACCATATTTGTCTATGGGCACACAAGAACATTGGAGTGATTGAGATACTTCACAGAGGGGAAAGAGATAATAAGGCCAGGAGTGACTAGGTTTGCTTCAGCCTTTCTCACTTTGAACAGCATATTAGAGAAGAAGGACCAGCTAAGAAAGATGGTTGTTCATAGTAGGTGGGACACATTGAAGGATGTGAAATCAAAGAAAGGAAAAGATGCAACAGCAATAATGATGAATCCAACCTTTTGGAAGGATGTGAAGCTGTGTTTGAGTGTTTTTGAGCCATTGGTCAAAGTTCTACGTTTGGTTGATGGGGATGTGAAGCCATCAATGGGTTTCCTATTTGGAGAACTACTGAAGGCAAAGAGAGAGATCAAAGAGGCCTATGGCAATGTTGAGTCCCGTTACAAGGATGTCCTTGCTATTATTGATAAGAAGATGAAAGGGCGGCTTGATTCTCCATTGCATTTGACAGCATATTTGTTGAATCCATACTATAGTTATGGTAACCCATCAATCTTTGATGATGCCACAATAACAGAAGGATTTATCTCTTGTGTGGAGACCTTTTATCATCATGATGAGGATAAGCAAGATCAGGCTGTCAACACTGAACTAAAGAAATTCCAGAATAGAGAAGGACCATTTAACAAGAAGCTTGCAAAGACTTGTCAAAACTTTGATTACAACCCAGGTAACTCATTCTCCATTCATTGCATCCATTGTAACTAATGTTACATAGTCGCTTTTACATTGTAATCGTTAATTGAAAATTATTTGTACATTTATTTCAAAGATCTTGGTGGAAACGTATGGGCGAAACACCGACTTTACAAAAGATGGCTACAAGGATCCTATCTTTGACATCAAGCTCTTCCGGTCATGTGAAAGAAATTGGAGCACATTTGAAATGGTTAGTACCTATTTGATGTCAAGTGTCAAGATTTCAACATGTTCAAGACTACAATTATAGAAATGAAAATGCTCTCATGTTTAATTTATAGGTGCACACTAAAAGAGAAATAGGCTTACTACATCCCGCCTCAACAAATTGGTCTTTATTCAATTCAACTCCAAGATGATAAATAAGAAAGAAAAGATCAAGGCAAAGAAAATCACCGATGTCCTCATGTCTAGTGATACTCAAGCTCAAGGTTTCTGCATGAGGAGGGAGATGATTGTGCAACAGCTTGTCTTTAGAGATGAGGAAGATGAGGAGATGCCAAGTACAGGAATACCTTGGTCTATTATTGGAGATGCAATGGGAGCGGAAGAACAACTTGAGCTGCGAGAAGTGCAAGAGTGAGACAACTTTATGAAGGAGAAGAATTTGACTCAAGAAGAAGAGTTTGATGAAGATGAGGATGATTATATGGAACCTCATCAAGAGGATATGGTAGTGGGCTTTAACATGTTATGTTTTATCTTTAAATTGTATCTTTATGAACTTAGAACTCCTGCAATCTGTTGTGTGCCTCGTGTTCGTGTTGTGACTTTGTGAGAACCGAGAATCATGTGTTGTAATTGCATCGCTAGTCTCGCTATCCATTTAATTTTCTTTGTCGCTATCCCTACATGTTTGTGATTTCAAATGGCTATCCTTTGTCATTGATAATGTCCGATGGATGGGAGAAGGTCGAGATCATTCGAGATAAGTACCTAACCTCGCTATTTCCTATTTTTGTATCACTTGTATTGTTGATATGGTCTCGTCCACTTGTATGTTGTTGATATGGTCTTCGTCCACTTCTATTCTTTGTAGGAACATCACATTTGTATCAACTATGAACTAAGTAGGAACATCACTTTTGTTTTGTATCAACTAAGGTATGTCTATTGGACCTTTTCTCTTTTTATATAATTCATTCAGCTACTATATTTATATAATTTATTCAGCTATACATGCTGAATGCATATTTGGCAAAACGCCTAGAAAACGCCTAGGCGCGCCTAGGCTCTAGGCGGTGGGTCACCGCCTAGAAATCGCCTAGCGCCTTTTCTAACCTTGACTTCATTAATTGTTCAAACCACCAAATGCCATCCATATACACGTAATCACGGATTAGCTACCACAAGAGACCCCCAAGATTATAATAGACCAATTCCTCGCAGAAAAAAAAAAAGATTAATAGAGCTAAACGACCATTTGTTACTGCAACGACGCACACTTTCTAGCGCCTACGTATAGCAAGCATTACTAGTACCACAATTAGTGTCAGGCTAAGGATGTGCCCCCTCTAGTACTGCATGTAGAATTGTAGATATCTGGCCTCGTGCTCGTTTAATGTACGGACCGTAGGGCCTAACTTAGTGCCAAGAACAAGGTTAATATTTTTGAAGGCTAAAGCATTATTAACTTAGAAACGAGAAATCCTGAAGTGCGGCTGGTAACTTGATGGTTCTTACTGGAGCAGAGGCCATATTGGGAGACCGAATTTTTTTAGATTGCATTGCAAAGTCAAAAAAATTTCAGAAGGAATTTGATCAGATAGAACGAAAGCAGAAGTAAAAAAAATAAAATAAAACAGGGCCTCCAAGGCTCCCCAACTTCAGTAGAAAAGACCCTCTCAAAAGGAAAAATTATAATAGCGAAAACAAGCACCCAACATGGCCAAATGGCAGGGTTAGCAAAACCAACATAGCAAACTAACATAAGAATATCGTAATAAAATTCTGAAGTATCACACTGAACACACAGCAGCACTGACAACCAAATCTGCTAAGTACAGATGGAACATCTCTTACATAAAGCTTATGGTTATCTAAGGGTCATCTCAAGATGCTGTATCAGAAGAAAACACTCCTAATTTCCAGTTCGAATGTAATGTAGAGCAGCCCACTTGGATCTTTAAGATGGCACTGGAAATTACAATTCATAATACAACAGCAAATCAGTTCTTAGAATAAATCACGAGATGATACTATGTGGGCATTAAAATATGCTAACATATCACTTGATCTAGAATAAGAAGGAAACGGTACTTACTGTATGTCGAAGTGTCAATCTGCTCAGGCAGCTCCTTTATGTCAACCTCAAACCTTTCTTGCACCTTTAAATATCATATATGAAATTCCAGTTAGGCATTGCTCATCACACCAGACAAGTACAAAAGTTAAAAAGATCAGGTATACAAACTTGATTGAGAACATCAGAGTCAAGCGTGGAAGAAACAAATGTTATTGCGAGTCCCTTGGTACCAAAACGTCCAGCCCTTCCAACCTGTGGAGGTGAAAATGTCAGCAAGAGACAAATACACCCTACCACAAGCAGTAGAGCGGAGTTACTATTACCCTGTGCAAGTATGTATCAGCAGAATCAGGCATGTCATAGTTTATAACGATGTTGACACGTTCGATATCAATTCCCCTGCCAACTAAATCTGTAGCCACAAGAATCCTCTTGTGTCCTTCCTTGAAGTTCTTATACCGGGTCAACCTACCAAAACCCCATTATTAGATAAAAGATAGGAATGATGACTGGAAAGGAAAGCAAAATGCATAGTATATAGTACTTCACTGCAACAAAAGCTGCATTATCGTCAACCCCACTGAAAATCAACTACTAGTCTACTAATGGTTACATTGGAAATATCACAAAAATTGTCAATGCTCAGGATTGTTAAGGATCGAGCATATATGCTGGTGCTCTTGGCATGTTGTGTTTTCAACAAGATTTTTAGTATGCCGTGCTTGTCAAAGACATGCATACCATGACTTTATCCTACACCTAATTCTCGAAGCAAGATAAATAAGAGAACAATATTTGAATAATAAATCGGCACCATCCATGCTTATTTAAATCATAATCCTTCACATGCATTAAGGTTATCATTGAGCAAAGCGTTTACAGACACCGATAATGAGATGTTGTACAAATTAGACAAACAAATGTGAACTAGCGATGTGATGTAAAATCACAAATCATTTAAAACGTATGACTTTGCAGTAAAGGAAAAGAAACACTAAAATCAGAAGGCAACAACCATCTACAGCTGTACAGCAGAGATCATTGCTCTTGTAGGCACAAGGGTAATCTTACATAACAAAAAGTGTGAAAAAGAAGCCCCAAACCATCAAAACAAACAAACATAATTACAGGCACCAGAAAAGCCAAGCTGCGAAGGAATTAGAGAGCACAAACCTCTCTTCCTGTGTCATTCCAGAGTGTATGCAGATCGCAGGGAAATTGCATTCACAAAGCAGCTTGTTCAATTCTGCAGCTCTACTAACACTTTTAACAAATACCACAACTTGGTTGAAGTCGAGCGCATCTAAGAGATCGTTCAATTTCCGATTCTTCTCTGCCTCACTTAGTTTTATATAGTGCTGCAATAAGGGGAAAAAAGGTTGATACAAGATGAATAAAAAAAGTAGTACAAATGGCTAATGGATAGTAACATTACCTGAACTAGACCATGAAGGGTCAGTTTAGCCTCGTCGTCGACATAAATTTCCATAGGCTGTAAGGTAACAAATGATAGATAAAGACATTAGAATTCTGGCATCAATGTAACAATAGCCACTCCAAAAGAATGGTATATCAATTCTTGTCATGTCAGAATTTTCAGCCTCCTCCAGAGCTTCAGTTAGGCACAATGGGCACTGGAATTTGACCAAACCATAGCCAACAAGTTTTGCAACAGTGCTTGCTATAAGAATTCCGGTCAAAAGAAAGCTGCTTTGTCTGCACTGACCACAACAAGGGTAGGAGAACCAGAAGCAGCGGAATCCAGTACAAGTAAGAATTGTGCAGAAAACTGGAGAAAACCACCACTGGCCTTGCATAATCTACGATAACGGTGCCCTCCCAACCACAATTCCCATGTTCTCCCCAAATGGTTCACACTGACAACAGAAGACATCACTTCCTTGCAGCCCATTGGAATGCGCAAAGGTACCAATTGACAAAACCAAGGCCAAGACAGAAGTAACCAAAGAACTCACTATCCACTGAGTATCATATTGCACAGAAGTCAGTAGGATCAGCAAGCATTCAGCAATCCCTTCAACCTACTGACAGCAGAACTGCCACCTCTCATATCTATGTACGTGCATGACCGCCAGAAGCAAGGAGGGACTTAAATAGGAAGAAGCACTATTGAAATGAGATAGGACACAGGACATTACATCTTGCATGAATTTCTTGCAAACCGGGCGAATCTCCTTGCTAAGTGTTGCTGAAAACATCATCACTTGCTTATCATGGGGTGTCATTTTGAAGATCTCCTGGACATCTCTACGCATGTCTGAAGGAATAATAATAATGGGTTAATAGGAGAGCTATGGACTATGATAAACGGTGCAAATCAAAGAAACAGATAAGGCTAAAATGAACTACTATAAACATAGAAAGATGATCAGGAAACAGCGGCCTACCAAGTGAATCAAGCATCTTGTCACACTCGTCGAGAATGAAATGCCTCACATTCTTCAAGGAAAGGTCCTTATCTCTAGCTAGTGCTAGAATCCTTCCAGGTGTGCCAACCACAATATGAGGACATTCATTCTTCAATAGATCCTTGTGTTTTTTTATGTGAACACCACCATAGAAGACAGCAACTTTTATTTCAGGCAGGTACTTGCTAAACCTCTCAAATTCATGGCAAATCTATAAGATATTAAGTAAAGAGACAATTAGCATCTCCAATCACATCTGACAGAATAAACCTGAGAAAAACGTATATACAAACCTGGTAAGCTAACTCCCTTGTGTGGCATAACACAAGTGCAGCTACTTGGCCAGCAACAGGATCAATCTGCTGAAGAGTTGAGAGGACAAAAACAGCAGTCTTCCCCATCCCAGATTTTGCTTGGCAGATGACATCCATTCCGAGAATGGCTTGAGGGATGCACTCATGTTGCACTGACGTGGAACCAAACAAAATTGGAGCAGCACCCCAGTGAGAAAAAAATTAGCCTTCTGGGCCCGTTAATGCAAAGTTTTATCATATTCTCCTCCAACAGAAAACGCCAGAAGAAATTGTACCTGCACATCAGCATAACAGGAATCTCACTATCACTTTGGGATAGATTAACGGATAACATACGAAAAGTTGGATATTCGGCTATGGCCCTGTTCTTTTGGGCTTTTGGTTTGTCTGAAAGTCAAAAAAAGGGGGTGATTTCTTGAAATGGATTCTCCAAATGGCTTCCTGAGCCCAAAATCATATGAGCTAACAGCGTCGGCGTCTCCGCCGTCCGCTGTTGTCTCGAAAAGCGTAGCCAAAAGCCATCAGCCGCAACCCAAAAGAAAATAGCCTATATTCAATTTGCTTGGTGTTAAAAAGCAATGGGCCAAATGTGATATTTTTTGGTACACGCACAGTTGGCTGATTTTCTATTTTGCCTTCTGCATACTAGCATGATTTGGCTATTTGTACATTAACTTCCTTAAAACAGACAATCCAATATAAAAATTCGGTGGGTAAGTGCATGGATGCCTACGGCATGCATTCAAAATTATGACATACGCCCATGTCAGCTAAGAGCATAACACAGAAATAGCAATTCAAGGGGGGAGAGTAAAGTCAATAAAGCGAGTGATACTTTTTTATCTTTCGTTCATTGTGGAACGTATCGATATGGTCTTGTACATGGTCAAAACAGTATAAATTCAGCTAATCATACTACTCAAGAGATATCTAATCAAGCCACTTTTATTCACCATATCAGCTCAAAATTTTATATGGTAAAGTTTCAATTAGCAAAGCTAAGTCATTGCAGTAACAGATATGCTGGTTGACCAAGGTGTTACAGGAAATAAATTAGAATAAAAACGATATGCTCCTGGAAAAGTGTGAAGGAACAGGCAACAAGAATACTGATGTATTTTCCCTTTTTAACACTTAGTTATCATTCTTGTAATTATCTTAACCCATTTATTCATCTCAGCCCTGAACCCAAACTAACACAATTGGATTGCCTTACTTTGTCTGGTTAAACTCCAGCTGCCAACTCTTATCTGTTTTAAAACTAAATAATTGCAACTCATGAGTCAAAAGGCATATGATGGAAGGCTAGCAGTAACAAGAACCAAGAGCTTGCCTTCGGAAGGATGCTCGAACCCGCAGTCCTGGATCGCGCGGAGCAGCTCTGGCTTGAGAAGGAAGTCTCTGAACCCGGAGCTGTGGATCCCCACGTACCCCCTGCCCATACACACAAACCCTAACATGTCAGATCAGGTCCCTCAACCACGAACCCTAGCAAGAAAGACTAACAGCGAGTAGCATCAACAGCACGCACTTCTTGACGACGTCGGCGGAGGCGTTGGCGGCGGCGCCGTCGACGGCGTTCTCCACCTCCTCCTCGTAGTCGACGAGATCCTCCTCGTACACCTCGTTGTCCTTGGCCTCTCCCATCCTGGCTGCGCCGGCAAACATCACAAGCGCGTGCGTGTTAAGCAGCGAAGAACACGAACCCACAAGAATCCAACCAAGTTTTCATCGCATCATCAACCGCAAAGAACTCACCTCTCAAGATCGCAGAGACGGAGGAGGCGGCAAGAACCGGGGGATTCGGAGCGGAGGCGGCTGCAAAGAGAGAAATCAAGAGCAGGCGGGGGTAGGGATCTTGGATTCGGGATCTAGGGTTGGGGACTTGGGATGGTGGATGCGAGTGCGAGTCGAGGGGAAGAGGACGACGACGATGCGGCGCTTGAGAGGAGCCCAGAGCCGTGGTCCGTGGATCCACTGCGCCCCTTGTTGCGAGATAAGAAAGAAGGTTTGGAGTTTTGGATGGACCCTAAATTCCAATTTTGTTAATCCGCGCCCCCCTCAGCTATTTATTTATTCATTTATGTGCAATCGACCCCATTAGGTTAAATTTTTTGTGGTTTGTACCGCTACATTTATATTAACACGGCCTTTTCTGCGTTAGGTATGACTTATAATTTCTCTTAAATAAATAAATAAAATCGTTTCTTTATCATTATTTCGAAGCAATTTATTAAGACTGATCTTTTGAAGCGGGTTATGGTATTTGATTCGTTTCCATAAACGCTCGCGTTAGGATAAAAAAACCATAAGTTGCAACTAAAAAGACCCACTCATCATCCAATTGGATCTATTGGTCCACTTAAATTGTTATTCGAACCTGTAACATTCTGAGTTAAAATCTGCTCAAAGTCTAGTTTATCGTGGGGCAAGTCTATGTATGCATAGCATCTTATTTACACTTTTATTATTACTTTGTGTAAAAATAATTAATCCAAAGATACTATATTTAGATCTCGTATTATATAGTATTATAACTTATTTTAGATAAGTAATATAGGACTAAACATGACACAACTCTACATGGCTACGTGAGCTACACTACGTATGGACCAGCGTATTACTTACCATACCATTAGCTCGATAACCATACGGCGCACGTGGGCTGCCGTGAGCCCGTGATCTAATCCCTGGTCTAAGCCCTCTAGTTCACGTTAGATTTTACCAATAATCCAATGGCTTGTGAAGAAGTAGGGGTGGAAACAGATCGGATATGATTGAATAGTCTTAAATACGAATACGGATTCATATTTTTAAAACGGATACAAATTCGAACATTCTCGAATACGAATACGAATCGAATGTCGTAACGAATATGAATTCGAATCGGATATATGCTTAATTCGGTTGAATACGAATATCCTCCTACGAATGTTGTAATCGACCGGTTTTTCTGATTAGCGGTTTTAAATTCAAATTTTGACATTTGAAATTTTCTCAAAATATGATTTCCACGGTTCATATTTCTGGCACCATTGTTTATTCGCACATGTAGCCTACACGGTAGCAATTGTATCTATTGACTAAAACTGTAAACATCACCTCGTTCTGTAATGATCTTAGATTCCTGGAATTCAGACGCTTTATAGTTTAGTAATGCACGCATCCGACCTGACAAATGGCAGCAGCTGCCGGTCGCCAAAATGGTAGCAGGTAGAAGCAGTCGCCGGCCGGAGTGTACCAGTTGAGGACTTGAGGTCTTGGCTCTTGAGTCTTGAGTACTAGTTGAGGAAATCTGAAAATGAGGAGTTGAGGAGTTAGTCTTGAGTACTAGTTGAGCGAAATGAGGAGTGTACTAGTTGAGGTCTTGGTTCTTCCTCTTCCGCTCTTGGCTATTGACGCTGTGATGGAGACACGCTACTTCGTTGAGTTCGCTCTTGCTTGCCGCCGCCGCCGGACGCCAAGATCGGCCACTCGCGCCGCCAGCGATCGCCAACTTGCCACGCCCAGACTCACGCCGGTCTCGGACGCCTACCGGCCACTCGCCACTCGTCACTCGGTGTCTCGGTTGACCGAATGAGTAAATGACTCGTGAGTACTGAGTCGTGACTCGTGAATCCCGCGCGGCCGCGCGTGACTCCCGCCTTGGCGTGCCATTCGCTCCATGACGAATTGGCGATTGGCGAGCCGGTGCCCGGCGGCAATACGAATATGAATACAAATACGAATACTGATGTTCTCGAATACGAATACGAATATTCTCGAATACGAATACGAATACGAATATTTTCGAATACGAATGCGAATACGAATATTCTCAAATACGGATACGAATATTGTCGAATACGAATATTCTCGAATACGAATACGAATATTCTCGAATACGAATGCGAATACGAATATTCTCAAATACGGATATGAATATTGTCGAATACGAATATTTTCGAATACGGATTTTTGCTTACCACATTCATATTTTCTTGGATACGAATATCGGATAAAATGAATTATCTGTTATCGTTTTCCACCCCTACGAAGAACAGACAAAAGTTTCAGCTAAACACTCGAGTCTCCTCCGATCTTTAGAAAGCAATTTTGAGTACAACCCAACTTTGGTTCTGTAAATTTAGCAAAAGTTATGTAGGGATACTAGTTGGGGTTTAGGTCCTGCTTATTTGGATTTAAACTTGTGGTTTCTGACTTATTTTTTATTATTTCTAATTTTTGTCTTTTTTTGTTTTGGTCTTTTTAAAGCTTTTTTGCTGGTTCTTTTTTCTCTTACTTGTTTGCTTTGTCCGTGATGGGCTAACCAATTTTTTAATTTTAAAATTTTTAAATTTTAGTTATATCAATAAGTCACAATCAGTTACAATATAATTTCAACCAGTTACAGTGTAATTTTAGCCATAAACCAGCTTATATTTAGTCCAACTGAGCGGCACCTTAATTTAAGCAAGAATTTCAAGTAGGAACGATTTTAAAGGAAGAAACATGTGCCAATCCGTGTCGTCACTTCTTTCAATAACATACCAGTATATGGATATGTGTGTGTGCGCGCGCGCGCAAAGTTACTGTCGTGCGTGAATGAAGTTATTATCAAATACATATAGGGTTATTATCAGTTTTGTAGTGTTACAACTGATAGTAACTCTATATGTGTTTTGATAGTAACTTCACCCATACACGACAGTAACTTTCTGACGCGCAGAATAGTATATCTATATAGGAAAAATGCATTATACTCTCGTGTATAGTTACTCCTACCTATGATATACCACCTAAATGAATTTAACATACTCTTCTATCATCTTAAGTATACTCATATACTAATTCTAAGATACTCCAATTCCAGCCATATGAAAAAATTGCAAGGGATCAAATAGATTTTGGTATATTTTGCTAATACTTTCATATTCGTACATAAAAATGAGTATGTTCAAAAAAATTGTACAAACCACCTTAAAAAATATACATACTACTTAGATGGTCTTATATACTCATATACTACACATACATACCCTCGGTTGTGTTATATACTCTACTTTACGAGAGACGACATAGGAAGTAACTACACCCGGAAGTAAAAAAAGAGGATATATATATAGGGGATGTATCTAGTGGTAATGCCTATTTGGGTGCTAACATGCTAATACCGCTCAGGATCGTTAGATCTACCCCCTATGGCCTGGATCCTTGAGGGTGGTAGCACCCAATCCACTTATGCCATTTTGCGAACCCCCCTCCCAATCATTTTTTCTTCCCTTGCCTCAACTCCCGTCTCCCTGCGCCTCCTGCTCCATTCGCACCCAAACGACTCTGCTCGCTGGGGTTAGGGTTAGCGAAGGCGGCCTCCTCCGTCCGCAAAGACTACCACCTCCCTCCGAGCACCCAGCCTCCTCCCCGAGCTCTGACGGCCTCCGACCCAGCCTCCTCCCCGCTCGTCGACGCCCTCCGGCCCAGCCTCCTCCCCGAGCTTCTTCCCCAAGCATCGTCGCCCTCTACTCCGGAGTGCTCCCCGAGCATCGACAACCTCTGAGCTGGCCTCCTCCCGACCCCTGCTGCCTCCGACCGGGTTCGCTCCCGAGGCCGACGCCGTCCGAGCCGGCCTCCTCCCCGAGCATCGATGCCCTCTGACCCGGCCTGCTCCCCGAGCTTGTTCCCTAAGCACCGCTGCCCTCCCACCCGGTGTGCTCCCCGAGTGTCGATGACCTCTGAGCTGGCCTCCTCCCCGAGCCCCGCCACTGCCCTCCGACCTAGTCTGCTCCCATAGCACTGACGCCATCCGAGCCAGCCTCCTCCCTGAGCGCCACCGCCCCAGAATAAAACTTCTGTGGTGTTCCATGAATTGTTGATTCCAATTGTGTTTGTTACTCCAATTTTTGTGGTGGAAGTTGCATGTATGTGAAAGGGATGTGTACTGAGATTCTGATTGTTTGTGTATGCTCTTCTGAATGTATCAGGCCTGTGGACTGTACGGAAATGGCTTTTGCATAAATGAATTTGTTGAATGAATTTACGATTGATCAGTTCCCTGAGCTTGAAATTGTTTTGATTATTCAAGATTGATCAATGATGTTTTGTGTGTGTGAAACCTGAGAATGCTTTGGTTCGGCTGTGAAAGCCTTAGACATACTCTGGTAGTTTGCAACCTGAGAGTGCTTTGTGTGTGTGTGTGAAAACATGAGACATTCATGCTACCTACAACCTGAGAATAGGGATGGCAATTGTGCCCGTTTATATCTACAACCTGAGAATAGGGATGGCAATTGTGCCCGTTTACCTGTGTGCCCGTGGGTAAATACCCTAATGGAGTCGGGTATGGGATGTATTCTTTACACACGAGTATGAAAATGAGGGAAAATCTCTGCCCATCAGGTAAACGGGTATGGATATGGGTTAGCTCTACCCGTACCCGTCTCGCCCGTTTACCTGTGAAATAAACTGACAGGTGGGCCATCCTTAAATAATAAACTGAGAAATCTCGCCCGCCGCCCGCCCGCCCAATAACTCTCCGTCCGTCCCCCACTCTCGCCCATCCCTCTCGCACTCTCTCGTCTCATGCCGCCGCCTCCTCCTCCGCCCCACCCGCCATCGGTGTCCTCCTCCGCCCCAGATCCGCCGCCCCACCCGCCACCACCTCCTCTTCCGCCCCAGATCCGCCTCCTCCGCCCCCAGATCGCCTCTCCTCCACCGGGCCCCCACCGCCACCCTCTCTTCCACCAGTGCACCGCCGCGATCGGTCGCCATCTCCCTCCTCCCTCACCGCCACACATCACGGTCTCCGCAACTAGTCTCCAAGCTCGTTGCCACCGAAGCAACTGGATCCGGCCAGATCTAGCCCGCCGGTGCCCAGATCCAGTCCACCGCTATCATTTGGCAGCCGGATCTGCCTCGCTACGGTCAGCTGGCGGGGAGATAGACGTCGTCATGGTTGGTGTCGTCGCCGGGCGTGGAGGTCGACATCTTCGCGGCCATCATCCCTGGGTATGGAGGTTGTCGTCGTCCCGTTCTTGGCTAGCACAGGCATCTTCACTCCAGCATCCCCGAGGAGGAGCTCGGCATGTCATTCCCGGGCATCAAGGTGCGCCTTTTTTTACTTTCTTTTCTTTTCGTCGAACAACTTGCGTGCGTGGGCGTTTCTTGCTAGTGCGCTCAACTTTCTAGATACTTGATTAGAAAATTCGCTTTAATTACATGGATAAATTCTAGCATGTGAGAACTTCAAATTTTATTGTATACTTGGACAACTGAAATTCTGCTATGTAAATCATCTAGCAATACTTCTGGGAAGATTGTCGTCACACTTGAAGATTTCATGATTTTCAAATAGTCTGTTAGCATTTCACAATTATGTTTGCATAAAAATTGCATAATACCAACCCATAATCTGCATTGGTGATGTTTGAATATGATGCACTCAGTTCGCGAGTAAACGGGTATGCCCGCAGGTGACGGGTATGTGCTAGGTTTTTTACCCGTGGTTCTTCACGTATGCCGTGGGCGAATCGTGGTCGCGGCACAGTATGGGCGAGCACTACCTCTACCCGCCGTGCTCGATTGCCATCCCTACCTGAGAATCCTTTGTGTGTGTGAGCCTGAGACATTCTTGTGATCTGCAACCTGAGAATGCTTTGTGTGTGTGTGTGTTAAAGCCTGAGACATTCATGCTATCTGCAACCTGAAAACAGAGAAACATTCATCTTGTCCAGGTTTTTTTTACCTAAAAACTGAGATTGACCAGGCTTTTTTTGTCCATGCTATCTGCAAATTTGTCTCAAAACCTGACAACCTGAAAACAAAGAAACATTCATCTATTGGATATAACTTGAAAACCAGGCTTTTTTGTCCATGCATTGCATGGGGGGAAATCTCATTCCACTTAGACTGGGTATCAATATATTGGAAGAGATAGAACAGATAGCATAGAAGAGAGAATAGGCAGCTTGCATTTCTGAAAATTGTATGCACAATGAACAGATAGCTTAGAAGAGAGAAAACTGTATGCACAATGAATAGGTAGCTTCATTTCAATTATGACAAAAGAAAGAAGAGAGACATTTAGGCTTAGAAGAGAGAACGTTGTAGTTGTTTATTAGAAATCAGATAACTGATGAAAACAAAATTACAAAACTCATAATGAACAAAAGTTCCAGCTGAGAATGGTGACTTCTTCATGACTACCTTGCATTCCAGCACAAGCAATAATTCTCCACCTCCCCCTTAACATCTTATCACCAGTACTTGGGAACTACTTCTGAATGTGAGTACACTTGGATAGAAGTGGAAACTGCATGGTTAGAAAATGTAAATCAGAAAAGTATATGAGTCAGGGCAATGTGACGAATATTTTTTTAAGAAAATCGTGTACAACCCTAAGAATGTGACAAACTGTGGTCAATGTGTTGTCATCCTCAAAGGGCAATTACGACTGTCATGGTACACAATCTCCTTGTATGACCTATACAAGTGTGGCACCCTTGTTTTGTTCTCAACATTGTCATTTTTCTTCTGGCCCGGATTTATTCTCTTGCATCTACCATTGGAGTTAACATCATTTAGTGGCTTTATGTTGACTTCCTTAGGGATGGGACAACCTGCAAATGCTTTAATCTCTTCAGCCTTACTTACCACATTCTCAGGAATCAGAGGAGTCACTTCTTCCCTAGATTTGACAAATTGATCCCTAAGAAATTTTAAGCCCTCATCTGTTCCTCTAGCACGGTGAATTAATTCCTCCATGTTCATACGCATTTCTGATGCCAACTTGTCTTTAGCTGTTTCTATTGCACTCCTCGGTTTTTCTTGTAACACATTGCCTTCTCCATCAAAGACATCATCCTTAGTTACCATTTTAGTCTACCTCTTTAACACAAATGGGCTTGGTAGCTCATTAAGTTATGGACACTACAACACACGAACAATATGGCGGCAAGGGATTCCAAATGACTCGAAGAACATGCAGGAGCATTTGGCATATTTTGTTGTAAGGTTACAACATACCTCTCTTACCTTGTTTGAGCCATCACTAACTATTGATATTTTGTACCGTCCTACGGTTTCCATGTTCTCCACATTACAATGCTCCCGAGCAGCACACACGTATTTCTGAAAGTTAGTGAACACAGCGAACGTGAAGACCTCACTTCCACGCTTCTCTATTACCTAAGTAGTCTGCAACATAGGCATTGTGTGCAACGTGACATTGTCAGCTTCCAACTCATTCTGACGTTGTTCTTCCACTGCATTAACAAATCTGATTCAAAACCCCACTAAAGTATTTTTGAATCCAATAAACTGATTGAAGAAAGGGTTTGAACTCTCTGACCTAGAAGTGGTTCTAAGGATTCCCGCCAAGAATATATCTTTGAAGTAAGCGGGTACCCATGATGCACGGATTCGGTACCGAGTAGCCAACCACTCATTGGATTCCAAACCAAAATCAGAAATAATGGAAGAAAATTGTTCCTCAAATTCCTCTGGAGTTTTTGAGGCCCATACACGTGAGTTAACACGTTGGTACACTAAAGGGTTTTCTCTCAAATATGGTGGTACCTTCATTGGAAGCTTTTGCAAAATGTGCCACATGCATAATATATGCATGCTAGTAGGGAAGACAGTAGAAATTGCAGTCTCCATTCCAGTATCTTCATCAGTTATGATGAGCCTAGGTGCAACTCCTCCCATTGCTTTCAAAAATGTACGAAACAACCATATGTATGTCTCAGTCTTCTCATTACTTAATAGTGCAGCCCCAAGTAAGACACATGTCTTATGGTGATTTATTCCAGTGAATGATGTGAAAATCATGTTATAATGGTTGGTGTTATATGTAGAATCAAACGATACAAGATCTCCAAAATGGACATAATTCTTCCGACATGTACTATCCGTCCAAAATGCCTGTACCAATCTGCCCTTGTCATCAACAACATAATCAAAGTAGAATGAAGTATTTATGTCATTCTTCTTACTCAGGTTGTCAATAAACATCTGAGCATCCGATGACTTAATATAACTTCTCAAATCTTTATGATAATTCTGCAAGTCTCTCCTCGTGCATCCTACATTCTCAAATCCATCCTCACTAATACAGAGATATCTATATGCCCCGCTTGTGCCGATGCCTCCTTTATGACATGTGATTAATGTACGCTTGCCATTCAAATTTACTTTCCTATTAGACCTTATCAGCTGTTGTTTGCTAGGTGATACCAACTTATATGTATGAGATTCAATAAATATTTCCATCGTAAACTTATTGTCGATAGTACGTTTGACAGCTAAAATTTCCACACATCCACACCTACTTAGCTTCCTGACAT
Organism: Bonia amplexicaulis; assembly: GCA_036346245.1. Classification (NCBI taxonomy): domain Eukaryota; kingdom Viridiplantae; phylum Streptophyta; class Magnoliopsida; order Poales; family Poaceae; genus Bonia; species Bonia amplexicaulis. The sequence continues at coordinate 25,776,697 of CM070737.1, forward strand.
ATTTCTTTTTCTTTGACTCCGTGTTATTATCCTTACATTTCTCATATCGGAAGCCTTGTCTACAACACATCCATCGCTTCCATCTCATAACATCATTGACAACCGTATGTGGACCAGCACAGACTCCAAATCCGACTGAATGTGCATATGTCTTGTAGAATTCCTCTACAACTTCCAAGTCATACCATCCCTTCAAATGGCTTGATAGTTGCGTCAACACAAGGTGTATAAGAAGAACCCTGCAATGCAAAGATTAAGTGTGAAGCATGATGGATTGACATATGGAGCAAAACACATGCACACAACATGATACTTACTACGAATGGAGTGCTACCGCTCTTTTTCGGGGTACCACAATGAATTAACTGGTAAGGACATGAACTAATTTGAGTGATAGATTGTGTATCAAGATTTTCTTCACTTAGCAATCCCAATGCCACGCTCTCATCGACCACAGATTACATGCCTCCAAACATAACAAAGTGTCAGAGGAAACAATAAGAAACCTAATATCAAGACGACTTATTTCTTCTTATCGATTTTTGGGACTTCAGTCTTATCACCCTTCTCAACAATTACAGGAGATCTCCATGTTGATGAATATTACAGGAATTGCATAAATGAAGATGCAAATACCTTATGGTTGACATGCGCAAAAGCTTGATGGGAGTTGAGGCGCCGACGGTGGAGGGATGCTGATGAAGCCGGACAGGAGTTGGGAGTTGAGGCGGCGGCTGACTCTAGCGTGATCACTGGTAGACGGGAGCCCGAATCGTGCGGCTTGTAGGTGTAATCAGAGCGTGAAGGGAGATCACGTCGGTAGGTGGAGGCGTATCACGCCGACTGTGGAGGGAGGTGGATCACGCCGGTGGTTGAGGTAGGTGGCGACCAATTCCGACGCAAAAGCTTGATGGGAGTTGAGGCGCCGTCGGTGGAGGGATGCGGACAGGAGTTGAGGTGGTTCATGTCGGCAGTTGAGGGAGGCAGCGACTAACTCCGGCGTGATCACTGGTAGACGAGAACCCAAATCGCGCGGCTAGTTCACATCGGCCTGGCATGGGGAGTTGAGGCAACAAAAGAAATCGCCGCGCGGGGAGTTCAGACGTCGCCTGATGGGAGTTGAGGCATGGGAGGAAAAAATGATGAGGGTTCAGATGACGCAGGGATATGGGAGTTGAGGCATAAGTGGAGTAGGTGCTTTCTCCCTCAAGGATCGAGGCCGTAGGGGGCAGATCTAACGATCCTGAGCGGTATTAGCATGTTAGCACCTCAATGGGCATTAACACTAGATACGTTCTCATATATATCTATTACTATTATAAAAGAAGGAGTTAGTGGTTGTAGGTTCATTCTCCTCCAACCGCTCTATTCACTCAACTTCTCACTATTCTCTACTTTTCAACCGATCAAAGCAACTCTCTTCTATAGCATGATTATCTATATATTTAATGAGTTTCGTTTTAAACGCACTGCACGTAACTAGTGTGTGTGTGTGTGTGTATATATATATATATATATATATATATATATATAAATTGTAAGAAGGAGAGGAATTGGGAACTAACTGGTTTAGATGAAGAAGCAGTAGCAGAGGGGTGTCGGTGTAGGCCATCAGCGGTGAACAGGTGGTCACCGGGGTTGGAGAAGGAGAGGTCACGGAAGACGCCGAGGTAGGGGAGGTGGTCGTCAGTGAAGATGTGGTCGCCGACGTCGGTGTCCAAGTAGAGAAGATGTTGCATGGCTCACCTTGGCGGCAAGGACCAACCGCAGAGTAGATCAATGCACGAGAGGGTGGGGGCAAGTGGCGGGGCAACCTCCTTATCCAAAGGAAAGCGGTGGCGTAACAAGGATGGGAAGGAGGAGGCGATGCGGGGTGGGGAGGGAAGGAGGAGGAACGACGCGTGGGGAGGGAAGGAAGAGGAGGAAGGAGGAGGCGCTAGCGCGTGGGGGCGGAAGAGGAGGTGGTGCAGGATGGGGAGAAGGCGATGCGGTGGTGGAGCGGAGGGGTGGGGGGAGGAGTAGGCAGCAGAGGAGCTAGGGTGGAGGCGGCGGAGCGGAGGAGCGGGGAGGAGGTGGTGGCGGAGCGGAGGAGTGGGGAGGCGATGCGGTGGTAGGGAGGAAGGAGGAGGCGATGCAGGTGGGGAGGAACGAGGAGAAGACAACAGCATGGGGAGGGAAGGAAGAGGAGGAAGGAGGAGGCGGCGTGGGGGCGTAAGAGAGAGGTGCGGGATGGGGAGAAGGCGTGCGGGGTGGCGGGGGTGGGGCAACGGAGAAATCTGTGGGGAGGAGGCAAGGGCTGAAAATGCGGTGGGGGAGACAGTGCACGGTTTTGTGAGGAGGGGTGGGGGCCCACACGACAGCAAGCATAGCTTTTTGTGAGAAGGGGTGGGAGAGAATGGACCGACCACCAACTCAAACTTATTAAGTAGTAAAGATATATTGTATTTTAATCTCTATTATTTTTTTAAAAAAGTAGTCAGTACTACGTTCCTTCCTCCGCGCCTACTCGTAAAAAAGATCATACGCGATGCGTGGGCTGTGCTCTTTCTTTTCCCCCAGCTCCTCTGCCTTCTTCAGGATGCAACCACGGTCACTCCAACTCATGCAACCGCCGCCGTCGCCGCCAGGGCTGCCTCACCGGTTCAGTCGAGTGCGATGCTGTGGGTGTCTTTGGTGCCGTCCCGGAGGGGCGCAGTCGTCGTCGCGATGGTGGCAATACGGCTGGCAAAGGCGATCGATGTCGAGGCGTCCCCCGCGACGGAGGCGGAGCGGGGGAACGAGGCGGTGGCGGTGGCGGGGGCTATCGTGTGGCCCGACGGGCTCGGGAGGTTTGGCAAGTTCAGGGGCAAGTACGTGCCCAAGACGCTGATGCACGCGCCACCAGCTCGAGGTCGCTGTTCGAGCGCCGCCGGCGATTTATTTAATTCCGTGTGACCGCGAGGCCTTCCGGTTTGGGAGATTTGTTATTGGTGTTCCTCGAATGATTGGATGTGTTTGTTTAGCTGTCAACGTAAAGTTCGAATCTTTGAGTGTTGGACACCATTTCGTCATTGAATTTGTTTGTTGGAGATAAGAGATGTTGATGCTGATCTGCAGGATTTTAGTCCGTAACATTCGGAGTTTTGCGGATGATGGCGCTTGTCTCTGGTTAGTACTTGTACTTTCTGGAGTTTCCGATGATTTGTCAACAAATTCGGCTTTCATGTTTGGCCCTTTCCAAGAACCGAGCCTACATGACTTTGGAAATGAGTGCTTCACTGTATTTGATCCGTAGTCGCGACTTATCAGAGATGAATTTCATTTACAGGGCGATGGATTCTACTCCTACCTTTTTATGTATGATTGACAGTAAGAAATCACGCCAATTCATCATTGTAATGTGTGTAGCCATGTATGGTCCCTGAGTCATGCAAAATGAATACTATTCATGTTGCTTAGGGGGTTTATGGGACAAAAGGTATTTAAATTTGACACCACACTCCTGCCATTTGCAGAAAGAACTCGATGGTATTCTCAAGGATTATGTCGGTCATGAGAGCCCGCTGTACTTTGCGGATCAGAGGTATGGCGCTTAACGTTTTTAGTATGAGGCTTCTTGGAGCAGAGCTATGGCGGAAACTTGTGCATCTTTATGCCCTTATCATGTTATTCATGATATCTCTTCTTAGACTAGGCTTGCGCTTGCAATTGTGTGTGAGGCTATTTGTCATTTTGCAAATCATCCACCATGAGCGGCAGAATGCTTTTGCTTGTCTTTTAGAAGATTTGTTGTTAGACATGTGCACATCAGCAAGCACTTGTTTCCCATCATGTGTATGTGACTTTTGTTGAAACAGGTAAGGGCAGTACATTCAAAGTTGAAGGATGCCACTTCAGAGGCCATCCATGACTGGGTCAATAATGTAGAAACCACACACTACATTTTGGGCTCAGTTGCTGGTCCGCACCCAAGTAGACTGCGTGCACTACAGCAACGCCAGCCACCCGAGCTGTGCTCAGTTCTCTTCTTCTCTCTCTTTTTTCTACTTCTTCTGAATTAGTTGTATTTCTAGTTGTATTTCTAGAAATTTCTAGTTGTATTTTGCTCAATTTTCCCCGTACGTGGCAATATACTGTCAACATTTTTATATTACGATATGTACAATATAGCAAGAGCTAAGTTTTTTATCTATCTACCATGTTATATAGGAGCTAAGTTTTCGGTTTTCGCTCTATTGTATGGCTTCTCCCCACCCAAACAAACTGGGACCCACTAGTAAATACAAAAAAATCCAACTTTTCTACGCAACCAACGCCCCCTTCTCTCGTGTGTTCCCTCTCAGCACTAGAGCTGGGAGTTGGGCCATGTTTTCTGGGCTAGCCTAAAGCACGATCGGCCCAAAGATGTTCAAGCACGGCCGGTCCGACACATGGCGGGCCGTCTTGCAAGACAAGCACGAACGGTGGGCTAGGATGAGCCTAAAAACCCGACCCATTGGACGACACGGGAAGCACGGCGGGCACACCGACTCTAGCGACTGGTCTGCCTCGGCCTCCACCTCGCCTCCCCCCGTCGACATCCCATATCCACTACTCTCATGGTCATCCTCACATTCTTCACAACCACAACTCATCAAGCCATCACAGAGCAGAGAGTGGGAGTAGAGGGGAAGGACTAATACCGGTCACCGGAGCCCAGACGCGTGGACGACGACCGTAGAAGGAGGAGCGGGGCAGCCGGAGCCAAGGGCGGCATCAAGAGTCGATGAGGGTGAGGTCATGACGCCGCCTCCGTTAGCGCCGCCGACACCTTTGTTCGCCTCCGCAATGGAGACTCCATGCCACCACCTCCATCCCAAGCTCCCAGCACCTGCCTCCCAACTCCTAAGAGCCTCCACTCGCCAGCGCAGGCGACGGTGCCTCCATTAGCCTCGGCCTCCCGCGCCTACCTTGGCCTCGCCAGTGCTGGTCGTGGAAAAGATGGCAGGGGGGTCGGGGAGGAGGGGAGGAGGGTTCGCCAGGGAAGGTCGAGGGAGGAGGGTGACCGGGAGGAGGCAACGGCCGGGAGAGGAGAGGGAGGCGCTAGGGCCTGGGAGGCGACTGGGGAGGAAAGGGAGGTCGTTGGGGTGGGGAGGCGGTTGGGGGCCTGAGGAGGCGACCAAGGATGGGAGGGGCCACCGCCGCGCGGGGGGGGGGAGGGAGGAGGCCGGGGAGGAGGGGCGTTGTGGTGGGGAGGGAGGTCTGGGAGGAGGGGCACCGGGGTGGGAGGAGGAGCCGAGAGGGAGGGCGCCCGCACCGGGTGGGAGGACCGGGAGGGACGGAGCGACGGAGCACATCCGAGCGTGAGAGACAGAGAGGGAGCCAAGACCGTAAAAGCAGAGATATCAGAAAGCGCTAAGCATGTGATACTGTGAGAGAGGGAGCCGACGGGGAGAGAATAAAGTTGGAGAGTACCATTCAGGCTTTAGTGAATAACGTCTAGAGAAGTAAAGTTGGAGAATAAAGCTGAGCGCGTGGAGTAAAAATTTGCACCCAATGGTCAGAGAAGTAATGTTCGAGCACAACATTCAGTTCTTCAGGAGATTAACATTCATAAAAGCAATGCCTATAAATTCACTTCTCTTCTCTCATTACTTCACAAGCATTCAATCTGTCATTTCTTCAACATCCCTCTACACTCCCTAAGTCTCTATTTCTACAACATCCCTCTACACTCCCTATTTATTCACCATTCATCCAATATGCTACCAAGAAGTCAGAGCACCAAGGAGCTCCCGAGCGGTATCAAGAGGAGTCGTAGCACGAAAAAGGCAGCAGGGCGTCTTAGTGTAAGCTCTCGTCGTCGCTTCCCTAGTCCTCCTCCGGCTCCGACTCCCGTTGATGCTCATCGGCTCTCACCAAGTATGAGAGACTACGGCATGGATGACCGTCATATGGATGGTACAGAGGGCTACGAGGAGTACCAGGGCGGTCTGGAGCCAACAGGGACTCCAGAATTCTCTCCCCCGTCCATGGACGCCAACATTGGCGGGTCTGGACAAAGGGCGAATTACTAGAAGCACATGACCTAGAGCTAGAAAATCCGAGATAGAGAAATGGTAGAGATTACAACTTGTAATTATTGCAATGCTAAATTAACTGCTCGTACAGCTATAGGGACAGGACACTTGAACTGGCACTATAAAGCATGCTTATACAAGATGGCGACACAAGGCTGAGGCGGAGGGGGAGGAGTACAAACGCAGCTAAACTTCAAGGCCGATGGCTCTGTAAGGACTTAGGTATACATCCTCTTTCTGCCCATGAAGAAATTGCTAGATATATTGTTTCAGAATATCAACCGATTAGGATGGGTGAAAGTCATACGTTCGAAAGAATGATCCAACGTGGCTTTTGCCCACAGTACCAATATGTTAGTAGGAGAACTACTACATATGATATTTACGGATGTATCAAAAGGAATTAGTAGAGCTAAAAGAACTATTTCAGCAAGCTCAGTTTTCTTTTGCCATAACCTCAGATATTTGGACATCATTACACCAGAGAAGTGCCTACCTTAGTGTTGTAGCCCATTATTTAGACGATAATTATAATCTAAACAAGAGAGTCGTAGGATTTAAAGTAATAAATGAATCACACATGGGAGAGGCCATTGCCGAGCGTATACTACACGTACTTGATGATTTTAAGATAGATAATAAAATTGCTTCTATAACTCTTATAACTCGTCAGCAAATACAACGGCTATGAACATCCTCACCCCAAGATTGCAAATATATATTGGTGGTTATGTCCTCCACCAGAGATGTGTATGCCATATCTTGAATCTTGTTGTTCAAGATGGTATGCAAGCAATTGGTGCATATTTGAACAGTATTTGTAATGCCATTCATTACCTCACAAATTCCCCACAAGTGGTAGCTAGGTTCGTAGAGTACTGTGCAGCCAATGAAAAGAGGCAATAAAATTTGGTCTTGACATGAAGGTGAGGTGGAACTCGACATATACCATGTTAAAGAAGATAAAAGGGTACGAACATGTTATATCCGTTTTTTTCAATGCTAACTCTCAAAATAAGGAATTGGTAGTTACTAATTTAGATTAGCAGATTGCTAGTCATTTTTTAGAGTTTTAAGACCTTTTTACAAAGCAACGAAGATTATAACTAGTTTTTATTATCTTACCTCTTACTTAGTTATATAATTTATTTGGTTAATTGCAGACAAAATTACCAAATCTAGGGAGGATCCCCTTTTAGGACATGCCATCGTAGCAATGGAGGAAAAATTTATTAAATATTTTGGTTCTATTTCACACTTATATTACTTTGCTATCATTTTCGATCCTACAAAAAAGTTGGTACAGAGGGAATAGGTGAATGTCTTGGCCTTGATTATTTGGAAGCTTTCACATATGTCAAAGAGGAGCTTTTTCGTATTTTTCGTATGTATCATGATGAGTTTGGCAACAGTGAAAGATTGAAGGCCTCACATAGACGCAACAAGGAAAGACAAGCTTGACATCACACTTATGGTAGAAGCTAAAGGGCATGTCTATTTCTTCGTTCTCTCAGTTTCAGACAGCCTCTAAGTGGAATTCTGTCTCGGAAGTTGAACCACTGCTTGGAGCATGATTTTGCAAATATTGATCCCGATCTTACTAGTGGAGGCAAGATAGACTTGCTCCAGTGGTGGAAGAACTACAAGCGGATATTTCTTGTGCTATCGCATTTCACATGGGATGTTCTCCTGGTACCGGTGTCCACCGTCTCTTCAGAAGCGATGTTCAACACGGTAGGGAGAATAATCGAAGAAAAGAGATCATTCCTTACGCCAGGATGGTGGAGGCAATCACATGTACTAAAGACTGGAAATTAGCCAATGAGAGGCAACAGCATCAATTAAAGGATCCTGAAATCGTACAGGCGTACGCTGACCTCGAACGCATGAACGACCTAAACATTGATAAGTAGATACTATATACGCATGTTATTATAGTTAGTATGTATATATACTATTACTGTACTCCTTTTCTTACTCGGGGAACCCCACTCTGGGCGTAAAGTTTTTAACGAGGTAGGAACACTGTACTTTTAAAATATCAAAGAAATTCCACTTTTCCTGAAATATTTACGTCATTATGTGTCTATGTTTTTGTGCAACTAATTCAATTTCAACTAATTTTTAACTAGGCGGGTACAAGAGAAAGGAAGATGGCGACCGCCGCCACCATCGTCGTCGCCGCCTTCATCGTGTATAGTTACTTCGGGCTGGGCTTGGGCTGGCACAGCATGAATGTTGGCACGATGGGTTTCAGGCCGTGCTTGGACCTGGCCGGAGGCGAGGCGGCCAGCACAGCATGACATGGTGAGATGACTCGGCCGAGCCGGCATGACACGAAGCACGGTGGGCCCATGCCATGCTAGCACGACACGACCCAACTCCCAGCTCTACTCAGCACCAAACAAAAGCAACCGCTGCCTTATTCAATTGCTCTGGCTTCAGCTGTCCTCTTCACCGCTAACGACTCCTACCTACTCCTGAGAGACCACGTGAGAGGTGCTCCCATGTTTGTGATGAGTAATTGACTGTGTCGAAAACTGAAATTGGGTTCATTGTCGCTCCCTGATTTTCTGAACTACCGCAGCAGTGTTCACGGTATATTATCGGCCGCCGGTACTCCCGCCCAGAGAGCGGAACTACCTACTGCGCAGTAACGTAACAAATCGGGGCATAAATTCTGGGTTTGGTTTGATCATTGTGTTGATTATGGTTTATGTTTATTCCATTATCTCGAGCGGTGCTATGTGATGTGTTTTCTTGTCTGTGTGGCTGCAGGACACGGTGGACCGGACTAGGCGCAGGTGGCGCTGAGGTCAGAACGGTCGGGATGTGTCGAAGACGACGTGGACTCGAGGTGGTTGCGAGGTGTACACGACAAGGAGCGCGGAAGCTTCCCGGAAGGTGCATGAGGGCTAAACGGGAATTTCGCAAGGTTGCACAAGTGGAAGCGGGCGCCGTTGAGTTAGCGGGCGAACGGGTGAGACCCGTTAGCCAAAGGCTATAAATAGAGGTGGGGGCTGCATGACCCTCCGAACACATGGAAAGGTTTTAGGGTTTTCTTTAGTCAAAAGAGCCTTTGGAGAGGTTGTTTTGCTTTAGGCTTTAGTGGGTGAGAGTGGTTGTGTGCAGCAAGGTCGCCTCCACCCTGTGTGTTCCTCCCAAGAACTAGGGAAAGTTCTTGGTGATCTTGAGGATTTGAGAGAGGAGAGAGTGGAGATGAGTTGAGAGTCTTGTAATCTTTCTTCTTGTGTGAATGTACATGGTATCGGGACTCCTTTGTACTCATCTTGTGATCCGAATGAGAATCTAAAGTTTCTTGTTACTCCGTGCTCTCTGTTCTTCGCTTTTCCTTTTGGGCGAGTTCTTGATTCTCCGATTTTGCGTTGTTTCTTGCGGGAAGTGTAAACGGATTGCTCGTGATGGGATAGTACCCCAAGGTCATTTGATCAAGTTTTCCCAAGAGCAAATCAAGTTTAATCTCGTTTGCGGTTTGAAGCCTTCTCTGCTCTTCATGGCTTATTTCTAGGGTTTTGCCCCAAATCTTGTTTTCTCTCTGTGATGGCTTGAATCTTGGCTTGTAGAGTCGCTGGCTATTGCTAAGATATCCGCAAAGTCTCTTGGCCAAAGGATTAGAGTTGGAATCGAATTTTGATTTTGGGCAACCTCTGTATTTTTCGGGTTTCTTGTCCTCTCTTTTGATTCCCTAGAGGAATCTTGAAATTAGTTCTTGGCTAAGTCTTTTGGGAGTGTTTCCTAGTTATCCTCAAAGTTTCCCAAGCCAAGAACCCAAGATTCTCGTGAATTTCGGATTTTTCTGAGTTTCTGCGCGTGCTGTTCTTGGTGCGGTACTACCTCTCCTCGAGAGGTACTACCGCTCAAAGGTACTACTCATGGTTTACATGCAGTAGTTCCGCTCAACGGCACTACCGCCTCCTGTAAGTGGTACTCCGTCACGTGAATGACTGAAATTCGCTTTTCTCCGGATTTGATTTCTTCTCTTGATCCGATTTTTCCAAAGGAGTTCTTCTCTCGCTTTGTGAGTACTTGAGGGAGGATTTTATTTTTGAAAGGCACCATTCACCCCCCCTCTGTTGCCATTCCGGTCCTTCAACTCCACTCCATCCTCTCTACCGTTTTCCTTCACTTGCACATGCTTCCGTCTCCACTCCTGCGACCATGAGGTCACTGCTACCACCGCCCGCTCGCTTCCATGTCACGGGGCCGGAGATTGGGCAAACTCAATCCAACAGCCTCCATTCAGTGACCACGAACTCAATCTGGTGTTCATCAGCCTCGATCTGGCGACTGCTAACTTGATCCAGTGTGCATTGGCCTCAATGTAACAATGGCGAGAACAATTTGGTGCTCAACGGTCTCAATCCGGTGACACCGACCACAATCCAACATGCGATGGCTCTCAATGGCTTCAACAGCTGACGACGTCAATAGTTGGCGGCGCCTCATGGTGCAAGCAACCAACGCGCTGACAGGTATGCCCATTGTACTTTGCCCAGTTACTAGACTCCCCCTCTTCGTCCTCGACTCCGAGTTTTCTTGACTTAGCTTCTCTCCTCCAATTGTTGGGTTCAGGCCCAAGAGGCCAAAAACTTGTTAGCCTCTCTTCTTGATATCATATTACACATGTCCTTACCAGTGATAGGGTGCTAAGGGTATGTACAACACGAGAGGAGCTAGAAATAACACATCACTGCTACATAAGCATGGGTTAGATTTTCGTATTTTGCTCTAGTGTTTAGCACCCCTATCTTATGAAGAAGTGAGACCTACCATGTATCAAAAGAAAATCAAAGATTCTCAATCTGGCAAGGTATACTATCATGGTTCTAGAACCAGGTCTACTAGGGCATATACTCGGTCGTATACTCGTATTAGGTGCCCTCTTTGGTTACAAGTATTGCAAAAATGAGTAGTTAACAAGTTTACTAGGTATAACTAACCGTTTAATCGCTATACTGAGCTAACAGGTCGTATAACCAGCCATTTAATCGGCTAACAAGTATATAGGTCTACAGCTGGAGCATTTGGAAGGCCTCAATCAAAAAGGTTGAGAGAAACTAATGATGCTGGTTTTAATCTAGCTAACTTTTTGAGAGGCCTTAACAAAAAGTTTTGAGTTTTAATTCTACTTGTCCAGCTATAATTGCATTGCTATGATTGTTGTTTTTCTTTTCTTTTTCTATTTAGCACATCGGTCGGCATTATTTGAACTAGTTGCTCCAAAGCTTCAAGCCATTGCACTGAAGGTTCTAAATTTGACATGTACTTCTTCTAGATATGAAAGGAATTGGAGCTCATTCGAACAGGTACTTTCTTTCTACATATACTACTCCCAGCTCCCTTATTCCAGTACACATTGTGAGCACATGCAGTCCACATTCTAGTACACATGTTTCCTTACTATTTATGATTTTTTTATATGCTTCTTTTCATATATTCATTTGAAGAGAAGAAACAGATTTGAGGTGGACAAAATGAATAAAATTGTCTTTGTCCAATTCAATGCAAAAATCACTGATAGGAAGAAAGAGAGGAAAAAAGGATCCTACGGCTTCAAAGGAGATGAGCAGGGCAACTGAGGGGATTGTTAGGGATGCTGACAACCATGATGAGTTGTTACTAGGGTTTGATTTGACATGGGGTTAGTTGACCAAGCAATGAGCATTGAATTTTTTTAACCACCTATATACATCAAAATAGTAGCATCAAATGTTGTTTTGATTTTATACGAATATACATATATAAATCCATTATTAAAATAGAAAAACTGGTTACAAGGCCGATTACTGTATAATCACTACAAGGTGAGGCGACCGAGCGAGTACCGGTCACCAAGTTTTAGAACCTTGTATACTAGCATATAGCCACCTTTGTGCACTCATACACTAGGCAACTCTTGACCATCTGATCTCCATCCAACGCCTCGGATTCATAAATGACATTTTCCAAAAGCAAATGACCGCCTCGATGCTGGCACAATTGCAAAACCCCCCTCACTCATTTCCTCCCCCATCACGCCTCCTCTCCTAAAACAATCCATCTCACGAATATGGACCCTATCTCATCACGTCTCCATTCGCTCGCTGACGGTGATCTTTCGTCCTTGCCGCCACTTCACCCTCTCGACGACGCCTATCGACCAATTCATCTCATGCCTCCACCCGCCCGTGACATCCCGTTAGCCTCGCGTTTACACCCTCATGACAGCGGTGACCGACGAGAGCAGAAGAGGGCGATGATAGTGTGAGCTCCCTTCCCAGACTCCATCTGCCGCACTGGATATATTCCCCTCAAATATCTGGCTTGACTATCTTGGGCAAGATACCAGGTATTGCAGGCCTATTACTTCCAGAATTAATATATTTACATAAAAATTCTGTTAATTATATCTCTTTGTGAGAAAAAATCCTGATTAAGAATTCCAACATACATATTATAACAAAATACAACATATGGCAATTACAAAAATGTAAAAGATGGTCTTCAATCTTGTCGTCTCTGATGGGTGTTTACTCGGTTTGCTGGTCGTAGTTGCAGATGGTCGTAGTTACCTGATTTGCAGATGGTCGGAGCTATCGGGTTTTGGAGATAGTCGTGGCTACCGGATTTTGGAGATAGTCGTAGCTACCAGGTTTTGGAGGTGATTGTAGCTACAATACTTTGGAGATAATCGTAGCTACATGATTTTGGAGATGATCGTAGCTATCGGGTTTTGGAGATAGTCGTAGCTATCGGCTTTGCAGATGGTCATAGCTACGGTATTTCGGAGGTGGTCGTAGCTACAATACTTTGGAGATGGTCATAGATACAATACTTCAGAGATAGTCATAACTATCGGGTTTTGGATGTGGTCGTAGCTACAATACTTTGGAGATGATCGTAGCTACAATACTTTGGAGATAGTCATAGCTACAATACTTTGGAGATAGTCAGAGCTATCGACTTTGCAGATGTCTGGTATTACATAATGCTCATGAATATCGAGTGTTTGTATGTACCTAACCGAAGATAAATTATTTCCTTTCTTCCATCCTTTATTATTTTACTCCATCTTGTATTACTACTAGCACTGCATAATACTTGCAGATACAGCGTAACCCAGGCGAAGGTTATATTTTACATTTTATTTTGGTAGCCTATACCCACTCTTAATTTGTATCCATTTGAGAGCACCGAATTGAAAAGGTGTGGTACTCTTTCAACTTCTCACTCCTAGTTCATATCCATTTATGATGGGCTGAACTATGGAGACGAGGTCTGCATGCCTTGCTTTGATTCATATCCATCTGTAGGGGCCAAACCTAAAAAACGAGGGATCAAGTACTCGTTCTTTGGGTTTGTATCCACTAACGGGACCGAACCAAGAGGAGCCAGAAGATAGACAAACACAAAGCACCTTGATCCGTACCGCGATAGCCGAACTCAGGGGCGACAGGGGAGGTGGATATGGAGAACGCTCCTCAAATTGTACCTCGATGGCCGGATGAGGAGCAAAAGGCGAGGGGAAGAAGAGGAGTAAGAACTTCACCTTCTTTCCCAATTGGCTGCTCTCGCCTTTTTCTTCTTCTGAGTGCACTGTGCGTGTCTCCCTTCTCCCAGAGCTTGCTTAGCACTTTCTTCTCTTGCAGAAGCTCCTCCTCTCGTGCTCGTATGTCTCCCCGTCTCACTCTTCGCCCCTATTTATAAAGCAAAGATGAGAGGGTGGTTGCTTGAGGGAAGTTATGGCAACCTCTCTATTTGATTTCGTTTTTTTTTTCTTTTTGCCAACGGGCAGTTCAGGCGCTGCAACCGGTTTTATTTGCAGTTACGCAGAACATGCACTTATTTGGATGTTCAAGCGCTGCGGCTGGTTTTACTTGAGATCATGCGGGACATGCGTTATTTAGACCCCATTCTGCTTGCATGCTATGGCTAAGCCGTGGGCCCATTAGTGATTACTATTAGTGACTATTAATTATTTAATTTGAGCATGCTTAACTTCTCTAGGCATGCAGTTATGGCGCCACTTCCCTACCGGCACGGGAAAAATATCCATGCATGTGTTTGGCTAACCAGCGCGATGTTCAGTGCACGCCAAAGAAAACACTGTGGTCGACAGCAAGTGATCGAAATATCATGGTCGAACTACTTGGTCGAGATATCATGGTCGACTAACATGGTTGAAATACCATTCTCGACCGATGTAGTCGAAATATCATAGTTGAACCACGTAGTCGAAAACTCATGGTTAAATCACGTAGTCGAAATATCATGGTCGAACCACATGGTCGAAGCATCATGGTCGACCAACATGGTAGAAATATCATGGTCAACCGGCGTGGTCAAAATATAATGGTTGACCAACTGTTCGCTAGAGTATTGTTCACTTTTTGAGTACTGTTCACTTTTCGAGTACTGTTTATTTTTTAGTACTGTTCATTTTGAGTACTGTTCACTTTTCGAGTACTCTTTACTCTCAAGTACTCTTCACTTTCGAGTACTATTTATTTTCGAGTGTTGTTCATTTTGAGTACTGTAACAGCCGAAGTCTTCCGCACACAAGGCAGTTGAAGAAGTCTTTCGAGAGTTGGAGTGTTCCGAGTACTTAAGGCACTTGAAGGGTCATCCGAGTACATGACACTCACGACCATGTGAAGCAAATCCTACACTAACGCTAGGGGTGGAAACGGATCGGATACGGTCGAATAGTATCAAATACAAATACGAATCCATATTTTTAAAATGAATTCGAATACGAATTCGAATATTCTTAAATACGAATACGAATATTCTCGAATACGAATACAGATATTTTCGAATACGGATTTTCTCGGATACGAATATCGGATAAAACAAATTCTTAGCGATTTTGTCGATTTTCACGGTTTTTTGGGTTACGCTTTAAACCACCTAAATTCAAATTTTGAATCACAAAATTTGTACGAATTTTCATGGGTTCTAGAAACGGATGGGACATTTAATCGAATAGTCTCGAATACGGATACGGATACGAATATTCTCGAATACGAATGCGAATACGAATACTCTCAAATACGGATACGAATATTCTTGAATACAAATACGAATATTTTCGAATACGAATTTTTGCTTACCATATTTGTGTTTTCTCGGATACGAATATCAGATAAAACGAATTATCCGTTACCGTTTTCCACCCCTAACTAACGTCGACCCATATATGATGCGGTCAACTTATACTTTTTGTTAGATGTCTGCATATGACCATCGGTCGGTCGAAGCTACAGTGAACCAGTAGTATACACAGTGAACCAGTCATAGGGTCGTCCTGCTGTGGTCGTGACCACTGATCACACGTATCTTTTCGTGTCCCTTCCTCCCTCATCCCCCATGTATTGTTTCTTCAAAACGGTCGTAATGGATTTTAGTCATCAGCATAATTTATTAATTTAATTATGATGATGATTATTATTGTTATTATTTTATTTATTCATTTTTTAAGTTTGATGACAAAATCGGTGTCAACAATTGTTTAGTTACATTTCTTGAGGGAGAATTTTTTTCTACAAATTAAGGATGATGACATTATATCTCGCTTCCAAGGCATAAAGCATCGCCACATTAATTTTTAATTATTTTGTAATTTCTTTATATTATTTGAGATGTTGTTTCTAGTATAAATAATTGTACTTTAGTTTTTGCTATTGTGGACCTTTATGTTTACTATTGAACAAATTTTTTTCTAACTTCAAATACCCATCCTGAAATTTCTGGATCCACCACTGCTCACGTAGCTCATTTACCCTTTGGAAAGAACTTGTTGTCTTGTTCTAGTTTATATATGTTGTAGAAAAGACCTTATGTAACTTGATCTATTTGCTAGACTTGACAATGTGCCTATGTGTTTGTTCATTTTTCACGAATAGTATCGGATCATGTACAAAATTGATACTATTTTTTCTCAAAATTCTGATACTATTCTGCTCATGCAAATATAGTTCCAATTTCCATTCAATGCTTCTTAGTTGTCCTTTTTGCATGTTCATGTATCATCAACAACAAGGGTTGGATCCTATCAAAATTGCTATTAGAGCTCAAGCATTGGCTCTTGCTTTCATGCTAGCAATTCATTTTGTAGGGACTCACAAGTTGTAGCCAATCTATTTCATGTTAGATTGCAAAACTCTTATACAGGAAGCCAATGCATACAACCTTCGTGCTAAATCAGTTCATTGGATAATCGAACCGATCCTTGCACACATTTTCAATGGAACTGATCACCTGCAGCATACATCTATACATGTACCAAGGAATGTAAGGTGGTGATCGCCTATTTGAAAGTCGAAAGCTTATGGTCGAAAACATCGTAGTGGTGAAAAAAACACTATAGTGATGATGCTTATTTAACATAATTAAATTTAAAAATTGAAAATATAAAAAATATGTTAGCCCATCACGGACAACGCAAACGAATACGAGAAAAAAAAAAGAACCGACAAAAAAGCTCAAAAAAAAATCAAAAATTCAGAAAAAGACGAAATTATGAATAGTGCAAAAATAAGCTTAAGCCATAAGCTTAAGCCATATTGAACACAGCCTAAATGGACCAGCACATAGACCAGCACACAATGCTTACAATATAGTAGTCTTACATGCAACACAACAAAAAAACAGAGTACCTCTACCTGATACTATTCAGCACCAGCACATTCACATTCTGAAGGTATTCATCATTCACAAGTGCACTTAGGAACCAACACTGTTCACAAGTACATGGAGGGATCAATTGCATTGCAACCAATGAAATCTTAAATTTCACGCAAACATCCTAGAGCTTACAACTAAGAAGTCTTGAAAGGGACAATATACAGAGAAATACATGCAACATCCTAATGTCTTGTTCATTTTGGCTAGAACTTGCATATTTCACACAATGACAAAATTGATCCTTAGCATCCTTCTCACCATGTTCTTACATGCCCTCCGCTGTCATCAATCACAAGATCCTCAAGCGAGATGCATAAGGATCTTTTCACATGAAAAAATAAGAGCCTAGAATTGCCACTGTAATTAGAAGAACAACAACCAAATTAATCAAACTTCTGAAAATTCCCCAAATTTGAGACACTCTACCCCAAAATTCAGAAAAAAAACAAAATCACACAAATCGAATTTAGGGATGGGGTGTCAGCGGAATTGGGATAGTGTTTAGGGATAGGGTAGTTGTCGTCACCCCTTACCCGTGTTTGCCATCACGGTCGCATGGAGAGAGAGCTCATCGCCCATAATCCTTGTGCACGGAGATTGGTGGTTGTCGTTGCCAAGGCCGTGGCGTGGCCGCCCTCGCCAAGGAGGGATAGCGATTTAGGGTTTGGTGGATGGGTTCGGGAGTTTGGGAGAGGGGAGGAGACAAGATGGGGAAGGAGAGGAGTGAGGTTTTTCGCAATTATGGCAACGTGGAGGGTGGCGTTTTTCATAAAAATGCCACTCATAGATCCGGGACCTTAGATGGAGATAGGATGGTCGAGTCGCCGAATGCATAAGTGCACCAAGGTGATTGTGTGCAATACGTTGTCGTTCTTAGAATGATTAAGCGTAATTGTACAAGAATAAAATATCATTAATATCTTTATACTACATAAGTTATAAGGATATCCAAATCCGACCGAATTGAGTAGATATTCGATTCGAATTCATATTTGTTACAAATATTTGATTTGTATTCGTATTCAAGAATATTCAAACTCATATTTATTTACAAAATATAAATATAAATATGATAAAAGCGCTATACAATTCATATTTGATTCGTTTTCATCCTCCCTAGGAATACTAGTATACCATATAATTGACCTGTCAGGCAGGCTCAAATTGAAAATAAAGTGAAGTATAGGGACCCTACTGCAAATCTTCCTCTTCTTCAGGCGAGAAAAAGACACCACCAAATCACCCCACCAACCCTAAGTAGGACAACTCCGGCGGGATCCGGCATGGAGCCATCCCGCCGATCCACCGGCGGTGCCATGTCGGACAACTCCTCCGCTAATGGATCGGACGCCGAGGACGACAGGTACTGTAGCGCCAACTCCGCGCTCGGCACGCCCAGCTCCATCGCCACCCTACTCCCCTCCTCCGACTTCTGGGATCACCACATGGACCTCCTCCTCCTCGACGACCCCATGGCCAACTTCCCCAAGAACCACCAACTGAACCGCCTCCAGCTCCAAGCACATACGCCGTCGCAGTCGCAGCCGCCGCCACGACCCGTTCCTTCCGCCGCCGCCGAAGACGCCGCTCTCGCGCGGCCGGAATCGGATTCTGGTTCGCCGGCTGTTCCGCCTCGTCCGGATCCCGCCCAGGTCGGTTCCCTCTTCTCTGACATCCAAGAACTTGTTTTTCTTTTTCTTTTTTTGGGGTTAACTGAGGAGGAGGTGAATCTGGGCGATTTAGTGGTCAATTTTCATTGTCGAGTGCGATTATGCTTGGGTAAGGATTGATGTCTATTAGCATTATCTAAGTTAATTTGTTTGTGTAGATGCAAGTATGGATATTTTAAATGCGTTGGCTCCTTAATTTGGCTAATCTTTTCCTGCAAAAGTGCACTTGCCCGATGGGGCAAGGTTGTTGCTTGGGATACAAAAGATATACGCTGCAAGCAACTGTGCTTAGGGAATAATTTGGCCTTTGTTCTTGGAGTTCTCCGTTGCACCATTGCAGTACTTCCGCATCAAAGTTGTAATACCCATCCATTTCTCATCGTGATCACACCTCATTTTAATTAACCTTCAATGAATTTAATGTACACACTGAAATAAAGTGAACCAAATGTGCACCTTTGTCTGTTGAAGCGGGTGGTTGCTAGTGCTGCTAGTGCAACTCAAAACCCTTATGTACAGTGGTGGAAACACTTAATGGGCACTGTAGTTGATACTCTGCCATTTGTATCAGATATAGCTGCCGACTCTTAGTGGTCTTGTTCATCAAAAAGATATAGCTTGTTGCTGCCTTTCTTGATCAAATTGTAGTATTGCATTGCACCAGCCTATCATGTTTTCAACCACATTCTTGGGTTGACATGTCTCTTTCTAACTATAGGTGGACAACCTTGACGATGATGATTTATTTGATGATATGGTACAAGAGATGGAACAGATTCTGCTCAATTCAGGGGAGCCCCATGAAAGTGGATCTTTTACAGATAGCCGCGTGAGTAATGCTCACCAAAATCATCATTTCAGAGATGGCAGCAAAACTGCTTCTACTTCCGGTACAGATGATGCCTACGTATATCCACTTCCTCGCTATCCTCCAAAAATTGATTGGGTGGAGGTTGTGGGGGCAAAGCAAAGAACAGGGGATGTTTCTTTCGGTGAGCGGGTGGTTGGGGTAAAAGAATACACTGTTTATTTGTTAAAAGTGAGGAGCAACAAAGATGAATGGGAAATTGAGCGTCGGTACCGTGAGTTTTATGCACTTTACCAACAACTTAAGCTCTTCTTTTCTGAGAAAGGTTTGAGTCTTCCTCCCACATGGACAAATGTTGAAAAAGATTCCAGTAAAATATTTGGAAATGCATCCCCAGATGTCGTCAATGAGAGAAGTCATCTCATTCAAGAGTGTTTGTGGTCTTTGCTCGTCTCTAATTATCCATTTGGAACACCCACCCCTCTGGTTAGTTTTTTGTCACCAGGGAGCCCCACTTATGAATATAGCTTTTTAAAAACTCTTGTTCCGCGATCTTTGCAAAGGCTGAGCAGTGATTTACATTCGAAAGATTCAAACTGCAATGGAGCTTCGCATGGAGATTCTATCTCTATGGGCAAGACAATATCACTTGTTGTGGAGGATAGACCTTGTAAGTCGACTAGACAGTTGTTGGAGTTACAACAGTACAATTGTGCGGGATGCCATAGGCATTTGCATGCTGGACGAACATTGCTGCAAGAACTTGCACAAACTATTGGATGGAACAAGCCTCGGTTTTGTGCATACACTGGCCAGTTGTTTTGTGCGTCTTGTCACGCAAATGATACTGCAGTTCTTCCAGCAAGAGTCTTGCACCACTGGGATTTTTCTTTATATCCAATTTCCCAGTTAGCAAAAGCGTATTTGGACTCTATCTATGACCAGGTAATGATGTTTTAACTCTATATTTTTCTTTAATTTGTTAGTTCTTGTTTATTTAGGCATGCAGTGTCTGGAATGCACCATGGAATATAACTTCTACTTTCATACTTTGCGGCATGGAATATAACTTCTACTTTCATACTTTGTGGCGACCTCAGTAAATGCTTATTTTCATTTTCAGCCTATGCTCTGTGTAAGTGCTGTCAACCCTTTCCTATTTTCTAAAGTGCCAGCTCTGCTTAATATCATGAGTATTCGGAAGAAAATAGCAGCTATGCTTCCGTGTGTCCAATGTCCTTTTCGGAACTCCATATTTAGAGGATTAGGAGTTCGAAGATACCTTCTTGATGGGAATGACTTCTTTGCGCTCCGTGACCTTGTTGATCTCTCGAAAGGGGCTTTTGCAGGTATTGTTCAATCATGAACGTGTGTGCTTATTTCATATAGCCTTTATCAATTGATGGTAATGCCAAATATGGGTATGTGTTTTGTTGCTGTCGACGTTAATTGATTAATATGTGACTGAAAGAGGGTTTATCTGAGAAATGCATCTATGTGTACTCGCAAGGTGCCATGCTTTGGCATGATAGACGTGTCAAACAGATTATTACTTATTTGCCATCCCTTCATGATTTTGATCTATCAAACACTAATACAGCAAAGTACTGCACCACTAAAATTAGAAATTGCAGTCTGTTTAGAGCTATCAAAGTTAGGATACTGAGACCATGTTTTAAGGAGCTTCACCTTCAACTTCCCCAAACATGCCTTAATGTTCCCTCCAGAAAAAAAGGGATAGTGAATATTTGTTCAGGCTTCAGCTCCCTCAAACATGTCTGAACGTTTCCTCCAGAGAAAAAGAAGGGATTGTGAATATCTGTTTAGGTTTCTACTTTCTAACATCTTTTAGATATGGTTGTTTCAGTTTCATATGCTGACCCTGCGGTTATTGTTCAAGAATGAGTGAATGCCTAATGTTTGATGATCTAAAAAATTGAAGTCAAACTTGTAAGCCATTAGACGACAATCGAAATCTCAAACTGTTCCTTGCACAATTGATACAAGTTCTGTTTGCTTGAAACAGCACTTCCAGTTAAGATGCAGACCGTATCAAATAGGATACTTGTACACATCACAGAACAATGCCTTGTGTGCTATGATGCGGGCGTTCCTTGTGCTGCTCGACAAGCTTGTGATGACCCCCTTGCCCTTATATTTCCATTTCAGGTGTGCTGCCAAGTCTTTGTTTTCTAATTTTATTTGGCTTTATCTTCATAGCTGAGGGAATTAGTTTTGTGATAATTGCAGGAGGATGAAGCTACAAAATGTGGTTCGTGTGGGTCAATCTTCCATAAGCAATGCTTTAGGAAAATCAGTGTTTGCCCTTGTGGTAAGACTGCCAGGACAGGCAGGAAAATTGCTGCGCTAGAACAAGCTATACATGACGGCGTAAACAGGCCATCAACCGAGGTGATGCAGCCCCCATCTTTCTCTTCATCATCTGGGTTTTTCTCCGACATCCTCTCCAAAGCAAGGCCGGATAAAATTTGGAAACCGAGAAATAGCAGTCCTGTAATTATTATGGGTTCGTTGCCAGATACGCCTATGTGAGCTCAGTTGTATGTTTGTGTTCCGTTGATTATTGTGATTTTGCCCGCACAAATTCATACCTTGTACAAGGTTGTATCTAAGAGATACCATGGGGGAGGATCATCCCTATTTTGTATGTAATAAAATGCTATTTTCTGTGCAGTTGTTTGCATCAAAAGTTCGATGCTTTCCATGATTCGCTATTTTTAGGTCTACCTTCGTTGGAGAACAATGAGTTGCGTGCCCTCGACCCAAGAGGCCAATATGGCATTATATTTTCGAGATTTTTTTAGAGTTCGATTTTCGAGAGATTTTCTTGCCTACAAATGGGATGGTACAGACCAGAGATTTTCTTGCCTACAAATGGAATGGAGCACAGGGACCATGATTAACAATCAAAATTGAGCATCGATTCTTCACTTATTTGACTGAAGCTCGAAAATTTTTCACGATATTTTTTTTAGACTAACATTTTCGAGATAGATCCGTCTGGACTGGAGATTTTCTTACCTACAATGGTGAAATGGAATGGAGCACGAGGACCATGATTAACCATCAAATTTGAGCATCGATTCTTCACTTATTTGACTGAAGCTAAAACATTTGGCGCATAGATCCTTGTTTTTTAAAAGTCAACATGCCCGGAACGGCCTGGCGCACTTGCATTAACTCGTTGGTACTAAAGTTTGGCACATCATCCACCTTTTACAGGAAGAACCTTGTCCTTTGGTGATGTTTCTTCCTCCCCCCTGTTGTCGGTACAAGTTTGTATGTTCGTGAGGCTTCCGCAGGGCCAGATTAGGTTGGCGTAACAGTCTAAATTTGGATTTCAAATAAATCTTAAATGATTTTCATGATTTTAGAAAACTTTTGGTGCATCTAAAAATTTTTCCCAAAAGCCTTGTTTGAATTTAAAATTTTAAAATAAATTTTATTGGCTCAAAAATCATATTTGAAAATTTCTAAAAGTTGTCTTTGTGCTAATCAAATTTTTCAAAATTTCTGTGCACAAAAACCCTCCAAAAATTCAAATCCAAATTCAAATCAAAATCAAAATCCTACATAAAATTTTATAACCTATTTCTTTCCCTCCCTCGCCTTCAGGCCGAATTCTAGCTTCTGACTAGGCCTTCTTTCCTTTTTCTCTCCCCGACAGCCTGCGCTCCCTTTCCTCTCTCTTTTTCCTACCCATGGCCTAGCCGGCCAGCACACCCCGCGCTAGCCCACTCTCTCGCTCGTGCGCACCGCCCAGCCAACCTCCCTTCCTCTCTCCGCTTCACTAATGAGTGGCCCCTGGCCCCACCTGTCAGTGCGAAGAGAAGCAGCATTGTGCTTCTTCTCCACACCATATGTCTCTCTCGCTCTCTTTCGCACCCACCTATGTTGTTGTACGCACGCGCTGCTCGCGCCAGAGCCACGCCAATCTTGCTATCTCGAGCCTTGTGCCATTGCAACCTCGTCCCATCGCCGCTCACCCTCTCTCCCTCTCACGCGCTCTCTTCCTCTCGGCTCCCTTGGATCCAAAACCAAGCTCCATCCTCCCCTCTATTTAAGCCTCAACTGAGCACATCAAAGTGGTTGCCCTAACCCACTCTTCATTCCCCCTAAGCTCCCGCTTCCTCTCTACCTTCAGAGGAGAAGAATTTGGTCTTCTTCCCCGAATTTGGCTCGATTCTCACCGCTAAGGTTCTAAAACTCGGTAACCGGTACTCGCTCAGTCACCTCACCTTGTAGTGATTATACGGTAATCGGCCTTGTACTCGGTCTTATAACCGGTTTTTCTATTTTAATAACAGATTTATATATGTGTATTATATAAAAATCAAAGCCTACAAAAGAATGTTTAAATTACAACTTGGAGAACTCCAAACAAAAATATATATGATATATCAAATAAAGATGTGAGCCTAAAAGACTACAAACCTCCTCCATTGCAATTTTACGCTTTGTTTCCTCCCCATGTTCTGTATCATCCAATGGAACCAATAGAAACTACAAATCACGAGATATGATATAATCAATAACATAATGGTAAAGGCATTCCTAACAGGATCATTGCCTTCTGTTCCAGAAAGCTTTCGCTTAAGCGTCGCCTAAGCGGTAAGGTGGTCTAGGGGCAAGGCGTCGCCCCACCTTCCCGTGCATGCCTAAGGCGTCCGTCTTAGGACGAAGGCATCTCTAAGGTGTCGCTTAGGTAGCATATGGCGTCGGGAAGGCTTGAGGTGACACCTTAGGCATACAGAGGGGGAGAAGCCGGGGAGATGGAGCCGGAGAGGCGGAGCCACGGGAACAGCAGCTCGACGATGCGGCCGGATCTAGAGGCAACACAGGAGGAGCGATGTCCCGATCTGGAGGCAGCACGGGTGGAGCAACGGCGGCCTGGGGAAGCGCACATGCGCAGCGATGGATAGAGTTGGCAGGCAGCAGGGGGAAGAGGAGCGATAGAGCGAGCAGCATGGGCAGGGTGGCGGTGGGAAGTTCCTTGATTGTTAATATTACCTTTACCATGTCGCTCTAGGATGTTTATTATAGTAATAGTCTATCTTGGTCAAACTTTAATAAACAATGGTTGTGCTTAGAAGTGCATTAGTGGTAAATTAGAATACAATACAAATATTACCAACAAAAATTGGACACATTGTATAATAATTGGAGCGGTAGCATGAGTTGCCACTGGAGACACAAAATATTTTATAAATTGGAGACTCGGGCGAGTGATTGGTATGAGATTGATGCAGAGATTGCATGAAATATGGATTTGTTGGTTTGTCTCGCCTGAGTTGATTAAGGACTGAATCTTGTGTTGCTCTTTTCTACACCCCAATTATACAACCACAAATCAAGTATGGAATTGACCTAGTCAGCTAATTTGTTTATTTTCGATGTGGACTCCTACATAGTAGATTGGTACATGGATTTCTATTGTGATTATTCTCGAAGTGACCTATGCTGGTCACTGTCCTTATGTTGATTTTTTTACACGTGAAGAGCCGTATGCTCCCTAATAACGGTGGTCCTTAATTGAAAACGTTGTCCGTAACAGTTGCGCTCTGAGGTCAATCCGTAACAGTCACTGTTACAGTATTGAGGGGTCTCACCTCTGAAGTGGGAGAAACGATCGGGACTAAGCATCGTAAAAATCTTGTTATGATTTTCTCAATCGTGCACCTACAAAAGCGTGTAGTGACTGACATTATGAGTTAATCATATATTATGGGTAAAGTTATACAGACTCTACAAAGTGTTAAAAATCTATTTAAATAGTTGTGCCCCCAGCCATGAGCAAAGTGTAGAAATATCACACTTGCGTAGTTTTTATAAAATAATGGTTATTGGTTGATGATGGTTATGGATGAAAGTCTAAGGATATGGTATCTTGGCATAGAAATGGATATGGAAAGGTGTTTATAGAATGAACATGATGGACAACTATGAAGAGATTTCGTTCTCTTAACTATACTGGACACTTTGATCTTAGTTAAAAATGGTGAATCTGTATGTTTGAAAATTAATTATGGTATTTACAGTGAAACTTGCTTTCCGCTAAAAGAATCCTATGGCCTTCTCTTGGTAAATCCTGCATCTATATACTTGTATTTGGTATAAAGGCTTGCTGAGTATTTTTATACTCATGGTGGCTTAATATGTGGCTTTAGTTGACGAAAGCGATGACCCGGTGTATTAATACTTTTATGCCTTCGGCTACGGTGTTGAAGACAATGGTCAGAACTAAGTTTAGCCTTAGTCGATTGACAGGCAAATCATATAGGCCATTTTTTTGTTTATTTATTTTTCGCTGCTTTATGTGATCAAACTCATTTATCTTATCAAATTGTTTTGTAAAACTTGATTATCAGACTGTTCTGTAAAACTTGATTGTAAGATCTATTTATAATTACCTATATAATATTAAGTACTTATTTTTATGTATAGATATAATATTTATTATTATTATTATTATATTAGGTGTGCTAATTGATTTGATCCAACGACTTCGCTCAGAATATAGCACAGGATCCGAATCACGAATCCAGATGGCTACGTGGCGGCGTTGGTGGCTTAGCGCGATGCTCGCCTCCTTATACCCGGGTTCCGCCCGCCCATGACCACGCCGCCCCCCCACCACGCATGACAGCAGCCGCGTGGCCATGAACCAGCGATTCGCAGACGGTCGGAGGTGGTGTTTTCTCGAGTTTTCTCGAATACGATAGGTCCTTTTCATCACAAAAGTCCCCGGCAATTTTTTACACCTCCACTTTGCAGGATAGCGCCCCGCGATTTCCCAAATTGCGTATAGATCCCTGTTTAGTTAGGAAGCGCTTTTCCTTTGTTTTTCTGAAATTACGTACAGGTCCTTCAATTGCGTACAGGTCCCTGGTTCTCGCGAAAAGGCCCCTAGATTTTCCCCCCTCCGTTTTGCAGGATGGCCCCTCGGTTTTTTTTAAAAAAATCCTTTTCTTTTTCCGAACATGTGTTTTTCCCCCCGGTTTTTTTAACAGGTCCTCGTTTTTTCTGAATAACCCCTTTACCTTTTCCGAAAATACGTTTTGTCCTCCGATTTTTTTGGAAACTCCTCACGAATTATCTTCTCATTTATTTTTGTACATACGGTGGCTGGCGCGGCGTGTCGTCGCGCCTATACTTCTAGTGTTCAAACAGACCGACTCAAAACATAAAAGGCGACTTCCAGAGCTGATAAACAAACTTCCAGCACAAACCAGACAAAGGCTTGTTCTTTTTAGTTTTTAAAAACTACTTTTCTATTTTTTTTTCAGTTTTTCTCTAGTAACTAACTTTTAAACGAAGTATCTTTTTAAAATAGAGTAAACTAATTAATTATAATACATACTATACCGATTTTATTTATATCGACAAAAATTGCACATAAATTTTTGTTACTCTATAATATCTCACACAAACAGCTCAAAAGCCAAAACGACAGCCAAAAGCCATAAGATTCACCCAAAAAAAACAGGCCCAAAGCACAAGGCCAGAATAAATCATGAACCTACTTTTACATGCAACATTGCATGATTTCCGTCTCCGAATTTGCTCATAAATGGCAGAGCGGTACAACCTTGATAAGTTCTACTGCCACACCAAGGACGAGCATAATGTTATAGCTAAAAACAATTCGAACATAACAAAGTCTACAGCATTGATTGTTGGTAGATAGCGAACCACGACTACAGCTGCTTAGAAAGACAGCTTGCATGTTCAAACATGAACCTACTTTCAGTTTTTTTTACAGTAACTAGCTTTTAAACAAACTATCTTTTTAAAATAAAATCTACTAATTAATTATAGTACATATTATACCGATTTTATTTATATCGGTAAAAACCACACGTGAATTTCTGTTACTCTGTAATATCTCGCACAAACAACCTAAAAGCCACAAACAACAGCCAAAAGCCATAAGATTCATCCAAAAATAACAGGCCCAAAGCACAAGACCAGAATAAATCATGAACCTACTTTTACATGCAACATTGCATGATTTCCGTCTGCGAATTTGCTTCATGAATGGCAGAGCGGTACCACATTGATAAGTTCTACTGCCACACCAAGGACGAGCGTAATGTTATAGCTAAAAACAATTCGAACATAACAAAGTGTACAGCATTGATTGTTGGTAGATAGCGAACCACGACTACAGCTGCTTAGAAAGACAGCTTGCAGATATAAATATTCAGAGCGTCACTGCAGGTGCTGAAGGCTGCTCAGCTGCTCCTGAATCTCTGGGTGTCAACACGATCAGTTATCGTCGCCATTCTGCACAGCTGCACTTGCCCGAGGATCATCCTCAGCTATCTCTCCATCTTCATCTATCATACCTTCCTCTTCATCATCCCTGTTCTTGCTGCTGTGAGGTGGAGATGCAG
This sequence comes from Bonia amplexicaulis, assembly GCA_036346245.1. NCBI lineage: Eukaryota > Viridiplantae > Streptophyta > Magnoliopsida > Poales > Poaceae > Bonia > Bonia amplexicaulis. Next base: position 25,804,316 of record CM070737.1, read on the forward strand.
GATCAGGCTTCTCAGAAACTTCAACAGCTTTGGCGTCTCCTTCTGGCTGACCAGTAAGGCTCGTTGAGCAACTGCCTTTGGCATTATACACAGGACTATATGGAGCAGACTTGTCATCCTGCGGGCTGGGCGAGCGATCAAGATCAACCTTTCCCATCTTCCCATCCTCCAGGTGATGGTCATCTTTCTGGTCAGTGTGGTTCGTATGGTCATTTGAATGGTGAGCTTTTGGTGAACTTTTGTGCTCGGAGTGTCCAGAGTCAGGGCGGGCAGACCCAGAGCCAGCAGCACTCCTTTCGATCCTGCGGCTAGCACCGGGGCTATGGCTCCTACTGTGGCTAGCACGACGGTTCCTGGTGTAACTCCTGCTCCTGCTTCGACTCCGACTCCTAGTCCTGCTACGGCTAGCCTGCACTTCATGGCGGCGTGACCTCTTAGGGCTTGGGCTGTACCTATCATTATCACTCCTGCTACGGCTTCTACTGCGACCTCTACCAGATCTGCGAGACCTTCCATCAGATTCACCGTAATCGTGCCTGTCAGCATCAGAAACATTCAGTAAGGACCAGCATTTGGGCTGCAGAACACAAATCACTGAGCAACAATAGACAGGGTTCAGATACTCCTGTAATTTAAATGAAATCATAATCTCAAATCAGATCCTTTTAGGGGGTGTTCGTATTGGCTGCTGCCAGTGGCTTTTGGCTGAAAATAAATAGTAATGACTGAAATATGTGGCTTTCAAAAGGAGGGAGCGAGTGATGGGAAAAGTGAGAGATATGTGCGCGTAACGGAAGCGGGAGGAGTGGGGTGCATGATGCGCCTGGGACCCCTGCTTTATCTTTGGAGCGAGACAGTAGCAAGAGGAACGAAGAAACCACTTCGAAAAGCCAAGTGTTCATATTGGCTTCTGCCTTCTAAGCAGAAGCCAATACGAACACCTTAAACTAACAAGATCTAGACTCTGATTGCATCAAAAGATCTAGACTCCGATTGCATCAAAATAGAGCTAAATAGATCAAACACCAGGAAATTCAGATGAAAGTAGGTTACTGGGTAACTGATAATGAATTTGTCACTTTCAAAAAGAAGGAAGATAGCGAAATTACCTGCCACGGCCACCGTAATCATCCTTTCCACGACCACTGTGACTACTCTCTAATCTCCCAGAAGATGCTGACAGTCCATCCCTCCCGCTATACCTAGAATCCAGCTCAGAGCGTGAACCACCCCTGTCAGATCGGGTTGCCCAGCGGTTACGCTTCCTACCACGCCCACCCCGAGAAGCCATGTCCATTAAATCACGAGGAACACGTTGGTTTGCCACTTCCAGAATTTTCATAAGGTCAGCAGCATATTTTGAATCCTGGTCACAGAAAAATGTATAGGCCACACCAGTGGCACCAGCCCTTCCTGTCCTACCAATCCTGTGAACATAGTCTTCAATACCAGTGGGGAAGTCATAGTTGATCACAACCCTGTGTCAAGGAAACAATAGGAACTATTTAATGTAAACCTCAACATGTGATGCACAAACAACGCATTAGTATAAGCTGGTATCAACTCTCAAGAGATAACCGAGAAAAAATTGTGTGATCACTGCTGCGATTTTGTAGTGGAATTCTAGAGTAATACATCAAAACAATGGTGAAAGTGAAACTTTCAAGAACAATACAGCATGCTCTCAAGATTCTGGGTACATTTGCACAAGCTTTTATGCAGTGGATGCAGAATGATCTCAACCAGTACATTTAGCTGGAGATGATATAAACAATAGCGATTGGTTAAATTTATTTCAGCAACCTTTATTGCAGACAATGGACAACCGAGCCCCTATTGATTGACTACTTCAGTATTAATTACTCTCCATCTTAGCGTGTCCATGAGATATCATACAGTTCTGTTATCATGTGTTAAGGGGTGTTAAGGGTATTAGAGATAGAATAAGAATCGGCATATTCCCCTGTAATATCCCTTTTGTACTCCCTATATATATTGCCCATTGGACCTCTTCAATACACACAATATTCATAACATGGTATCAGAGCCTAAATTCCATACCTAGCCTCCGTTCGTCTTCCACTACCGCTGCCCACAGGAGAATCGATCTCTGCTCCTGGGGACGGCCATCTCCAAGTCACCAGATCCAACAAAGTCAAGGCGGCGCCGCTCGAGAAGGATGAGCCCGATGGCCACCTCGCCGAAGCACTCGCACGCGAGCAACGCGAGGTCGGTGAGGTTGGGGCACACGGCGACGGCGCCGCTCACCGCAACGTCCCGCAGCGCTGCGCCGACAAACTCCAACACGCGGAGCCGCTCCAGTTATCCGGTCCTCTCCAGCGCGCCCCCGCCCAGATCCGGCCTCGCCTCGCCGCCTTCAGCCACCGCCCCAGGCCCGCCAAGTCCGTGAGGAGGGAGAGCGAGTCCAGCCGTCTCCACTGCCGACAAGCTCGGATCCGACCTCCCCGCCGCCGGATTCGGCGCCCTCCGCGCCCCCGTTACCGCCCGGGACACCTCCACCCGAGCCGCCGCCGCAGCCTAGGCCGTTGTCGCCCGAGTCGCCACCAGATCCTGCCGTCGCCATCTTGTCCCGTCGCCGGATCCACCTCTCGCGTGCGGAAGCTACGAGGAAGAGGAGTGGAGGCGAGGTGTTTTGAGGGTGACGGCCGGGTAGGGAGAGAAAAGATAACAGAAGTTGAGAGGAGACCGGATCCATCAAGGAAAGATATCATATAACTGATCTGGTCGAGCTCGGTTTGGTTGGTGGAGTGATGCTTAGTATTTTTTATTTCTGTCGTTGTTGAGTCTTTCTGTTCGTGAGTCTTCCATTGCGTCCATCTAAATCCGTAGTCTCTACTTTTTAGTTCGTTCAAGCCGTGCGAGCCCACAAATTTATTGTCAGTCATAGAAGTATAGGAATTTTTCTTTTGCATGGCAGCAGCCGCCGATCTACTCTTTGAGCCGCGTGCAGATCGTAGAAGTCGTTATGATGCCACTGTTTCTCTAGCCGCATCCTTCTAACTGATAAGATAATCAAATTGCTCCATAAGTAGTCAATTTGCTAATTAGGATGATTGTTGTCCTATAAGCACAATACATCAATACTTTTGTTTTCCGTTCTTTCCTTTTTAACCAGACAGTAGTAATGTAGCACGACATATCAAATTTGAACTTTCAAACATACACAGAATGGAAAATAGTATAACCTGATATCTTTGATGTCTAAACCCCGTGCAGCAACATCTGTTGCAACCAAAATAGGAGACCGTCCAGATCGAAAATTATTAAGAACCTTCTCTCTTTCACTTTGGGACTTATCACCATGAATGGCAGAAGCTCCAAATTGCCTAGTGAGTGTCCTTGCAAGTTGGTCACACATTCTCTTGGTGGTACAGAATATCAATATCTTTGAACCTGAATCCTGGGATCGCAATATTTGCTCCAGGCGCCGAAGCTTTTCTGAGGGTGTGATCACCTCCACATGCTGCCCGGAACAAGAGGATAAGATAATAGGAGTAGTTTATATAACATGGGGTTATTTGGGAAATAGATACATCAGCACATAACCAACTTTTTTTCATATCTCATAATGATGTACTGCATTAAAGGAAAAGAAAGGGCCTTCAAGTATCATCAATGCAGTCTATAAGGCAAGTCCCATACCTGAGTAATAGCACTATTAGCAACAAGTTCATCAACGCTTCCAATGGTCACCTGGACAGGGTGAACAAGAAGATCATCTGCAATTCTTCTGACTTCCTTGGGCCAAGTAGCAGTGTACATAAGGGTTTGCCGACTGTGAGGTATGCCTTTCACTATCTTCCGTATTTGTGGTTCAAACCCCATGTCCAACATGCGGTCAGCCTCATCTAGAACGAGGTATGAGACTTGCCGTAGGCTTATCCTTCGCATTTCAAGAATGTCATTCAACCTTCCAGGTGTAGCAACAACAACATCAACCCCTCTATCTAAATCCCTTAACTGGGGACCTTTAGGAGCACCACCATATAGGCACTGAAAACAGACCATCAACAAAGGATCAGATAATGAACATATGATCGAGAAAGACGGTAAGGCAAAGAAAATGTTAAGAAAATAACACATGGTCTAAACATTAGAAACAGACAAATAGCACAGCATGACAATATAAAATGGAGCATTGAGTCATCACTCATCAGCACTTCGAAGGTGTTCTAAAAGCTTCTTTAGTGGGTTAATAATATTTACCCAAGTACCAAAATATAAAGCCCATGACCACTTGTATATCATGTACAACAGATATAGAATGAACAAACCGTGCAAGAAATTCTTGATGATCTGCCAAATTTCACAGCTTCTTCCAAAATCTGTGTTGCAAGCTCCCTTGTAGGTGCCAAAACTAACACTGTTGGGCCAGACCTTGGGTTGTTTTGCAGACGCTTAATATGCATAAATCCAGGAAGTAGATACCCAAGAGTTTTTCCAGATCCAGTCTTTGCAATAGCTACAACATCTTGACTCTGCAAGGCAATTGGCCATGACTGGGCTTGGATTGGCGTTGGACTTGAGAATCCAGCACGTTGTATCTGGAGACAAGAGGGAAAAAGAAAAGCAAAGGCACACAAAATAAGAATAACAATACGAATAATATGTACTACATACATCTGCTACAACTTTCCTCTTAACTCTTTGTAGTGAAAATAACAAAGAATTAACAATGCATGAAGTCAATTTAAAGTCGTACAAAAGAAAGTGCATCCGCAACGCGTAGACTTGCGGACGCAAGGTGAAGTAGAAAAGGCTCTAACAGAATCCCTGGAGGCAGGCTCACTCAGCCATGGATCGTTCATCCACAGGCCCCTTCCAGCAGCTGCCAACTGATCCTATATCTGGACATTGACAGCCCAGGCGAGACCTCCATAGTCAGGCCCCAGAAGAGGCCCACCATCCATGCGAGGAGCCTTTCCCAAGAATTGGACGCGGAGCAACGAATCGGTCGACGTGGGTGCCCCTTTGCGCCATGGGCAGCGAGCCGCCTTGGGTGTCCAACCACCCTTGGCAGCTCCATCAACGACATCTGCCCTCAGCCCACCGCACTTATAGATTGGCCGAGGGAGCGTGAAGCAGCGTACGACATTAGCTCCACCTCGGAGCAAATATCGCATCTGCCACAGAGATGTAGATAAGTAATTGAGACCCGCAGCCGGCCCTGATTTAGCACAATCAAGCAAATATAGAGAAACAAGCAAGCAACTGGAACGCATGTGTCCATTATCCACCATGCTCGCCAAACTGGGAGACCTTGATCCCTCGCATGCAACGCTGTTTGGGTTAGTGTTAGACCGTGGGTGATTGTTCATCACCAAGCTTATGCATACCTCCTTGAGGATTTCAGGCGGGAAGCCACCAGACTCAAACGCAGTTATGGGAGCAGGCACGTTATCCCCCTGCAACAAGCAGGCCAACCAACAGGTAGGTACTAGGTGAGTAAACATGATACGAGCAAGATGTAACGGGAGAGGGAGAGGTGGCAGATCCTTACGATGACGGTGATCTCGTGGCGCCGGCAGTATGCTTCGGTGGACGGATCATTGGCGGCAACGGCGGGAGCAGCGGTGAGAGGAGGATGGTGGTGGGAAGACGCCGACTTGGAGGAGTTGTGCTCGTCGTGGCGCCGGTGGTCGCGGTCGCGGTCCCTGTGGTCGCGCCGAGGCGGGGTGCGGGATCGGTCGCGGCGGTCGCGGTCGCGGCCACGGGGAGGTGGAGGCGGGAGCGGAGGCGGCGGCGGAGGGAGCTGTTCCTCGGGGGGCAGGGGCTTCTCGTACTGGGTGACGTTGGTCTCCGGGTTCCAGTAGTAGAGGTAGCCGGTGGTGCCGTCAACCAGCCCGCGCCACGGCTTCGGGAGCGACGGGTCCTCCGGCGCGTACCGCGGGGCAGCGGTTCCCGACACGCGGCCGGTCGAGCCGCTCCCTCCCGACATCGCCGCCGGTAGATCTGGCCCGATCTATGGTCTTCGGCGAGGCCGGGGCGCGGATTCGCCGGCAGAGATGAAGATGTCGTGCGCCGCGTCGGCGGGGGCGAGGCAAGGTGAACAGAGAAGCGACAGTTGGCCTTTTTTTTTTTTGCCCTAATTTTTTCTGCCTACCTCGCGTTTTATTGTGATTTTTTTGCGGTGGTCGCGTTCGAAACGAGTTCTTCCGGCTTGAGGCCCAGAGGACAGACAAGGGTTGGAAAAAAAGTTGTCAGTAGGTTCCCTAATTCAGTTTAAAATTATTTCAATTACACTTATTAATTAGTTAAATATTAAATAAGTTGATCTTAGATTAAATTAAATTTTGCTTAGACTCAGCTCGGTTCGTTACCTCGGTTATAAACATACTTTCAAACTATTAATAGAATTACATTAAATCAAACTAGATAAAACGAGGACTTAGCTCGATATCCACCTAGACAAAGCCCAAGTTGGCTTCTTCTCTCTTTGATTTCTTCCTCTCTTTTTTATTTTTCTCTTTTGATCTTTTTTGGTAGTAGTACTTTCATGGAGATCGAATCAAAAAGTGAATAATTATTGTTATTAGTATGTAGATATTATTTGCATATATCGTAAACTAGTTGGATTTCTTGCATAATACTTAGGTGCAATGAAGCGACCGTAAATATGTAAAACAATATCAGTAGGTGTGCGAGGGAAAAGAAAGAAAAATGTGATAGATGTATGAAACAACCAATTAGGCATATTGTGAGAAGAAGGCTTTTGAGTTCAAATCCATACCTCGAAAAAAAGACTCAATCATTCATTTTAAAAAGGCAACTATACAAAAATGCCTTATAAAACAGGTAGAAAATCTAAATTATGGTGCTCTTTGGAGGCTCCAACAAACAAAAAAGGGAAGATCCACATGTTCCCTATAAGCGACTTGCATTGTCGCATTCCCCCTACATTTTAATCTGGTTTGTTTACCCCCCGTAAGTGGATATCTTGTCTATAATCCCTTCTTTTGTTATCTTTTTTTCACTTCTTTTGTCATCTCGCACCCAATCCCAACCTCATGGCCTCCCTCCACTTCCTCCTCACATTCATCCTCTCCTATACATGCTATTTGTGGATGATTGTATGTTTGTTTGCTTTGAGCTTCTTCCAACCATTCAAAGGACCATTATCATTGTTGATACCTTAGGCAACATATTCGCCACATCAAATAGAGTTGTTTTTTATCAATGGATTATTGGTTGTATCAACCTAGCCATCTTTACGAGGGGTATGCATTGAGTTGGCATGGGAAAGCAAAGTAAAGGGTAGAAAATGACAAATAGGGGTCATTATGGATGAGCAATTCACTTATACAAGGATTAACGGTCAAAATTAAGATATGGAGGGGAAAGTGAGAGTGCAAGTGACTTACACAGGGTTTATGGATTTTCTCTAACAAACATATCGATTTTTCACTCAAACACCTTCCTTTTCAGTTCATGTACCACCCTCACTACAAAACATATCTAGTACCATGTTTTTTGTGTGATCTCATATGAGGTCTCAAAGTTTAAAAATGATTTAAGAGCATGAACCATTGGAGCTACTCGATGAACCCTAAGGTAGACCAAGCTTTGGCAAATTATGTAATGCAAGTAATAATTAGTCAAATAACAATGGGATTGTAATAAAAAATTATGATAATCAAACAAAAATAAAAAAATCTATAACTATTTCAATGCTTCATCTTTACATGTGTGGTTTGTTAATGAGGTTCTAATTTGATATTATGGTACTAGGTTACGCCATAACAACATATAGCTATATACACATTGTGTAACTTATCCAAAAAGCAAGTTGGCAACTTTGTAGAAATAAAATGCTCGTTTTATCCATGCATGGAAAAAATCAAACCCTATGCCATCTAGGGAGACAAATAATATGTAATTATCGATAATGATACAACCAACTATTCAAATATAACAAGAAAGACTAGTAAAATAAGAAAGTCAAGTTAAGCTGCACAAACCTTGATATATATTACTTTGCGCAAGTGAAAAAACGCATTCGTAGCATCTGCTCCTTCTTCATAACATGTAGCAGATTAACCTTTGAAGTACGAATTAATAGTACTAAAAAATGAACCAGTATAGTGATAAAACTTACTTTGAGGAAAGGTTTTAAAAAATCCAACACGACTCCCTCATAGGAACTCCAAGGGCTCCTAGGTTTATCTCTTCACCGCCACCCCCTTACCGGCTTCTCACTTCTTAATACTCCCCAATGCCCCTTTCTCACCCCCTAAATGGCCTCCCTGACATCAACAACAGGGAGAGGGTCAAAGGGACCTACCTCCTCATGTAGATCTAGTATCTCCACAGTTTTATTTTCCTCAAGTTGTTGCCGCTACCACCAAGAGGATGTGATGGTGAGCTTTAATAAAAGAGTCCCCTTTGCAGATCCAGATCTAGACCTGAATCTAAATCTCAAGCGTTTTGATAAGTCAACTTGACTGCCTCTTGAGTTATCGACCTCTATGTCATTGTTGGCTCTATCCTCTGACCGGTTCTCCTTTCTTCCTCTACCTGTGCAACTCTTGTCAAGCGTGGGGGAAGAAGATCTAGTTGGTTTTCACCCTGTTAGATGGTCCATGGAGCATATCTCTCGCTTACTCACCCAATTGAAAAAAGGTGGAGGTGCTTACCTATTAGAGGGGACGCCTAGGCCCACATTAGTGTTCCTCTAATTTTCTCACTATAGATGTCCCTATTGGCCCAATTACCGGGCCCTCAATGGGCAACAACCAATGGACTAATCCACTTAATAGATCAATGACACACATCTCTACACAAACATATGGCTATTGTAAGGCCATAATTGAAAAGGGTGCTTGCCTGCTCTTGTATGCTAATTTCCAAATCTTATAAAATAATTTGAGTGAAAGAGCAAAGAGGTTTGATGCCATTAAGTAATTATGATGCTTAACCTTATAAAAAGTTATTGTGATGTATTTCATATTTGTGTTCAACATTTTAGCCCAGTTGATGCAAGTGTAAATCCTACTATCACATCAATCCTTTTTCATCTGATAAGATCAGTGCTCTGCTTGTTGTTCAATATAACATTCTTGATGAAACACGACAAGCATGACAGGGAGGAAGAGAAGGACGTATGTTTGTTTGCCTGTAGAGCTAGGCTGCAGTGCATGCAAGAGGAGCCGGTTGAGCTTCACATGAGTCGGAAGCATGAGCCAGAAGAGATTGTCAAGCCAACTGAAGTACAACAAGAAATCAAGTATTTTCGTTACAGGTTACCAACAATCCAAGATAGATTTTTGCTGCATCAAGTACATGTCCAAAAAGCTCAGGAAACTTACACTATTAGGTATTTGAAAGATATTCTTGAAGATAAGGAAAAAATCAAATGAATCAGGAAGATATGTTTGTTATTTTTGTTTTTGCCACACAAAGAGTTTAAGGGGGCAAGCTGTTAATTTTCTTACGATGGTCTCTTTCCTTGCGTGTGCTTGGATGGGGTCCACCAATGATTGTGATTGATCAGGATATGTAGTGTAGTTTTGTTTGCCATATTTCTAAAGATATGTGCACAATTTCTGATGGAACCAGTTCAAACACAGTTTATATTTGGAAATCTTATGAAGTCTATTTTCCAATACATCAAAGAACATGTAATTGAAGCTTCCTATAAAATGTTATGGTTATTGGAGTGTATACTGCACGGGCAGACGGGTGACACACGAGAGTTGACAAAGTTGAGGAGTTCGTATCTTGTACCATATCTTGGGGTCATATCCAGATATTCCATAACTTTTCAAAGGTTCAATAGACTTCCATTTTAGGTTTCCCACGTATTCAACTCGTCCTAAAATTTTAGGTTTCCCACGTATTCAACTCGTCCCAAACACAGAAATTGAAGATAGGAAGGTTTGAAGTAAACTCAGACTCAATTTAGGATAGCCAAGACAGTTCAACTTGAAAACGCTATAACTTTTACATACTAACTTCGATTTATGTGTTCTTGGACTCTTTGAAAAGCTAACTTTGAGAAACATCCAACAAATCAAGTGCCATATCCAGATTCCTTCTGTTCGCGCTGTAATAGCTAAAACAATCTGATGGTATATAATTTTAGGTGTTCTTCTTTGAGTCCGAGTTATCTAAAGCATTTGTTTCTTGTTTTAGGTGTCTTAGGAGGGCTTTATAAGCCATGTATCACATCCAATGTAAGGGAGGCCAGATGTATTATCTACGATATTATATGGAATTGAATAAACTAGAAAATCGCCATGGTTGGCGGTCACATTGTGCGTGTGTTTTTGTGAATTTCAGACGAGAGATTCATCTTGTTGTGCTGGTTCTAGCTGCAGTGCTAGTTCTTATTCCCTGAATCATAAGATTTATCCATCTTTGATCTTGTGTTGAGGCACTCACGGGTGATGAGACTATCCTAGGGTTTAAGTTCCTAGTTACCGAACCCATCTATCTTAGTGGTTGCTGCATATCGCAAAAGATCAGGCCAAAACAATATGATCCCGCTGATTTACTAGTTGGATCCTTAGCTTTTTTTGAGTAAAAAAAGAGAAAAATAATAAAAATGAAAAAAACTATTATACCATCACAGACAATGCAAAGGAATAAAGAGAAAAAGGCAAAAAAAACAAAAAAAAAACTAAATTAAGAAGATAGCGCGTTCCAAGTCAGAAGCCGTTTGGAGTAGGACCTACATATATGAGGGAAAACCAAACATGTTTTTGCTAGATTCAATAGTATTGCTAGACTTTTATAGTAACTTCTTTTGTAGTAGCACATATAAAAGAGTGTCCAAATTAGAAAAGTAATCGGTGGCACTACGGTACCATTTATGGAGTTGGTGGTGGCAATAATGATGAGGTAGGAGAGGTTGTTGGTTGGGTTGATGCCTTGCTATAATTATTTTATGAATATTTTTTGGAGGCTTCCAATATGTTGTCTTAGAGTTGGTGTGCTCTTCATCAAAGAAAGCATTAGATTCTTTCTTCTTGCTAAAGTGTAGGAGCAATTGCTTAGGAAAGTTTTGGAAAGTATTTTTTTGGATTAGAATGAGTTTTTCTTGTTTTCTTTTTGCTCGAACGATCGCTAAAAAGTAAAGTAAATATGACATATTGTGTAAAGTAAATAACAATCAATGTGGACAACTTTGGCTCATTGGTGACATCACTCGAGCTTCCACATGGCAGTCTTGGTTGCTGCATGCTTGCCAAGTGCAATTTAGCCGGCTAGTCGTGCGACATATTTCAATAGTAAGCTATTTCAGCCATCTTCTTTGTGTTTTCTTTTTGATAACGCATGTTGGAAATGCAAGTAATCGGAGACATGTGGATTCTTTTAAGCTGTAACTTATGATTTATGGCTTAAAATTTTGAATTCTGACTGTTCGTGAGAGATAGTACGTATAGAAAAATAGTTGCATATGATTTTAATGGATATAACTGAATTTAGTATACTTTTTACTATAAGTTTTTTAACCTTGTCTTAAAAACAAATTGTTTAAAAGTTAATTATTATATTATAAATTATAAGCCTAAGACAGAAGTGGGAAAGAAGCAGCCTACAAGGCTGATTTCCTGCTTCGGTCGTCAGACACGCCGTTTTCCTCTCGACTGGCAGCGAAACTCACGCCCAAAGTCTTTATAGTGGAGCGCGAGGGAGCGTGCGTGGCGGCGCCCGAGAGAGGAACGAATTGAGCCGGCGAGGCGACAGCCCACGCCCCCGCACGTGACGAGTCTAGTCTCGAGAGAGAGAGAGAGAGAGAGACAGAGCGCGTAGCCCTAATATAGGGCCCCGACGCCGGCGACGGCGATGAGGTCCGGCGGCGGCGGCGCCGAGGTGATTGAGCTCTCCAGCGACGACGACGAGGAACCCGTCCCCAGCACCAGCGCCAGCGCCAGCGCCCGCCGCATCCCCCTCTCCTCCCCCCGCGACGTCAAGCCGTACGCGCTCGCCGATGTGAAGCCCATGCTCTTCCCGCCGCTCCATCCCCCGGGCTGCCGCGCGCTCGTGCCCGTCAAGGACGAGGAGCCCGTGTCCGTCCCTGCTGCCGCCTCCCCTCCGCCCAGGGCCCTCCCGCCGCCGCGCCTCTGCCGCCAGTTCTGGAAGTCCGGCGACTACGTCGTCGCCCGCCGCAACCCCGACGCCGACACCCCCGGTAGGCTGGCTCTAGAAATCTCGCGGGGGGATACCCCCCATTTCGGTTACTCCTTCGCTTTCCTTTGATTTTGGTGGAGGCGGGGTGGTGAGGAGGCTGAGAGAGCTGCGATTTGGGGGTGTCTGCAGGTGGGCGGAACCGGCTGCGGATAAATCCCAAGTTCCTGCACTCAAATGCTACTTCCCACAAGTGGGCGTTTGGCGGTACGAGAATTGGCTAATCTTATTACTGGAAACAACTTCATTTTAGGAAATTGGCTGAGTTTTAAGGATCACGAATTCGTTCATACACATAATTGCACCTCAGTTTCTTACCAACTGCGGTTCTTTTAGTAAGAATTTGTGATCTATGTACTTAATTGTCATGGGTCAATTCTCTTCCTTGCTGACAGCATTGATTTCTGGTGGTAAACTTGTAATTTGGAACATTGCATGTTGCTAAACTAAATAAAACTTTCGCCTTTAAATGAACTATCCACTTCAGTAAAAAAAAGATGTGTTTTCAAGATTGTCGACGATTAAGGCTAAAATATGTCTTTGCCATATAAAAGGCAGCCTAGCCCATTTGTAATTATAATGTTGCGCATGAATCTACCTTTTGAGCTCAGGAATCGGTACTGTAACAGGTGATCCACTGTTTACAAAACCTTTATAAGTAGAGACTTAAATCATTGTGTACTTATGAAAAAACATTATCACTTTAAAAATCTAGCACATTATCTATTCTAGGTTTCTACAATTTCATTATATGATTCTGTTTGGGCAAAGTCAATCATACCTAGATACTAACCCACATGCTTGCCTATATATATATATATATATACACACACACACATATACATACATATATATACATACACATATATATATACACATATACATACACACACACACACACATATATATATATATATATATATATATATATATATACATACACATATATATATACATATACATACACATATATATACACACACACACATATATACATATACACATATATATATATACATATACACATATGTATATATACATATACACACATGTGTATATGTGTATATCATGGTTGTCACGGCTATGAGTCGGCGACCACGGTGAGTGAAGGCGCTGGACGCCTAGGCGACGCCCAGCGAGGGCACGGCGACGCCTAGGCGGCCAGCGATGAACTCCGCAACTCCCGTGACGTTTCACTGGGATACAGAGGTATAACTCCCATGTGTAACTCCGCGATATAACTCCGGCGACTCTCCGCCTCCCGACTCCGACTCTTTCTCTCTCCTGCCTCCTCCGGCTCCCGATCTCTCCGCCTCTCTCCCCGCCGCCGCTTCTCCGCCTCCTCTCCCCGCTTCTCCGCCTTCTCCCCGCCGCTCCGCCTCCGGCCCCGCTGCCTCCCGCTCTTCCCGGCGCCTCCCTCCCGACACCTCCCCGACGCCGCGTCCCCGTCACCTCCTCCCTCCCTCGGCGGGAGGTAGGCGACGCGGCAGGAGGAAGGAAAGCGGCGGCGGCGGGAGGGAGGGAGGCGGCCAAGGCGAGGCGATCCTCCCCGGCGTCTCCTCCCCGGCGCCTGGACGCCAAGGCGTCGCCTAGGCGACGCCGTAACAACCATGGTGTATATACACACACATGTGTATATGTGTATATATACACACATATGTGATATACACACATGTGTATATGTATATATACACACATATGTATATACACACACATATGTGTGTGTATATATATATATATATATATATATATATATATATATATATATATATATATATATATATATATATATATATATATGGCACTATCTCTCCACCGATTCATGTTCCATGTTGGTTTTGTCATTTTTTTGCAGCCATTGCTGAGCTTCTTGATAATGCAATTGATGAGGTAATTAACAAGGCGCACTTAGCTCAAATGCTAAAAGAAATTGAGGTTGAACATAAATGCTATGTATGGTTTGTTTTGTTGCATCTTCTCTGTCAGGTGAACAATGGGGCAACGTTTGTTCGTGTTAATAAATTTACAAATCCACGGGATGGGAGCCCATCATTGTTGATTCAAGGTTGGCAGATTCAATAATATAAATAGATGTGAATCCGCTCAGTTCATAGAAAATTTTATATGTATAATGATCTTATGGTGTTTCACATGGACAAGATGATGGAGGAGGAATGGATCCAGAGGCGCTGAGACGTTGCATGAGCTTTGGATTTTCGGATAAGCAGTCTGATGCTTTCATTGGGCAATGTATGACCTTTGTGTCCTTTTCTCTAATTCCTTGTCAAATTGATGTCTTGAACCCCTACTATTGGATTTACTGCTGCTTGTTGTATCAGATGGAAATGGTTTCAAAACTAGCACAATGAGGCTTGGAGCGGATGTGATTGTTTTTACACAAAACCAAAAGAACTGGTATTTCTCCTTTGCATTCAATAGTCATTCTGGAAGTCTGGTTCTTCAACATCACATCAGAACAAGCATTTCATGATGTTACCGTAATATTTGGTAACATAAGGAACTCTTTAAGGCAACTAGACTAGAATGTTCTAACAGTAGTGCTCAGGAATAGAAGTGAAACAAGGTGAAATATTGGTCAACAGCTGCCATAAGTGCCCATACGGCCTTTTGCAATTTTTTTGTTCTAATTGTATGTTTTAGAAAAAAAATGTTGGCATGTATTGATTTCATTTTTTGTGTTACCTGGAAACAAGCATCACTAGAATCTGATGTGATAACTATGCATTTTATATGTTACTTGCTGCATGTTCCTGGTCAGACAAACACTCATGCTCCACTGATCCCACCACGCCAGCTGTAATTCTATTTTATTATTTAAAATTGGATGATACCTCTTGATTCCCCTCTAGCTCTAGTGAAATGTTTCTCCACCCTAGTTCATGTATCTATTTAAGTAACATGTTTCTGTTTCTGTAGGGTGCCTACAAGAAGTATTGGCCTTCTTTCTTACACATTTTTGATGGAAACAGGTTGCGATGATGTATTGGTGCCAACGGTGAGTCTGATGCTTTCTTTTTTAGGCTGACAGCATGTTCTGACAATTTTCAGATAGCTGGTCATCGAGCTATTTTTGTATTTTTACTTACCCCCTTATGACCTTTGTCTCTCTTGCAGGTAGACTATCAGTATGATGTAGCAACTGCTGCATATACTCAGTTGTTGCGTCATGATCAGAAACTTTTCTCTTCTAATTTGGCAATCCTTTTGAAATGGTCCCCTTTTGCTAGTGAAGCTGAGTTGCTTAAACAAGTATGCAATTAATATATCATTTTTTGGTATATTTCTGGCAAATAACGATTTCCTTTCTTAGGGCTATTGGTTAATCTGACAAACCTCCTAATTTTCCATAACCTCTACCCAACTTATTGTTTATATAATTACTACTTAAAAATCACTTGAATTTTCCTTAACATGCTATAGAATGTGTTAAATAAGTTATTCAATGCACGGTACATATAATTCATAGAACTGAAACTTGATCTGAATTTAAGTTTGCTGGAAAATTATTGCATATGTATTTATGTCAAAAGATTAATTGATGCATGTATAGGTCGTTCTTTTAAAATTTAACCAAACGGTTGTCCTAGTTCGTATCAATACTTTACAGGACAATTCCCTTGTATAGTATGCATCATCTATATATTGGTAGATCTCTATTGTCAAGGGCCAGCTTATCATCCTAACTGAGCATTTCTCGAGTTTATTTCAACTTTAAAGTGGATTTTTAATTCTTACACAGTTTGATGATATCGGAGAGCATGGAACAAAAATAATTGTATTCAACCTCTGGTTCAATGATGATGGGGATATGGAGCTTGATTTCAATTCTGATAAGGAGGTTAGTTATGTTGTCCTCTTTTAGAGCTCTATTGGTTGCTGCCAGATGATATTGATGTTTACAGCTCCATATAGGCATGCACAATTGAAGTATATATGTTGTGCCCAAGGATAGAAATCTCGGAACTGGTGCAAAACCCGGCCGGCGGTCGGTAACAGTAACTGGCCGGTTACCGGAAAACCCAGAAAAAACCAGATGAAATTCACATTTCAAGTTTTGAATTTGGACGGTTTGAAAACCGGAAAAAACCGAAAAAACCGCTTAATAAACCAAAAAATTGCTAAAAACCAGGAGAAGCCAGAGAAAACCTAGCACAAAATGTTGGGACTAGCATATTTATGCATATTTAATTCATACAATAGGTAATCTGGCACAAAAAAGTCTAAATCAACCTAGAAAGTACATTTATAACTAGTGGGATTTTGGCCAGTTTTCCCTTCCGGTACCCACCGGGATTTCCGGTAACTGCCGGTTTTTTTATCCCTGGTTGTGCCTTCAAAATTCTATCCCCAATTTGAGGATCTGATAGTGCTCTTCTTCCCTTTTAAATTTGAGGATCTAATAATGTTCCTCTTTTTTCTTTGCTGCTTTTCTTCGTGCTGTATTGCCCGCTTTCCATAACTTTTCAGGACTAGCCTGAGAATTCGATAAACATAGTTTCACAGACCCAAACATGCTACATTATGGGCATGGTGACACATCATTTCGTAAAAAACTAGTCAGGGTCTGCAAGTTATTGTGATCTACTATAAAACCAATTTCAATGATATATAGGGACATAAGATGTAGTGATAATGGCAAGAGTTTTATCTTGTGAAGGAGTTTGTTTGGGGAAGTTCTTTTTTCCTGCCTTTCTTGTTGGTTTGTGCAGGCGGTGGGAAGGGAGAATGAGGTTGCAAGTGGTGACAGAACAAGCTTGTCAACCGGCCTTTTTGCCCCTGGTTTTCTACTTTTATTTTAGCAATATACTCTTCATAACAGTAGAAACGTCTACATGGGACACATCTATATAATTTAGAGAAAAAAACCATATGTGCTTATCTAATTAAAACCTTAACAAATGTTTTCAGCATCCATGCACAAATCAAAGAAAGTAAGATGGCTGATTACTTAGTTTCATAAGGTAAGACAGCTATTGAGTAACACAACAGGAATAAAATCGAAGTTCGCCATCCAATATGGGGAACACACCATTAGAAACATGATTTGGACATGATATGGCGACTCTTTAGGACTGGCATGGATTTGATACATGCTGAAGAATCGTTGTTGAGTTTTCTGTGTCTGGTACAGTGATATGTTCAATGCTCACTTTGTGCTACCTAGCAGAAGTGTCTGTTCATCCTACAAGCACCATGTTCTTTGTTTGCATATGTGTTTGGGGGTTATTATATGAGCAGTTCTACCGTTGGCTGTATGTAAGTTCTCATTGAACTGTTTGATATCTAATATTTTAGGATATCCTCATTACTGGGGCACACAAGAAGGTGAAAACCAATAATACTGAGAAGATTGCATTGCGGAGCTATGTTGCAACTCGACTTTGTTATTCTCTTAGAGTTAAGTATTGATCCGCGTTAACTGGTTTGCTAAATTTGTTATATCTATTTTGTTGGACTGATATTTTCATTTTCATTTCTATCTGAATTCAAACAGGCATATGCATCTGTCTTGTATCTTCGCGTACCTGATAATTTCAGAATAATCCTGCGTGGACGTGATGTGGAACCACATAATATAGTTAATGATTTGATGTATTGTGAGTGTGTGTTGTATAAACCACAAATATCTGGACTTATGGAGGTATGTGTAACTCACATTTGTTAAGCATATTGTCCATTTTTACCTTTTTTATTGATGGAATAACCCCTTTTACAGACTCGAGCTGTTTTCTGAACTTGTTTCACCTGATGAATTAGGAAATGTCTGGCCAGTCAATTGTTTAGAATGATCATATAATATTTACTTATATAGCTGTATGCTCTAGTTTGGTTGTTCTTGTGAGAATCATGAACTGTTTTATAGCCGGTGGCTTATCGACTTCTTGTGGATTTCCTTGTGATTAGTTCCTCGTATTGGATGCCACTCATAGAAGTGTCTAACTTCTGCAGGAAATTCTGTATTCTAAAAAAAGAAATTCAAGGGCAAAATGTACATTACACAAAGTTTGATTTTGATAGAAATGTGGCTTATCTAGCTCTTTGCCCATCACAGTCATATCCACAAAGTGCAAAGTACAACATTTTGTGAAGTGTATAGTCAGGGCAAGCTGAGTGTTTGGTTTTGTAGCTTTCGAGGATCAGCGCCCATAGCCTGTATGTTTGAATATTTGGGAAGTGGGAATATTTTAGATCCAAAAAGTGGTTATGGATCATGAGGAAATACAACCATAATTCTCCCCGCTGTGTTCTTCTACCATGCTTGTCGCACGTATCTACTTTAGCTCTATGTTATGCAAGTTTTTTCTAACCCAATTTTGTTAATTGCTAGGTAAAACAAGATTTTAATATATTTATACCTGACACCCTACCTTCTGGGTAAGGCTATAGCCTGGAAATGAATATGCCCTAGGGCATTTATGTGGTTAATACTCCAACTTATGGTTACTTGCTTGTTCATTTTGAGATGGAAATGAATCTTCACTAGACTCTTCTTTGGTCATGTCGGCAAGCGTACCTAATGTTCTGTTTTTGCTCTATCAGCAAAAGTTTGATTTTATAGTAAGCCTTCTCTGATTAGCCACCTCATCCTGTTTTTATTAGCTATCTGTAATCACCACCATTGGATTTGTCAAAGGTGCCCCAGACATTGATGTACAAGGGTTTAATGTATATCACAAGAATCGTTTAATAATGGTGAGAGCTTTCTTCTTTGCATGAAACTTGGAATATTTCATCATTTTCGTCATTATTCACCCCTTTAGTGTATGTTCCAGTTCTAGTGGATCCTTTGTAATCCTACAATTCCACTCTAGTCTATAATGCTCTATCTTGTAGTCCGTGGAATCATTTGAGTGTCAGCATGTCAGGGATATCGTCGGGTGTCCTGGCTGTTGTTCAGTAATAAGTACAGATGACATCTCAAAAGCAAGCAAAATTGTGACAGATGACATCTCAAAAGCAAGCAAAATGTGATTTACCGATTTGCACACCTTGGCTTTTCCTTCTGTCATTGCCCTCTGTTCGATTGTATAATAGTATACTTGCCCGAACCTCTCTTCTTCTATATTGCTTCAGTACTATTTCTGTACATTCTACAAAACCAAATTATCCTTTTGGCTCAAATTGGATTTGAATTTTCCATAGCATGTCATTAACCGGATAGGCTGGTTCAGACAATGTCTGATATATGATTTCTCACGATGACATTTACTGGGTAAATTTATGTTGCATCCAATTTACTTGTAAGTCAAACTTCCAAAATTTCTGCAGCCCTTCTGGAAAGTTGCAAACAACTCATATGGCAAAGGGCGAGGAGTCGTGGGTAAGAGACGCTCGACTGAGTTATCCAAAGCAGGTGATCAATGAAAGATATAGAAGAAAAATGATGTATATGTTTTATTTTGTTGGTATTTTCAGGTATTCTGGAGGCAAATTTCATCAAACCTACCCACGATAAGCAGGATTTTGAGAAGTCAGTCCTTTATCAAAGGCTTGAGAACCGCTTGAAAGAAATGACTTACGAATACTGGTAAAGGTTTTTTTTAAATTTTCTAAAGATTTGCAACAGTGATGTTAACTTTGTCCCAATCTCCTATAAACCCACACAAATGCGCTCGCACACTTATGCTCACAATACACTGGCAAGTGTGCACAATGCGTGCTCATGCGCGCGCACACACACACGCACATTGCCATGAATAAACTTGCAAGCACACACATGCTCACGTGCACGCAATACATACTGCACAGGCTCAAAATATTTGAGGGATACGAAGGGGTGTTTTCATTTTTGAGGTGTAATCTGACAGTGGTCAAGTATACGCTAAGTCAAGCTTTTGAATCCTCAACCTTCACAACTACGAAGAGATTTCATCGCATACCTAATCCTATGGGCTTTATATGATTACTAAGACAGTAATAATTGCATCTGTGGTAAATCTAATTGTTTTCAGAGAGGGTCAGCCTTGTTCTTCTCCAGTTGCTAATTGCTCTTGTCCCTAACTAAAGCAGAAATACTAGGTATATGAGAATGACGTTCCAGTGACTAGTTGAAATAGCAACCTCCAAAAGGAAGTTAGTTGAGAAATGTCAGTATGGCTGGCTGAGTTTTCATTATTGTTGGCCTTAGAGAGACATCTACCTTTTTCTGTCAAAAAAGTATTGTTGGCCTGCAGGATTTCAAAAGCCAGACTGGGACCAAGGGTCTAACTTGGAATTGCACAAGGGTCTGACTTGGAACTGCATAGCAAATTAGGATGGTACAGCAGGATTAAACTATATAGTATCTTTAGGCTTGATAAAATGAACCCAAATTTAACAATCTCAGAATGTCCTTGGCTTGAAGCTACCTTAAATGAAGCGGCATTATCGTGACTTGCGTAAAAATTTAGGAGTCCCAAAATGACATGAAATAGCACTATGAAGATTAATGCAAAATTTTCTATTTCGAGTCTGTTGGAGTGACTTAAGTCTGGTATTCAGTTTATGCCAACGCTTTTGTGCAGTTTGCAGCTGGTTGGACCAGTCTTTCCTAGTTTTAACTAAATAGCAGAACCTACTGACTTCAAGACTGCGCTGGCTGCTCTTGGCTTCCAGCTCCTGGTATTTTAGTTTCTATGCTATCCAACCCTATGCCCAACACTTGGGCCTTTTTGCCTACTACCAGCTTTTGGTTACAAATTTACAAAATGCAGAAGCATGTATTAAAAAGAGTCATTATAGATATTGCTGAAGAAAATACCAAGAGATTGGCAATGCTATATCCATGTACCTATTGACACATTAGATCCTCCCATTACTTGTTTTATCTGAGACTTGAGTAGACTTGATAACTTGTGAAAGCCGAATATTACTTCATTTGGGATACAATAACTACTAGTTGTTAACCGTATCTTTCTTGGATTTCTATGCATTTTGAGTGATAAATAAATATAATTACTATGAAGTTTCTTAATTATTATGTTCTGTTGGTGTTTGTAGTGTCCTTGCCATGCTTTTTTCTTTGGGGCTGATGACTGATGACTTCATATCATTCAGACATTCACAATTTCATACTTGAACTAATTAATTTTTGTAGGGACCTGCATTGCCATCGTCTTGGTTACGACAACAAGAAATTACCTAAAGCATCCCGTGCACTTTATCGCGCCAATCAGATGAATCCTAGCAGTTCCCCAACACCCCCACATCAGTTACTGGCTGCTGATATTCCGACAGGCAGCTGTGCTGTCCCTAAATTAGTAGCACCAGCAACAAGGGAAAAGCTCAACAATTTTGAGTCAATTTCAAATAGCAGTGAGTTATCCATCTTTTTTAGGTTCATTGTGTGAAATGCCACTACGTTAATGTCTTACTCTTTAACAGAGAGGGGATTGAAGAGAAGATTTGATGCCCTCGGAGCCATGACAGAAAGTGCTGACCGAGATGGGCTAGATCACATGGATGGAGTTGTAAATAGTGACCAGGCAGAGGCAAGGAAGATTAATATCTGATAATTTATGGACTTTTACCCTATTAACTACTCCATCCGTCCGAAAATATAAGTCCATTTTGGCTTTTCACGGTCTCCAACGTAACACTTTGAATGTAATTTTTGTATCATAATATACTCGCAAAATAATAAAAATGATATATTATGAAAGTATTTTGCAAGACAAATCCAATTACATTATTTTTATTTAGTCAATTTATATACTTTAACTTATATTAATGGTCAATGCTTTAAAACCTTGACCGCACAGGTCCCAAACGGACTTATATTGTGGGGCGGAGGGAGTACTGATCATTTTTTTTATTTTTTATTTTGTCTCAGGGCGTCTGCCTAAATTGTATACACCTGCCTTTCCAAACATCATACAAGCAATTGTATCTTCAATGATAGAAGCACAGTGTGTGATATTAAATGTCTTTAAAGTGCTAAAAGTATTCTACATGATTAGTTTGTTGTTCTTGTTTGACAGTGTCGGGATGTTTCTCAACAGAAACGGTTTAATGAATTCAAGACTTTGACCCTAGGGAACGACAAGTTGCGTGATGAGTAAGTTCAATACCATCAACTTGTTTTCTAAAGAACAGCTATGGAGTTCAAACTGATTAGGGCTCCTTTTTTCCATGTGCAATTCATCTTGTACCGCTGATATACTTGATGAAGAATATGAGTGGTTTTTGCTGATAAGAGAATTATCAATTGCTCATTTGTCTGGGGTGCTGGGCTTCTATTAGCGACATCAGGGTAGTTCGCAAACAAATGGAAAGCTTACATAAGAACAAAAAGATAAGGCTTCTTCAAAGTTAAATCTGCTAATGTGGCCTACTTTAGGCCGTTAGGCATAGTCAGCTGGTTATCTATTAATAATACGAGTTAATTACTGGCTTGACTGCATTCTGTCTTGTTTTGCCAGCTGTGTGCTCGCAGTGTCCAGTTGTCTACTTTTGTTCTGTTGTGTTATTGAAGTTCAAATACTTACTGTTATTTTAATGCTTGATTTTCAAGAGAAATGGAGTAACAACAAAGCTGCAAATTCTAGTTGGCAATATCAGTGTTAACAACTTTTTTTTTTGAATTTTCAGATGCTTACAATACAAGGAGTCAGAGAAACAACTTGTTCAGAAGGTATTATCTTTTGTGCAAGTAAACTAGTATCTTTGACTGTTGTTTCGCCTACGCAAAAGATAAGCCCAAGTACCTTAAATTTTACTGTACATGGCTAGACTGGTCTCATTTCTCAGTGACCAACACTTCCCTGAATATGGAAGTTTTGCAAATTGTGGACTTGTTTGCATCTGTTGCCAACATAAGCAAATGGCTTTCCAGCTGTGCACGATTTGGACAGCTGCAATGGTGTAAGTAAAGTTAGTTTTTAGAGGGCAAACTAACATAGTCGAGCGAGGATATATTTGCTTTGTGCAGGGAGCAAGATTTGCTCTCCCATCATTTAAGGTTGTGGAGAAGTGGTAGATTCTTATCGTCATATTAACGTCCAAATCACCTCCGTACTATTGTTGTAAAAGTAGTTTTGATTGCTGTTTGTAACATCTGTGAACGGTAGGTTTTCATTAGAACCCAACAACACGCTAATCAAAGCCCATATCTACTTTACCCATGCTAAAAAAACAAAACACTCGACCATGCTTGCAAAGTTAACTAGTTAAGCCAAAATGTGTTCTTTATTTTGTAAATATGGTCTACTTTACCCATTGAAGCTAAAGCCTACTTGGTGGAAGATCCAAATGGTGCCTGATTAGTTGAAACTGTATTTGGTTAATACTTAGTACCATTGTTTACAGTTTTGGAACTTGCTAGTTGTATTTTAGACCCTGGTTGGTGTCCCTCGTACATTTCTCCTCAGTGTTCTCTTGAGAGCTTGATGCTTTAGATAATTGATTGATAGAAGAAATGAAATATGTTCCCAATTTTTTTAGGAACAAAAGCTGCGATCTCAAATTGCTGAGGCAAGAAAGAAGTATGAGGAATTATTAGAAGAGCTCAAGTCATTAGATGTGAAGACAGAGAAATAGTGAACTGTTTTCTGCCCTTCTCCACCATGATGCTTACTCAGCTTGCTTCTCGCCAGACCTGTCTTGTGAGGATTAAGACCAGCTTAGTGTTTATGTATTTTGTGATTATGGTAAGAAATGGTCCCATGCACAACTGATATATTCCACTTACCTTTCACTTGGTAGAGGTACAATTTTGACACACTTATCTTTGTAGGGTCCATTGATGATGAAATGCGAGCATGTGCAAATGTTGTAAAAGTATGTGTATTATGTAATGGATTATAAAAGCAATGATTTCACGATAATGACCTTCTGCTTCTCACAATTATACATTCCATTGGTGACTTGTGTCAGATGAGGTAAAGATTTTGATATGGTATTTTTGTCTGCAGTGATGTTTTTACGTTAATTGTTTAACTTCTCACTGTAGTGGCCAGAATTTGTCGAGTGGCACACCATCATTGTGTTCCCTGTAGTTAGAAGGCTTGGTTGAAGGCATGATGTGTCCATTTGTCCTCTGCAAGCAGCCAATGCCTGTTGGCTGTCATGCCCGGCGCCTCCCCGTAGGGCTTCCAGCGGAGCGGCTTCTGCAGAGCTCCGGAGGCGTTCACTGGCGACAGGCGCACATCGATCAGGCTGACGCCGGTGCACGGCCTGGTGTCAAGGCTGGAAGGAGTAGGTCTTGACCACCCGCCGGTATGTCAGACCCCGAGCAAATGGGAATCGGATCAAATCGATTTCAGAAGTGAGGATTGAAATTGGGAAGAACAAGGAAAAAATAAAGTAATTAAACAAAGGGGAAAGTAGGTAAATTAGGGTTTCATTTCATAAGTCCTTTCCTGATTACATGAGAGTGCGCTATGCTCTCATGTGAGCAGCATCCCTGATCTTTGTAACCGGTGCGACGGAAACGGGGTGATAAGCAAGTAGGGATAATTACAGGGAACAGTAGCGACCAAAACACCTCGGATCTCCATTGCCACTAATCCAAGGGGTATGAGTTGATTGGGAACCTTTGTGCTTCTATATGGTCGACTGCTACAGTTTCCTCCTCCTTCGAATCAATATATGAAATTAGCATCCTCCCATGTCGCCGATCCTTCCGGTAAATTCATCCAATGTATCAGCGACTGGATGACGGGCTCGTTGTTCCGAGGAATTACCCTTCTATTCAAGATTGCAACTGGTTTAGTCAGTATATTACCTTCTTCATCCACCAGTGGTAAATCAGCACTAGGAATGGCTCTAGGGCCAATGTGCTTCTTCAGTTGACTCACATGAAGCACCGGATGTATTTGGCTTCCTTCCGGCAGTAGTAACTTGTATGCAGCTCGACCAATCTTCTCTAGAACCCGATAAAGACCATAATACTTGGAGTGAAGTTTCAAAGATCCATGGTGCCCCAAAGCATTATACCTTCAATAAAATCCATTGAAATATGTGTCCATGCCATATCCGGCACTGGTAGCGGCTGTAACAACCCCGTGTAAGGTTTGTTCTCTGATTTATTCTTTTGACAGAATGCACATTCCTTTATAAACTGAGAGACCTGCATTTTCATGCTTGGCCAATGGAAGAGTAGCTTTAACCTATGATAAGTGGCTCTCTCTCCCGAGTGCCCACCCAAAGCTGAATTATGGATTTAATGCAACATCTGATTCTTCAAGTCAGTACTACTTCCTGTTGTGTACACCAAGGGTAAAAAGGGAATTTCCCATATGATAAAGAGAGAGAGAGAGAGAGAGAGAGAGGTTTGGGGCCACATGGTGGGGAGGACGTCTGCTCCCCATTCATCCGAGCGCAGAGAAGAGAAGGGATCAAGCGAGAGGAGGATGGCGGCGCAGGGCTTTGTATCTCCGTGCCTACTGCTCTCTCCACGGTGGTGTGAGGGCAATAGGTTTTCTGGGACAGCGCGCAAGCGTGCCTAGCCCTTGATCTTCTGGTGATTTCGAATATTGCCGGTTCTGTGAGTAATTCAATCATTTGTTTGCAATCTGTGTGAGCTGTGCTAGATTGTTGACTTATTGTGCATCATCTAGTACTGGGGGACATAGATTGTATATGGGTTCGGTTGTTGCTCAATGATGACAAATATCATATGCTGAGATTGGTTAAAATAGTCTTTGAGCTCTAATTGTTGTCAACTCTATTATTACATTTTGAACTCTGCAGAATCGCTCTCTAGACATTGATATATATGCTTGCTATGTGCCATTCTGTTCTTGCTGTATTTTGTCAATAGCAGATTCACATGCTGATTACATATTTGAGTACAATCTTGTCAATTTAGACTTTAACTCTTTGAGCAAAAATTAATCTGATCTGAATGGACTTGTATATGCTGAATTCTGCATCGAGTATATACCGCTAGATATACTGTTCTTGAGAATATAGAAGTTGTGTTTTGAGCTCAAAAGACTGTTTTATCTATTGTACAATCAATCAAGGAAGAGTATATGATTTAGTAGCGGGACGGCCAAGATTATTCTTGTGTAACCCTACAATCTGAGAGCACAAACATTGAAATAAAACTTGAGCTTATTGCTAGTTTTATTGATTCATGATTTATACTTGGTCATACATATTCATGCTTAGATTAGCCTTGTCTCTAGTTTTGAATATGTGGTATATCTTGAAAGATTTATTCAATTCATATGATTACATTTTCATTATGATTTGTATATATGGATTGATGTCATTGGTGTGCTTATATGATTATAGAGGAATTATATTTATGCTTATACCGCAAATACTACAACAATCCAGAAAACCTATCTTTAAAGACATGGCTTCCTCTTCTGACGTCGTAAAGCCCGAAGTTTTTGACGGAGTCAACTTCAAGCGATGGCAGGCGAGAGCCAAGCTTTGGTTGACTGATCTTAGACTCTTCTGGGTCATTTCAAGTCCTCCGGCGTTTCCGCTAGAGATACCTGAAACGATGCGATGGGAAGAGGCTAATAATGCAGTCTTAGCCCGTTTGCTGCCCATCCTGTCTAATCGTCTATTTGACGTCTATGTCAACTTCACGGATGCCAAGCAACTCTGGGACGAGCTTGATGAGAAATACTCTGAAGGGGATAATGGAAATGAGTCCTTTGTAACTGCCAATTACTTGAACTACAAAATGGTAGAAGGACGGTCTGTGATGGAGCAGCTCCACGAGCTCCAACTCCATGTACGTGACTTAAGTCGGTACGACTGCGCCCTACCAGAGAAGTTCCAAGTTAACGTCATCCTACCTAAGTTACCGCCTTCGTGACGTGACTTTGTGACCGCTCGTAGACATATAAAGGAGCGCTTGACACTCAATGAGCTGTCAGCTGCTATCAATGTCGAGGAGCGTGCCAGAGCAGGTGACGGCATGGCAAAGGCTCAAGTCCAAGTTCATCAAGTGGAAGTCAAGAGAACTGGAGGCCCTGGGAAACCCAAATTCAAGAGTCAGTCCCAATACAAGCTCCAACAAAAGAAAATGAAGAAGAAAAAGGAGGACATTATCTGCTTTGTTTGCGGAGAGGCTGGCCATAAGGCCAATCATTGCCGCAATCGAAAGGGCAAGGGTCCAGCTCCTAGTCAGCACAAAGGCCATAAGGCCGAAGCAAATGTCGCGCTGGCAAGCTCCAGCTTGGAAGAGTACGTACCTTAGGCCTTTATGGCAAGTCCATCTATTGATTGGTGGATTGATACAGGTGCTACTAGACATATATGTGCTGAACGATCTTGTTTCTCTTCATTTCAGGGTGAAGGTGGTGGATCCGTCCTAATGGGCAACGGAGCCGCCGCAACAGTACGTGGGATTGGACAGGTTTACCTGAAGCTTACCTCGGGCAAAACACTCATTCTCAAAGACGTACTGTATGTTCCTGCGATGACTCGCAATCTCTTGAGCGGGTCAATGCTATGCAGGCAAGGATTAAAGCTTGTATTCGAGTCCAATAAGGTCATCTTGACCAAATTTGGTAACTTTGTGGGCAAAGGCTATGATAGCGGAGGCATGTTCCGCTTATCCACTCTTGATTTGAATAATATAAACATCTTCAATGTTTCCCATTGCAATAAAGTTCATGATATTTGGCATTCACGGTTGTGTCATGTTAATTTTGAAGCCATTATGCGGTTAAGTAAAATGAGTTTAATTCCAAGCTATAATTATGAGAAGGGTTCAAAATGTGAAGTGTATGTGCAAGCGTAGCAGCCCCGAAAACCTTTTCATAGCGTCGAAGGGCGAAGCACTTCTCCACTTGAACTAATACATTCTAATATTTGTGAGATGAATGGAATATTAACTAAAGGTGACAAACGATACTTCTTAACTCTCATAGATGATGCGACTAAGTATTGTTATATCTATCTACTTAAAACGAAAGATGAAGCACTTGAACACTTTAAAATCTATAAAGCTGAAGTTGAAAATCAACTAGAAAAGAGAATCAAACGGTTAAGATCGGACCGATGTGGTGAATACGTTTCACATGAGTTCTCCCAATTCTGTGAAGAAAATGGAATAATTCATGAAGTTACTCCACCATACTCACCCCAATCAAATGGAATAGCCGAAAGGAAGAACCGAACTCTTTGTGACTTGGTTAACGCCATGCTTCAGAGTTCAGGTATGCCAGACTATTGGTGGGGTGAGGCAGTTCTCACAGCTAATTATATCCTGAATAGGGTTCCACCTCGTAATCAGGAGGAAACACCCTATGAAGGATGGAAGGGGAGAAAACCCAACTTATCATTTCTTCGGACTTGGGGATGCCTTGCAAAGGTGCATGTACCATTACCGAAGAAAAGGAAGATTGATCCTAAGACCGTTGATTGTGTCTTTCTAGGATATGCTTTTCACAGCACCGCTTATAGATTCTTAGTGGTCAAATCCGAGGTGAGTGACATCACTACAAATATAGTGATGGAATCTCGTGATGCGACATTCTTTGAGCAAGTGTTTCCTATGAGACCAAAGGAAGTCAGTGACCATTTTGGTTTAGATGATCTCTCTAATCTTCCTAATGTGGATAACACTACTTCAGAATTGGAGTTGAGGAGGAGTAAGAGACAGAGAACCGAAAAGTCACTTGGAGATGACTTTGTCACCTATATCGTGGATGATGAGCCACGGACTCTTTCAGAGGCATACGCATCTCCGGATGTGGATTACTAGAAGGAAGCTGTCCGTAGCGAGATGAATTCCATCATAGCTAACGAAACTTGGGAAATTTCAGATCTCACTTTGGTTGTAAGCCAAGAGGTCGCAAATGGATCTTTAAAGAAAGCGTAGACCTGATGGTACTATTGAAAAGTACAAGGTCCGATTAGTGGCTAAAGGTTTCACGCAAAAAGAAGGAGAATACTATTTTGACACATACTCTCCTGTGGCTCGTTTACCTACAATTCGAGTGCTTTTAGCACTAGCTGCAGCATATAAGCTCCTAGTACATCAAATGGATGTAAAGACCGCTTTCCTAAACGGAGAGTTGGATGAGGAGATTTACATGCAACAGCCTGAAGGATTTGTGGTTGAAGGGCAAGAAAAGAAAGTATATCGATTGATTAAATCCCTGTATGGTCTAAAGCAAGCTCCTAAGCAATGGCATGAGAAATTTGATAGTACGATGACGTCGGTCGGCTTTTGTGTAAATGAAGCCGATAAATGTGTCTACTATCAGTTTAGTGGAGGCCAAGGTGTCATTCTATGTCTTTATGTAGATGACATATTGCTTTTTGGGACCAACATGGATGTGATCAATAATACGGAGTCTTTCCTTTCCCAGAACTTTGATATGAAAGACCTGGGTGAATCTGATGTTATTCTAAACATCAAGCTTATAAAGGGTGAGAATGGGATTACTCTTTCACAATCCCATTATGTGGATAAAGTCCTAACCAGATTTGGATTTATGGACTGCAAGCTAGTATCCACACCCTATGATCCAAATGCAAAGCTGCATAAGAACACTGGGCATGTGAAGGATCAACTTAGATATTCTCAAATTATAGGATCCCTGATGTACTTAACTAGTGCAACGAGGCCAGGCATCTCATATGCTATTTGCAGATTGAGTCGTTATACGTCCAATCCAGGAGATGATCATTGGATAGCACTAGAAAGAGTACTCAGATATTTGAAGGGAACTTCCAAATTGGGAATACACTATTCTGGTCATCCGGCAGTCTTGGAAGGATTTAGTGATTCTAATTGGATCAGTGACTCGGATGACATGAAGGCTACGAGTGGTTATGTATTCACTCTAGCAGGTGGAGCCGTTTCTTGGAAATCTTCAAAACAGACTATCCTTACACGGTCCACCATGGAGGCTGAGTTAGTTGCACTTGATTCAGCGGTTGTAGAGGCAGAATGGATTTGAGAACTCCTTTCTGACCTACCTGTGCTGGAAAAACCCATTCCAGCTATATTGATCTACTGCGATAACCAAACCGTTCTGATTAAGACGAAGAGTAGAAAGGACAATATGAAGTCCTCAAAACACATAAAGAGACGACTTAAGTCGGTTAGGCATGCCAGAGAGACGGATGTTATTTCTGTAGAATACATCCAGTCTGAAAGGAACTTGGCAGATCCTTTCACCAAATGATTGGCTCAAAAAGTCATCCTTGCAGCATCTCAGGGAATGGGGCTTATACCCGTATAAAGGCTCACATCGGTGGTAACCTATCCTAGGGGATCGGAGATCCCGTGAACTAGGCTCTAGGACAACAAACTGTGTGAGATAAGAGAGCACATCTAACGGGTCCCATTAGCTGCAGTGCTCGTTCTGTATGGAAGGTTGAGCAATGGCTCTTAATGAACTCGAGGTCTATATATGACTTATGGAGTCGTCCTACAGGACTCCTAGAAGGGTTCACCTACGTGAGTGTGATTGTGAGGTCGCAATCAAAGGAAGATAAGGGTATGCTTTCTTAAGCACTCATGAGATAGATACGGGACATGACCGTAACGTCCCAACCCGAGAGGGAAAGGGCAAGCCGCCCAGTACAGAATGTGATTTGGGCGAAAGTTCTCACACCAAGACATTGGATCAAGGTGTGGTCCTCCTTTGTCTGTGCAGAGTCGTAGTCCTTATCGCTAGGCTTTGGGTTCAAACCCGAAAGGTACCCATCGTCAAATAACTGTATATTAAACAAGACTTTGAGCATCAGTTATCAATTGAGAAATTGGTGGGGACTGTTGTGTACACCAAGGGTAAAAAGGGAATTTCCCATATGATAAAGAGAGAGAGAGAGGTTTGGGGCCACATGGTGGGGAGGACGTCTGCTCCCCATTCATCCGAGCGCAGAGAAGAGAAGGGATCAAGCGAGAGGAGGATGGCGGCGCAGGGCTTTGTATCTCCGTGCCTACTGCTCTCTCCACGGTGGTGTGAGGGCAATAGGTTTTCTGGGACAGCGGGCAAGCGTGCCTAGCCCTTGATCTTCCGGTGATTTCGAATATTGCTTGCCTGTGAGTAATTCGGTCATTTGTTTGCAATCTGTGTGAGCTGTGCTAGATTGTTGACTTATTGTGCATCATCTAGTACTTGGGGACATAGATTGTATATGGGTTCGGTTGTTGCTCAATGATGATAAATATCATATGCTGAGATTGATTAAAATAGTCTTTGAGCTCTAATTGTTGTCAACTCTATTATTACATTTTGAACTCTGCAGAATCGCTCTCTATACATTGATATATATGCTTGCTATGTGCCATTCTGTTCTTGCTGTATTTTGTCAATAGCAGATTCACATGCTGATTACATATTTGAGTACAATCTTGTCAATTTAGACTTTAACTCTTTGAACAAAAATTAATCGATCCGAATGGACTTGTATATCTTTGAATTCTGCGTCGAGTATATACCGCTAAATATACTGCATTCTTGAGAATATAGAAGTTGTGTTTTGAGCTCAAAAGACTGTTTTATCTATTGTACAATCAATCAAGGAAGAGTATATGATTTAGTAGCGGGACGGCCAAGATTATTCTTGTGTAACCCTACAATCTGAGAGCACAAACATTGAAATAAAACTTGAGCTTATTGCTAGTTTTATTGATTCATGATTTATACTTGGTCATACATATTCATGCTTAGATTAGCCTTGTCTCTAGTTTTGAATATGTGGTATATCTTGAAAGATTTATTCAATTCATATGATTACATTTTCATTATGATTTGTATATATGGATTGATGTCATTGGTGTGCTTATATGATTATAGAGGAATTATATTTATGCTTATACTGCAAATACTGCAACATTTCCAATATACAATCTCCCCTTGTACCTTAGCACTCCATTGAGAAGAGTATAAGGTGGTGCTAATTCAGGATCAATTCTAAGTTTCTCTTCTAACTACCTACATTTCTCATCTCCTTGATAGCCGAGTACCACTTCATTTATCCAATTTGGGACAGCCACATTTATAGTTTCTAATTGCTCAGTTGCCGGCCTTCTAGATAAAGCATCAGCAGCCCTATTTTCCCTGCCTTTCTTGTATTCAATTTTATAATTGTTCCCCAACAATTTAATTAGAAGCTTGTGCTATATGCCTTCCACCAGCTTCTGCTCATGAATGATCCTTAAGCTCTGCTGATCAGTTCTAATTACCAGTGTTGGTACCTACTAATGTTTCCATTTCTTTAGGGCCTCTAGGATAGCCAAAACTTCCTTGTCATATGTGGACATAGCAGCTGCTTTAGGTCCTATTGCGTTACTAAGGAACGCTAAGGGTTGGCCTCCCTGCATCAAAACGCCCCTTAACCTTGCCCACTCGCATCAGTTTCAAGGATGAATGGCTTGGAAAAGTCAGGTAAAGCCAATACTGGAGCTCTTGATAGCATATCCTTGATCCTCTAAAAGTCATGATGCTATTCCTTTCCCCAAACAAAAGAATTCTTCTTGAGTGCATTGACAGTGGTCTGCAAATCACTCCAAAATCCTTCACAAACCTCCTGAAATACCCTGCTAGCCCAAAAAACCCCCTTAATTGGGTAATAATCTGAGGAATAGGCCAAGCTTTAATAGCTCAAATTTTTTCTGGCTCAGTAGCAACACCATCTCTATTAATCACATGTCCTAGGTACTCTACTTGCTCCTGTCCAAAAGAACATTTACTCAGCATATAACTTGTTGTTCTTGAGGACAGTGAGTACCTGACTTATGTGCTTCTTATGTTCCTCCATATTTGGGCTATATATTAATATGTTATCGAAGAAAATCAATACAAATTTCCTTAAGAAAGGCAGTAATATCTTATTCATAAGGGCTTGAAAGATAGCCTGAGCATTCATCAATCCAAATGGCATTACCATAAACTCCAAGTGGACAACATGTGTACTAAATGCAGTCTTAAATATGCCATCAAGGTGCATTCTTATCTGGTGATACCCAAATCTCAAGTCTATCTTGGTGAAAAATTTTGCTCCATTCAATTCATCCAATAGATCCTCGATAATGGGTATAGGATACTTGTTTTTAATTGTATTGGCATTCAATTGCCTATGCACATACACCATGTCCTATCTTTCTTTCTCACCAATATGGCAGGGGAAGAGTATGGGCTCACACTATGTCGAATTACTTGTGTTTTCAACATCTTGCAAATTAACTCTTCCATTGCATCCTTTTGAAAATGGGGAAGTCTATATGGTCTCATGTTAATAGGCTTAACTTCAGGATTCAATGGAATTTGGCGTTCATTTCCCCTGACAGGAGGTAGTTCATTGGGTTCCTCAAACACCACTGAAAACTGATTGACCACTTTCTGCAATTCTACTAAACTTTGCCCATCCTTCTTGTCTTTCCTTTCCAAAGATTTAGCATACACTAGTGCCCCTATGACTCCTTTCTCCATAAGCTTTTGTAGCTGGTGTGCATTAATCAAACATTTTGTATCCGGCATTGTTTCATCAATAAAGGTAATTGTTTCATTTTCATCTTTTCAAACTGAGAAATCTCTTGTTCTTAGATTTAAGCTGATAGGACTATGCTCATAAATATACTCACTTTCTAGAATAATATAATATCCCTTCAAGTTCAATAATATGAAATATGAAACAAACTCCTTTCCTTGAATCCACTATTTACATCTTTGGCGTTGTCCTTCAGTGTTCAATATTCCTCCATTACCTATTGCAACTTGTATATGAGCATGATTGAGAACATTGCAATCAACTTCTAAGGCTATCTTTGGAGTTATAAAGGTGGTAGTGCTTTCATTGTCTACCAAAGCTATCGTCCGAACCTTGTTTAGCTTAATCTTTAGAGTAAACATTGACACCTCAGTGTTGGTACTCGTTATTGCATGCATGGAAATTTGTAGCTCTAACTTATTTTCAATTTTATGCTTAGGGCTAGTAGGTGGTGTACTAAATTCTGCAACATTTGGCTCACTCTCCACTTCTTCTCCCTCATCTTCAACAGTAATCAAGTGGAGTTGCTTCTTCAATTTATAAACATTATTGTGTCCTGGGGTCCAAGGTTCGTGGCACTTGAAACACTTCCTTCCACTCCATTTGTTACTGCCAGTTGCAGATGTTTTCTCAACTCCTCTTTTAGCAATAGGGGTCTGTCCTTTAGTCATGTTGCCATTATGTGAATTAACCTTGGCATTAATTCCAGGATTCCAATTCTGAATCTTCCTATAAATTGAGTTGTTCTCAAAATTTCTCGCATGCGCATAAGCTTCCACCAATGTTCCAGGAGCTAGTGACTTCAGAGGAACCTTAATGTAGCCTTTCAACCCTGAAATAAAATAGTCTCAGAAATACCCTTCCTGTAGAATTGGATTGTTCTTCTTTACTAAAGTCATCATCTCTTCAAACTTATCAATATATGACTCCACAGTTTCAGTCTGAGATAATGCTCTAAATGATTCCACCACATCATACCTTGTCTCAGGAGCAAACCTTTTTTGGATCATCCCACAAAACTGTTGTCATGTTAAATTTTTAGTACCCACCTTGTTACTACTGATCCACTGGTTAGTCCTCCCAGTCAGATATACTTCAGTAATTGCAACTTTCAGATCTTCAGGTGTTTTTCTATGTTCAAATCACTTCTCTACCTTTCTAATCCATGCTTCATGTTGGGTACCATTGAATTTTGGGAATTCTAGTTTAGGTCCCTTGCTGAATTGCTGATTATAACCATTGACTTCCCTAGGATGAGGATGTGATGTTGGCCACTGATTTGGAGGATTATAACACATTTCTGTAGCTCTTGGCCATGGGTACTCACTAGCATTTGGTTGTCCATATATAGGAGGATGAAAACTGTAGTATGGATGTAGGTACGGTGGTACAAATGGGGGATTAGAGGAAACATATTGGGGAGCAAAAGTTGTGCTTGCCAGAATTGGGGGAATCCCACTTACTCCATATGTGCAATTAGCTGCAGAATAACTAGTCATAGTAGGGGAAAAACACCGATGCCATATGTACTATTAACAGTAGCTGGAGGTATTGCACTGCATTGTGTTGCCTCATTGATAGGAGTGAAGTGTACATGAGGAGCAGATGTGATCATTGAAGGATTGGGTGCGAACGGTGTCCACTACCTGGAGTCACATGGATTAGCTCTGCTGGAGTATGTGGTCTCATCTCTGATTGTCCATTATGAGTAGCCTCTCCTTCCACAAGTCCTGCCACACTACCCACTTCTATCAACCCCTGTTTCTCAGCCCAGGTTTGCATCATACCCATCACACGAGAACTATTCTTTAAGTATTCATAAATTCTTCACTCTAATAGCTACAGAGTTATGAAAATCAGAATTAAAAGTCTAGAATAAAGCAACAACCTCAAAAACTAAAGAGTTTAGCTCTGCACCTAGGTGGTTTGACCGGTGACCGGTCTGATCATGTGTAAAAATGGTATGACCGCTTCCTTGTCTCCATAACAGAAAATCAACCCGAGTCTAAACTATTTTTTGGTGCAATCTTCAAAATCCATAGTCAAATGAGATCAATCTTTGCACACACTTGTTAAGAGTCTCATGAACCTATTTCATCTAAAGATCACGATGATCTTGGCTAAAGTTTCAACATTTCCTCAAAACATGCAATATTATACCAACTAGGCAAAACTCAAAATCTTGAGAGATAACTTGCTCGTGGGTAGAGGATAGACAAGATGGCTCTATATAAGTTCCCACATGTCACAATAATCTATTTCTCCCAAAGATTCGAAGTAAAAAACCACAAGATAAGTTTAAACCCAAAAAAAACCGAGCAACTTCAGAATCTTGAAAAACTCAATTACTAGATGGATGAGATTTGATCTCTATGAGTAATCTCCATCACTTGCATATTATTGGCACACATCAAGATGATGAAGAGGAGAAAGGAGATCAAAACTAACAAGAAAAGAACAAATCAACAAAAACAAGAAGGCATCATGAGTGTTGAACAAAGTTGATCAATTACTAATTGAAGATGGAGGTTTTACAGCCATTTCATCTAGAGGACAAGAGAACACACTACATCACTCACTCTTCTTTAACCCTAACCCCCTAAAACACAAGGTTGAGATGTTTGGAATGGTTAGCTTACAAGCTTCCATCACCAACCTGTTAAATAGATGTGGCAACCAGCCCACATCTAACCTAATAGATACTATTCACTAGCACATTTGAGGGAAACCCATTAAAACCATATAACATGGGTTTTATTTACACACTTAACTCATGATGCTTTTCAAATAACATGAGATTGAATCCACTATGTTTTGGCTTTTGATCCACTTGATCTTTTTATTTCCTTGATATAAACCGCTTTCCCAATCGCTGTTCAAACATCGTGGTTTTGATCCATCGAAGTTTTTGGTATTTGGCAAACAACCAAAATATTATCGTTTTGACACAATCTTCATTTTTCCTTGCAAGTAATCACCATACTTGCCACGTGTACGTGCACTAATATCTCAACCATCTCACCCAGCATCCTTGATCGTTCTGGGCCTCGACTCCTCTCTGAACGTACCCCTGATTTTTGTCGTTGACCATAGTTGACTCCAAATTTCTCTATACATCTAAAGACAGTAATAGTTTTTGGCATAAGTTTTTCATATCTTAACCTACGTTAGTCAAAACACATGTCTTGTAACATGAATGCACTAATTTAGGTCCAAGCTACCAAACCACGACCAAAAGACACAAAATATAGACACACTGTTAAAAACCAAAACCTACCTGGTCAGATTGCTAATGAAGGTCAGTGAGACCGCTGAGCCCATTTGGTTTGATCGGTTCCCACGACAAAAACCTCTAAAATAGTAAATAGTACAAAATTTAAATTCTAACTCTATAAACTAGAAATGTTTCATCAAACTATATGGTTTACCTTCTTGTATAGTCCCTCATGTTTCCTACCGTATTTTGCTGAGTTGGACAATGAAGTGTAACCGACAACCAAGATGGCCACCTCTGTTGCCCCTCCACCGTCGCACCCCACACGCTGCCGTCCCTTCTAGCCTCTGTTCTTCCACCAGTGCGCCGCCTCACTGTGTCCGAGCTCTCCCTTGCATTCCCCCGCGTCAACGGCTTCCTCCCGAACCACGCCCAATGCCGAGCTGCTCAAGCGCCTCCTCGATGACCTCATGCCGCTATTGCCACTGAGCTTCGCCGTGCACACCGAGCTCGGTCTTGCAGTCTGGTGAGCTAAATCAACATCTGTTCGCATCACTACGTGTTCCACCTCTTCCTCCCCCAACTCCCTGAATTAATTTGGGCTTAGTGCCGACACCTACTCAGAATCGAGTTTCTTCCTCTCCATCTCCGGCCATCTTTGCCACCAACGTTCTCCACCGGCTGTGAGTCTACGCCAAATTACTTCACCCCCGAGGCCCTTCTCTTCCATATATCCATTTTGACGCGCTCATCTTGAGGTCCCATCAACCATGCGTGTGGCTGCAGTGCGTGCCCGCTGTCATGTGCCGCCACCCCTCCCCGTTGGTGCAACTTCTGCTCCCCTCACCCCAAACCGTCATCATCACTATCATCGCCTCGCCACGTGAAATCTGTTTTGCCCATTCTCGGAACCTTGCCGCCTATTCTCTGTTACTGGCATTTCAAGCCCAAGCCGCCTCATGTTGCTCCTCCTGTGAGCACGGGGAGGAATATGACCTCCTTCTCTCTCCCTCCATGACCTTTATTTCCATGGCCTTCACTAGGGGGGAAGAGAATGAGCTCAGGGAGCTCAATAGAGGAGGCAAAAGGAATGAGGCGTTCAACCCAGGAACCATGCTGCCGCCTTGGATCGTCTAGCTGCAGTAGCCATGCCACAACTCCCACGTCAGCGACCTCCATTGCCAACTCAGCCACATGGTAACCCCATGTAAGCCAATCCCGTCACTTAACAATGATATAGATCATGATGCAAACAGACACAAGTTGAAGAGCCTAGTAAGTAAAATACTAGTTTAATATGCTAGGTGAGTGTTATAGACAAGTATCGAGGGAAATATTATGGTAGAAGATCTAAGGGGGTTAAAGGATCTAACAAGAACTAGCTAGGTCTGTCCAGATTCGGATTTCAATTCTATTTTTAGAATCTATAGTTGATTAGGTAAGTCTAAAGGGCTCCTAACCGACTCAGTTTAGGAGCTCATGGTCTTCTAACTTACATATACTACCCTACGATTTAGTAGGAAGGCAAGCAATAAAGTAAACTCTTATTCCCTAAACCCTATTTCTCCAAAGTCGGTTCAATCACGGGGAGGCAGAGAGGCCAGCGCTGTGAAATCGAGGACCCAGTCCAACCTACCCACACGTATTACCATGGCCGTGCCCATGGGTGTGCGAGCCGTGCGACCGTACAGGCCCCCCCAATTTCCAGGGCCTCAAAAAATCAGCCTAGCAAGAGAAGGCCCATGTATTCGTGTGAGGCCAGAGCGCCAGATAGGGGTTAAAACGGATCGGATACAGACGGATAATATCTCTACCATATTTATTTTCATATTTTTTTTGAATACGGATACAAATACAGATAACTCGAATACGAATACAAATACGAATAATATCGAATACAGATACGGATCGAATACGAATCGAAACGAATACGGTTACGATATTTATCGGAACATGAAATCCCCTTAAACTATACATCCAAAATTAACGAAAATACATAAATAGTTCATTTTGTCAAAATATTCATGAAATCTAAACAAGCATAGTCTTTTTATCCATAATAAGTATACCCAATAGTCGATCATAACATAACTACATAAGTAGCAACAACGAG
The DNA here is from genome assembly GCA_036346245.1 of Bonia amplexicaulis. Lineage (NCBI taxonomy): Eukaryota > Viridiplantae > Streptophyta > Magnoliopsida > Poales > Poaceae > Bonia > Bonia amplexicaulis. Next base: position 25,843,213 of record CM070737.1, read on the forward strand.
CAATTCATGGAATACACATGATGACATAATAGCAATTTGAACAAGCATAAGAATATTTCATTCCTCCATTTCATCCACCAAGTCCTCCATGATAGCAATTTAAATAAGCATAAGAATACTAGGCTTATCAGATCCGTATCCGTATCCGGGCCAGATATCTTGGGCTAAAATCCTGGATATCCGGTTTCGTATTATCCGGATTATCCGTATCCGTATCCGTATTTGACGGATACTAGGTTTACTGTATTCGTATCCGTATCCGATAAAAAAAATCCGTATCCATATCCGATCCGAGAACTATCCGAAAAAAATCCGATCCGACACAACCCGTATCCGTCCGGATCCGACGGAAACTATCCGATCCGTTTTCACGCCTAGCCCCAGAGCATAGCTCGAGTCCGCGCGCGCGACGACTTCGCATGCGTGGCGCTTCGTATTCTCGGCTCCGAGCCCCGAGGCCCCCACGGCGTTTCGTATTCTCTCTTGTATTCGTGATTTCGTCAGTTCGTGTTCGTCTCATCTCCGCCGAGCCCCGGCCAGCCGACTCGTCTAATGTTCATTCATCCAGGGCTATGCCGTTACTTAGAGCTTTGTACAGGGCCTCCAAATTTCACGGCACGGCCCTGCGTATTACCTGAGATCCGGAGCTCAGAACTGTAACCATGAGATAACACATAAGTTTATAATTTACTCTTAGTTTAAGTTATACACTGTGCAGCTTATGCACACTCAACAGGTACAAAATGTGGTCAAATCTAGTGCCATCAGTTCATTCAGAAACAATGATGTTACTTTCATATCCACACAACACACTCAAATCTTGTGTGTGTAACCATGTCTGAGCCGGAAAAAACCAAGGATAGTTGTAAGTCGAAGAAATACACGGTACTAAACAAACCAAACGATCGTGATAAAGGGGATAATAGCAAGCAAGTCCAAGACAAAAACTACCGAACTTTAGAATCTAATCGAGATTGCAGCATGTTTATCGAAATGTGAATTGTGGAGCATTTTTTCGTACGGTTATAATTCTCACATGCACAGCTTGTGGAAAGGAAATAAAATGATAAGACCTATCCATCATTCTTGAGGCTTTGAGAAACCTAAACATACCAATGAACGGAAATCAAATAGGATCTCGTATTCTCGTTCCTTCACAAATCAAGCAGCGTCCGACAAGATTATGATGAGAAAGAGAGAGAGATGTGCACAAATCCATAAAAAAAATTCATCTCCCAAGCCAAATCGACTCCTACCTGGATGGCTGGATTGAAGAGTGGTGGTTGTTGATGAACTGACTGAATATGTCCTTACTAACCCCGAGCCTCTCGCAGACCTTGTCGTCATGGAGGAAGCTCTAGATCTTGGTCTAGTTGTGCTCCTTCTCCACCCTCCTCTGCAGCCCCGAAGTGGTCAGGACCCACCGGGTGGATGGTGGCCAGGGATGTCAGTTGGCCGCATAAAGGTGCAAATGGAGGAGAAAATGGCTGTGTTTTTGCATATCATCAGGAGCTAAATTCTAATTCAAGTCAAACAGAATGTACAATAGCTCTCGTAAGACCTAGTCTCGTCACATGTATTGTACTAGCCTCGTAGGCGCGGCGCCACGCCGCGTCAGGCACCGTAAGCACGATGAATTATTTTAAAAAATCCAAGGGCATATGCGTATTTTCGAAAAAGGTGAAGGGTTTTTTTGCAAAAAAAAGAGGACCTGTACGTAAATAAAAAACCGCGGGGGACTTGTACGTAAATAAACGAGGACCCGAGCGTAATTTTAAAAACATGGGGCCATCACGCAAAGGGAGGGCTAAAAATCCAGGACCTTTTCGCGAGAACCGTGGACTGACGCAATTCGGAAAAATACAGATTTTGCCACACCCGACCGCACGCGTTTTTCGGTGACACACGCCGGGCGCAGGGGGGCGGCGTGGGCGGCGCTGCGCTGCAAAGCCCCTCGAGTAATAGGCTTAAGATTACCGCGCATGCTGCATACGTGGCCAATTGCAGATCTGTCCAATGGGCCGTGCCGGCCGGTACAGCATGGGCCCGGTGGAGGCACGGCCCGTTTAGGCCTGCCAAATAAATGAGCTGTGTCATGCCGGCCCACGAGCCGCAGTCCAAGCCCAAGCACGGCCCACGATTGCGCCTTGCGGCACAGGCATGGTTAGGGCTTAACTGGCCGTGCCGGCACGGTTGGCCCGTTAAGTCAAAAAAAAGAGAAAAAATTTAGAATATTGTAGAAGATTAAGAAAAAATTGTAGAAAATTACCTAAAAATTATAAAAATTATAGACATTGTTAATCATCAAGATAATTATTTTCAATGACATAATGAGCTCTATTAGCATGTTAAATTACATGGGATGACTGCCTCGTTAAAAACTTTACTAAGTAAAAACTCAACTTGAGAAAATCTTGGTAAGAAAAAAGAGTACAACCTATAAAGCTCACTAGTGACTACATCTAAAGAAAAATATTAAAAATCCTATTCATTGCTATCTAGATATAAATTCTCAAAATATTCTTCTAAGTCTCTATTTTCTGCAGTATGTTGGAGTCTTGATTCAGCTTGTTCCCAGTCTTTGACGGTCAAAAAGATTTCGACCATCTCGTTCGAGAGACTTGTTCATCACTCCTCGATTATTCTTCCAGATAGACCAAAAGTTGACTCCGAGGAGACCGTAGAGACAGGAAAAGTCAACATTTCCCACGCTAATATGGATAGCACTGGATATGTTACTTTCTGGGTTTGCCACCATGAGAGGATGTTCAACTCTTGCTTGAAGCTGACGCTATCACTGTTGAGATAGCTTGATAGGTCTTATTGCTTTATCGCATTCCTGCTCCTGATTGATGTGTACCTGTACGAGAATCTCTAGAGGAAAAAACAGAAATCTTTCCCAATTGCAAAGTCCCATTAGAGGTGCTGAGGCTGCCGGGTTTTCCAAACGTAAGGAGCCAAACTTATTTTCGTATTTCTCGTATATATCATATAATTTATCCCTACTCTGTATTATGTACAATAATCTAAATCGGTAGCATCACTTAAAAGTTGTAATACATTTATAAATCCTTAGAGTTTGGCCCTAGGATCCAAAATAAAGGCAAATACATATAAAATATGAATTTTCCTCTAATATTTTAAAAACTTAGTTTTCATGACAACTACATCCCGTAGTATAGGATCATTTTCAAAAACCTTTAGGTGAGTGGAAATTTCAAGAATGTTATGAACAATTAGAGGAGAGGTTGGATAGTATACTCCAGAAAGACAAATGTAGATTTATGAAAAAGTTCTAAAAAAATATTTTTTCACCAACAACCCAATCGTCTTCAGTAAGTTCAGTGTCTCTAACTTAGGTTCTACTGGAGGAGCTACGGGATTGATGACCTTGGATGTGAAGGAAAACAGATAAGGTGCTCTTATATGGCAATATATGTTTAAACATAAAGTAAGTAGAGTTCCATCTAACAGGAATGTCTAAGCAAAATTTTCTAGGACGGACATTCATTGCTATGTAAAAGTTCTTATATGCGGCTATTCGTTGGTTAGAACAATTAATATATGAAATTGCATCCCTGAAAGAATCAATACAAGCATTTAATCATTTTAAACTAGATTTAACAATAAGATTAATAATATGATAAACATAACGTTGATGCAGTAAGAAAGATTATGCATAAGTATTAAACAAATGAGTAAGAATTTCTATAACCTTAGTGTTTGTGCTGCATTATTTAAAGTTATAGAAAAAATATTATCCATAAGGGAAAAATCTTCTACAACTTTAATAATATAGGTGACCTGTCCCATCTGAAGATTTTACAAACAATTCATTACCAAAAATTTTACAAACAGTATACCTCACCGAATTTCCATCATCGTCGGTCTTGAACTTCTTGTCGAAATCGTTCCAAACTTCTGATGTAATAGGTTTTGTTCTTTTTGCACCTGTGTTATGGGTTGTGGATACACTTGTTGAGCCAGCAGAAGATGGATCGATTGGACCCTGCGGCACCAGGGCCGTCGCTTCTTCTGGCTCTTCAGTTTGTTGTGGATGTGGATTTTCTGTGAATAGATATTCTTCTTGAAAGGATTGCATATCCTCCGCCGAGAGGCCAAATTCGAAGAGTTGAAAATCATAGTTCTCCATTGAATCAATTACAAATTGAAATAGTAAAGAATAGCGAACCTACTATTGAATCAACAAATAATAGTAAAAAACTAAAATAAGACATCACTATTACCTCTTTTGCAGCTTTTAGAAAATTCTTTGAAGATTTTTGAATTTTCTGAATTTCGCACGAATTTCTTACTAATTATGCCAATTTTGTGCAATCACTACCGGATTATTCACAGCTAAACAGAGAAATGAGTGTCAGGTTTGAGGTGTGGAAAATGGAGACCAGATGCCCCCTATTTATAGAAAAAATTTCATAGTTTTTTTTTGAATTTGTTGCTATATTTCTGAATTTTTTATACCCAAACGATCAAAAAACGGTTATATTCAACGGTAGGCGGTGCCGAAGACGACACGTTCGCCCATTGCCAACCGGTCGTGGCTGCCGCCCAGGTGTCTCGCCTCTCGGCCCAGGCATGGCATGACACGGCCCACAAGCTAAACGGGCCATGCCGTGCATGGTTCGGACCAGCAGTAGCGGTGCGCAGGCCGGCACGGTAAGGCCTAGCCTATTGGCCACCTCTAGTCAATTGGTCACATGTTCAAAGCATTAAATTTGATATGCGTCATGTGAGCAAGCAACCAGCATTACTGCATTGGCCTGTTGCACATCGGTGCCTTTTCAGTTTTCAGTTTTGCTGGCACTGGCCATATCTTTTGCATCTCTATCAGTTGCCATGGCATCACTTTCTTTCATCCTCTGCATGCTACAATGCCTACATTATAGAAATTCCCCAAATATGTGGTGATGCTGGATCCAGTCCCTAGAGCTAGAGGGGTGTATGTGCAGTGCAGATGAAAATGAGATGAGAGGAAAAGCATTTTTGCCTAAAGATGCTATAGTGCTTACAAGTTACATATGGGACCGTGCAGTCAAAGGCTTGAGTAACTGTATGTCCGTATATGTCCTACACTGCAACTTTTTTTTTTTTTTTGGTTTGGGCACAGATTTTGCTCGTCATAAACGCCTCTCTTAGTAAGTTGGCATTTCTGAAAAGTTGATAAATTACCTTTATTATTGTTGAGGAGATGATAACTGAAGAAACAGCTCCTTTCTGATTGCACAAAATTCACCTAAAATGTTCAAAAACAAAAACTGAATGTAATTTACGAAAGTTGATGGTAATAGCTACGTGACAATACTTCATCTTGAAAATTTATCTTGCGGTTTTACGTGACATTACAGACATGAAAAGTATCACCATCTTGCTTGCAGTTTCCCTTTTATTTCAGCAAAAGGGGGAAGAAAATGGTGTTTACGAGTTGATACATTTGTGACACTGCATGCAGGCTGTTGCTCACCTCAACCCTGCGAAGTGCTAACCGTACTGTGAACTAAACCTGTATTCTTTCTCTCGAGATGGTAAGTTTTCACCAACAGATCATCAGTCAAATTGAACCATCACTTGGGATTTGCATCCATGTATGAAATATCTCGACGAAATTTTGCTAATCGCTCATCAAGGAAGTAGTAATTGCTCTTAGGCTGTGTGGACGGGAAAATCAGTAACAACGGGGTATTTTTTTCGAAGCATTTCTTTTATCTAAATTGATCTATTGACTGTGACTTGAGAACTTTGTCAAAGGAAACAATCCACTTTTCAATAGCTCCTGACATGCTCCTCTTTTGAGCTCTGTCCTTGTTTGTCCTGTCTCTTGTAACAGGCATTTCTTGCAAAGATTGAAGTTTTCCCCCAAATTGTCTGAAGTTACAATAACACACCTACCAACTGAACACTTTCCAAAAGGACCAAAAAAATGGAACATGAGGAAAAACTGAAGATAAAGTACAGACACACATGTTGTGGAGATGTTCTTGCTGTTTTCACCCTGCACTGTCCTGTTTGCCATTCTTTTTTGCAATTTTCTTTTAGCTTAACTTGGAAGCAAATGGTTCCAGATTGCCTTAATCATGTGAATGAAGCTAGGATGCGCACACTGTTTTATACTAATCCATATGTTACTTCGTGGCTTCCGGCCAATCACCCCTAACAAACCATTTGGCACATCCAGCCCAACAAGCCAGCGAGTTTTTATACTATCTATACTAAGCTAGTTTTGTCCACATTAGTTACTTTTGCTGGGACTTTTGGCAAAAAAAAAAAAAACAGCTTGAGATGGGGAAGGCTTCCGCTTGGTAGTAATTGCGATGTCAGTGGTAATCTGCAAGGATGATCAAGGACAAGAAAGCAAGGGGGAGAAAGGGCAAGAATTGAGTTTCACAGTATGTCACTAGGTCACACAAACTCAGATTTTGCTACGCATTACATGTCAAGCCCGGCAATAAGCCAAGAAAAAAGTTCCTTTTTAACCTGTTATAGTTAGTGCTCTCCATTCCACGAACCAGACTGCTTAGAACTCAGGAAGCCTAGCCTTTTTGTTTCCTAAACAATATACGGCAAGACAAAATATTGCTTCATTCTATCTGTTATGAATGTGCTGGAACCGTGACCAAATGCAAAGAAATCCGGGGTAGAGACAAACTCCAAAGGCAGTGCATGCATCATCACCCACACCAGCATTCAATGGATCTGTTCTTTGGACTACGGCTTATGACTTCACGTGTGTACTACAATTAACTTGTACATCTCATTTTAAAAAGACACTCCGTTTAAAAACTAATTACTATAGAAAAGCTGAAAAGAAGAGAGCAAATAACTTATGGGTGGGTTTTTTCGGCTGCGGTTGATGGCTTTTGCGGCTAGCATGAGTACTTGTGCATACGTATCGAATATTGATAAGCCACATCGAAAAGGCTGTCCCGATAAACTACTTCAAAAAAGCGACAGAGAAACCGTCCCATTCGTTTATTTGGAGGAACCCATAAGCCATAAACAACAAGCTGAAAAGAATGAGTCATATAGTTCTCTTGAAAAACACCTTGACTTGTCAAAACTAAATCACACACAAGAAACCAGAAATTAAATGCATGAACAAAACAATTTAATATTTTTTTAAGAGGGAAAGCATCTCAAGAGTAAAAGCAGGGCTCCCTTTTGGTTTTTGGGGGCTAAAAAAGGTGAGGAAAGGGGAAGGTTGGCAAGGCAGTAAACTCTCGCCCAAGTGGTGCCGGATTTTTGTCAGTCTCCTCCCCCCTCCCCTTGCTCTGTATCCAATACAGCGGCCTCTCTCTTCTTGTAGCAGTTTCATTTCACATCCCCCCCTCTTTCGCCCCTCTCGCTGCCCTTCCCTGAATTCCGAGCTCCTCCGCCGTTTCCCCCCAAATCCAGCTCCGCATCAATCGCTCCGCGGCGTCGCTGGGTTCCGGTACGCTTCGAAACCATGTTCTTCCGCGGCTTCTTGCGGTTTTGACCGCGTTTTTTTCCCTCCCCGGACGTTTGAACTTTCTTGGTGGTTCTTTTGGAGGGGGGAAGAGGTGGAATCTTTCTGGTCGGGCTTCTTGGGCTGGGAATTGCAGGAGTAGGTTCTTGTTTGTTGTGTTATTTGGGATGCTTCGTTCTGAGGATTTTGGTTGTTTTCCATGCAGGATTCTTGGTTTCTTGACCGAAACCCTGGCGGTGGAAGATGGATGCCGAGAAGGGCAAAGGGAATGAGAAGGTGCATTTGAGAGATTCATCGTTCCAGGAGGTTCTGCGCACCTACAAGAGGCGCCGGCAGCGGGAGCCAGCGCCAGCGCCAGCGCCGGAGCCCAAGCCCGTAGATGTGCCGGAGCAGCAGGTATAGTCTTTAGAAGAAATCTATAATCCCCTATGTTGCATCGAGAAGAGATTGTAGTTGCAATGTGGTACAGTTAGTGTGGGAGTAACCTGGACTATGCGCAATATTAGTACTTGTAGCTTGTAGACTAGCCAAAGTTTCTAATTTCGTCCCCTAGAATGGAACAAATTGACATGGAAATGGTGCATGCTTGGAATGGACTCCAGTCTGCACCTGGTGATCTGTGGTTAGGAGATTAGGATCTTGCAGTTGCATGAAAATGAAAGGGTGCCAGTAATGCACATTTTGCAAAAACCTTATGAACTTGCCAGGATTGCCACTTGAAATAAGGTAATCAAAATGATGAATAATTGATGAGTGAGTAGAATAAGAGCTTGTTATTTAGTGACCGATGTGTTGTGCTCAAATTATGTTAATGAATTAGTGAGTAAATCTAGATGACTATCAGTATATTTGTTCCTTCTGCGATTCTTTTGCTATTAATGTTGTATTATCAGTTTGGTACTTTGTTCATTCAACTCTGATCAACATATTATAAATCAAACAGAACTGAATATTATGGAGGGCACATACTCTCTGTGTCTCTCTTTAAGAAAGGTATACTGTGGAGCAAACATGTAATGCTTCTGTTTAGGACCTGTTGGTTCTATTTACCATTTACCAAATTTTCGTAGGATTCTGCTGATCAGTAAGTCCTATGGGTTTCACCTTCTATGATGCAATTGTGGATTCTTAGATTCCAGTAGGACTAAGTTGCCTGAGAAAGTTAGTTATTTTGGGTGAATCTCCTTCATTTTCTTCAAGAACTACGTTGCTTCCTAGCCTTCTGTCATATTAAGTTGTAGTTTTGGGTCATAGTTGGCTGCATGGACAGAAGGGAATTTCTCATAATTATATTTACAGGGTAACTATATGATCAGGTTGCAATTGCATTAATTTCATTAGCGTCATATAGGAAAATAGTGCTCCGAGCCAAGAGGCCAAAAGTCTTATGTGAGCCTTCCGCACACTTTTGGATGATGACATGCAATTGTTTAGTTACAACATGTCTTCTACTCACCTAGCATTTTGCTGGGGGAACACTTTACTTTTGCACCCTTGGAATACTTTGCTAACGGTGAAATTTGAGAGTGTCATATTTGATTTGCCATGTCAAAAACTTGAGTGGTAATGTGGTATGTTTGCCAATCGGATTTTGGGCAAAACAGAGTGCCATGTAGGCAATTTTCCTTTGTTCAAATAGAGTATTGGAAGCATAGCTATTACTTCGACAACTGTTAAACACCTTCTTACCTTATTTCTTCAACAACTGCTGTTGCCTTTGACCTATACATTCTATTTCAGGGTATTCATTTATTATGACTTGGCTGGTCTACTTAAATTTGGATATATAATGCAAAAAAGTGATCCCACCACTTCACTACCATTATTTAGAACTTTATAATTTTGCAGGTTACAGAAACTTTTTGGAAAAGTAGGGATATTGGATGGAAGCATGGCATAATGATTGATGAAAACAGACAACACTGGAAGTGTATGTATTGTCACCTGACTAGATATGGCGGTGGTGTGTCTAGACTCAAGCGGCATCTTGCTGGTGATTTGGATGTCAAAATGTGCCCAAAGGTTCCAGCAGATGTCTCTGAAAAAATAAGGGAGCACTTGCGGAAGAAAAGAGAGAGACGAAAGAAGCGAGCTGAACGACATGGTGGCAACAGTGTGAAGATCAGGAACTCTTCTGATGATACCAAGGCTGAGAAGGATCCTTTACCTGTTCATTCGGAGATGCCGACTGGAATAGACACTTATGTTCTTGAAGAAGTCACTAACCAAACGAACAAGGATAATCAGGAGCCTACTTTTCTCAGGGTATACAAAGGGACAAAGCATACTTATTGCTCTCTAATTTATTCATTGTGATACCTATTGTTGTGCTTACGTAATTTAATACTGTGTTTTTTTTGGGGGTGTTACTTAGCGTAAGTGATTCATACACCTGTGGACTTGGAATGTATATGCCTATATGCTACAACACATATTAACTTGTCTCAACTTAAATCTAGTAATACGCAGCTACCTTAGCAAAGTGATTTAACACTTCAAAAGAAAGAATTAATTCAAGGTGATTCAATTTGACCAAACCACTATAGAAGACTAACACTGAGGGGCAAAATTATATTTGGGTTTCTGCTGAGCATTACCAATAACCTTGTACTGATCAAAATTTTACATTGGCTTGCAGGCTCCCCTGTTGTCACGAGGGGTAAGGGATATTGGGTGGGAGCATGCGGTGGACCTTGATGGAAATAAAAGACGGTGGCAGTGCAAGTGGTGTGATTTGTGTCGAAGTGGTGGTGTAACTACATTGAAGGCTCATCTTACTGACAACAGCTGCCCGAAAATTCCAAAGGAAATGTCAAAGAAAGTATTGAACTTCATTGAAGAGAAAAGAGCAGCGCGCCATCTTTTTAATAGCAATACAATGTCTCTTTTTGACTTCAAAATTGACGAGGATCAAGTTTTCGACTCTCCTATCCTCTTCCTTCCTTCAGCCATACCTCAAGTTCATGATGAAGGGACTGTCCCATGTAAGAACGATCAACAACCTTCTAGTAAGACTGTGCATATGCAAACATCAGAGAAGTGTGCTATTAATGAGGTATTCCAATCCGATAACCTTATTCTTGCTGATCCATTTCCTTTTCTTTACACCTTACTCCCTCTGTTCTCAAATAGATGTGGTTTTAGAATACGTGCAGTCAAAGGTTTGAAATTTTGACTACTAATATACACAAAAGTATTTAGCTTTGTAACATGGAAATGATATTAGTAGATTTCTCATCAGAAGTACTTCCATACCATTATGTTGTTTTTATGATTTTTAGTAACATAATTAGAAGAAAAAAGTAATAGACAAAGGTGTATCGGAGACCACATTGATGTCTGAAACAAGTAAAAGAGGATGGAGGCAGTGCAAGCTTATCATATCATTTGTAGTTTGTGAAGTGACGTTTTCACGAAAAAATTAAAGGAAAGAAAAAAAGACAGGGTGCAGGCATGGACTACATTTTGTTTCCTTTTCTGAGTGGGTGGAGAGTATGTGTGCGTGTCTTGAGGGGGTAATTTCCCTTATTGTTCGCATTAGATGCCGTTCTTTATTTTTTTAAATAACATTAAGCGGTAAGATTTTGTAGGACGATTCCTGTGTAGATCATTGTAGTCCAAGGGTAGCGATTATCACATGTTTACTCAAGTAGTCAAGTATCTAGCGATTATCACATGTTTACTCAAGTTGTCAAGTATCCATTCATAATGCAAACATCCAATCTTGAGTCAGTGAGGGTTGTCGTGAGTCATGACCATGGTTGTCACGGCGTCGCCTAGGCGACGCCAAGTCGTCCTGGCGCCGGGGAGGAGTCGCCGTGGAGGATCGCCTTGCCTTGGCCCGAACCCTAGCTTCACCGCCTCCTTCCGTCCCCGCCTGGCCTCCTCCAGATCCATGCCTGACTCCCACTCCGTCTCCCGACTCCTCCTCGACGCCTCTCCCGCTGCCTCTCCTCCCGCAGCTCGGCCACCTCCTCCAGTGCTCCCGCCGGGGAGGGAGGCGACGGGGAGGCGGCAGGGAGGCGTCGGGAGGAGTCGGAGAGAGTGGGAGTCGACGTGAGGCGGCGGCAGGGGGAAGAAGGCGGGAGGGAGATCGGCGTCGGGAGACGGGAGTCGGGAGAGGCAGACGCGAGAGTCGCGAGAGAGGCGAAGAGAGAGACGCGACGCGAGAGGCGAGAGAGTCGGCAGAGTAACGCGAGAGATATACGCGAGAGAGAGGCGGAAGACAGAGTTGCGACTCTCAGTATATACGCGAGAGACTCATCCGTCACCGTGCCGTCGCCTAGGCGTCGCCGGGCCCTCGCCTAGGCGTCGCCTAGGCGTCCAGGCGCCTCTCGCTCGCCGTGGTCGCCGACTCCGCCGTGACAACCATGGTCATGACACATAAATTGACTTATTTTAGTGCACCCATGAGCTGACAAGTTGGGAATTTGGCATGTGAAGTATCTAAGCACTCCCTATGTCATATTACTTTTTGGGGGAAATTTCCAGTGTGAACCCCCTTCTGGGTGTTAACTTGTATGAACATCGCATCTGAAAGATAATGAAATTGGCAAGCAGCAAAACAAATGGTACCAAAACAGTGAAAATCACTGTTACACGATATTTTACTTTTAATGTCTTGCAACTACAATCGAGTTTGATCTTGCTTCCGGGTCATATAACATCCCTCCCCTACATCTAGTAAATTTTTGTGAATTTTTGGAAACCTGCACATAAAGTTAACACAATTTAACACCAAGAAGGGGGTTTACACCAGATACATTCTCTTTTTTTTTTCTTTGTAACCAATATTAGTTCTACTCTAGCATTGTTACTTACACATATATTTTTGTTCATTTTCTTCGAGAAGGTGACAGCTCGATACAACCAATGGGGTGCAGAACATAGTGGCCAACCAGTTGGGCATTGTGAACAGTCAAAGAAAAGTGGTGATCAGCCAGAGGAGCAGTGGGCAATGGAGCATGGCAGGCACCAAGTACTCAATAATGAGCACCAGATTGTGGACATGAATGCTGAGAATTCGCAAAGCAAAGAGGTAGTTCTCCTTCATAGACCTGAGATGAAACAAAAATTCCACTGTCCTGGAGAAAGGTGTTGGTTGTGTTTGTGCTATTGAGTTATTGGTTAGCTTTGACCTCACTAGTGTTGGAAACAAAAGTATTAATACTACTTACGGAATTGTTATAATGAGTAGGAATGTTATCAACTTCTCTGGATTCTTGCAGAAGTTGAAGTTAGTGTCATTACTCAATACAAGGTTTATGATGAGAAAGAATACCTTTTTTTTGGAGTCTGAATTTTTTATGTTATCATTGTTATGCCCTCAGGATTTATTAGAAGACTGGAAGCACCTTTTCATTACTTTTGACTTTAGCAAGGACTGTTGAAATCTAATTGGCATATCTTGGGACGCAACTCTGGAAATCTTTGCCATGTTCGAAATTGCTAGACAACAAGCATCTGGTTCTAAATTGTTCTTAAGGAATTGGTCACACTTGGATGTTGGCATATTTGGTTGCGAAGGAAAAATAAAGTTTGCTATAGAGTCCCTCCCAATAAATTTAGGTGGGAGAAGTTCCTGTTTCAGGACTTAGAACTTTTATAACTTTACTTAACTTTTAAAGGAAAGGGCTCCTCAATGCATGATAGAGGCAATTTCAAGTTGGTTGGTCTAGCCATCTGTTTTCGGAAGTGTCTTCATTTGGTTTCTAGTTAACTAACATTACTTATCTGGCCATCTATTCCTTTTGTTGTTGTTCTGTTCTTCTGGTCTGAGTTGAGTGGAATTAGATCCCTGTTAGCTCCTCTGTATAGACTGTTGTATCTATTATTAATTTTATTATATTTTAACATATTTACTTCCAGTAGGGTCCTTCCCGACTGTTCTCATAAAAAAAATAGTGTCATCAACTCATCATACACTTTATTCTGTAAGAGTTACTCCAGAAACGAAAATGCAAAAAGATAATATGCCAATGATAACTGACAGGGAAAGAGAGGTATTCTCCTGTATGTTTTTTCTACTGTATTTTAACATGTACTTTTTCTAGTTTTTACTAAACAACATATGCAAATATGCTATGTTTTTGTTTTGCTCATAAAAAAGTATGCTATGTTCTGAGATTATACACTTATTTGTAGATCTTGAAGCACCCTAAGAAAACTAGGTTTAACACAAGGAAGCATATAGTTATCGTTGATGAAATTGCGAGGCATTGGAGGTGTAGATACTGTGGTATGGATGGGTATGGTAAAACGTCCAGGCTCCATTATCATCTTGCTGGTGTGTTTCGTCATCCTAAGTGCCCGAGTGTTCCTCGAGAAGTTTTTGCAAAGGCAAGACACCATATTCTGATAAAGAGAAGATTGAAAATGAAAAAGGCTGGGCAACAAGCACCTTCAGGGTCACACATTCTTGGGCAATCCAGTGAACAATTGCAGAACAATCGAGCATCTGGCAGTCCTCCTCAACTGTCAATAAATAATGAATCTAGTGAGGTATCCTTTCTTATTGGTATTCTCCTTTTTGTTCCTTTTTATTGTTCCTGCGAGGCCATATTTATCCATTCATATACTGCATAATGTTAAGACATGCCTGTGTTGATTCTAACTGTAAGTTTGGTTGATATTGGAATGAGTCGAAGGGCTCATGCTCCTGATGCTTCATCTGTTGATTATAGAGGTGTGATAAATTGGCAGGTGTAGGCATTAGATTTATAGTTTGTACTTTGTACTTGTGAGACTTTCTACCACAATTAAAATAGCATTACTCATGGCCCTTTGGAAATTTGATCTTGAAAAGATCCATAGCTTTGTTGCTAACAATGAGAGAAATATAAAAGTACAGGCCCTTTATTTTAAGAAAACAAAGGGCAACAACTGGGTATTGATGACAGGTTTGCTAACTAGCCATACAAGGGGCTTTAGGAGCTCCAGCCAGTTTGTTGAGTGGTGAGTGCCATTTCCATATGATTTGTGCTAATATTGACATTTTTCAGGCCATCAAATAAATGTACATGGTTTGTTGATTATCCTATGAACTACCTAGGAGATATCACCCTTTCGATTGGAATATCAGCAAAGTTTTGTAAAACAAAAAAAGAATTTATGTGCATGTGCATCCTTTTGTGTTTGATACTTATTACGTGATGTTACCATGTATAAGAGATTCTTATGCTTGTTTTGCTGCCAGCTTTTGGTTGCTATTTCATTGCAGTTTCTCCTTACTATTTATAATTCATTTGGTAATTCTTTTCTTAAACCACAACATGGAGCAGTTGAAGTACCACATGCTAAAGAGCACAATAAAGGCATTTTTGAAAAATACACAGTAGTTTCTCTAGCAGGAATTATATATCATATCATTTTCTTTAAAAAAATGGCATAGAACAAACTCAAAATTAAAAAGACCTTACCCCGGAATTTTGTTAAGAAAAAGAAAGCCTTGTTTATCAATCTACCTGCAGCGTCAAAACATTCTTAACAGCTAATGCTGTTAAAGCCTCAGATTGCTGGTCTTAGTTACCTCCAGAATAGATACTGTCCTACTGAACAGCCAACATCATAACAATCCCTTGCATTTGCTAAGCATCTATCTCAGTTGACCATGATATTAGGAAAAATACTAAACCTTACGATCAATCAAGATTCAGGAGCAACGTTCATTTTGGAACTTTTCATTGACAAATAATTATACAAAAATATGTCTATATCCTCCGGCCTCTGCTATAAATATTTTCATTTGAGTATCTGTTCTTTTTTTTTTCTCGAACATGCAGGAGAGCTGCGTATGATTGCATTAAGAAGGGGAAAAAGAGCCCATACAGGGAAATTACAGACTCAAAAACACACACACACACACACCCCACCTCAAAAGCTAAAGGAGGCTAGCCTATGAAACACAAGAAAGATCGACCTCGACCAGAGGGGATCTAAACCAAGACCTGAGGTGGGGTAGTTAGGTATAAGATACCCTTTGCACTGGCCATACCCCAAATCCTCATCTCCTCGTTGACAGAAGACACGAGGGTCCTAACATCCGGCACAGCCCCATCAAAGACACAGCGGTTGCGAAGATTCCAAAGAGACCAAGCCCCCAAAATGATGATGGAGTTAAGGCCTTGCCGGACGTGACCATGAGTCATACTGTGAGATCTGGACCACCAATCTTCAAAGGAAAGCTCTCCCGGTGGGGAAAGGTTTTTAATCGACCCTTAGAAGTAAGTCAAACCAAAATTGGCGGGCAAACACACAAAAGATCAAGAGGTGGTTAATGGTTTCCTCCTCTTGGTCACAGAGAAGGAAAAGTGGGGTGTTGCAAACCCCGTAGCTGACGATCTGCAGTCCAACATTTATCGTGAGCAGCCAGCCACATAAAGAATCGACATTTATTTGGGGCCCAAGATCTCCAAATTCGCTCCTGTGGGCTAAAATCAATGCCTCCTTGAAAAAGCCTTCATAAGTCGATTTTGTTGAGTAAATTCCATTGGGAGTGAAGCGCCAAATGTGTTTATCTTCTAAAGCGGGCTGCAGCTCCACACGAGAGGAGATCCCGAGCTTTAAAAATCAACAATGGCTCCAACCGTCAAAGCTCCTATCAAATCCATGCCCGGTTGTGCCCGTGAGAGCCTCCTCACCGCGGCGCTTATTGGCATGTCTTTTGGGAACCAAATAAAAAGACAGGAGTCATATCACGATCCTTTTCCATGGATCCACCTATCATCCCGAAAAGGGTGCGGCGCCATTACCGACCTCGGTGTAGGTTGCAATAGAGAAGAAGGACCGAACGCAGGTGGTGAACTGGATCGGAAGGGGCCCAAGATCCATCGGATCAACCTTCAAGCCAAAGCCATCTCATTCTAAGGGCCCATCCCATCCATTGGAGGTCGAAATACCAAGACCCCGAGATGAAGAGGTGGCAATGTCCTCCTTAGTTTCTTTTCTCGCCTCCACGAAAACTTCTACGGATTTTGTCAATTTCTTTAATAGCCCATCTGGGAGGTCAATCGCCATGGCCAAATAGATCACCATGGAAGTTAACACAAATTGCACCAAGGTTTTCCGCCGCTCTTGTTAGCAACTCGCTTTCCAACTTGGGAAGACGATCGACAATCTTATCAATAATAGGTGAACTTCGTTCTTGTTAGCTTCGCAGAGAGAGGGCACACCAAGATACTTGCAAGGAAAATTCATCACTGCAGGAAGATGCTCATTGACAATATCAATCTGCTTTTAACGTTGGATGGGAATATGTTGCTCTTTTGCATATTGGTTTTGAGTCCGCAAGCTTCCCCAAACAAACGAAGAAGACCCACAGTGACCTCCAAATCCATGGTGTCTGGCCTAAGGAAGATGACTACATCATCGGATAGAGAGAAATCCGGTGTTGCAAGGCTCGAGTAGAGAGGGTCAAGGAAACCCTCTCAGAGGCCTTAGAAAGCAGTGGCTTAAGATATCCATGACAAGAATGAAAAGCATTGGGAGAGGGATCTCCTTGCCTCAAACCACGCTTATGAAGTATGGTCTCCCCGGGAATGCCATTGAGAATGACTTGCGAAGAAGAGGTGCCCAGCAGCCCACAGACCATGTCGCACCAAATGGAGCCAAAACCCAAGTTTCTCAAGACCTCAAGGATGAAGGACCAGGAAACTGAGTCAAAAGCTTTTGTGATGTCTAGCTTGAGAAGTAAACAGGGCTGCCTTTGATGATGAAGAAACCTTGCCATCTGCTGCACCATCATGAAGTTGTCTTGAATAAACCACCCTTTTATGAAGGCACTCTGATTTGAAGAAACCAACTGATGGAGCCGGGTAGCAAGTCTATTGGCAAGGATTTTAGTGACTAATTTGGCAAAACTGTGCACCAAGCTAATGGGCCGTAAGTCCTTGACGTGCAAAGCCTCAACTTTCTTTGGAATTAAAGTGATGTAGGCTGAATTGAGCAAACCAAGATTGCCAAAGTTTCTACTCCAAGCTGGCGACAAGGCGCCATAAGATCCGGCTTCATAGTTGGCGACAAGAACTTTATAAAAGCGACCGGTGAAGCCATCCGGTCCCGGCGCTTATCCATTGGAAGTCGATGATAGTTTTCCAAACCTCATCCTCAGAGAAAGGGGTCTCAAGATCAGCAAGATCATGAGACAAGAGATGCAGGTCCTCTAGATTAATGGTGTGCTCTCTCAGACTTAAACCAAGGAGGCCATTGTAAAATCATAAACAACCCGCTCCTTATCATCATGATCGGTAAGCAAGCGCCTTCATTAACAAGTCTGGAATGAAGTTTTTACGCTATGTGTCTAGCAAACGCATGAAAGAGGCTCGTGTTGCGTCCCCTCATGCAGCCACCAATTCTTGAACGGCTTCTAGCAATAGTGCGGGAAATAGAGGATAAGGCCAGAGAGTGTTTCTAAAGGTTGCAGCGCAGCCAGTCCTCCTCTCTTGACAGGTTCCGAAAATCCTTAGCAATCTCCAGCTGATGAAGCACTTCTCTAGCAAGACTAAGCTACATTTTAACAAGACCAACTCTTTTTGACTCCGACTTTGAAGTGCTTTGGCGGTTGCTTTGAACTTCTTGTCTAAATTAGCAAAGGGCGCGGGTCACGGAAAGAAGACCAAGCAAGAGCAACAAGTGTCACGAAAACCTTCCACTTTGGTCCGTATGATTCAAAGTGAAATCTCAATTTGCGAATCTGTTGTCATGCAAACCCAAAAGGAAAGGGCAATGATCAGACCCATCTGTAGAAGCACTTTGAAGCAGGGAATTGGGGAAAAGAGACTCCCAATCGAAAGAGCAAAGCACTCTATCCAGCCTGACAAGAGTTGGGGATTCCTGACCATTAGACCAAGTGAATTTTCGTCCGCGAAGAGGAATATCAATCAAGGCCAGATCATTGATAAGGCGTCGGAATCTACCCATCATTGCCCTATTCGCAGATCGTTGTTCTTATCCTCACGCTTATATATAAGATTGAAATCTCCCAATATCATCCAAGGACCTTGACAAGCCTCACGGATATCTCTTAACTCTCAGAGGAGGCGATCTTTGCATCATTTGATCATGGTCCAGACGCACGTCAACCACCAAGCTTGGCCGCTTGGGCAAAACTTCATCGAGACACTATAGGAATCTAGTCTGATATCACCGGCAGGGCCAAGGCCATGCCTCCAAGCCACGAGAATTCCACCGAGCGCCAATCGAAGGAAGAGATGAAGTTATCAAAATCGACCCTAGCAGGAGAGGACCGACCCACAGGAGGTAAAGATCATTTTGTTTCTGCAGACAGACCACATCCACCGAGCCAAGCTACCGAGTGCGAACAACATCTTGCCTTGGTTTAGAATTAAGCCTCGAGACATTCCAAAGACAAAATGTTGGAAGGATTCATCGAACGGCAATGAAGACGACCAAAACGATGGAAAATCATCAATTCAGACCGACCTCCTCTGGGTGGCGCCCACCAAGAGGCGCTAAAGCCCGAATATTCGAGTCGAAAGAGGTGCGTAAAGAGCTTGTCTGTAGTCCTCTGGCGCTGCGGATGGAGTTTTTCCCGATCATCACTGATGTTCAGAGCTTGCAACACTTGCATTTTGGCACGGCTGGCAGAGACCAAGGCCGGAGAATCCGTTCCACCCCAAGAATGCGGCGCGGCTACCGAGGAGGCGGCGAGAGGAGAGGCCGAGGCTTCGCCTTCAGAGTGTGCGGATTGGGGAGGAGCAAGCTCGTCTTTTTGGTGAGGTTGGAGATGAAGGAATTCCCCGCCCGCTGGGGAGGGGCTTCTTGCCGAGGAGGCGGAGAACCATCGCCTGACGGGGAAGCCACCGCAGGCAAGTTCTTCGACCTCAGGCGACGACGGCGCCGAACATAGACCTTGGAGATGAATCTCGAAAGCCTCTTAACCAATGGAGGTGGTGGCGACATCGCTGCCGGCGGGACGCCAGCAGAAGCCACCGAGGGCAGGGGAAGAACATCAGGAGGAGCAGGGGAAGAGCGCTCTGGGCTGGGAGCCGCAGGGTCGGCCATCGCGATCGCTTTCTCCAGAGGATCAGCCGGGGCGGGGGAGGAGGACGAGGAGACGGCGCAATCAGCCTCGATCCTGGAGACAATTCCCGTTGCCGCCCTCGTCTCGGGAAGAGGCGGTTTGAGTCTGTGCCGCCATTAAGCGTGGGGAACCGAGGGGCTTGAGGAGATATCGCAGATCTGGGAGGGCTCCACGAGGCCGGCTTTGGATGCCACGTGTCCAAAGCATGCAACCCAGAGGGTCCAAGGCGGTTTGACCGGATGCGACCCTGGAGGTCCCGGCGTTCCTCCTCGCCGGCGAGCTGCTTCAGGATTGCGGCGGAGGCTTTGACGCTTGTCGCCGACCGCCGCCACCGACCTATGATGGTCGCAACACGGCCGATGATGATCGCCGCCTGGTCGATGGAGGCGACGGAGAGCGCACGACGGAGGGACTCCTCAGCTTCAGAGACCTCCGGCCCGGAAGCACGACCCCACGCCCGAGCGGTGGACGTCGGTGCTTTCGGCCGCCAAGTCGATCACCGGTTTTAGCCTCATCCACCGCCGGCCCAGACGAAGAAGTCAGTTCCGCCGTCGGCAAAGGAGACTGGGAAGCCTCCGAGTCGGCGAGATACGCCGCGCATCGAGATACGCCCCGCGACGAGGGAGCACCGGGCGGTAGGTAAGGTGGCCAAGGTTCTTGCAACAGGCGGCGAACCGGACGACGACACTCGCGCCGCGGTGCGGCGGAGAAACAATTGAAGCACTTTCCACGGAGGTGCCGGGCCGGACGAGAGTCGCCGGTGGGTGACGGAGCCATCTCCGAGGCCGGCGGCGACCAACCACCTCTATCCAGTCTTCTTCACCCGGGCCTTGAGACAACACCCGGTCGTGAGGAAATCCAGCGCGGTCGGCAAGGGAGCGGGAAGAGCATGGCACCGGCTCTGACACCGCCGGGGCCTCGCCAGCCGAACTGGGAGAAGACAACAGCACGTCGCGGAAGGACGGGATAGAGGCAGGTCTGGAAACTGCAGGGGAGACGGGAGGAGAAACTTCATTCTAGCGCTCCAGCTTCGAGCGGCCGACCGTGGGGGAAGTCGGCGCCTGGAGAAAGGGAAGAGAGGCCAGCGCTAGGAGAGGCGCGGACGAGGAAGTGCCCGCCAGGTCCGAGGTGGACGTCGGCGTGCTGGGGGTGGTCGCCGGGTCCGGGGTGGACGTCGGCGTGCTGGAGGTGGCCGCCGGGTCCGGGAAGGACGTCGGCATCATGTTTCAGATAATACACCTTTTCCTTTGAGTATCTGTTCTTGCATATGCCATTAATGCTACGCTTGTTGGGCTAACTTGGTAACTTTTCCAGATTTGTGTTTCTACAATCATATGTTTCACTGAACTTTACTTTTTATGATGCTCCGTTATTTTCTTTTGTCATGTATTTCTATCACCTTCTGAGCGTACATAAGAAAATCAAATCTTGCTTTTGGGGTGCTTGCACATCATCTTATAGAATACAATATATTCTCTTACTGTATCCTGTAGAATTAGCAAGTATTTAAAATATAAGATTTAAGTATTAGTTATTGTCTGACCATGCTCCTTTTGTCTTTTGTGCAACATGCTCATCCATTCATTGTTTTACATACCACTGTTCCACTGATAAATGTTCTCCTTCCCTTAATTCAGTGCAATTTTAACTTTATTACGTACAGTGAATACCACTGTGTTAAGAAAAATTCGTCCCTATGTATTCAGTATGAAAGAGGATTCCTTTAAGAATCACATCCGACTTCCTCTAAAATGGGAAGAGGAAACTGTTTTAAAGTCAAACCTAGTTTCATTTAAGTGTGCTTTGTCCAACTTCCACTCTAATTTTATTTGTGCTCTTCATTGAAATGCTATCTTTTTTTCCTTCTCAAATCACTATTTATTCCACAGTTCTTTTATCAAATTAGCAGTGTGTTCTTTTGCAGTTCTTATTGGATGTTAGGCATGGCATGATTTTACTTTGTACATGCATGCCACGATTTAAATTCATATTTAAGAGACACGCTGTATTAATTTGTAGGTACGTTCCAATTACCCGACAAGGCTAAGAGACAATGCATGGGAGCATTCACTGATTCATGACAGAGATAAAGGACATTGGAAGTGCAAGTGGTGCAACTTAGAGGGTTACCATGGCATAACTAGATTGAAGTGGCATCTCGTTGGCTGGCACAGTCGTCCTCAATGTCAAAAAATTCCAGAAGATGCTGCTAAAAAGATAAGGGATCAAATGGTGTCAAGGGAGAAGCAGAAAGCGAGAAGATCAGATCCACTTGATGGTATTGACAGTTGTGACATACTGTGCTCTTCTAAAGGTTCACAATTTGGTCAAGAGCATTTCACTATAGCAATGCAGGACAGTAGTTCTTTCCAAGCTTTTGATCAAGCTAATGGAACATCAAAATCATGCGACACATTATCCAATACTACTCTTCCATCACAGAAGAGTGCCAATCCTCAGGTGTGTCCTTGTTGTTTGTTGCTAGTCTTTTCCTGCACTGTGTTGGAACTGTGACATTACTGATAGGAACAGATTAGTTGACTACATGCAGTTTTCTAGAGATTTGTATGCCTTCAGATGAAGGCAATAAAGATCTTTGCCCCTCCTCTACTAGGAATAGGACTAGCATTAATGCACCTTCGTGGGTATAGCAGTGATTCATTGTGCTGGAACTTATTATCAGTTCTAGCTGGACCCTTTGCTTGTACAAAGCCTACCAGCATTAGGCTGGAAATTTAGATACTAGCTGAGAATCAAGACTGTACATAACCTTGTAATCTGGCACTAACTGCCATTATCTTTTCTCAATAAAAGGCTTATTTTCCTTGTAAAAGGAGTTAAATGTTAAAATTGCCTCTCTTTTGCAATATTTCCCCGGGTTTAATCTGTCAAGTACTGATTGAAGTGGTTTATCATGCAGCCAATTACCGTGGGGCCTCATGAAAATGGATTATGTAGTAACACAAACAAATCTGAGAAGCAAACTGGTAGAAGTGACTGTTGGAGTCACTGGAGATATGTTTTGGATGGATTGATGCATTTGCCAGGCGTACAAGAGGGTGCTGGCATTCAGAATTGCATCCGTGATGTCCTCCTTTACGGTGGCGCTGAATTTGGAACAGTAAGTGGGAAAACTAATGATCACTGCAAAACCACAGATCTCATGTATTGTTGTTATACTCGTATTTAGTAACCTATGTTATTACTTGGCTGCAAACTTCAAGTTTGAATCCTTGAGAGCATCCTCTTTGGATGGAACATTAGGTTATCAACCCACCCTATTCTTGCAATTCTTTTTCTGTAATACTTTGAATCATGGAAACACTATGATTGTAATAATCTATTTAGGGGATAAATCATTGTGTTATCAAATTTCAATAATCTTTTTTCTTGATTATATCAGGTTGGAGACAAAGTGGAAATGGATTCCAATAAAACAGTGTTGAGTAATGTGAATATTGCTGAGTGTCAGAATGTTCTTGTGGATGTTTTAAGATCGGAGAATTTTGCCTTGCTGTGCAACGTGCTTTGCAGAACTGTGCATCAAGATGAGGGAAGGACTAGATATTTTGATTTTGGCGTGATTGACTCAAGGATGAAAAATGGAGATTATGGGCGTGCTCCTGGATTATTCAAACATGATTTGAAACTGGTAACAACTTTACAACTTTCCTTCTCTTCAGTATTTCACTATTTCTTCTAGTTTTGTGTTACGCTGTTATGGATTTTGGGAGAGGATAGCTAGGGTAGGAATTGAAGAAATAACTGGCCTCTTCTTTTCAGTTTCTAAAAACTGTTTTTCGGGTTTTCTACAGTAATTAGCTTTCAAATGGAGTGTCTGACTTCACTTATATCGACCAAAACCGCACGCGAGTTCTGTTACTCCGTACTCTCTCTCACGAACAGACCAAAATCTGTAAGCCGCAACCATAAGCCATAAGCCGAAGCTGAAAAGAACAAGCCCAACAATAGATAGATGGGAATTAGCAGGAAGATAGAGGGAGATAGAGCCCTTCAGTAGGGAGAACAAAGAAGAGACGTGTGGAAGATACTTTGATTAATCCTTACTCAACTCAATAAACAACCGGATGACCTTTTATATAGATGGCGTCCAACTCCTAACAACCATGCTAACCAAATAGTAAAGACAAGATAGAATCCTAACAAAATGTAACTAATTTTAATAAGGAAACTAATGATAAGAGGATCAACTAGCCTGATCATGATTAGCTAGCCTTCCATGCGCCATGCATGGTCTATGGCCATGACATTTCTCCCATCTCGCAAGACAACTCGATCTTGAGTTGTGCTTCAAGGTCGGCCAGCATGCAGCAGCTGGTACCTCCTTTCATATGCTTGGGCCAAGCTTATGGCCATCTGGAGGTCCTGCGGATTCTGCAACTCCACATCATGCAGATGAGGCCTGACAGCCCTGTCGTGAACAGCTGCACTTCTTGTCGCGGAGTAAGGGCATCCATGCGACAGCGCAGTGCTAGGAATTTCTCATGGAACACTGTTCCATGCATATGTTAGCGAGCTCATTTGCTCGGTCATTGCCTTCATTTGCGCCACAAGTTGCGCCATGTTCATAGAGTTCGCACCATCGGAAGCCATGGCAGTAGGTGCCAAAATCAATCGTTCTGATAGCAAGTTGTTATGGACTGATTTTGAGAGAGGATAGCTAGGGTAGCAATTGAAGAAATAACAATAGATAGATGAGAATTAGCAGGAAGAAAGAGGGAGATAGTGTCCTTCAGCAGGGAGAACAGAGAAGAGATGTGAGGAAGATACTTTGATTCAAGGTTATTAAGGCGGTAAGGCAAGGTGAGGCGACCCACCCTCACACCTTTTAAGCGGTAAGGCGTGAGGCGAGGCGACGCCTTACACACATCCTAAGACGCTAAGGCAGCAAATAAAATGAGCATTTTAGCAGCACATATGTTCCTTGTTATTGCCAATTCTTGAGCCCATGTAGCACCCATCCCCCCTTTTCAATTGCTCTTCTCCCATGTAGCATCCATCCCCCTTGGCCCCTTGCAAGTTTCAACATGTAGCATCCATTGTACTCTACTACGGAGGCTGAAGTTGCACTTGACATGATGCTGCTCACCTGTTGCATAAAAGAGTGTATTATCAGAGCATGTACCATACAGCCACTAACGTAAGGTCATAAGCTGCTAATCTGTTATCTACTCCTAACGTCTAATTGGCTAACGTACAACCACCTGCCGACGACCCACATCTCTCACGGTCTCACCTACCCAAAGTCCCGAATAGCCACTCCCTCCGGCCTCCCCATTATTCTCTCGAGAGATTTGATGATTTGCCCTATTTTTCTTTGCCACTTGATAAAATGCCCCATGATGTCTCACTGACATACGGGGCCAGGGTCCGCATGTCAGTGAGACATCACTTGCCATTTCAATGAAAGATGGGGCAAATCATCAATTCATCCTTATTCTCTCACGATCTTACCCGACTCCCGAGGCTCTCAGTTCCTCCGTCTCCCCAACTCCTTCTGCTGATGGTGCCGCCCCGGTTGGATCTGGCGCGCCGGCGACGATGGATCCGCTGGCTACCTCCGCTTAGCTACTCCCCAACTCTTGCTTCTGCCGATGCCTGATGGTGCCTCTTAGTTCCTCAATCTTCACTTCCTCGCAGTTTTGCCCGATGGAGCCAGAGGGCGACACTGAGAGCCAGAGGGTGACGCCGAGATATAGCCAGAGGGCAACGAGAGAGATGGAGGTGCCACCGCGCCACCGCCTAGGGTTCCAGGTAATTCGCCGCTTAGGGTTCTTTCTCTGGTTTAGCCACCGCCTACTTAGTTGTGGTTCTTTCGTTGCTTAGGTTCACTTCTTTATTTGGTCGTGGCCGTCGCCTCCTCTATGCGTAAGTCGTCACCTCAAGTCTTCCCGACGCCATACGCCTCCTAAGCGTCGCCTCAGCGACGTCTTAGTACTAAGGCGGACAACTTATGCATGCAGGGCAAGGTAGGGGCGACGCCTTGCTGGCTGGGGGCGTCTTACCACTTAGGCGCCTAAACGGCGCCTTAATAAGCATGCTTTGATTAATCCTTGCTTAACTCAATAAACAACCGGATGCCATCTTGTATAGATGGCATTCAACTCCTAACAACCAAGCTAACCAAATAGTAAAGATAAGATAGAATCCTAACAAAAAGTAACTAATCTTAACAAGGAAACTACTGATAGGAGGGTCAACTAGCCTGATCCTGATCGGCTAACCTTCCATGCGCCATGCATGGCCCATGGCCATGACATACGCATCTGGAAATTTTCTTGAATGGCATGCTTTGACAGTGTGCAAACATGTAAAATCCTTTTAGCATGTTGCTAACATCTTACAAGATTGCTTAGTGAAAATTCCTTTTAATCCCTTTGACTTGCTCCCTGTATTCTTTGTGTGCATCACCAGCACAGGCTTCTATACACACAAAATGTTCTTTTAGTATTTCATAACTCGAGCTTTCTCCATCGAATAGCAATACAGTATTATGTTCTTTGGCCCAGGTCATCACCAGTTGTAACAATTAGATGGTCATGATCATAATGTGAAACATGAATTCATGATCCCTTCAAAAAGGGTACTGGCTAGACCAACTTTGCTATATCCAGTTCATATTCACATGAACACTAGATTAACTACCCTATCCTACCTACCAGATTGGAGTCTTACAAGTTACTAGTTATGTGCTCATGCGTTGCAACGGAATTTATTAAATATATAAATAATCATGCTATGAAAGAGGGTTGTTTTGATCGGTTGGGAAGTAGAGAATGGTAAAAAGTAGAAAGAATGGTGGTTAGAGGAGAACGGACGTACAACCACCAACTCGTTCTTTTATAATAATAATGAAATACCTAGCTCTTGCATTGATCCACAGTTTTCTTTGCTATATGTTTTTAGGGTTAAAGCACTTTTGGTCTCACAACTATGGCCTGTGGCTCGTTTTTGTCCCTGAATTTTTGAATTTATCGAATCAGTCGCCAAACTTTACATTTTGACTCGTTTCGTCCCTAGGCCCAATTGTCATATCACATGTACATGATGAATCAGCAGTGGAAGGGTTTTGCTTTGTCAACACAAGTGAATAAGACCAATCTACCCTTATCTAGCTCCATTACATTATTTTGATTTTCTTGTTCATTTGTAGGCTATGTGTGTGATGATTTCAAGGGTTCAACTAAATCGGGCCATCCCACTTGGGAATATACTGTACTGTCTTGGGAAGGGGCAATTTGGTCTTTTCGTGTGCACTGACTAGGCAAAGCCCTTCCTCTGCTGACTCAGCATGTACACGTGATGCAAAATAGTCAGAGGGACAAAAATGAGCTAGAATGCTTAGTTTCGGGATCGATTCGACCAATTTCATAGTTAAGGGACGAAAATGAGCCACAAGACATAGTTGGGAGGACTAAAAGTTCAGATATATGATGTATATTTCTTTTTCAGTCTTTGTAAGCACTCTGTGTTTGTCAGTGCTTTTTAGCTGAGTATACATTTTATTTTGAAGGCATATATTTTTTTTAACATCTTTCGTAGTGGTAAATGGTAATTAACAGTTTGATATTTCTGCAGTTATGGGAAGATCTTAAAATGGCTGGTCAAGATATCATTGACCTAGCAAATAGTCTTTCAAGCCTCACAGAAGCCTCCTACACAAAGCAGGCAAGTATTTGATGGTTGGATTTGTTGGATCTCTCAAGTTCTGTGCTTTTTTGGTTTTAGTTTTAAGTTTTTTGAATTCTCTCTATAGTTTTGTTTGTTTCAATTAGGATAGGATATTAGGATTCTCTTGAAATTTGGATAGATTTGCTTTTAAGTGGTTCATTTCTGTCTACCAGATATGTATCTTTGCATTGAAATCTGGTATTACATTGTTTAGGTTGGAAGAGAGGGAGGATCAGGTGATGGTGAAGAGAAGCTCAAGGTGACTGTTCTGTTGGTAGCTTTATTGCTTTGCTAACTTTCCTGCTTCCATGATACCCTTGCCTCGCTCAATATTATGCCCCCACTATTGCAGGAAGCTGTGGTGGCCAGCTCTGAACCCAAGAACTTGGTCGAATCAAATACATTGGTACTCTCAACCTCACAGGGCTTCAACCAGCTGGACCAACCAGATCCAATAGATGTTTCTGATGTACAAAAGGGCAGTACCTGCAACCAATGTGGTGAAGAGGCAAGAGGTGTCAGTGTCGTCACATGTAATAGATGCATGCTAGTTTGGCATATTTCATGCATTGAGCCTCCTGTGCCATCCATTTCAACTGGGAGCTGGTCTTGTAAAAACTGCAGCACCACCTGCAACAAATCAGCTGAAGGTGGCATGGTCTTATCCCATTACCAACCGAATTGCTTGCATGGAAATTGTGTCGTATGCAAGGGACTTGAGGAGTGCAGGCATCCAGAATGCGAAGAAACTGTCAGTGAAGGGACACCTGTTGATAACTCAAGAGCAATTGTGATTTCCAGTGTGGAGCCCATTGATATTCTGGAACTTTCAAATATTGATGTCATTGGCTCATGCAAGATATGTGGAAATCCTGAAGAGGATGACAAGAGATTCTTGATATGTGGTCACATCCACTGTCTATATAAGTACTACCACATTCGTTGCCTGAAGTCTAAGCAGATCGCTAGTGATGCGCAGGGGAACAAACCGTGCTGGTACTGTCCATCTTGCCTCTGCCGAGTATGTCTTTCGGACAAAGATGATGACCTGACCATTCTGTGCGATGGCTGTGATGAGGCTTACCATCTCTACTGCATAACACCTCGGCGTACTTCAATACCCAAGGGAAAGTGGTATTGCTCATCATGTAGCGTGGAGAGAGCAAAGGAGGGGATGAGACAGTATGAGAAAAGGATGCTGAAACTCCATAGGAAGGATGATGCTAGGCTGCAAAGTAGGAACTATGCAGTTGTGGACTTGCTACTTTCTGCTGCAGAGAAGCTGAGCGCGGATGAGCAACTGATGACTTGTACAAATTAGTAGGGAGCCTGGAAACCTGCAATCTCAATACATCTATCCTCACTGTTTCTTCGGTTCTGTAAGTGGATTCCTGTTCTCTGCCATCAGTTCAGACTTCACAGGTTTGCTGTTTAGAGATCAGAAGGCTGCCACAAGGTCAGGCAAGAAATTGAACTGCATTCTTATCATCGGAATCCCTATCATCGGTTTCCGATCAAACAAACGAGGGGCCCTGAATGGCATGTGCTGTTTGAGCTGCGTGGTAGAGGATACGAATCCTTTAGGAAGTCGGTCTTATTTATCTTTCTTTTGCTTCACCTCCGTGAGGTTATACTTAATTTGAAGGGCTTCAAGGTTGTTGAGTATTCGAGTACATTGTTAGTGTCGTCTGAGGAATGCTGTAGCTTGGATCTAGCGTACTTGCAGGTGCAATTTTGTGGACAGTCTCCAATTAAAGAGAAAGAACCATCTCTGAAAATCGCCTCTGGTTTTATGTAAGACCTGAGGTGGGAGTCCGGGCCAGCCTCGGCCCAGACCAGCCCATACCATAACCCCCATAAGAATAGGCCGAAAGGAGGAGGCCAATTTGTTCGCTCCTCCCCCGTGCTGACTCCACCATGCCTCCCTTTGTTGCTGCACGTGCTGTTGTAAGGGATGGTAATTTCCCCTACAGGGATAGGCCCTATAGCGGACAATCCTCATAGAGGGGTCTCCATGGGGTCGTAGGGGTGGAGCCTGTTAGTTGATTGGGCGGGGGCCAAAGAACCTCATGGGCCTTATGGGGACTTATCAAAAATTTAAAATATATTACTTTATTTATATAATATATATTTTTAATATAGAACATGTATTCTTTTTTATATATTTGGATAAATTGTGCATTTATACATTATGTTTATGTTTTGAAGCTATATTTTCATAAAAAGTATATATATATATATATAATAATTAATAAAGCCACTTTAATACTTTTAAATATATATAAAATAATTTTTTTAATGTCCGTGGGGATCCCCACGAGGGATGAGGCCTCGCAGGGGATGGGGACAGGGGCGTGTTGTCCCCCATCAAGCTTTGCGAGGATCAGGGCGGGAGCGCGGAGCTGCCCTCGCCCTATTGCCATCCCTACGCTGTTGCCTCCACCCTCGCGCCCCTCAGTATGGTTGCCGCCCTGGCGTCCTCACCGTCGTCGCCCCTTTGCTTCACCATAGCGCCGCCTCTCTCCTTGCTGTTGCCACTGACGCCGCCGTCCCTCGCTGGCTACCACCATCGCCTAGCCCCTGTGTCTCGTCCTGCCGGCGCTCCATCTTTATGCGCGTCAGCCCGCCACCATCGACGCCCTAGCGGCCGAAGTCATTGTAGCCTTCTACGCCGTCCTCCCACCGATCAAGAAGAATTGGGAGAGGGAGGAAGTGTGAGTGGCTATGAGGAGTGGGGAGTTGACCGGCCGTGAGAGGGGAGGCATCGGTCGGCTGAGAGGAAGAAGGGAGGAGAGAAGAAGAGGGGGCAGTCGGTAGAAGCTTCGGCCGAAGAAAAGGGGTGGCTGACCAAATGAAGAAAGGAAGAAAGAAAGGGAAGAAAAAATGGAGGAGCCGGCCATGAAGGAAAAAAGAAGAGAAGGGGGAAAATAGAAGAGGGAAGGCTAGACCGACGCCTTATCTGCCAGATCTGACCAAGGAAAGGGCGGAGAAGCCTCGATCTATTCGTTCGAGGCTAGGGTAACGCCCCGAAACCATTTCCCCTGCTTATTTATCGTTTTGCGTAGAAGCTAAAATATCGATTATTGAGATTGAGTCATGTAGAAGTTGAATTACCTAATATCGAGATAGGAGCATACAATGGTTAAAACATGACTAGTCGTTGGAATTCATATGCAGTGCGGTGGTGTTATGGCCATGTGTGTGTATAACTAATGAAGAGTGCAGCCCATGTGGTATTGAGTCGGTGCGTACGTGACCGACTAGTGTTCAGTGAATGATTAATGAGTCGATAATTAGTATTAGACTAATTAGTGATTGATTAGAGCAAACAATTAATCAGTGTATGTGATTAATGAGGTGAGCGAATGTTTGTATGGATTATTTAGAATAGATTAATTAGTATAGACTAATTAATAGAGGTAATTGATAAAGCTTTATAGAAGGCTGGAACGCCACTTTTGGCATATCGGGTTGGAAGTTTGCTGTTCGAGTCAGATGCTGCCTGTTATAGGATCGAATGTCCTTTGGGACTGAAATGGGAGATATGCCTCCGGGATGGCCGCAACCCGATATGAGATAACACGGCCTTCGGGCTGAGATCAGAATTTTAGATGGCGTAATATTTAAATCATGGTAAGCAGAAATATGCTAATAGAGTTATGCAGATTACCGAACCCAGAATATTTGCTATGTCAGGTTTCGAGTTTAAAAGACGCGGTCGTTCGAGCATCTGGAGCAGCGGGATGGTATCTAGTAAAAGAGTGTAGTATGTGTTGGTTTTACGCGTAGGAACGACGCCGTTCGTCTGTGTGCGTGTATCTCTATAATCTATTGAGGCTGAGTGATACTTGTATAGGTGGCAGTTCAGGTTTGGTGCCATCCACGCATCGTCTGCTAGGTTTATAGGCAAGTACATGGTAGAGCGGTAGACTATAAATGCTATGAAATATGTTATGTTTAATGATATGATGATGGCAATGATGATGAAACAGGGTAAGCAATGAGGCTACCCTGTAAATGATGACAACGATGAAACATGACAATGGACATATACATTTGCATTATGTGCACTCATATGATGAGAAAATATCCACCGTGGATAGATATGTCAGACTTACCTCGGTAAGTCTCCATGGGAGTGGAGAGATCCCCGTGTCGATGAGGAGGGCCTATGATAGGGTGAACATCGACGGGTGTTTACCCAAGCTATACCGGTATATGCAATGAGATGAGAAAATGAGCATGTAGAATAGTGTTGTATTGCACCAATGGAATAGAAATAATGAGACATGAGAATAATAATATGAACATGATGATGCATGTGGAGAACAACATGTTTAAGTATATGATTATGTTGAAACATGCGGAGTATGATATGGCTAAATGATTGCTATGTGTTTAGTAGCGTTTATCGTCCTATTATGTGCTTGTTGAGTCTTCGGACTCACCCTTGCTTGATTGTGTTTTTTTAGGTGACTATTGAAGACGTTATATATGGGCTGTTATAACCCCTTATCTCACGTGCAAACAGTAATTCACATGTCACCTTAAGTTGACATAATCAGACTTTAATAGCATGCTTTGGTAGTTAGCATTAAAATTGTGTCTTGTTGGAAATGCCTCGCATAGTGTGGATTATACCTCTCTTTTGATAGTTGGTAATCGGGAATAGTTGTCTCAACGCTCACTGGTAAGCATGTGTGCTTATCGTGTCGTTGAGTGTAACAGAGGAGTTGTTGCTAGATTCTAATAGCAATAGATGTAAATAGTAAATGTTAAGGTAATGGTAACATTCCAGGTTGGGAGGTTGGGCCGGCGTGTTATATTTTCGCAAGGTCTTCTTTCCCCCATATGATCTTAATTTTTGGGTCTCACACGGGATAATTTACTTCTAGGCCGTTTCCTCGTCGGAAGCTGAAACAAAGATGCAGTTCTCCATTGTGTTTACACCCAATTCTCTCTGAAGCAGCCTCTTAATCTGACATGTATATACGTCAGAGTGGACAGGGCACCATTGGCCTTTTGGAATTCTCCATTGTTATATACGCAGTTGGTTCTTCACATCTGAGTGATGATGACTAAAATTCTCTTGCTGCATGTCCTCGTTAAATTTGTCCTTCTACCAAATCATTCACCTTTAGTATAAGTGATCAGTGAGCGAACTGGTTAATGGCCTTATACAACTGAGTGTGCGTTAAACAATAGTAGGTCTTCCAAAGATGGTCTGAGAATGTTTTGTCTTGAAAACATAGGACACACCTTAGTTGTGATCAAGTTTTTTTTTTGACCCTAAAGTATCAGTTGGGGCATTGCCCTTGCAATCCTGCAGGGTTCGCATCCACATCTAAACTTTATCTTCCTTTCTTTTTCGGTATGCTGCTACAGTGCTATGCGAGGAGAGTAGAGGGTAAATTATTGGAATTTGATCCATAACCTCCTCTTTTGCATTAGGCCTTAATTAGGCTTTCTACCCCATTATCATCTCCTTGCTAGTCCTTAAATCTTGATTAGATAGTTGTGTATCCTGAGTATGTACAGAAACCAGCCTCCGCCACTCCCCATCGCCCCCCTCTTTTCGGCTTTCTTGTCCGCGTTGAGTAGTGGGGACTATTGTTTTCCGAAAGTAATTTTAGATTTTTTTTAACTTTTCTAGATCAAGCTGTTCTAGTTTTTCTTCGGCTGAGTTTTCCGCCAAATTTCTTTTACCCATGATGGGTTTAGCTGCACCGATTGAGTTGGACGACGAAGTCTCCAAGGGCTATAAACAAGTTGAGTTCAAGAGAGCTTGACCTCACCAGCTCGAGCTTTAAGGTTCGAGTCTGTATCTATGATCGAGCTCGGCTAAGTCAAAGCTTGAGTTCGACTCGAATAAACTCGATAACAATAAAAAATTTAACGTGCACTAATTTTCAACAATAAAAAAAGCTCGAGCTTGAAGTCGGCTAGAGTAAACTCGATAACAGTAAAAAAATAATTCAACACGCACTTATTTTCAACAATAGAAAAGTTTGAACTCAGCTCGAGTTAATATGCATCAATATTCAAACTTGAATTGAATCTTAACGAGCTATTCGAGCTCAGCTCGATTAGAGTTCGAGCCGAGCTCGAATCAAGCCTAGAGCGAACCGAGCTCGAGCAGGTTGTTCCTCTAGCTTTTTTTATAGCTCTAATGTTTCCTACGTTGAAGATCGACACAAGCTCGAGTTGGTTATAAATAAACTTCCTCTAGTTTGTTTATGAGGAATAACTCCGCTACCGAAGTACAGGTCATATATACTAGCCACGGGGGCGTGGCGTCACGCCACGCTAGCTATTGTGAAAAAATTGAGGGTTTTTTTGCAATAAAAGGAGGGCGGATGAGTTTTTCGGGGAAAAAAAGGGATTGTTTAAAAGAAATAAAGGTCTGATTGTAATAACGGGGAAATATTGGCTATTAGTGAGGGGGAAGAAGTGTTTATGTTTCTTCGTAGCAGTGTAGGGTTTTTTTTTTGTAAAAATGATGGATTTAAATGTAGTAACTAATCTTTTTGTAGATTCTTTTGCGGAGGATGGATGCGTGGATGGTTTCGGGACGAAGTATATTGTAGTAACGTGTGTAGTGAGGTATTATGCGAGACTTATCTGCGTAAATAGTTGATCACTATCTATATATGTATGTTATTGTGTAGGTAAGTTTTCTAGGTTTTTTATATTTTGTAGCTGTTATACAATGTAATATCGATGCTTTAAATGGGGATCTGGTTCGGTTGAGAATGGCATAAGATTGCATTTTGTGTATCGTTGGGTAGAGAACGATAGAATTCGCATATGTAGTTGTTTAGATACACGGTAAGTATTTTATAAAAGATTTGTAATAATGTACGTATGTGAAACCCGTGGTTTTCGTATGGTAGAACGAAGACAACAGCTTTTTTTTGTGAGGAGAGTATGTTTTTTGTCACAGATGGTAAGGAAAATCGGTATTTTTGCAGTTTAATTGGTTCTTGTTAAGGCTATATTTAATGAAAACAATGTAGGGTGCTAGGAGAGGTGGTAAAGAGAGAGAATAGTCATGTAGTACATTGGTTATAAGAGGTATGGTCGCTGCTCGTATAACCGATGAAGTGATTTTATATAGGAGGTAATTTGATGTAGAATAAGTTACTAAGTGTAATGTAGCTATGGTGGTAACATGAAGCTAATGAATTGAATATTAGTAATGAAACAAAAATATGATCTTGAAAGAAGTTCGATGAAGAAAGCGATTAACTGTTTTATGTAGCAAATATCATATGTTTTATAGGTGAAGTAAGCGAAGTCTTTGTCTGGTATGTCCGGTAGGTAATAGTGAGTTAGTTACATCACAACAGTAAAGTAGTTACTGTTGTTTAGTTAGGAAAGTTAGTTTAGGTGGTGCTAATTTGTACAACAAAAATATGTAGCTAGTGGAAGGAGTTTTCTTGGAGAGAAGAGGTTGGTGGTACGACTAAAGTTTGGAGCAAAATGTGTGGCGACTCTTGAATCTGTTGGTGTAGAAGAGATGCGATGCATCTTGTCGACAAAATGTGCGTTCTGAAAGAAACAAATGAGTGAGAAAGAGCAATATATGTTATATTGGTAGTGTGTATTTAGTAATAAGCAATTGTATTGAGATGTAGATTGGTATGTACCTAGTGATACTTTTATCGTTTCTTTGTTGGGAACAATTCTTTTGCAACTTTGCTTTTTTTGAGACCGCATTACTCGCAAAGAGAAAACAAGGGTAAGAATTGCAGATGTGAAATGTATGTTCTCTCGCTTTTTTATAGTAATGTTATTAACGATTTGTTGGGTTGAAGGAAACACCTTTTATTTTCTTCGTAGATGAGGTAGGTAATTCGGTTGTGAGATATAGATGCATCATGTGGTGTTTTCTCGAGCTTAATGGTGATGGAACCTTGCGATAGATATGTGAATGGTTAAACATGAATAATTCTATATAAGTGATGTGTGTATGAAAACGGAAACTTTTAGATTCTTGGTATAGCAAATCTTGGTGGTATTAATTTTCGACTGTGAAGTTTGAAGAACCGGTGGTATCAATGGCGAGATATCATCCATATGTAGTACCAAGAGAAGTAGGCGCCAATGGAATAGTAGTAATTTGTTTCTCATGGTGTTCAATGGATTGTATCTGTTTGGGCGTTATTTGTGTAGTTTCTGGTTTGTTCTTCAGTAGAAATATGTTTTGATCTGGTTGAGTCACTCGATCGTACATGAAATGTTGGAGTATCACTTTGTAGGAGCCTTCGACATTTGGACTATGAGATCATATTTTGCCCAACAATTGCTCGATCTCATCCGGAATGCGGTCTGTTTGGCCTTCGTTGCGCAACCAAAAGCATAGGTGGTTTTCCAATTAGTTCTTGACCTATGTCACCGAAAAACATGAACTCTGCATGCACATGTGTGGTTTGCTCATTGTTTTCTAGGTCAGTTCCATAGACGTTTATTTTGTACCTGTTGCAAGATTTGGAAAGCACATTATATATTAATCTGTTAGTAGTGTTGGCAGACCTAGTTGCAAAATGATGACAAGTAAAAATGTGCGAAGAATTGTATACCTTGGTTCTATTTGTTGTACCAAGACATCTTTGGCACTTGTATCCGTCTCCATCCGGGAAAGTCTTTTTCAAAGATGTAGAGCATGATATATACCACCATGAATGGGCCGGAACTAAGTCGTGATGAGTATGGAAACCTTGTATCACTGACCCTGTGTGTAAAATATTTCGTAATAATTAATTTGTAGTTTGTGTAAAAGGTAAGCTGTAAAGAAATGGTTCAGGTATAGGGGTTTGCTGTACCAAAACTTCATGAGGTATAAGCTCTAATAATTCACGCACTGTTGTGAGCGTTGGACCGCCTCGGCCTTGTGAACCTCCTTGCCATTCAATTTGGTGCGGTTGAGTACTAAGTCTGTGAGAGAATATTATTAATAAAATTAAAAAGAAGGTAGGAACGGTATTAAAAGGCAACATTATTTGCGAATGATTGGCTAAGTGGTTGGAAAAGAAGGGAAAACAAGACAGTTTTGTAGAGCGTGTATTTCGGTATTGGTATATTGATATACCATTTTGATGCAGATGTACTTTGCAATGCTAGCTGGCCTGATCGTGTGTATGAAATGAGCAGTATATGTTAGGAATGTAGGAATAGGAAGTAAACAAAGAAGCTTATAAATTTATTTTGCAGAGCTGGTAAGTAATGGAGAGGGAATCCTGTTAACCTGAGTATGTACCAACAGACATGCCAACAAATAAACCAATGACTGGTGCATTCTGAGAGTTGGCAAAGAAGAGGTCAGATTAAACAATTCGGCATGATGGCCCCATAGTGTTATAATCGCGATTCACTGCGAAAAAGGTGTGAGCTATAGTGGTGAGGTAAAAGTGATGCAGTAATAATAGAGGTATGTAGCATGAAATGAAATAGAATATGGAGAAGTAGAGGTCATAGAAAATATATGTACCTTCCATCTGTTATTTTAATAGTGCGTTTAAGCTGTTGGGCCTAACTTTGTTATTGTTTCCATAGTTGGTGAGATGGCAGTGATAAGAGCAACAACATCTAGTGCATATGAGAGGTACATGAGAATGGTTAAGAAAAAAGAGGTAATGTAAGTGTATAAGGAATGTGCAAGAGCTGTATAAATGTAGCTGTAGCTATACCTGACAATAAAGCCTTTTTTCCAATGCGAGTGTGCAGGACAGGAAAAGGTGCCGCATTGTATGCGTAAACAGGAAAATCATCTGGTTCTGGTAGAATTTGGTTAATCTTTGTGTACTTTGAAAAGCGAGCTGAAATAGCATTGTCAACCGCTTTGTATGTCTGTTTTGTTTCAAGGACCTCAAAGTATTCAAATTCATAGATAAATCCTTCTTGTAGAACAGATGTAAACTTGTCAAGCCATCTTTTGGGAACTATTCCTTCCATGGTATTGCCCTAAAAAAAGGTTGTAGGTAATGTTAAATAGTAGAGAAGTGTTGTGGTATATCCACGGAGGATAAAAGAAATAGCAGGAAGGTCATAAAATGTGGTGTATGTGAAGAACATGAGTATTAGACAGAAAGCAACATATTTTGTGTGGAGCGAATAAGGTAGTCGGTTAAAAATTATATACCTGTTCGTCAAGCATGATGAAGTCTAAGTGATATACGTCTGTTGGATCTTGTGGATTTCTAAATTCCCAAAGTCGTGCTAGACGGACAAGAATCTTCCATCTGTGTGAACTTTGATTGATATGATTTAGCGGTGTATACATCGTGCTAAAGATCTGTAAAATAGAAAGGTATAGAATAAGTATGTTAGAAACAGATATGCAATGCGAAGTAAGAAAATGCTTTTGTATAATAGAATGATAATAAACACCTATTTCGTATCTCTACAAATACAACAAGGTTAGATATATGGTACGAACCAAATAAATACAAAATAAAGGACAAAATTGATGTATATATAGAAGCAAGAAAAGCAAGGGAAAAGTATGGCATGCATAGTGAGGTATACATAGGAGTAGGAATGTAAAGGGAGAAAGCATGGCATGGGCGGTGAAATACAAAGGAAAGTGCGAAATTGATGTATGCATAGAAGTACTAAAGAAAAGGGAGAAAGTATGTTATGTGTAGATGGGACATATATACAAACAAGAATGTAAAGGAAAAAGGTATGGTATGTATAAAGAAAGATATTTGTATGTATTTTATCTTGCAATGAAAAAAGAGTATTGTGTTTATTGAAGCCCACCTGTGTTGGAGTGGTTTAGAGATGTACTGAAACAGTGGGAAAGTGCATAGAGCACAAAGGAGAGAGCATGTAGTCTGTATTAATGGGAAAATATATAAGCATACACCGGTATGCGATTAGGAAGGTAAGGATGTATTTTTAAAGGTAGTGTGTAACCACTATGATTAGTCTATAGTAAGAGTTGTGAAACAAGTATTTTAAGTTGAAAGCATGAGGAGAGGAATGTGGAAATATTAGCAGAAGAGTATACTAAATGGAAGTAAATAGCTCTTTGTATACTATATTTTTTGTCTCAGTGCAAGCAACACCCTTGTCGTTTTCAATAAGTATCTTCAATCCTGAGCGAGTCGTAACTCGTGATATTGCCACATATAATTGTCCATGACTGAACACCGGATTTCGTAGATAAATCCCAACTTTGTTTAAAGTTTGGCCCTGACTTTTGTTAATAGTCATTGCATATGAAAGTTTGATAGGAAGCAAGGCTATTTGGAGAGTAAAAGGTCATCGAGGACTTGTTGCATTTAAAACAACTCTAGGGATACAAATAGATTGACCAATGTTGCTCCCAGTAATAATACGTCCTTCGAGCGCTCGATCACCAAGTCTTGTTGTAATCAGTCGGGTTCCATTGCAAAGACCAATAGATTGATTTATATTTCTCGTGAGCATTATTGGAACACCTATCTTCAAAGAGATAATATGCTGTGGAAAGCCGTTGACTGTTATAGAATTTAAGAATTCAGGTGGATATAAAAGGTCAGCATCACCAATGTGATTGTCAGATTGACAAATGGAATCAAAACCGAGATATTCTTTTGCGTGACCGGTATTCGTCAAAACAAACCTTGTTTAATTCATCGACGGTATTAGTTGGGCGATAATTGCTCGCTTCTGAGGTATGTACTATTTTGATAGTTCATACGTAATGAATCGTAGATAGCATCCACAATGGTATCCACATTGTTGTTGGTCGGTAGCAATAAAAGATCATCTGGTATAGTTATCCAGGATGGTTGAGCTTCTCCTTGTTTTCTAATCATTGGAATCTGACCATCGCCAATATTAAGTACCCACTGAGCAAACGTTGAGAGAGCATGATGTTCTGTAACTGAGAGGTGTGGATTATGAAGCCTCATATTAGTAGATAGTTTTAGAACAGTAATGTGCTGCCATAGCGACGATCTAATAAGTGAAGCTTCAATAATCTTTGTTCGAGTACCACCCTCGATAACTGGTAAGATTTGTCGAAAATCTCCGCCGAGGACAACAAGTTTTCCACCAAAAGGTAAAGTAATGCAGCTAGGATCTTCAATAGACATAATGTCACGTAATGTTCTATCAAGTGCTTCAAAACAATGTCTATGTGTTGTAGGTGCTTCATTCCAGATAATTAAGGAAGTCTTCATAATAAGCTCAGCAAGC
Organism: Bonia amplexicaulis; assembly: GCA_036346245.1. Taxonomy (NCBI): domain Eukaryota; kingdom Viridiplantae; phylum Streptophyta; class Magnoliopsida; order Poales; family Poaceae; genus Bonia; species Bonia amplexicaulis. The sequence goes on from CM070737.1 coordinate 25,882,596, forward strand.
ATTGTTCCTCGTGGTATATTACATAAGCTTCTTTCGTTGATATCAAGAGGTATTCTGAATCGGGAATGAGCTGTGCGACCATTTGGTAACAAAAGAGAAGCAATTCCAGATGAAGCTACAGCAATGACTATTTGAGCTCTAGCTCTTAGTGTTGCTATGATTGCATTCCAAAGGAATGTTTTTCGAGACCACCATGTCCCGATATAAAATAAAATCCACCTCATTGTGAGTAACAACTGAGAGAATTGTATTGTATATAGCAGCCTGGTCAGCATTTAGTTTACCACACAATATTTCAGACTCTGTTGCTAGCATGGCTCTATCATATGCTAATTCTTGGTGACAAGTCGATTTCTAAGTAGAGTCACCGTGTGATGATTCGAGCTTATATTGTATGTGCCAAACCGAGTCCATTTCTTGAAAACATAAGAAATAATTCTTTTACTAACTGGACCGTAAGTAATCACCGGTATGGGATATGATCGATTCGTAATCACCTCGTCAGATTCTCAGATGCTATATCATCGACAAAGAAGCACCAATACTTATCGAACAAATTTTGAGGATGATTACATTGCGAAGGATAGCACTACCATAAAGAGGTGTCTAAGCCGATGTGGTGTAGCCCAAACAATCTGCTTCGTCAAGCGAAGGTACCATTCGTGTCATCACCAACTAAACCGCTGGCTTTGCAGTGCTTCCTTAAAGCTAGAATAGCATACACCATTGAAAACTCTAAGATCATCATAATTCTTTGCACCACGACAACCATTAAAAGCATTCTTAGATAGAACAATTCACCAAGACTTGGATGCACATTATATATCCGACCAATTTTTGATGTCCGCGTTTTCTTTTTTCCATGTCCTATTAGTAATATTCCATGTCCATCCGGATGGAACCGATAATAAGTATAGTCTCTTGCTTCTTGAAACTGTTGGTTAGCAGTGAACCACTCAGTTAATGTGGTTTTATAAGTCCTTGGGTCGGCAACAACCTCCTGTAGATTTGTTTCTTCATGGTACATGACTTTGTTCATACCAGGCATATGCACAAATAATCGTTCAACAGAAGGCATTCGGCCGTGTATTTCGAATTCAAATAACCGCCAAATTGCTTCGCATGAAGACAAGTACCAATATTTTTGTACAAGAAGAAATGAATATAAAATAATTAAGATGTATACGAAGATAAATCTGTAACTTCATGTAGGAAAACATAAAGATAAGGTATGAAAAAGGAAACTTTAAATAATTTGACGAAGAAAGTGGAATTTGTTGTATGAATAAACTGTTACCTGCATCTAATATAGTCAGCAATTTCGTCTATTCCTTGTTTAACTTGTGAGCCAGCTAAATCTGAGTATGAAAATTCACTTTTGCTCTATCTTGACCTTTAGTAAGGTATTTAAACAAATACTTCACAAGATTTGTCTTATTGCACCACTCAACATTGATATGAGCTTGAAATTTCTTAAGCAGGCTAATGTTGTATGGAACAACCCATCTATTGTCCAATCTGATTCCATTTTTGATAATGAAATGATTATCATCTCGTCGACGATATATTGGAAAACCGGATCATCAGCGTTGTTTCGAGTGAACTGTTTAGGATAATGCTTGAACAAATTCCATCTTTCATACATGAACATTTCCTATTAAGGTCTCGCATGGACCATGCATCATAAATTCATCAACAAGAGCATATCCAAGTGGATCAATAGTTGGATCGTGAATTTCAAGACATATCAAGGTATCTATATATTGACCAGTTAGGTCTGCGTTATGATGAGCAAGCCATATAAGGGTATGAACATGAGGTAGGCCTCTCTTCTGGAATTCGATGGTGTATACAACTGTCAGAAAGAAAAGAGATAGTTTAGAATGATGAAAAAAACCATTAGTATTCAGAAGAGGAAAAACTATATGTATTGAAGGAACAAGAGGCTAACCTGCTCGGACAGCACCAAAAACGCGCCCAGCTTTAATGTCAGAAATATATTCTGTGAGTTTCATATGGAACATCCGAGTTACAATGTCGAACGGTCAATATATTTCGACCGGTTCAGTTGGCGCGCCCATAATTTCGCCATCGCGAATTGCATGTGAATGTAGAAAATAAATCAGGAGCACCGTACTCACGGCAAATAGCCATAGCATCTTGATAATTCAATGTGTTATATCGAGGACCACCAGTAAAACTTGCAGGAAGTAAAATCTTTATACCAATATTTTTGCCTTGTGATGTGCCTTGACCAAGTGCATCTGAAATACCTTGATATGTTTCTGATCTTAGCACATCTTGATTGAAAAAGTGAAAGGAAAGCCGACTTGCTTCAAGGCATGAATAAGAATCAACCTCTATTTGATTTGAAAGGCGGCCACAGCATGTATAAGGATTTGGTTCATTTCTTGGTAATGACATTCATAGCAATAGTACTCAAGCATAGACACCTCTTCTCTAGATGAAAGGATGTTGTTTGTCTGTCTCTTTATACTTAATACCAAGATGAAATCATTTTCTCCATATGGAAATAGTAATGGATATTGAAGGGACATTAGACCGGGATTCAAAGGAGAAATTTGCTTTAGCTCATTATGGTGAGTCTCAACAACTATATCAAACTTGTTATTCTCTAGAGATAGTTCACCTACGACTAAAGCAGCTAGCTCAGAACAGTTGGTAGGAATATCTATCGCCATGAGTATTAGTCGAACCAATAAGCGAATATAGACCTCGGGTTTTCTCGAGAAAGTAAGGTCACGTGCCATTCGAACTCTTTGACTAATAGATTGTAACGATCAAGCATGCCCATCAACGCAGCAATAATATTAGGATCCGTTCGCGATGTAAATTATCTTCTTTATCTAACACGCATAACTGCTCCCGATTTCGTTGAACGTATCATAAATATATAGTTGAGCATATTGGGGCCTTCGGCCTGGTGCGGGAAGTAATGAACCAATACGATGATGAACGACACCATTTATCTGAAAAACATAAGGACCTCCACCAGTATTAATAGTTTTATCAACATCTACGCCCAAGGAGGTGAATGCAAACAAGGAATTGTAGTTGCGTATTAAACGCATAAATTCATTTGAGCGAGGACCTTTGTTGAAACCAATAAGTTCACATAGTGGGTACGGAATTCTTTATGCGGTGGAAGAGAAACTTTTCCACTTCGACAACATTTATTATAAACAACTGTTGATGCCTAGAAGAACTCCTATCTTCGAGATCTTTCTTGAAACCAAAAATAGCACCACATTTACTACATTCGTGTCTGGACCACCATAGTATGATCGATCTACATACATAGCTGAAATAATGTAGAAAAGGTGTCTTGAAAAAGAAGAATAAACAAATGGAATAGCGACATGAAAGATACGAAGAAAAAGTGGCACAAAAACGACAGAGGGAAAAAAATAAGAGCGTACTGCTGAAGCGAACCTTTTAGCGAAGGAATTTGTTCCCTCAAAAGGAAGCACTTGCTTCTCTAAATAAAACTTTACTAAAAGGCGGTATGCTACGAAATGTGAAAGAAATGCGAGAGAAAATATGAAAAACTATGCTCAAATGGTTATAATCGAAAATAACAGTGCAAGAAAGAAAGCGGGAAAATCTTAAAAAGGAACAAGTATGGAAAAAATATGCATCAGATTTTATAAGTGGAAGTGAATGGAAAATACAAAATGAAGAATAACGGAAAGAGAGAACGAAAAGAAGGCACTGTTCTATTAGCGTTGCGAAGCAAATTGGATAGCCTTCTTTTTTTCCTATTATTAGTTGCCTCAGCTGAGCTAATCAATGGAGAGAAATGGTTTCCTATTATGTATAGAGGCAGGGGAAGAACGGTAAAAAAAAGGATTATGAACGACAAGCACTCGAAAAGAGAAAAAAAATAGGTATAAAAATTGTAAGTAACCATGTTGACGTTTCCATGGGAAGAGTGTCGAGATGTTGTCTCTGGAAGCCTTGGCGGAAGAGGGTAGACAAAGGATAGCTAGAAGGCTCGGTTGAAACTCTTGGATAAACCAATTGTTTTCCACGTAGAATTTCTTCACGGTGGACTTTAGTAGAGGCTGATGAATCCATAATACTAAATAGTAAGAACTAAAAGACGAAGAATATAGTTGTCGGCCTAGTGCTGAAAAAGAGGATACGAAATGGTTGAAAACACTGTAAACAAAACCGTTGTAAGGACAGAAAAATGTGTCTTCTGGTGAAGCGAGAAGATATGGATGACAGTTGTACATAGGGCCAAAAAAATGGAAGCATTAGAGTAGAAACAGAAAAAAAGGAATAAAAACCTGCGCTAAATCGTAGTAGTAAGCAAACAATTCTTGTAAAAGGGAAAGAAGTACTTTAGAAATAGGGAAAAGTAGATAGTTTTAGCGGAAAAAATGCTGTAAAAAAACAGCACAAATCATATCGACAAGAATGAGCAATACAAAAAGGAAAGCATGACTAAGCATTGCTTTGTAGTATGAGGAGCATCAGAAATATGCAACGTGTGTACAAAACAGGTATGGTAAGTGAACCACACTAAGTAACATAACTCAGCACAGTAGGATGAAGATAGTTTTTAGTACAGAAATGCAGTTAAAAAAATAGTGTAAGTCATATCGACAAGAATGAGTAATACAAAAATAAAACAAGCATGACTAAGCACCGCTATGTAGTACGAGCAACATCAGAAATATGCGATATGTGTGCGAAACAGGTACAGTAAGTGAACCATATTAGGTAACATAACTTAGCACAAAGAAATAGGAAAAGCCTGCGCAAATCATATTGGCAAGAACAAACGAGATAAGAACAAATAGATATCGTAAGTGAACCATATTAGGTAACATAACTCAAAGATAGTAGTAGGGAAAAACCCTGCGCAAATCATACTGGCAAGAATAAACAGCATAGGAATAACACAAGTATGATAAAGTATGTGGAAAGAAGCAATAAGAATAGCGGAACAAAAATTAGTAAATAAACGTGGTAAAAGGTAACAGAAGCACCTTGTAAACACGGGAGACGAAGCACTGCTTTATAAGTAACGCAATGCACCAAGGTATTCAGGCGAAGCAGCTTAGAAGAAGACAAAAGCATAGACAGTTTTATACAACAGTACGGTAAAGTATGTAGAGGCACGTCTGCATAGAATTAAAAAGAATGCAAGCATTAGAATAAGAACAGCACAGAACACAAATATGTGCTTAACTGCAGGCTGCATAGTATGAAAAGCATCAGAAATATGTGATATGTGTGCAAAATAAATACAGCAAGTGAACCATATTAAGTAACATAATTCAGTAGGGTAGCAGGAAAAAATTCTGTGCAAATCATATGGGGAAGAATAAATAGCATACAAATAACACAGGCATGATAAAGTATGTGGGAACAAGCAATAACGATAGTGGAATAACAAGTACTAAATAAATGTGGCAAAAAGTAACAGAACCATTAGAATAGGAGCAGTATGTAAAACAAATTTGTGATTAACTGTAATAGTAAGTAAAGAAGCATTGTAAAAAGCAAGAGAAGAACTTGAGGAATAGATAAAAATAAACAATGCTTCATAACACAGCAAGTGAACCATATTAAGTAACATAATTCGGTAGGGTAGCAGGAAAAGATTCTGTGCAAATCATATGGGGAAGAATAAATAACATACAAATAGCACAGGTATGATAAAGCATGTGGGAACAAGCAATAACGATAGTGGAATAACAAGTACTAAATAAATGTGGCAAAAAGTAACAGAACCATTAGAATAGGAACAGCATGTAAAACAAATTTGTGATTAACTGTAATAGTAAGTAAAGAAGCATTGTAAAAAGCAAGAGAAGAACTTGAAGAATAGATAAAAATAAACAATGCTTCATACAACTGCGGAGTAAGGTATGTAGAACAATTTCTGGGAAGAATGAGCAAGAAAAAAACAAAACAGATATGCGTAACAACCTCACATAATTCATGGTAAAATATGTAGAAACAGACAATAACGGTACCGAAATAAGAATTATGAAATAAACGCGGTAGAAGGTAACAGAGGCACCTTGTAAATGCGGGAGATGAAGCAATCGCTTTATAACTAATGCAATACACGGTTATCCAGAGCACCTTGTAAATGCGGAGACGAAGAATCGCTTTATAACTAATGCAATACACGGTTATCCAGAGAAACACCTTAGAAGTAGGCAAACATAGAGACGACTTTTACGTAGCAAAGGTGGTGAAGTACGTAGAAGCACCTCAGATAGAACAAAAATGCAAGAATTAGAATAGGAACAAGATACAACACAAATCTGTGATTAAGCGTAATAGTAAGCAAAGAAGCAACAGAAAAACAAAAGAAAAACTTCAAGAACAAGTAAAAACAATCAATGCTTTACACAATAGCGCAGCAAGATGTGCACAACAAACCTTAGTAAGAATGAATAACACAAAAACAAAACAAGTATGGCTAAGCAGTTGACATAATTCAGTAGCGTAGTACGAAAAAGAGCTGTGCAAATCATATCGGCGAAAATAAACAGCATACAAACAACATAAGCATGCCAAAGTATGTACGCACCTTGTAAATGCGGAAACGAAATCGGTTTATAACTAATGCAATACACAAAGTTATCCAGAGAAGCACCTTACAAGTAGGTAAACATAGAGACGACTTTAGAGAACAATATGATGAAGTACGAGAAGCACCTCTCGCATAGAACAATAAAATTGCAACCATTAGAATAGGAATAGCACACAGCACAAATTTGTGATTAACTGTAGTAGTAAGTAAAGGAGCACTGTAAAAAAACAGGAGAAAAACTCGAGGAACAAATAAAAATAAACAATGCTCTATACAATAGCGCAGTAAAATGTGTAGAACATCCTGAAAACAAGTATCTAACAAAACAAAACAACAAATGTGAAAGGGGAAAAATCGCAGGAACAAAAATGTATGAATACTGGGAAAATATCAGTAGGAAAATATCAGTAGTAATACCTAAAAGCACTGAGGTACCGTTGTACAAACCGTCAAGAAAGAAATGCAATACATGAACTAAACCCTAAAAAAAGCTTGAAGAGAAGTATGTAACAAACTACCCGAAAAACAAGTATGTGTGTGAAACAAAACAACAAATGGGAAGGGGAAAAAAACGCGAATGTAGATCGTATATGAGGAGATAAGAAAGCACTGAGCTACCGTTGCACAAATCGCGAAAAAAGAAGGAAGAAGGGAAGAATACCTTGGGCAAAAGCGCAGACCTAAAAATAAAAAGCTGAAGGGACGAACAAACTGCAGACCAACGGATGCAAGCGAGGCGCAGAAAGCGAGGATCAGAGATGAAGCAAAGAAACGAAGGAACGCCGGCCGCGGAAGAAGAACCGAGAAGACGGTTAACGGACGCGCGCTGTGCTGGCCCAAAGGCAAATGAATGGCGTCGAAAAGTCCGCAGGTGGCCCGAGAACTCCTGCAGGCGCGCCACCACTGTTCTCGAAGGCAAGCGCGAGGTAAACGCGAACACGCAGCGTGCTAACCAGCGAACGAAACCGGCGTGAGAACGACCGAACGTAGCGGCGCACGCGCCGGGGCAGCAGCAGCGCACAGGGAGCACGTGGCACAGGCGAGGAGCGGAGAACTCCCCCAACTTTGATATACGGAGTATTCATGCATAGAGATTCTTGACAATTTACTTCCAGCTTCCTTGATTGTTGGTAATCATGCTGCTGTTGTAAGATCCGGAGCTTTTGGCAAGGAAAATTAACAAGTTCAGCACCTTCATCGACCGTTCTTCGAGGATCTTCAATGTAAAAGTTAGGTACTCATACACTTTATCATATTTTTAGTAATATAAATTATGGAGGTTTTCTAAAAAAAGAGTATGTAAACTACTTATGGCGTTTGTAAGAGGGGGATTAACCGGGGACTACCCCCAACTGGAAAGTTTGCAGGTTGAATGATTCCCTGCTAATTTCGGTTTCTCCGTTGGGTTTTTGACTTCTAGCTTCTAGTTTTTTAATTTTATCTTTTTCTATCTTTTTGGTTTTTTTCTTTTTTCCGTACTCCTTTGCAATATCCGTGATGGACTAACATTTTTTTCTATTTTTATTTTTTAAAATTTAATTACACAAAAAAGTTACCAATAACTACAGTGAAAAATAATCCAACTATAATGCTAAATAGTGAAAAATAAATTATAAGCCATAAAAAAGCCCAAATGAGCGGGTGATAGCAATAAATCGTACACTTTCTAAAGCTGAACGTAAAAGAAACACCATATTACAACAAAAAAATAGCATGTGAAATGCAGAAAGACATAGCGGCATAAATGTTGGCCATGTTACTCAGGATAAAGATCTAAATAGACATAGTAGCTTAGCTAGCTCTACAAACACATTGCACAATTCAATCCGAAGATATGTCAAACTAGCCACGTAAGCGCGGCGCTACGCCGCGCTAGCCACCGTGTGGACCGAAGTAAAAGAGACGAAAATTCGTGAGACGTTTCTTAAAAAAAAATCGAGGACGCATACGTAATTTCGGAAAAACCAAAGGACTTTTTCGCAAGAAACCAATGACCTGTAAGGACCTGTACGTAACTAAACAAGAACCAATACATAATTTTGGAAACCGCTGGTTGCTATCGGTGAAGTGGAGAGTGTTTTTCAGAAAAAAAAAACTTGGTAGGGACCTGTTTGCGAGAAATAGGGACTTGTTTGCAAGAACGGAGGACCTCTACGCGACTTCACAAAGTGTAGAGACTTTAGCGCAAAAGAGGTGACGTGACACCCCTCCCCTGCCGGAGAGTCCCCGGATGTAATACATATAGTATTACCCTCAACAAGGCACCCATAAATTTCAAATTCGGCATGTTCGATGAACTCCTCGATCATTGAGGAAGGCAGTGAGAGAGGCCACAAACTCAAAAGTCAAAACCGCTTGAGCTTCACGCCCTCTCCTACATCTTCTATTACCGCCCAATTTTTTTGTTTTAATTCGAATTGCAAAAGTAAGGATAAAAGCATCCGCAACTATAATATGAACAAAACCATGCAACTACCTAGGAAGAAGCCAACCACGTGTGCCGCGCATTTCTAGCTGTGGGGCCCGCATGTCAAAGGTAGAAATAGGGAACAAGCAGGGGAAGCTATTCACAGATTCGAACCCAGGGGACTCGGAATTTTTTTGTATAAATAATTCATATTTTATTTAAAATAATAGTAATATACCCGCAAGAATATTTTTCAGGAATGGGTTTCAGTCGCCTAACCGTTGAGCGACTAGAGCTTATCGCTCAACGGTCGCGCGACACACAAGCTGTCTGTGGACCGTTGGGCGACAAGTTCCAGCCGCCAGCGCCGGGCGACCGCACACTGTCGTCAACGGTTGGTGACTATAATTGCGCCGCTCGGTACCGTAGCGATCGCAAATAGGCCATTCGTAGAGGTAGTGTGGGTTAATCTATTTATGATTTTCGTAGATTATGAATGGTAGATAATCTGTTAGATTCGCAATAAGAGTTTGCGATCGTTGTATCTTGTTGTAGTACAAGAAATTTCGTGATTTTTTTAAGAATGATTGAAATAACAACGATCTGTAAGTACGAAGGTAAATGATATTGGGATGTAACCGGGAATTCGTATACAGAGGAGAACTGGTTTGTTAATGTTGTTGGATGACTTGCTATGGGAATAATTGAATGCGAAAAGAGGAGGAAATATGCTTGTCCGAATTAAAATAAACTTCATAGTATAGTTAGGAGTAACACGGAGCGTATGGTTTGATTACATGCATAGCAAAGAGCATCATGTATGATACAACAAACTAAATTGCTCCTATGATACATATGCATCTTTTGGAATAGAACTAAATTCGACCTTCGAGGGAATAGTTAGTGCGGGACAGCCCGACTTACTGCGTGGACCGGGGCCATTTTTCCTTCCCTGCGAGCTCGGTGTTGAACTCTTTAGTGGCCTCTTTTGCCTTGCCTCTATTTTCCTAATTTTCTCGTGTTCCCTCTCGCGAGCCTCGCGCTCCCTGCGCGTGCACGCCTCGAGATGAGTTTTCGTCTCCCCATGTATACGCTCGGTTTGCTCGTCCTTGCAGCGCTTCTCCTCCCAGATCTTGCAGGACCTTTTGACGTTCCACTCCTCGAAGTCGAGAGCCCACTGGTCCTCTAGGTGGATCTCAAGATCGATTCATTTGCGGTAGCCACATAGGGGTTCCGGCGACTGTAGGTACACGAGAGAGGTTGTTAGTGCGTACTTTAAAGGAGAAAAAGTAGGAGAAACACAACGTAACTAGTCCTTATCAGCTACCGATAACTGGTGGTGTCCCGACGGCGGTCGAGATAGTCACTAAAGTAGTTTGCTCAACCCCAGTAACGCATACCCAGGCTGAGGCGGTGTTTAGACTTGAAGAACTTTCATGGGTCCTAGCATCAACATAGGGGCACCATCTCCCCCTCAGGTCGATGTTGCGGCGAACGCTTGGTAGGAACGTTCGGGATGGGGTTGTTTCTATGGGCGACGTCGTTGCGGCGAGCTAACATTGTAGCAAGCTCGGCTTGTTCGGCCCGGGACGCAGCAGCCCTTGCTTTTTCGTCGCGGGCGGCAGCGGACCTTGCTAGGTCGTGGGTCTCCTCCCATTGTTTCATCATCTTGTCACATTGCTTCTTCTGCCTCTTGTCCATCTTGGTGTGGTGAAGTAAGCTCCGGTGTAAAGCTATGTTTGCTTGTGTAGTGTTTTCTCCGAAATCTCTTTCATCTCCTTTTATAGGGCCCCGTGTGGCCTTCTCACTGTATGAAGCTGCCTCGTGTGGTCTTCTTGTTGCATAAAGCTGCCCTGCCAAGTGTAGTCGGTGTGCAAAGTTGGCCCATGGGGTCTTGTCACTACGCAAAGCTACCCAGTCAGGTCTTCGCATTGCGCAAAGTTGCACCCTTTGGTCTTGTCACTGCGCAAAGCTGGCCCGTGTAGTCTTGTCACTATGCAAAGCTGGCCAGTCAGGTCTTTGCACTGTGTAAAGCTACACCCTTTGATCTTGTCGTTGCGCAAAGCTGGCCCGTGTGGTCTTGTCCCTGCGCAAATATGCACCCTTTGGTCTTCTCACTACGCAAAACTGGCCCGTATCGTCATGTCGCTGCACAAAGCTGGCTCGTGTGGTCTTATCGCTGTGCAAAGCTAGACCATCTGATCTTTTCACTGCACAAAGATGGCTTTGTGGTTTTCTCGCTATGCAAAGCTGGCCCATGTCATAAAGCACACTACGACACCCCACGGGCTATAAAATGCATGCCCGAGCCATTGGTCTTGTAGGAACGACCATCTTCGCTGTCATAGAGTAAGATACCATGACAGACGCCGAGGGGCCAGTCGAATATGGGTCACCAAGGGGGGACCTTCTGCTCGAAAGGTGGGATGACTTCGGCGTTAACTACCGCTTGTTGCCAAACATGCGTGCTCAGCCAGCGTGGCCGAAATGCAGACACATGTAGGACGCGGTGGTGCAAGTGGCGGAAGGCCATTTGGATGGCGGGCGATGTTTCTTTCGATGCCCACACTCGGAGGTACAATTAGGTAACTGTCTATTTTATAGTACTGCTAATAGATTTTCGATGTTAATGTTCCTTTCTAGCAGATGGCCAAATGCGACTTCGTGCGATGGATTGATCCTCCCCATGAATGGTACGTTGCGAGGTACGCTGATATATTGTGGGAGAGAATCGTTGACTTAGAGGCACGGATTGAAAGTCTCAAAGAGCACAACGATGACCTCCGTCAGTAGATGCAGCGCGAGAGGGGCAATGAGGAGGTCATCAATATAGAAAGTTCGTACGATCCAACATGCTACTGCACGAACTTTAGTTGCATATGTGCTTGCCACTATAACAACAGCCAGCCACGTGCGAGGCGGCCCCCTCTGTAACACTTCATGTGGGTACCACGAGGCTCGTTCCACCTGTAGGCACCGACCTATAAGGTTGTATTGTAGTACTCTTCTGTGTTAGTCGCAATATTTTTCAATATTGTTAAACATGTAATCAAATGATTTGCACGTCGGTGTGGTTGCAATTAATTGAATGCACTGTTCAAGCGGTGCAGGCACCAGTGTGGTTGCCATTAATTGAGTGGTACGGGTGTCGACACGGATCAAACACACAAAGATCGTAAAGACAAGTACAACTAAGATTGAAACAATATTGCGAACATCACTTAGTAAATAAGAAATGTAAGTAGTACATGAACAACAAATGTACAAGCAGCACTACCCCCCTCCAGCAGCCTCCCCAGGCCCCCCTCCGTCACCACCACCCTGGCCCCTTCTGTCTCTGCGTCCGCGACCTACGGTACGGCCCCGCTTGGCCATCTTCCTCAGCGCCGGGTGTCAGCGGCCTGACAAGGTAAGATGGTCAGGAGACCGTTGCACACGTCCCACAGTAGGAGGAGTGGACTGCAGCACCGCCTGTGTGACACCATTGCACCGATGAGGACACTCCCGGAGAGAACCTCCGGGAGTGTGGCCTGAGGTGCGGAGCCCGTCGCCTGGCCAGCCCAGTTTGAAAAGTACTAGTTTGTGTCATGGGTATAAGACCTACACTGCAAATATCATTAGTTCATCAAATAAAGGGATGGGAGAAAACTGAAAAGCGGCAAAGCGTACCCTCTGTCACTGACCCTTCCCACCCTTTAGCATGTCAACATCCAGAATCCAAGTCCTTCCTGCAATATCCAAGATGGCGAAGTTCTCCACAACCCTGAAACCCTTGAGCTCGCCACACCACGCATGCATCACCTTCTCCTTGAAGAAGTACTCGGACTTGAAGTTCGAATGACCTATGCCCACAATCCCGCATGCAACTAGGACATGAGAGCATGACTTGTGTAACAACTTCGGCTTGTTGCACGAGCAGCTAGGTTCATTTACATGATCTCCAAAGCATACCTCGTGGGTAACAAGGGAACAAACCATCCTAAATCCGGTTCTATCCCAGAGTACCACATCGAAATGATGCTCCCTATTGCTCATGACGTGCACCGTGTGCAATTAGCCCTTCTGTGTCTTCGTCTCCATGTATGCCATACTTTTCAACAAGTACGATGTTCGTGGGTTGGCTGCATGAAGTGCGGCATTTGCACGCCTCTCCTGAAATAGCTGATTATGCTATGCAGAACACTTTCCACGATGGCGACGAGGGGATGAGAACGAAGCTCCTGAGAACCTAGTTGTACACCTCGGCGAGGTTAGTCGTTATTATGCCATACCTCATGCCATCCGTGTCGTGCAGCAGGAACCACTTCTCCATTAGTTCTCCCTCGATCCACTGTGAGAAGCACTTGATATTCCATGAGCTCCTCATTCTCAGACCAGCTGCATTAGTCTCATCCAGTGCTGTGAGACATTCAGGTTGTGCGTCGCAAGCATGGCCGACCCATTGTTCCTCTCATCGACGTGCTTGCTGCTGTGCTTGTCCAATAACGCCCACAAAGCGTCAAATTTTCTCTACTAGTTCTGCATAGCCAGCCTCTTGAATAACTTCATCAACAATTGTTTCAAGAACTGCTTGAAGAAGTTTGCCCCTAGGTGACGAATGCACCATCTGTTGCTCATATCTGGCCAGGGGATGGGCTCCTCAGGGTCTTCCTAAAGTTTCTTATAGCCTTCACTATCCCAACGTGGCGATTATGGATTACGCACACAACAAGACGAGCGCCGACAACTCCAACCCTCACATGTCTAAGGAATCACAACCAGCTGTCGTAAGTCTCACTTTCGATGAATGCAATGGCTAGGTACATAATTTGATTGTTGCCATCAATGCCAATGGCCATAAGGATCTAGCCTTTGTATTTGCTGGTCAAAAATGTCCCGTCAGCTGAGATCACAGGAAGCATATGCTTGAATGCCTCGTTGCACGCACCGAAAGCTAAGAAGGCCCTCTGCAACACTACAAAACCTGGCGGCTTTGTAGATGATTTGTCCTTCACAGCGATACACGTGTCTGGATTCCTGTCCTATAACACCTAAATCATACGAGGAAGGTTCTCATACGCTGTCTCGAAAGACCTAAATTGTTTTTTCAACGCCTTCTGCTTCGCACGCCACACCTTCGCGTAGCTAATCTTGTATTTGAATTTCTTCTCGATAGCCACCATGATGTGCGTGGCCTCATGTCCTTCATTTCCACTATCTCTTCATACATCAGATTGGCTATAAAGGTGGACGTTAGGTTACGATGCCTCGGTAAAACCTACTGAGAATGTAGGAGCGCGGATCCACCTTCGACACAATCTAATAAGTCCCATACTTTGGTCTACATGCGTGCACTTTTCAAGAACAACCAGTCTACTCACACTTCACGGTGTACTGCTCCTTGCTAGATTTCACGACCCAAAAAGTCCGCTGCATAGACAGAGCCCACAGCTTGATGGAATCTTGCAACGATGTCTTGTCAGCAAATATTGAATGCAACCGAACCTCTGTGACATGATACTCCCACAGTGATTCGTGCTCGTCATGTGCGGCAACACCCTCAACATCAAACCGGTTCCATTTCTGCGGGATGGGAGGTTTGTCCTCATCCGAACTGTCCTCGTCGTCCTCTTGTACAACTTCCTCTTCAGCCCAAAGCATTCGGTCATCGCTATCCATTTGATGCACTATGTACTCCATATTCTCCCCTTCATCGGCTTGTCCTGTAGTCTCACCATGTCGTGACCATTCTTTCTCTTCTCCATGTACCGCATCGGCCTCATCACGAGCAACTTCCTTCTCTTCACCAACATGCGGGGTGCCCGAGCTGCTCGCACCTCCCGGATGATGGCCGTCCACACGACCTTGCACAACTTCTATTGGGCATGATTGCACAAGCGTAACGCACTCGTATCCATGGCGCCAACACCCTTGTACAAACTCCTTCCATGCAACAGTGCGTATCAATGTTGTCAACTCCCATCTGAAGTCTATGCGAGACCGGCTCCAAGCCTTTCTATGACGATGCTACACACCTCGGGGTCCAGGGAAAAACTATGAGTGAGCCAGTGCATCAAATCTGTGATTCGAGCATTCTTGTCGTCCAGGTGTACTAGTGGTTTGCGCAAAACCGTTCAAGTCAACATCGTTTGAACCTTCACAAACGGTGCCAACACCGTAATGCACTTTCAATGTAGTGGGCATCGGCATTACTGATGTCTGCCTACAAATATATTTTTAATTTTGCAACTAGTCAAATTGTATCGCATATTATGGAAGTACTGATGTACTGTAATTTACAATTCAATGACCGTTCGCCTACGTAACCAACTATACTATCCTTGTAGCATTAACTCCCTATCGGCATACCGCACATCGACGCCGCTCTTGTCTCGCTATTCGAACTCTCTCCTACTGCAAATAATTCCTAATGGGTTTCAATAATTTACATGACATATCGATTTAAATGCCAATATACCAGTTGTAACGGTACACATGATTTTTCAATGTACTAACAACATTACATTCGTTCGTAATTAATCATAAATATTACGTATTATTATTTTATACAAAGAAAATTATTAAATTCTTACAAAAAATATTGACTGAATTTTGAAGAACTACAAATTTCTACGGAGGCTGAATTTCTACATAACATTGATTAAATTTTCTACAACTACAATTTTGCATGCATGCTAATTTCCAAGGATGCTAATTTTCTACAATTATGTTCACTAAATTTTCTACAACTACAGATTACTATGGCTGCTAATTTTCTATACCTACATTGACTAAATTTTCTATATGAAAGTTGTACTATTCTTTTCTATATCTACAATTTTCTACGGATACTAACACTAAATAAATTATCTACTTCATATACAATAAATGAACTACAACATGAAAAAATATTTGCCTTACAAAAGTCGCGAAACCTCTCCTTCTTGCTCTCCATCTCCTCTCCTCCTCCCTCTGCTCTGCTTTCCTCTCCTCTCCTCTTCTCTTCTCTTCTCTTCTCTTCTCTTCTTTCCCCTCTGTTCGTTCTCCGCACGGCCGAGCACCCGCTCGGCTGCGCGGTGCTTTTATATGCGCTTTCAGTGATCCAACCCTTCGGCGGCGACTGGAACTGCAGTCACCTAACTGATGGGTGACTGGAGGCAGTCACGCAGCAGTTGGTTGACTGCAATTATTTCTCCCAACGGCCAGTGGATTTCTTGCATGTCGCACGATCGTTGGGCTATTGGTTCCAGTCACCTAATAGTTCGGCGACTGAAGCCTATTTTTGTAAAAAAATTTCACGTGGGTATATTTCTGTTATTTCGAATAAAATATGGATTATTTCTAAAAAATTCGGGGACTCGAGACACGCATGGCTCATGCCTTACCGCTACCACTAGTGTTTTGTGTGTAACATGAGAGTTGCTGCTAGTTTTATTTGTTTTAAATGCAACTTAAACCAAATCATTTTAGCAGGTACATTAGGGTGGGTTCTTGTAGGACCGAACTGACAATAGAGGGGGTAAATGGTGACTTAAAAATTTCTCCTAAGAATTTATCTATCATTTGCCCTAATAGCTACAAAGTTATAAAGAATAGGATAGGAGCCCTACTCAAGACCCAGATAATAAAAAAACTGAACAACTGTGAAGAAACAATAATCGCGGTACTACCGCCAACTTGTGGTACTGCTGTGACTGGTCGAAAGCCAAAGTGGTCGAAAACCATTGAGTGGTCGAAAATCAACGTGGCCGACGACCAGTGAGTGGTCAAAAACTAACGTGGTCAAAGACTAGTGAGTGATCGAAAACCAACGTGGTCGATGACCAGTGAGAGGTCAAAAACCAACGTGGTCGAGGACCAGTGAGTGGTCAAAAACTAACGTGATCGACGACCAATGAGTGGTCGAAAACCAACGTGATCCAAGACTAGTGGGTAGTCGAAAACCAACATGGTCGATGACTAGTGAGTGATCGAAAACCAACATATTCGAAGACCAGCGAGTGATCGAAAACCTAGGTGGTTGAAATATGGCCGGTGTGGTTGGCGACCAGTGAGTGATCGAAAACCACAGTGGTCGAAAGCTAGTAAAAACCCATGAAAAAGTTGAGACTTTTTTAAGATTTGAGCAAGCGTGCACCAAAAGCGACCTAAAACTAAAGTCGATGATCAAGACTTCCTCATGGTAGATGATAGCTAAGATGACTTTGGGTATGTTTTCACATGTCATAGTAAGCAAGAACACTGAAGAAAGCACTCCAAAAACCCTCAGATCAAGAAAAGGTTGAGAGGGTGGAAGGAACAACCAAAACAAGGGTAAATCAATCAAATAGAAAGATATACATGAAGATGATCAAAGATTGATGTATTTCAACTTGAGGAGATACCTTTTACAGCCACTCTATCTTGGAGGACGGAGTGCACACCAAGTACTACACTCTAAAACCCTAACCCTAAACAAGAGAGTACATGAGAGAGGGGTTGGATGGTTAACCACATGTCTCTATTCTAACCCTCTTTTATAGATGGGCTATCCAGCCAAATCCATCCCTTAGTGGATACTATCCACTTAGCACAATGAGAAAAATCCGTTAACCCCCACACACGAGTTTTACTCACACATGTTCACTTGTGCAACAAAGCACATAAGCTTGAATCCGCTAAATCCTTAATTTTGATCCATCTCGATCAAACCAGCCCCACCTTGACCTAAACCATTCTCCCAAGTGCCACTCATGCACCGCAGTTTTCATCCAAGGTGGTTTTCGGTATTTTGGCCAAAATACCCCTCGTTGACCCGATCATCACTATCCATTGCAAGAAATCGCCATGCTTGCCACATGTAGGTACACCACTAGATTATCACATGTTGCCAAGTCTCTCCCATCCTGGTTCCACCGAACTATGACTCACTTGGCCCGTCCAAGCCACATGGTGCAATCTCGCCGTTTGAACTCGCCTTCAACATTTCCTACCTTTCTCATGCCATGCTTGAGCCTGCCATCTCACCCAACATCCTCGATTTTTCTGGGTCTCAGCTGCTCCATGAGCCTAGCCCCGATCCTTGCCATTGACTATGGTTGACTTCAAGCGACGCTGCATATCCAAAGATAAATAATTTGTTTTTGGGCATAACTTCTTCACAACTTAACTCACGCTAGCTGTAAAATAGCTCATGCAATATAAAACTACTGACCAAACTTACCAAAAACCATTCCTCAACTCAAAATCCACAAATATGAATTCTGACCGAAAATCCCATATGGACATCCCTTAGCCGGTCAAACCTAGGGTTGGTCAGACCGCTGATACCAACCGGTCAGACTAATCCACCCAAGCGGTCTGACTGGCCTTCCCCTGACCGACCAGCAACACTGCTAATTAAATTTTCAAATCTCCCAAATTGCAATGGTTCATCACATCATAAATTAGGACCTTCTCACATGGTCCTTTGGTTCTTTTCGACTACAGCTAATGGCTTATGATTGCAATTGATGCCTTTTGACCTTTGCGTGGACGCTTGTGTGAACGAATTATATGTTGATAAACCGTTTCAAAAAGGCTATCCCGATAAACTATTTCAAAAAGATGACGAATAAGTTGTCCTTTTTATTCAAAGAAAATCACAAGTCATAAATCATAAGCTGAAAAGAAGGGACCATATTTTACCGGGACTTAAGGCCAGTTAACTATCTCTTCTTTTTTTTATGGGAGCCTGAGCCAAACTCAGCCATGTCCATGTGCATGGTTGCAAGGGTTGCAGACAAGCTACAGCTGAAGCATCCAACTCCGGACAAGCAGCAGCTGAAGCGTCCAACTATCATTTATTTTGCTTTGTGTTAGACCATGTAGTGGTCGTAGATTCATTGATGATGAATAATTGATATTTGATTCTATTGAAATTTGCATTTGTAGATGTTCAGGTCGATGCACTTCTGTGCTTGAGTTTTCAGGTTGGCTTTTGACCACGACAGGCTTCGACCATGTTTGGTAGTCGGTGGTTCAAACGGCCTTCTAGCGTTGGTTCCAACAGCTCTGTGCTGGGTGGTCCAAATGGTAGATTTCGACCATGGCTAGCTTTGACCGCGTCTGACTTCAACCGCGACTGAATTCGGCCATGTCCGACTTTGACCACGCAGGTAATCATAGATTTTGACCTCGAATAGTGAGCCAGTCGTAAGCAACATTTAACTGGTCGTAAGCGAGAGTAAATCGATCTTAACTACAGTGAACCGGTTATAGGTTGTAAGGTCATATGCTACAGTACTCGGTCGATGGTCGTAGCTACAATACTTTTTTATGATCGTGGATGCAGTACCTGGTTGATACTGATAGTCGTGACTTTGCGGTTGGAAGTCGAAGACTTTGTGATCGGTTGCCATAGGCTACATGATCTGTACTCATAGACTTCATGCTCAGTACGAGTGCTTTAACTCTTGATATCTTCGAGTACTTGTGTTAGGCCAGCGGTAGGATTAACTGGCGGTGATTGATGAATAGTGTTAGGAGGAACGATACTCGTAGTTGGAAGGACTCGGTACTCGGTAGCGGTTGTCGGTGATACTCGGAACTTGGTGATCGATGATGCAGTGATTGGTTGGTAGTCGTAATCATAGCGATCGGTACTCGGTAGTCACTCGATGTTTTTGGTCGGTAGCGATGCTTGTTATGCCCGAGTGTTTTGAGCGAAGCGATGGTAATTCTCAAGTACTCATTGTTTTCGAGTACTCGTTGAGCTAGCGGTCATATTGAGTGATCTAAGGCTAAATTCTGAATAGTTATGAGATTTGTTATCGTGTATGACCTGTGTGATGCTAATGGATGGTTAAAGATATGGTTTGAGTGTGTTTGTGCCGAAAAAAATGTTTATTTGGTCTTTGCATATGTAGGTTGGCGTGGAGGCGGTGATGATGGATGACGAGGAGAATCGGGACTAGGATGGAGAGATCTGAGGTCCAGACTGTTGAGGATGTCACATGATGTGGTCGGGCTAGCGCTGGAGCACGTGGAGATCAAAGGTGGTGATGCGTAGAGATGCTATGGGCGGTGCGGTCCTGGAGGCTTTGACACGGAAGTTGATGAGGTGTGATGAAGATACGGGAGTTGTGATCCTTGAGAATTCGTCACGTGTTGTGTTAGGAGTTGTGGATGGAGTCCATAACTGAGGAGATTGAGAGTTTGAATAGAACCTGTGTTTAGAAAGGTTTCAGCTCCCTTGATCTGAGGAAGAGATAGGATTTCGTGTTCGTATTTGAGTCGAACACGGTTTATGGCTCTAACATATAAAAGCAGGTAGAGGCTAAGCGTTTTGACCGGTAGCTTTGTGGTGGCTTCTGTGCTAGAGTTTTTATGGGTGCCGTGAGGGCTTTTGTAGCCATAAACATGATATAGAAGTAAAATATCACATCTGATCTCAAAGAAAAGAAATCGCCGCCGACGTCGTCTTATTGTCTGAATCGAAGCACGGTGTGGTTTCCGAGCATCCTCTTTCTTGTGTTATCGACGGCGGCGTGCTAACACATCTTGATTTTGCACGATACGAGCATAGTGTTGTCTTCGGCGAGTTCTCGTTCGAGCGACCGAAGCTTTCGAGCGGGGGAAGAGTTCGACTACGTGCAAAAGAGGTCAAGCGAGTGGTCGTAGCGAGCAGTCGCAGCTGCGGTCGAAGCGAGCAATCAAACGCTGAGCGATCGAAACGTTCATCGAGTGTGAGTGGAAAGGTCAAGCAAGCCATTGTGCAAGCAGTCGAGCATGTTGCAATTGAAATCTACAATTGGTAGAGGTAGATTGTTTTTCTTTTGGTTTAATATTTGTTTTTCAGGTATCAAAAAGCAGAGACAATCATTCACCCTACTGATTGTGTCATATGATCCTACACTTTGCTTATAAAACTGCACCTGTTTCTCTGTAATAAAATTCATTTATCAGTGTGCTTGCTATTTGCATTTGCAATTCCATAAAAGAAAAGGAGTGTGTTTTTCCACTCAAATGTTTGTGCCGTGTTCTCATCGATTAATCTCTTCCGCGCGATCCGATTGAAGTCGTTGTATCTGCATCTCCTCCGGCTAATCAGATGGAAATAACGATGAAATGGAAATGGAAACTGCAAGTGTGCGTGTCTAATCCCAATCGTCTGAACTCATCTGATCATTTGAGCAAAAATAACCGTGGTTGGTTCAACCTCAGGGTCGAAACGAACGTAAAACGGAATCTGTACCAGCTGCCTCACACGCACATAGATAGACCATAGAGGGGACTCCTGTTCTACAGTTGCCCGCAAGGAAGGCGAATAGCGTGCAAATTAGGTTTTTTTTGTGTGTGTGAAAGCAGATGCCGCACCACTGCACGACGAAGCCGAATGCGTTTTCTAAGCACTTTTCTATTTTTTTTCCCATCTTTGTAAGGATGTATAACGCATTGTAAGCATGCATAACGGATATACTTAGAGAGGTGCTTAACAACTAAAAACAGTTTTTTTTTCTTGATAGGTAAGATAGATAAGTGCTTATATTGTAGTGTCGATGCTTAAATAGACATAGGTGTTTAACGAGTAGTTATGTATATAAATATATCTAATTAATAGATAAGACAATATCTAAACA
The DNA here is from genome assembly GCA_036346245.1 of Bonia amplexicaulis. Lineage (NCBI taxonomy): Eukaryota > Viridiplantae > Streptophyta > Magnoliopsida > Poales > Poaceae > Bonia > Bonia amplexicaulis. The sequence continues at coordinate 25,904,161 of CM070737.1, forward strand.
TCTACAAAAAAAGAATGCTTGTATCAGAGGAAACAAATTTTACATGGGGTTTAGTGACGTGGTTATATTCACTCTTTAATCACCTATGTATAAACATTTTATATTATACATGAAATCCCTGATTTCTACGTCCATTGAAACAGATGGATAAAGCTTGGCTTCAATTCTGGAAAACTAAGAGCATATCACGTAACCCCTAGATATTTGTGTACCGGTCGCAGAGAACCCATATATTTGCTGGTGTCACTTAAACCCAGATATCTGTGCCAAATCGTTTCATTTAACCTAGCTAGGTATTTGCATGAAGCAAGCCGCATGTGGCCGTGGGATGCCACATTAGACCAATGGGTCCAACAGTCATCGGAACTGTTCTTTTATACTATGATTTATAGTTTATTATTGTGGCTTATAATTTTTAGTCTTAATACAAGCACTCGTACAAACCAACCAAAAGCCGATAAACCGCTTCTAAAAAGTTTATCCCGATAAGTCGTTTCAAAACAGCGACAGAGAAACTGTCCCGTTTATTTGTTCAAAGGAAGTCATAAGTTATAAACCACAAGCTGAAATAAGCTGAAAAGAACAGACCTGATGTGAAAGCCCTCGTCCATCTTGTCGTTATACAAGGTGTCCACTTTTGAAAATGCCAGCTAAGCCAAATATTTTGGCACAAATATCTAGAGTTAAGTGATATTTTGTGAGACTATGTGGAGGCCACCCTATGGTTGTGATGAGTAATTGACATTTGCAATAGAGTTTGTGTAGATGTTGAGTTTCGTTTTTGAGGTTTGTGCAGAAGGTTGCTTATTACGACTTGGTGGTCGGCGGTCTGTCTTACGACTTAGTGGTTGGCAGGAAGTCTTACAACTTGGTGGTCAGCAGGAAGTCTTACAACTTGATGGTCGACAGGAGTTCTTATGACTTGGTGGTCGGCAGAAGTTCCTACGACTTTGTGGTCGGCAGGTGCTCTACGACTTGATGGTCGTAAGGAGTTCTTACGATTTGGTGGTCGATAAAAGTTCCTATGACTTTGTGGTCGGTAGGTGCTCTTACGACTTGATGGTTATAAAGAGTTATTACGACTTGGTGGTCGGCAGAAGTTCCTACGCCTTTGTGGTCGATAGGTGCTCTTACGACTTGATGGTCGTAACTTCTGCTACATGTGATCGATAGTCGTAGCCATGCCTGGTCGTGATCGATAGTCGTAGCTTTGCCTGGTCGTGATCAATAGTCGTAGCCTAGTGGTCGAAGTCGTAGCTTAGTGATTGATGGTCGTAGCATACTGCCTGGTTGTGATCAGCAATCGTAAGCTGTGTTGTTGGTAGTCGTAAGCCGTAGCGATCGACAATCATAGCCGATGTAAGCGGTGGTCGTAGCAATCATTGCAGTAGTCATAGTGATCTGTACGTAGTCATAGCTTGTGTTCTCGATGGTCGTAGCGATTTGTGTGTTCGATGGTCACAGCAATCGGTCATAAGCTGTCGTAGATCCTGCTGAATGTGAGCAATAGTCGTAGCATTCTATATGCCTGTGCATTTGATGGTCGTAGCGTCTGCTACATGGTCGTGGCAGATTGCAGTGTGGTCGTAGCCTGTTGGAAGGATCTCATGGGCTACGAGTACTTCTTTTCTTGTGCATCCGAGTACTCGTAAGTCATATCAGATCAGTCATTGTGCTGAGTTTGTTCACTGGAATTATTGGTGTTTTGGTCAGGGTTGACCAGGGTGTTTATTGCTTTGTGCACATGAGGTTATTGGTTGGTTCTAGGATTAGAATCAGTATTTTGGGTGCATACATTTTGTTTGTGCTAATGGACGATCTTTATGTATGGTGCGATGCTATGTGATGATTTGCTTGTTGGTGTTGGTTGCAAGATGCTATGTGATGATTTGCTTGTTGGTGTTGGTTGCAAGATTCCGAAGCTAGGTTATGGTGAAGCGTAGGAGGACCGGGACTAGGCATAGGGAGGTGTTGAGGTCCAGAACGGTCAGGGAGACACCGAAGATGAACGAGGCTGGCGAGATAGTTGCAAGCCGAGATGACGAGGAACCGGAGTGGGAGATACCGGAGGTGGACATGATGGGCAACACGAGGTGGACTGGAACTAGGCTTAGAGAAGAGTCGAGGTCCAGACGGTCAAGGATGCCGGGTGCGGTCATGCGCGAGCAGAAGCACGTGGTGTGCCTAGTGACTTGGGTCGTTTGCAAGTGAGGACGGTTCGGTGGGATCCGGACGCGTGCGAGGCTTGACAACAAGTCATTGGGGCCACATGTAAGCTACTTTGAGAAGCATGTGTGAGTGAAACCTTGTGTTAGGTGGGGTTAACGGGTATCCCCGGTTTGAACTAATGGTTGGATCCATTAGGTCTAGGGTTCATTTGTGAGCTTATAAAAAGGGGAGGGGGGGCAAGAGTTAAGGTTGAGATGGTTGGCTTAGCCTTGGTGGCTGGTGCCTCTCCCTCCTATGGGAATTAGGTTAGAGAGTGAGTGTTGGCTCTAGGCTTAGAGCTTGGTCCTCCCGAGGGAAGTGGCCATGAAACCATTATCTCAAGTGAGAAATCCAGCAATCTTTGATATACTCTTTTGTGTATCTATCTGTTTGAGTTGGCTCTATTCTGAATTTTCGGTTTGGTTCTTCCTCCGTGTTCTATGTTCTGTTCCTCTCTCTTCTTGATCTGGAGGTTACTCTCTCTTCTTGATTTGGAGGTCTTATTGGCTTGATCCATTGATGCTCTCAATCGCAGCGACAGGTGGGAATATAACCAAAGCCATCTTGGCTCGCGTTGACCCACAAGCGGCTCTGTTCAACGATTTCAATTCTTGAACTCAGTTCATGTACGCTCTTGATCAAATCACAAAAAGGTCTCAATCTGGTTAATAAGTTTTCAATTCATGATCAAAGTAGCCTCTTGAGACCTTAAGCAATTTGCGTACAAAATTTCACGACCATTTGATCTTTTAATCAAAAGATATGTAGATTTTAGATCATGCGGTCGTGCGTTACTATGTTCTTCCGAGTCATTTACGACCGCTTCCAGTTTCGAGCACGGTCAGGACTCAGATCGCATCGCATCTGATTTTGACCGCACTTGTTTCTGATTGCTCGATGGTCGTAGATCTCGTGGTCGCCTGCCCCCACTGCTTTTCGAGTTGTTTACGACTACAGTCAGTTATGAGTGCTCGACGATCTTCGACCACGTCCACGACTGCTCTGTTTTGGGATCGTTTTCCTCGCTCTTGATCTTTTCTTGATTCAAGAGTTTTGATTTGATTTCTTCGATTACTAAGTTTTTAATCCAATATTGGATTAGCTTGCTGAGATCATAAGTTATTTGCGTACAAATTTTCGAGGCCATTTGATCTCTGAATCAAAAGATTTGATGTTTTTAGATCTGGTGGTCGTGCGCCTTTTCTATTACTTGAAGTCATACACGACCATAACTGATCTCCTCAATGGCCTTAAGTTGTGTGGCCGGGCTCCTCTGGTACTTCTAGTCATTTACGACCATATCTGCTTTCTATCGCTCAATGGTCGTAGATCTCACGTCTCATTCTGAACTATTACGACCACATACTGGTTTTAGGCTGCACGTATTTTGTCTGCACTTTGGTCATCAACTACGGTGGAGTCGACCATTCATTGGCTTTCGACCACGTTGTTTACGATCTCGTCGGTCTTTGACAGCGTTGGTTTCCGACCACTCATTGGTCCTGAACTATGCTGGCCTTTCGACCGCACATTGGACATTGACAACATTGGTATCGACCACGTCGGTCTTCGACAACGTTGGTGTTCGACCGCGTTGGCTTTGACCAAGTTGGTTTTGACCACGTTGGTTACGACTACATTGGTTTCGACTATGGTGGTTACGATCACAGTGGTTTCGACACGTTGGTTTCGACCATGCATGTATGGTTTAGTACCATAATACTAAGGCAAGGTGAGGAAGACCGATTTATAAGGTGGAGTTATCACCACTCCTTGAATATGGGTAGAGATGGTATGAGGAGGGTACTGACTAGTCACGCACGCGCGCGTGTATTCGCGCATTTTCTATCTTTATTTCTGCATGACTTGCGACGCGCACAACTGGCAGACCAAGTCTATCTTTATTTCTGTTGAACCCTGCACCACTCTCTCTGTTTGAATGAGATTCAAACATTTGAATGAGGCAGTTACAAGTGAATTTACATTGTTTAATTTGTGATTTGATGAGCGAGTTACCAGTGCATAATTCTGTTTAAAACGCAATAGTTACTATTGAATAACTGCAGCGCCTTTAAAAGGGTCTGGAGACGTCCAGGAAGAAAGCAGAGAGTTTTGCACCTCCATTCTTCCTCTACTTTCTGCTCTGCGATATTGTGTTGTTGTGTTGTACCGTCTGAACCTCGTCGACCTTTCTTCCCGGTGTGCACCTGGAAGAAGGGAGAGCAGCTATCTTCGAACCGTTGCCGCAGAGAGTACCTGCACGGGGTGGCAATAAGATTTCTGGGCAGCGCATATTTGCGCGACCGCTCACTTCACTACGTCATCTACGTTCTGCACTGCACCAAGCCTGCGCTGCTTTCTGTTCTTCAACAAACCCAATTAGAAGTCGTTCGCGCGTTCATTCGACTTTGTTAATAAAATTTACTTGTGTATTTTCTGAAGTGTGATGAGTAGCCTGCTGTTAATTGCGAGTTTTGTATCACTAGTTTATTGTTTTTGTCTCCTAGTAAAACTTAGAATTAAATTATTGTCCACATTTACAGCAGTATACGGCCTAATACCACCAGGTCCAATGTACGATATCCTGACCTATTTAGACATTAAAAATGGATTAGCGTCCGATGCCGGAAAAGGGTGGGTTCTTTCATGTGAGTGCAGCCATTTTTCTTCCGAAATGTTCCTTTTTCCCCCCATGATTTTCTTCTCTTTTTTTGAGGGAAGCGAGGGCTTTCTTCTGAAAATCCAGTTGTGTTCTTGCTTATGGCTTGATCAGATTGAAAAGGGATGTAGCCTTCGAAAGTTGTAGTGCTCGAACCAACCTCAAAGCACAACATATCAGGGGCATGCATGACGACACACCATGCATGCAGTACTAATCTTTCATTCGATCCATGAGGTGTGAGGGCCAGCCGAGTTGCGAAGGATGTGGGGAGCATCCTTGGCGGAAAAAGGGCAAGTCTGTCCGGCCGGCAGATGCTCCTCCTTCCTAGAACTCTCCTTTAGGATCCCATCGGTCCTTCACCTAATCAAGAATGGCATCTGCTAGGTCTATATATGTGAGTCAGGATATCCATTTGTAATGTCTACAAGATATGTCTAGAAGATGCCATGTTTGGCATCAAAGGTACCAGATAGGCTTTCTCTTTGCTTAGCCCCACAAAACAGTCTAATTGTTGCCTGCCTACCAACTTACCAAGTAACTAATTCTCCATGTGCATGCATGCCATGACCCCCCAGCTACTAGCTTTATAGAAGGGTTATGCCATGTAAATGATCATTAAGTAGGTGTGTATTGTTCATGTGTGAGGTGGTATTGTTCAAGGGGTGTCATGATTGTGCCTTCTTGCACCTGTTTGGATGGATAGTTTGGACAAGGGATGTATGTCTAGAGTTTTCGATGGATGTGTTGCATGGGTTCAATCATGGAAAACGGGTTTGATGTCAAGATCTTTTCCTTGAGAAATGCATAGAGGCAGAGCACGTTCTGTGGAAAATAAAAAACATGGAAGAGTGGATTTGAGCGGGAATCATCGTGCTTGCTTCTATATTGTGTTTCATACTATAATTAGTTTATCTAAAATCTTGAATTGTTTGTGTAGAACCGAGAACGACAACTAGAGTGGATGAATAAGAACTAGCTTAAGATATAAGGCAACATAAGAATCATATGACATAGCAGCTTTTGATTGTAATAATTTATTTTTAAATTTTAAGTATGCAAGAGAATTTTTTAATTTTTCATTATCTATAAGCAATTCACTTTTCTTCATCTCGAGAATATTCACAAGATTGCCAAGAGCATAAATTCTTGAATCCAGATAGACAAGTTCATCAATGAGTTTCTTCTTACTCACCTTGCTTAGCTTGAGTAAAAAATCATCCTCGGAGAATTCCTCATGATTATCCTTCATAGTCGTTCTAGACAAGTCATTAGGTTCCTTCTCCTTCTTGGGCTCCAAAAGCTTCTCACCCTTGCCATTAAGACAACAATAAAAGAAATGTCTAGCAAAGCCACATGCAACACAATCAATTCCCATCCTCTTCGCCAAATCTTTTAAGAAAAATACGGGACTCCCTACATCATCGGCCAAAGAGACACAAGAAGAAGAATCAAAAGACTCACAAGACCTCGCACTAGCCACCATACTCATGATCGGTTAAAATCAATCGAAGAGAAAACCTTGCTCTTATACTAATTGTAGAACCGAGAACGACAACTAGAGAGGGTGAATAGGAGCCAACCCGATTAAAAACTTTTTAAAATCTTTTCCAAAGAAGAAAGTAAATCACTTCACTTCAATAGCAATTAGAAGCTATGAAAAGGTGTGAATATCAGAGTCTAGACACCTAGAAAGAAATCTCTAAGAAAAACCAAGAAAAATGAGACTTTACCTCTTAGTGCGGTTCTACCACCATGTAAGGTGTGGTGATACCTTTGGGGTGCGATATTGCCACTCCTTAGTTGGCGGTACTACCTTTCCATGAAATTAGTATTGAAAAATCAGTCCGAATGTTCAAATTTGAACCAAAACAAGATCACAACCTTAGAAACCTAAAACAATAAGAGATCTTACAAGATCATAAGAAGGTTGTGACATTTTAGCTCTCAAAGCTCTGCTGTAGTAAAGCCGGGCTCAAACCATAAAATAAGTCAACTTTCAAACCAAGACTCTAAATCACTTAAAATTTGGTATACACCTTCTCTAGGATGTCAGAAACCTATTCTAATCAACAATGGAGAAAAGTATTGCTAAAGTTCTGACTTTTTTTGTTTGAAGGAAAATTGCACCAAAACGGACAAAAGAAGGAAATCTTGATCTGCTCTTACCTGTGAGTTCTAGATGTGACTTTGAATGGGTTCTCATATGTCATAGGAATCTAGATCGCAGAATGAACTCAAACAAAAATTTCCACAAGATCAAAACCCCGAAATCATTCTCACTTGAGCCAAAACCAAGTAAATACAAGAACTTGTAAATAACAAGTGCCTAGATAGATGTCATATGATCTTCAAGATACATCTTCATCATGTACACATCTCTGGCACAAAGCAGGATTAAGAGGAGAAGGACAAGCACAAAAAACCAAGCTAAATCAAGATTTCATCACTTGAGCAAAGAGGGGAAGACTTGGATGAATTTTGATCTTTATTAATACTTGGAGAGGACTGTTTATAGCCACTCACTAGCCATACACAAAGACTAAAGATGACAAAAATCTTAGCCACAAGAGCTTCTCACATTTCCTATAAGGTTTTCTCCAAGAACCCTGCTCCTCTCTTCTCTTCACAAGGCTTGAACTAAACTCTTCAAAAGCTTTACCCTAGCCATCTCTCTCTCCTTATATGGAAGCTCACAAGGGAAACTCTAACTAACACATCTAGGTAGGTGTCAACCACTCTTACATGGGCTAACCCATTAAATCAACACCATATCGGGTTTTACACTTACACATGCACGCTTCTCAAAGCATACACACCTATTAACCCGTTAATGAATCAACACTTGATCCACTTAACAATTTTAGTATATCCAAGATCTAAACCATTTATGCCACCATCGTGGTTTCACACACCACCACTTTTCAGTTTGATCATTTTACCATAATACCCCTCCGCCGCCTTCCATGAAATTCCCTGCTTTCTTTGCCACAAAGCATCACCCATACTTCGACATCTTTCATGTAGCCCCAATAACTTGCCATCAAGCCTCTCACATGTTCGGATCCCACTGAACTATTCTTGTTTGCAAATAACCCAAGTCATTTGATGCACCACATATTTCTCCTCGCACATGATGGCACCCGGCTTCCTTTACCGCACAAGACCTTGGGTCCTACCTGAACTTAATCCCAATCCACCTTGTCATTGCCTGTCATATCATCCACCAGTAGCTTTCGTGCAGGCTGCTCATCGTCTTGGCTTGTAACCACTCAGCAAGCCTTAGTCATTTTTGGTGGCTCCTTGATCATCTGGACCTCAGTTCCTCCTAAGCGTAGTCCTGATCCCTTGACTGATTTGGACCTAAGCTCTCCTAGCTTAGTCCCAATCTCGTCCGTCTCACCATGACGTAGCTCCAAAGTCCTACAACTAACAATGACAAGTAAACCGTTATGTAGAACCGTACAATATATAAAATCTTCAATTCACACAATTAATCTATACAATACATTGTGCAAAATATATACACCTAAGTAACGACACTCATAACATGCCCACACTCAACCAACTCAACTCAAAACCTCCAAGACCGGTCAGACCGCTAGCACCTTGGTCGGTCAGACTGTTAACCCACAACTAGTCTGACCGCTATAGCCGGTATGACCGCCAACTAAAGGCTGGTCATACCATCACCTCCTACAGCAAAAATACACTCACTGAAAAGTAGCTACCACCAACTAGAATCCAGTCACACCGCAACCCCGGTCTGACCGCCATTCAAGTCTAGTATTACCGCAACTGGCTAGTTAGATTGTGGCTCCCATGCCGGTCTGATCGCCGCTCCACCGTCAGTCTGACCGCCAGCCCTTGGCCGGTCAGACACAGCTCCTAACCGGTATGACCCCGACTCCAATGCTAGTCATACCGCCAGCAACAGAAACAATTGAAAAATTGCAAACTCTCAAAAATCAAACTTAAACTTCGCAAATGTTTTGAACCAAAAGTTAATTACTCATCATAACTGTGAGGTGACCTCTACATAGTCTCACAATTTGAGCATTATAAAATATTTAGTCTCAATCAAGCCTATGATGTGGACTTAAAGTGTATTTTTATTTTAAAATCATGTCAATCAAATCTCAAACTTGGAACTTTGGCCTCTAATACTAAATTAAGTTTCATGCAATAATCAATTCGTCCAAAATTAAGCTCATGTTTTTGAGAAAAAGAGAGGTGGGCAATGTATTCACACTTCAACAATTTCGTTGGTCACCAAACTCTTGTGCCATTTTGATCCACCATCAATGATTGATGATAAAGGAAAATGGTGCGGCATGTCACATCATTTTATTCCATGTCTCGTGATGGATGTGCATATCTAGCACAAATCAAGCAAGCTTAAGGCCCCGCTCAATATGGCTTGAGCTTCTGGCTTCTGGCTTATTTTTGCACTATTTATAATTTCGTCTTTTAAGAATTTTGGCTTTTTGAGCTTTTTGCGGTTCTTTTTTCCGTATTCGTTTGCGTTGTCGTGATGGGCTAACAATTTTTTATATTTTCAATTTTTTAAATTTAATTATGTTAAATAAGCCTCTGTCATTCTGATGTTTTTTTCACCATTCACAGTGTTTTCAGCCATAAGCCACCAAAAATAAGCCGAACTGAACACCACCTAAGAGACCTGCCTGGCTGGTATTCTAATGTAAGAATCATATTGTCACGGCCGAGAATATGTTTTACCCTTTAAATACACTATAGAGTATATACTCTTCGCTTCATATGCATTTGGCTTTCTCCAACTTTTCATGCATGATCTTATATTCTTGTGAATATCAATTCAACCACAACCACTGCTCGGTTTGAAACTTGTAATCCCTAGGATACAAATGCTCCTAAAAAATGGGCAGGTTCAGACGTACGTTGTCAGCCATCCCTACCATTCGACCATTGGTAAAGCAGTCGATCCATCGGCGACTCGAACAGCAGTGAGAAAGACGCAGGAAGACTCGTTGAAACTCGTGAAAGGAGAGCCGCAAGAAAGACAGCAGGAGGCCCTGAAGAAACTCAGGGCATGTACTTCTTAGCTGCGGCTTATGATTTTTGGCTAAAATTTTAAATTTTAACTGTTTATGATACAGATTACAAAGAGATCGATACTCACTTACGATTTTGGCTGGTACATATGTTAAACTTTTAACGTGTACTACGTTTAACTTGTAAGCTTCATCTTAAAAAAATACTCCGTTTAAAAGTTAGGTACTATAGCAACTATGAAAAGTCGGACGGCTTATAGCCTGCCGCCCTGAAGCTGGTGACCATTCTCAGTTTTCACTCCATGCATACATATGTCACGCCAGTACCGACGAATCCTCCTCGAACCCCCCGTTCAGTTGTCACTCACCCCGATCGAGGTCGCTCTCGAGTAAAGATGTAATTCCTTTGTCGACGAGACGTTTCGCAAGCAGCAAAGTTCTTTTGTTCCTACAGCAGTATGTGAACGTATACGACCAGGGTTCACAAGACCCGTTGCGACGCCCATCATTTGGTCTCTTCAGGGTTCGGACGGCTAGCCACGCATGCTTGCCGAACACATTGATGACGCAATCGATTGTACATCACACAAAAGGCTACCATTCCCTTCTTTTGGAGGGGAAAAAAAGGCAAGTAAATTTTGAAGCAAAATACAGGGAATCTTAGGCAAATTGTTTAGAAAAAATAATAAAACGCCCCCTTGTGAAAGAAAAAAAAAATGGATTTGTGTGCTATACATCGCTCAACAGGTGAGGCAACAGAGGTGGGCGGTGGCAAGCTGGAGGCGATGGGGGAGGGGTCAGTCGGCCTCAGTGGCGAGACATTGGCGTGCAGTGCAGTGTAGGCAAGGCGGTGGTGCTAGAGATGGGGATGTGGCGGGCGGGTAGGCCCGTTTCAACTAGTTTTTTGTTTAAGCTTCTATCTGTGTCTTTTGGATTTTAGTTGAAATTGCACTGTAGCGTCTGTTAGCTTTTCTGAGAAAAATAAAGAAAATATAAAAAATTGAGAAAATTGAAAAAAAAACCATTATATCGTCACAAACAATACAAAGGAATAAAAAAGATAAAAAAAAGTCAAAATAAACCAAAATAAGCCGAAATTAGATACCGACATGTTTCAAGTGACTTTTGGTTTAAATAAGACGAAAGCAAAAAAATCAGAAACTAAAGTCGTTTGTAATGGGACCAAAGTGTTGTGCGGGTGAGGAGAGAAATTATAGTTAGAGAGGGGAGAAGGAGAATTGCCGGAAAATTGAATCTAAATCCATTAATCCTAAAATCGGCTAAACTTTATTTTTTTTTAAAAGTTGAATGACATGAAGATAGACCTAAGTTATTTTAGCTACAGTCAGCTGGAACTCTTACGGGGGTGCTTATTTGGGTTTATGCTTTTGGCTTTTGGATTTATTTGGCATTGTTTGACATTGTTTGAGCATTTTTCACTGTGATGCTGTAATCTTTTTCGGTATAATTAAATTTTAAAAAATGGAAAAATAAAAAACATGCTCTCTGGTCTCGGACAATGCAAATGAATATGAAAAAACAAAAAACCTAAACATTAGAAAAAGATAAAATTAGGAAACTAAAAGCATAAGTCTAAATGGGCATATTTCACTTTAAATCCTAATACTCCTTTTGCCCGACATGTGGAGCCGAGCGACCATACGTACAGAAGAGACAAAAGACGATATTATAATCTGCAATTGACACTGACAGTCTTGGCTCACTAAGACCTTTAGCAAAATGTAACAGTTCAATTACTGGAATTTCTTGCCAGTGGGTGTTGTTGATTTGAGTAAAACCGAGGAGGTCATCTAGTTTGAGCTTACCCTCAAACTCAAAAACTTAAGGCCCCTCTCATTTTAGCGGTAGCTTCTGACTTCTGTTTTTAATTCATTATTTCTTAGTTTCATCTTTTTTTGGTTTTTAGCTTTTTGGGTTTTTTTTGTCTTTTCTTTTTTTCGTATTGTTTGTGATAGGATAACATATTTTTTATTTTAATTTTTTTTAAATTTAATTATGCTAAATAAGCTATTCAACTACAGTAAAAAATAATTCAGTTATAATGAAAAAAACTATAATCTATCGTCAGAGCACCTTAGGACGCTAATTTTCCCTTAATCTATCTCTTAGAAGGACACATGCGCCCCCATTAGATACCTATACTAAACGTTGTATATGTGAGGGCAAAAGTGGTAATTCCTCTCGATTTACAAAACTAAAATGGGACCCGCTATCCTGTCTGGGCACCTCCATGCATCATCTAGAAAGCAAAAATCGGCAGTCAGCCTTATCTACGAATTGATCTACCTGCCGCCGATGACCGAAGAAAGCAGCAAAAACCAACCAGAAGCTGGAGCCAGGTATGTACTGGCATATTTGATATGACTGTGGTTTATGATTTTTAACTGAAATTTTTGAATTTTAGTGGTTTATGATAGAGATTATAGAGAGACACTCGTTTGCGATTTTGGTTGATATATATGTTGAGCTTTTAACTTGTACTATAATTAACTTATAGACTTCGTCTTGTAAAAATACTTTATTTGAAAATTAGATACTATAGTAAAAACCAAAAACTATTTTTAGAAATCGTTAAAGAACAGATCCAGCTGCTCTAGAATAGATGGTGAGAAAAGCATAAGGCTGAAGAATATATTCCCACGTGCCTACATTGGCAATGGTAAGTCTCCTCGCGAGACAGATGTTATCTAAACTTGTTGGCACCTCTCCCATGTGAAATGCCGGGCTAAGGTCCCGTTTCAAACTGTTAGAGCTTTCGGCTTTTAGAAGTTAAAAATCGTTTAGAACACGTTGGTTTTTTAACATGATTTTTGTGAAGATATAATGGTATTTTTTCTATTTTTTAATTAAATATCTAAAAAGTCTAACTGATATTTTAATCAAAAGACACAATATTTTAGAATAGAGCCTAGATTTGATGCGGTTGTGTAGCCACTGCATGTGTAAGTATATGTACATGCACGGTGTGTGACCCTTGAGTCAAATATAAAAACCCATGAGTTAAAACTATAAAAGCCACATTTGGAAAACACCCTGAACGCAAACACACGGCATGCACTTGGAGCGCACGTTTCGGCTCGTGTAGGGTTTTGATATATATAAATAAAATTATTGTAGTGTGTACTATATTCGACTAGTAGACTACGTATTAAAAAACACTTTATTTAAAAGTTAAATATTATAGAAAAACTATTTACTGTAGAAAAGTAGCTATTAGAAGCCAATATAAACAGCCTCGTAGTCTTTCGGCCAGAGTTGTAATAACAACTGAAATGGACCCTGTTCTACGAATGCTGCCTGGATGACCCAAAACGAAAACAAATGCAATATCCACTTAGCTGTAATCCCATACTTACTAACTTGCCCTGAAGGCACATGAATGGCTGGCTCCCCTTGTTTTAAGGGTGTGCGCATCATTACCACCATACGCCTGCATGCTGCATACTGTAATTAACATGAGATCGATGGACACATAGATTACACGGTCGAAAGCGGCAGCCATGCACATAATTAAACTAAGCTTGATGATGCCCTCCTGTTCCTTTGCTCTGAATCCACACAAAGCTCAACAGCGCTGGAGCAGTAGTAAAAAAAGAAACGAAAGAAACCAAATGCTCTCAAAATCCTGGACAGTGAGATACGGTTGGGCCCACATTAGCCACTCAAAGAGCTTTAAAAAGGGTTTTGCAGGCAGCAGGAGTATGATCACTCCTAGTTAGTGAGTCACTCACAGCCAGCCACAGCTGAGAGGGCATTATCAAAAGATGGGAGTAAAATACTCTGATCGATCCTAGCAGTAAAGTCCATGGCACAGTTGCATACAAGAAAGAAGCATGCAGGAGCTCAGTTTGCTTGATACGGTTCAGATCTGGCAGACTGAAATTGGAATGAAATCTGAGAGAGGCACTAGTATCCTCTGTTCATGCGTGTGTATGTTGAGGTGCAGGTACAACGACTGTTCCTCTGTACCAAGGTTCAGAGTCAGAGAGAGCTCTGTACAAGATTTGGTGGATTCCAGCTATCAGTGTACACCATTGCCGGCACAGTCGAGAGATTGTTTAGGAACTGCTCTTCAAAATCGGCAGCACATGGAAAAGTTTTCATAACTTGTTCTAAAATTTGGGACCTGGAGGGTTCGCAGCAGGTTCAGGGCCAGGTAAGGTTTCACTCTGAAAACGATGGTCCAAGACATATACACTGAGTGGGCAAATCTCAACTGTTATTCGAGAGGCCAGGCGTGGCAATTTACCACCTGTACTTTTGAATACACTATGTGTGCATGTGCGTGGGCGTCTAACTTGTAATCGTAAAGAAAAAAAAAGGCGCAAGTGCCGGAGGGTGCTTTGCATTTTCTTCGCAAAGTTCGTTGTGTACTGTTCATGTTCGTTCCAGAAACACATTTGCCTCGAGAAGGCACACAAAGTGGCTTGTTGGCAAGGAGGAGGTGAAATTTTTTTTGCCTGCAAACAATCCCCATGGAAGTGGGGGTGGAAAACGGTAACGAATAATCCGTTTTATCCGATATTTGCATTCGAGAAAACACGAATGTGGTAAGCAAAATCCGTATTAAAAAATGTTTGTATTCGTATTCGAAAATATTCGTATCAATATTTAAGAATATTCGTATTCGCATTTGTATTCGAGAATACTTGTATCCATATTCATATTCAAGACTATTCGATTCGTATTTAATCCGTTTCCAGAACCTGGGAAAAACCTGGACGAATTTTACGATTCAAAATTTGAATTTAGGCGGTTTAAAACCGGTAATCGGTCAAAAACCGGTGAAAAATCGGCAAAACCGCTAGGAATCCATTTTATCCGATATTCGTATCCGAGAAAACACGAATATGGTAAGCAAAATTTGCATTCGAAAATATTCGTATTCGTATTCGAGAATATTCATATCCGTATTTGAGAATATTCAAATTCATATTTATTTTAAAAATATGGATTCATATTTGTATTTAAGACTATTCGATTATATTCGATCTGTTTTCATCCCTATATGGAAGCTTTTTCTCATGTAAAAAACTAGTGACTTGTAGCATGAACTGTAGAGGTCCTAGGAAGCAGTGAAAGCAAGGACATGGAGGACCACAAATCCATCAGAGTCTAATACCATGCGATACCCCCATTGTAGAGGACAAAGCAGCAGCAGAGTAGTACTAGTAGCAAGAACAACAGTGGATTAGTAGCTTATACTGCTATAGGAGCAAGCAAGCAACCATGCTCCTGCAAAACCCAATTGACAGGGGAGAAAGAGAGAGAGAAAAAAGGGGAGATCAAAAGAAGAGAAGAAGGAAAAGGGGGCCCTACCCAAAGCTAGCCACTGGACCCTGCCCTCATTGCCCCAAAGCTATCCAATGAAAACTCCCATAGCTGAAGATTGACCAGCTTTCAAATGGCCAAGCAAGCATATGGGAGAAGAAAAGGATGTGCTGTTTGCTTCCCCCTCTATCTGAGCACTGGTCCTTGCTAAGCCGGCTTAATCTTAGCAATTCCATTGTCCATTTCCTTTCAGAATGCGAAATTGAGTTCGAACTCGCCATCTGAGTAGCCCGATTAGTGCGGTGGAAAAGACTGTCTGAAGTTATCGTTAACTGAGCTCAGCTCACGGAATAGCAGATTTAGCTTGACCCTACGCTAATCAGACGGCTCAAACTCGCATTACAGAAGATGCTGCTCGCCCATTACGTACGCCCTTGGCAGGAGACAGCCTTACCAAATACCAAGCTTTTACTAGATCCATTATCCATTCATGTCAACCTATCGCCAGCCGAAGGAGTGCACAGGTGAGGTATGGTCAAGAGGTATGTATGCCTCTTTAGCATACATACTCCTCCTGTGTGTCGCACACTAGCTGCTTTACAGCAAAGTGGAGGGAGCACATGAATGGGCGAGTTCAGAGTCGAGTCCATGGCATGTCTTTCCTTGCAAACCCAGCACACTCCCTGCTACTCATTACATGCACAGCCCGTTGCATGGCATGGCCGCTTGGGCAGGGTGCCCCTTTCCCAAAAGCACAACCCCAAGTAAATTATTATTCCCCCCTCTCAATTGCCTCATGCTGCAAAGCCTCATGCTTTGTCGGCCCGGCCCCCTAGTTAATCTCTCTCTCTCTCTCTAACCTCTCTCTCTCTATAACCTCTGTCAACTTTGAACACGGCATCACCTAGTGATATATAGCTCCGAGTGCACTCACCTTGCAGAGCCTTGGAAGGAGAGATCTTTGCTTAGAGGGAGGATTAGTGCTTCTTCTTTGGGTAAAGGAACAAGGGATATCTGAGTCTGAGCTGCCAGTGCAAGCCAGATTTACAGCGAAGTCCCAACTCCCAAGCAAGGGGCAGGCACCAACCGGCCGGCCAATGTATTCTTCGTCGCACGGGAGCAGCGAGAAGAAGCAGCCACTGTGCAGGAAGTTTCTTCACAAGCCCAGAATCCCACACTGATGGCGTCGTCTTCATCCTCCTCTCCTTATTCCACTGTCCTCGTTCTCCTGCTGCTGCCGCTCCTTGCGCTCCTTGGCAACTGTGCCGCTGTGGCGGCGGCGGCGGGGAACGAGACGTCGCTCCGGCCAGGGGAGGAGCTCCGGAGGTACAGGAGGGTCCAGGCGCTCCTCAGGAGGCTCAACAAGCCGTCTCTCCGGACAATCCAGGTGTTTGTCCATCGCTGTCAGTCTTGCTGCGGTGCCCGTTGCGGCTGAGCGTAACTAACAGTGTGCGTGCGGTTGATCGTTCATGGCAGAGCCCCGACGGCGACCTCATCGACTGCGTGCCGGCGCACCTGCAGCCGGCGTTCGACCACCCGAGGCTGCGCGGCCATAGGCCACTGGTAATGCGCAGTGCAGTCATCGGCTGCTCTGCTCTTCTGGCTTCTTCGCGCGTGCATTTGGAGGCGAACGGATATGTCAGTAAACAACCAAGAAGCTTTGCTTCGATTCTTGCAGGACCCGCCGGCGAGGCCGAGAGGGCACCACCGCCGCCCCAATGACACGGCGGACGCCGGCGTCCAGCTGTGGGCGGTGTCCGGCGCGTCGTGCCCGGAGGGGTCCGTGCCTATCAGGAGGATCACGGAGGCGGACGTCCTCCGCGCCAGCTCCGTGAGGAGGTTCGGCAGAGCGCCCACGGCGAGGATACGGCGCGATTCCGTCGCCGGCGGCCACGAGGTCAGTACTCAGTACCTCCTTACAGATTTCAACTCCTCTCCAATCTTGCCATGGCATTGCACCTTGCATACAAGTTAGCTCTTGATGCTTGAAGGAATTAATTTGAAACAGTTTGCATTGCTTACTGAACAAAGATTTGCTCGCCTCGCTTGTATCTTGGTGAAGTAGTTTCGGTTGGTACCAGTAGTTGTTTTGTAAGAGAGCACGGAGCACCTGACAAGGAGGCTTCCGAAAAGTGTCGCGTCACTTAGCTGAAAACGTCCAATCTACCAGTGACATCCATTGCAACGACATCCAGGGCACAGTTTTTAACATCAAGGATTTGACTACATTTGATTGGTTGGTTTGTCTGTCGCCATTGGATTTACTCCTCGCGCTAGCAGCTGCAGAGAGCATCGATCCGCATGTCTCCAGCATGTTAGCTGCAGATTAATTGGATGGCATTAGTGTTAGCAACAATTGTAGAGCTCTAGCGGGATAGCATTAGTGTTGGCAACAATTGTGGAGTAGTAGTAGTGGGAGTGGCAGAGCATAAGTAGCTCATGGGACATGGTGAAATGCTGCAGCACGCGGTGGGGTACGTGGCCGGCGACGAGTACTACGGCGCGAAGGCGAGCATCAACGTGTGGGCGCCCAAGGTGAGCACGCCGTCGGAGTTCAGCCTGTCGCAGATCTGGGTCATCGCCGGCTCCTTCGGCAACGACCTCAACACCATCGAGACCGGCTGGCAGGTCCGGATCCGTTCGTCCCTCTGCTCTCGGTTTCCATTTCGGGACAAGAAAGTAGTAGCAGCAGCAGCTAACAGTTGTTGTCATCCACAGGTGAGCCCACAGCTGTACGGGGACAACTCTCCCAGGTTCTTCACCTACTGGACAGTAAGCACAGCTGCTCCACCGAAATCGTATGAATTCAGCTCAGATCAAGCCTTCCGATCCTAACGAAGCTCTGATACCATGTTGAATTTTTTTTTTGTGCGCAGACGGACGCGTACCAATCGACGGGGTGCTACAACCTCCTCTGCTCGGGGTTCGTGCAGACGAACAGCCGGATCGCCATGGGGGCGGCAATCTCGCCGACGTCCGGCTACAACGGGGGGCAGTTCGACATCAGCCTGCTGGTCTGGAAGGTAACTAAGCAACCGAGCATGCACGGACACTTCTTACAGCCGAAGTCTCTCTCCATTTCCATATCAGAACCTTGGAGTCTCCGAGGTAGCTGTGCTCGTTTCATCCAAGCCGGGTAGGCTTTTCTTGACCAGGCCATTGCATCTGCTGCTGTGCCCAGCAGCAGCACACAATGCCCATCATTGCACTGTCCTGTCCTTCGGACACTTTTAAAGCGCATGCATTGCTTTTCTCATCTCATGGCAGCAGCAACAGTGACATTTTGTATTGTGTGCCTTGGAACAAGGAACCCGGACGCTAGCTAGCCTATTGAGTCTAATGACTAGGAAGCAAATCTTGAGCCACCTGAATAGACATGTTTAGTAGACGAGTGATGGCCAGCCAGCAAACATGCATATAGAAACTGTTAATAAGGACTGAAAATAATATGAGATGCCTCAGGACCATTGTGGCAGGGAGGCCTCACCAACCAAACACTCAAAACATTGTAGCAGGCCATGGTCCTCCTCACTGTCCGGATCACTCCCCGGTTACTGCATTTCGCAACACCTAAATGTGAATGGGTAGAAACTAGAGAGCATGATTCCGTCAGGCACGACGCACAATCCATCGTAGAAACCTATGGCACACATGTACATCGGCAATTCATATCAAGAAAGATTACTGTTGAAAAACGAGTAGATTGTTCGTCTTTCCTCGACAACCTAGGTTTTTCGACAAACTGATTAGCACACAAAACTCAAAAGTGTAAGCTTTTAATCTAGGTGAATTGGATAAAGAACAAAACTCAACACCTAAACATACATTAAACTAAAACATTACATTAGTATCTAAACTCACGTTCTTTTTATCGCGTCATGGACGTACGCACGCAGGACCCTAACCACGGCAACTGGTGGCTGGAGTTCGGATCGGGGGAGCTGGTGGGTTACTGGCCGTCGTTCCTGTTCAGCCACCTGGCGTCGCACGCGAGCATGGTGCAGTTCGGCGGCGAGGTGGTGAACACGCGCGCCGACGGGTCGCACACGGCGACGCAGATGGGCAGCGGCCACTTCGGCGGGGAAGGGTTCGGCAGGGCGTCCTACTTCCGCAACCTCGAGGTGGTGGACTGGGACAACAGCCTCATCCCGCCGGCAAGCTTCCACGTCACCGCCGACCACCCCAACTGCTACGACATCCAGGGCGGAGTCAACGCCGTCTGGGGCAACTACTTCTACTACGGAGGGCCAGGCAGGAACGTCAAATGCACCTAGCTAGACAAATTAATGGAAGTCGAGGAGGATGATCATACTTTTTTCCATCTTTTTTTTAAAATATTTATTGGTCTTTTTCCAAAGGTTAATTTCTCAAAGGGAGAATCATGTTGTTTTCTTTTCTTTTCATCTCTCTCTCTCTCTCTTGCCTCTGAGCTGTCCAAGTGTTCAGTGCCAGGATCAATGTAAACTAGTCAAGTTCATCAGCTAGTGAGTTGTAAAAGTCCCCTGGACAATGTAGCCAGCCAGTAGCGTATACATGCATTAATTGTTTATTAGCAGCTCCAAGGGCTCTCACTCTGCTGCTTGCCTGCTTCCAGTTTACGGCCCTTTCTTTTTAGCTTCTAAAAGCTGTTTTTCGATTTTTCTATAATAACTAGCTTCTAAATAGAGTATTTTTTTTAAGATAGAGTCTACTAGTTAATTGTAGTACATACTTTACTGACTTTATTTATATCAGCAAAAACCGCACGTGAATTTTTGTTACTCTATAATCTCTCGTACAAACAGCCTAAAAGTCATAAGCCGCAGCCAAAAGCTATAAGCTGCAGCCAAAAAGAACAGACCCGCTCCTACTTCCTTGGGTCTGACTCAAAAGGTTCAGACGAAAAAAATGGGTACATCTTTTTTTTGAATAGCGGTAAATAAAGGAGAAAAAAAACATGTATTACGCTTCGACGCTGAGTAATAGAGCCTCGTGCATCCATATGTAACAAAATTCGCACCAACAGTTGAAGCAAGAAGCAATTAATCAGAGGGTCTGTTCTTCAGGGCACAAGCCGGTCGGCTTTTGGCAGCCACTACAGTACCTAATATTTAAAAAGAATATTTTTTTAAGATAGAGTCTACAAGTTAAACGTAGTATACGTTAAAAGCTTAATATCTGTACCGGCCAAAATCGCAAATGAGTATCGGTGTCTTCGTAATCTGTACCGTAAACAGCCAAAATTTAAAAATTTTAACCAAAAACCATAAGCCACAGCAAAAAAGAACAGACCCAGATACCACCTCGGGAAACAATCGATTGCACCTAACAGAAAGTGAGGAGAAATTAGCCAGGAATGCATCAAACGATGGAATCAACAGGAACACTATGCTAGCCATGGTTTTATTTTTTTCAGCTTCTAAAAACTGTTTTTAGATTTTTCTATAGTAACTAATTTTTAAACAGAGTATCTTTTTAAGGTACACTCTACTAGTTAGTTATAGTAAAATAATGTACTGACTTTATTTATATCGGCAAAACTACACGTGAGTTTCTGTTACTCTATAATCTTTCGCACGAACAATCTAAAAGTCACAAACCACAGCTAAAAGATATAACCCGTAGCAAAAAAAGAACATGCCCTGTATCTCCAGAACTGTAGGGAGTATACGTCTTTTCTCTTCTTTGTGCCCCCAAGGCATTTGTCCCTTCCTTCACGTCCAAGCCTCGTCCATGTTGCATTGCAGTAAAGCAGAAGCATCTATTCTGATCCATTTATCCATCCATTTTTTCCAGCCTTCACTTGGACCACACGTCCGTTTGCTCCAGTTTGCAGCTACTAGACTCGCTCACTCTAGGAGAAAATTAAACACGGCCACCGAAAGCAGAAACGAGGGAGACGCAGACATGCAGTTGCATCTGCGAGGCCAAGTGTGACTGTTGCAAGCCCGAGGCCACCAAGAAGTGAGAGCCGTTTCATCTGTAGTACTGCTTTGGTCTTCATAGCTTCCTCTGCTTCTGGACACTATCTCAGGCAGTTGCGGTTGTTAAAGTATAAGTGAATTGCTCATCTTTTTTCATCAGTTTAAACTTTTAGGTGAACTGATTGATGCATGTAACTCAATTGCGGCACAACCATCTGTCCCTTGCTGGTGGGAGCATGTGAGCGTGAGAGTGACATTCAGCACGGTTGTGACTGCAGGCGATAACATTTCAACCACTCCTGCATGTGAAAGGAGAAAGCTCTGGCTAAAGGTAGAGAGAAAGGTAGAAACATAAACTTGATTAGGGTATTAAAGCCCGCGCCCTTAGGTTACATGCAGCAACAATGTTGCCATAAAACTGATGGAGATAGGGGAACGCAACACATTTTAATTGGAGTTATCAGAGCCCCCGCCATTAGGTTAGGTTACATGCAACAAGATAATGACATAAACCGACGGAGCTAGAGAAGACAGCTCAACCCAATTTGAGCCCGCGATATTAGGTTACGGGCAACAACAATACTATTACCAGATTATGACAAACATCAGTGAGCAGATTAAACAAACCTGTCGGCGAAACCGAGAAGCCCTCAGTTAAAGACCACTGGCAGGCATGAAGAGAACAATTGAGAAGTTGAGATTAGTGTTATTAAGTCGTTGACTAGTGTCGACAGCTAGTCGACCAATCGGCCGACGGCGCTCGACTGGAGCCAGTGACTTGCTGTCGACTTGGCGACTTGGATGGACTAGTCACAACTCGGAGATACAAGTTGTGTGACTTGTGAAAAGAGCGGGAGAAGACGCGAGCGTGAGAGAAGGCATACCTGTTTTATTTGTATGCACAACATTGATGTTACTACCGACAGGTTGCATCCATCGTTGTAACTGCGTTGGAACAGACCGAGCTCCAACAAATTTGATGACAGTGTGCATAGTTCTTGATGTCTCAGGTCATAAACAAAGATGGGGAGTTCTACAATGTAGAATGACTTTGATTGGGATAAGATTGAGTTTAATTGTATATGTGTGTATTTATTCATGGCTGGTTAATTTATTTTAGTTTAGTTAATTGATTTGTAAAATAGCTGTTCTTGTTTCTGAAATGAATGTGAATTAGATGTATAAATGTACTTGTTGTATTTCTGCTTGTTTCAGATGACATGGCTAGCATTTCCTGATGCTACCCAACAAATAGAAATAAATTTAGGAATACAAAAGAATATCACTTATAGTTACTAACTCATAACCATCTGTGATATATCATGAATTACGGACAGTTTCAACTAAAACAACCATAGACGGATTGTAGTTGAAACTGTCTGTAATTCATGATATATCACAGATGGTTTCTAACCTTCTGTGATAGTCAACTATCACAGACGGTTCGAAAACCGTTGGTGATGACCTCATGTCATTACTGACCCATAAACTCAGACGGCTCATAAAACTGTCTGTGATGATGTTTTCAAACTGTCTGTGATGATCTTTTCTACAGTAGTGACCGATCAAAGGATCCTAAGTACAAGGCGAATAACTCGAGACCCATCATGGCAATACTGCTTTTGGCTAGACTTAAGTAAGAATGATGTCGTCCAATGTATTCTGTTTGTCAAGAGGACACATTCTGGAGCGAGGAAAATAAAACAACACCTTTCAGGGGGGTTTGGAGAAATAGATAAATGCCCTAATACAATAATAGCTATATCATGAAGGAGATGCAAGACTATTTGAAGAAGAATGCAAGGAACAAATTCATTGAGATTGATGATGAAGAAGAAGCTAAAGATGGAGGAAGTGATTTTGATGGTGCTGATGAAGAGGAGCAAGCACAACCAGAAGCTCAAGCTGCATAACAAAGCGCTAGTCTCAGCCGAAGACTTCTAAATCAATTGCTTCTATGCTTTAGAAACCACCCTAAGAAGTTGTTCGTGGCAGGCATACTAGAGGGGGCTTGCTCAAATAACATCATCAAGGTGGACCAAGGAAGAAAAGGATATAGTCGATATGCATGTTGCTGATTTTTTTCTATGAGTATGGCATAACATTCAATGTTGCCAACTCATGGACATGGGAGATTATGCTTGAGTATATGGGGCAGTATCGTCCTGGGTATAGATCACCAACTTTTTATGACTTGAGGCTACCATTGCTTGAGAAGTCTAAGAAGAAGATGTATAAGTTAATAGAGAAGCATGAGTTGGCTTGGGATAAATACGGTTGCAAACTCATGTATGATGGATGGACTAATAGGATAGGAATACTTTTAAAACTTTGCTCTAGGACAAAACACACACATCGCAAATAAACTGAGAGAACACAGGAGAATTTTTGAATTTCTCTATTCTCTTATTTGCTCCCCTTTTTTCTCGCTTTTCTTTTCTCTTCTCTTGCAAAATTGGCTACAAGCCTCCTCAATATATAGGCTAATAATCTCCTACTAGCATACGTATTTGGACTATAAGTTGGACACAACTTTAACTTGAGTTACACACGGAGACAGACTCTACTACGTCTTGGACTCTAAGTCAAGATTATTTCTAACAATCTCCCCCTTAATCTTGAATTGACATACTCTAGTTTTAGTCTCAATGCATTATGAACTATCAGTCATGCCTCCACATGAAGCGTTCTATATGCAAGCTACATGTAGGAACTCAACTCAACCGATATGGGACATCAAGATGCAAAGTTTCTAAAATATTGAGACAGTCAAACTCAACTACTACTTACTAAACTCATACTTGATACATAACGGTGACACATCTCCTCAATATTCCGATTTCTTTTCACCTTACTTGAGTTTGGACAGCGACACATCTTATCAACGTCCCTAACTCAACTTATCATTAGAGCACTGTTGATTCATCATCGCTGAGCGCTTCAGCAACAAACGCTTTCTTCATCTTCGGCTTGGGGTATTCTGAAGAAAAGTGCATATAATCGTTACAATTATAACACCTCACTTTTGCCTTATCAAACTTTCGATTCGGACGGCCTTGGCCACCACTCCTGGAAGTGTTCTTGCCTTCACGTTTCGATGATCGGATCTCCCACTCAGCGTAGGTCAACAAGAGCTGTCTGTCACCTTTGTTGCCATTGCCGTGGATGCGTTTCTCATACGCCTTAAGACGACCGATGACCTCCTCCATGGTCATTGTCTTTAGGTCTCTAAATTGCTCTATGACCAAACCAATCGGGAGAAACTGTGAGGGAACAACATGAAGGAATTTCTTCAGTATGTACAACTCTTCGACCTTCTCACCAAGGGCTCGAATCTTGTTGACGATAATCGTCAATCGGACGGCGATGCCATTGATCGACTTTGTTTCCTTCATACGCAGCACCTCAAACTCGGTCTTGAGAGTTTGTACCCTTGCTTCCTCACGATCGACGCCAAGAAGCATCGTCTTCAACGCCTCCCACACAGTTTTGGCTGTTTCCTTTTCGGCCAGTAGGAAGAGCGTCTCCTCTAGGATGCCCTGATAGATAGTCACCAATGCCATCTGATTCTTGCGTGCATCGACGTTGCCGTTCTCGATCGCATTCCACACTCCTTGAGCCTTCATGTACACCTTTATATTGATTGCCCAAGCTGCATAATTGCTCGTCGTGAGCATCGGATAACGCAACGAGACAGTAGAACTCACCTTCGCCATCACACTGGATGACGCCTCGTCACCGGTGACACCACTTCCCGGAGAACGCGACATGATATTGAGCACGGATCAAGGACTCGGGCTACTTTGAAGTGGCTCTTGGACCGAGGGAACGAAGAAAACAAATTGTGTTGTTTTTTATTTTTGTCTTGGATTTGCTCTTGCATGAGGACGGAAGGCGACGCTCGCCTCAGGAGCTGGTGCTGGGACGTGATGACGCGCAGAGCGGATGTCTCGGGAGCGCTGCGCGAGACGAGCACAAAACGGAATCGTCGAGATGATTTTTTTCAGCGACTCACTTCTCGCCTAGGCTCTGATACCACTTGTTAAAATTTTTCTCCAAGAGAAAATGCACACATCGCAAATAAACTGAGAGAACACAGGAGAATTTTTGAATTTCTCTATTCTCTTATTTGCTCCCCTTTTTTCTCGCTTTTCTTTTCTCTTCTCTTGCAAAATTGGCTACAAGCCTCCTCAATATGTAGGCTAATAATCTCCTACTAGCATACGTATTTGGATTTCAAGTTGGACACAACTTCAACTTGAGTTACACACGGAGATGGACTCTACTACGTCTTACACTCTAAGTCAAGATTATTTCTAACAAACACACTTGATAAATTTCTTTGTAAACAGTCTAGAGGGTGCTTTCTTTTTGGATATTGTTAATGCATCAAATGTGTCAGCTGATACACAATTGTTAGCAAGGTTGCTTAAGGAAAAAAATTAATAAAATTGGAAGGGATTATATTGTTTAGATTGTCACAAATAATAGGGTTAACTTCAAGGCAGCTGGCAAAATTCTAATGCAGAAGATTCATATCTTACTTTGGACCCCTTGTGTTGCCGACTGTTGAACCTTATGTTAGAGGGTATTGGGAAGATTTTAGTGTTCAAGAAGTGCATTGCAAATGCAAGATGGGTGACAACGTTTATTTACTGGCATAGGAGGCTTCTTGATGCAATGAGGGAAAGAGTAGGAGGGGATCTTGTGAGACCAGCGGCTACTCAATTTACTACATCATTCCTTACTTTGTAGATGTTTTTTAAGCACAAGCAAGTTTTGAGATCTCTCTTTGTTAGTAATGATTGGAATAGGTCCAAATTGGCAAGCACAAAGACTGGAAAAAAGGTGGCAAAAATTATGTTTTGTACATTGTTTTGGAATGCAATGTAAGACTGCATTAGAGCATCACAACCTATTTTCATTGTGTTGAGGATCGTTGCCAGTAATGAGAGGCCAGCAATGGCAGAGGTTGTTGTAGCCATGGATTTTGCTAGGAAGAAGATCAATACAACTTTCAAAAATAGGGAAAAATTACTAGAGAAGGTGAACAAAATTATCGACAAGAGGTGGAAAGACCAAATGGAGCAGAAGTTATATGGTGCTGCATTGTTCTTGAATCCAAATAGGTTCTATGAATTGCAGAAAACAAATATAAGAGAAGTTGGTAGGCTGAGGTCAATGTTCAATAACATGCTATAGAAAATGGTCACCAATGATGACCTTCTAAACAAGATCAGTAGACAAGATGATCAGTATATGGGTAAGACAAGCCATTTCTTTTTAGCTCCAATGGCAATTAGAGAACAACAAAAAAAGTGCCATCGTAATTTCTAATATATTATATGTCTCTTCAAATTTTCATACTTGAAAGCTCTCAATTAGAACATAGATCACTATTTATATGTTCTTTTTAGTTCTTTGGTGGTCTGCATATAGTGGCCTTGATCATGGGCTCTAATCATTTGCAAAGTGTTTCATTGGTCTTTGTTGTTTGTCCTCTGGGTGTGAGCACAATTGGAGTGCATTTGAGTTTGTAACTAACTTTTAGCCTATTATTGTTCAATTTTTCATGTCATCATGTCTTTATTTTTTAGTATGGTATGATACTTTCCTTTTGCAAATGTGGATCCATACCAAAAAAAGAAACCGGTTAGAACACACAAGATTGAATATTTTAGCGTACATTCAATACAACCGAAAAACGACAATTAGGTTTCAAAAGCTATGTGAGGAAGGTAGCAATGGTAACCCATTGGTCCTAGAAGAGTTCTGATGGGACAACGAATGGGTTGACAATAGCAATAAACAAGTTCATGGCGATGTTAGGGATGATCTTGTGTGGGGCTCATGTTGACGATGCTGTTGGTGCTTCAAGTGCTCTTTAAGGTCGCAATCTTTCAAGAAAAGCTCATGGTGGACATATCACTTATTCCCGCCGTCGTGCAAGGGATGACCTAGATCACAACAGTGAAGATGAAGCTAAAAGTGAAGATGGAGAGGAAGAAGAGGAGGAGGAGTTCATGGATGATGATGAAGTGGAGGATGATTTTGGTGTCTCTCCACCGACTAGTCCTCATAAGGGTGGTGCTGGTGGAAACTCAAATGAGGGTCATTTGGAGTTGGATGGCCTTGACTTAGATGACATTTGGGTGACTCTTGTGTGGTGTTGTGATGATTGATGGGTCTTTACTTTATTCTTTTGCCACTTGAACTTCTATTATGTTGTTTAATTTCCGTTTGGAACTTTGTTGTTGTTAACTCATTATGGAGTGTTGCTTGATTCATTTTTTTCTCTATTATTCATTTATGCTTAATTTTTGTTGCTGCTAGTATGTATCTTACAAAGTTCATGTTAACAACAAAAGACTACATCTGGATAAAGATGCTACTACTACAAGGAGGAATATACAGTTGACTAAGTAAATGGTTTTTTAAATCCATAGTAATTTAATGTATATGTATTGATGTATATAAATCTGCATGTATATTACAAGGATTTGGTGCTTTTTTGACCAGTGTGGGAACTAGCTCTTGGGTTCTTCACACTTCAATAGTTCAACTATACAAATAATGAGGTAATATGCTTTCAATTTGTTCAAGTCTTGTTTATTCCACACTCTGTTTAATTTGCTACCATGTGAAAGTATTGGATATTATACCCCAAGACCTCACCAGCTAGGGCCTGTTCTTTTTTGCTACGGCTTATGGCTTTTAGCTGCGGCTTGTGACTTTTGGGCTGTTTGTACGAGAGATTACAGAGTAACAGAAATTCACGTGCGGTTTTTGCCGATATAAATGAAGTCAGTAAAGTATGTACTACAATTAACTAGTAGACCATATCTTGAAAAAAAATACTCTATTTAGAAGTTAGTTACTGTAGAAAAGCCGAAAAGCAGCTTTTAGAAGCTGAAAAGAACAGGGCCTGATCAGTTCGCTGATAGAAATATCATCATGTTATTTGTCAAAATTTCTGGTTTTGATTGCTAAGATCACTTGTCAGTATGATCTTTGATGCTTCTTACAGCGATGGATTGTTTGAAGTCTTGATGTTTAATTTATGCTATTTCAGATACATGTTTTTGGATCTGAGGGGATGATAGAGGAAATGCTGAGGTACTTGAATGTAGCTGAGAATGTCTTATGGAACATGAATCCTTTTCAGAACAGTGATCTCTACATTTTTCTGTTGTGATGAAATGATGAATTCGATTTATTTTTCCTCTTTATTGGAGAGTATAAATCATGTATTCGATGCTATTTTTGATGCTTGGTCTGTTTTTTAATGGAATATTTGATCTTGTTGAATTTGATAGACCTTTTTCTGGTTTGCAGTCTCACAAAGCAGTAAGAACCTTCAAGATCATGAGATCATGCGGTCTTCCAGCCAATATTGCAATTTACAATATCATGAGAGTGCTGCAAGCTGTTGCCTTGTTTCAAATCAGCCATCGCTTTTCTGTTCTCGATGATCCGAGATGATGGCTTCTATCCTAAGGTGACTTTTACATCTCCCCTGCTCAAAAGAGTTTTTTTTTTGTGACTTATGGCTGAAAAGTATTATAGCAGACTGAAAAAACACTATAACTGATAAAGACTTATTTGGCATAATTAAATTTACAAAAATTTAAAAATAGAAAAAACATGTTAACCCATCACGTATAATGTAAACAAATACGAGAAAAAAGAACCGACAAAAAAGCTCAAAAAAGCTAAAAGTGTAGAAAAAGACGAAATTTATAAATAGTGCAAAATAAACCAAAAGTTAGAAGCTCAAGCTGAAACGAGCGGGGTACATTTTTTAATTAATACAGTGCTGATTCCCAAGGGTGGTATGCTGGCAAGTCGACGACCCTTAGCGACTCGACTTTGCCTTACTAACTAAATAACCTTGGTTGAGATATCTCCGGTTCTTCTTGTTCTTCTGCTTCAGCATGTTTGGAAAAAAGAGAACAGCTTACATGATGGGCTCCTGCAACGGCTCAAGATCTAGTAACAAAGGCACAGCGTGCCACTGGAAAGCTGAACAAGATGGCAGCGCAAAGAGGAGACAGAAGCAACAGTTTACAGTGGAAACAAAAGCAAGTAGACTCGCTGCTGCTCCTGTGGTCGTTTGTTTGCTGCTACTTAGTCCCCAGATGGATCCGAAGCAATAATTTGGTGCGCACCAGCGCAGTACAATCGGCGGTCCAGGCCTCCCGTGCTACCTCACCGGACAAGGTTTCTTTCAGGTACAGGCCAGACCAAGCCAAGAGCAACATTCCAATCCAATATGGAACAACTTACAGGACGTACTAATGCATGTGTATTAAAGAAGAG
The DNA here is from genome assembly GCA_036346245.1 of Bonia amplexicaulis. NCBI lineage: Eukaryota > Viridiplantae > Streptophyta > Magnoliopsida > Poales > Poaceae > Bonia > Bonia amplexicaulis. The sequence continues at coordinate 25,933,575 of CM070737.1, forward strand.
AATGGATCTAGCGGGTTTAATTAGGACCCCATTTTTTTTAAAGTAATTTACTAAATGACAGCAAGCTGTTGTTTTCAGAGATTCACATCCTGAAGGCCGGTCCAGGTGAAGATAAACATGCATATAAATTGCAAAATATTTAGCTGGTATCTCTCTCCCCCTCCCTCCCTCCCTCTCTAAATTTGGTCTGTTTCTTAGACACTGATATGAGCAGAGAACATGTAATTTATATAGCTCATTCTAATAAAACTTTGTATTTAGAAACTTGCAAGTAACTCTTCCCAATAAAGCCATGGATTCTAAAACTAGCAAATAACTCTTCATCATAAAATGATTGAAACAGCTTCCACCACCAAGGGAAAAAAGGCAAATCACACACACAAACAACGGGAAAGATATATAAATTGCTCCATGCCCACCATGATGAAACAATGGCTTATTTGCCACTGCAAAGATGCGTAATTTGAGATCTGCCATCACAAAGAAGCTAATTGCTGTGCTGCCATTGCAAAAGTGCGAAATAGGGTTTTTTTTGCCACTCCATGTCACTGTTTTTAAAAAATTCCCCCCTCCATCTTCATCTCCCTCTTCTCCATTCCATCTCTCTCCCACAGAAGACACCACCATCTCTCACCATCCACTGGCACCTCCCCCACCCCAATTCCTCAACCCCTTGCCGATGACCACTTCCCGTCAATCCTCAGCAGACACCACGGGCGAGATCTGCCTGTGGACCACTCCGCCGTTTGCTTTGGGCAAAGTGCTGCCACCTGCAAAGACAACCAATGGGAATAACATGCATAGTCATCCTTCCAAAATGGACATGCCATGAAAATTCAACAGTGGTCAAGTGTCCAGGATACCTCGGGAATCAGGATTCATGCAAGCACAAGTTTGCAATGCCAGATGCACTTACAGCTATCCATCAGATAGAGCACTATCAATTAGCCTCACCAGATCCTCAGGTCCATGAATTTCACATACCAAAGAAGTAATGTGATCAACAACATTACAATCAGATTTCAAGCACGTCACTGACAAACAACAGGCCTTCTGATTTGAATCCCCCATTTTGTGAAAATTTCTTTGCCCTCTGTTTATGTGTTCATATGCCTTTGAAAATGCCATAGATAGCCTTCTGAAACTGTCCTCTCCTAATATTCTTGTGACATCCAAGAAAGCACTCCGGTTTTCTTCTGAGATACTACAAAGATTCTCATTACTGAAAGCCTCTGTAGATATCATTTTAGATGCAACCTTATGAATTGACAAAAGGTTGTAGACAAAATGGTGAGCAGTTTCTACCGAATTGAAGATAGCATCCTCTGGCTTCCGAATATGGTAAAGCCCAATTACATTGGCTAAAGCAAACCTTGTTATGAATATGAAGAAATCAAAGAAGTTCATGCCTGAAAAGGGAATCCAACAGGATGTTACAGCAGGCAAACAGGTCATTTGCTTGTTGTTCATGTGATTAATCAACATACTAGAACATTACCTGTATTTGCTGCCAAGTTGCGTTGACAAAGCCCCTCAAAATCATCACATATATCTCGAATGTCTTCAATATATTCTTTTGCAACTTTGTAGTCTTCATGAAGCAAGTTCCACTGTGAATGTGCACAATATTAGTAAGAATATTATGTTATAGTTCTTTAAATTAAGTTAATAAATACACATGTACTCACCACCCAATGAAGGTTGTAGGCATTGAACCAATTATGGTTTATAGATATAGTCTCCTCCTGTAATAAATGGAAAAAGGGGGAAAAACTAAGAAGTTCAGCAGCATGTGGTACACCAATGTTAATTGAGAAAGCCTTTAATAGGATGTTTAAAGGGGAAGGTGTAAGAACAGTAAGACATGAATGAGTGCATTGCCATTTAAAAGGTCATTCAAGTTGAGCTACACCAATGTTAGTTGATAAATGCTTCTAGGTTTTTTTAAAAATAAATGCTTCTAACATAATGTCAATAAATTAGTTAATGGGTGGAAAAAGTTGTTCAGGTTGGTCATCCATTGCAGCATTTTTCATGTCACAGGGAGCAGATTTACATCATTTAAGCTCCATAAATTGGTGTGAGCCAAGCAATCCCCACTTCAACGATGCACACACATTCAGTCATATTATATGTCAATTCAATAATGGTTTAACTGTGATTACTAAAAATTAGTAAATTACAAAAAAAGAAGAAAGGTCGCATCCACACCAGCTATGCAGGGCACTGTATATGGTGAAAACAACCCTCAAAATAGGAGAATGAGAACTCCAATCTCAAGTGTTGGATTAAAATTTCATTGTGTGGATCAAGATGGATTGCTTATGTCATTGTGAGGTGGAAGAGTGGAATTGTCTGAAAGTAAACAGAGAATAATTGCAGGGATCTTTCAAAGATGCCAGTGGCTTTTCTTTTCTTTTCTTTTCTTTTCTTTTCTTTTTGAAAGGAATGCTGCTGGCTTTTTATGTTTAATTTTAACAACCCAGATATGATCCAGTGGTCAGAATTGCTAGTTCCATTCACCTATTCTTAGGGTGGTTCTCATTTGCCATCCAGATCTGATCTAATGTAGAACATGCATCCACTTGTGTAACACTGACACTGAACTAATACCTCACAGATCAAACCACAAATGTATAGACAAGTGGTGAAGATGAAAACATTTACCAGGTTATGGACTTGGTGATACCACCCGCTGGGCACAAAAATAATTTCGTTCTGCTCCTGAATGCACTCTAGCCATTCAGTCTACAGAAAAAAAACTAAAATAAACATTGAGAGATAGATAGGTAGAGAGGAGAGAGACAGAGCAAGAGAGAGAGAGTGCCTTCTCAAATTCAGGGAACTGCCTTTCAGAAACATCATCATTTATATTATAGACAGAAGATCGCAGGTTCCTGCATGACATAATTAACAATCACCGATTAGTTTACAATTCAAAGTATTACGAGAAAAAAAGGCAGCACAGAGTCGACGAAATAACTTGACATCCAATCCCAAGGTAAAATCAATTGCCAAGTGGAAATGTGTTATCTAGAGATGCTAACAAATTACACCAACTATACAGCAAATTTGTTGCTTTGTGTACTGTTTGTCTTTTAGTGAACATAAAAAACCATGCAGAAGCTGCAAATGGAACAACTGAGATATTTTTTTGCCCATGAACTAAGCTCACAAACTCACAGGCCCATTCGTACTATTGTGATGATAAATAAAGGCTAGGGTGCTAGGCCAAAGCTCAGCTTTTACATATTTGGGAGTCTCTTGAACTTCAAAATAACCAATACAACCAACAGAAAACTGGCAAATGTTCTGATCATGTTCAGACCAAAATAAACTTCGTTTATAATACAGGTAACAGGACAGATGCCATGTAAGCCTGCAAAATGAGATAAGTTATGTAAGTTGCTTGGCATCATTTAGGTCATATTCTTTAGAACTTCCACCATTCAGAATGGCCTAGCTGAGGTTGTTAAACTCCAGCAGCAAGCTGTGACCATCTCATGTCGGTTGTAAAATAAGCTCTGTGTTTTTAGCCTTAATTTATGCTTGCTTGGGTGAGAAGATGAGCATAAGCCAACGGGAAAATCTTGTTTTATTGCAAAATAATTGCTAATCTAGCCTTGATTTAGTGGCTTTGGCTTTTGGTTTCTCTAAGCAATCACTATTCATTAGACTAATAAGCTGCAGCCCAAAAGAACATGTCTGCTGTCATGAACCGGGGTTCATGCGGGATAAACACCACCAAGAAGATGGCCGGATGGCGTCGGCGTAGAGGGAGAGAGAGAGAGATTAGACGAAGAAGACTTTGATATATTTCTGATTGCTCCTAATAGCATGCGGTAGCCCTCATTATATAGATGGGCTCCCCCTAACAGATAGAGTCTAATTCCAATCCTGTCTCTAACAGATATAGTAACTAATATCATATCTCTAATTATATCTCTAACATAAGGAATCTAATCTCTAACTCAAATAGAAACCAATCTCTAATTCCTAATAATGAACCGACTAGGCCTAAGGCCCACCTCTATGACATTACACCCCTCTCGGACATGCAGCTCGTCCTCGAGCTGTTAGGTGGTGATCATGGCGTCAATGGAAGACCTTCGACGCCGGTGTAGAAGATGAACGGTGATGGGGCTAGATCCAAGCGGAGCAATGCTAAAAGATGCCTGCAAAATAAGTTTTTTTTTATTTTTTTTCGATTTTTTTTTTGCAAAATAAGTTTTTTTATATTTTTTTATTTTTTTGATTGATTTTTTTTGGGTTTTAACTAATAGGTCGGTTTAAAACCGACCGACCGAGACGGACAACATGTCCCAAAACCTAGCGCGGTCTGCATCGGTGGCGGCTGTGACGGCTCGGTGGCGACGGCGGCTGCGATGGCTCGGTGGCGACGGCGGCCGACGGAGCATCCGGGTAAGCGGCGGCGTATGACGACGCGGCGGAGGTGGCGGCGGGCGGGCTGAGCGGCGGCGGTCGGCGTCTCGAAAGACGAATCGGCGGCCGGCCGGCGAAGCGGCGGCGGCGGGCAATTGCAGCAGCGGCTCGGCGAAGCGGACTGGCGCCGGCGGTTGCGACAGCGGAGGTGGTGGCAGCGGCGACGGCGAGCGAGAGCGATCGGCGGCGGCGAGAGATCGCAGTGCGGCCGGCCGCGAGGAGGTCTCGCCGGCGTCCGCGGCCTCCGTTGGCGGCGGTCTTCTACGGCCGGAGATGGCCCGAAGCGGCGGCGATGGCTGCAGCGATCTGGCGGAAGCGGGTTACGGAGTGGTCGCGGATCGGCCGGTGACGAAGGCGGTGTGGCGGTGGCTCGGCGGAAGTGGGCGGCGGGCGGCGGTAAAGGCGGCCGGGAAGAGGCGGCGGCGGCGGCCGCGATCGGCGGCGGCGACTCCGGCAGATCCGGCGGCGATGGCGGCCCGGCGATCCACGGTGGCGGTGACTCTCGAGCAGCGGCTTGGATGTCGAGCGGCGGCAGCCGTGAGGTGCGTGGACGAGGACGCCGAAGAAGACGCTGCGACGACCACGACGGCCGTTGAGGCGCTGGACGGACACTCTTGGGGCAGCGACGAGGCTAGGTCTGGTGGCGCCATAGCGATTGTTGGAATGAGTGCGGCCGTCAAATGCATTGTTGTGTCTTTTCCGATCTGCGACCATCTTTTCGAGGATGGCATGTATGTTGAGGATGATGTCCGCTATCTTCTTGTCGTGCTTCGCCATCTTGTCGGCGTTAGCCTTTATTATGGTCAACGACTCAGCAGTAGGACGAGTCGTAGAAACCATGGTAGTAGAAGTCGTGGGAAGGGATCGACTGCTCTGATACCAAGTTGTCATGAACCGGGGTTCATGCGGGATAAACACCACTAAGAAGATGGCCGGATGGCGTCGGCGTAGAGGGAGAGAGAGATTAGACGAAGAAGACTTTGATATATTTCTGATTGCTCGTAATAGCATGCGGTAGCCCTCATTATATAGATGGGCTCCCCCTAACAGATAGAGTCTAATTCCAATCTCGTCTCTAATGAGATATAGTAACTAATATCATATCTCTAATTATATCTCTAACATAAGGAATCTAATCTCTAACTCAAATAGAAACCAATCTCTAATTCCTAATAATGAACCGACTAGGCCTAAGGCCCACCTCTATGACATTAACATGTCTGCATTCTACAATTAACAAACATAACCAAGGTTAACTTTAAAAAATGACCTTGCTTCTAGCGGAAACTGCTAGAATTGGCCCTTTGCAGATCAACTTCAATCCTAACTTATGCATATATATAGTCCAATTGCTTTATGTTTGCGAGGAGATATTAAGTTGGAAAGCTCCAACTCCCCAGCTACTCTCTATCACAGCAACAAGCATAAGAAATTAAACTAGCATGAAAAATAATTTCACGGTCTTCAATGCCTTACATTCAAAATGCTTCAGCATTTGAGAAACATACAAATGATAGAAGCAAGTATAAGTAATTGCATGAGAAACCAAACTAACTTATAATCTATTCTTATGATATTATCATTTGCAAAGAGTCCAAAAATTCGAGTGTATTCCTAAACAGAGTTAACTCAACTTCTGAAGTAACAAGTGAATTGCTGTCCCTGCTCTATGTTACATCAAAGAACATATTGATTATTTTCGGAGTTAATAGGTATTTCTAACTTTCCAGTTAGTGAGCAGAGAGCAGAACGAGAATAAACTTTCTTCTTATTGACAGCTCATAGTCTCATAGATTCCGCTTGTTTTAGCTTTAGCTTCTAGTTTATTTTTCACTATTCATAAATTTCGTCTTTTTCTGATTTTTCGCTTTTTTTAGCTTTTTTGCCGGTTCTTTTTTTTCTGTATTCGTTTGTGTTGTCCGAGATGAGCTAACATATTTTTTCTATTTTTAAATTTTTTTAAATTTAATTACGCCAAATAAGCCACCTTCAGCTACAGTGAAATTTCAGCTAGCTACAGTGTATTTTCAGCCATAAACTACAGTTTTTCAACCTAACCGAGCAGGGATGTGTTTTGTTCTCTTTTGATGCTACATTATACATTATGCTAAAGTGCCCTAACAATAAGAAACAATGCATAAGAAAAACCCAAATCAAATATTACCTGTCAAATATAAGATGACTTTGTGATGGTGGTAGAAACAGCCATAGTTTTCTCCCACACACATTTGCTGACCAGCTGTATGACCTAAAAACATCAGCATGAAGAGGAGTCCAAGTTCCTACAGATCAAATAGCAACCATAATTATGTGGGAAGATATTTAATTACATGTGCAACATAGGATGACTTACAGAACCACAGAATACCTCAATGCCAGACAAGTAAAACACAGAAACAAACAATAAAAAGAATAAAATAGGGAAATGTAAAACAGAACTTACCTTTTGCTCCCATGTAAATAAACCGATAGTCAGTACAGTTTATTTCATTTTTATGATTGGCGATGTCAGAATCTCTATGTATAGGATGACTGTCAAGATACATGTTGAGCCAATCATCGACAAAGAATGTTGGCATGGTGTATGCAACATAACCAGGGTACTCCTGAAAAGTCAACACAAGAAGTTGTAATGTCAACCACATTGCAGCAGATGAGACATCAGCTAGAAAAAGAAGAATCACATGCATTCTATTGTTGGAGCTATCAAAATGTTAAGTTCAATCTTCTGAGCACAACACCATACGTGTTGTTTCTATAAGAGTAGCACCATCCAACAACCAATAACACAAGAAATTACTATAGCCATCATAGCCTAATCTTAATAAATACAAAACTGGAAAACAAGTCAATCTTGAAACTACCTAATCCTACATGACTTAAAAAAATGCTGCAGCAGCTTAAAATAAAAAGTTGTGATTACTAAAGAAACATGTTGAAGCATAAAAACAAATAAAATATACACACATATAGCAACAAGTTTTGTGTTGGAGATGACTACATATCACATCTTTTTCCAACTCAAAAGAATACCAACAATTCCATTTTATAAGTTATCACTGTTAGATGAAGTTGAGGAATGCAAATGTGAATTGTTAGATGTATTGCAATAGCCCAAACGACAAATATATAGACTACATATGGCATACAAATACAAGACTAAACCCTAGAACACTAGGAAATACCATAAATACCATTAACAACCCCCTCAAATGCAAGGCCTATGCGGTAGTATTACATTTGAAAGGGTTGACACTAAAAAAGGGAAAATCCAAAGTTCAAGTCTTGATAATATCATCATAGCATGGAACTCTTGGAAAATATGTTGAGTATCAAATACGCCCTCCCATACGGAGTCATGCGATAGCCTATAAAGCACGAAGTGCAGGGGATGAGAAAGCAAAGGCAAGTGGAAGCAAAGTTGACCGCGGCAACACAACAAAGAAGATGTTGAACAAATAGAGAGTTGTCAAATTAAGCCGAAGAGTGATAGATAGAAGCATGGCGGTGCAGATCGAAGCTCGAGACGATAGCAGTGTGGAAGGAAAGCGCGGTAGCCTTAAAAGCTCGGGATGGCAGCTCAGTGAGAAGCGGCGGTATCGTAACAATTTCTACGATTTACGGCGGCTCAAAGAGAAGAGCAGCTGCTGTTGCCATGCAAAAGGAAAGGAAAAGGCACACTCGATCCAAAAGGACGGACCGTGGCTAGCAAAACAATCAGTTGACTAACAAGGAATTTGTGGAATCGCACGACTTTGACGAACTAAAAGATAGATGCTACGGATTTGGATGGACACAACGTAAGACTCAAAAGGAAAAGACTCAAGATACTAGCAGCAGCACTTAGAAGCAAGGTCGTCATCCCAAGAGAAAGACTCAAAGATAATTGCAGTAGCAACAGTAAGTAGGCACCCACAACCCACCATGGTAGCGCACTAAGCCAGCAATAGAAATACCACACATGCAGCCCAAGAGTAGTCATAGGGCGAAGGTCACGGCCCAGCCCACATGTGCTACCCGAACGCTCCACCGCAGCACAAATCAGCACACGAACCAAAAGAGAGCAGCGGCTAGCAGTTGCGCTCTAAGTAGAAGAGCGGAAGCAGGTGGTGGCTGCCAGAATGGCCTAGGGTCCGATGTAGTAGCGGCTGGAGTCGAGGTTGAGCTAGAGCAGAGGACGCCAAAGAGGAGCAGAAAGCCGGTGCGGAGGCCCAGAGGGCAGCATGAGGGGCTAGATCCGACGACCTCGGGCAGCGGTGCGGCGGCACGGTGGCCACGATCACGGACGACACAGTGGCGCTACTGCTGCTCCGCGACAGCTCAAGAAGTCGTGGACCCTAAGGACGGCGGCGACTTCCTCCAACAAATCTACAGCAGCTCAGGGTACGAGAGGCAGTGGCGTTGGTAGCTCGGGGAAGAAGAGACCTGAGATGAAGGCCAGAGAGAGAGCACAGGGTGGTGGCACAGCGGCCCAAGGGGTGGCCGTGATTAGAAGCAGATCCGACCGTGGTAGCCAGATCGAGAGCGACGACGGCATGTCGAGTTGAGAGCAACAACATCTTCAACAGGGCAACCGCGATGCGGTGACCGGGCCAGATCTGAGCGGCGTGAAGACCAAATCCGGCCAGACCGAAGTGGATCTAGTTGGGAAGAGGACGACGATGCCGGATCTAGTGAAGACCGTGGCTAGCAAAACAATCAGCTGACTGACCCGACGGCCTCTTCCCCTTCTCTTTCTCCGCACGGTGGTTAGCAGCTTCCCCCAAGAGCGGCGATGACTTGAGGGCTCAAGCCAAGCGAGTCCCAGGCAGCTGCACGACCTTGGGGTGGTAGCGACCTCCTCTGGCAGATCTGGAACGACCCGAGGCAGGAAAGGCAACGGCGGTTGCAGCTCGGGAAATAAGAGACCCAGCGCGGTAGCAACAAGGAGCAGATCTAGCCAGGAGGGGCTCAAGGCGGCATTGCGGCGCGAGAAGATCCGAAGGTGAATTCGGGCAAGGTGGAGCTTGGACGACCAGATTCGGCAGCGGCAGTGGGAGGACACGCGGGTATGGGCAGGGCGAGGCCGGCGGTGGCCGGATAGGGGCGGTGCAACCTTGGAGATGGCTAGATCCGGACAGGGCAAGGTTAGATTCGGCAGCAGCGACAGTGAGAGGGCGCGCGGGAACTAGCAACAAGCCAACGACCCAAACTGAGGTGGAAGAAGGTTGGATTTGACGATGACGAGCTCGATAATGACCATATCCATGGATGATGGCGACGCGGTTGTTGTTGCTACTGCATGACACTAACTACAACTAGGAAGTGGCCACCCCGGTAGTGGAGATTGCTCCTCCCGGGGGTAGTGACAGCGGAAACGACTTTGGAGCTAGGGTTTGAATATTTGCTTTGATACCATGTTAGATGAAGTTGAGGAATACAAATGTGAATGGTTATATGTATTGCAATAGCCCAAAGGGGCAAATATATAGACTAAATAGGACACAGACAAGATTAAACCCTAGAACACTAAGAAATACCACAAGTACATTTAACCATCACACTGTAACATCTTTGCATAGCAATTGCAGTATGGCCTCAATATGCCATACGTAATAGTTGAAATGAAACATGGAGGTGGTCATAGAAAAAATACTATAGTATGACCATAAAATGTTTTAACTAAAAATTAATAGACATATATAAACTTTGCTCAGTAACACTACAAAGATCTCATGAGTTGGGAAATAACATCGACGTGTCACTGGCATGTGGCCTCAGGTCCCACCTGTCATCCTCACATTGGATGCTATTTTTCAAATAATACATATTTGCAATGTTACGGAGCAAATTTATCCACTTGATGTTAGCGATTTGTAGAGTGTTAGTGATTTCTAGGATATATCATTACATCTTAAACTCAAATAGGACCATTTTTTGTTGCAACTAGTGCATTATTTTGTAGAAGTGTAACAGCTGTATTTTACCATATCATTAATAGAAAAGGGGGAGTTTTACATCTACAGAATCATTTCATCTGTGCTACTGCTAAATACAAGCTAATGCTAGGGTACCATAAATTCAGTAAGAGCAAGCGAACCATGCAAACTCTGCACTCTGGACAGACCTTAACAAAATGCCAATCCTTCAGGTACAGCAGGGAACCTTCACAATCCCCATTGCTTGAACCACAGCAGGAATTGCCAGCCCAATGATCCACGAACTCCTGCATGGACATCTCGAGCCGCTTCTGGTCCGTGAACTCCCTCGAGGAACAGTCGGCAACCTGCGAAATCAACACGCTGCTAATTCTAAAACGATCCGTCTAGCTAGTGTAACGAGCGACCGAGAAGCAGTGGTGGTGGTGGTTACCTGGACGAGAGGGGAGGGGAAGTTCTGCGCGAAGAAGGCGAGGTTGGGGAGGCGGCAGCCGTCGGGGCCGGCGAGCGTCCATTCCTCGCAGGATCGCCAGGAGGAGGTGAGGCCGGTAAGGACGACGGGGCGGTTGGGCTTCATGAAGCGGTCGACAAAGTCCGCGTAGGTCAGCGACCGCCCTTCCACCCGCTCCACCTGCCCCCCCACCTTCACGCGGCTGCCGGCGCTGCCGCCGTCCATCCGGTCCGGCGAGGAAGCGCGGGCCTGGGTTTCGTTCGCTCGCTGCTCTTTCGCTCACGCGACGGACTGGAGTGGAGTCGTCGACTCGTCGGAGACGGGAAGGACGAAACTACCTGCGCGGCCGCCGCCCGCCGGTGGTTCTGGAAGAGACGGTGTGCGGGGAGGGGGTGGCTGCCGCGGCCTGCGGGCCTGGATAGGCGGGGAGGCCCAAGTTTGTTTTTAGGCCGGGCTAATTGCGTATCGGCCAGTGCTTGGGCTTTTTCTTATACAAGGGCTGCTTGCTTCTTATCGTAGCCCATTTTTTTACAAGAGTTTGTAACGCTCATAAATTTAGCCAGCATTTACATCTTTACCAATCTATTCTTAAGGTATAATCATGTAACCCGGTTGGTTGAACATCAAATCAAATACGACGAACTCCAAATAAAATTATACATGCATACTACTTATCTTAATATACCTATGTATAAAATTTTATTTTTAAATCCGTTCTTTGTTGAGTAAAAGAAAAAAGAGAAATATGAAAAATGGTAAATCAAAAGAAAAGGACAAAGTGTTACTATTAACAGTATATCTATCTTTTTTTCATTTTGATACACTTTGACTTTGCCGTTCAAATTGAAATGTTTATAGTTAGCACCTTCCGGTAGAATATTTGTAATTGTACACGAGACCACTCATGTTTTATCGGAGAAAACTTTTTTGGGTCGATACCGTAAAGCTATCTCAAGTTCAAGAACCGCCTCTACCATCGCACAAATCCAAATCTAGCGGGCAACGTCTCCGGTGAAAACAAGCAATTGGTGAAATATTAGAAAAAGTTTGATCATGGCCATTGGATCGCGAGCAAGTGGTCATGATCAAAGCGGGATTGCCCCATTCAACGCATTTTTCAGAAACCACCCTAACTCCCCCGCCGCCCCCCATGTATCCTCCCCCAGTCACTCCTCACCCATCCTCCCAAAAGAAAAAACATTCCCCATCCAAACCCTAGAGCACCGGCGACACGTTGCTACACGGCGACAGTGTGTAGCTCAGGAGGATGAGAGAGGAGAGGCAGTGGATGGAGAACCACTAGTAGATCTTGCAAGAGAGGACTGGGGCACAGTGGTGTGACAAGAAGCGATGGCCACACGAGGAGGAGGATAGGGCACAAGGACCACCCTTGGCGATCCTAGCTTCGCTGCCCTCTAAGGCTAGATTTGGGGTTTGCCGGTGCCAGATCTAGCCTCTAGTGCACCGCTGTCACCCTCATCCTCCTCAGCATTATCCTCCACTGCTCTAGTCGCTGCCTCCTTGTTGCCCGACAAGGGGGAGGGAGGTGGTGTTGGTGCCCAAAGTGGAGAAGAGAGGCGACACGGAAGGGTACGGGAAAGGGGCGATTAAGGGAAACAGAGGAGGGGTTTTCATAATTAAATAAGTCATCAGGGGGTTCGTGCAAATTTGCGTTTAAGTGGTGGGGGTTCTGTCCGCCTCCATTTGGGTCGTTCGCTGCTGATCCATTGGTCCAAATCGAAAATTTTCAATTTTTGCACCAATTGGTCATTTGCACATGAGACGTCGCCTTGTCGAGCCATGAAACGAGCTGGAGGAACGAGCAACAACAAAGGAGCATAGCAATAGATTAGAGCAATATAGATTGTTTCATTGAAATTCGAAAGTACAAGGTTACCAGCTAGCACTGTAGGAAATCCGGTGGCGGCAGAGGCAGGACGACATCGGCAGTTGGCCGTAATGGATCGCGAGTAGGCTACGAGAGCAGAAAACAAAATTTTTCTACCGCGCACACAAGAACATCATGCTTAAGGAGGATCATGGATCGTTACCTACTAGGCCAGCAGCAATGAAGAAGAGTTGAGAAGCCGATCCAACCACGCGCGTCAGTAGTAGTGGAAGTAGTCGATCGTCCCGAACCGATCGTCTCCTCCACGCGATCAACCACACCACGAGCGGATCCAATCAGAGGTTGTTGATGCCGATCAACGCCGCAACGAGCGGCGCCTCCACCGGTATCCACACGTCCCGAATGGGCGCCGATCGCGAGTGTACCAAGACTCGCGAGCGGCTAGGGTTTGGCTCGGAGGTGGCGGCTACGGATTAGCTCGGGATTATCGGTCCGTTCCTCGGCCCTCGCCTCCATATATATAGACCTCCTCACTTGGGCCTCGTGGACCGAGGCCCAATAGAGTCTATCAGGATCTCTATCCGAATTGAGCCCATATCCGAATCACATTGAATTAGTGTTCCAACCCGTTAAGTGTGCGACCACAGGTTCACGTATACTTGGTCGCGACCGAAACACCTTCCGGTCACCACGTTAATAGCGGCCTCTAGCAAGACATATTAACCCCAAAGTATACGTAAAGATCATATCATTTGAACTCGTAATGTTCTCATGTACTAATCCCTTTGCCTCACGATATAGATTAAGCTCAAGGCGAGACTGTGTCATCCTCTTAATAGCTCAATCACTCTCTCGATTCCGTGATGGATTATAAACTCGTGATTGACTCCTCAATCACCTTGGCATGGCCATGCACTTTCATAATCCATTACATCGAGGGGCCGAGATATCTCTCCCATAAGGAGGGCAAATTCTATCTTGATCATTCACATCCCACTACATGTTTCATGGCAAACCCAAAGACTACTTTTATGACTACCCGATTCACGGAGTAGTGTTTAGTAGTCCCAAAGTAGCTACTACGCATCTTGGGAACCATGATGATCTCAAGTCTAAGGATTCCACATAAACACTACTTGAGACCAAGCGATGACACATGGAATCTCTGCGGTGTCTCATGGCGGGTCTATCCAACATATGTTCACTAACACATGTCCATATTATTGATTTGGTATCTCCATACCATGATCCATGAGACATGATCATCAATCAATACATATCTTGATCTTTGAATCATATTTGTTCCTCATATGAAATATAATCAGGGATCATTTAGAAATAGCAACATTTTGGCATTAAGAGTCTCATGAATAAGTCACATACTCATTGATCAATAATGATAATGTCTATTTCAAGGAACAAATCAATGTATCATAAACATAGTATGTGATATATTCAACATCTCCATGTTGCCTCTAGGGCATATCACCAACAGTCTCCCACTTGCACTAGAGTCAACCATGTAGGTATCTAATACCCATTGCCCTAGTGTGAGCCTCATGCTTTGGTCGGGAAGCGGCTTTGTCAACGGATCGCAATGTTCAAATCCGTGTGTACTTTGCATATCTTAACATCGCCTCTCCACAATCTCGCGGATGAGATGAAATCGTAGTAGAATGTGCTTGGACTTACAGTGCGATCTAGGCTCCTTGGCTTGCAATGGCTCCACGTTGTTGTCACGATGAGGTCCATTGGTGGAGGCACTAGCCATCACACCAAGCTCGAAACAAATTTCTTAATCCAAACGACCTCTTTAGCGACTTGAGCCGCTATGTACTCGGCTGTTGTAGAATCAAGAACTGTCTCTGCTTGGAACTCTTCCACTTACCGCACCGCCATTCGTGCGAGAACACAAATCCCGATTGCGATCTAAAATCATCTTTGTCGGTTTGGAAGCTAGCATCGGTGTAACCATTTACAACGAGCTCTTCTTCACCCCATAGAGCGAGGAACACATCTTTAGTTCTTCTCAAGTACTTCAAGATGTTCTTTACGGTAATCCGTTGACTTTCACGGATCGACCGGTATCTACTCGTAGCACTTAAAGCATCTGAGACATCCGGACGTGTACAAAGCATGGCATACATAATGGATCCAATAGTGAAGCATATGGAATCGCATTCATTTTATCCCGCTCATCGGTGTACTAGGACACCGATTCTTGCTAAGATTTATACCATGTGACATAGGTAGGAAGCCTTTCTTGGAATCTGCATGTTGAACCTTTTCAACACCTTGTCAATGTACGTATCTTGGCTTAATCCAATCGACCTTTTGATCTATCTCTATAGATCTTGATGCCCAGAATATATCGCCTCTCCTAAGTCTTTCATAGAGAAACTACTTTTCAATGAAGACTTAATGATTCGAGACATAGGAATGTCATTTCCGATCAATAATATGTCATCCACATATAAGACCGTAAACACGAGTGCGCCCCACTAGCCTTTTGTAAACACAAGGCTCTTCTTCGTTCTTGATGAAACCAAACCCTTTGATTACTTCATCAAAGCGAATGTTCCAACTCCGAGATGCTGCTTTAATCCATAAATGGATCTTTGCGACTTGCATATCTTTCTAGGCGATTGCGGATCGACAAAACACGTGGGGTGTGTCATGTACACATCCTCACTCGATTTCCATTAAGGAAAGTTGTTTTGACATCCATTTGCCATATTTCATAGTCGAAATAAGCGAAGAATCGCTAGAATGATCCGAATAGACTTTAGCATTGCGACGGCGAAAAAGTTTCATCATAATCAACACCTTGAATTTGTTTGAAACCTTTGGCCACCAATCGCGCTTTATAGATGTGAACATTTCCATCTATGTCTATCTTTTCTTGAAAACCCATTTGCACTCAATGGTTTTAACACCATCGGTGGATCAACCAAGTTCCAAACTTGATTCTTGTGCATGGATTCAATTTCGGATCTCATGGCTTCAAGCCATTTCTCGAGTCTGGTCCCACCATCGCTTCTTCATAGGTCTTAGGTTCATCGTTGTCTAACAACAATATATCCCGTTGTTGAGTAGTCAAGAGCATGTACCTCTCGGTACACGACGTGACCTCTCGACCTACGTGGTGCGGTGTATCCACAGGTTCTTCAACAGTTTGTTCATCTGTTGTGGTTACGTAGGAGTGAAACGTTTTCGGTGTTTCTCGAATTTCTTCAAGTTGCACCATGCTCCCACTATCCCTTCTTGAGAGAAACTCTTTCTCTAAGAAGACACCATCTTGGCGACAAACACTTTGCCTTCTTCTTGATTATAGAAGTAATATCCTTTTGTTTCCTTAGGATACCCGATAAAGAAGCATTTATCGATTTAGGGGTGAGCTTATCGTTGTAAACGTTTTACATAAGTCTCACATCCCCAAATCTTAAGAAAAGACAAGTTAGGGCGTTGTCTGTCCACATCTCATATGGTGTCTTTTCATCGATTTTGATGGAACTCATTTAGTGTGAAAGCTACTGCTTCAAGAGCGTACCCCAAAAGACAACGGAAGATCACTGTGGCTCATCATGGGCGCACATATCTAATAAGGTGCGATTTCTCGTTCGGATACCCCATTCCATTGAGGTGTTCCAAGTGAGTCAATTGTGGAACAATTCCACAATCCTTGAGATGATTACCAAACTCATGGCTCAAATACTCGCCTCCACGATCGGATCGTAGAAACTTGATTGTCTTGCCTAAATGATTTTGCACTTCATTTTGGAATTCTTTGAACTTTTCAAAGATTGGACTTATGCTTCATCGGTAGATATATCCATATCTACTAAAGTCATCGATAAAAGTTATGAAATCTTGAAAACCACCTCGGTCGTTGAGCTCATTGGTCCACATACATCGAATGTACGAGTGCCAATAAGTCACTTGCCCGTTCACCTTGACCGGTGAAAGGTGCTTTTGTCATCTTGCCAAGTAAACAAGATTCGCATGTCTCAAATGATTCAAAATCAAATGAGTGCGAATACCATCTCTATGGAGCTTCTCCATGCGTTTCTCATTTATGTGACCTAAGCGGCAGTGCCAAATAAGCGTGGGATTCAAATCATTCGATCGTTGCCTCTTTGTATTAATGTTATAGACCGATGACTCTTCAAGAGTAAGAACATATAACCCATTCACCAATGGAGTATGACAATAGAACATATCTTTGAAATAAAGAGAACAACCATTGTTCACGGATCTAAAGTCATAACCTTCGCTTGTAAACATGAAGCGAAATAATGTTCTTGGAAAGAGATGGAACACAATAACAATTATTCAATTCCAAAACTAATCACGAAGGTAAAGACAATGGCATGGTGCCAACAACCACCATGACAACTTTTGCTCCATTGCCACGCGAAGATCCACTTCGCTCCTCCTCAAACTTCTACTTCTTCTTAGCCCCGCAACGATTTGCAAATGTGAGCAACCGATCCGGTATCAAATACCCAAGAATCAGTAGATGAAGTAGCAAGATTGATTTCTATAACATTTATACCGGAGCGAAGTCGTACTTCCTTCTTTTCTCAAGATCCTCCAAGTACTTTGGGCGTTCCTTTTCCAATGTCACGATTGCTTACTAGTAGCAATCGCATCGAGAGCAGGCCCTTCTTGACTTGCTTGGCCTTAGAACCGCTCGCGATCTCATCGGAGCTAACTTTCTTTGACCGCGCCTTTCTTTACATAGGGCTTGCCCTTGCCTTTCGCATCATCATCACATGATGGTCGCTTTTCTTAATGCTTTCCTCGGTGATTTTAGCATCCCATGCAACTCGACCAAGGTCTTGTCCATGTTGTTCATGTGATAGTTCGAATGAATGGCTCAAAGCTCGAGGGAGCGATGAAGAATCACATCGATAGCCAACTCTTGGCTAAGGGAAAACCAAGCTTTTCGGACTCTCAATGTAGCCAATCATCTTAATCACATGAGGGTCGACGGATTCCCTACGCAAGCTCGCACGCAAACAAGGACTTTGAAGTGTTGAACCTCTCACCCTTGCTTGGTTCTCAAACATACCACGCAACCCCACAATGATATTGTAGGCATCTGTGTTCTCATATTGCTTCAAGCTCGAGAGGACATTGTGGCAAGCATGAGACGACTCACATCAAGGTAATCATTCGTTTGCTTCTCATAAGCTTTCCGTGCGCCACGGTAGCATTATCGGGCAAGTCATCGGGATAAGGAGACTCAAGGACATGCTCCTTGCGCTCTTGCTTGAGAACAATTCTCGTGTTGCGATACCAATCCAAAAGTTCGTTCCATTGAGTTTTCTTTCTCAAGAATAGATCGCAAATTAAAAGAACTGGATGCGGCATTAGTTGACATGATCTACAACAAAGAATATGCAAAGTTTAGCACTATGTTCATGTTTGATCTTCCATTAAACAATTTAACAAAGATACTCCCACTATATGTTTTGTAATCGTCTTCCTCTAACGACATATAGTGGTCAAGATCCATGTTCATCTAAGTTCTAGTGAGCTTTGGCATCTTGCTAGAAACCTAGTGACGTAGGTAAGCAACACATGCTAATCACATCTTATGTGACTCTTGTTTGTTGGGTGGCATCCAATGCCCCGGCTCCCAACACCATGCCCCAAGGCTCAAAATTATTTTGATAGCCTTGTCAAGTAAACCAATACTATGCATGTGGATGTCCGACATCCACCCTATTAGATCAAGATAGTTGATGGTACTCGCTTTGGCGAGACCTACCAAACAATGATCATGATTCTTATAGGCGCGACAATTGGAAGGGCATCAAAACAAATTCTTAATTTTTCTTGAGAGAAGCTATTCTATCATGAAAAACTAACCCTTAGTTGGTATGGCATGAAAGAATAGTATGACAAGAAATAAACATCACATGCATATAATCACATTATACTGTGAATGGTATGGCATTTTGTATCGTAGTGGTCGCCATCGCCATGGTTCCACGGTGATATTCTTCGCCACACTTCTTGTCCTCTTTGTCATCATGCTTGAAGCCTCCATAGCAAAGAACTAAACTATTACAACTAATAGGTAGCAAAAGAATTACATGAGGAGCTCAAGCATCACAAGTCGACACGCAGTCGTTATACAATTAAAGAACGACCTCAACCCGGTGTGATTAATACGACACACAGCCGCCAAAACACACATGCATCACATATGCATCTATGCCATACCATTCACATCATTCCTGCAAAAACAAGTTAGCGTAGAACATATTCTACATACGACATGAATGTGTTTCTATAACAATCTATGCGTGTACGCAACGGCGGTCCCTGAAAACCTCACGGAATTACATAGATCGCATCTATGAAATCGCTATGAAAATCTCATCGGCCGATCAAATCAACCCAAACCGAGCCATTCAAAATGTCTCAATTTTCATTAGATCAATCACATCAATCATCGCGATCGGTATGCTTGAGGAGACCGCAACACAAGACCTCGATCCGTTGGCTCAATCCATCGGTATCTGTGTGATTAGCCCGATGGTGTTACCGGTAGGTGAGGGGCAAGTCGCGCATACATCAAAGAAGGAGCACGAACTAATCTTTTGGCCCCATGATGCTATCAACTCATACATATTCCAACCCCTTATGACCGATTGATCTAGTCCGTAATAGATCCAATCTATTACAACCGCATATCAACATATGCACTGATCCAGATCGCAAACTAAGCAAGATGGCTCTGATACCACTAATGGATCGCGGTAGGCTACGAGAGCGAAAACAAAATTTTCTACCGCGCACACAAGAACATCATGCTTAAGGAGGATCATGGATCGTTACCTACTAGACGCTTGTGCAATGAAGAAGAGTTGGAGAAGCCGATCCAACCACGGCGTCGAAGTAGTAGTGGAAGTAGTCGATCGTCCGAACCGATCGTCTCCTCCACGCGATCAACCACACCACGAGCGGATCCAATCGTAGGTTGTTGATGCCGATCAACGCCGCAACGAGCGGCGCCTCACCGGTATCCACACGTCCGGGGTGGAACGCCGATCGCGAGTGTACCAAAGACTCATGAGCGGCTAGGGTTTGGCTCGGAGGTGGCGGCTACGGATTAGCTCGGGATTATCGGTCCGTTCCTCACCCCTCGCCTCCATATATAGACCTCCTCACTTGGGCCTCGTGGACCGAGGCCCAATAGGAGTCTATCCGGATCTCTATCCGAATTGAGCCCATATCCGAATCACATTCGAATTAGTGTTCCAACCCGTTAAGTGTGCGACCACAGCAGGTTCACGTATACTTGGTCGCGACCGAAACACCTTTCCGGTCACCACGTTAATAGCGGCCTCTAGCAAGACATATTAACCCCAAAGTATACGTAAAGATCATATCGGTGAACTCGTAATGTTCTCATGTACTAATCCCTTTGCCTCACGATATAGATTAAGCTCAAGGCGAGACCCGTGTCATCCTCTTAATAGCTCAATCACTCTCTCGATTCCGTGATGGATTATAAACTCGTGATTGACTCCTCAATCACCTTGGCATGGCCATGCACTTTCATAATCCATTACATCGAGGGGCCCGAGATATCTCTCCCATAAGGAGGGCAAATTCTATCTTGATCATTCACATCCCACTACATGTTTCATGGCAAACCCAAAGACTACTTTTATGACTACCCGATTCACGGAGTAGTGTTTAGTAGTCCCAAAGTAGCTACTACGCATCTTTGGGAACCATGATGATCTCAAGTCTAAGGATTCCACATAAACACTACTTGAGACCAAGCGATGACACATGGAATCTGCGGTGTCTCATGGCGGGTCTATCCAACATATGTTCACTAACACATGTCCATATTATTGATTTGGTATCTCCATACCATGATCCATGAGACATGATCATCAATCAATACATATGCTGATCTTTGAATCATATTTGTTCCTCATATGAAATATAATCAGGGATCATTTAGAAATAGCAACATTTTGGCATTAAGAGTCTCATGAATAAGTCACATACTCATTGATCAATAATGATAATGTCTATTTCAAGGAACAAATCAATGTATCATAAACATAGTATGTGATATATTCAACATCTCCATGTTGCCTCTAGGGCATATCACCAACAGGCCGTTCTCCACCTCGAAAACCGTGGCCAGGGCCAAGCGGAGGTGCGTGTCGACATGGCAATGCATCGACCAGACGCCTACAAGAACAAGATTCGTCGATCGGTGCCAGTTATCGAATGATTTTGAGGCTTTGAGCAGTGCGTTTAGACCCCTCGGCAAAAGAGATGATTGTATTATTTTTATGTTTATAATATTTTAAATAAATGTTATTATATGATATCATTTTAAAAGGGTTCCTGGTTAGATGTCACTGTCAGAACCAGTGACGGATCCAGAATTTTACCAAAGGGTATGCCGCACCAAAATTTTTACATGCAATTCGGTAAAACTATTTGCCAATTCGGTAAATAATTGTAAATTTTGCACCTTAATTCGGTATACAGGCACTAAATAATATGATAAGTCTTGAATTCAATGATTAAGTTGGAAACTTGCACAAATTACAATATAAATAGTTCAAACACCATACTAATAGTCTCAAATATACATAAAAGCGACTTACAATATTACTTATCTGATTTTTTTGCCTACGCTTTCTAAAGGACATGAAAGTCTCGATTATATCATATTCATCCACTTCAAAGAAAATATCCCGCTCAATGAATGTGACTAGACAATCATCCAAAAGACTATCACCCATCTTATTTCTTAACTTTGTTTTCACTAAAACCATTGCAGAAAATACCCTTTCAACACTTCTTTGTTGCCCTTTGGTAGAAGCAAAACCAATTTGAGAAGCATGTAAACCATATCATACACTTTATGCCTCTTTGTTTTAACAAGCTTAACTGAGAGATCAACAAGATTGTCTAGATCTTTGAAGCTATCAGCTTGTCTCATGTCATCAATATAATTACCAAGTTGCAATTCAAGTTTTAGCAAATAATTGCTCGAGAACTCTTTAGGGTAGAACTCAGCTAGTCTACGTACCTTCTGTGCATCGAAAGAAGCAAATGAGTTGGAAGGATTGAAGGCCGACATACAAGAGAGCAACTCCATATTAACCTCATCAAACCGATTATCAAGTTCTTGGCTAATTTGATCAATGACACCAATATATACTTCTCTTCTGAAGTGATCATCATTTGTTTGGTTTCGAGAGTACCTTGCTGATTTCCCATAAGGCACATAATCACCGTCCATAGCAGAAACTTCAATACCATGTTTATCACAAAACAAAGTGACCCTCTCAAGGAACTTATCCCAACCATCAGACCTCAATTGTTGTATTCTGTTCTTTGCCACATTAACAAGTGAGATTGCATTAAGAATATCTTGCTCCCTTCTTTGCAAACACTCGGATAATTCATTTGTGTATCCAAGAATAACAAACATTAAGTGTGCAAAGAAAACAAACTCAAAGGTCTCAAATGCTCCAAGCACAAAATGTATTTTTGTCCAATCGGCCTTATGTGCAGTATCATCACCAAGATCTATGAGTACATCATGGATTGTGGAATAGATAATAATGATGTTGCATACAGTTTTGTAATGAGAGCCCCACCGAGTCTCACCAGGCTTAGGCAAACCCATATCTTGATTTAATGCACTCCCAGATTTAAGTTCACCATAATCAAGTGCTTTCTTGATATTCTCAAGCCTAACATTTCGAAGCATGCCATGATGCTTACAAGAAACTCCAACAATATTTAGCAGGAGAGATACTTGATCAAAAAAACTCACACAATCAGTATTGCCCTTAGCAACAGCAACAAGAACTAGTTGGAGTTGATGTGCAAAACAATGGATATAATAAGCAGAAGGTGACTCTTGCATGATCAATGTTTTCAGCCCTTTAATATCTCCTTTCATGTTGCTAGCCCCATCATAACCTTGATCACGGATTTGAGCCATAGTCAAGCCATAACTAACAAGTAAAGCTTCAATTGCATCCTTAAGTGATAAAGA
Source organism: Bonia amplexicaulis (assembly GCA_036346245.1). Lineage (NCBI taxonomy): Eukaryota > Viridiplantae > Streptophyta > Magnoliopsida > Poales > Poaceae > Bonia > Bonia amplexicaulis. The sequence goes on from CM070737.1 coordinate 25,956,296, forward strand.
GGTAGTATCATCTATATGAACAACTCCAATAAAGTGCTCACATGGCCTTCCCAATTTATCAACATATCGCAAGCAAAGAGCTAGTTGTTCTTTATATGATATGTCACTAGACTCATCAGCTAAAATTGCATAGGGCTCATCACCAAGTTCTTCAATTATTTTCTTTCTAGTTTCTATGGCACAACAGTGAATAATTTCCTTTTGTATCATTAGGCTAGTTAAGGTGTAATTACCTGGAGCATTGTTCAAAACATACTTGCTCACTTCTTCACTGTTTCCTGCAAGAAACTTCAAAAGTTCAAGGAAGTTCCCTCTATTGCTAGACTCTTCACTTTCATCATGTCCACGGAATGCCAATCCTTGATGCAAAAGAATCTTGATACATCTAAGTGAATAAGTCAACCTTTTCTTGTAAAGATGAAGATCCTCATCAGTCCACTTCTCAATGTGATAATCAATTGCTACCTTGGGTTTTTTTAAAGCCAATGTATCTCTCTTGAGCTGCATTATGTGCCTTAGAACCCAGATGTTTGAGAAGTGCTTTCTCTCCTATATTCCAATTTCTCCAGCCACCAACAGTAAATTTATCTGACCCGGTACCCTTCTTAAACAAGTAGTATATAAAGCAAAACACAGAATCCTTCTTGATACTATATTCAAGCCACTCCCCATGTTTATGAAACCATACAAAATTGAATTGACGATCTCTATCTCCAATATTTCTTTTTGGAAAATCATGTGTATAAGGTTGGAATGGACCTTTAATAATATATGCTCTTCGAATTGCATCTTGATCATTAACAGAATAACTTTCAATGGGTTGTCTATCACCTAGATCATGCGGAAGGCGATTGATGTCATAAACCGGCGACGGTGGCGGTGGCGAGGGCGGGGGCATAGGATTCACAATTTTATCAACTACTCTCTCTTGCTCTTGAGTTTGCTTTTCCGCCACAGTTTCAACCGGAGATGGGGCAGGATTTGAAGTAGCAGCTGCCGCCTTCTTGGTTGCACGTTTATGAAAAAGAGATGCAATGTCTCCGCTTCTCTTCATAACTGATCAATTCCAAAAAAACAATTGCTCCAGCCCTACAAGAGAATAAAGAATATTATATATCATTTTGAATTTTGAATGCCAGAACTTTTCTTGGCCATATGTTTCTGTTATAGAAGTAATGCAACTATGCAAGATCTTCAAGATCTGTGACTATGTTCTTATGGTTTTATCTAGAACAAAAAAAATGACTGGGACCGTGGAACGTATTCATCTAGCTTATCTCTAGCAGTTCAGACTTAATTAAACAAGTTTGTCGCAGACTCATAAACTCCTAAGCAAATGACCAAGTTAATGATCCAACTATTCAACTAATTACATGGCCGCGGGAAAGAACACACTACGCAGGCCACGTTTATGCATGTATGGATCTCCCCCTTGGTATTTGTTGCATGCGTGTATTCTTGCTCTGCCTTTTCTTTCTCTTGGGATTCATGATTTACCTGATTGATTTCGCCTGATGAGTGACGACGTCTCTCATGCGGCGGCGGCGAACGATCGAACGACGACTGGAACGCTGAGGCCTAAGGATCGAGCGGAGCGGCGCGTCACACGCGAAGGCGAACCATCTGTCCATCTCGCTGAGGAATTGGAAGTTTGGAACCGTCTCGTCTCGCTGAGGAATCGGATCGACCGATCGAGCGGCGCGTCACATGCGTACTTCAGCTGGGTCCTACCGTCACAGGGTATGCCGGGGCCCACCCGGCATACCCTGTAGATCCGCCAATGGTCGGAACACTAGTAACTTATAGACTAGCACATATATTGATTGATGACTATATTTCGACGGTCATAAATATAAGATATCAAATGAATAATATGGACATATATTAGATAACATAATATTGTCATTAGTTGGTCTCACGTAATTATGATATATAATCCTTGTATCTAATATCAACATAGTTTTCTACATGTGCAATAGCGCAGTTAGCCGTTGTCAAACGCTACATTGTAATTGGGTAGTTATAAATGTAGTTTTCATGTATACTATAAAATATGTAGAGAAATGTGACTAGTCGGACAGGAGATTTGCCCCTCTTGTATAACAGGAGAGATATCTCTAGACCCTTTGATGTGGTCGGATAAAGAAAGTGCATGTCTATACCACGAGTGGTCGAAGAGTCGACCACATAAAGTTATCCATCACTAGATCGGTAAAAAATTGAACAATCTATGGATGACGTATCCTCACTAGAGTTTGATATGATTCGTGAGGTAAAAGAAGAATACACAAAAAGGTCGATAGGTCCGACCGGATACAAATTGGTCATGTGGAGATACTGATTGGTCATGAGCTGATTAGACATGTCACAAACTGGTCTGCGAATTGATCATATGGGGATACGAACTGGTTGTCAACATATACAATATGATCGTAATGAGTTATGAGCTGATTGTAAGTGACTAAGACTTGGTTACAGATCCTATTGCATAAGGTTTGTCCAGATTAATCTTTGTGTATATTTGAGAATCGATATGTCATGTTAGGGATCGCTATCGACCAGTTATCAGTAAGGTGTTTTCATATTACAATCAAATGTACATGAACCTACAGGGTCACACATTTAACGGTTGAAACAATAAGAGTCTGGATGACAGACTCCGAGTGAGATACGATCTCTACTCGTAGTGGATAAGGATTCGGTCAGTGGCTTTTTGAGTGGGATACAATTTCTACTCATATTAGATATTGATCTAATCGAAGCCTCTATATAATGAGATGCATGGGCTATGGTTGCATGCGTTTGAGACATACCCATCGAAACCCTAGCCGCTACCTCTAACAGACCCTGCTGTGTGCGCTGGTGGTAGCACATCGGCGTACGATATTCCATCCCCGGACATGTAGACTTCCGTGGAGATGCTGTTGCGATTGTGGCGCTGATACAAGGAGACGATTGACTTGTGAAGATCGACTACCGCTCAAAGGACGATCGTCTTCTGAGGACGCTAATTTACACATTGTACGATCAATTATTTCCGCTACATCGACGTGTGATACGTTGAATTGGGTCACTTCAACATTTTTTCCACTTCATGTCTAGTGGTAGCCGAGCCCCACTGTCACGAACATGCACTCCTCGAAGTGCAGCGGGACAGTGGGGCGCCCAGGCCGAAGGAGGCCTCTCAAGCCGCCAAAGAAACGCTCGGCGATGGCGACGTCCTGAGACGCAGGCAGGTCCAGCATCATAGGGCGCTGCGGTAGTGGCGACAATGATCCGATGGAGTACTCAACGATGGTCGTGGTGATGCCATCGATGAATATCTACGCAGGAGGGTCTGCGGTCTCGAGCACCCTGGCGGCCATGGAGTAGCGGCCTCGGCGCGCATCGGCCTCCATGAGTGTATCCACAATTTGGCTTGGTGTAGCAGGCGTCGACGTCGACCACCGTGAAGGAGTGCCGGCAATTTTGCAGAAGAACTGGTTGTTGATCGCTGTTGTAGTCTTTATGACTGCTCCCAAGACTTTTTCGACTGGTTACGATTGCTTACGACTGGTTTCGAGAGCTTACGACCGCCTCCCGCTGTGTTACGACTGCATTTTAGCTCTGTCGATCGCTCCGATTGCTTTGCCTTCGTGGTCGTAAACCTTCTGCCGAGGTTTCGACCGCTCTTCTCTGCTGCTGCGCTGCTCTTCCTTCAACCTCGCTCGAATTACCGTAATCGCAACTCTCTACGATCACGCAGCGATTCTGCCGATCACTGTTCATCGTGGTCAAAACACTCTTTCGACCACGTTCACTTCCTTAGAACATGGTTGGAGCCTTTACAACGTGGTCGAAGCCTCTACCGACCACGTTCAGCGTCTTCACAACGTGGTCAAAGCCTCTCTCAACCACGTTCAACTTCACAACGTGGTCGAAGCCTTCTGACCACGTTCCACTTCACAACGTGGTCGAAGCCTTCCGACCACGTTCAAACTTCCTTTGCCGTGGTCGAACGCCTTCCGAGCACGTTCAATTCTTTACAACGTGGTCGTAACTCCTTCCGACCATGTTCGATCACCTCTGCCATGGTCGTATCACCTCCCGACCACGTTCGATCACTTCTGTCGTGGTCGTATCGCCCTTCGACCACATCTCCTTCTGGTTTGCCGTGGTCGTGATGCCTTCTGACCACGTTCAAACCTTCTTTGCCATGGTCGTAAATCCTTTCGACCACGTTTGTCGTGGTCGTAAGTTGATTGCGACCGCGTCTTGCGAGATCATGATGAAGTCGACACTTGCTAGTTTTCCCTCCTCTTCTCTTTATTTCTTTTCCTTTTTTCGGCGTACTTATGATTACATGATTCCTCCCTTTTATACCCGGATCTACGACTTCTACTTGAGTTACGACTACGAATACAAACTCGATTCCGACTCTGATTACAACTCGGTTTTGACTTCGACTTTCGACTGCGATCACAACTCGACTTCGATCACGACAAAAACTTAAACATAACTTCTAAACAAGATTATTTCCAACATTCTCTCCCTAATCTTGTTTAGTGACTTCAATCATGCCGATATTCCTCCTCGGTCTCGTTGACCTTCTCCTGCTACTGCTTCTTCCTTGACCGGACTTCCTGGGCTAGAGCACCTGCTCCTATAGCCATTTTCCTGGTCGTTTTCCTCCTGCAGCCCTCACTCACGCTTCCTCCACCAGCAACTACTTTCACTGTCGTGTGGCCTTGCTTTCTACCATCGTCCTTCACACCGTGCTTCCTCCCGCCACCTCGGGATCCATCTCCGACTTCCTTCTTTTGTTCGCGTGAGAGCTCCTCCCGAGCCTTTGCTTGCCATAACTTTGCTTACTTCATGCGGTCGGTGTCGACCACTCAGTGTGTTGCTGCTTCGATCTCCCTTTTCACCAGTTGTGCCTGCCACGACTACTCCTTGCTCCCTCCGTCTGCATGCGTGCATCCAGAGATGACTGTATGCGAGTGAGCACCACCTGTGCCGCTCGCTATGACTTTACCTGTTGCATGTGGTCGGTGCCAACTACCCGGGCTAATGCTTCGCTCCTCGGCTGCGCTTGCTATATGTGGTTGGTGTCGATCACCCGAGCCGATGCTTCGACTGCTCATGCCAACTCTTCGTTCTTCTGTCTGTAAGCGGTCGTCCGAGGTCGGCTGCACGCTTATGCTCACCTCCTTCGCCGCCTGTTACGACCATCGCATGCCTGCTGCATGTCTTTCTAGAGCAGTGGCTCGTTACAACTACGTGCTCTTTTCTGCTGTCTGCTGCCCCGACTTGCTTCTCAGCTGTCTTGTTCATTACGACTTCAGGCTTGCCTCCGACTGTCCGTTGATGAGGTCCTCCATGCTCTGGCTCTTCCAGACCGTTCTCCACACAAAACGATCTACAAAATTTCAAAGGAATCTTGTACAGTCGATTTGCTGACTTTTGCACCTTCATTAGCAGCCGCTCACTGCTGCCGATTACTTTCAGATAATTTCCTTTCAATTCAATTTGGCATCCTTCTTCAGTTAGCTGTCCCAAACTCATAATATTGCTGCGAAGACTTGGTATGTAGTATACATCTGACAACGGTCTTTGTCCTCCGTCCTTGCACTTCAACAAAATTGTGGCCTTTCCTCTGATTTGGACAGTTGAGCCATCTCTAAATTGCACCTTTCTAAGTACTTTCTCATCTAATTTATGAAATATCGAGTATGTGCCTGTCATATGGTTGCTAGCTCCATTGTCGAGATACCAATCTGCTGACTGTTCCTGTGTCTCCTCTCCCTTCTCCATCAAACTTGGGAACACTCTCCCTTCATTCAGTAGTATCATTGTCAGCACAGCTTCTGTACAATGGGATAGTAGCAAAGTCGGCTCTTCACCTTCATGGGTGTGAGATTTGCCTCCTCAACCTTCTTCTTGCTCCTATAGTTTGCTGCATAGTGACCAAATTTCTTGCAGTTGTGGCACTAGATATGACTGCGACATTCCGCAGCATAAGGACCAAATTTTTCATACTCAAAACATTGGATGTGTGACTTGTCTTGAAACTTGTTGCATCCACCTTGACCAGGTCTTTCTCCACGTCATCTTCTTCCTCCTCTTCCAGACTAGAAGCTACATCCTTGTCCACGACCAGAGTATGAGTCTTGCTTCCTTGTGTTCTCCTTATCGAGCAACACTTGTTGGTTGTAAAATCTTTGCTCCTTTGTGTGACTGAAATCCCTTCAGTAACTCTTCATGCGCCTTGAGAGTCCCAGATACTTCTTCTATCTTCATCTTTGTGAGATCTTGGGAATACATAAGAGTAGTCACTATCGGTAGGAACCCCTCCGGCAGAATTCTCAAGTATTTCTTCACAGCCACCTCATTCTCTAGTTTGTCACCAAGAGATTTGATCTCATTTACGACTTCATTAAACTTCCCAGAGAATTCTTCCACCGTCCAGCTCTCTCCTATCCTCATTGCTTCAAATTCGCTCCGTAGTGTTTGGAGTCGAACTTCCTTTACTTTGTCAATGCCTTCATGCATTATCTGCAGTGCATCCCAAGCTTCTCACGCTGTCTCCTTGCCGATCAATTTGTCGCATCATTAAATCCGGCACGGCTTGATAGATTACCGCCAACGCCATCTGATCTAGTCGATTACTTTGTCCTTCCCCTTTGGATCAACAGTGCCCTAGACTCCCCGAGCACGCATGTTGGCCTTCATCTTCATGGCCCAGACCGGATAATTATCCGAACTGAGGAGTGGATACTGCAGCGACACACTCTCCTTGGCCTTTGATTGCTCTCCCATGGCTCTGATACCACTTATTACAGTCTTTATTGCCGCTCCTAGGACTTTTCTGACTAGTTATGATCACTTACGACCGCTTACGACCGGTTTCGAGAGCTTACGACCGCCTCCCGCTGCGCTACGATCGCGTTTCAGCTCCGCCGATCGCTCCGATTTCTTTGCCTTCGTGGTCGTAAACCTTCTGCTGAGGTTTCAACCGCTTTTCTCTGCCGCTGCGCTGCTCTTCGTTCGACCTCGCTCGAATTACCGTAATCACATCTCTCTATGATCATGCAGTGATTTTGCCGATCACTGTTCACTGTGGTCGAAACACTCTTTTGACCACGTTCACTTCCTTACAACGTGGTCGGAGCCTTCACAACGTGGTCGAAGCCTCTACCGACCACGTTCCACTTCACAACGTGGTCGAAGCCTTCCGACCACGTTCAAACTTCCTTTGCCATGGTCGAACGCCTTCCGACCACGTTCAATTCTTTACAACGTGGTCATAACTCCTTCTGATCACATTCGATCACCTCTGCTGTGGTCGTATCACCTCCCGACCACGTTCGATCACTTCTACCGTGGTCGTATCGCCCTTCGACCACGTCTCCTTCTGGTTTGCCGTGGTCGTGACGCCTTCTGACCACGTTCAAACCTTCTTTGCCATGGTCGTAAATCATTTCGACCACGTTTGCTGTGGTCGTAAGTTGATTTCGACCGCGTCTTGCGAGATCACGATGAAGTCATTACTTGCTAGTTTTTCCTCCTCTTCTCTGTATTTCTTTTCCTTTTTTCGGCGTACTTCTGATTACATGACTCCTCCCTTTTTATACCCGGATCTACGACTTCTACTCGGGTTACGACTACGAATACAAACTTGATTCCGACTCTGATTACAACTCGGTTTTGACTTCGACTTTCGACTGCGATCACAACTCGACTTCGATCACGACCAAAATTTAAACATAACTTCTAAACAAGATTATTTCCATCAATCGCGGCGTTGACGATGCGGAGGGGGCAGGTTGACATAATGGCAAATCGATATTGGACTCATTTGGATCGTAGGTTTTTCACGGTATTTTTACAGCATTCTAATCCTTAGGATATTTTTCACGTAGGAGTTATTTAGAACATAGGAAACAGATTGTCAAATTCTCATGGATTGCTTTCCTGTATATGCCCTCATAAGATTTGGCCAGCAAATTCACTACCAGGATCGAGAGCATTCCTGACGGCCAGCTACCGACAGGAAACACCCTAAAACCGTCAAGAAAAAACCGTCCCTGAGGAGGTACCCATTCGCGTCGGCGCAAGTAGACATCGGGCATGCACAATTTTTCCTGACCATGGCGCACGCCCGTTAGGATTGCCTCTCCCCGTTAGGGATACTCCAGTTTCTGGCGGCGAGAGCAGCAAATGATAGAGATGAGTGCAAAAAGCAAGCGATGGAGATGCAGCAAAGCTGATGAGAATAGGCTGTGTACCTATGTATAAATCTAATGCTTAACGGCTACGGAGTATGAACGCACTTCAAGCACTTAAATTGGCTAAAGCCATCTCCTCCCCCCCAAAAAAAGGCTAATGCTAGTTTTCAAAAAGTACTTAGAAGTAAGTGTAACTACACTTAGAAGTGTAACTAAACACTCTTTGTTGCGATTCCTATGGTTTTACTTCCTATGGGATTTAAAAAACATAACATTCTTATTAGATGCCTCGGTTCCTAACCCATACTTAAGGCATGACATAGTTTTACACCTGCCCCTCATCTGCCTGGCATGATTTTATACTTGACATAGTTTCACACTTGCCCTCTCACCTACCTAGCATGGTTTCACACTTGCCTCCTCACCTGTCTAGCATGGTCTATATATGTAACATTTGGTTCTTCATTCTGTTCATTACGTGATTGCCCCAAACATTTCACGTTCTCATGGTATCAGAAGCAATCGCTTCTGCGACCGCACCCTTCCACTAATTCCACTGATATGGCTCGCAAAGACAACGATGCCACCGCCACACGTCGCGAAAGGGAGGCCCTTGTTGTCATTGCGTGCACTGGTGTGTGGTACTGCCATGCACTAGGAGGCCGCACAGGCACTGGCCCTCTCCGAGGCCTCCGCCGTTGCTTCCCTTTATGCCTGGTGTACGGTGTCCTCAAAATCAAGGCTCTCGTCCCTGTCGTCCTCGACCTCTCCTCTCCAAACTACAACAAATGGCGCGGCCTCTTTCTCGTCACCCTCGGTAAGTAAGCCCTTTCCGACGATGCCCGACTGGGTTGGGTCTGAATTGATTATCTCGTTCTCTCGTGGCTCTACGGCATCATCTCCGCTGAACTCCTTGAGATCATGATGACTCCTACCTACATGGCGCGACTTGTATGGGTGGGCCTTAAGCAATAGTTCATCGGCAACAAGGAGACGCGTGTCCTGTACCTGAACGCGGAGTTTCACAACTTCATTCAGGGCAACCTCTCCATCTCCAACTACTGCCACAAGCTAAAGAGTATGGCCGACGCCCTTGGCGACTTGGGCGAACCGGTGCCCGATCGCACCCATGTTCTGTCCGTTCTGTGTAGCCTGAACGCAAAATTCGCATACATGGCAACCTTGTTGATATGGCAGAAGCCATTCCCCTCATTCATCGAGGCCCATTCTGATCTACTACTCGAAGAAATCACGATGCTGTTGCATCCCTCCGCTCCCTCCACAGCCCTCATCACCACGACCCCTACCGGCAATGGGGGTCCCGGCGGTGGTGTCTCCGGGGGTGGCGGCAGCATGTCTGGCCATCGCTCCACTGGTGTGCCCCAGGACGCTCTCTCTAGTGGCACCGACAGCGGCGGGACGGATCCAATTGCCATGGCAGCAACACCAAGTCCTGCGGCGGAGGTGCAGGTGGTCACTCCGGGGGTAGCACCTCTGGTTGGCCACCCTCCTTCTACAACCCCTAGACCGGCACCATCCAGGTGTGGCTCGAGCAACTCCATCCAAGCCAGGCCCCAGCCTCCTTGGCCTGCACACCCCTAGCGCACCGCCTGGGCCGCGCCACAGTGGTGTGCGCCAACCGCACGCGTTGGCGGCTGGCCAACTCCAGGCTGGCTACCCGCTACCCTCATACCTGTCGCCCGCGCCGTGGCCTCCTCGGGTCAGTCTGGGTCCTGCGCCTCCCGGTCTTGGTCCATGGGATCAGCAATCATTGGTGAACTCTTTCAACACCATGACTCTTACTTCCCCGCCAACCACCGACTGGTACATGGACTCTAGTGCAACCTCACACATGACGTCGGACAATGGTAACCTCTCCCGTTCCCATCCCCCTCACTCCTTCACTCCTTCCACCATTGTTGTCGGTGACGGATCTTTGCTACCCATCATCTCCATTGATTCCACTGGTCTTGGCGCTCTTAATCTTAATGTTCTTGTCACTCCGCACCTTATCAAGAATCTTATTTTCGTTCGTTAATTTACTATTGACAACAACTGTTCCATTGAGTTTGACTTTGTTGGCTTTTCTATAAAGGATCTTTGTTCTTAAAACATGATAGCCAAGTGCAATAGCTCCGGACCTCTCTACCCCTTGCATCCGCCGGCGTCTGTCTCCCCTTCGTGCACACTCGTCGCCAGCGCCTCCACCTCTTTGTGGCATCGTCGTCTCGGGCACCTCGACCATGAGTCATGTCTTGCCTTGCTAGTGTGTCCACCATTGCTTCCAATAAAAAACCCATTGATACTATCTGTCATGTGTGTCAGTTTGGTTGCCACATGCGTCTACTTTTTTCTACTTCACAGTCTCGTGCTCTCAAGAATTTTGATTTAGTTCATTGTTACCTTTGGACCTCGCCTGTCGTCAGTATACCTGGTTACAAATACTACTTGGTTATTCTTGATGATTGCTCGCATTATCTTTGGATGTTTCCTCTACGACTGAAATCCAATACTTCTGCCACTATCTCACACTTTTTCTCTTATGTTGCTACTCAGTTCGGTGCTCAGATCAAGTGCATTCAGTGCAATAATGGTCGTGAGTTTAACAATTGCACCACTCAAACCTTTTTCCTCACCCATGGAGTTGCACTCTGCATGTCATGTCCATACACCTCTCAGCAGAATGGCAAGGCCGAACACATTATTCGTTACCACTAATAACATTGTCCAGTCTCTTATGTTTTAGACCGGCATCCCTTCCTCTTTACTAGGTTGAGGCTCTTCACACCACGACCTACCTTCTCAATCTACAACCCACAAAAACTCTCAATTTTTCCACACATTTTTTACGCTCTTTGGTGTTTCCCCTCCTACTCTCACCTTCGAGTTTTTGGCTGCAAGTGTTACCCAAACCTTTTTGCCACCGCTCCTCACAAGCTTTCTCCTCGCTGCACCATGTGCGTGTTTCTTGGCTATCCGTTTGAACACAAGGGATACCAATGTCTCGATCTCTCCTCCAATCGGGTCATCATATTCCGCTATGTTACGTTTGACGAGTCCTCTTTTCCCTTTGCCAAGCTCACCGCCCAGCCCTCCCCTACTAACCTTGATTTTTTTGTTGGAGCTTGATCACACGCCGATGCCCATTGGGCCTCCACGTCTTGTAGGTCCTGGTGCTCCTCCTGGTGTGACCCGCCCGCCCGTGCTGGCCATTGGGAAGTAGATTTTTGGGCATAAGTACAATTTGGATGGCACTCTTTTCCACTATAAGGCTCATTGGGTTCTTCGTGATTTCACACAGTGTCCTAGTATTGATGTTGATGAGACTTTTAGTCTAGTCATCAAGCCGGCCACTATTCGCACAGTTCTATCTCTAGCCCTATCTCGGGATTGGCTTATCCACCAGCTGGATGTTAAGAATGTGTTTCTTCGTGGCACACTTTTTGAGACTGTCTTCTATTCGCAGCCGGCTGGATTTGTGGATTTCTCTCGCCTGAATTACGTTTGCCGCCTCAACAAATCTCCGTATGGTCTCAAACAGGCGCCCTGGGCTTGGTACAATTGTTTTGCAGCCTACTTGCTGTCTCTCGGTTTCATGGAGGCAAAGCTTGACACCTCTCTTTTTGTATCTCATCGAGGTGGTGACATTGTCTACCTATTACTCTATGTGGACGATATTGTACTGACTACTTCTTCGGACAATGTGCTCCGCCGAGTGATTGCCTCCCTCCAGCAGGCTTTTCCTATGAAGGATCTTGGTCCACTCCATTTCCTGGGTGTTTCTATCAGTCGTCGTGATGGTAGCATGTTCCTCTCTAAGCGGTAGTATACTCTCGACATCTTAGACTGCGCCAGCATGATCGCTTGCAAGCCTTGTAGCACCCCTGTTGACACTCATTCCAAGGTCTCCTCTATTGCTGGCGCTTCTGTGGTTGATCGGACGTTCTACCGAAGTCTTGCCGGTGCTTTGCAGTACCTATGCCGTACAACAAGTTTGTCTCCATATGCATGATCCGTAAAGCGCATTCTTCAGTATCTTCGCGGCACCATCGACCATGGCCTACGGATCTGGTTGTCTACTCCAATGCTGACTGGGCTGGTTGTCTCGACACACGCAAATCCAATTCAAGCTACGCTGTGTTCCTAGGTGACAATCTCGTCTGCTGGTCCTCCAGGAGGTAACATACTGTCTCTCGTTCAAGTGTGTAGGCTGAGTACCGGGCCATGGCCAGTACTGTTGCTAAGGTGTGCTGGCTATGCTAACTTCTTCAAGAACTTCACAGTCCTCCATGTCGAGCTACCCTCGTCTACTGCGACAATGTAAGTGCGGTCTATCTCTCAACAAATCCAATGCAACATCAGTGCACTAAACATGTTGATATTGACCTCCACTTTGTCCAGGAACAGTTGGTCTTGGTGATGTCCGTGTTCTTCACGTTCCGACATCATCTCAATACGCCAATATCTTCAATATCTTCGCCAAAACGCCGCCTACTTCTATTTTCATCGAGTTTCGGTCCAATTTGAACATCCACTCCGCCGATGCTCCAACTGCGGGGGTATTAGACGTCTCGGTTCCTGACCCATACTTAAGGTATGTCATACTTTCACACCTACCCCCTCACTTGCCTAGCATGGTTTCACACTTGGTATGATTTCACATTTGCCCCCTCACTTATCTGGTATGATTTTACACTTGCCTCCTCACCTGCCTGACATAGTCTATATATGTAACTTTTGGTTCTTCATTCTATTCATTGCGTGATTGCCCTAAATATTCCACGGTCTCAATTCTAATCCTATGTTTTTTTTTCTATTCTTGCATTCCAAATAGACCAATGGAAAACCTACTATCAAGGATCCAAAAATTTTGTTATTTCAGTTCTGGAAGAACTGCCCATGTTGATTCTTTTGTTGATCTAACCTGGCCAGCAAGTTTGTGAGATATTGCTCGTTGGAGTATTACATGCAGTCATTACGTGTTCCTAATGTGTCATCAATTGCAACTCTGTGATATGGAAAGAAGCAAGAACGACGAAGAGAGGGAAAATGGGAGCGGAGGACATGCACCTAAGGAGTTATCAGAGGTTTCATCTTCTTGTCCAATGCTTTAACAGCATCCATCTGAATTTGAAGAATTATGCGCCCTTTGCCATCAAAACTTGCAAAGTTACAAGGGAAACTACATTGAAGACAAACTCGAGGTGCCTATTTGTTAACAAACTTCTGTTGTTCGACGAAACAATGCAAATCTTGTCAATTTGGTAAAAATTGGTGACACGTATGCCATAATGTTTGCTCCAACCTTGTATGGATATTGAATCAAGACAAATTGAAACTTGTCCTTTTATGTTGCAGGCCGACAATCTACTGCAAACAAGAAAATGTTATATGCACCAAGAATCGCAAGGAAATGGATGACATCTTCCCATTCTATTGCATTAGTGGGAGACAACACCAAGCTACATTCAAGAGACTAGAAGTGTTTCAGACATCCAAATGGATGAAAAACTTCATCTCTCAAACATCAAGAAGGTTTATTGTTCATACGATGAGATAAACTAAATAGGAACATTAAAATGTTATACGTTTTTAATTATAAGGAAATCTGCACACAAGTAACCAGATTACCAATTTTTATTCCATCTCTCATCCTAATGTCAGTTGTTTCTAAACAAGTGAAAGCCTACACGCAAATACTGTTCCACGCATCCTGCATACTCCCAAGAAACCCTAACCTTTTTGGCATAAGTCAGCATTAGTTCCCTTCTGGTGCTTTACATCTTGTTTCCTCCCAAAGCAAATCAGGCTTGCAAAGAATAGACATGGCCATATAAATCAGCATATCTGGGCATTGTATCGCCAACTAAACCATCAGCACAAATGTGGTATTTCGTCAGCTAAACTGCTGCTAGATATTTATGGAAGCACATGCTCTACTATTAATGAAGATAAATGCATATCTGTGCTCACAACTCACCACTTCCATCACAGATTAGAATTTGCCTGGATTCACTCAGCAAATCCGTATCAGAGGAGCATTACATCAACATTGTACTCACAGCAGTTCAATACCATACTAACCAGTTTTCAGCTAGATAATCCATCCTCCTCTGCAATTTCACAAATGTTCTTGTTAATCATGCATGGCAACAGCATCATCAGTGGTCTAATATTTCATATAGCAATTCTGTAGACCATTCATTAAGACTATTGAAATTCATGTCTTCAATAATACAGTTCAGCCACTTAACAAATGCTTCTTGAAAGCCCATAGATAAGAGATCGACATGTCTCACTGCTTGGGACAAAACCCAGTTCTAACATCCTGTCCTGCAATGCTAATGACTCTGCGGTGCTCCTGGTCTCACAGTAAGCTCTCATCAGAGCATTGTAGCTCTCATTGCAACAGACCTGGAAATCGACAACAAAAGCCTTCAGAATCAATTCTGCTCTACTAAGAGCTCCTTCCTTGCAGAACCCACAAACCAAGGCTGCACAAATAGCATGGTTTGGGTGGAGACCTGACTCAATCATCTCCACCATAGCCGACTCACCATCTGAGCTCCTTCCCAACTTGCAAAAACAGGTTATGAGTGTCCAGTAAGTACCAAAGTCTGGTCTCACTTTTCTAGAGCTCATCTCAACTTTGACATCTAAAGCCTCATCCACACTGTCGCATTGGCACAAGCAGTCTACAATCATATTGTACATCTCCAAGCTAGGACTGCGCCCATCCTCTATCATCCACTGCAACAAACCCCTGGCAGCATGAGGACGCATATCCTCACACAATGCACAAATCAAGCAATTGTAACTCTCCAATGGGATGACAACACCATATTTCCTTATTGGTGACACCATATTCAAGCAAGTGAGCAGCTTCCCAACTTTGACATGACTCTCAATTACAATCCTGAGAGCGAATCCTTCCGACGAGAGCCCACTCCCCACCATCTCCATCAGCAGCAACCTTGCCTCCCTCACTCTCCCCTCATTACAGTACCCTGCGATAAGCACGCTATAAGCGACAGCATCAGGGCTCAATCCACTCTGCACCATCCTGTCAAACATCCGTCGAGCATCACTTATCCTCCCGGACTTGCACAGCCCGTCCATCAGAACAGTATGTGAAACCAAGTTCGGCTGAACGCCCCTGTGCGGCATTACGTCGAACAGATGTAGCGCGTCCTGCAGCCTCCCTCTGCGGCAGTACCCAGCGAGAAGCGTATTGTACGTCACCACGTCCGGCTCGAACCCCTGCTCTTCCAGCTCCTCCAGGAACCCCTGCGCGCGCTCGGCGTCCTCCCCGCGGCACAGCGCGGCGATGAGGATGTTGAACGTGTGCGCGTTGGGCCGCACCCCGGCGCGCCCCATGGCGGAGCGCGCGGTCCAGAGTTCATCGAACCGACCTGCGCGGGAGAGCGCGGCGAGGAGGGCGTTGCAGGCGACGGCGTCGGGCGGGACGCCGGCAGCGGCCGCGCGGAGGGCGGCTCGGAGCGCGTCGCGGAGGCGGTCGTGGCGGAGGAGGGCCTTGACGAGGAGGCCCGGGAGGGAGGGGTGGGGCGCGGTGGCGGAGGAGAGGAGTAGCGTGGGGAGTGCGTCGTGGTCTGGGTGTAGGCGGAGGAGGTGGGAGAGCGCGTCGAGCGCGTGGGAGAAGAGGCGGGAGGAGGCGAGGGAGTGCGCGAGGAAGGCGAGGTGGGGAGGCGACGGCTGGTGCGGGAGCGGAAGCGCGAGGAGGAAGCGGAGGGTGGGGAGCGGGTGGGAGTGGCCGGCACGGAGCACGACGGAGGTGAGCTCGTCGTGGCCGAGGTAGGGGAGAAGGCGTGAGAGGTCGAAGGGCTCGGCCGCGTCGACGTCGGTGGAAGCGGTGAGCTGGGTGGCGACGAGGTCGACGACGGCGACGTGGGGGTTCAGGGCGCGCGGGAGGAGGGAGGTCAGGGTGCTCGACGGAATGCGCGACACCGCCTTGGACATAGCGAGGCGCATGTGCCGTGTTTGGGGCTGCGGGTTCTCACTTCGAAGCGAAACCCTCCAAAGTCCCTCATGACATGTGGGCCCGAGTCGTCTGTCTCCGTGCATAAACCCCATTCTTCTGCGGTTGCCTCCTCCCGTGCTCCGCCGCCACGAGAGAGGGGGAGAGATGAGCATGCAAATTCCGGCGAGATCGGGCGGCCTCCGCCTCCGCCTCCTCCGGGCGGGGCTCTCCCGCCCCTACTCCACCGGCGACCGCCGCCGCCGGATGGTCCGTGAGGCGCGGGAGGAGGAGGAGGACGAGGCCTTCCTCCGCACCCTCAACTTCGGCGCCGACCCCGAGAACAACCCCCCGCCCCCGCCGCCGAGACGCACGGGAGGAGCCCCTGACTCCTCCTCCTCCTCCGCCGCCGCCTTCCCCAACGACATCCTCCGACGCGCCGCCGGGAAGCAGCAGCAGCAGCAGCAGCAGCAACAGCGCCCGGAAGGGAGCGCTCAGAAAGCCATCGGGGAGTCGCTGCTGGAGAAGCTTAAGCTGGGGGATGCCGCCTCCTCGGGAAACAGCGGCGAGCGGCAGCAGCCAGAGCACGAGCCGCCGCAGCCGGAGGACGCGGACGAGATCTTCCGGAAGATGAAGGAGACTGGGCTGATACCGAACGCCGTGGCCATGCTGGACGGGCTCTGCAAGAACGGGCTGGTGCAGGAGGCCATGAAGCTGTTCGGCCTGATGCGCGAGAAGGGCTCCATCCCGGAGGTCGTCATCTACACCGCCGTCGTCGAGGCCTTCTGCAACGCAGCCAAGCTTGACGACGCCGTGAGGATCTTCAGGAAGATGCAGGGGAATGGGGTCATTCCGAACGCCTTCAGCTACTGGTTGCTGATACAGGGGCTGTGCAAGGGAGGCAGGCTGGATGATGCGGTTGGGTTCTGCGTGGAGATGTTTGAGGCTGGGCATTCGCCGAATGCCGCGACGTTCGTGGGCTTGGTTGATGCTGTATGCAACACGAAGGGGGTGGGGGAGGGTGAGAAGCTTGTGAGGAGCTTCCAGGACAGGAATTTTGCCATTGATGAGAAGTCCATCAGGGAGCACTTGGACAAGAAAGGGCCATTCTCACCGGTTGTTTGGGAGGTGATCTTTGGGAAGAAGAAACCGGGCCGGCCTTTTTGATCTAAGTGGTATGTTAACATCCTCTTCTTTTCGTTTGGCATTACCAGTGACGATTTTTCAGTAGTTAATGTGCTTCTGTTGTTAAATCACAATGGCTAGCATGATGTTTTACATGGCATCCATCATTGTGGAGAATCTGTATGCCCCTTTGTTTACATGCAATTCACCACCATTTACTAAAATTATCCCATGAATACATACATGCTGCTTAGAGCCGATTGCTTTGTCATATTTTTGCCAATTCAAGCTATTGAGTTGCTATGAGAGCCGCATTTTGACGGCTGTCAATTTTCATGCATGATGGACAAACTTGAAACAACTTGTAGGAACTAGGGTAGTTCTGAGTTGTAGCTACATTGCTAACCATTAGGTGACAGAGGCGTTTGAGCTGCATTTTGTCGACCGTCAATTTTCACGCATGATGGACAACAAACTTGCAAGAACTAATAGGAACTAGGGTGGTTCTGAATTCTAGCGAGATTGCTAACAATAACGTGACGGAGGCGGCTCCTGTGATGTTCAGAAGGAACTGCAAACCTTAACATCCCCCCTCCAGCCAGATCCTGCGGTGACGGGTAATCCTGACTGATCTGCACACTAGTGTACCTTATTATCCATCAGTAAGTTCCACATCTAGTAAGTTATCCAAACTCTATGGATTATTTTATTTACTATGGGAGAAACCGAGAAGGAATATCTTGAACTGAGGAATTACTGTCTTTTGGAGGCAAATACCCACCAATACAACAAATTGGTTGAAATTTCCTACATAAAACCTCTAATGTACCATTTAGTAAAAGGAGTTTCCGCTAAAACATGTTACAAGTTTTGGTAGTAGTTTATTATTATATTATGTTTTATCTAGCTCTCCGTCTTAGCATAAATTCTTTACCATGTTATCAATTCATCAGTCGCATGAAACAATGACCCAATTAGACAATCCTGAGTAACCCAGGGGCTCCAATCAAGAAAAATAGTTAGAAGGGTTTGATTGCACAAATTATATGATTAAGGGGCTTGATTGCACATAGTTCATGACTTCATGGGCTTATAGTTCAATTTTTCGTTCTTTAAAAGCATGTTAGTTAAATTTATACTTCATCCAATAACAAAAGTTATGCTAAATTTGTAGGCAGAAAACACAAAACACATGGAGAATATAGGCAAATACATCCTCTGGACATTTACGCTGATAAGTGGCATCAGAATTTTTTTCTCTTGTCTTGGTTATCTTATCAACCTCTCTGCTACCATTTCGTACATATCATAAAAGAAGACCGTTGCATTCAACAAAATCAATTTCACGTGAGCGCTGAAAATTAGATATTCCATTTTAGAAATTTCGAATGGTGTGTCAGCTTTTGTAAATATTTTATTTGATTAGTCAACCCAAATGGTGCCCAATACCTGTTATCACTCTGATTTTTAAAGGGGAACAGCTGGCTTGTTTTTATATAAAAAAATTGTAAGAACTATAGTTTGAAAATTCCTCCACTTCATCCCCACCCCTTCTTTTTTTTCCTGCCTAAAATTTGTTCTTCCTTTTACAAGTGGGACCTTCCCTCCCACCACTGGAACATAGCATTATGCTTTCCCATCTTTCAGCCGATGAGCTCTCTAACAATTGTAGTAAGAATCCATAAAAAAAATATAGCGAGAAGAAAGATATTATTCATTGGAAAACTCGCATTTGTGCATTAAATAAATTCTGAATTTCTAATGGTAATTTAATTCCTGAGCACTTTATTTGTGAGACCATGTGGAGGTTACCCTATGGTGTGTGATAAGTATTTGATATTGTTGTGCAAGTATCGTCGAAGTTTGAATTTGGATTTTTGAGAAATTTGCGGTCTTTGGTCGGCCGAAAGGTGGTGGTCCGCCGCCCGCATGGTCAGTGTCATGGGCGTGGGCCTTAGGCCCAACGATTCATTATTATGAAGTTAGAGATTAGTTTCTATCTATTAGAGATATGATATTAGTTTTTATTTGTTGGAGATATGATTGAGATTAGACTCTATCTGTTAGGGAGAATCCATCTATATAAGGGGGTTGCCGTATACTATTATAACCAAGTAAGAAATAACAAAGTCATTCTCATCTATAGTCTCTCTCTCCCTCTATGCCATCGCCGCCCGACCATCCTCCCAGCGGTGTCTACTCTCTATGAACTAAGGTTTATAACAATTTGGTATCAGAGCCACTCACCATGGCTTTCGCTGCCAAGGAGATATCAAGAAGGATACTCTGCGTCACAATTCATCATGTTCTCTATCCTATGATGGAGAATGTGCTTCATCAAGTCTTTGATCCGTATGGAATTGTGGAGAACATTGAAATACTTGCAGGAAGATCAAGGGTTGTGGCCCTCATCACATATGGTGCAGACCATGCTGCGGAAAAGGCTTTCATGAAGTTGCAAGACTGGGACATCTACAATGGTTGATGTCAGCTTGTGATCGAGTTACTTCCAATGCCTTCCACAATGAAGACATGGGAGGATCACCTCAAAGAGTTTGAAGCCAACTTTCTTGCTGGATTGCAAGCTATTAAGGAGAAGTTAATGCAGCGAGAGGCGAAACATGGCAAAGGAAGAGCTTTCCCTGCCAGCTGTCGGTGTTTCTCTGTCCCATATCTGATCCACACCAGAGCACCGCCACGACGCTCAGCCTCCGCAAGTAGCAGCTCGATTTGATCGTGCGAATGCTGCACTTGAACCAGCAACTGCCGTCGCCAGACGACGGTAGCGAGGGAGAGGAGGCGTACAAGATGTTGGTAATGGACTCCACCTTCATCGTGCTTCTCTCGCTGGTGATTTGTGCCGACGACCTCCGAAGGCACGACGTCACACTCCACCTCAACATCGACAAGGCATGACAGCAGATCCCTATGTGCCCGCTGTCTACCTCGCCTGGCCCACAGTCGCCAACGCCGATGCATCGCCGCCGACACTGTCGTGGGGCTCTACGCATCCATCCACCGCTGGATTCTAACGCCATCATCTTGGATCGTAGTTGCACCAGTCCATCCCTATGGTTGCCACCGCCAGATCCGGCACTCTCCACCGCCAGATCCGGCGCTCTCCACCGCCAGGTCGCCTCTTCTCGCGTCGCCGTCGCTGGCGCACTCGCCAGGCCAGATCTGGCACTAACTACCCGAATTCTCGTCGCCTATGCCCAGATCAGGCCGCCACAGCTGTCTCCCCTCGTCGTCTTCATGGCCCACGCCCATGATAGCTTGGATCTGGCCGCCTCCATACGCCGTTGGATCCCATCGCCGCCGTTGCCAAAGGTTCGCCCGACGACGTCACTGCTGGAGGTTCGCCCGACGACGCCGCTACCGGAGCGCTGTCGCCGCGTCTTCCTTCGCCTGGGCCGGCTAGATCTCCTCGATCCGCCATCTAACTTAGTGTTGTTTCCACACGGGCAGCTGCCACCAGCCGTTCACCGTCGTGAGGACGACGCGGACCGAAACCCCAACAGTCCGAAGTCGCTGCTGCCAGAGGGTCGTCCAACGTCGATGTTGCTAGAGCGCTGCTCGACGCGCCTTCCTTCACCCGGGCCGAAGCCCATCTAGATAACCCATTCAGCCTCTCATTCGGCCTCTTTTAACAAAGTGGCTCCTTAAAAAAAAGAGCGAAAAGAAAAAACATCTTCTTTTGCAGGCACCATTTAGCCGAATGCACTACACTTCATCGACATGGAACTGCAACTATGGGGGTGTTCTTTTTGGCTGCGGCTTATGGATTTTGGCTGAAATTTTTGAATTTTGGCTGTTTACGGTACAAATTACAGAGAGATCGATACTCACTTATGATTTTTGCTGGTATAGATGTTAGGCTTTTAACGTGTACTACGTTTAACTTGTAGACTCCGTCTTGAGAAAATACTCCGTTTGAAAGTTAGGTACTGTAGCAAAAGTCAAAAGCGGGGGAGGTGCAAAACACAAAAGTCAAAAGCTTCTCACCAGCCAAACAGGCCCTATAGCCACCGCCTAGCAGTTCGAGGACGAGTTGCATGTCCGGGAGAGGTGTAATATCATGGGCGTGGACCTTGGGCCCAACGGTTCATTATTAGGAAGTTAGAGATTAGTTTCTGTCTATTAGAGATATGATATTCGTTTCTATTTGTTAGAGATATGATTGAGATTAGATTCTATCTGTTAGGGGGAGGCCATCTATATAAGCGGGGCTGCCGCATGCTATCAGAACCAGGCAAGAAATAACAAATTCATTCTCATCTATAGTCTCTCTCCCTCTACGCCGTCGCCGCCCGACCATCCTGTCGGTGATGTCTACCCCCTATGAATTAAAGTTCATAACAAGCTGGTAAGACCGGCCAAGGAGGCCTTGTGTTGAAAATGCACAAGCCGGTCTGATTGGCATGGTATGTGCGATCAGATCGGCCCAGGTCTATTTTGTGGATTTTTGGCATCTGGACACCAAACTATTGTGTAGGGTTGTTTGAAGATGTCTTTGCACTAGGTGTCATCTCAAATGGCGGTCTGAGCTAAAACTAGATAGAAATATAGCGAAATTTCCAAAGAGAGTTTTCTGATGGAGTTAGCCGGTTCTGGCTAGGGTGGTCTGACCAACATGAAGTCGGTTGTTAGACCGGCTCTAGCGGTTTGAGTTGGGTTCATGGCTTGTGAGCCATGATGGTGAGCGTTGTATTGCATGATGCGTTGTTTTGGCTAATGTGAGGTAATTGTATGGAACTTGAGCCCGTTATGGTTGTTTGGTCCTTTGATGTGCAGGTGGCTTAGAGGGCGTAGCGGTCGGCGACGTTGGACCGGGACTAGGGGGAGTTAAGGTCCGGAGTGGTCATATAAGTCCGAGTGAGGCTATGTACCTTAAACGGGAGCACAGAGAAAACAAGTATCGTGGAGAGACGAGTTGGTGCATGTGGTGCACAAAGTGACAAGGCCGATGCACGTAGAGACAGTTTGAGTGAGACTGAATTTATGAAGGCGTGACAGTTAGTCATTGGGCACTTTAGGCTACGTGTCAAAGCATACAGAGATATTTTGATGTGAAAGTAAGTGTTTGTGGCTCATCAATTGTGTCAATTGAACATTTTGTGTACTGTGCGATGCTATATGACTGTTTGCTTATTGTTGTTGTAAGACTCCGAGCTAGCTTATGCTGAGACAAATAGGACCGGAACTAGGGAAGGGGCGATGTAGTCCAGAGCAGTTAAGGGATTGGGACTAGGCTTAGAAGGAGCTGAGATCCAGAGCGATCAAGGTGCTGCCTAAGATGGCTAAAGCTGGCGGGGTGGTTACAAACTGAGAAGACAAGAAACCAGAGTGGGAGCTACTAGTGGTGGCATGGCAAACAATGGTAAGGTCGACAGGGACTAGGCTCAGGGAGGAGTTGAGGTTCGGACTAGGCTCAAGGAGGAGTTGATGTCCTAAACAGTCAAGGAAGCCGGGTACGGTCATAGTGAAGATGAAGCACGGGGTTGTTTCGAAGGCAAAGGAAGCAGGAAGCTTCGAGGAAGGCGGTAGAAGAGTATTTTGGTAAATTGCTCAATACCAGAAAAGTGGCGGTGTGCAAATCCGGGGTGTTGGCTTAAGTGGTTTAGGTTAAAGATGTGCTGAAATTGTGAAGTGGATTAAGTGTTGATTCACTAAGAGAGTAATGGGTGTGTGCGCTTTGAGAAGCGTGCATGTGTAAGTGTAAACTCCGGAATGGTGGTGGGTTAATTGGTTAGATATGTAAGTGGATAAAACCTAACTAGAGGTGCTAGTTAGGGTTTCCCCTGTGAGCCTCCATATGCAAGGAGGGAGAGAAGTGGCTGGAGTTAAGACTTGAGGAGTTTAGGCCTAACCTTAAGAGGAGAGTTAGGATTCTTAGATAGAACCTTTGGAAAGATGATATCTGGCTCTTTGTCTTGAGCTTATTGTCATCCTTAGGCTTGTGAAATAACTGGAGAGTGGTTGTAAATATTCATCTTCAAGTATCAATAGAAATCAACATTCGTTCAAGTATTTCCCTCTTGTGCTTAAGTGGTGGAATCTTGATTTGGCTTGATTTTTGTTTATGCCAAAGACATGTAAGTGATGATGATCTCATCAATCTAGGTACTCGTTATTTGTAAGTTCTTGTGTTGCTCGGTTTTGCTCAAGAGAAGGGTGATTTTGGGGTTTTAGTATTATGGGTGTTTTGGCTTGAATTCGTGTTGTTATCTGACTTGCTATGGCATGTGAGAGCCCATCCAAGGGCATCTAGATCATCAAGAATTCACGAGTAAGAGCAGATTGAAGTCTCTCCTTTGCCCGATTTTAGTGCAACATTTCTTGTTTTGGATAAAAGTAGAAGAAATTGGCATTGATCTAGCAGATTGAAGTCTCTCCTTTGCCCGATTTTAGTGCAACATTTCTTGTTTTGGATAAAAGTAGAAGAAATTGGCATTGATCTTCACGATCCATGCATCGAATAGGTTACTAATATCCTAGAGAAGGTGCATCCTACGTTTCAGGTGTTTTGGAGCTGTGGATAAAAAATTTTATCAATTTTTGGATTTGACATAGCGCTGAAAACAAGCTCTATTGGGAGACCAGCTTGAGCTTTGCGGTCAGACCGTCTGGGAAGAATATGTTTTGTTTTTCTCGGTTTTACTTAGATTTTTCTTTATAGGTGATTGATCGCTGATGTTCATTGCTTTCCATAGCAGTTGCCTATTGGAGTAAAGATTTGGAAAAGCTTTTAATTGGGTTTGCTCCTATTTACCTCCTCTACATACCATTCTCGGTCATACACTATTGTATATAATCTGCAAGCATAGTGCCAATACTAGTCAGTAAGAGAAAAAGCAGATCCTTTGGCGTGCTAATTTGGTGCTAGCACATCCTTCTTTCTTTTGTTAATCGCATGGGTTGAGTGATTTCGAGAAACTAGTTTCGGAATCTTGACTGTTGTAAACTGAGTGATGATGAGATGTTGCCGCCACCCATTTTTATTGATCTATCGAAAATAGCAGAACTGCAAGTAGGAAGAGCCACTTAAACACCTAGCATTGGCTTTGGATTCAGGTGCAGGGCTAAAATTGATTATGAGTGATGGGCTTTCTACCGCTAGCCTATTAGGCCCCAGAGATACTGTGCTAGGATGATTTTGAATTTTTGGGCAACAGCACTATTTAACTTGCGTATGTGGACACAAATTTAATTAGTCGGGAGAAGTGTTCCATTTGAACTATATAACTTTTAAAGGCTTGATTTATCAGTACGCACTGCCGTACCACTAACCACATTGCTTCAGGATTTGTGCGATTTAATTTTTAACAGCCCGCTCAGTTAGGCTGAAAAGAGGTGGCTTATCGATGAAATTGCATTGTAACTGATTGAAATTGTATTATATCTGATGGTAACTTATTTGACATAATTAAAATTAAAAATTGAAAAAAATAGGTTAGTTCATCACGAGCAATGCAAATGAATACGAAAAAAAAGAACCGACAAAAAAGCTAAAAAACTAAAAAGTTAAAAAAAAGATAAAATTTAAAAATAATAAAAAATAAACTATAAGCTAGAAATTCAATTCGAAATGAGCTCGGCCTAAATAGCATGAAAGCGGTACTCCGGATTTAGTGCTGTTTGGACGGCAATAGACGAAAGGTTCTACCATCACTTCTATAAGTACTCTTTTTCCGTAAGTGATGCCCTTTTCGTTTTCCCCGTTTAGTCAAATAGTTAATTGAATGTCACTCCGCCACTGATCCCTCCACCCTCCGCAAAGCTGTATTTATTTTCTTACTGTTGCTACTAAAAGATCTCCTTGTGCTTCCTTTGTTCACAAATATAGTTGGTTGTGAGTTTCGTTTAGTCAAGTTTTTTAAATTTTGACCATTAATATATGTTAAGTATATAGATTGATTACATAAAAATAATACCATTGGATTTGTCTTGCAAAATTTTCCATGGTATATATATTTTCTAGTATATTATGATAATAAATTATAGTCAAAGTCTTGCATTGGAGACCATAAAAAATAAAAAACAATCTACATTTGTGAACAGAGAGAGTAACAGATAACCCATCTTTTTAGAAATATATAATCTAAAATGACTCGTTGAGCATTATTCACCTTACGGTTGAATGTTGGTGTTGGGATATGGTAGGCTACACTAGCGTATATTAAAATTTTCTACCGCATAAACTAGAAAGCTATGAGAGTAAGAGATCATAGATCGTTACCACTATACGCGCAATGCAATGAAAGTAGAGTTGAATCGGTCGGTTCACAAGGCACACGTCGGTGTAGTAGTAGTCAATCGTCATTTAGCCAACTATCTTCTCGTGATCGTCCCGATCAGTGTTGTAGTCGCAGCAGCGCCTCTATCGAGATCCACACGTCTAGGGATGGAATGCCGTGCATCGGTGTGCTAGCGCTAGCGCACACGACAATGGTTATGGGAGGTGACGGCTAGAGTTTCGATAGGTGTGTCTCGGGATTCCACTCTTAGCCCCCATAGCTCCCTTTATATAGCTTCAGGCTAGATTTTTATCCAATACGAATATATATCGTATC
Source organism: Bonia amplexicaulis (assembly GCA_036346245.1). Classification (NCBI taxonomy): domain Eukaryota; kingdom Viridiplantae; phylum Streptophyta; class Magnoliopsida; order Poales; family Poaceae; genus Bonia; species Bonia amplexicaulis. The sequence goes on from CM070737.1 coordinate 25,982,176, forward strand.
CCACTCGGAGTCTATCATCCGGATTCTTATCGTTCTGACCCGTTAAATGTGTGACCCTGTAGGTTCATGTATATTTGGTCATGAGCCAAAAACTCCTTTTCAGTCCATAATTCAGTAGCAGTCCCTAGCAGGACATAATGACTTTCAAATATATATAAAGATCGTATCAGAGGAGCATATATAGTGCTTATATACATATCTCTTTGTCGTATGATAATAGATCAAACTCAAGGCGAGAAGCATGTCATCTTTTGATAGCTCAATTCTTCACTCAAACCTATAGTGGATTACTTAGTTGTGATTGACTCCTCAACCATATTTGGCATGGTCATGCACTTAATCCAACCATATTGTAGAGCTCAGAGACATCTCTCATATTATATTAGGGCAAATTCCATCTTAATCGCTCACATTTCTCCATATGTTTCATAGTAAATCCGAAATCTACCTTTATGACCACCTAATTACATAATAGTGTTTGGCAACCTCTAAGTAAACTATTACACACGTAGCAAACTGTGTCAATCTTAGGTCTAAGGATCATACATACACTATGTATGAGACTAACTGATAATACTTAAGAATATAACAATTCCTACAGTACCTCATGGTAGGTCAATCCAACACCATATTCTCTAACACGTGTCCACATTATTGATTTGATACCTCCATATCTATGATCCGTAAAACATGATCATCAATCAATATATGTGTTGATCTGTAAATCATAATTGTCCCACATAATGACATAAGATCAGGGATAATTTAAAATAACATCAAAATATGAATAAAGAGTTTCACGAACAAGTCGTACACTTGTTGATCAATATGAAAGACATTTATTCAACGGACAAAATAACATATTATTTAAAATATCATAAATATAAAAGTAATACAATCATCTCTATGATTGCCTCTAGGGTATATCACTAACAGTTGGAGCTACTGAAACCTTTTTTCATTGGGAAATATAAATACGCTTTAGTTTTTAAGTAAACAGCTGGTCGGCGTTTGGCATTAATTATAGCAGCATTTTTCCCTCGAGCTGTGCCGTCGTCCCCAACGAGCTCTACCGTCGTCCCTGGCGAGCTCCACTGCCATTGTTCTCCTATACTCGCTGTCATTTTGCGTTGTCGCGTCGTCCGTGAGCCGTCAGCCGCGCTCATGCTGCCCCTCGCCAAGTCGTCGTATCTTACGCCAAGCTGTTGTCATGCCGCTCCTGCGTCGGCCTCCTATGGCATCTTTGCCGGGCAGTCGCTGTGATACGGATCCACTTAGCAAGCTAACTGAACCACGTTGCTTTGGTTCTAATCTTTCACAATACGCCTTATTGGATGCTCTCCTTGTTCTAAGCTTCTTGCAAACCCAAAAACAGCATACACTCAATTTGTTGAAGCATAGTCATCTTTAGTGAGAAGCACTTTTCGTTGATTTGGACAATCACGCATCATATGATCTCTTCCCTTGCACTTGAAACACTCAATTTCTCTAGCACGAGCATTAGAAGGCAAACTAGAATCAGTTTTAGTTGCTTCTTTACCTCTGTGCCTCCTTTGAAAGAGCCCCATTTAAACGGCTTGATGTCGTCACCTTGGAGTATGTACCAACATCATCGCCTTGCTATGATGGGCGCTTCCATGGGTTTGTTTGAGTGTTGGCATGTCCACCTTTGGTTTGTTTGTGCTTCAATTGTTGTTCAACACGTTCGGCTTGATGCACCAAGTCTTGGATGTTGTAGTAATGGACCATCTTCACTCTATCTTGCACATCCTCATTCAACCTATTAAGGAAATGTGCCATAGTAGCCTCACCGTGCTTCTCTGTTCCTGTACGGATCATCAACATCTCCATCTCTTTATAATATTCATCAACACTAGAATTACCTTGGCGTAGTTGAAGCCGGTTGTACAAGGTCCTAGTGTAATGCGCCGGAACAAAATGCCGCCTCAAAATATTCTTCAATTGTACCCAAGTATTCGAACGAGCTCCTACGCGACAAAATTGATTCCACCAAACAAGAGCATATCCGGTGAAGTCAATTGTCGCCAACCGAATCTTCTTATCCTCAGTATAGTGATGGCTATCAAAAATTTGTTCGACACACATCTCTCACTCCAAGTACTCCTCCGGTTCAGCTTTACCATTAAATGATGGGATAGAAATTTTTATCCGCCCAATTCCACCATCCACGGCAACATGCTGAGCAAACCCAACACCATCACGCATACCTCCACCACGGGCAACACCTCTGCCTCGCATGTCCCTACCACGGTCAGTACCACGGTAGTCCTGAGCACAGCGTGGTTGTGGAGCAAAGCCCACTGTACCATCAAAGATCTCCTTGTGTTCGTCGTCTTCGTATGATGCACGCTGTTTGGGATATTGAGGTCCCCGTTCAGCATGCTGAAATTGTGGTGGCTGGTTACGTATCGCCTCCGTCAACGCGTCAATTCGTGCCCCCAAATCATCAACCATGCCTTCAAGCTTTCGGTGACAACTTACGAAGTAGTCATGTGTCGCTTCAAGCCCGTGTCGCACCTCGGGCAGCAAAGACGCCGCATATTGGGGTGCCTCCCCGATTGGATCGGCATGATTATGTCGCGCTTCGCCATCTTTAGTCTTCATAGAACCATCCATCAAGAAAAATTCAGCAACCTCGTACCGTGATCAACCACGCTCTGATACCAAGATGATACGGATCCACCTAGCAAGCTAGCTGAACCATCTTTCACGATACGCCTTGTTGGATGTCCTCCTTGTTCTAAGGTACTTGCAAACCCAAGAACAGCATACACTTCCAAGACAAGCCTTCTTCCACGCATATCACAGCATGTGAACAAAGGGTAGAGAAACCGAAGTTTCAACGAGTAGAATCCAACACCACAATTGGATTCAACACACCAAGAGCAATTTCTCGATGGAAATATCAAGAACACGCCAACAATGGCCACCAAACCATGGTGATTTTCTGGTTTCTATTTCTCAATTCATAGCCTAAGTTACAATGGGGCTAAGGCCCTGGCCTTATATTGGTACACAATGCATGATCTTGACTAAAACTCATGCACAACCTAGCCTAAGGCCGAAAAAAACTCCAATACGAACTAAAAAGGAAATATCTAAACTACTACCATCGGATTCTTTCTCAATTTACGATGTGACCATGAGGATTCCATGGCTGACACCTTATCTATTATCTATTGTGTGCGGCTTCGAAATAGCTTTCCAACGAGTCCAAGAACGCCCAAATTATACTCCGTTTGTGAAAGTTATGGACGTTTTAGTATCGGTCTTGACAGCTGTCCTGAACTGAGTCTGAACCGGCTTCAAATCTTTATATGTTTTGTTTTCTTGTTCAAGGGGCTTCCAAATTTGTTTGGAACCTGAAAAGGAATCCTTCTCAACCTTTAGAAAGCTATGGTGTGGTCGGATTTTACCCTTACTTGCTTTGCAATACTCGGATTCTTTTTATGTTTTGCAAGTTTCGCGCGTCTCTCCGGACAGCTCGTGCAGCATCCAATGAAATTATCATAACTTTGTGTAGGAAGTTCCAATCAAGTGCCGTTTGATTCGTTAGAAAGTGTACTTCATTAGCTTTCCAAATATGTGCTTTGTGTGCATTAGAAATCTCAGAATTGGCATTCAAAGCTTCTTGAACATTATACACAGAACTGCAAGCACTAACCAAAGTTGTAGTGCTACTTGGTGCCACATCACGCTGCCAGGCCACCACTACCAAGCCATCACCGTTTCCTTAAGGGGGTCGAGCCGAGACTGCCGCCCTTGTAGCTGCTCGCCGTCACCCCCTGCTGCCAGTGTTGCTGCCCCCTGCTCCTCAACTGGCCGTTTCCAACCCTCCACATCGTGCCGCTGTCGACCCCTACCCGGAGTCGCCTGGCTACCCTCCTGTGGCAGCCCTGGTGCCAGGCGAAGGGGGGGTAAGGAGAGATCAAGGGCAACAACTAAGAAGAAGGAGAGTGAGGTCTGGCCGAGAGAAGGAATGAGGAAGAAGGAAGAATCAGAACCAATCAAAAGAAGAGAAGAAAGGGGAAGACAGGAAGAAGGAAGAGGAAAGAAGAAGAGAGGAGGAGGCCAAACCAGCTAGATCCAGCCAAGACAAGGAGAAAGGTGCCCCGGTCTAGCTATTCGTCACTAGGGTGATGCCTCAAATCCTTTCCCGTGCTTGCTTATCGTTCTGTGTAGAGGATAGAGCGGGGATTAGCAAGATTAGTGCATTTGAAATGGCTTGAACATGGTTAGTAGATGGATTGCATGTGCAGATTCTTTAATTGAGAACTTTATCTACTAGAAAAAAGATAGATAATTTGGTTAGCTTTTCATAGAATGTTTGAACACCTGATTTGGTGGGGTATGTTGAGAGCTAGGATAATTGTAACAGTGCTATCTAGTGAGTCGTTGTAATTTGGTAGTGTTGAAGTATTTCACAAATTAGAAATAGAAGATGTCAAAACTAGGGTTTTGCTGCAGTAAGAATAATGTAGGTAATTATTTAAGTTTTCTATAGAATGCTAGAATTCTGATTTTTGAAATGTGGTTTAAAAGTTATGCTTCCAAGATGATTGCTGCCTGTTATGGGACAACACAACCTTTGGGGTTGAAATGGGGAGGGGGTTAGATGATGTAATCTTTAAATTATGGCAACTAGGATTATATGAGTAAGTTTGTGTAGAATCTATAGCTCGTATTGGTTACTATGGTTGAGTTTTAGGATTGAAAGTTATGGTCGGTTATGCATCAGAATGGCAGAAAGGTGTCCGGTGAAAGGAATATATTTGTGTCGGGTTTGCGCATAGGAGCGATGTCGTTCATTTGTATGTGTATGTATCATTTTAGTTATGTATTAAAATAGATGAAGTTTGCCCAGGTGCATGTTCGGGCTCCGTGTTGTCCACACGTCATCTTTGTGGTTAAATAGACAAGTGCATGGTAGAGCGGTAGACGATATATGTTATGGAATATACTATGTTTACATTATACGAAGAATTTACCTTATTGTTTGTGCTTATTGCAATGAATTACGTACCGTTGATTATCTGATGGTGATAATGATGGTGGAACATGGTAAATAATAATGATTACCTACTAATGATGGAACATGTTTATGATAATAGACATATGCATTTGTATGATGTGCACTCTCATATTATGAGAAAGAGATCCACTAGGGGTGAATAAGTAATACCTACTTCAGTAGGCCTCCACAGGAGTGGAGAGATCTCCGTGTCGACGTGGATGAGCTTATGATGGGTGAACATGACAGATGTTTACTTAGTTATACCGATATATGCAATGTGATGAGCAAATAAGCATGTAGAGTAGTTTTTGTATTGTACTAACAGAAAGAGATGATGAGACATGAGAATAATGATATGATTATGTTGTGACATGTGGAGAATGATATAGCTATGTTGATGTTTATGATTATGTTTAAACATGTGGGAAATGACATGGTTGGTTTACCCTTAGGTTAATGCTTATTGTTAAGTGTATGTTGTTACCATATTATGGAGATATAAATAAAGGAGATGTTGCCAAAATCTTGTAGAGATGGCGGTGTGTTTAGAGAGAAAGTGAGTAGTGGTAGCATTCAGGGCTTGGAGATTGAGCCAGGATGTTGCAACTATGCTTACATGTTATGAACTGGGCATGAATTGTGGCCGGCAAACAAGGAACTGGCAAAATACATGGACTGAAGCTTTAGACTTGTTAATTAATGCTTCGTTTGGCATTGTGGTAGCTTTTAAAAAGCACTTATCTTATTCTAATTTTAGATCTCGCTGTTAGTTCATCTTTTTTGAGCTCTAATAGAAAATTCCTACTACAATTAGTAAAGATTATGTAACTAATTGGATTTCACAGTGCGCAATGCAACACAACAACCTCAAACCGGCCCGACATGACATGCTTAATGAACTCTGCGTTTTATTATTGCGAAAGTATTTCCCGCATGGTAGAAAATCAAGTTCATGAAATGTTTTTGGTGGTAGAATCAAGTTCAAAATTGCGTGGTTGCGTTTGTATCATATGATAGAAAATGCCCCTACTACTGTGAACCAGACATGGAGCACTCCGCCGTGCCCAACACCACGATGACAGATTTTTCCTGTCATTTTTCCATAAATATTCCTTTATCACGAACTTTTCTTGATATCCTTCACAACAGATTTTCCCTCTGTCATTTTCCCCGCTTCGCTATTTGACTCTGTTAATATTCTGCGTCCAATAAACCTTACCCCAGATTACCTATTTAATTATAATAAAACTTAACTAAGTACATTCGGATTTATTTGGACTTTTGAGTTATTTGGATTTATTTGGATTCATTTGGATTCTGTTGTTTGGCGTGTAATTAGAATTGGAGCCTTGAAGAAACAACAGATCGAGCAAGATCAAGATCTGGATAACGATAAAGATGAAGACCAAGAGTTCAAGACTATGGACTAAGAAGGCTTTGAGTAAGACTAAGACTACAATAAACTAAGCAAGGCAAGTCATCACTTTGATCATTTTGCTCCTACGTTTCAATACAAAATATTTCAATTTAAATTATCAAAATGTATGTTTTAATTTAATTACACAATTTATATTCGTATTATATCATAGTTAATTCCTTATGTATGTTTGTTTAATTATTCCCAGTCCTTGTCTTTGGACTTAACACCTTGTTACCCTACTAATAATGAGTAATATACTAGTAATAAGTCTATACTTAAAATGCCATGCTTAGTCTTGCTTATATACATGGAGTCATTAATTTGCCCTGGCATCTTTTCAAACATCAAAACTTGATTTGGGCAGTCATTGGCAGAAAGTGACTGGTATATTGTAATATGATTATTTTATGTCCCCCAACTTGCTTAAATATCTAGACGGATGGTATAGGGACTGGTGCAGTGGTGCACGAGAGTATTGGATTACGGTAGAACCGCCTAGATAATCTTAAAGACCGAATCTCATAGCACCTCCTGGTGTAAAACAGTGTAACCACAAGTCTATAATGGGTACGACCTGACTAACTAATTTGCATCGACTCATTGTGGGTTGCGCTATTGGTGTGAACATGTGCAAAGAGGATGGTGGTATCCCTTTGATGTGACGGCGCAAGAGGGGGCTTCTAGAGGGATGGTCGCATCCCAATGTAGTGAAAATCTTAGCGGGCGTGACCTCACCGGGAAGATGTATTGTAAAGGCCTTGTGACTACCTTCTTGATTTACTTGTCTAAGGAAATAGGGGGAACATAACAAATTGGTTGTCTTTTTTGGGTAAAGCGTGCGACCTCTATAAAGTGAAAATTGTTCAAACAGTCGTGCCCATGATTATGGACGGGCTTTGGGAACTTACGAGAGTTAGTTCTATTTATAAAATAATCTTTGTGATTGGAATGAAAACTGGTTTGTTTTGCCTTGGGCGGCTGGTCCCAGTGATAAAGATAAGTGGATATGACACTGGAAACTAGCATATGGTGTAGGTAATCATGTAATGGTGGATGGGATCTGTACTTCTATTATTGCAATCTTTAACACACTTTAGAAAAATCTGTTTTAGTTAAAATTGCTAAGTCTTAGAAATTTTCTATATATGTATCTCAAATGGTGGCGTTTTGCAAATAAAAGAACCTTGAGCCTCACTTTATTCAGCCTTTCATCTATTATGACCGCATTCTATGTGATGGCTTACTAACTACCTTTGTACTCACTGTTGCTCAATTATTATTATTCAGTAAGTCAGAAGGAGAAATATAAGCCATATGATCACCTAAGGGTGTCAACAAGACTGGAAGACGATGAGACCAAGGACTAAGTCGCAAACCCCAGTAGGCTACCTATGAACGCGTCCTAAGGGTCCTGCCTGTTTGAAGTTTCTGTTTCCACTGCTGCTCTTTAAAAGTTTCGGTTTGATCGACCCATGTGGAAGTTTATTATTGTATTAGTTACGCTTCCGCAAGATATGTATTTGATCTTTAGTAATGTAAATGTAAGCACTATCTACTGATCCAAGGAATAGTGCGGTGAAATCACAGAGGATTCTGAATTGTAAAATCCAGGGCTGACAACATCTCTAGGTTCTTATAAAGACACGTGATATTTACTTACTAGTAACTGACAGCATTAACCCAATTTAAATCGATTAACTCACTAGTAAATGACATTTAAATCGCATTTAAACTAAATAGACAAGAGATAATGCATGATTCAGTAAATAAAAGGTGGATTTAATATGCCAAGAGATGCACGATGACATGGTGCGGTTCATCTGGATATGGAACTTCTAGAACATATTCCTTCTTTTCTTGCTTGAGAACAATTCTCAAGTTGCAAAACTAGTCAATGAAGTTTGTTCCATTTAATTTTTGTTTCTCAAGAATAGATCAAATGTTAAAACTGCTTGTGGAGGAAGTAGATGGTGGCATTGTCTACAACATAAAAAAATATATGCAAAAATTTAGCACTATGTTTATGTGAAATCTCTCATTAAACCATTTAACAAAATATACTCCTACTATATGTTTAAAAATCAAATACCCTCTAATAACATATAGTGAGTCAAGATCCATATTTCACTAAATCCTAATGAGCTTTGGCATCACTGCTAAAAACCTAGCGACGTAGGTAAGTAACCCTTACTGATTACATCACATGTAACTATTATTTGTTGAGTGACATCCATATGTCCCAACCTCAACACTATGCCCTAGAGCCAAAACATTTTTGATAGCCTAGTCAAGTTAAACCAATATTATGCATGAAGTGTCCAACACTTTATCCTATCTTATTGAGATAATTAATGGTACCTTACTTTGGTAAACCTACCAGTTAATGATCAAAATCTTGATATGTGTAACTATTGGAAGGGCATCAAGTTCTACTTAATTTTTCTAGAGTGATACTATTCTATCATGTTAGAATCATCCAAGATAATAATAACATGAATAATAGCATAACAAGAACATAAAAATATTCATAATTAAATCATATTAAACTGTAAGATAGTATGACCCTTAGCATAGCAATCTTCATCACCACGCTTCCTGTCCACCGAGCCATCAATGCTTGAGTTCATCACATCCATCTACTTAGTTGTTACTCCTAACAGCTAACAATGAATTACATATGAAAATCAAGCATCATAAATCAACACGCAAGCCGTTATACAATAATATGCAGCATATGGCTATAAATCAACATGAAACGCGGGTCATGAAAAACTCCTACATGCATCACACACATAATGGGCCATACTATTCACACAATCCTACAAAAAACAAGTTATATGCAGAAACCAATTCTATCGCACGATATGAACACATAACACCTATAATGAACGGTACGATTACCTAGCATAGTAGTCCCGCTAGCCGATTAGAGGATGAAGATCGAAGGGGCAGCACCCTTCGCGGGTCGAAGAGCGCGTCGGTGTAGTGGTAGTAGTTGATTGTCCTCCGGCCAACCATCTCTCGTGATCGTCTCGATCAGCACCGCAATCGCAGCAGCGCCTCTACTGAGGTCCACATATCCAAGGATGGAGTACCGTGCACCGGCATGCTAGCACCAGTGCACACGACAGGGGATATGAGAAGTGGCAGCTAGGGTTTCGACTGGTGTGTTTGGGATACCTCCCTCAGCCCCGCACCTCTCTTTATATAGCCTCCAATCAGATCCTTATCGATACGAGTAGAGATCGAATTCCACTCAGAAACTATCATCCGGATCATTATCATTCCAGCTCATTAAGTGTGTAACCTTGTAGATTCATATGTCTTTGGCCATAGGCCGAAAACTCTTTTCCAGTCCATAAATCGGTAGCAGTCCCTAGCAGGACATAACGACTCCTAAACATATATAAATATTATATTGGGTGAATATATAGTGTTTATGTACTGGTCTCTTTGCCTCATGATACCTGATCGAACTCAAGGCGAGGAGCATGCCATCATATGATAGCTCGATCCTTCACTCGAACCTCTAGTGGATTACTCAATTGTGATTGACTCCTCAACCATATTCAGCATAGACATGCACTTACTTAATCCAACCACATCGAAGGGCCTAGAGATATCTCTCTTATTATATAGGAGGGGCAAATTCCATCTTAATCGCTTATATTCCTCTGCGTGTTTCATAGTAAACCCGAAAGCTGATTTTATAATCACCCAGTCACGGAGTAGTGTTTGGTAACCTCTAAGTAAACTATTACACATGTAGAAAATAATGATGATCTCAGGTAAAAGGATCCTATATACACTATGTATGAAACCAACTGATAACACTTAAGAATATAACAATTTCCGCAGTGTCTCATGGTGGGTCAATCCAATATCATGTTCTCTAACATGTGTCCATATTATTGATTTGATATCTCATGTCCATGATCCGTGAAACATGATCATGAATCAACATATATGCTGATCTGCAAATCCTAATTATTTTATATAATGATATAAGATAAAGGATAATTTAGAATAACATCAAAACATGAATAAAGAGTTCCACGAACAAGTCATATACTTGTTGATCAATATGAAAGACTTTTATTCAAGAGACAAAATAATATATTATTCAAAACATTATAAATATAAAAGTTTCATAATCATTTTTATGATTGTTTCTAGAGTATATTACTAACAAGTATTGCGTTTGTTAGTAGGGCTAGTTGCATTCTGGCTATAAAGTCTGGCGGCCGGCCATTGTAAAGAGTGTTTTATTTATTTATTTTTTGCATTAAGTGGATAAGACAGAGGCTTCACAAATTATGGCAGTCATCTCGCGTGTGTATGCGTTCTTGTGATTCTCATCTAGGGCATTTCTGATTGCGTCGTGGGTTGCGATCCCGGCGCTCAATCTCGCGTGTTGATCGTCATCGATCTCATCCTTCGTTCGTGGCCTGTGGTGGTGTTCACGAGTTGGGAAATTGTCCGGGGTTTAGCGTTGGCTGCGATTCGGCTGATCGCGTAAAGATCAGCATAGGAGAACTGCCAACTTCTTTCTGCTGCTACTGGTCCGTAGATCAGGCCGTCGCTGTTGTTTGCTGCTGCTGTTTTTGTTAGACATTAATCTCTTAGTCTAAACGTCATAAGCATTAATCCCTAAATCAAGATCATGAACACCTAATAAAACATGAATGCGGAAGCATGAATACATACCCGAAGTCGGAGAGGCCATCAGGGTGAAGGAGGAGTTTATCTTGAGGTTGTGTGGTTGCTGTGAAGCGGTAGTCGGTCGGGGTAGGAGAAGAAGATGGCGACGGCGTGCGGCGGCGATGACGCTCGACTGGTGCCTGTGGAGGTGGCCGACGGCTGTGGTCGTCGGCCTTCGTTCACCGTAGCACTCACGTTAGATCGGGTATTGTTATGGTTCTTTGGGGTAGAACAACGTGTGTGTCGTCCTTCCGAAAAACCCTCATCCTAATTTTTGTAGCGCTGGGTGACCGGGACTGATTCCAAATGGGGTCATTAACTGCCTCCGATCAAGGCGCGATTGGAGCGGTTGCTCCCTGAAAAATCTCTCGGTTGTTAGCCGAGAGATCAACCCAACATTCTCCCCTTTGATCGTAAGGCTAACATCATAAGCCCATCTTTTGATAAAACAGCACACCAAAGCATTGCGTTGCATGGTCAATAAAGTACCATACAACCTCAGTACCTATAGTGTACTAACTTTATCTTAGAATGGATATTCATTATACTTAATGGGAGTTGGTTTGTTTTAAGGTCCTTTTATCCAGAATCAGAGGCTTTCCAGTAAACCCATGCCGGCAACATGATCACGAAAAGTACTGGGTGGTAAGCCTTTAGTAAGCGGATCCGCAAGCATTAACTTAGTACTAATATGCTTGATACTTATGGTTTGATTCTGAATTCTATCTTTCACAACATGATACTTAATGTCAATGTGTTTGGCAGCACTACTTAACTTGTTGTTATTTGCATAAAAGACTGCGGGTTCATTATCGCAGTATAAAGTGAGTGGTTTAGAGATGCTGTCTACCACTCTAAGTCCCGGGATAAAATTCTTAAGCCATACAGCCTGCCCGGTAGCCTCATAACATGCCACAAACTCAGCTTGCATCGTTGAAGATGCCGTAAGGATTTATTTGGAGCTTTTCCACGAAACAGCTCCTCCTGCGAGTGTGAAGATATAATCTTTCTTAGTGTCAACACATCCCACAAAATATGAATCTGAATAACCAATAACATCAAGGCTATCAGAAACTTATATGTGAGCATGAAATGTTTAGTGCCTTGCATATAACGCAAAGCTCTCTTAACGGCTTTCTAGTGGTCCAGTTCTGGATTGGACTGATATCTGCCAAGCATCCCGGTTGCAAAAGCTAAATCAGGGCGTGTACAAACTTGAGCATATATAATACTTCCGACAGCTGAAGCATAAGGAACCGACTTCATCTGATCAGTTTCATATTGGTTCCTTGGACATTGAAATGTCCCAAACTTATCGCCCTTAACAATAGGAGCAGGCGAGCCAGAGCACTTTATGCATATTGTATTTCTTCAATGCTCTGTCAACGTATGCCTTTTGAGATAAACCCAAAATTCCTTTGGACCTATCTCGGTGAATTTCAATGACAAGAACATAAGAGGCATCACTGAGATCCTTCATATCAAAATTGGATAAAAGAAAACTCTTGGTCTCAAACAGCATGTCCTTATCGCTGCTAGCCAATAAGATATCATCCACATAAAGTACTAAGATGATGGATTTACTCCCCTTGAACTTAACATATATGCAGTTATCAACTTCATTTAAAGTCGAAACTTCCTATGATTTTATCAAATTTAAGGTACCACTGCCTCGATACTTGTTTTAAGCTATAAATGGATTTCTTAAGTCGACATCCCATATGCTCCTTGCCTTCTACGACAAAACCTTCCGGTTGAACCATGTAAACATTTTCTTGCAAGTCGCCATTAAGAAATGCCGTTTTAACATTCATCTGATACAGCTCTAAATCATAATGAGCTACAAGTGCCATAACAATTCTAAATGAATCTTTAGTTGAGACGGAAGAAAAGATGTCATTATAGTTACTTCCCTCTCTTTGTGAGAAGCCTTTTGCTACAAGCCTTTCTTTGAATCTTTCGTTATTTCCCTTAGAGTCATGTTTTGTTTTGTAGACCCATTACATCCCTCTCGTTTTGACTCCGTCAGGAATTTCTACTAAGTCTCATACATCATTAGTGCTTATAGACTTTAGTTCATCCTCCAATTTTAATTCTTAGGTTTCAACTTCAGCTTTAAATATCTTGAATTTGTCGAGTGATTCAAAGCAAAAACCATAACGGGAGAAAACATTAGCGAATGTGATGAAAGAATCAAAATAAATATCAATATCATCAGTGAATGTGATGAAAGAATCAAAACCATCCACTGTGAATTAATTCTAAGAGCCCTGTACTGTGAGTAGTTCCCTTCTTTATTTGTTTTATTTTCCTTTAATGCAATCAAGATGTTGGTGGTCTGAGTCAAAGAAATCTAAAAGGTGGAGAATTTCTTCTTTAATGAGGCGCTACATTCTCGAAATGTGGCCTAAACGACAAGTGCCACAGTTTCAAGAAGTCTCATTATTAATCTAAAGATACAGGGAAATAATTAAGAGAAAACATATAGACCTTTTCTTGTTTAAAAGCAAGACCATCTTTTTAAATACATTTATTGTCTATAGAAATACATTAAAACTAAGAAAACATACAGCTTTTTCCGAAAATGCCCGGCTGCTTATGTAGTAGCATTCTCCCTATCTTTGGATGTTGCAGAGGAAGCAATATGAGGCTTTGGAGCATTGTGCACTCTAGGCCCCGATTTATCTGAGTTAGAGGAGAAATGCAGCTTCTTCTTAGATTTGAAGTCCCCTTGGAACTTCCTTTTATAAGAGCCACCGATATTAAAAACAAAATCATTCTTTTCGTTCTTATTTTTCTTCCTCCTGGACACACGTGGCGATCAAATCGCTCATGCTCCATTTCTCTTTCTGAGTGTTGTAATTAAATTTAAAGGCTGTGTACTCAGAAGGAAGTGATGTCATAATGAAATGAACTAGAAAACTATCAGAAATTGCCATGTCAGTCATCATCACGATATGCTCTCTTATACTGCCAGACCCATCATATTTAGAGGTTAGGAGCCTCTGAATTAAGGTACTGCATAAACTTTAATAGGACCTTTAAATTTCTCCTCAATTGAAACCATGTACTCCTTAGCACTGTCGGAATTGGGGATTGCTCCCCTAATTATGACTGAAATTGAGGTCTTCATAATCATAAGTGATAGGCGGTTAGATTGTTCCCTCTAATTTTTTTTAGCAAAATTCTCCTCACCTTCGGTGGGGGAACGGGAACGTCTACTCTTAAGGCATAATCAAGGTCCAAAACGCCAAGGACAACATAAATTCTTTCTCTCCACGAGGAAAAAAAATACTCCCCGTGAGCTACTCAATATTGTGGCGGCAACGTTTTGAAACATTAAGTGCTGAATTTCAATATACAGGGCAAAAAATAGAAACGAAATAAATATATATTGCATGTAATTAACCCTACGTTGGTCTGATTAATAACATGCAAAATAAATTACAGTTCAAATTCATATCACCGTTGGGCAGAAAATGAAAAGAACTTAATTATATGTGGCAACATATGATTATAAACAACGTTGGTCAGAATATAATCATATGAATACATAATGCCAAATTTAAGCATAAATTATTAAAATTAAATATCTCGATGGCGACATATGATTATAAACAACGTTGGTCAGAATATAACCATATGCATACATAATGCCAAAGTCTGAACATAAAAACACAAAATTTAAAATATTTAATTGGCGACATATGATTATAAACAACGTTGGTCAGAATATAACCATATGCTTACATAATGCCAAAATTAAGCATAAAATTTCAGAAATAAAATATCTCATTGGCGACATATGATTATAAACGACGTTGGTCGAATATAACCGTATGTATACATAATGTTAAAACTAAGATAAATTCTCAAATTTAAATATCTCATTGGTTCAATTTAAATTTGAGATTTATTCATAACAAAATGGTAATAATTCATCATAATTTGGCCTCTGAAAATTAATTAAACAGTGCACTAAAATATACTAAAAACAAAATAAGTGCACTGAAAATTATAACAATGCATTAAAATAAATGTAAAACAAAAGAAAATGCACTTGAAATAGGACAATATAAATTTTCTGCTGAAAATTTGGGCCTCAAAAGAAATTTTAGTCTAAAATTCAGCCCCAAAAAAATTTGGGCTGAAAATTCGGCCCCTTTATAAAATTGGGAAAATTTGTTCGAAGTATCGAAGATCGCTACTTGGAAAATACCACTAAAAATCGAACTCGGAATTACCATTAAAGATTCAACATTCTTCGGATTTACCATTCTAGGCAAAATGTGAAGGGGTAAAGACAAAAATACCCTTACCCCTTCGGGCATTCATCTCGCGACGGAGCGAAGAGGTAAGGGTATTTTTGTCCAGAATGGTAAATCCCGAAGAATGTTGAATCTTTTAATGGTAATTTCCGGAGTTCGATTTTTTTAGTGGTATTTTCCGAAAGTAGCGATCTTTCAGTGCTACTGAACAAATTTTCCCTATAAAATTCGGGCCGAAAAACATAAAACAAGGCCCAAAACCTTCCCATTCGGGAAAAATTCGACCGGGCCCAAAACAAGAGCCCAAGATGCGCACGGCCTACCGAGAGCGGCCCACGGAGAAGCTAAGCGCTGGCGGGCGGACGGAACGGCCCATTACGGCGCGGCAAAGAAAGAATACCAACTCACAGCATCAGTCCAATCTTCGATCGGATAGCCGAGATCACCGGCCCAAAACAAGCGTGAAGCCCATTAAGCGATGGTCGTCCGATCCGATCGGACCGCCGGTTGCTCGTGTCGTAACAAAACAAAACAAACCCTAACCCTAAACATTTGCCCCGGAAAAAACGGAGTCCGGGGAGAGCTGAGGCGGCGCACTCGCGCGGGGTTTGGCGGCGCACACGGAGGGGTGGCCCGTAAGGAGGAGCAAGGCGGCGGCTTCCGGCGGCCTTGGAGCGGCGCATGGCGGCGGCTTCCCGAGCGGCGCACGCGGCGGCTTCCTCGAGCGGCGCGGCCGGTGGCTCGACGATCGCTGTCTTGCAACACGCGCGGCGGCCCTTGGCGAAGGCGCACCCGGCGGCAGGAGAGGGCAACGGCAGCGGCATGAGGCGGCACAGCAAAAGACGACGGCCACAGCCCGACGGCGGCAGCGACGTCCGAGATCGGTAAGTCCCGCCGCCGAACCCTTTTTTTTATTTGTTTGTGTGTGTGTATGCCGCCGATCTACGGAATTTTGGGGATTTAGGGTTCGGGTGAGGGGATTTTTCTTATGGGGTCTTTGAATTCATTAGGTTTATTGAACCCTTTCACCTCCTTCTAAAATGCTTAGCCGATCCTTAAGAAAAAAAATAGATCCGAAAATCAAACATGTTCGGGTAGGTGTTCTAGGGTTCATGAGAGATATAGGGGAGCTCTGATACCAATGTTAGACATTAATCTCTTAGTCTAAACATCATAAGCATTAATCCCTAGATCAAGATCATGAACACCTAATAAAACATGAATGCGGAAGCATGAATACATACCCGAAGTCGGAGAGGCCATCAGGGTGAAGGAGGAGTTTATCTTGAGGTTGTGTGGTTGCGGTGAAGCGGTAGTCGGTCGGGGTAGGAGAAGAAGATGGCGACGGCGTGCGGCGGCGATGACGCCGACCGGTGCTCAGGAGGTGGCCGACGGCTGTGGTCGTCGGCCTTCGTTCACCGTAGCACTCACGTTAGATCGGGTATTGTTATGGTTCTTTGGGGTAGAACAACGTGTGTGTCGTCCTTCCGAAAAACCCTCATCCTAATTTTTGTAGCGCTGGGTGACCGGGACCGATTCCAAATGGGGTCATTAACTGCCTCCGATCAAGGCGCGATTGGAGCGGTTGCTCCCTGAAAAATCTCTCGGTTGTTAGCCGAGAGATCAACCCAACAGTTTTGGCCTGAAATCAAGCCAAGAAAGAGGCCCTGTTATTTTTAGTTTCTAAAAACTGTTTTTCGGTATTTCTACAGTAACTAGCTTCTAAATAGAGTTTTTTTAAGATAAGATCTACTAGTTAATTGTAGTACATACTTTACTGACTTTATTTATATCAGCAAAAACCGCACATGAATTTCTGTTACTCTGTAATCTCTCGTACAAACAGCCTAAAAGTCACAAGCCGCAGCTAAAAATCACAAGCTACAGCAAAAAAGAACAGGCCAGAGTTGCTGCATCACGGCTGCTAAGTTGTTGTGTCGGCTCAACTGCTGTGGTGGAAAGAATTGCTGTTCAACTACTGCTATTGCCGCTGCACGTTTGGCTGGAGGGTTGGCGTAGAAGGCTATCGACTTCTACTGTTGTAGCCGCGAGAGGACGACAGGAACAGGAAGCTGAAGCAACAATATCTCCTACTGCAGCTGCTGTTGACCGTGAATCGAGAGATTGATATCCTACGGTTTGATGATGTACCGGGAAGATCGGATCAACGATTCGTGTATAAATTTTCATTTCCACTAACTGCAAGTTATGCAATATTTATAGAAATTTTTATTGAACTTGAGAATTGAAACCTTTTAAGTCAGGTAACTTGTAAGTCCTAAGATAACTGAAAAGTAACTATGCACATTCTAAAAATAATTCATGAAGTAGACTCTTCCCAAATGTTAGTGTGTGGAATAATTAAGGAAGGGCTGCCTGAGGCCGAACCAATACAAGCAGATGGCACCTTGCATATTTTCTTAATCAGATTTATGGTTTATAGGCCAGGATTAGCCATTTAAAAAGTTACTTGAGAAGTGCTATTTTTATTCTCACATATTTAATTTAATATCTAAAAAGTAAAAAATAATTATGCAATGTTAATAATTTATTACCATAATTTAAGTAGTATTCGAAAAGGTTGACCACGCAACCCATGGCGACAAAAAAAGAGTATGCCGGATCCCACTTATTCTATGCTTAAAAGCTGGCTGCCTCATATCATTTGATAGACTTAACACACTCATCACTCATCAGGGTAGGTGACAATCAAATATGAAATCGGTCATGCCAACCTATGGTGGATCACAGGATCAGCAAAGATCCAACTCTACAAACAAACCCTAGTAGATGCCCGTCCATCCCAGATATCAATAGATGAATACTTGGTAGTTGTTTAAAGTTTAAGTGGAATTTCAGCAGAGTTATCATCCTGCATCACTCCATATTACTACAGCTAAAATGTGAAGATTAATTCACAGCCGAATTTTGTATAGCATGTTAAAGGTATTGGTGTTATTTCCTATTATCCTAGAATTTTAAAGTTATGTCCATGTGTTCACTATATATTGCCCCTTTGGGTTGTACAAAATAAACTAACTCATCCTACTATTCTATCTAACATGGTATCAGAACAAAGCTAGGGGTCCGCCGCTTCCCCCGCCGACAGCGGACTCGCGCCTGCTGTTGCTGTCCCTAGGAGGATCAATCTCCACTCCCAGGAGTGGCCATCATCGCGCCTGGCTCCGGTCGGGCCGCTTCTTCCCCAATGCCGATCGGGCCGTTTCTTCTCAGGCTTCGATCTTCGCCCAAGCTCTATCCTCGTCACTCGGATCCGACCATTGTCAGCCTCGTGATGCCGAATCTGGCCAGGAGATGGCCTGCCGACGCTAGATCCGTGCGGATCCCACCACTGTCGGCCACGCCGCTACCGAATTTGGCCTGGTTGCTTCTTCCCCAGCAACTACATTGCCGAGCTGGATCCGCGCCATCCCTAAGCTAGGCCTCTTCAGCCGCCGCCACTCCTCCATACCACTGGCCTCGTCCAGCCCGGATCCGGCCATCTCTGCACCAGATCCGGCTGCACCGCCTCTTCTCGCGCCGCCGCCAAGCCACCTTGCTCGCGCCTATGCCTCTAACCGAAGCCGCACCAACCAGCCTCCTCCCTTACTCTCTTCACACCACTGGTGACTAGCGCTAAGTGCATTGTCTTCGGCACGAAAGCTAAAGCCACTGGCGTGGCAGAAGAGGAGGGGGCCAGGTCTTGCCCATGGTCTCGAACGCCTCCCTCCCTTCTCGCCTCGATCTCGCATAGTGTGTGCGCATGTGGGAGATGGGAAGCAGAGGAGAGGAGACGACCTGACTTGATGAAAATGTTCTTCGACGGGGAGGGAATGTCAAGGGCTTGGTCTGTGAGGGTGACATCCTGACCCTGCTTGAGTCTGAGAGAGAGGCAAGTGGCTGGCTAAGGAGATGTTGGAGTGCTAGATTTTTTGTGTTGGTATTGCTGCTGCTGTATCAGTTGTTAGAATTCGCTGCCTTTGAGTCCTTTTCTTTTTAGTCTTCCGTTGTGTCCATCCAAGTCCGTAACATCTATCTTTTAGTTCGTCAAAACCGTGCGAGTCCACAAATTTCTTGTCAATCAGCCGATTGCTTTTCTAGCTCTCTTTCTCTTTTGCATGAAAACAGTCGCTGCTCTTCTCTTTGAGCCGCCATAGATCGTAGAAGTATTTATGATGCAACCGCTTCTTTCTGAGCCGCCACCTCGAGTTTCTAAGGCCGACGTACTTCTCTTCCACGCTACTGCCGTCTTGGGCTTCAATCTGCAACTTCATGCTTCTATCTACCCTCTTCGGCTTAATTTGACAGCTCTCTCTCTATTTGTGTCACCTTCCATATCCTCTTCATCGTGTTGCCACGATCGATTTTTATCCCGCTTGCCTCTGCACTTTATGCTTTATAGGTTAACCCCAATGGGAGGACATCATTTGGTACTCGACACAGTTTTCTAAGAGCTACACGCTGTGACGATACTATCACAATGTGTACTTTGGATTTTCTCTATTTTAGTGTCAACCCTTCCAAATGCAATGCTATTGCATATGCCTCGTATTTAGGGTGTTAAGAATATTGATGTTATTTCCTATTATCCTAGGGTTTTAGGGTTATGTCTATGTATTCACTGTATATTGCCCCTTTAGGTTGTGCAATATAAACTGATTCATCCTACTATTCTATCTAACATAGCACATCAAAATAGAAAGACAGACTGATTTCTTGAAATAAAAAAACAAATGGAGAAGTACACCATGTATTGAAAGGAGTAACCTTCATAGTTCTTTGAAAATGCAATAATTGTTTTTTGTCTGAAGTTTAGCATGTAAGTGCTGGACATTACCACTTGAATTCAGCGGTCTAGCTTTCACATCAGTACACATCTTTCAAGACTTGAATGGGAGCATTTCACTTTCTTTGGTTTTCAGTTTTGTTCAAGAATTTGCTACATATAAATCCTGGAAGAGTTGCATGTATCTACATACAAATGCACAAGCACTATGCATATGTATGTCCTTGAGCACAATCTTGCAAAAAAAAAAAAAGAAAGCCGCTCATAAAAGATATACTTTTAACAGTTTGCAAGGAAGTGAATAAAGATTCACAAACTGCAGTTCAAGAACTATTCTCCTTCAAATAAAACCAAGAGGAGTGCATTCTTCTTGTTCTCTACGTCAAAGTATGTCGTTCGATCATCTACCATTGAAAACGCCACCGAAGACTTCGCCGTCGCCTCCGAGTGACGCTTCCCACTCTATGGAGGTCATATGAATTTGAGACAGTGTTGGCAAAATCTCCCTCATTTCCGGCCGGTCCAACAGGTCCTCACTTAGGCACCACATCGAAATGTTTGCCAACTAAAAGAAGAGAAAAGTAAGATTCAATTAACTGTGATGTTTCCGACATTCAGTGAATCACTATTAGGTACTAGTTACGTAGCCGACGTTGCAACGAAACTCATTAAATATATAGATAATCATGCTATAGAAGAGAGTTATTTTGATCGGTTGAAAAGTAGAGAATAGTGAGAAGTTGAATAAATAGAGCGGTTGGAGGAGAATGAACCTACAACCACCGACTCCTTCTTTTATAATAGTAATAGATATACAAGCTTTCACTGACCTTACACACTTCTTCTATGGGGTAGTTGTCCTTCAAGCAAGGATCTATGATTGTCTCCAATGAGCTCTCCAGATCCTCTGGTTTGAAGGCTTTCCTCATCTGCTCACGGCATGACAAATGTTTCTTGATTTCATTGAATATATGATGCAAACTTGGTGAAAATCAATACACAAACCATAAAAAAAGGAATAATTTCAGACATTCACAAACTGTCGTCTGCAACTGCAAGGGCTCTTACGATTGAGATTAGTGACTTCGTCTTATTAGCTTCCTTATTGTCCCGCACAAGCGCACGGAGACCAGTAATAAGCTCCGCAAGAACTACTCCAAATGCATACACATCGGATTTGGTAGTCATGTGAAGCTCAACAACTGACCTGCGGCATTAACACTAGCATGACTATATGTGAAACAAATAATTGGAACTAAGTGTAAATCAAATTCAAATCAAAACTAACTCCGGTGGAAGGTAGCCTGGCGTTCCGACCAAACGAGTTGCCAAACATTCTTCTTCATCACTGCGCTGAACAAGCTTCACCAGCCCGAAATCTGCAACCTGTTAAGCAGGAGATAATAATCAATCAGATGGCAACAGCTGAGCAGCTACACTGAAATTTGGTGGTTTAAAATGGCTCACTTTAGCTCTTAGTCCGTTATCTAGCAGAATATTACTGGTTTTGATGTCACGATGCACATAGCAGGCCTTCGTATGGTCATGGATGTACTCAATACCTCGCGCTGCATCCATTGCTATCTGTGTTCTTGCAGTCCATGAGAGAGGTTGATGACCTAAAAAAATGTCTCATGGAAGTGAGATCTTGTAAATCTTATGTTGGGATTTGCTTAGGGCCTAGACGAGCGATGAACTTTAACTTTGACATCACGCACGCGAATACGAGTAAACACAGATAGATCTTTAGCAATGCGATACGCGTGCGTCATTTTCGTCTTTCTTATATAGAGAAGTAATATCAAGACTCCGTATCCAACATGGCATCTCATGTTGAGAGTCCTATCTGGACACACATTGACTTTTCTTTTCGACTACTCTAAATCCTATATGGACTCTAAATCCTGACTTTTTACAACTACAATCGCAAGATTTTTACGCCACGATCGCTACAAAGGTGCCCTTCTCTCGATCGCTACTTGACTTATGATCACACAAGATTTCGAACATACACACTGGTCGTGCTATGGTCGTAGGACTAGTCGTGGACACGACCAGACCTAAAGGTAGCTAGAATAACACTATCAATCTTCTCTTTAAGTTTGTTGTCTTTTATCAATGTTCCGCACACCAATTTTCTCCCTTATCTTCATGAACTTCAATCTTCCAAGTGACTTCGTCAGGATGTCAGCGAACTGGTCTTTTGTGCAAACATGCTACACATCTATCTTTCCTGATTCCACGTATTCCCTAATATAATGGAAATGAGTATCGATGCGTTTGCTTCTCTCATAGTAGACTAGATTCTTGCACAGTGTAATTGCAGACTGATTATCAATCTTCAAAGTTACCTTCTCAACCTTCGTCTCTAGCATATCAGCCAACAATCGTCCTAGCCATACCCTTTGACATGTTGCCGCACAAGCTGCAATGTACTCCGCTTCATATGAGGATAAAGCGACTACCTTCCACCCTTCATGTGCCACGATCGCAATGAGTAGGCGCACTGTCTCTAGCCTCACAACAGGGGCAAAGACTTCGTCGAAATCAACATCTTGTTATTGAACGTACCCCTTTGCCACCAACCTTGCCTTGTGCTTTACGATCACGCCTTGAGTGTCCATCTTTAATTTATAGACCCACTTCAATCTGGTCGGTCAGTGGATGTCTGGCAATAGAACAAGTAGCCATGTTCCATTGTCTTACATAGAGGATATCTCCTTCTCTATAGCTCTTCTTCACTTTGGTTTCACCTTGGCTTCTTCAAAGTCCGTAGGCTCCTCCTCTCCGAGTAAGCAAAACTCTAAATCTTCCAGCTCTATCAAAAATGTGGCATCATAGAGATTTTTGATGTCACGCATCCATCGTGGTCCTTCAAATGAGTTTTCGTCGAGCTCCATCCTTAGCAGAGCTCCAGGTGAGACCGGCACTCTCCGCGTTGCTGCAGGAGTGCGTTGCGTAGATGAGCCAAGCGTCCCGGACCTTATGCTCGTACTGGCCGTGGTCGTGCCTGGAGTTTCCACTTCATGGTCGTATCCTCCAACTATGCCTTCCGTGGTCAGACATTTCGGTTGCCACCACATGGTCATTAGAACCTATGACAGCATTGTGGTCAAGTCCTCTGACTACGCCCTCCATGGTCAGCGTGTCAGTTGCCCACACGTGATCGTCAGGACCTGCATTAGTGTTAGGAGAGTAACGTACTGTGAAAATGTCTTCAATCAGTCATACCTCTGCCGAGGGATCTCTGCTCCACTCCCACTTCCTCACCTCCTCAAACACTTCATCACGAGTCACCTGTCGTGCCTCTGGATCAAACATCCAATAACCTTTTGTCCTCAGATCAAACCCAATGAGCACCATTGGCTTGCTTCGATATATTAGCTTGGAGAGATGTGGTGTGGTCATCTTTACATGTGGCATGGGTGACCAACACTTGGCTTGCGGTCGTAGTAGGCTTTGTGAGGAGTTTTGCTGATGATGCTTTTCGTTGGTGCCTGATTTAGGAGATAAACGATAGTTGGTACCGCTTCTCCCTAAAATTCACCTGGGACTCCCATGCACTTCAACAGACTCCTCGCCATTCCAACCACTGTCTAGTTCCTCCTTTTGACCACTCCATTCTATTGGGGAGAATAAGGCGTTGTTAAATAATGCCTAATTCTCAACAGCTCACAGTAGTCCGTGAACTTGTTCGAGGTAAACTTGCCACCGCGGTCGGTGCGTAGAGCTTTTAGTCTTTGATTTGTCTCCATCTCAGATGCAGTCTTGATCCTCTTAAACGCCTCGAATGCTTCATCTTTGCTTCAGAGTAACGCTAGCCATGTCAAACTTGTGTTGTCATCCACCAATAGCAGGAAGTATCGATTTCCTCCATGCGTGGTCGGAGTGATTGGCCCACATAGGTCACCATGCCACAGCTCGAGGGGAACGACTGCTTGATATAGAGACGTAATTGGAAACGGGTTTTAGTGTTGCTTGCTAATCAGACAACCATACCTTGCACCATCTTCTTGTGAACCAGATCCTTCAGGGCATGAAAGTTCACATGCTCATACTTGGCGTGCCATCGTGACGCCTCTTAAGTGCTACTTGCTAGAAGACATTCAGGAAGAGCCAGATTGATGTGTAATACATACATCTGGTTTCTTGATTTGCTCACTTTGGCCAACAACCTGTGAGTTCTGTCTAAGATCGACATCACCCCTCCTTTGACCACAATCTTGCAGTCGTTCTCATCCAGCTGACCAAGGCTGATCATATTGCTTCTCAGTTTTGGGATGTAGTAAACATTCGTGAGGATACGATATTCACCTGTAGAACACTCCAACAATACCGTGCCCCTTCCTTGTTCTCCACAACTGAACCATCTCTAAATTTGACTGAGCTTTTTACCGTCGTGTCAATCTCAGCAAATTTATCCTTGCAGCCGGTCATGTGGTTACTTGCGCCGGTATCAAGATACCAAGCCTTGTTTTAAGTGTCGTTAAGTTTCAGCATCACCTTATCTTTGTGTAGGAATACCTCCTCTTCAGGTGTTAGGACTGTATGGATGAGTTCACATGTTTTAACCATCAGCAATTGAGGATCTTCGTCGTTCTGTTTTGCCACAAGATTGTCCCTTTCTCTTCGGTTTAGTTTTGGACACTCTTTCACAAAATGCCCATACTCATTGCAATAAAAGCAATTGACCTTGGTCTTGTCAGAGTTTGGTGACATTCATTCATCGATGAGGCGATCGCCATCGCCTCAACCTCCGCCTTGTCCGTGGCTACGTCCCTGTTCTCTTCCGTAACGAGCTCCTCTTTTGGCACTAGAAGCACCCTCGTGCTTCTTTATCTTTGAGCTTCTCTCCTCCTACTCGTTCTGGGTAAAGAGAAGTTTGTCACTCCTATCTTTTGAGTGTCGCCGACTCTTGAGTCCTTCCTCGTAGGTTCTAAGGCGACAGATCGTCTTCGAGAGCAACATTGCTGCGATTCAGTCGTTCTGATAATCTGGAGGAAGCGGTCTAAAATTGAACTGAACAATTTTTCGATGACGTCGCTCTCTTCCAACTTTGTGCCAAGCAAACAGATCTCACCCACCAGTGTGGTGAGTTTTATAG
Organism: Bonia amplexicaulis; assembly: GCA_036346245.1. Taxonomy (NCBI): domain Eukaryota; kingdom Viridiplantae; phylum Streptophyta; class Magnoliopsida; order Poales; family Poaceae; genus Bonia; species Bonia amplexicaulis. Next base: position 26,007,490 of record CM070737.1, read on the forward strand.
AGTACTCAGTGATCATTTCTGAGTCCCCCATCTATAACTTGCTTAGTTGTCATTTTAGCACTTGAGCGTGTGCCTTCTTGACGCGGTCTTTGCCTATTCGCATCTCCTTGAGTGCGTTCTAGGCTTCTTTTGCCGTCTCCTTCTTCGTGATCGACATTATCACGTCGTCTGGCACCACTTGCTTGATGGCTACCATCACGCCTTGATCCTTGTCGTCGTCGCCGTCTCCATCTTTAACCGCCGACTATACCCCTAGCGAACGTAAGATTAACTTCATCTTGACAGCCCATATATCATAATTTGTTTCGCTCAACATCGGGTATTGGATCAAGACTCTTCTTGTCGTCGGCTTGACGAACACGTCTAACTTTGATGGATCGAGCTCGTTGCCCGTGGTCTTGACAAGCGCTCCTGCCTTTGATGGATCACCAACGTTGCCGGCCATCGCTTTGTCCCCTTAGGTTCTGATACTAATTGTTGGGAAATTGCCCAGGGTCTAGACGAGCGATGAACTTCAACTTTGAGATTATGCACACGAACACGAATAAACATAGATAGATCTTTGGCGATGCGATATGCTTGCGTCCTTTTTTCTTTCTTATATAGAGAAGCAATATACAAGACTATGTATCCAATACGGCATCCCACGCTGAGTGTCCTACATGGACACACATTTACTTTCCTTTTCGACTACTTTGAATCCTATGCGGACTCTGAATCCTGACCTTTTATGACTACGACTGCTATAATACTTTTACGACTATGACTGCTGCAGTACCTTCTCCGACTGCTACTTGATTTACGATTGCTACAATACTCGAACATACACACTGGTCGTAAAGACTGCCGTAGTCGTAAGACTAGTTGTGGACTCGACCAAATCTGAAGACAACTAGATTAACTCTATCATCTTAATGCCATAAATAGGCTCATGTAATATCAAAAATTAACACTTCATTCATGCTTTCGGAAATTTCACCAAAGCAACAAATATCATTTATTTTTGGAACATATAGATATAGTTCTAAACCTTGACCTAACATGCATGGTTATCTTTTTGTCGCATACCTTTGAGCAAAGGATCATGGAGATGCTCACTAAGAGATCCATTCTGGACATATTCATAAACAAGGAACAGGTGATCCTCCCCAGCAGCATAACCAATCAACTCGACCTATGTGGAATTGCACATGTCAAAAAAAACTACTTATTTACATGTAGTCGATCGTCTAAAGGATATTCATATCCTGGTAGATTCTATGAACTAAGTACATACCACATTTCTGTGATGTACTTTGCACAGCACTTTCAGCTCAGCAAAGAACTCCTTTGATTTGCTTGCTTTCATCTTCTTAATTGCAATTTCCTGCGACAAAGGTCCCACACAAGGATCTATTGTTGCTTCATGATTACGGTAACCTGCGTAAGATATTACAGAAGTTTCTTACATGTGTCCCGATGAAACCGAGGTAGACACTGCCGTATCCTCCCTCGCCGATCTTCCTCTTCTCATCGAAATTAGCTGTAGCATCTTCAACCACTTTCAAGCTGAAAATCACAGGCCTCTCTGTTTGAAATGGATCAATGTCTGCAGCCAATTAACTCAGAATAATAAGATATATGTTCAGATAAAAATCCACAAATAGAATAAGATAGAACAACAAGACCATCAATTCTGTTGGATGGAAAGAAACGGCTCTCCAGGGCAGCAATGCTTGTGTTGCTAGGAAGTCTCTCCATTCTATTATCAGGCGCTTCAGCATTGGGCCGAGGAGACCTCCTTTTCAGGCGAAGAATTACGGTGATCACGCAAAGGAGAAAAATTGCAGCTGATATGGATGCTCCTATTATGATCGATAAACTGCCAACCTCTAAAAATGATCAAATCAAGAAAGGAGAAGGGAAAGGTTCAACTGTCAGTTAACAAGGGCCAGAAAAGAACATAAGAAACATTACATCAATTTCAGAGAATTTGAACTCCTGTGATGCAAAACCAATTCTAAATTTCACAAAACAGACTTGGATTGCTAGCATGCCAATGCAACGGTGATACCAATATACTTGTTCTTGCAGCAAGAGCCTTATGCACCGATGTTTGAGTAGTTTACAAAATTCCAAAGAAGAAAAACAGTTAGTTGAAAAGTACCAATGACTCACTTTTCTTAGAAGGTCCAGCAACTCCCATCGGGATGAACAATATCCACCCCGCCTTAATAAAATCAGGATTTGTGATGCTCGGGTTCAGGTTCACGATGTCTTTTGTACTCGACCTGAACAAGCTTGCAATGTTGCTTAGGGTGTCTCCGACCTCCACTGCGTAAGACAGCACCCCATCTGATGCTGTCGAGGAACACCCGCATGGCAGGTGAACCGTAATTGTCTCATCCGCTTTCAATCCATCACCATCGCCAACATCCATCGCGAGCCCACTGAAACTCTTGCTGTTGACATTGATAGGCGTGTCGCCTGACTTCACTGCATATTGAGTGTCATGGAAGAGAGCAGTCATGGTGCCATTGATCGCCTCGCACACGCACGGCACGCTCACCAGCAAGCCCTCCGAACCAGAGGGCCGCTTGATATGCTGAACCAGAGACGCATCCCCATTGAAGGCAGAGGCTATTTCAGATGGGCTGCGTCCATCAGGAATCACATAGAGGTATGAGCTGCATGAAGGGTTGAGGGATGTAGCGTTGCATTGCATGGGTTGCCATTTTGCTGCTGATGTTAAGCTTCTTTCTGGTGAATCAAGCAAAGAGATGCTTGTATGAAGGTGCTCCAGAAAGAAGGTGAGGAAGAACAGGAAACCATGTTTGGCCATGGTGAGCAACAGGAGAGACAACTGAAATTTGGTTGCAGAGGTAGTTTATCTGATACTCCAATTTTGGCTTCTAATGCTTGTATGGTACTTCCTGATATGTAAATTGCCTGGCAAGGCCGGCCGTCATATAACTTGGTACAGTTGTTCCTTGTTAATCCGCCTCCCTGAAGCACTACATGGTTTGGAACATAGGAAAATGACATCATAGACTATTAAAGATTCAGGTCAGGGTGCTTCCCACAATGTCCACCAACTCCAGTCCAATACTATACGAATTGGCCAGCTTGCTGCAAACCTCATGGACTATGGAGGAGTCTAGCTTGTCTTTGGCTTCCAACATGTGGCCTATTTTGCAATGTTTAGAGCTGGATTATATTTGCAAACCTAAAAAATATAGCACCGAAAAGGACAGCATGACACAGACTGCTTGCTAAGAGACATTGGAACAGCAATTTGGCTGTTGATTTATTTAACTCAAGACTGATGGACGCAGATAAATGTTACAGCCTTTTCAACTGCTCCAGAATCTTTACGACCACGTTCAAGCCACTACGACCACCTCTGCAGCCGTACGACTATATTGAAGAGGCTACGACCACCTCCTGAGTAGCTATAACCGCTCTATTGGTTCTCCAACCACGCAGACAGTCGTTACGACCATATTGTGATCTCTCCGAGCACGTCTCGCTGCTCCGATCTCATAGTTGTAAACTTTAGCTGAAGTTATGACCACGCTTACCGCCTCGCGCTGCACTTCCTTCGATCACGGTCGATCACCGTAGTCGTAGCTCCTTACGACCACGTAGTAATTCTATCGACCGCTGTGGTCGTAACGACGTACGACCACGTCTCCCCGCGGTGGTCGTAACGACTTATGACCACGTCTCCCCGCTGTGGTCGTAACGACTTACGACCACGTCTTCAATTCTGTGATCGTGGTCGTAACTCCTTTACGACCAGGTCTTCAACACTACGAACATCTTCGCTCGTTGCCGTGGTCGTAACTCTGTTTACGACCACGTCTATGAATAGAATGAACTCGATAGACTTTCAGAGCCAAACCGCTCTTCTCTTCTCTTTATTTCTTTCTCTCGATCACACCGATCACTCTTGGCCTCTCTCGCCCTTCTCGCCTCTCTTTTTCGCCGTACTCTGTCGGTTACATGGCTCTGCCTTTTATATCCTGCTTTAAAACTCCGACTCGGTTATGACCACAACTACTACTCGAACTCGGCTACAACTTCGACTACGACACAACCTCGTGTACGACCACGACCTGGACTCGTATTCAACTACGACCGAACTCGTACATGACTCCAGCCACTCGTATAGGACCAGGTCTACGACCACGATTGGAAAAACAAGATTACAACTCTAACAATAAAAAAATGTGCTATCAATATTTGTCACTGAAGCTGCAGAGAGTAAAAATACTAAAATTCTACTGAAAAAAAGAACATAATATACAAAGGCAACAAGGAGTATCTCCCAACCAAAGAAAAAGAAAAAATACTACAATTGTGAACTTTTACAAAAAAAAAAAACAGAGAGACACCGATAAACTGTAAGATATTCTCATCGATGCTGCAACAAGCAATAATACAGAAAATTACATATTTGTCCCCTATCATTGATTTAATAGATCCAGCCGGCTTGGTTTTTTTTACATCTCAACCCCACTATTTTTGTCATCGATAATCAATATATCTATCTCTGCTGTCTGCTAGTTCTAAATTGACAACTTTACGATAGTTATTAGTTTAGTACTAGAACTACCACACCATTCCTACGATGCACCAAAAATGCAATGACAATTGTTATGATTTTCCACTCTCTCTTTTAATCTGCTGTTGCACAGAATTTTGAATTTCTCTGTCTTATGTAACAATCAAGATTTTGGGGAAGTTGATCAATTTAGGGGGGAAAATCCATTTTTTTTCTTTGGCTTCTATACAGGAAATAACATCCCATTCTCACCCACACCTTTACTATAGTTGACTAGTTTGCACTCTTCAACTCCATCAACCAAGCATTAAGAACAAATATGTGGCCATAGGGCGCTCAGTTTGGCGATAGTTTATAGCTTTTTCCTCTATAGCTGGCTTACTTTTTACTGTAACTGCTGGAAGCTTATTTGGTGTAATTAAATTTAATTTTTTTTGAAAATAGAAAAAACAAATTAGCCTATCACGGACAATACGAAGAAATACGGGGAAAAAGAAAAGGCAAAAAAGCCCAAAAACGCCAAAAAACCAGAAAATGACGGAATAAATGAATAGTAAATTAAAAACCAGAAGCTGAAGCTGAAACCAGTGGGGCCAAATGATGGAGAGGCTGCGCTTTTAAGGATATCATTTGGCATGTAATATCTAGCTTTTCTTTAAAAAATATAATGTAAGAGCGGTATACCTTAACTATTAGAATGATATGTTACAGAAATTCTTTCGTCCACTCTAGAAATACTTTACATTAGGAATAATAAAACAGGGTAGCATTAATAAAAATACAGTAAAACTCGGATGATGGTGGTGTTGGCCTTTCCTTTTTTTTGGTGCCATTTTCCTTAGATTAGAGTAGGTGCTTTGTGGTGTCTTCAGGCGCTTGTAGGTGTTGTCGCTTTTGTTGTCTCGGTGTATATCTGGTGCCTTTACCCATTTTGGGTTGCTGCTGTATTCTCTTCTTCTATCAATGCAATGAGGCAGAGCTCCTGCCCTTGTTTAAAAAAAACAGTAAAACTGCTAGACCTGTCCTGCTCGGTTAGGCTGAAAAACTGTGGCTTATGGCTGAAATTGCACTGTAGCGGCTGAAATATCACTGTAACTGAAAATGGCTTATTTGACGTAATTAAATTAAAAAAAATAAAAATAGAAAAAAATATACTAGCTCATCACGGACAACGCAAACGAATACGGGAAAAAAAAGAACCAACAAAAAAGTTCACAAAAAAGCCAAAAGTTCAAAAAAGCCAGAAGCTGAAGTCCAAACGAGCAAGGGGCTGATTGATTTAAGAGGTGAGCTTCAAATAACAAACAAGGGGCTGTTATGCCGTCAATGGAGTTTTGTAGAAGAAACCAAATGAAGGTGATATAAGATTAGGCTTACCAGTAACAGACTTATTGGTAAAGTAGTGATCTGTATATAGCACTCGACAATAGCAAGGGGCTGAAGTCCAAACGAGTAAATGAAGCTGAAGTCCAAACGAGCAAGGGGCTGATTGATTTAAGAGGTGAGCTTCAAATAACAAACAAGGGGCTGTTATGCCGTCAATGGAGTTTTGTAGAAGAAACCAAATGAAGGTGATATAAGATTAGGTATACCAGTAACAGACTTATTGGTAAAGTAGTGATCTGTATATAGCACTCGACAATAGCAGCAACAATGGGCAATAAGTTGTTTACATGACAACTATACAGGAGACGCAGCCACATGAACCAGGCAAGAAAAATGCAGGAGTCATATCAAGAGCGCTTCAGCTATTAGTGTTCTGAACTTTAGGTTAGTCCACAACATTAGCAAGACAATTAGAAGCACAAATTTTCATGGGTGCATACTAAACGTTCATGCTTATACACATCAGCAGCAGAAATAATGCCACACAAATAACAAAACAACGAGAAAAGAATATATGCTGAAAAGTAAATTCAACAAATATAAAGATTCAAGGTATTTCAGAAGATTTCATCTCCATCAGACCCTAACAATACAGAGTTCATATGTACTTGATATCTGGCATGTTTTTTGTCACACCCCCGTTGCCAGGGGTGATGTGAGGACACGGCGTTCCGCAACTATTCACGCATGAACAGTTATGGAACGTCGCGCAAGAGTATACCATCGCAGATTACAACAAAAGATCAACATATATTACAAGATAAGGTTTAACAACCCAGTTTTATAGCAGCGGGCATGCAAGCCCGAAATATATTACAATACAAAAGAACCACCAGGAACTCGAGCGTATTTGAGACCTAAAACCATGGATCTTCATCGGTGATCAGCTCCTCAGGGGCTTCCTCGACAGAGCAGCCCTCGCCAGCATCTTGATCATCTGATGTGTTCAACAAGCCGTGAGCTAACCAAATCAAAGAAGCCACAATGGAAACCTAGCTTAACTATTTGCACGATTCAACAAAGGTTGGGAGTATACTTGGTTTATTACTTGTGTGGATGCGTTTATTTAATAAATCCTTTGGAAGATCAAAATAAGACTACTTAATTCACTGGGGTTTTCAAAGTTTGATTTACCAACTAATCAAGTTAAACATACTTGTGAAAACTACTTAAGCTTCGCAGCTGGAAATCACCCATTTGACACAGCTCCATTGACCGGGAGCACGGCGTATTCGAATACCATTTAATTGTCTCTGCAGAGTTTGCTCATCTTTACCCACGAGCATTCTTAACCCTCATGACTGAGTTAAGAAACCAGGTCTTTTCACTGCTCAGTCCTTCGCTTACACTCTACCCGATAGGTTCAGAATCCACATACCCTCGGGTATCCGTAGGCCAAAACGGAACGCCAGGCCCGAGTTATAGGGACCTATCGTTATTGTGTATGGATTCTACATACCACATACCAATTCCCATGTAGGGCTCCACTTGGATTTGAGCAGCTACTAAACCAGGGTTGACACGTCAACACCGATGGTTGAGCGATTATTATGTCATATGCTTAGCGCAAGGGGTTTAGTCCTTATATTTTCTCATAAGGTCCGCAACCTCCACCACAGGGTAAACGGTGGGCGAAAACCGTCTCACGGTTTTCCCACAACACTCTTACCCTAAATTTCTGTATACCAGCACTACCGACTTAGGGTACGGTGTCCCATACCACCTTACCCTAACTTCGGGTTTTTCAAATCTACCGGCCCACGGCCGTAACCTTAGCAGTGTAAAGAATTGCATGATGTAAATATAGCCTACAATTATTAATTCAGTAATTTAAATACTACTAGGGTTAACAATGGATTGGCTGCAAATTTAACATGGCATTTATCGGTGGTAGGTATTATCTATATCGCATGTTATTCTAAACATTTTATTTTACATAAACTAACATTTTACAACTAACAATAATGCAAATAGTGTAAAGACATAATTTAAAAGACATAGGATTCAACATGATCAAGGATTGCGACTTGCCGTGAAACTGGACGACTTCGGCGATCTCGTAGGCGGCAGTTCCTGAATCTTGCTCTTGTACCGAGATCTCCGGAATTTCCGACACTAGCGCAAACACATAAAATTAATATAAGTCCCGCTTAATTCTAATTAAGCAAGGCAAAATAATCTATAAAAAGAAATAAAAAGGAAGTAAATTGCATAAAATATCAAATGAAAAGGGCTCTTTGAATTTTTAGATTTTTTTGGGAATAATTTTGGAAATTGGAATTTACAGATGGGTTCGAAAAATGAAAAGAGCAATGTGGTGAAATTTGGGAATTTTGGGATTTTCGTGATTTTCTAGGATTTATTTGGATTTTTCTCGATTTTGAATTGAGAAAATCGGAAAATCCGATGAACAAGAACGGTGGCCCGACCGCCTGATCTTGGCCCGACACCGGCGGCTGCGCGTGATCGGCTCGGCCGCGCCCACGAGCGAGCGGCATGCGCCGAGCGCACTCGCGCTCCTCTCGGCTGGATGGCTGATGCGTGGCTCGGTGTTCGGCTGAGATGGAGCGACTGCGGGCGGCTCAGATCTGTTGGGTTAAATGAAATCGGACGGTAGCGAGGAGGGGGCTCAGATCGAACGGCTGTGGAGGTGGAACTTAAGTGAAATCGGACGGTTCTGAAGCGAGACCATCCGACGTTCGGCTTTAAACGATAACGATCGCATGGACGACAGAGATGAGTCCACGTCGTCATCGTCTACCTCCAGCTCGTCGCCCTCGCCGGAAAAACAGAGAACGACGGCGAAAACGGATTGGAGCTGCCGAGGGTTCTCCGGGAAATCTGAGGGTGGGAACAAGTTCTTTGGGGTATGGGGAATCTGTTTCTGGGGTTTGAAACGGATGCCGAGGTTCAATGGCGACGAACGACCGAAGGGGAGTCGGCGGTGATTTTCTGGCATCAGAGGCCATCAATGGCACTCGGGGCAATTGGGTGGTGTTTGGAGTATCTCTGGAAGGTGGGGAATCCAATGGTAGCAGTGGCTTGGCTCGGGGAATTCTCTGGCGAGCTGGCCACGGTGACCCCTTTGCTGCCGACGACGAGCTTCATCGCCAGGGCAGGAGGGACATGCACTCGGTCGGGGAAGTCCATCATTGCGTTCAGGAAGTAAAAGGGAGCAAGTCAGCAAGAGTAATCAGATTTTAATGAAGAAAAGAAGAAAAGAGGCTCGGATGATCACCGGAGACGAAGAAGACGATCGGCGGCAATGTAGGCGATTAGATTTCGATCGGCTGCTCGGGAAGCATCTGGGGAGTGAGGGGAAGTGCTTGGAGAGGTGGTTAGGCTCTGGGGTGGCGCGAGGAAGGCTGGCGACGAGAGGGCCGAATGGAGAAGCTTGGGGAAGACGATGGCGCGAAGTAGAGCACAGGTAAGCTGCAGGGGTGGTAAGGTGAGTTTGTCTACGCGGTGAAAAAGAGACTGAGCGCAGGGAGGGGTAAAAGTGAGGTGAGGGTGAACGGGAGCGGTGAGCGGCGAGGCAGTCGGTGGCGCGACCACACGGAGAGAGAGAAGGGCAGTCACTGGCAGGTGGGACCTTGAGTGAACTGCGGTGGAGAGTCAGCAGCTACGTGGCGCAAGGGCGAGCGCTTCCGCAGGCTGCCTGGTGAGGTGGCGAGCGGCTGTGGCGAGGCGCGCGCCGGCGGAGCGAGCGGCGGCGAGGCGACAAAGGGACCCCGAGGACGCATCCAACGACGTGGTGCGGAGACGTGGGCACGTTCGGACCGCATCCGCGGCGGGGCGAGGAAACCGCGGGCGCGGTTGTCCCCCGGGCGGGCGCGGGCGCAAGCGCAAGCGAGCGGAGAGAGGCGGGAAGAGGGAGGGGGCGCTGAGAAAAAGAGAAGGCGGAAAAAGAGAAAGGCGCCTTCACGAAAGGAGGCGGCTCGCCCGAAGAGAAAGCGAAAGAGTGAAAATTTCCCAATTGGGAAAGTTTTCAAAATTCACTCAAAAAATTCAGGAAAATTCAGGAAAAATTTTGGTTTGAAATTTTGAGGTCTTTCAACCTACCCCCCTTAAAGGAATCTCGACCCCGAGATTCAACTGGTCCAGGGAGTAAGTTAGGGAAATCCCGCTGCAAGTCTGATTCTCTTTCCCAAGTAGACTCATTAGCCGTGTGATTCTTCCACTGTACTCTGTAGAATTTGACATTTCTTTTTCTGAGCTGCCTCTCTGACGTTTCGAGTATCTGTAACGGTTCTTCTGGATAGGTCCAATCGTCTTGTAGCTCAATATCTGACAACGGTACTTCATCTGTAGGTTGTCGTAGACATTTCCGAAGTTGGGATACATGGAATACATTATGTATCCTGGATAAGTTGGGTGGAAGCTGCACTTTATAAGCTACTTCCCCAACTCTTTCAGTTATTTGGAAAGGTCCCACATATCTCGGAGCTAACTTCCCTTTGACTTGAAATCTCTTGACGATTTTGAATGGGGTGACTTTGATGTAGACAAAATCTCCAACTTCGAAGTTTAAATCTTTTCTGCGATTGTCAGCGTAACTCTTTTGCTGGTCTTGTGCAATCTTTAATCTGTCTCTGATAATCTTGACATGAGCCTCCGAATCTTGAACAATTTGGGGACCCACAAGTTGGCGTTCTCCGGTTTCTGACCAATTTAAAGGTGTTCTGCATTTTCTGCCATACAGTGCTTCAAATGGGGCCATTTTAATGCTGGCTTGGTAACTATTGTTGTATGAAAACTGAGCAAATGGTAGGCATGTATTCCATACTGCTCCATACACAATAGTGCATGCTCTCAACATATCTTCTAATATTTGGTTTGTCCTTTCTGTTTGACCTCCTGTTTGTGGGTGATATGCTGTGCTGAAATTCAGATCAGTGCCCATGGCTTCATGTAACTTCTTCCAGAATTTGGATGTAAATTGTGCTCCTCTATCTGAAACAATTCTTTTGGGGATTCCATGGAGTGTCACAATCTTTGTTAGGTACAACTCGGCAAGTTTATCCTTCCCATAAGTTTGCTTGATTGGAAGGAAATGAGCCACTTTGGTCAATCTATCGACAATGACCCAGATAGCATCAAAACCTTCACGAGTTTTGGGAAGTCCGGTGATGAAATCCATGCCGATACTGTCCTATTTCCATTCAGGAATTGGTAAAGGCTGTAGCAATCCTGAGGGCTTCTGATGGTCTATTTTGATTTGTTGGCAGACATCACATTTTGCTACGTATTCTGCCACTTCTTTCTTCATTGTCTTCCACCAATATCTCTTTTTCAGGTCTTGGTACATTTTGGTGCTTCCTAGATGAATCGAAAATTGGGAGGAATGAGCCTCAGCTAGGATCAAGTCTCTCAACTCCTTCTTGTTGGGAATGCAATAACGACCACGGAAAATGAGAATTCCATGTTCGTCTATTGCATAATCTGTCAGTCTTTCTTCTTGAATTTTCTTCTTTAGTTCTTGAATTTCTTTATCTTCTTCTTGTGCTGTCTTGATTTGATCTGTCAATAGAGGTTGAATTTCTAAAGCTGCTTCATCACCTTCTTCTGTTATGATTAAATTCAGTCGCTGTATATCTTTTTGTAATTCTAAAGGATATTCGACTGCCTTGGTTTTATAGTGACGAGTTTTTCTGCTAAGGGCATCAGCAACCACATTTGCTTTTCCCGGGTGGTATTGAAGATTGACATCATAGTCCTTGATTAATTCTAACCATCTTCGCTGCCTCATGTTCAATTCTGGCTGAGTGAAGAGATATTTCAAGCTCTTATGGTCAGAAAATATTTCGCAACGATTTCCTAGCAGGTAGTGTCTCCAAATTTTGAGAGAATGTACTACAGCTGCTAGCTCCAAATAGTGCGTTGGATAGTTCTCTTCGTGCGGCTTCAACTGTCTGGATGCATAAGCAACAACCCTTCTATCTTGCATTAACACGCATCCCAAACCCTGTTTCGAGGCATCACAATAAATCTGAAATTCTTTTTCTGGGTTTGGCAGAATCAAAACTGGCGTTGTTGTTAACTTGGTCTTCGATGATTTGAAAGCTCTTTTCACGTGCATCCGTCCAAATGAATGGCTTGTCTTTCTTTAATAGTTGAGTGAGTGGACGGGAGATTTTTGAGAATCCTTCTATGAATCGGCGATAATAACCTGCCAATCCAAGAAAACTTCTTACTTCAGTCACTGTCTTGGGCTGGTTCCACTTCATAACTGCGGCGATCTTCTCTGGATCAACCTTGATCCCTTCTTCTGAAATGATATGACCCAAGAAAGCTACTTCTTTTAACCAAAAACTGCATTTCTCAAATTTAGCATATAATTGATGTTCTTTGAGTCTGGATAATGCCATATGCAAATGTTGTTGATGTTCTTCTTCGCTTTTGGAATAAATCAGGATGTCATCTATGAAGACTATCACAAATCGGTCCAGTTGGTCCATATGCACCAAATTCATAAGATTCATGAAATATGCTGGTGCATTGGTCAGACCAAATGGCACAACTGTGAATTCAAACAATCCATATCTGGTTGTGAAAGTTGTCTTCTCTCGGTCTTGTTTTCGGATCTTGAGTTGGTGATAACCTGAACGTAGATCAATCTTGGAAAATACTTTAGCTCCTCTGAGTTGGTCAAACAAGTCATCAATTCTTGGTAATGGATATTTATTTTTGATTGTGACAGCATTCAATCCCCGATAATCAACACACATTCTCAATTCTCCGCTTTTCTTTTTCACAAATAATACTGGGGCTGACCAAGGTGAAATGCTTGGTTGAATGAATTCTTTTTCTTGTAATTCATCCAGTTGTCTCTTGAGTTCTTTCAATTCACTTGCTGACATCCTGTATTGATGTTTGGCGATTGGTTTGGTGCCTGGAATCAATTCTATGGCAAGTTCTATTTGTCTGTCAGGTGGTCTTCCTGGCAATTCTTCTGGAAATACATCAGGGTACTCATGCACCACAGGTACTTGATTAAGTGTAACTGTCAGTGCATTAAGTACATGCTTCTTGGTTTTCTTTATCAATTCTCGATCTGTTTTTACCATTACGGTCTGACCTTCTGGGCTGACTAACATGACTGTCTTGGATTCACAGTCTACCTGGCCTTTATTCTTGGCTAGCCAATTCATACCCAGAATGGCATCTAACCCTGTCATATCTAGCTGCAGTAAGTCTGCCTTAAAATCTATCCCTTGTATTTTTACTGTAAGTCCACCACACCCTATATGGGACTCCATTTTAATCCCAGGGGTTTGGACTACATAAGGTTTTGGCAAGGAAACAGATGGCAACTGATTTCTTGAGGCAAAACTCTTTGAAATAAAAGAATGTGTTGCACCAGGGTCAAATAAAACCAGTGCAGGTATGGAATTGATTGGAAACATACCGCAATGATGTCATTGGCTCGCTGCGTCTTCAGCAGATACATGGTTGACTCGCTAAGAAGGTAGGTTCGAGCGGCCTCGCCTCTCTACTGCACTGTAGTTTGCTATCTTTGGTGACCGAGGTGTCTTCTGGCTTTATCTGTAAGAATCCTCCTCTTGCAGTGCCGGTGCCTGTTTGTGGTTTCACCTCTTGCTGTTGGTTGAAAACTTGTGTCTTGGCCACGTCTGATGGTAAATTTTTCTTGGGACACTGATCTCTAAAATGACCAATTTCTCCGCAATGGAAGCATGCATTTGTCCTTCGCGGACAATTGCTAGCTAGGTGGTTACCACCACATGTGAAGCACTTAATGGACAGCGGCCGAGGGGCTTGATTTTGCTGTGACTGATTTGATTGAGTTCTTGGAAAAATTACAAGCTGTCGTGACGATTGGGGTCGATATGAAGATGACCCCGTTGTCCGTCCTCGTTGAGCACCATGTGAAAATGATTGAGGTTTATACATTGCTTTGCGTTTCTTAAAATCTTCTTTCTCATTTCTGGCTTCTTCAGAACTGATAAGACTATCCACCATTTCAGATAGATCTTTAAATTTTATTGCAGAAATGTGAAATTTTAATGTCTTCTGCAACCCAGTTCGAAATTTTCCCATCTTCTTATCTTCATTGTCAACATCATTTGGAGCAAATCTTGAAAGCTGATTAAACTGATGTAAATACTCCATTACTGTATTATTTCCTTGCTTAAGTGTTAGAAACTCTCGGCGTTTAGCTTCAATGATTCTATCTGGAATATGGGCTTTACGGAAGGCTTTTGAGAATTCCTCCCATGTGATTTCTTCATTTCGATGTATACGCTGGTAGTTAATCCACCATGTTGATGCAGGGCCTTGTAATTGGTGTGAAGCATACAATACTTTTTCTTTATCATCACACTGCACAGTTTGTAATTTCCTTTCCACATCCAGCAGCCAGTCCTCTGCTACTAGAGGATCCGCCGTTGTAGAAAAGATTGGTGGACGGGTCTTTTGGAAATCAGCCCATCGAGAGGTGATTGGGGCACCCTCTCGATTAACATTATTTCCACCTTGTTGACCTGGGGATCGGGTTGCAATCTGCTCAAGAAATCTGGTATGCTGTTCTAATATTCTGGCCATATTCTGTTCCGACTGATATCTGTTCTGCTCTATCATAGCCAACACACTTGCAATTGTAGTCTGATCGGTGGCAGGTGCACCCTGCCCGCTGGTTTGCTCAGTCTGCTGTGCTGGGTCCATTATGAGAGTCTGCCAATTGGGAACTTGAGATTAGCTTTGCAGCGGCTTTGGTGAACAAGAATAGATAAGTAAGACTTGAATTTTTCAAGGCAAGTATAGGATGAAAAGGTAAGAATTAAGACGAATAAGACAGAAGAAAGCTTTGAAGACATCGAGAATATTGATAATTAGATAAACAACATAAAAGATAGTTAACATAAAGATTACAATAAGCAAGTGGTATACACACACCACTTAGGGTTCATGATACAACTTGCATTACACTACCAAAAGTACCACTATTACACAGGGTCAGACTAAACTAACAGATACTAACTACACCTCCCTAGCATCTGGTGCTGGCAAGGCGCGAGGGGCTGCAGGGCGGAACCACGCACGGTACTCCCTAGCAGTCGGCCTGCGCCTCAGCGGAGACTGCACAGAGTCGCACGACGAGGCGACGCTGGGGGACTCTCCGCAGTCCGACATCTCGCCTGCCTCGATTGCCTCATGACGGACGAGGGCGAGACGGAGCTGCTGCGCCTCGACGTGCCTCGCGCATTGCCGCTGAAGGGACCGTGACTCCCTCACGCCCGCTGCATCTTGGAGCTCTGTTGGGCCACGATGTTGGCGACCCCCGGCAAACGGGGATCGTCTCCCTCGTGGAACTGGGGCACTAAGAAGGCCCTCCCGCCGTCCAACGACCGCGGGATCAGATCAAAAGGAGACTCGACCAACTCCAGATCGTAGTAGTCACGCAGGTAGATTGCGGCCTTCCTGGCCACATCCTGCAGGGCATCCTCCTGGCTGATGCGGCGAGCAACGAACCTTCGCTCCTGGTCCGGGCGGACAGGCAAGGGGATCAAGGTCACCCATGCCTTCCACTCATACCTCTCCTGGTCGTGGAAACAGCCAACGACATGAAACATGTGAGTGTGCCACCGTCGCTCCCAAAATCGCTGCATCTCCCAAAGCTTGAAGGCCAACCTCCATACGCTCGGGGACGGAGTGGATGAAGTGCACCATCTGCCGAAACGAAAATTTTGAAGTTAGACAAGTAAAGTAATAAACATTTTGCAAAAATAAAACTTAAGCTGAACTACACTAAGACAGGTAAGACAGCAACAAGAGAGAAGCAAGACAGCAGTAATACTTATATTTTTCATCAACTTCTTTTTAGAATTTAAATTAGGTTTTGCGATAAAATCGCTTCCTAAATTTCCTTAGGTCTCAACCTACGGTCAAGAAATCTGCTCTGATACCACTTCTTTCGATGATGGATGCCCAACCATCGTTTCCTTTACATCGCCAACCCAACTGATAACTGTATTCTCGTACATATATTCTTTCAACAACTCAGCCCTGACCTCCTCAGCATCACCACATCTCCTGTGATGCATACAGGTTCGAAAGCATGATCCTGTAAGCAGCCATGTCTGCATAGAACTCGAAGAGCTTTCCAGCGACGACCCTACCATGGCTGGAATCACGATGGACATTGCAAACCCGTGAGAACTAAGGTTTGATATGATTGTATTGTACATGACAGGAGCTCTTATTGGGCATTTGGCGGAACACCCAACATCCAAGCTCAGCAAAACGACATTTTGCATAAGCATCCATTAGTGAAGACGAGACTGTGATGTCCTTATCAGCTCCAAGCCTGACTGCATAGCGATGGACTTCCATGCCACAGCTGATAGATGCCGTCGAAGCACACGCCGAGAGAACACTAGCAAGCAAGATGCTGTCAGGCCTCCTGCCAGAGTAGCACATTTGTCGAAACAAATCAAATGATGCGCGCGGCGCATGCGGGCGAAGAGCGGGAGAAGCTATCTTATTTATTTTATTCGAGAGAAATCATAAATTGTAGGTCTTTTCTTTTGGAGCAGCTGCCGCTACCTATATGAAGCCGTCAGTACCAGTGACTGGTGAGGGCTCCTTTGTGTCACAGGAAAAACCAAGGAAAAAATTTTGGATTCGAGCCACCGTATTTTTCTACTGTAGCAGAGTTTTGCAGTGTAGGAAAAACGAATAGTTTTCAATTACTGCATTCCAAATAGATTGTGGCTTATAATTTTTGGCTGAAATTTTTGAATTTTAACCGTTTGAGACAGAGATTATGGAGAGAGATACTCGCTTGTTATTTTAGATGATACAAATGTTAGGCTTTAAAAAAATAATCTGTTTGAAAGTTAGGTACTGCAATAAAAACCCAAACCAGTTTCAAAAGCCGAAAACAGCAGGCCTTATTCTTTTGGTTTGCCAAAGACAAAGTACAAAATCAGACCCATATACTACGCCACGTCATCGAATTAACAAAAAGAGAGTGTGACAGAATAACATCCATTGCAATACCCAAAAAAACACTCGTAAAAAAATTTGAAAACCAAAAGAAAAGCATGGGTGATGGGTGACATGATGCACAGCTTATACTACCCGGAACGAAAACTGGCTGGTAAAAGCTCTCGAACGAGACAACGGGTGGTAAAAGAACTCATGAACAAAATGCAGAACACATCGACATATGCATGACCACAGGGCAAAACTGGATGAGCTGCCCGCTAGTTGAATGCATCAGTTGTTTATCAGTATATATATACATGATGAAGCTAGGGTCCTACGGAAATGTCTTGTCCTGGAGAGAGCGATAATTCAGTAAGATACGATCAAGTCGTTTCTGCAGGTTTGTCAGAGTCTAGGACTAATGTTTCAGTCGTGAGGATCCACCATCGGCACCGTGAAGTGGAGGGAACCGCTGACAAGGCTTCGGCACTTGCCGTTCTGGTTATTGAACGGCCTGGAAGTATCAAAGATTTCCGAGGAAGAAGAATCCATCTTCCTATCCAGATTCTGAATTTATAATGAGACCATTATTCAGCAGCCAATCTGCTTTACTGTGCTCCTAGTGTCAAACTTGTCAGAGCTTCTTGCTATTATCAAATGTATGAGTTATGAAAACTGTGTTATGATGATATTACAAAAGGATTCGAAGAGAGCTTTTCTCTTCGTCAAAATAACCACCTCATATAACACTGATACATGTTTTAAAAAAACCATGCAAAACAACTGAATGTCGTCACATATCATAGTGACAATCAAATAGATAGTCCAAAATCCCAATAATCTAAACTCACATATCAGAACTTCGTATGATTGTCATATTCTCATTCATGATACATCAAAGACAAGTTTCACCTTGTTAACCAGATTGTAAAAAGAACAAGGCAACAATAAAAGACACACGCCCTCAAGGAACAATGAAGCAGTAGCAACACTAGACCGACACATTTCCTCTGTTCCTCTCTAGGTACCAGTCTGTCACAGCCAACGCCGATATTTTCCCTCTTGCTCATTCTATGCTCCTAGAAAATAAAATGCTTCTAATCAAACGATAGAATTTAACACCATCCAGTGATATTGGCATTGTCTGTATAAGACCATACGCCTGTTTCAAGTGGCCAAGCATCGCAAGAAGCCTCACCATGCACACACAATACTCCATGTTAACCGCCATGCGGAACTCATCTCTTACTCTCCTGAAAACATCCGTCCCTCATCCAAGCAAAGCCCAGAGCAAAAACAACCAGCGAGCAAAGTTGGTAATCGACAGGGTACCCTGTCAGACTTGAGGTATGGTATGAACAACTCAACAAGGGAATCAATGTCGTATTGTCGTGCTACAAACCAGTGTGGCCCAAGCTTTGGAAAGTCACCATTTTGCACATGCTCCAATTAGGCATGCGGGGGAAACGATGCAATGTCCCAGCCATGGAAAGTCACCATTTTGCACATGCTTCCACAAGTGCACAGTGCAGACAACAATTACCACCTCCCAGATTAGTTGGACCGAAGAGCTGGCCGGAACACAGTACAGCGCTACGGAAATCTTGGCCGCGTTGGGGCGCGGAGAGTAGGCGACGGACGTGGGCGCTGCGGCGGAGTTGAGAGGCCGAGCACGGGCGGGGCGTTCGGTCGAGCAGGTGGTGGGCGGAGGCAAAGTCGCCGCGAGCTGCTAGCGCGGTCGGAGGAGGGGGAAGTCTCCGGGGATGGTGGGGGAGGTGACAAGGAGAGCGCGCGAAGCTGCTTTTTGCGCCGAGGGGAAGGAAGGCGCCATTGGCGGTAGTGGTGACGAGGTGAGGAGAGGCGCGCGCCATGAATGTGCAGCGAGGGCTGAAATGAAGGGAGCAGCGAGCAAACTGAGCATTTTCTATGATGGCCAGGCTGCGCTGGGCCGAAGCCAAAACTTGGGCTTTAGCACAGAAGCGGTTTTCGTATTGATTTCTAAAAACTATTTTTATAGTAAATAACTTTTTTATATTATTATCTTGCAAACAATTATTTTTTAAGACAGAATCTATTAGTCGATTGTAGTATATACTATAATGATTTTATTTATATCGGTCAAAATCGTATGTAAATATCTCTTTATAAACTTCTCTAAAAGCTATTACTATTTATAAACTAAAACCAAAAGCTAATATGAACAATGTTTTTTTTCCTTTTGTATATTGGTAGTCAAAATACGAACGTTCTAGAATGACATTTAATCTATGGAATTCCATTCAGCATGGCTTGTTGGAATTCCATTGGCATAAACTGGAATCTGTCCCAAGGCTTCCATTTGATGATCCAGGAGGCTAAACAAATATTTCCCCAAAGTTTTTTCATGGAGGTCTGTATAACAGGAGCTTGGCACATTTGGAAACAAAGGAATGGAAGAGTATTCGAAAACATGCAACCTTCTTTTGCCAACTGGAAAGTTCAGCTCAAACAGCATGTTTAAACCTTTAATTTTTTTCCCTGGCTAGAGTCTATTGCTTAAGTTTTGGCCTTTATAAATAACTTCTATCTATTAATTTAATTATACTGTAGGATCACCCCTACAGTTTTAGGTAAAGAAAAGAATGACCTTTTTTTAGGCTAAATGGAAATTTTCATTAATCATGTATAAAGTTAAGGAACTCTGGTGTACATGTAAGCCACGTACACCCTTGCCAGCTAGAGAATGAGTGGTGTTCATATTAGTTTTTGCTTTTAATTTCTGCTTAAAAAAATCACTATAAACATCTGATTTTTTAAAACGGTTTCTCTACTCATCTCGCTACCGTCTCACTCCAAGGAGAAGGTAGGGTCACGGGTGTATTACGCACAACATTCCTCTCGCTCTTATCACGCTCACACGTCTCTCCCTCACTTTCCCACCGCTCACATTTTCCTTCTTAAAGTCATTTCTTTTAGTCGCTACTATTCATTTTTCAGCTAAAATCCATCAGCAAAAGTCAATATAAACGCCCCTAAAGGTATGAACCGGAAGAATTCTAAATTGCACTAGCATATATGGCCAGTTTGTAGTTGTATGTGTTATCCTATATGTGAAATCTATTTAGTTATGAGAATCTTTACCAAATACAGTAAGATTTTGCTTTTATACTTCCAACAAACATGCTTATAACTAACCTCCAATACACACATTTAATCATTATTTCCACTAATTTTATGTTAGAAAAGATCGTAGAAAATATAACCGGACGAAAGTTTTTTTTTGATGAAAATATATTAACATCGTTTCCATAGATATCTTAAAAAAACTTAACTGTAAGTTGTAAATTAAGTGACATTTTTCATGAAAACGGATGTCAAAAGCAGAAAAAAGAACGTTTTTCGAAAGAAACGACAGTGCCAAACAAAACCTTTATGTTCAAATTGCACCAAATAGAGTGGATAAGTACAATAGTGTTATCCATTTTACAGTCAAATTATCTCCATTTTACAATGTAAGACACCTTTGCTCTTAGTCTTGAAATAAAACATTAGGCCCTCATGAATGAAGGGTGCATTATATACTGAATCAATGTTTTTCTACTTATACGTGGTACTAGCGTCTAGTAACTTGTTAGTTACACCATGTAATAACACAATCGTTTCTCCTGTTAGTTTGGTTTCACTTTTTAATTTGAGTAAAAGGCAGAACTGTCTTTGAAAGACCATGCGGAGATGACTCCATATTTGTGATGAGTAATTAATGCTTATTTTAGAAAGATTGAGTTTGATTTTTCTCAGCCAGAGGACGTGGTCTTACTGTATTTGAAGTATCATGACCATTTGATCCGTGAATCAAAAGTTATTCGAAAAACGAGTCTTACGGTCGTGGGCCTTCTTTCTCTATTCCACATTCGATCACGTAGTAATTACTGTTTGGACTGTATTCAGCTGCGTTATTTGCTGTCTGTTGTCAGTCCGGTCTTCGACAGCTCAGTCAGGCTTCGACCACGTCGTCTGTTCGACCACCTGTTGGCCTACGACCACATGTGTTCGATCAGAGAACCGATTACCTTCGTCCGAGTAGGTTGATCAATCACTAGTTGGCTTTCGACGGCTTTGGACTACTCTCGGCAGCAGCTGTTTCGTCTCTGTCTTGTTTGTTTTCTCTCGGTTTTAAGTAAGCTTTCATTCTCTTACTTCATAGCTCTGTAGCTATTGAAGAAAAAGGATTGTGTGAATACTTGGGTAGATTTGAAGGCACCATTCATTCTCTGTCTGTTGCCTGTTCGGTCTTACAGCCTTATATTATGAAACGGATGAAGTAATTAACTGGTTTTCACTGTATGAGATTAAGTGGCCATGCAATTCTATTGGAGGTCCAAATCAAGCGATCAGGCATGAATGATGCTACGTACGTACGTAATCGTAAGTTAACAAAACTACTCCATTGCTGCGAAGTTAGTACTCGTACGGTCATACACGTTTGGAACGAGTAATTTTGTAAGACCTTTTTATGAAAGAGTTAAATTCCCATAAAATTTTAGAAAAATTTCTACGCTCTATTTGAGGTCATGTTTAGGGTCCTGTTCTATTTTTGTGTGTGGTTTTTCTCTTCAGGTTCTCTGAAAACCAAAACAAATAGGGCGGCTTCTCCAAACCGATTCTCCAGACGGTTTTTCGAGTTTAAAACTGTGTGCGTCGTCCGTATCGACGTCTCCGTCGTCCGCTGCTGTCTCGAAAAGCATAGACAAAAATCATCAGTTACAACCAAAAGCTATTAGCCGCAATCTAAAAGAACGAGGCTACATTCTAAGAGATAGCTAGACGAATTAAAAAGTTTTAGAACATTTACCGTATTAAAAAAATGTCTGACTTACATATCAGCAAATGTACCTCTTTTTTCCCCTTCAAATTCTTGCCTTTTACTTTCGTACCGTCGCAAGAGGTTTTGCAATCTCCGAATTTAGAAAGCTAGCTAGCGTTGATCTACAGTCATGGAGCTCCAAATAATGGGCAATGGAGCCTGATAGGCCACCAAACGGTGTGGCCCTTAATTAAATTTTTTTTTCTCCCCACGCTAACTTTTTTGGGCCATTTCACATCACTACCCGCGTATCTTTTTTGTAGCTAGGGCACCACAGCACTTGGCGAGTACCGTTTTAATGTCAACCAGCCTTCAAGATTCAACTAGCTAAGATTGGTACAATCATGCATGTGCAGGTTTCTGAGATCAGGGTAGGGTCATGTAAGATCTGCCTGCCCAGTTCATTCTTTCTAAAATCGAATTACGGGGTAAATTTCGTGAAATCACACTGTAACTGATAAAATTATTTTATAATCATATTTTTTAAAGACATGTATTACGGAACCACACTTAATTTGTCAAAAGATTTCACAGAACCGCACTCCCATCATATGTAACAACACTGGCATCCCGGGCCCACTGGTCAATCACACAGTCTTACAACCGTCCTGTTTGCTGGCGTGAAGGCACTTGACCTGCGGGGCGACAGGTTTCCTATCGGTTATTTAAACACATGTACACTGATTTATCAAGTTGGAAATACATGTATACGTACTGAGTTATCATACAAAGGCTCCATTCTTTTGGACATATGAGTTAGGCTTCTACAGTAACTAGCTTTTCAAACAAAATATTTTTTTCAAGACGAGATCTACAAATTGATTGTAGTAAACACTATTCTGACTTCATCTATATTAGCCAAAATCGCATATAAGTATCTCTTTCTCCGTACTCTTTCGTAAATAGCTATAATTCAAAATTTTAAGCCAAAAATAGTAAACCACAGTCTAAAAGAATCCACCCAAAATCATCCTGAGTGTACACTAAGTTATCAAGCATGCAACTGATCAATGGGTAGGCGATGTCAGTGCTATTGCATATGACGGGAGTACAGTTTTGTGAAACATTTTATCAAAGTAAGTCCCTACTTAAAAGAGTTTTTTTTTGTGGTTTATGGCTAAAAAGTATTGTAGCTGGCTGAAAAAATATTGTAGCTAACGGTGGCTTATTTAGCATAATTAAATTTTAAAAAATTTAAAAATAGAAAAAATATTTTAGCCATCACGTATAATGCAAACAAATACGAGAAAAAAATCAGCAAAAAAGCTAAAAAACCAAAAGTATAGAAAAAAATGAAATATATGAATAGTGCAAAATAAGCCAGAAGTTCAATCCGAAACAGCGGGGCCTAAGTGTGATTTTGTGATACATGCTGTTAAAAGTGTAGTTCTGTGATAGTTTTACCATATGATCCTACGAAATTTACTCGGGAATATATAATCAGGCCGATTCTATTTCTGTTGCTAGTAATTTGCAATGAAGACAAGAAATTAAAAAGAACCGAAATGGTTTCATTGTTACACCCAATTGTTGGTTTGCACTATATGGGCCTGTTTGGCAACGGCTGCGGTTTTTGACTCAAATTTTTGAATTTCGGCTGTTTACGGTATATATTACGGAGAGAAAGATATTCACTTGCGATTTTGGATGGTACAGATGTTGGGTTTTTAACGTGTACATCGTTTAACTTGTAGACCCCATATTGAGAAAATACTCCGTTTGAAAGTTAGGTACTGTAGTAAAAGCTAAAAGCTACCGATTTGGGAGGAAAAGAACAGGTCCATTGATTAGTTATCTCCCCGAGAGAAAAATGCATCAGTACCCTCCACAAGTTGGAACAGTAGGGAGTAAGAATTTAAGCTTGAGGAGGAAGATTGGAAATAATAATTATGCTTCTTATACGGTGTGTTCGTGCTTCCTCGACAATAATGTTCAATGACTAAAGGCGAGAAGCGTGGTAAAATAAAAGTGAAGTTGAGAGAGAAAGGTTTGAGGTCTTGCAGACCATGTCATGTGGTACTGCATTTAAGAATTTGCAGTGTTTTTATGACAGTCCGAGACTAGATGAAGGGTTTGAGTATAAGCTGCATAAGATCGATCACATTTGAACATATTGTGTAGGATTGGTGTGGTGAGTTAGAGGGTGTAAATGACTTTTCAAAAAATTTTCTATAAGTATCAACTATACGCAGCAAAAATATAAACTACAAGCTCATCAAAACTATGACCCAAAATCCATCCAAGACACTATGTCTCCAACCTGTCTAACTGCTGGCCAACAAGCAGTCTGATCGTTGGCTCGTCTGACCACTCGGGTCCTTACGATCTGACCGCTTGTCAAGAAACAGTACACAACACTGCACATGATCTAAGAAAAGATCTAACTCTTAAACCATTGATCCAAAAGCAGTGAGACTTGACATAAAACCTCTCTAGGATGTCAAAAACTTATCTGATCATAGATCGTGAGGATCGAGGGCAAAGTTTTTATCTTTATCCAAAGTAAGGGGGGTTGCACCAAAACAGAGCAAAAGAGGAAACATTGATTTGCTATTGCTCGTGAGTCCTTGATGATCTAGATAACCTAGGATATGTTCTCATATATCATGGCAAGCTAGATCACAACACGAATTCAACCCATAATCTTCATAAGAGCAAAATTCCAAAAACACCTTTTCTCTTGAGGAAAACCAAGCAAACTCAATAACTTCCTCTAGATCGTGTATAGATAGATGAGATCTGATCTCCAAGAGATATCTCCTCCTTTTACATGTCCTTGGCATCAAGGAAGATCAAGAAGAGATAAATCCAAATAAGAAAGCTAAGCAAATCAAGAGCACAAGGAAGGATCCATGGCACAACTCACTTAGGGAATTTTGAATGTCTATTTTACTTAGAAAGGAATATTTTACAGCCACTCTCTTAGGATGGCAGAGCTCTAACCCTAGAACACACATACAAAAGGGTCCAACACAAGAAACTTTAATATTAATATATCAAGTGTTATAAGTGGTATCTCTTTCTTCAACACACAAGATTTCTATAGTGAAGGCTTCTCTCTCACACCCAAGGTTGTTAAATTTGTGATTCTAGTTGTGGAATCGTACGATTCTATGATCTCACGAAACCAATTCGACTCAAATCGCATCTTGAGTCGTACCTGGTAGAATCGCGATCCTAGTAGTAGAATCATGTAGAATCACAGTAGAATCGTAGTAAAATTATGGTAGAACCATGTAGAATCACTATCATCTAAGGTTATGAAAGACTTAAATATTTGGTTATGTCATATCTCTCAATTCAAGTTGTATGTTAAATACTAAGTAGGTAATAGTTTAGACATTAAGATTCGGAGGTTTGGACTAATAAAAATTAATTTGATTATTTATTAATTTACTTTTTTAGTAAAATGATCAAATTATAATAATATTGATAATATCACTCTTCTAGTCGTAGCTATCAATGACATAGAATTTAAACCAAGGATCTTGTTTAGAATAAGATATATTTATTAATCAAATTAGATGCCAAATGACCAAATAAATACTTATATCACTCTTGGAATATACTATAAATTGGAATAAATATGGTTGTGGTGGAATCATGTAGGATTTTCGATTCTATGATTCGATCCTAGAATGTGATCCTACCAGAGTATCTTCGAACCAATTTAGATCATGATTCTGATAACCTTGGTCACACCAAGTCCTAAACAACTAGCTACTCCTTAGTAAATCACACAACTTACAAATAAGGAAACCTAATAACCACACAAACAGATTTTACACATACTTGCACGCTTTTTAAAGCGTAACTTACAAGGCTTATCAAGCCTGATAAGATACTTCATCCTAAAAAACGTGACCTAAACCACTTAGACCAACGCCATAGTTCTATAAACCGCCAATCCACTCGGTATTGAAAAATTTTCTCAATTGCCACACACAAGTCTTCACAAATATACGATACACAATGCCTCATCACCAAGATTATAGGCTGCTCCTAGGAATATCAACACTTGAAACGCCTGAGTCCAATTAGCACAACACATCACATAATAGTCTGTGATGCTCAATTACTTGTTGCCAAGATCGTACGCCTGCTCTGAGGAATGTCACCACTTGAAACGCATAAGTCCAATTAGCACACCACATGCACGCACTGATCCTTGTAACCCTTGTCTTTCTTCCATTCTTCATTGCTTGAGATACTACTCTACCTGAACTTATGCAACACACAACAGCCAGGGGCGGAATTGGGCCCATGGCAGGGTAGGCTCGGCCGGGCGTGAAAAATTTTCAGTATAGCCCATATATTTTAGTTCATTGTGGTATATTTGCTAATATTCACCCTGTAGCCAAAGAAAAGCAGCCCACCGTCCGCTGCCCACGGTCTTCACGCTGCCCACCCCACGGCCAAGACCGGCAAGATCGCCTCCACGCCTGCGGCGAAGTTTTGACGCGGGCGCCCGTCGAAACCCTATCTAACCTAAGCGGGAAGCGCGCGCGAAGCGCCAAGACTCGGCCGCCTCTTCGCTGCTGCCTGCCGCCTCGCGGCTGCCCGCCCGCCTCTCCGCCTGAGCACCTCCGCCTGCCGCCCGCCCGCCTTTCGCCGCCTTCGCGCTGCTTTTTCGCCGCGGGCGGCGCCGCTTGTCGCCGCCGCCACCGCCCGCCCGCCGCCGCTTTGCCGCCCGGCCCGCCACGCCGCTAACGGCTAACGCCGCCTCGTCGCGTCCGCCACGCCGCGCCGCCAGCTGCCTGCCGCCGCTGCCGCCTCCGCCTGCCGCCGCCATTGTCTCGGATCTGCTGGTTGCCGATCCAGCGCCGCCGGCCTCAGCGCCGCCGCCGGCGCCCGCCTCCCGCCTGCCCGCCTGCCCGCCTCCCGCCTCCCGGCTCCCGGCTCCCGGCTGCCCAGCCTCAGCTCGTCTCGGTCTCGGCCTCTCGGGCTCTCGGCTCAGCGCCCCTCCAGCCCTCCTCCTCCTCAGCAGTCAGCACCTCTCGGTAAAAATTGTGAATTTGTGAATTATGATCATGTGAAGTTGTGAACTGTGAAGCATGTGAAATACTAAAAATTGTTGGGGTTTAGCCCGGGGCGTAGCTAGATCCTGGTTCCGCCACTGACAACAGCCACCAAGCCTTGGTCTTACCGCTGACCGCAACAACCATCAAAGCACCTGCACACCAAAGAACAAGAAATCAATCTGAACACAAATTACATGCACTTAACTCTCATTAGCAAATCAAATCATGTATGGACACACCATGACTCATATTTGCATGGACAAACCATAACTAACATTTACATAGACACACCATGACTAACACTTATATGGACACATTGACTAACAACCAAAACCAATTCAACTCAGCAACAAACCACAGGGGCTGGTCTGACTGTGTCCACCAAACCGATCAGATTGCCATGCAATAGCCGGTCAGACTACATTTCCAATGTTGGTACTACCGCACCTCCAATGCCATTACTACCACACCAACTCTCAACTAAAAAACTCCAAAAGACATTCTCTAAAAAATAGCTACAGCCAACAAATAGCCGGTACTACCGCACACTGATCAGATCACCATGAAATGGCTGGTTAGACCGTCAGCCCAGGGCTGATCAGACCGCTAGCTACTGAAAGCAATAGGTCAAAATGCAATTTCTCATAATTAAACTCAACCAAACATAGTAAGACACAAGCAAAATCAACTGCTCATCATCATCACGGGCTGTCACCACATGATCCTACATATTGATTTTTGAACTCTAGCTAGATATACATACATGCAAAACTAGAACCATGGAAAATATTTACTTCGAAGAAAAAAACTTGCTTGAACTATTGATATATGAGTGCTTGCGTAAGCATCATCAATATGTAATTAGCGTCCCTGATATAAATAAAATGTTAGCACCTCAATAGTCGTTACATGCACATTTAGACAAATTTAAAAGTCCTGTACAAGTTTAAGTTCTATCTAAATCCATGATTGGCATAGAAATTTCAAATAAAATGAGTGCATATGGTTTGGTTTTGTAAAGAAACAGTTTTTTTTTTTTTTTTGCGAGGATAAAGAAACAGTTGAATCGGTAGCGAAGCTACAAAAACTGATTTTGACTATCCTTCCTAAGAGTAAGGGCACCTCTAATACTTGACTAGAGATGGATTGGGCGGGAAGGATTTATGATGCGTGTGGAGGTGAGGGACGGACCATGAAAGATGAATGCAACGGAGACGGAGGGACGCGTGCCTCTGCATGGATGGCCAGGGCCACATCTGGCCAAATGGTCATCTGGTATGACATATATCCAGACAGAACACACCCTGATTAAGCCAAGCATAGCCGTTTCAAATAATTTATCGTGTCATATCGGTCCATATGTTTACCCTTCTACCCAGGCACGACATTGAGAGAATTCGGACTGTACTAGGCCGACCTGGGCATGATTAGCTAAATGTGCCGTCGATGTCCTACTGATTCTACTGTCAGTCGCAAGTAATTTTATTGTCAGGCACAAGTAATTTTACTACTAGTCGTTGAGTTGTAAGTTTTTTTACTGCCAGTCATAGGTAATTTTACTGTCAGATGTAGGTAATTTTACTGTCAGATGTAAGTAATTTTACTGCCAAATCACCCGTCTGTGCTCATAAGAATGCAATAACCCTAATACACATAATTTTACTGCAAATCACAAGCAATTTTACTACACTAACACAGCAGAGGTATTGTTTATGCTATATTGGGCAGACCAGCATGCCGAAGTGCCGATCCAAGCATGACACATCCGATCGGACCAAACCGGCACAACTTATTTACTGTTCGTGTCATGCTTTGCCTGAGCAAGGCCAACATGACCGTGTCTCAGGCCGACACGGTTGGGCCAACCTAGGGCAAGTACATGGAGTGTGTTTGGTTCGCTTCCTGATTCGTGTGCGCCTGTATGACACGTCTAATCGGACTAAACCGGCACAACTCATTTACTGTTCGTGTCATACTTTGTCTGAGCAAGGCCAACATGACCGTGTCTCAGGTGGACACGGTTGGGCCAGCGTAGGGCAAGTACCTGGAGTGTGTTTGGTTCGCTTCCTGTTCGCGTGCGCCTGGCCAGGATGCAGCTGGTAGCTCGTCAGGACTCTGCTTGGTTGCCGACTTGGCTCGCTCCCAGGCCTAGGCTACCAAAATCGAGCGCCTGGGTACCCGTACCAACCTCCCAGGCGACTCAATCCACCGTTCCTGTCTTCGCTTTACCGTCCCTGCTTTTATCTTATTAGAGCAAGTATAATGGGAGGCTGTTAGCTGGCTGTATGCTAAGGTGGAGGAGAGAGAGGAGGAGAGAGAAGAGAGGTGGGTCAGAAGTTTACACCACCAAGCACAAGAACCAAGAAACTTTGTGAGAGGAAGGGTAGATCATACTGACCTGTGTGGTCAGAACTACTATATGAGTTGGTGAAAAGTAAGTCAGAAGTATTCATACACCAATGAAGGTCAGATTATTAGACTTGCTCTTAGTCTCAGGCACAAACTTCGAAACAAACACTATACCTTTAGACTTATCTAATCAGACAAAAATCATCAAAATAATAAACTACCTTCAAACGTCACTTTTTTTAATCAGACATAGAGCCTAGGGCATGTTCTTTTTTTCGAAACTGACAGTTTTTAATTTTTGTTATAGTATATAACTTTTAAATGAAGTATTTTCTTAAGACGAGATCTACAAGTTAAACGATGTATACGTTAAAAGCCCAACATCTGTATCATCCTAATCTGTAACGTAAACAGTCAAAATTAAAAAATTTCAATCAAAAATCATAAGTTGTAGCTGTTGCCAAACAGGCCTCTAGAGTACCAACTAACCAAGCCCTTGTCTGTTAGGGAGTCCATCACAGGTCAACCTCAGCCAAAGCGAGGGCGCGCGCCTCTTCATTAATCATGCATGAGGCCCAAATGTACCAATCCACCCGTACCAAGCAGCAGAAAAACCGCCTCACCTTACAAAAAAGCACGGTGGATTGCGCACCAAATGATCGTTAGAATAGTGTAAAGGTCTCAAGTGGTAACTGCAGTTAACACCACGCACGAATAAGCGATCAATAGGGCGTTTTGTGGGAGAAAAAAAATGTCACCCGGAAAAATCAAAATAGTAAGTAGTACTTTCAAGCTTAAAAGGTACTCCCACCGTTCGTATTTGCACGTTCTAGAATATGTGCAGGAAAATTTTCTGAAGTCTAACGATAATCGATGTATTTAAAACTATATAGATTAGCTATATAAAAATTATATTATTAGATTTGTATGTAAAAATAATTTTATAATAGTATGTTTTAATATAAAGTTTAAAAAAGTAATAGTCAAAATCAAATTTTAGAGGCCATAAAAAAATCATAAACATCAAGTAAAAAGAACTGAACGGGTAGATTACATGTACACTTACATATAATACTCCATGCGCTGGGTCTGGGGACCGCCTTGGCCCTAATAGTAATGCTAACACCAACATTAGACCATGGTTCATATTTTTGTCCGAAATGGGGCGAAATTTTGGAAATCTTGCCCATTTTGTTACCCTCCGAAACAAGAACAATTCGGTCAAATTTTCGCCGAATTTAGCCCTATTTGAGATTTATCCAAAATTTGGTTAAATTTCATCAAAATTCAAATGTTGTTTAAAAATTTTGGATGAAATTCCGAAATTTCGCCGCTTTCGTTCCTTTCGCTGCATGTCGAATTTTGTTTCCAAACCGAGAGATTTTTCCCTGCATTAGACGCTATAGCAATTACACACATGTGTACACATACATGTACAACAATTACGTCGTGTCCCAACTAACCACCCCGAGGGGATTGAAGGGAAAGGAGAGAAGAAGAAAAAATAAAAAAGGCAAGGGAGGCTAATAGCAACAATGATAAAAAGGCTAGACGCCTTTATACAGTACACACATACAGACGGACGATGATGACGACGGCGACAATGATGGCGAGGACGATAACGCATGGCCGGGGTCGCTTTGCCCCCACATGCAGCTAGCTAGCTAACCGAGAGCTTAGCTAGCTAGCGTCTGCTGCGTTTGTTGTGGATGGGATTATTGTACTTGATCGCCTCTTCCCCGCACCTCAAGCTACCTTAACCTTAAATCCCCCACGCCCCATCCTTCAGGCCACGGGGGCCTCGCCTTCCCTTCTTCGCCTTGCTTCAAGCCCACTTCAGTATCTCTCCTCTCTCTCTCTCTCTCTCTCTCTCTCTCTCTCTCTCTCTCTCTCTTTTGTTAGTTTCTCTCTTGTGCACAGTGCCTTTCCGGCCTTTCTTGAGCTAGCTCGGCTTTAATTTGCTAGTGTTATCGCTAGCTTAAGGCTCAAGCGTCGAGGTGCTGCCTGTCTGAGGCAACCGCCGCTTTTATATCGCCTGCCGAGCTTGCCGTCTCGTCACCATTGTTGCCATCACCAGCTAGCTAGCCCTCGTCAAGGACTAAGCACGCCGGCCCGCAGGCCAGAGTGTACTGTTGGCCGGCCGGCCGGCTCGATGGGACGCGAGGCGGCGGCGTGCTCGCCGAAGCCGAAGCTGCGGAGGGGGCTGTGGTCGCCGGAGGAGGACGAGAAGCTCTACAACCACATCATCCGCTACGGCGTCGGCTGCTGGAGCTCGGTCCCCAGGCTCGCGGGTAACTAATAGAACTCCTCCATTGGCAGCTAGCTTGCTTCATAGCTATGTCTTGCTTGATGCCAAGTAAAATGTGTTGGTGATGTAGGGTTGGAGAGATGCGGCAAGAGCTGCAGGCTGAGATGGATCAACTACCTGAGGCCTGACCTCAAGAGGGGCAGCTTCTCCCAGCAGGAGGAGGAGCTCATCATCAGCCTCCACAAGATCCTCGGCAACAGGTAATTAACTGACCAACCACCCGTTGCATACCACAAACAAAACTTCAATTCCTAGCCAACAGCTACACTTGATAACTAAAACACTAATCATTAATTCCCCAACTTGCCACGTACATAACTCCTTGATTCCACAGCAACTGTATGCATGATCGAAATGCCGGTTTCAAAACTGCGAGCGTTGCTCTGATACTATAGGCGTCTGGCTCTCGCAAGTCGACACCACTCAACTGCATGTCGTATGCTCATCTGATCAGGTGGTCCCAGATTGCGTCGCAGATGCCGGGCCGGACGGACAACGAGATCAAGAACTTCTGGAACTCGTGTCTCAAGAAGAAGCTCCGGCAGCGGGGCATCGACCCCACCACCCACAAGCCGCTCAACGACGACGACGCCGTCGTCGCCGAGCCGTACGACGACTGCAAGCAGCTCCCCGCGGACGACCACTGCTTCGCCATGGCCGGAGCCGCCGGCAGCGACCCTCTCGGGCCGCACTCCCCGGTGAGCAGCTTCGACCCGCTGTCCGTGACCAACGTCCCCACAATGCAGGGCTCCTACGGCGCAGCCCACTCCTTCCGGTCCGACAACCTCTGCGACTACGGCGGCGGCGTGGACGTCGTCTCCGACGCCGCCACGTACAGCGCCTACACCGGCGGCGGCGACAGCTCCAGCAACAGCAACAGCACCTGGACCTGCAGCAATGTGGTCGGCGGCGGTGAGCCGCTGCCGCACATGGACATGTTCCGCGACGCCGAGCCGTACCCGTTCGACCCGGCCAAGTTCAACCCCTGGCACCACCACCACCACGAGCCCCATCAGCAGCAGCAGCACGCGGCGGTGAGGCTCCACGACGACGACGTCGGCGGCGGCGGCGCGGCCAGCTTCCCGATCCGGTCGCTGTCCCGGGGCCTACCGGAGTCGTGCTTCGACCTCGCCCGCGGCGCGCTGGAGGACGATTTCAGCGTCGACTTCCTCTGACTCCGACCGAGAGTTTATGTCATCATTCGACGCGCGCGCACACACACGCATACACACTTCACTACTGCCTCAGAAGATCACCGTTCTTCGCGTCATGCTGCTTTCGTTATTTTTTCTTCGCACCCCGACCCCCCACCCGACACACACACACTTATTGGATTAAGTTGTCTAATTAACACGACGGTACAGTGTGTTCGTAATAAGGGTTATATATACCTTGATTCATGGGGATCATGTTTTGTATGGAATACCTGCACCAATGAAGCTCCTAAAATTAAAAGGATTTTTTTCCTTGCACTCTATTAGGGTATGTTTGGAAAGCCTTTAAAATATTCAGAATTATGAACTTCCTAAATAAGGTCTTAATCTGGCGCGACACTGCGAGATGCATGCATACGAGGTAAGGTAAGAGCATGTGCATCTCTAGGTGCTAAGATAATGTCACAGGAGAGAAAATTTCTTAGCATCGATGCCAAAAGATGAAGGAGTGGAGGCTAAACCCAGATTGCATGGCACCGAAGCAAACTATGGCAGCTGATGCTACATCAGAAAAAATTGAACCTTTTAGCGTTTATAGATGGTACTAAGAGTTAGAATAAAAGCAGCTGATAATAGAATTGTCAATAGAAAGCTTGCTAAGTAAGCACTTGAGTGTTTTTAGTAGGTGCATGCTTAATTAGAGAGGTGCGTAGGAAGATAAAACTGTTTTTTTTTCGGTTTTGCTAATTTACAGTTGACAGGAAAAGATTTATCTCTCAATCACTTAAAATTATACAGTGCTAAGCCTAAAATTACAAGGCTAAGTAACGTGCAGTTTTAGCACGGCTTTACTGTAATTTTTAGTTATGTTTTTTTTTTGTATTTATAGGTTTTACCTAGGCTTATTTTAGTTTTGTCTAGATTAGAATTCTTTTGTCTCTGTATTTTGTGAGAGTTCACCAAAGTTTTTTTTTTGTCTACGTTAGAATAATTATTTGTTTCATTATTTGTCCTATGGATGAGGGGTTGTGTTATATATAGGAAGTGGGTGGGTGGAGAGGGGGGGGTCATGAGAGCGATCAGATCTTCATAAGGGTTGGTAAAAGTGACTAAATTTTAGCAAAAATTTCAGTTACTTGATAAATAAACAACCCAAAGGCTATGTAGGACCGATAAGGAGCTAACTATGTAGTGTGGATGCTTAAGTAGACATCGGATTATAACATGTGCTTGTGGACATAACTACCTGTAATTAAAAGGTGATGCAACCATCCATGCACTTAAAAAGAGGTATTTGCATTAGAAAAGAGCACTTGATGATACGACTATATTCTCCCTTTTTAAGTACCTGTGTAAAAGCATCTTGCATAGTAATGAGATTAATTGGATAAATGATTTAAGGACGGAAAATTTGAGTGTCTTTTAACAAAAGACATTGAATTTTCAATACCACCTTAATTATATAAACTTTTTTCCAGTAGTATCCAATCTGTGGTGCTTAATATTGAACCTAATTAACACTACTACAAAAAAAGGTCATCACAGACGATTTGGAACTATCATCATAGATGATTTTTTGAACCGTTTGAATTTATGCGTCAGTGATAATCGGAGATTATCACAGACTGTTTGTGAGCCATCTGTGATAAATACAACACAGATGGTTTATAACTAGAACCGTCTGTGAAAAATACTATCACAGACAGCTCGAACAAAAAAATCGTATGTGATACTCACACATCACATACGGTTCTATTTACCAATCGTCTGTGATCACAGATGGTTGGTAGATAGAACCATCTATGATGTGCGAATATCACAGACGATTTTTTATTCGAGCCGTCTATGATAATCCTTAACAGACGGTTTATACCACAAAACTATCTGTGATAGTTTTTTCTATACCATCAAAAACAATTAAATACAGTAACAAACACAACAACACATTCTATTTTTATTAAGATTAGAATCCACAATGTACGTTGTTACAGAAAACAACACATGTACATTGAAGTGATCTGCAAGCCCCACACACAAAAAAAACTAACACCATCCTTGGTTGTTCTCGTATTTATTTAGTTATTTGTTTTGGGAAGCTTTAGTTATAGATTTTGTTTGGCTTTCTTCTGTAGCTTTATGTAAACTAGTATATTTACCTGCACAATTGCACGGCTTGATATTATAATATAGTTATCTTTGGTATACAATTCTATTATTTATAATTAAAATATAATTATATTTGCTATATAACTCTAATATGCATATATGATTAATCTGCAATGTTATAATCTATTCCTATCAAAATAAGTGGTGGAGATGTTTATCTTTTTCCTTGATTAATACGAGAATTTCTACTATTTTTTCGTTTAGAATTATTATAAAATTTTCTTACTCTCGTAACAAAAATAATATCTTAAATTTTATCGGTTGTTTTTATTTATATAGGTTCCCGTTTGTTTCCTCACCTGGCATGCATGCTCTCCATGCGTGCTTTTTTTTTATCGTCTGCCAACCCGTCTTACTCCCAGTTGCCAAAGATATGAAGTCTACAGTAGCACATGACTGGTGTGTGCATGATAGTACCAACTATATGCACAAATTAAATATCAGCTGTCGCAGCGCTGGTTGTACAATCACTATGCATCCATCCCAGTCAAGCATCTTTGTCTGTGTGGCTGCGTCATGTGGATACTGTCAGCTAGCAGTCAAGAGTCAAGACACTGGTCCTTACTTATTCACAAGAAAACTAATCTAATGTGAACGGTAAAAACTGCAGAGTACGTGCCATTTACAGCCGTAAAAGATTAACCAGTAGAAAGTAACTAAAACACATCGACAGGCAGCGAAAGTACAAGGACATTGTCCTTCTCAGTTCATGGGCTTATTGTTTTTTTCGTATCAACAAATAGAATAATTTTTTATTAATTTTTTAAAATAATTTATCGATGCTTGATTTGTCCGCACAAATGTTGACGTTAATTTTAAATGTTGGCCGTAACAAAAAAAACAAACCAAGCCGTATGTACTCGTGGCAGAATTTACATGAGATGGAAACTTCAGATGTACTTCGCCGCTGCACGCATTGCATTGCATATCCACGGAAAGGCGCCTTTTTTTTGCCCCAAATCCCACTGGGCGTGGCAGCTTTTTGGGTGTTGTCATGGCAGTGTCCATCACTCCTGGCCTCCCTTCCCCCCAGGGCCCCTAGTGCATGATTGGCTCCACGACCGTGGGGAAAGCAGCACGCACACAGAAAGTCGCGAAACACAAGCAGCTAGCTACAAGGCATAAGGGAAAAAGAGATGCAAAATTATTAGGGCCTGTTCTTTTTCTCTAAAGCCGGCAGTTTTTGACTTTTGTTACAGTACCTAACTTTCAAACGGAGTATTTTTTTAAGACGGAATCTACATGTTAAACGATCTACACGTTAAAAGACCAACATCTGTACCTACCAAAATTACAAGTGAGTATCTATCTCTCAGTAATCTGTACCGTAAACAGCCAAAATTCAAAAATTTCAGCCAAAAGCCATAAGCCGCAGCCGAAAAGAACAGGCCCTTAGTTGAGCTCTTGTACTATCCTGTTTTTTCACAATCAAATCCATTAGGTTCCGCTCGTTTTTTTCACAATCAAATCTCTTAGGCTCTGCTCATTTCGGTTTTAACTTCTGACTTCTAGCTTATTTTTTTACCATTCATAAATTTTATTTTTTTTCTGAACTTTTGTCTTTTTTTGAGTTTTTTTGCCGGTTCTTTTTTCCGTATTCGTTTGCGTTGTCCGTGATGAGCTAATATTTTTTCTATTTTTAAACTTTTTAAATTTAATTACGTTAAATAATTCACCTTCAGCTATAATGAAATTTTAGCCACTACAGTGTAATTTCAGTCGTAAACCATAATTTTTTAGCCCAACCTATCTCTTTCTCTTTTCCCCATTCATTTCCTTTTAACTTACAAATGACAGGAATCCCTTTTTTCCCTCTCTCCAAACACAGCAAACTGAACTTGAACTCCAGATTGCAGAGCCATTAATTGGAAAGAAGACAACAGAAATTAACTAGACGCGCAGTGGTAGGCGCTAGCTGTATGTCCATGGTACTTCGGAGCAGTGACCAATCAGCGCCTCGATATAAATAGATTCATGGCGCGCGCAACCATCAAGCAACCGTACATACTACAAAATGATTCGACGAAATTTAGACATTCGATTTTAGTTTCTAAATAGTAATAATAGCTTGTAGAGAGGGATACCTACGTGCGATTTTAGTCGATATAAACAAAGTTACTACAGTATATACTACAATCGATTAGTAGATTTCACCTTAAAAAATACTCTATTGAAAAGCTAGTTACCATAAAAAAGTCATTTACTAATTACTACAAAAAATAGTTTTTACAAGCTAATATGAATATAGCCCTATAGTGACAAGCAACAGGTATGATGGGGCTCCAATGGAACTGATTTTTTCGCTGTGTTTGGAGACAGATTGTACGCATAAGCAAAACTAAGCTTAGTTTTTAAAAGCACAGGGCAATCACTCGTCGACTACACTTTTTAATGAAGTGAAACCACATTCTCGCTGTTACTGTTGAAAACATTTTACATCATTAGAAGACAGCACGATATCGACGCCTCACTACTATAAAAAAAAGCTATACTGGATGTCTCATCACAGACGGTTCCAGATAACCATCAGTGTTACAATTGTCACTGACGATTTTAAAAACGGTACCGTCTACGTTACTAGCAATGGCTAGAACCATCTGTGATACATAATCACAAATCACAGACAGTTTTTTATCCGAACCGTCTGTGATAATACCACATCACCGATCCGTGAAATCTTTCCTAGGATTTTGATCCCACCCATTCATTTTCTCCGCACCGAACAGCAAACACCGGTCTCCTCCCATGTCTCGCCCTTTATTACTCGCCCTCTCCCTTCCCCTAATTTTCACTCTAAGATCCAACACTAATGAGGATGTTTCCTATTGTTCTTAGTTCATCCACTCCTTATTCTTGTTTCCTCCTCCAAACCAAAGCGCCCCTAATCTTGATGCTCATGCGTGTAAACATTAATTATTGATGCCTTAGTTCTTGTGATGATTGATGGATAGTTAGGGTTTCAACCCATGTTGAAAATCATGTTTTATTGCAGGATAAGGACATAGCGCCAAAGTTTATTGCATGATGATCTTGTTCTCATAAATAGGCCTATTTTGGTTCATTTGCATTATCTGACTGCGTTGTTTTATAGCGTAATTAGAGAATATTGGTTAACTGAAGGAAGCCTATATATGCGAACGTAAGAACGCAATCACAGACAGATCTTAACTAAAACCGTTTGTAATAATAGACTATCACAGACGGCTATGTTTAAAAACCGTCTGTGATATTTTACATATCATATACGGCTATATTTTAAAAAATCATCTATGTTATAACTTATCACAGACGGTTCGAAAGCCATCTGTGATAACTACCTGTTATCATAGACATATAAATTTAGACGGGTAAAAAACCGTCAGTGATGATGATTTTGAACCGTTTGTGATGACCCTTTCTATGGTAGTGCCCTCCCCTACATACACAACAGAAAACTCACCAATCTAAACGTATCATTTAGCTCAAGTCAGGACCATTTTTTTCAGCTTATGACTTATAGTTTTTCAAACAAACAAACAAGACTTCTCCGTCGTTTTTCGAAATGGTTTATTGAGATAGCCTTTTCGAAGCGGCTTATTGACATTCAGTTCGTGTATAAGCACTCGCAGTAAGACCGAAAACCATTAACCACAACCATAAGCCATCAGCTGCAGATGAAAAAAAGCCCCCCGCTCTACCTCTATTCAGACTCACAGGGTACGTTCTTTTCGGTTGCGTCTAATGGCTTTTAGCTCCAGCACTAGGCATTGTGCGAGCAAATCGAATACCAATAAGACGTTTTAAAACGGCTGTCTCGATAAACTATTTTGAAAAAATGATAAAAAATTGTTTTATTTATTTATCCAAGAAAAATTATAAATTATATAACCGAAAGAACGAAATTATAAAATATATAACCGAAAGAACGTGGCCATACTTTTCACAGCGTACGTACGGCACACCCCCGCTCTCTCCTGTGTGTCGCGTGTTTGTGCATGTGTCAACGTACGACGTGCTATGTTGTTACATACTGCTACTGCAGCTAGCTTGCAACGCACGTACGGGGCGTTGGCACAGTCCGACCGGCTGATCGATTCGCGTATGAATCGGCGGATGGCCACGTATCATCGGTGGGCGGTGTGTATGCGCGTTCGTACGTATAGCTAACGATCGACTTACTGCGAGGTTTTGGCCGAAATAGCAAGATTTAAAGCGTCATTAGCAAAAATAATATACTCGTATCTCGTCCGCACGTATAACGAAGCACCATACAATCATTATACGGTTTTAGTCACATGCTGACAAGTGGCATCAAATCCGTACAGTGTGCAGTACTCCGGCACATATCGGCCCGTAGCTAAAACCATATTGTGACCATGCGGTACTTCGTTCTGTGGCTTGTTCGCATGGTGGCCGTGTGGACGAGATCGTTATTTTTGCAATTGTGGTTATGAGGGTGTTATTTTTACTAATCACGATTCAAATTTTACCATTTCAGCTAAAATCTCTTAATGTACGATGTGTACGGACGCCGCCATTAATTAAAGGAATGCTAGCTAGCTATCTCCAGCTTTAGGGCCTGTTCCAATCAACATATCTTTTCTCTTTCGATTTTTAGAAGGTAAGAGCCGTTTGGAAAACATTAATTTCTTAACATGGCTTTTTTCGTTTGTATTATCCATAGAGATATAATAATATTTTTAATTTTAAAATTTTTAATTAAATACTTTAGAAAAAAATAACAAGCGTTACCGCATGACTTTAGTAAAAGCTAGTACTTTGAAACATGCCCTTAATCAGGTGCTTCAACACGCAGCAACCTTTCTTTTTTCCTTTTTTTTTTGAAGACGACACTGTAAGCACGTGTCTGCGTGTGTGTGTCTCTCTCACTCATTCGTGCGTGATGAGAGATCTTAGAAAGAGAGGTTTTGATCAATGGATGTTGGATGCAACAGGGGCGATCGGCTCGGATGATTCCCCGACATGCGGCTTTGGAACAGCATGATGATCAGACAGATCGGCAGTCTGAGCATGCAGCAGCAGCACACATGTTACCAACGGCCAGCTTTTAGCATGTCCTTCTCACGGGAGTTGGCACGCGCGCAAAGCTAGCTAGCCCTCCATCCCATTTACACCCGTTTATTTCGACTTGTAGATCTAGTTTCTAGCTTATTTTATATTATTTTTAAATTTTATCTTTTTTGGTTTTCTAGCTTTTTTACCGGTTTTTTTTCCTGTATTCATTTGTATTATCCGTGATGGATTAACCTATTTTTTTATTTTTTAAATTTAGTTACGCCAAATAAACCACCATGAGCTACAGTGTAATTTCAGCCATAACCCAACTTATTTCAGCCCAACCGAGCGACACCTTAATTTGGCAAAGCCCAGCCCTGCCATGGGACTGTGCAGTTGATATGCGCTCTGTATGCGGTCATTCGTCTGTATTTAGTATTGTACGGTGGTCAAAGTTAAAAAATTTTAATTAAAAAACTTAAAATTAATTCACACGTAACATCTTTTACGCCAGAGATAGTGCACATATAAATGAAGCTTTTGGCTGAGGCTTATGGCTGTGCCTTGTGGATTTTGGTTATGGTTTATGACTTTTTGTTGCGGCTTGTGGATTTTTGGGATGTTTGTGCGAGAGATTATAGTGTAACAGAAACTCACGTACGGTTTTTGCTGATATAAATAAAATCTGTACAATATGTACTACAATTAACTAGTAGACCCCATCTTGAAAACACTCCCTTTAAAAGTTAGTTACTGTAGAAAAGTCAAAAGATGAAACCAAAAACTAAAAAAGAACAGGATCATATATTGTAATCATCACAACTAAGATGGATGTTGGCCATTTCTTTTGTACTGGAGCTGATGGCTTTTGGGTATAATTGGTTTTTGTTTATATTTTTGAGACAGTGATGGATACAAAGTCACTGATATAGATGGCGTATATGATTTTAAACTTCAAAAATCTTTTGGAGAAACGGCTTTTGTTTGAAAAGCCGAAGCTAAAAAACAGAAACAAAAAAGGAACCTTTACCTAGCCTACTGTATTCGTTGGAGATAATTAGTTCGAGAGCTACTGTAATTTACTAATTTCAAAAAACGACTTGTTTAATCTCCTTTAATGTGTGCAGTTAAACCGTTTTAACTTTTACCAACACTGTCTTTATAAATATTTAGGTTGAGCACATGAGAATGAATGAATATAATTGCTTAAAAGTACTTTTATAATATTATAAATTTATAAAGTCCTACAAGTATATTAATACAAGATTATGGAAGTCGTGTCAATATCCAAAATGTCACGTTTTGCGTCCGAAGGGAGTAGTAAAACTTAATTGAAGTATTATTTTTAAGATAAACACTAATCAAATTTAGTTAATTTTTAGTACAGATGAATACAAAAATAAAATTTTGATTTATTATTAAGTAATAAAGACTATCTATAAACAATATTTTTAAATATTCAAATAAGCTAAAATTTAGCACAAATAATAATACAATTGTACTCAAATGATTTATTATTAAGTAATAAAGACTATCTATAAACAATATTTTTAAATATTCAAATAAGCTAAAATTTAGCACAAATAATAATACAATTGTACTCAAACAAGTACACGCGTCCGCACATATAACTAGAGGTCTTCTGTTACTCATGCAGCATGAGTTATGTTGCTACGTGTATTACTCAATATAAATAGAAAAAATTCTTTATATATCACTGAAAGTTACCTATAGTTTTCTAATATGCCACTGAAAAAATGTGTTTCGTTCTATGCCCTGAGTTTCAACTTTATGCTCTGCCATACCGCTTCCGTCAGCCTACTGTGAGGATGATGCTAAGCTGGATATGAAAAGATGGTTCTACCCTTCTTTTT
The DNA here is from genome assembly GCA_036346245.1 of Bonia amplexicaulis. NCBI lineage: Eukaryota > Viridiplantae > Streptophyta > Magnoliopsida > Poales > Poaceae > Bonia > Bonia amplexicaulis. The sequence continues at coordinate 26,049,079 of CM070737.1, forward strand.
CCTCTCTTCTTCAATCTCCTAGTGACGACCCCATTTTAAAAATAGGACCGTTATAGTTCCCGCAACAATGCAGGAGTTCACTTGCGGACATAAAAAGTATCATACCTACTCGCGAGTATTTAAAAAGGATTAGCTTGATTAAAATATGACCTAACGGCTAAACTACAATAGTTTCATGGACATTCAAACCCAAAACTTAACTTACATTAAGAAGAACCAATGAAATCATACAAGAATATTTGAGTGCGGTCGTAACCCTAACACATTAGTTGATGCATCCTTCCTTCTTTAGGTGTTTATTTTGATAAAAATAGGCAAGTTTAAATATACTAGGTACTCAGCAAGCTATATGGGAAGGCTATTTAACTATCATATAAGGTGTTCAACTGGATAGATTCACAGGTTGTAATATGATAAGAATATATGCAAGTTTGATGTAAAGAACTTGCACTGAAAATAGTAAAACATTATTTAATTAGTAAGGTGGTTTTGTCATCTGCAATTTTCACATTAAAATTATCCAAATTCTACTTAAGCCTTGGTATATAAATCATCCATGAAAATAACTCTATTGACTGGGAGCACGACATATTCAAATATCATTTATTATATTTTACATAACTATCCAACTTTATCCACATGATATCTCAAACTCATAATATCAAGTTATAGGCACACAACATGATCGTTTCATTGCTCTTTTCGTTCTAGCTTCTGCCCAGTAAGCTAGGAACTATCTAACCACTATCGGGTATCTGCTGGCCAACGTGGAATGCGCAAACCGACATTGGATGGACCTACCGTTGTGAAGATTAGCAAGTGGCACAACATGCCCAACTTCCACCTCACCCTTTTTTCCCTGCGGGCTATCTAGGCGATCCTAGGATAACTATCACCCTGCAGATGTTCGATCGAATCGAGCAATCGAGCATTGTACTAGACTAAGTTGACAAGTCAAACTTGTGATTGAGCCAGTTCTTTGTTATTTACTTGGCACAAGGGTCTAATCCTTATTTGCCATAGATAAAGCTATCATTCATATACCATGTGCACACTGGCACCACACCACCAGATCCAAACCAGAGTCTCAATCTTCGGGTGAGGTCATGGGCTCCAACCATCTAGTGGTTGCCCACCAAGAAGCCTCAATATTCAGGTTTATTTCAAGGTCTGCCAGATTATCCTTATCATTATTTGTAAATCATTTATATTTTTTCTGATCTACCTACTAATTACCAAAAGGGTGATTTCATATTATAATAAAACTTATTGGTTGTTAAGGCGAATATGGCTTATGAGAGTATGACTGCGCTTTTTAGTGGTTGGATCTAAATATTCATCATATCATTCTAAATTATTATTTTACGTAAATAACAGTACTCAAATAACAATAATGAAATAGTAATTAAATAATATGAGATCAATATGATCAAAGACATGTGACTTGCCTTCTTATCTAGGGTCATTGATCACTTCTTCTTAGGCTTCAGATTTGACACCACCTACCTTAGTTGCTCCAGTAGCTTCTCCATTAGGGCATCCACAGTGTATAAAAACAGAGGGTCTTAAGCCACCTTAAGGTCGACCTTATACATTACAGGGGTGACCTTAAGTAGGCCATAAGCAAAAAAACCTTAAGACCAGTCCTCAAGCTAAAGACCTGGCCATAAGCATTAAAATATATTTTTTCTTTATCTGACAAGTGGGACCATCTTAAGGCCTAGTGGGTTATATACATTACAGCATTGGCCTTAAGGTTTAAGTGGGACCCACCTTAAGACCTTTTGGGTTATATACACTATGGATGCCCTTAGTCAACTAGTCGAATACAAATAAGTCATCACTTTGCAGAATGCAAGCTAGGAAAAAAGAAAATAAAAGGTCCAGAAAAGATGTAAAAGAAGGTGGATTTTGGTGGATAGGATTTAAACTGAACTTAGTTAGATTGAACTGGGTTGAAAAATATATTAGACGGGCTCAAAATAGTCGAAATGAGTATAAACAAGCTTAATAGAATGGGTGCACAGTACTAGGTTGACACTATTTCTAGCGGGTCGGGTTGAGTGAATAGTATTAAACCCATTTACTATGTAGTAGATAGGGTTGAACAGTGTTCGATTGGGTTCAATGAATAGTGTTGGACTGACTGGGTGTTATTGGGCTAGGTTGTGAATAGTACGGGGCTAACTCAGTTCGGCCAGATCGGCTTAAGCACCAGCCCAGGCTAGCTTTGCTAGCCCATGGGGCATGCTGCGTAGCTTGTGTTTTAAGCAAGCTAGAGCTCGCTCCCATGGTGGCCGAGCAGAGGAAAGTGGCGATGGCTGCGATTTTCGATGCGGCGACAATGGTTAAGGGAATTGGGTGGTGCGGTGTCTACTGATCATAGGGAACCCACTTTGGGCTTCAGCGCGAGCAGTGGAGGCATGCAAATGGCTAGCAATGATGGCACATTGTCAGACCAAGGGTGGGTTGTGGCGGAGCTACGGTGGTGCTTTGACCAAATTGGTGACGATTTGAGCGTAAGTGGGGTGAGGGGAGCTCGATGGTGGTGGCTTGGCTCAAGGAGGTCTGTGGAAAGCTGGTGTTTGTGGCCGTAGATGGTGTTGCAAAGTTTCATAGAAATGGTGAGTTTTGGTAGTGCAGAGGCCAAATTGGGCGTGGCCATGGGCATTAGTGAGATGAGAGGGGCACGATGGCGGTTGGGGCTTGGCATGGGGAAATCTAGAATGGGCTGGCATCGACAACTGAGGGTGGTGTGGTGGAGGTGCATGGTGGTGCCAAACTAGGGGTGGCAAGGCTATGCTTGGAGCTCGAGGATAGCCTCGTGGGGTTGAGGAGGTGCTAAGGGCACGACTAATTTGGTAAGAACAAGGACAGAGATGAGACATTTTAAAGATGGCCGAGCCTCACCAGGTTTGGGGATGATGGCGGTGGTGCAGCTTCATGTGGTCGGGGAAAAAGATGGTGTGCACAAGCGTGAGGGTGTGCGAAGAACAGGCTAATGTAGTTACTAGCCTTGGCCTTATAGCTGACGCGAGGCAATTTACACAGGAAGGGGTGGCACCTAGGGAGGAGTGGCGGCGAAGATGAACTCAAGCGTGTGGGCAAGACATGGATGGTTGTGCGAGTTTAGTGTTGTGACAAAAGACATGGTGGTGGTGCAGAAGTTGTTGTTCCTCTTTGGTGCGAGCGTGCTGGCAATAAAAACATCGATGGGCGTGGTGTGTCAGGCCAAGGTGAGACTGGCCGGGGTGACATGAAAGCAACGGTGGGGCGAAGCTGAGCTGGGCACGACATGAGGTGGTGGCAAGGTGGCACAGCTTGGCGTGGGCAAAGATGACGCTAGGCAAAGGTGTCATGCGTGTGTGAGCATTAGTGTGACACGAGGCAAGTGTGGACAGATGGAAAATAGGCAGTAAGAATGTGCTTTCTCAAGGTAGAAAGTGTAATTCCAAAAAAGGAAACTGGGTTTTTGGCTAGATTTTTTTGATTTGGCAAAAACCTCCCAATTCAAATGAAATATGCTCAAATTCAAATTTTTAAAAATTTTGATTTGTCACAAACTACCCCTTGAAAATAATCTTGTCCTCAAGATTCACCCATTCCAGAGAATGGGTTGAAAAACAAACTTGTTGTGGTCGTGATTTCTTTTCTTCGGTCTTGTCCTCCATTCAAGGTGAACCCCATTTAGTACTTGTCAATAACCAGTAAATATGTTTGTACTTGTTCTTTCTTATTATACTTGAATTTCCACAAATCCTCTCCTTTCTTGTATGTACCTGTATATCATCCTTGTTATTCTTTTCCTTGACACTATCTGCCCACACTACTACAAAACATGCTATACTAGAGCCTCATCACAAACAGTTAACCAAAACTATCAGTATTAAGTACAATCACAGACAGTTTTAATAGAAATCGTCTATGAAGAGAAATATCACAGACGGTTCATGGTGAAAATTCCCTTATATATGTCTTCCCCCACACACCTCCTCCAAACACACTCCGAACCAATCCGCCTGCTAGCTCCTCCAAGCCACCGATCGAAGCGTTGGCCGCCTACCCCGAGCTCCTCCGCGTCCGGTTGTGATGCAACAATTCATTACTGAAGGCACTCTTGTCGTAAGAAAACTTTCTGAAGTGTCACCATCATGACACAACGGTGACGCTATTGCCTCCTCTCCTACATCGACGCCAGTATTTTGTTCATACCCCCATACGATCCCCTCCGCTCTCTTCCTTCATGCTTGGATGGATATGATGCATGTGAAAATTATTTGTTGATGCCTTAGTTCTTATATGTGATGCTTGGATAGATATGGCTAGGATGATCTTGTTCTCATAAATAGGTCTACTTTGGTTCATCTCCATTCTCTAATTGCGTTGTTTTATAGCACAATAGCGCAATCAGAGAATGTTGATGAACTGAAGGAGACCTATTTTTTAGTTCGGTCGAAACTTATCACAGACGGTTATATTTTTGAACCATCTGTGATAATATACTGTCACAGATAGTTTGTAGTAAGAACCGTCTTTCATAATATACTATCACAGACGATTCGTAATAAGAACTGTCTATGATAATCGTTATCACGAACAGTTCTATTTAGGAACCGTGTGTGATAATTGTATCTTAAACGATTCGAAAACCGTCTGTAATGCACTAGGGTATTATAGACCCATAAGCACAGATGGTTCAAAAACCGTCTATAATGACGTTTCCGAACCGTTTGTGATGAGCTTTTTTATACTAGTGCAAATCGCTGAGGTTAGAAGTTTGTGTTGGTCATTTGGGTATGTGTGGTTGTATTTATACCAACTTTGTTTAGCTACCCTGGTCCTTTTAGTCAGTCTATGATGTTTTCACATTAACACTCAAGGCTTCTCATCACACCTTCATCCCCTCCTCTTCCCCACCTCCTGTCACCCTCCTCCCTACCTCCCACCGCTGGTTACCTCCCTCCTCCTGGTATTGTACAAGCCATGTCTTCATCATCTGATTTGCAGCCCTCCGAGGAAATAGATTGAGCAGTGGCCGATCAGAGATTGAAGCCGATGGGGAGGGTGGGATGACGGATGGCACGGCCAGATTGGTGTACAACAGAGGTAGGAGCGAGTCCAACGATGGTGAAATACAAGCCTATCGCCTCATTGGCTAAGGCTAGCAACACCGGCCCCTTCCTCTTTGCCAGTGGGTTGGGTGGAGCGTCATTGCCGTCTTCCACGACATGTCGTCATCACTGTATTCCAAGGCGCATCGTCGTTGCACGTTCATCATTATAGGCAAGGTGATGCACAATGCGAGAGGCAACATCGTCATCCTCCAACTGGCGACTTGCCCCTCTCTCTCACCGTAAGGCACCGAGGTAGTCACTTGCCCTCCTTTTCTTGCCGTTGTACTGGTTGGATGGAGTGGGCCGTTGAGCCTACCTATTGATCGACGAGCTCAAGCTCATCCCCAAATTCTAGTGTTACCACTACTTCTCTTGCACCTCGCCAGCAAGCAGCGCATTCACAGAGAGTAGCACAAAGAGAAAAAATCTAACAGATTCCATGAATATGTTTTTCAGTTGGTGTAGGATCTCTGGTGGTTAGAACGGATAACATGGGCGATCTAACAGATGCTTGGTGGTCTGACCACTAGTTAGACGCTGGTCCGACCCGGTCTCGACGGTCGACCAAAGGAGGCGGCCCGACCACTGCTTCTTTAATTGAAATTTTCAGCCCGAGCCGATGCAACTTTTGTTGCAACTCCAAAAATCTAAGTCCAGATTAATTGAAATTTCGTACACACCTTACTTAATGTCTCAGAAATCTATTTCATTCAAGGATCGCAAGAATCCATGATAAAAATGTTTTCATCCAATGATCGCAAGAATCCATGATAAAATTAAGTTCTTTGTCAAAATCAAGCAAGATTGCACCAAAATAGGGCAAAACTTGAAAATGAAGATTATGATTTGCTCATGTGTAGAGAATGGCCAAGATGGCTCTAGATGTATTTCCACATGTCAAAGCAAGCAAGAATTCATAAGGAATTGAGGCGAAAATACTTAGATAAAAAATCTGCCAAAAAGGTCAAATCCAAGCAAAACTGGGCAACTTTAAGAAATTACCAAACCTGATGCTTAGATGAATAGGGATTAATTTTCAAATGACATCTCGATCACTTACTCGTCCTTGGCATCTAGGAAGATCAAGAAGGGGAGAAACAAGATCAAAACCAATAAGACTAAGAGCAAATCAACCAAAACAAGGGAGATCCATGGGAGAAGAGCAAAGTTGATATATTACTACTTAAGGATGAAGATTTTACAACTACTTCATCTGGAGAATAAGAGAGCACACCATAGCACTCACACTTCTTAAATCCTAGCCCTAAAACACTAGGCCTCATTGAGGAAAGTAGAATGGTTAGATGGATAACTAGTAACTCTCCACCTAACTAGCTAAATAGATAGGCCAATCAGAACCTATCTACCCTTAATGGATACTATCCACTAGCACTTATGGAGAAATTCGTTAACCACACACAACACGGGTTTTACACAATAGACAATGCGCGCTTTTCAAATCACATGAGCCCAAATCTACTAAGTTCTTAGCCTTTGATCTAACTTGATCTTCTTAATTTCTCCTTGACCTAAATCACTTTCTTAAGCGCCACTCAAGCACCACCATTTTGATCTAAGATAGTTTTCGGTGTTTTGATCAACTTACCAAAATGCCCTTTCTTGACCCGATCTTCATCTTTCCTTCCAAGCAATCGACATGCTTACCATGTGTCGGTGCATCACTAGCTTGCCACACATTGGCAAGTCTCTTTTTTTCGGTTCTACTGAACCATGCCTCACTTGGATCGACCAAGCCATGTGGTACAACCTGTTCCTCAAATTTTTCTTCAATATTTCTCTTATTTCTTGTGTTGTGCTTGAGCTTAGCCATCTCACATGGTATCCTTGATTGTTTTGGGCCTCAGCTCCTCTATGAGAATAGCCCCGATCCTCACTATTGACCATAGTTAACTTCAAACCTCTATGCATATTCAAAGATAAAGAAATTATTTTTGGGCATAAGTTCTACACAACTTGACCTATGTTAGCTGAAACATGTTTCATGCAATACATATGCACTGACTTAGGTCAAACCAAATCAAACCATGACCAAAATTCAAAAAAAACACATTTCAGTTGAAACAAAATAGGGTGGCCGGTCAAACCATCCACCGGTGAGTCGACCACTAGTGGTGGCGGTCGATCACTGAGGGTGGCAGTCGACCGATGGTCGCCTAACTGCCGCCTCTAGCCCGTCAGACCGCCAAAATCTGCAAGAAGTCTAGAAAAACTGTAAATTTACAAAATCCAAATTTCAACACCTCTAAAATGATAATGGTTCATCACAATAAAACCCTGAACCTTCTCACATGATCCTTCATTGTGTAACTGACATTTGAGGACTATCTGATAAGCTCCAATAAGTTAAATAGCTGTCAGAACTAATGGACCTAACAGGAGTAGCAAAAGGGAATTAATGTTGAAATTTTGGCATATAAGGAAACACAATTTTTTCCATGGCATATTAGAAAACTGGGTAACTTCCAGTGGCATACAAGAAATTTTCTCATATAAATAAGAGTTATAAATGGGCACTCTCCTTGATTTTTGTAAACCACCCATGCATTTTGTATTCAACTTTGTGAGTTTAGACCGATTATTAGTTCAACAATATAATTATTATTTGGCACAAAATAATAGTGTTGGATTCATATTTGAAAGTGTTTTCAATTTTAGAGACAACACAAGTCAAACAACGCCTTATATAAATCAATAGGGAGTACTATAACATTATAGGCTCCGCTCCAAACGGCTTTAGGTTCTTACTTATTTTGGTTTTCAACTTATTTAAGCCAGAAGCAATTTGGAACGCGTCGGCTTGTTTTGGGTTTTGGGGGGTTCACCTTTTTTGCCTTTTCTTTTTCTCCTTTGTTCCTTTGCATTGTCCATGATGATATAACAATTTTCTCTTTTTTTTCTATTTTTCTTCATTTTTTCTCATAAAAGCTAACAGCCACTACAGTATAATTTCAGTCATAAGCCAAAAGTCATAAGCTATAAGCCAGTTGAAGTGGGACCAATTCAACTGCGGATTTTTTGTTTTGCTTAAGGATGCATGCACTGATCATCAGCATCCTTTTTACCTACTCACTTATATTCTTATATAAGTGAAGTTAGAGAGCTCGCTTTGGTTGCTTCAGTCCTACTTAGTGTCTTAGTGCATAAATGCTGCCAGGTGACGACTTAATTAGCATACGTAACAGCCACGTCACTTATTTGGTGGTTACTTATTTGCACTCTAGCTACAATACTAATACTTAGCCATGTCTATGAATTACTAGTACCTCGTACATGCATGCACACCATTCAAAACCCAAATGTCCAAGCACCTTAAGGATTTGATGCTAACTTTCCTTACCTAGAGCTAATTTCCAAAGGTGATTCTAGCATGCAGCTAGTTAGTGTTGTCACCTCCATGGTTGCACTACCTTAAAGCAACCCAAATGGAATCAAATTGAACAAACAAACAAACAGAATGAAAACCACTGATTTTGTGCAAAAATAACCAACCGAAGAAGTATGATGTAGGAGATGTGTCATGCATGGTATGTATATATATTTGCAGCACAAGAGATACAGGCTAAATTGCAACCTCAATTTTGGTTGTATTCCCAATATACAATCTCAAGCCAATGCTCACATTGGTGCTAATTTGTATAGAGAATTAGAGCAACAACATTGTCCAAGAGGGAGGAGAGGGAGGTCAGCCAAGGGAAGATAACCCTAACTCATGGGAAACATCAACCACATGAGAGCACACTTGAGTGGAGATTGAATGAAGGGCAAACATGCGGGTGTGAGGGCACGGGGAGTCACATGGGTGCATGATCCAAGGTGACTTGAGCACATGGGAGTAAGGCCGCATGGGGGCGTGGGATCATGTATCTGTGTGGGAGGAGCCTAAGCCAGGGATCGTGTGGGAGCCATGTTGAGTATGGGAGACATCCAAGCCGAAAGCCAGAGATGAGCCAGGGGTGTGTGCATTCCATAAGGAAAGGAATTGGCCGCATGGGGCTACATGGGGAGCCATGTGATCCCAGGAGAACCGTGTGGAGATTAGAGGATTGGTTGGTTGTCATGGAAAGAAAGAGAGGAAAGGAAATGAGAGCTGAAATCGTGGAAAGAGGATCAAGCCAAAAGCTAGAGAAAGGAAAGAGGTGCTATCTTGAGACGCAAGAAAGGAAGGCAAGATCTCCGGATAACCATACAAAACAAAATCGAGAAAGAGTTTGTGCATGGCAAGAAAGAAGGGGAAGCCAAGTTCTCAAGCCATTCAATTCGAAAACAAACTTCATCTTCGTGAAGAATCCGAGTGGGACTCAAAGTCCTTGTCGGGTGGAGTGAAGAGGCCAAGCCAATTGCAAGGGAAAATGCTTGAGCCAGGAAGGGATGCACCAAGGGAAAAGGAAGCCGAGTCAGGAAGGAGAAGTCAAGCTAGGAATTCTGTTCAGATTTAGCTAAAGGAAACCAAGCTAGGATAGAACTCTCTACGTTGGAAAGATCTAAATTCCTATTTGATTCAATTTCTAAAATCATATCTCAAAGAGTCCGAGTTTAGCACAATCTATGCATTAGCTTTATCTAGCCAAATTAGGTTTTGTGCATGAGAATAGGGTGTCTGAATTCAGTGTAACTGGTTTTTTGGAGTTCCCTTCCAAAACTAGACTGATTTATTAGGGGAGTCCAGTTTTTAGGAGAAAGGGAGTCGACTTTCAATTAAGTGTCTGAGTTGTATATGCTATTCGGCATGAGTTGGAGTCGGGCTTAGCCCAGGTTTGTGCGTGTGTGCGTGATGGGCATATAAACCCCAAGGGGCCAAACAAGGGGAGGCCAGATGTATCTATGATATTAGTTTTGAGTTGAATAAACACCATAAAATTGTCATGGTTTTGGCAGCCCTTATTGACTTGTATTCTTGAGATTTTCATCTAGGAACTGCTCGTGGTGTGTTGAATCCAATTGTGGTGCTGGATTTAATTCACTGGAACTTTGGTTCTGCAATCTTTTGTTCACGTGTTGTGTTGTGCGTGGGAGAAGGATACAACATGGAGGTGGTGCTATTCTTGTGGGCGCACAAGAACCCAGGGCAAGGAGAAGCTACCAGCGAGGTGCACCTTGAAAGACCAGGGCCAAACAATACAATCCCGCTAGCTGAATAAGAAGATGAGATTGGCCAAGACATCATTGCTCGGCGACGCAGTTTGTTGGTAGACTAATATGCAGTGAAGTTGGGACCGATAAAGTTATCTAATCTGCACTACATGGGAGGAGATGAAGGTGTTGACACGATGCCAATTTACTTAGTCATCACATAAACTCATAAGAAAGACAATAAAGGAAACTGTTGCTTCTCAAGAATTTTTTGCCACAAAAGGAGACTTGTCGACCAATCTAAAACCAGTTATGGTTTTGACAAAAGAAGAGATGAAGCGCACGGCCGAGAGTGTTGAATATGTTTCTACCCCCGACCAGAAGAAAGATGATGCACCGTCTAGTGGGCTGAACATCCAAGTAAAGAAGGTGCAAGGTGACGACGTTGACAAGCTAACAAAGGCAAGGCATGTATGTTGATCATCGACAGTGGAAGTTTCACCAATTTGATTAGCAAGGATTTAGTATATGTGTTGGGGCCATCACATGGAGGCATTTTGAATTGCATTATGTGGAGTGGTTGAATAAGGCCAAAAAGCTAAAAATAATACATAAGGTGTGTGTACCGTTTTCAGTTGGTGCCTATATTGATTAAGTGGAGTGCGATGTTTTGCCATTAGAAGTATGCGGCTTGCTATTGGGAAGGCCTTGGCAGTACAATCGTGATGTCACACATGCCGGGAGGATCAACACCTACACTTTCAAGTATGACAGGAAACGACATGTGCTAAAGCCAATGGCGAAAAATACAATCAAGTCTGAAATCAAGCTCACTATACAAGAGAAGAAAGCTTCAAACATTACCCCAGAACTGAGGACGGTTTTGCTTGCAGGGGGAGGGGATGATATGGGCCAAATTGCTACCTCAACTTTCGTTTGTGTTCCCAACCTACAATCTGAAGCTAAAGCTCACATTGGTGTTGATTTGTGTGGAGAATTGCAGCAACAAGCATTGGCCAAGATAGAGGAGAGGGAGGTTGGCCAAGGAAAGATAACCCTAACTCATGGGAAGTCCCAGCCACGTGAGAGTATAATTGAGAGGAGGTTGAATGCAGCGCAACATGTGGGTGTGAGGGCGCAAGGAGCCACATGGGTGCCTGATCCAAGACAACTTGAGTGCATGGAGCAAGGCCGCATAGGGGGCGTGGGATCATGCGTCCGTGTGGGAAGAGCCTAAGCTAGGGATCGTGTGGGAGCCATGCTGAGTATGGGAGCCGTGCCAAGTCAGGACATCCAAGCTAAAAGCTAGGGGTGTGTGCATTCCATAAGGAAAGGAATTGGCCACATGGGGCTACATAGGGGAGCCACGTGGGAGGCGCATGATCCCAGGAGAATCGTGTGGAGATCAGTTAGGGGATTGATTGGTTGCCTTGGAAAGAAACAAAGAGGAAAGGAAATGAGAGTGAAAGGAAAGGAGAGCTGAAGTCGTGGAAAGAGGATAAAGTCGAAAGCTAGAGAAAGCAAAGAGGTGCCATCCTGAGATGCAAGAAAGGAAGGCAAGATCTCCTGATTACCATGCAAAACAAAACTGAGAAAGAGTTTGTGTGGCAAGAAAGAAGGGGAAGCTGAGTTCTCAAGCCATTCAATTTGAAAACAAACTTTATCTTCGTGAGGAAACAAACTTCATCTACGAATTGTTCGTGGTGTATTAAATCCAATTGTGGTGCTGGATTTAATTTGCTGGAACTTTGGTTCTACAATCCTTTGTTCACATGTTGTGCTGTGCGTGGGAGAAGGATACAACACGGAGGTGGTGCTGTTCATGTGGGCGCACAAGAACCCAGTGCAAAGAGAAGCTACCAGTGAGGTGTTTCGTGAAAGATCAGGACTAAACAATACGGTCCCACTAGATTGCTAGTTGGATCCATATCAACAAGTAGGTAGGGCTAGCTTTATTGGGCTTGATTAGCATGCATGGCTACGTAAAAATGATGTAATATACGTACCCGGATCGTCGTGTCGTCATTTCTACAGTAGTATTATACAACTGAGCTAACTTCTGTTTCTCGACCAGAGAAGATAGGTCTCTGTCACACCGCAAACAGGCCATCGCTGCAAAATTCTTGCATGACTTTTGCGATGTCTAGTTTGTCTTTTTCTTTGCATTGCTTGGGAAATTACCGGATAGTGACTGAAAAGAACCCTTACACGACACATAACGTACATGTTTGTCAAGTGTCTGGAAAGCTATGGTTTGGACATGACCGACACATCTGTTCATATTGTTGGATAGAACTAACTTGCAACGGTTTGTGTAGTAGCTAGGGGCATGCACGATCCGATGCGTGGAAACTATATATCTTAATCCTAGTGCCATCTGGCTAAATTAATTTTGCTTCAGTAGAAGCTATATTTGGTTTTATATAGTTGAATTTCAGTTCAATTACGATTATTGATGGACTGGGTTATGAATTTACTTATATAGTTAATAATACAAATTCAAATTTAATTCCATTTAATTCAGAACGAATTGGAACGTATGTCTAGATATAGAGTAATACTTGCAAGACTACCATCAAAATAAATTAATTTTACATTATTTTGATCCGACTTATACGTATACCGGTGGCATTTAGATTGCAGTGCAATTAAACTTAATTTAGCCTACTGTGTATGAGGCTCTTGGACGCTATTGACAAAATTAATAAAAGTATTTCTAAAAAAGAATGGTAACCTCCGAAATTATACTCAAATAACAAAAATATTTATCTTGGCTCAAATTAAAAAATGTGGGCTCTTAATTAAGTGATCTTAATAGTCTACTTCATGAACAGTCGTTGTATTTTTTGTAGTATTACAGACATTTTAGACTGAATTCCTAATATCTTATAGAATACTATCATATCTTATATCCAAGATTTTCCCCCATTTTTCATATCTAGGTTTTTTAATTCTTCAAAAATTAATTTAAAACCCCATATAAATCTGGAATTTGTTGTGGTCATTATAACCTTTGGGAATAATAATTGGGGTTTTGAATTTTCTAAAGTGCTTATAACATTGGGAACACCGCACATGCATGGACAATCCATCCTAAGTCCCAACATCATTACCCAAATGGAATCTCATCTCATAAAGTAGTTCAGAAACAAACACAAGTTTAATTAAACAACACATTTCCTAGTATAACTAAAAGTGCATATCCGTCAAATTCACACAATAATATAGTTCAAATCTATTACCATCACTCAAAGTTATTCTATAACAGTTCTCACCATAAAAGAATGATTTGACAAGCTAGAAACCATACAAGAATGATTCGATCACAACATGCATATGAGATCAAGCCAAATACTATCATAATTTTGGACTTGAATGACCAAATTGTAATTAAGCTGCAGCATACTTAGCATGTAAGTCGGCCTAACATAGACATAAAACTCCCCTCTCCAATTTAACTAATAAACTAATTAAGCTCAATCTTCTACAGTTTTCGTCGAATATAGGAAATATTTAACAGAGAAATTAGGCAAAGAAGATCAAAGTTCAATCGATTCAGAGAGATTGTTTTCGGATTAGCCTTTTCTTCAGTAAACCAGACGACGAAATGAGATGAGTGCCAGTGCCAGGTCCCGATCGATTTGAGTGCGAAATTACGTACGCAAACATCAGTGTGGCTCCTTTAGCTTTAGTTGCACTAACTAACTAGCGTTTGTCCTGTCCCTCCGTGGTATCAGTGGATGATAGACAAATGCATGTGCTGATCGAGAAAGTTGACAGTAGGAAAGAAAGGTTCTCTCCTCCTCCTTCTTCTTCTTCTTCCTTTTTTTTTTTTGCCAACCACTCTTCTATTACCGATCGATGCTTGTAGCTAATGTCGTCGTGTGCATTGCTTCTAGAAGTCGAAGCTATATAGCTAGCACATGTATGTCGTCGCTTCGTAGACTACCTAGCAAGAAATCAAGAGATTAGACTACCCGGCAAGAAAATTACTATTGATCCATTCTTCAGTTCTAAAGAAATTCCTGTGGAAATATTATTCCTTCGTTCTGAAAAGGCCCGATAGTATATCCTCAGGGTAAATATATTTTTTTTCCCAAGATACGACTTCCAACCCAACCCAACTAATCCATATCGTTGTCACCCTAATGAAAGAACGAAAACAAAATGGTTGCCTTTTTCGCGTGCCGTTGTGAGCATGCAAGCATCACCGCGCAGTGCCTTGTCCCATGCATGCATATATGTACGTACGGCTGATGTTACCCGCGTGCTATTGCATGGCACAGTGAAATTTAACCTGTTCAGGTTAAATGGACCGTATTATTCTAAGATTCTAACAGTTTGCAAGGCACAGTGAAGTGCTTGATTCAAGTATAATTGATAGATCGGAGGGCCATGACTGTCACTATATATCCTCGCTGTTATGTTTCATCTAACAACTAGTTCATTCAAGAATTTAACCTGTTCAGGTTAAGTGGACAGTTTGCTCATACTACGTCGCCCCCTTTGACATCTAGCTAGACTCCATCAGACGTCGTATGGCGTGAACTTTATGTTGTAATTATTTATTTTTAAAAAAAATTGTACAAGTCGGATCTCAAACTTAGGACTTTTGCTCTAATATATACCATGTTAAGTTTCATACGCATCAATGTCCATGTATTGTAGCTCAAGAAGTGTCTTAGGGTACCAAAAGAGCAAGCTCATTTGGAAACCTTCGAGCTTAAGAAGGATTTAACTTATGCGGAGCATTCTGGTAAGATCCTTAACATCATGGAGAAATGAACAAGATGCCAGAGCATTCACCTCTATAAGGTTCAGTGATAGTGAGAGAGAAGCCACCTGGAAGTGCAAAGATCAATTAAGAACAGATTTTCCCTGTTCATTTTCCAATCCAGCAAAATCTCAAGGTCAAGATTTTTTTTATGAGGGAGTAGGTTTTGTAACACCCCATTTAGTGGATATTTGAAAATTTTGGGAATAAAGTTGATTTTTCAACATAATTTAAATTTTGGCAAAAACAAAATTCAAATTTAAAAGTGAAATTCTAATTCTAACCAAAAGGAAAATGCAATTGAAATTTGAAATTAGTTTTGGGCCTGCCCAATTCCTTTTCCTCCCTCTCTTTCTCTCCTTTCTCTACCTGTTGCCCCTACTACCTCCCTCTCGCCGCTCTCGCCGCCACCTTCGTTGATCGCTCCCCTCGACCAACCATGCCATGAGTGCCACACTATCGTCCGCCTCATCGCCACCTACCGCATTGACTCGCCCCACAACAATGAGATCCGCATTGCACGCCGTCACGCCGCCTTGATCACCGTGAAAGCGCCTGTTGCCCCTCGCCGCACACGCCTTCTCTGTGCCGTCCTGCTGCACTGCTGCACCCACGCTACCGTGATGTCGGCCGCAACTGCTCCCTATGTCATCTCCACACCATGCCTATCGCCACCGCTGCGTCTTTCCGTGTGCAAGAGCGAGCTCGCCTCCATTGGCTATAAAGCAACCTCAAACCCTCCTTTCGCCTCCACACCCTCCTCCGACTTTCCCTTCACGCCCTCTCTATCCCTTTCCTTCCCGAGCCAAGCCGAGCTCGATCGTCCAACGCGCCTGCCGACCGCCGCCTTTGTTTCACCACCGGTTGATTTCGTGAGTTCCTAGTACCGCGTGCGCCAAAACGTGTTCCTTACTCTCCTATAGCTTTTCCTCACTCAATTTCGGAATCCCCAGAGCTCGCCGACGTCGTCGTTACCCTTCACTCCAGCCAAAAATCACGTCTGATACCTATTTCCTCTCTCCGGTGAGTCTCACCCCTATTCCTCTCTCTCAATTCTTTCCGATGCTCAATTTGAGATCTATCCTTCCTTAGGTCGCCACCGCCATAAAGCTCGTCGTGCCGCCACAGGCTCTTGTCGCCGGCTCTCCACGGTCCTTCCCCGACCTTGCCGTCAGCTTCGATGCACTCTCCTCCACCCCCTCATGCTTATGTGCACATTCCTTTTCACTCTCTTCTTCTCCGGCGCCACCGCCCCTTTGTCCTCGCCAACTCCGCCATTGCGCCAGTCCCAACAAATCCCAAGCACCGAGCACAATAACATCGCCCCCTGCCTCTACACTGTTTCAACTGGGAAGAAACACTGCACAAACCTAATTAGCATCATGATGTCATTATGACATGATTAATTTACTTTAAGGAAGCTCATTAATTAATGCTAATTAGTTACCACCATGTGTGCTCAACTAATTAAGAAATCTAATTAAAACCGGATTCAAATTCTGAGCCACTAACATGTGGCCCCCCATTGTGCTTAGGCCCCGTCTGTCATCTACTCACTCCTTTTCCTAAAGCGACATAATTCAAAAAGTAAATTAAAACCTAGCTAGCCCCACCTATTAGTCACTCATTTGTTTTCCTTAAGAAAAATAATTCAAAGACAAATAAAAACCCGGCCGATCCCAGATGTTAGCTTCGATGTATTTTCCGCAGTGCCTTGTCCCATGCATGCATATATGTACGTACGGCTGATGTTACCCGCGTGCTATTGCATGGCACAGTGAAATTTAACCTGTTCAGGTTAAATGGACCGTATTATTCTAAGATTCTAACAGTTTGCAAGGCACAGTGAAGTGCTTGATTCAAGTATAATTGATAGATCGGAGGGCCATGACTGTCACTATATATCCTCGCTGTTATGTTTCATCTAACAACTAGTTCATTCAAGAATTTAACCTGTTCAGGTTAAGTGGACAGTTTGCTCATACTACGTCGCCCCCTTTGACATCTAGCTAGACTCCATCAGACGTCGTATGGCGTGAACTTTATGTTGTAATTATTTATTTTTAAAAAAAATTGTACAAGTCGGATCTCAAACTTAGGACTTTTGCTCTAATATATACCATGTTAAGTTTCATACGCATCAATGTCCATGTATTGTAGCTCAAGAAGTGTCTTAGGGTACCAAAGAGCAAGCTCATTTGGAAACCTTGAGCTTAAGAAGGATTTAACTTATGCGAGCATTCTGGTAAGATCCTTAACATCATGGAGAAATGAACAAGATGCCAGAGCATTCACCTCTATAAGGTTCAGTGATAGTGAGAGAGAAGCCACCTGGAAGTGCAAAGATCAATTAAGAACAGATTTTCCCTGTTCATTTTCCAATCCAGCAAAATCTCAAGGTCAAGATTTTTTTTATGAGGGAGTAGGTTTTGTAACACCCCATTTAGTGGATATTTGAAAATTTTGGGAATAAAGTTGATTTTTCAACATAATTTAAATTTTGGCAAAAACAAAATTCAAATTTAAAAGTGAAATTCTAATTCTAACCAAAAGGAAAATGCAATTGAAATTTGAAATTAGTTTTGGCCTGCCCAATTCCTTTTCCTCCTCTCTTTCTCTCCTTTCCTCGCTGTTGCCCCTACTACCTCCCTCTCGCTCGCTCCAGCTCACCTTGCGATGCCTCCCGCTCATCAACCATGCCATGAGTGCCACACTATCGTCCGTCTCATCGCCACCTACCGCATTGACTCGCCCCACAACAATGAGATCCGCATTGGCACGCCGTCACGCCGCCTTGATCGCCGTGAAAGCGCCTGTGCCCTCGCCGCACGCCTTCTCCTGTCCGCCCCGCTGCACCGCCGCACCACGCTACCGTGATGTCGGCCGCAATCGCTCCCTATGTCATCTCCACACCATGCCTATCGCCACCGCTGCTCTTTCCGTGTGCAAGAGCGAGCTCGCCTCCATTGGCTATAAAGCAACCTCAAACCCTCCTTTCGCCTCCACACCCTCCTCCGACTTTCCCTTCACGCCTCTCTATCCCTTTCCTTCCCGAGCCAAGCCGAGCTCGATCGTCCAACGCGCCGCCGAGCCGCCTTTGTTTCACCACCGGTTGATTTCGTGAGTTCCTAGTACCGCTGCGCCAAAACGTGTTCCTTACTCTCCTATAGCTTTTCCCTCACTCAATTCGGAATCCCCAGAGCTCGCCGACGTCGTCGTTACCCTTCACTCCACCAAAAATCACGTCATACCTATTTCCTCTCTCGTGAGTCTCACCCCTATTCCTCTCTCTCAATTCTTTCCGATGCTCAATTTGAGATCTATCCTTCCTTAGGTCGCCACCGCCATAAAGCCTGCGTGCCGCCAGGCTCTTGTCGCCGGCCTCCACGGTCCTTCCCGACCTTGCCGCCGCCTTGATGCACTCTCCTCCACCCCTCATGCTTATGTGCACATTCCTTTTCACTCTCTTCTTCTCCGCGCCACCGCCCTTTGTCCTCGCCAACTCCGCCATTGCGCCGGTCCCAACAAATCCCAAAGACCGAGCACAATAACATCGCCCCGCCTACTGCTTTCAACGGGAAGAAACACGCACAAACCTAATTAGCATCATGATGTCATTATGACATGATTAATTTACTTTAAGGAAGCTCATTAATTAATGCTAATTAGTTACCACCATGTGTGCTCAACTAATTAAGAAATCTAATTAAACCGGATTCAAATTCGAGCCACTAACATGTGGCCCCCATTGTGCTTAGGCCCGCTCATCTACTCACTCCTTTTCCTAAAGCGACATAATTCAAAAAGTAAATTAAAACCTAGCTAGCCCCACCTATTAGTCACTCATTTGTTTTCCTTAAGAAAATAATTCAAAGACAAATAAAAACCCGGCCGATCCAGATGTTAGCTTCGATGTATTTTCCAATAAGAAAATAAATCAAGAAAGAAATTAATAATTTGGGCCACATATGTTAGAGAGGCATACTCTCTCATCTCTGTTTATTTTTAGGTTTTTCCTGAATTTAAACTTGGAGAGTCCGTTCTCGCTCGCTTTAAATGCAAATCAAATGAAACTTGTTTCTAAATTAATCTAAAATGAAGATCTTTCTAATGGGGGTAAAGTCATGAATTTTGGAGTTCATTTGAATTTTATATAGATTAATTTGTATTCTTTAGTATTTATTTGATTCTCATCGTGATCATCGGATTAGATTAATCAATTAAGAAGATTTTCCTGTTCATTTTCCAATCCAAAGAAAATCTCAAGGTCAAGATTTTTTTATGAGGAGTAGGTTTTGTAACACCCCATTTAGTGGATATTTGAAAATTTTGGGAATAAAGTTGATTTTTCAACATAATTTAAATTTTGGCAAAAACAAAATTCAAATTTAAAAGTGAAATTCTAATTCTAACCAAAAGGAAAATGCAATTGAAATTTGAAATTAGTTTTGGGCCTGCCCAATTCCTTTTCCTCCCTCTCTTTCTCTCCTTTCCTCGGCCTGTTGCCCCTACTACCTCCCTCTCGCGCTCGCTCTCTCGCCGCTCACCTTCGTTGACTGCTCCCCAGCTCAGTCAACCATGCCATGAGTGCCACACTATCGTCCGTCTCATCGCCACCTACCGCATTGACTCGCCCCACAACAATGAGATCCGCATTGGCACGCCGTCACGTCGCCTTGATCAGCCGTGAAAGCGCCCCTGTTGCCCCTGCTGCACACGCCTTCTCCTGTGCCGTCCTGCTGCACTGCTGCACCCACGCTACCGTGATGTCGGCCGCAACTGCTCCCTATGTCATCTCCACACCATGCCTATCGCCACCGCGTCGTCTTTCCCGTGTGCAAGAGCGAGCTCGCCTCCATTGGCTATAAAAGCAACCTCAAACCCTCCCTTTCGCCTCCACACCCCTCCTCCGACTTTCCCCTTCACGCTCCTCTCTATCCCTTTCCTTCCCCGAGCCAAGCTGAGCTCGATCGTCCAACGCGCCCGCGTCGACCGCCGCCTTTGTTTCACCACCCTGGTTGATTTCGGTGAGTTCCCTAGTACCGCGTGCGTCAAAACGTGTTCCTTACTCTCCTATAGCTTTTCCCTCACTCAATTTCTGGAATCCCCCCAGGAGCTCGCCGACGTCGTCGTTACCCTTCACTCCAGCCAAAAATCACGTCTGTTACCTATTTCCTCTCTCCGGTGAGTCTCACCCCTATTCCTCTCTCTCAATTCTTTCCTGATGCTCAATTTGAGATCTATCCTTCCTTAGGTCGCCACCGCCATAAAGCCTGTCGTGCCGCCACAGGCTCTTGTCGCCGGCTCTCCACGGTCCTTCCCCGACCTTGCCGTCAGCTTCGATGCACTCTCCTCCACCCCCTCATGCTTATGTGCACATTCCTTTTCACTCTCTTCTTCTCCGGCGCCACCGCCCCTTTGTCCTCGCCAACTCCGGCCATTGCGCTCAGGTCCCAACAAATCCCCAGCACCGAGCACAATAACATCGCCCCCTGCCTCTACTCTGTTTCAACTGGGGAAGAAACACTGCACAAACCTAATTAGCATCATGATGTCATTATGACATGATTAATTTACTTTAAGGAAGCTCATTAATTAATGCTAATTAGTTACCACCATGTGTGCTCAACTAATTAAGAAATCTAATTAAAACCGGATTCAAATTCTGAGCCACTAACATGTGGCCCCCCATTGTGCTTAGGCCCCGTCTGTCATCTACTCACTCCTTTTCCTAAAGCGACATAATTCAAAAAGTAAATTAAAACCTAGCTAGCCCCACCTATTAGTCACTCATTTGTTTTCCTTAAGAAAAATAATTCAAAGACAAATAAAAAACCTGGCTGATCCCGCATGTTAGCTTCTGATGTATTTTCCAATAAGAAAATAAATCAAGAAAGAAATTAATAATTTGGGCCACATATGTTAGAGAGGCATACTCTCTCATCTCTGTTTATTTTTTAGGTTTTTTCCTGAATTTAAACTTCGGAGAGTCCGTTCTCGCTCGTTTTAAATGCAAATCAAATGAAACTTGTTTCTAAATTAATCTAAAATGAAGATCTTTCTAATGGGGGGGTAAAGTCATGAATTTTGGAGTTCATTTGAATTTTTATATAGATTAATTTGTATTCTTTAGTATTTATTTGATTCTCATCGTGATCACTGGATTAGATTACCAAGACCCGAAATAGCAATTCGAACCCAACCAATATCAACAAGAATGTAAGAAAGGTGAGTCAATGCTTTGATCATGTTGTATCTACTTTTTGAATGCAAGTTATGTTGATTTAAATTATTAAATTATATGCTTTGATTTATTATGTAATTTATATTCATGTGTATTACATGCCGCTTCTTGGCTTTATATATATAACCTATTGTCACCCTAGAACTAATGGTTTACAAATTAGATGATAAGTCGGTATCTAAGTGCAATGCTTAGCTTTGCTTAGATACATGCGGGCACTGATTTGCCTAGACATCATTTCAAACATAAAAACTTGGATTTGGACAGCCATTGGATGGAAATGGCTGATATTTGAATTGAAAGGATATTTTGGAACCAAAAACTCTAAACTTGCTTTTTATCTGGACGGATGGTGAGTGGGGCTGATGCGGATGGAGCACGAGAGTATGCCACATGGTAGAACCACCAAGTATATTAAAGGATTGAATCATGTGATGATCTCTCAATGTAAAATAGTGTAACCACAAGTCTATAATGGGTATAACCTGACTAATTAATCTGTATCAACCTAGCACGGGTTACATCATCCAAATGAACATGAGTCGAGACACTGGATGGAGCCGTCGTGCGGCGCAAGAGGGGGCCTCTAGAGAGAGTGGATAGAACCCTACAATATGTGAAAACTTCAACGGGTGTAGCATATATTGTTGGGAAGATGTATTGTAAATGCCTTGTAGTGATCTTCTTGATATGCATATCTAAGAAAACATGTGGAATATAACAAGTTAGTTATATCTTGAGGGTAAAATGTGTGATCTTTGCAAAGTGAAAACTTTTCGAACAGCTGTGCCCATGGTCATGAGCGGGTATGGGAACTTACGCGAGTTAATGTCTATTTACACAAGAATTTATGTGGCTGGGATGAAAAAGCACAAATGGTGGATAGAACCCTGAGTTGAGTTTCCTTGGATGGATATAAACCAGTGATTATATGGGTAGATAAAACTCTAGTATCAAAAATAACATATGATAGATGGAACTATATAATAGATGGATGGAATCTACACCACAATTATTATTGCACGCTCTTACAATATTTAAAACATTGTTTAGTTAAAATGCTAACTCTCACGATTTCTACTTACTGTAATTCAATTATGGCATTTCGCAAATAAAAGAATTTAAGCCTTCCTTGTTAAGTTTTGCATCTATAATATTGCATTATGTGTGTTGGCTCGTGGAATATGGTTATTTGTGCTCACTCTTGCTCACTAAAATAACTCAGAACCTAGGGATCAAAATCACTATGTCTACTAAGCTACGTCTGGATCGGACGGAGAAGAAGATGGAGGAGTACAGGATGTTCCCGCGGTATCTCGTTTTTACCATTACCAGGGCAGATTTTGATGGTGATTGTATACATATCTATTATCCAAATCTTAGAAAGCTAAGCATTGCACTTAGATACAAACAATACGGTCCCACTAGATCGCTTGTTGGATCCATATCAACAAGTAGGTAGGGCTAGCTTTATTTGGGCCTGATAAGCATGCGTTGCTATGTAAAAATGATGTAATATACGTACCAGGATTGTCGTATAGCCATTTCTACAGTAGTATTATACAACTGCTGTAACAATCACTGAGCTAACTTCGGTTTCTCGACCAGAGAAGACAGGTCTCTGTCACACCGCAAACCGGCCATCGCTGCAAAATTCTTGCATGACTTTTGCGATGTCTAGTTTGTCTTTTTCTTTGCATTGCTTGCTTGGGAAATTACCGGATAGTGACTGAAAAGAACCCTTATACGACACATAACGTACATGTTTGTCAAGTGTCTGGAAAGCTATTGTTTCGACATGACCGACACATCTGTTCATATTGTTGGATAGAACTAACTTGCAACGGTTTGTGTAGTAGCTAGGGGCATGCACAATCCGATGCGTGGAAACTACCTTAATCCTAGTGCCATCTGGCTAAATTAATTTTGCTTCAGTAGAAGCTATATTTGGTTTTAGTTGAATTTCAGTTCAATTACGATTATTGATGAACTGGGTCCAACGTTCTAAACCATTGCTTCAGTTGGATATCAAGACGGATTTAATGCTGTCATCCTTGATCTAGCATCCAGAAATTGACACTTCATCTATCTGAAGTACTACACATGTACTAAGCAGCTCTTGCCAACCAACCACTCAAGTCGAATGTCTAAAAGGAAATAAAAACCATATAGAAGGTGTTCCTATACTTTCTTTATACTTTCTTCAACAGTAATTACATAATTTTTTAAACATGATGAATGATAGATTAATATCGCTTATCTCTTTACTTACTTTAATATTAGTGCTACTCCTACTAGAGAGAAAAGCATGAAAACACTGTCCAACCCCCTTGTTGCCTTTGTTTTGTGGACACATGCATGTGAGCAGCTGCCCACCGGCCAACAGGCAAATGGATCTATGAAGCAGGGTTCCAGCTGGCAGCACTATTTGGAAATTCAAGGAGCGTCGTGGCCTCATGGGGGAAACAACTCCGCCATCTGCACATACATACCAATTGGATACAGTTCAATAAGAGAAAACTGACGCGTTACATTGCCCCTGGGATTAAAATCATCTTGTTCATGTAAAAAACAACCATAGTGAGAGCAAAGTGTTTAAATAATCTACAGCATAGGACACCCCTCTATCTAGGGAATTATACAATCAAGACCATTAGAGACCAACACAGGTTAGCCGTCTCCACTGTTCTGAGTTCTACAGTATATCAGATCTTCGCCATCCTTGCAGGGAGGTCAGCTCAAGGACATGGCAGTTGTGATGCTAGCTACTGCATCAATGCCGCAGATCATGCATGATAACACATCAAATCCTCTTGACACTATCTCCATGGATAACTACGGCACCCTCGGTCATCAGAGTGCCAAGAGCACTGCGGAGCTGTGAAGATTTGCAGGCATGCATTAGCAAATGTCAGACCACCAAATCAAGACAAGTCGTGCAAAAACTACAGTTTTAACTTACATCATGCAGGTGAACTTCCATAGAGCTCTGTTTCCTCAGTTCTTCCAGCAACTGCACAACGAATCAGAAAGAATGCTTAGCTCACTGATGAGGCAAATAATGATGATAACAGAGAAAGAAACAGGAACGAAAAGATAAGGTTTCTTTACCTCAATCATACGCATTGAGGGCCCTCCAAGCTGCATTTTCTCCATGACAAGGTTTCGGGTTGCTGCAACAAGATTATCACGTCTCTGCCTTTCGCTTGCAGATATTCCCGTCATGATTAGATCCATATCAATCGTCCCTTTTGTGATTAATAAAAATAACATTAGCACTATAAGTGATGGTTAAAACAAAAAAAACTGCATGAAGAATGGGTCAAGCAAGTTTAACTGACCAGTTGCGTGATCCGTTGCCGATTGCTGCATGGCAACTTCAAGAAGCCTAAAGGCCTCTACGACATCTCGTACTTCTACCTGTAGGCAGCAAGAGCTAAATAATCAGTCCTGGGAACCAAATGATACGATGAAAATGCTATGAAGCTAAACAATAAGCAGTACCAAAGAATAAGGAACAATCATTACCACTTCTGAGAACCGCATTCGGGCGAGTGCTTCACTGAGACGAATCAAGCTCTCTATTTGTCTAGCCGTTGCAGTAATGACCTATCCACCAGGCAGAAAAGCATTAGTAGATTATTATCATTCAAAGGCATAAGAGCATGGTAACACATCTACATTACCTTCTTCCTGCTCCCGGGGTTGTTCCCTCTTTTCCTCATCTCAACATAGCCACGAGTCAATTCTTCTGCAGCTTCATCAGATAACTGTGGCTGAATAAACTTCCTTGCATAGCTTATGTAAGCAACTAATGTGGGTAAATCCAAGACCTCGATCTCTTCTAACTGCATAGCAGCATGAATGCATAACTAATAAGAAACAGGCTAAGCTAAGAACAGTGTTATGTAAAGTCTTGCACTGTTATCAATTCTATCAAACAAGGAAAAATGATTAAAGTTGCACGTATAAAATCTGAGATGAGGTGTTTTACATTTGGATTCTCAAAATGCAATGAAACAATATGCTTAGCCAAGCGTCTATCAGTTTGCTCATCTGCCTTGTCCAAGATTAGATATATCAGGTCAAACCTGCATATTAAAGAATGTGCTAAGTTAAAAACACTTCTAAATTATTTGTTCACTTTGCATTGCATGAAGCCATGCATTTACCTTGAAAGCAGTGTTGGAGGAAGGTGGATATTGTCAATCACAGAAAGCCTTGGATTGTAACGTGACTCAGTGGGATTTGCACACGCTAGGACAGATGTTCTAGCATTTAAAGATGCAATTATTCCAGCCTTTGCAATGGATACCGTCTGCTGCTCCATCACCTATATATTTGATAAAAGAGATTTGAGCATTACACGGATAATCATATCTTGATATGCAAATTGTAGTGGAACATTTCAATGAGACAGACCTCGTGTAACATGCTTCGGGCATTATCAGACATCTTATCGAACTCATCGATGCAGCAAACACCTTTATCACTCAAAACAAGTGCTCCACTCTCGAGAACCTAAAAGATACCATGTCATGGTTAAAGCCATCAGAGCGATTAAGTTACATACAAAAAGGCACCAAAGAACTTTCACGAAAAAGAAGGGAGGTAAACTTACAGTTTCACCAGTTTCAGGATCCTTGGTAACGTAAGCAGTAAGGCCAACTGCTGAACTGCCTCTACCACTTGTATAAATACCACGAGGAGACAGTTTATGCATGTACTGGAGAAGCTGGGATTTACTTGTTCCAGGATCACCAACAAGCAAAATGTTTATGTCACCTCGGAAGCTAGCTCCAGATGGAAACCTCAAAGGATTGCCACCAAAAAGCTGGACACATGACAGTTTACAGTACATAACGTTTAGCTATGACACCAACTTTCAAAAGGGCAGCTAAATATTACATGAACTTACCTGGCAAAGGAGGCCCCTCTTAACATCATCCAGCTCCCATATGTTTGGAGCCAATGATCTAGTTAATTTGTCGTAGATATCAGGCAACTTTGAAAGCTCTTTTAATTTCTCAACCTGCAACTCAGAAAAGAAGAGAGTATGAACAAGATTTCCACACAGTGCCATCCCAGAGAGGCCAGGAGAATGAAATAGACCTTATCTCTGAGAAAGTCATCTTCAGAAGACTTGCTAGCATTGGTGTTATCAGTATCCATGGAGTCCTCAATATGAAGCCTAGACTTGTCTGTCTTCTTTATGTGAAGGCAATCAATGTATGTCTGATTGAAGAATGAAATTGTTGACAATACTTCAGTACAACATTTAAAGCATTTTTGCTAAAGAAATTATAGATAACAAATAGGATAACATTCTATATCCTCTACCTTGAATATCGACTTCACTGTCCTTTGAGTAGGTCCAATTCTAATACTCATGGCCCTGTATATCCCAGTGATCTATCATAGAATCAAAGGAAAAAAATTAACAATTTCAACAAAACCATTTTACAATTTACTTCACTAAGCAATAAACAAAGTTCCACTCCCAACCTCAACCCTGTCTCCAGGTTTTCCAGCATCGACAAGCTTATCGTGCATCAAGACACTAACTGTATGAGGAGTGCCACCGTCTGGTATCTCATCTGGTGTTTCCTGCAACTTTATGATCTGCTTGTCTGCAAATCTAGTTGTGAACAAGAAGTTCCATCCAAAAATCAGGTCTATGAATCTGTTAAGCATGATGTCGAGACAAAAAAGACTGCAAGGAGAGCATAGCTACCTGCATCGGTTATGCACTAGCGTCATAGAATTTGTGGCTTTACATTGTTCTTTCTGACAGATGTGAGGCTCAGTTACTCTCCCTAACAAAGTAATACAGTGACATTAGTTTCATGATAAAAGAATATGAATAGATGGACCTTTAGTCATTATGATTTATGAGTTAAATGATGATAATAAAGTATCCCTATGCATTCTCTCACAGCACTACCTTGGCATGGGCAAAAAAAACTTTAGAAAATGTGGTATTTCACTAAGCATTTCCAGTGAGAAGGAAAACTAGCAGAGAATGTTAAATTGAAGCATCATCTTTATTTCAATGTGGTTTATTTAGTGACTAGGGTTATCCTAAATGTTGGTAGCAGAATTCAAAAGGTACCAAAGAGAACAGAGATTTATAATCACGACAAGTAGCATACAAGGACAACAAGTGAATTGTACACTTTCATGTTCACAACAATTTGTCAACATCTAAGGAACAATTATTAAATTGACTACAAACTTGACCACAAATCAGCGCTGCATCAAAAAAAATATCCATACTAGTACTGTACCTCTATCAACCATGACAGGCTCCGAGTAGAAGCCGCAAACAAGGCAGCGGAACACAGCCTCCTTCAGCTCCGGTATGACTGAGCTACACCGAATGATCATACCCTTAATTGACACCATCTTCTCAATATCTAGAACAAAAGACAAATCACACATCAGATCAAACAAGGGGCAACAGCAAGAAGTTGAACCAGCAACAGTCTCGGCGCAAGTAATCACCCGACGGGTTCAGGTTCCTCAAGCAAATCGATGACTTGAGGTTGTAGATCCTAGTCTGGATGTGCTTCTCGAACAGCGGCTCCATGCGCGCCACGAGGTCCATGAGCACGATGTCGAAGATGGCAAGCACCTCGAGCGGATACCGGACCATCTTGCCGTAGAGATCCGGATCGTGGTCGAAGACGTCGTGCGCGTCGACGTCGAGCGACTCGCCTCCCTCAAGCTCGAGGATGCGGTGGATGGCGCGCATGTACTTGCCCTCGTCCATGACCGGATCGACGCGGCCGGCGTCGCGCGGATCCCGGAAGTGGCGCAGGAACCGCAGGATGGCGGCGTTAACGTCCTGCACGCTGATGTTGGTGCCCCAGACAAAGACCGGGGTGGCGTCGGCGCCGCCGCCGCCGCCGTCCGTCTCCGGGGTGTCCTCCTCCCCGGCCTCGGAGGACGGCGGGATGTCGTCGGTGGACATGGGGGTGGAGGGAGTGGGAGGGAACCGGCCGCCGGTCCAGTTCTGGCGGTGCCGGGCGGCGCCGGAGCCGGACGGCGTGCGGCGTCCGGGGGGCGGCGGCGTCTCGAATCCCCCGAGGGACGGGGACGAGGCGAAGGGGCTGGCGGAGCCGCGGCGGCGGGCGCGGCGCGCGGACTGGGGAGGGGAGGAGTTGGTGGCGGGGAGCGGGCTCGATGGGCGCACATCCGGCGACGACACGGCTGCAAAATCGACATGGAAGATGAGACGAGAATCGAAACCTTAACTGCAAAAAAAAGAAAATAACTCGCTCTTGAGAGAGGGCTGGCGATTGAATCTTACAGTTGGGGGAGTTGGCGTTGCCGCCGCCGCGAGACGCCATGGCTTGCGCGCAGAGAGAGAGGAGGAGAAGGTTGGAGATGAGAGGGGAAGGAGGGAACCTGGGGTAAAAATGGCGGGAGGCGGCGGCGGGAAGAGGGAAATGGCGGGAAGAGGGCGGCGATTCCCGCCAAGTGATGGGACTAGGCCCACGAGGGCAGTTCACGGGCCGCGTCACTGATGGGCCGCCCTAGGTGACGGCGGATGGCTTCTTTTCGCTAGAGTACCAAATGGGCCTACCGCTCGGCCCATGTGCATCCAGACTGTGCTGGGCCATTGAATACTTGGGCCATGGGCCCATGGCCACCGTCGACGACGACATGACTGCATCGTTCTCGCTTCCGTCGAAGGACTTGGGTGGGCTCTACAAGGGAAACGGCTCGAATAGGAATGGAACTGTGCGCTTATTTTGTATATAAAATTGAATATTCTTGACTGCAAATACGATCGAATATTGTAACAATATGAATTTAAATCGAACATCTATTTAATTTGGTCAAATCTGGATATCCTCATATCATATATAGTATGAAGGTATTAATAATATTTTATCTTCATACAATCACACTTAGTCATTTTAATCCGTTTACTTCACCTAAAGAAACACGAATTCACATTCAATTAAAAAATTTATCCAAGTTATTAGTCATACGATAATAAAACATATATTGCTTCGTTGAATACGAATATAAATAGTTCGGATAAAATAATATTTCGGATGGTAAAAGTCAATACCATATTTGCATCTATATTTTCACGCAAATTCGAATATGAATACAAATATGAGAGAAAATGTTAATTGGATGAAAAATCTATACCGTATTCGTATCCTATCGAATACAATAACAGGATAATACTGATGATTCGTGTCCATTTCCCACCCCTAGCAGGCACCTTCAGTTCAGATCAGTTCAAGTATACATAAGACAAATTTTAAGGGAAAATCGATTTTATGCCACTGAATGTTATGCGGTTTTAAAATTTTCCATTTGTGTGTTTTGGCCATGTTCGTATTTATTTTTGCTTCTAGCTTCTACCTAAAAAAGTCAAAAGCCAATATAAACACCAAGCTTCTTGAAGCAGCTTTTTCACTCCTCTCGCTACCCGTCTCGCTCCAGGGATAAGACTAGGAGGTCATCGGTGCATCATGCACCCTACTTCTCTCTCTCTTGTCATGCGCACGCATCTCTCTTTTATTTTCCCCATCGCTTGCACCCCTTCTTATTAAAGTCACTTCTTTCAATTACTACTATTTATTTTCAGCTAAAAGTCATAAACCACAGCCAAAAGCTATCAGTAAAAGCCAATACGAATGCCCCATTTGTCTATTTAGTACTATGTCGCTAGATTCTCAAACTTATTTTTATTTTGCCACTGGTAACTTACTTTCTATCAAATTCTTAGAATTGCTTATCCATTTTCTACTCTCCCTTTCTTCCCAAAATTCTCATTTCGTCTTATGATCCAGCAAGGCATCAGCCCCCAATCCTATCCGCGATGGTGGTGTGACCCGATGTCCCTATTGCAGAGGCTATCCGTGCCAAGCTCACACAGTTGGGATTGTGCTTCCTGAACTCGCCGCCATGAAGGAGGTGGAGGCAATGCGACTTGCAATGGAGACGATGCCGGAGGTGGCAGTTTAGGGGTGGATGGACTAAGGGCTATGTGGGGGCATACGCCCTCGAGCCACTTTCAATTTTTCTTACTCAGAGCCCGACTATATAGTGTGCCCTCACATAACTAAAACTAGTACCCCATAACTTGCAGCCAAGTTCCCTAGGTGAGCGCACGAGTCAAAACTTTTCCCGTGGACCTTCTCACGCTCCCCCTGTGGCCTAGGCCGGCGTACGACCTAGCCAGCGCGCGGCCCAGCCGCCCAGGCTAGTGGGCAGCTAGGCGAGGGCATAGCTACGTGCAGGCACGACCTAGCCGCTAGTGAGTGGCTCTTCATGACTTCTATTCGCCAACGCCCCTAGAGTCCAAGACGTCTTACCTTTCCGGCTTAGTTCTCCACGCATTCTCCTTTCCTCTGCAGCGAGCGATGGGCTAATGGTAGTTCGTCCTGGGCTCCTGCCTCCCGAGTTTCATTTTCCAATGATTCTATAATAGATCGCTTTTAGAATTTTAGAAGTCATCGAAACTAACTATAAAATATAATTTGTTTCACTTTATTCAATTATTATGTAATTCTTTTACTTGAAATTTTACTCACTTATTGTTTTTGTTATAGCCAATGGGACCAAATGTTTTTTATCGATGCTAACCATCTTTTGTTCTCGGATTCACTTAGATCCTTCACTGATAGTGGGTTTCTTGATTTTTGTAAGTTGTTTGACAAATAGCTGTGGTTATGAACCATTGAACTTTTGTCACAGTGTTAGTTGATGTTACAAAATTTATAACATATTACTATTTACTACATTGTTGATGGATACGTAATAAGCACATGCATGGAAAATGAGGCCCCCATATCATTTTGTTATGGATCTACCATCGGTGGCAGTGGCGGCGAGGTGACAGAGCTCGTTCATGGCAGCCTTTTGGCTGGAGCTTACCCTCGGTGGTTATGGACTACTAGGGGTGAAAACGGATTGGATAGTTTCCAATCGATCCGAACAATTTTCAAATATAGATTATGTCAACTCGGATATTTGTTGGATAGTATCAGATCAAAAACGAATACGGATTTTCTCTGTCGGATATGAATACACATTCGGTAGCTCACTATCTGTTGAATATGAATACATGTCCAGATTGTCCGGGTATTCAGGAGCCAGATATTCGTAGTCTACATGCTCTATTTTAACTCAGCCCATTTACAAGATACTGTAGTAGCCCATCATGCGTTAATACATGGATTAGAGAAGGAATCTTAGCCCATATGAAGAATTCATAAATGTTTAGATCAAATAAACTAGTTATGTTTTTTGTTAATTTTATGCGTACAATTTAAAGGGTTTTCATGTTTCGAAAAATATTAGTGATCATATTCAATTCGATTCATATTCGCTCCATATTTGTATTTGACATTACTCGTATTTATATTCGTATCCGGGATATCCACAATCGTATTTGCGTATAGGGAAAATATGAAAAAAAAAACTATAGTAGAGCTATTATGTGTCTGTATTCAATCTATTTTCACCTCTAGCCACTACTTTAGCACGGTGTTGATGGTGCGACCAGAAATCGCCATTGGTCTCCACGCACACCTTTAGTGCGCATTGAGTAGTGCTGAGATCCAGCTAAACAAAATAAGAGTAATTCTACTGATGTCATTGGTTTAAAAATTCTACATAGTTGTAAGGACAAAAGAGTTCTTTTCACTCAATAGAAGTTGACCTCGCCAGAATGTTATTTTCAAAAAAAAAATCAAGTGGTATGGTGCTAATTAGACAAAAAAAAAAACAATGACAAAATCCAAAACTGCGAAAACCGAATTTTGGACTGTTTGGTACAATCCAAGCTCTCACGTTATACTGTATCAAGTTAATGTTGACCATTTGGTTAAGCGCGATACCAGATCGGCCGTGAGTTGGGTTTGTGTTGGGCTTGGGTAGGGCCTGGGCTGGGTTTGGGTTTGGGCAGAGCTTAGGCTGGACTGGGCTTAGCTATGATGGGTTTATTATGGGCTTAGATCGGGCCATATTAAACTATGCTCTATGACTGATATTTTTTCAAATATACATACAATCTAGTTCTTTTATTTTTCTTATTTGAACAAATATAGTTTAACGTACTATTTACTATAATTTATAGCCATATGTGTTGGGAATATATCTATTATATTATTAAAACATAAGAAAAGGAAGACACCGTTTCCGCTCTTAAGGACTAGAAATTACCATATTTGAAAAACGAGAAGGACCTACACTGCTTAGATTATAACGGTGTAAATTAATCAGATATCGATACGAGAGCTGTTTCAAAATACAAATATACTTCTATTATATCATAAGTATAAGAGTTATATAAGAAATACAACTCTACGTTTAGATATAAATATATGTATTATAATATCTAGCCGTCCAATCAATAGCAAAGCCACCGTCCGGCAAGCCTGGGCAGTCGCTGGCGAAAGCGCAGTGGAACTACCCTGCAATCGCCATCTGGGCTCGCCGGTGAAAGTGCAGCCAAACTACCCTATAATCATCGCTCGGGCTCATCGGTGAAAGTGCAGGAAAACTAACCTGTAACCCGTAAGAAGATAGTATTATTTCAGACAAAACACTCGCCGTACCCTAAAAAATTCCATCATCTGCCACGGCATACAATTGCGCGCCAGCATGTTCCTCCTCCCGCATGCTCACTCCGCTCGTCTCTCTCTCTCTCGTTCTGTTCGTCTCTCTCACTTCTCCCCCTGCTACCTCGCCAGCGCCGACACTACGCCTCATCTTCTCCTCGACCACCGCTGCGGCGCGCGCCTCTACTCATCGCGACCTATGGAAGGACACGCCGCCACCCGGGAGCCCCGTGCCACCAACAGAAGCCCTAACCCTACTTTGACTGTCACGTTTTGGCGGTGGGAGGCGCGTCCGTGAGGTCCTCGCCGTCGGCCGTATGACAGAAGCCCTCCCTAAATCCTCTATTTATTTGACGAACGAATAAATGGATAGGAATAGCTCACTAGACGCTAAAACTAACCCCCTCTTCTGTGTATTGATTAATTTGTTGCCTCCGCATATGCAAAAACATTTAATTTAATGCCCCCCACATCGTAGTTTTGGCTTAATTAATATCTGCTACTATATATGAACTACATTTTTTTCTAGGAATGGTCGATTCACTCGACCTCATTGGTGCTCTCCTTAATTATTGCTGGATTGAGGGGCTTTTTTTTGTTTATGGTTTTTTTATTGTTCGTAAGAGAGTGCAGGGTAGCAAAAATATGATTTTGGCTGAATAAATGAAGTTGTTATAATATATACTACAATCAATTTGTATACCCTATTTTAAAAAGATATTTTGTTTGAAAACTTGTTCCTGTAGAAAAATCAAAAGACAGCTTTTGGGTCTGTTCTTTTCCTCCGAAGCTGGTGGCTTTTGGCTTTTGCTACAGTAGTTAACTTATAAACGGAGTATTTTTTCAAGATGGGGTCTATAAGTTAAACGATGTACACGTTAAAAGCTCAACATCTGTACTATCCAAAATCGTAAGTGAGTATCTCTCTCCATAATCTGTACCGTAAACAATCAAAATTCAAAAAATTCAGCCAAAAGCCATAAGCCGCAGCCGTTGCCAAACAGACCCTTTATGAAAAAATATTTCGTTTGAAAACTTGTTACTGTAGAAAAATCGAAATGCGGCTTTTAGAAACTGTGTCTACATAGCATACCAAGCCCACTCTATTTCTGTATCTTTTCAGATTCAGCTTTGCTTCTGGACGTGGTAGCTCTTGTGGACTACTTCCATTCCATGGGGATAACACACGGCGGCGCCAGTTACCTTCTCGCTCTCATCCAGTTTACCACAAGTACACAGGATAATAACAGTAATAACAGTAAGGGGTTTATGGTTCTGTTCTTTTTTACTATGACTTATAATTTTTAGCTGAAATTTTTAAATTTTAGATATTTACGACAGAGATTGTGAAGAGAGAGATACTCGCTTGTGCTTTTGGTTGATATAGATGTTATGGTTGATATAGATGTTAGGCTTTTAAAGTGTGCTATAATTAATTTGTAGATTTCATCTTAAAAAATACTCTATTTAAAAGTTAGGTACTATAGCAAAAACCAAAAACCGCTTTTAGAAGCCATAAAAAACAGCCCTATTACGGACGGACGCAATGCGATAATAATACGACAAACACAGTGAGCGCCTATCATATTCATGTTAGCTTCCATCTTTGATATTTGAATTCCAACCTTCCTTGCATAGCAATTAGAAACAGCAGTGTACTACAGTCTGTGCAGTACAATATTACAGAACAAGTTTCGTAGACCAAGAAAATGCTTCACAAAATCACGTATATAAATAAATAGAACATCTTTGGTTCCACATGCACAGCTAGCTAACGCCTTGCCATACGGTTTACCATCAAGATCTGTGACCAGCAAGCACAATCTGATCCAAGTGGCTCCTCGGCAAGCCGAACCGCTCCTCTGATTGCCTGGGCTCCTTGGTGCAGAGGAACAGGAAACGCACGAAATACTCACTTGAAACCTCTCGCCTGCATATGGATTTACAAGGCATCAACACCTACACCAAGCAATTGATCACACCAAGTATAGACAGTAGCCAAAACACAGCCATGTGAGCTGCTATTCTGCATGCATCAGACAGCCAATGACAACAACCCTGTATAACACTACTATAATATTTCTTTTCACAACTCTAGTTAGAAACAACTAAGAAACAATGTTCTAGATGCGCACACAATATGAGAAGATGGCTGAAGGAAAATACTTTTGAGACCAACCAAACAACACATTAGAAGCTCAATGGTAGATCCATCCGTCCAACAGATCACTAGTTATAACTTATACGAGCTTAGAATGATTAGACAAGCCTTTATGCCAGCAAATGTAAGGATGCCTCACCTTGGATCCTTCATGTTGTCTCGGTGGATGTTGGGTGACCTATAGAACAATATACATTGGCAAAGAATTTGATAATAAGAGCACTTTTCTTTAGTACCTTGCATTGACACAGCACAAGCTAAGTGCAACAGATATGCATACCTTCCCAGCCTTCTCACAGAAGATGACCACTAGCAGCCATCTTGAGGTAGTTGCTCTAAGCCACTGCCAGAAACAGGATATTTGTGGCACAGCTGGACACTGGTTATGCGAAAAGGTAACTAAATAAAAGGTGACACATTTCTGAATCATTCGATATATTTTCCTGCTTCAAAGAGTATCTATGCTATAACATAGTTTTGCAGCCATAACGAAAAATATTGTCCAAAAAGATACAGGGAAGCCTCATAGTTCAAAGCATAGCATGGTGATCATTCTTAGCATAGAACCATAGAGATGCACCAACAGTCAGGGTTTTGAATCAGGTAGTAGTAACCAGCTTATTTCTACCATTACAGAAAAAAATTCTAAACATTTATCCTTTGAATAATTTTATCATCTGCAAACCAGTTATCCCTAGCCCATTTTTTGTGATCCCACTCCCAGATAACAGTCATATTAGAAGAACAACCACCATTTTCTGGGGTACCTGCTTTGGCTTTTGACCTAACACTTTTGACAAAAAGTTGAACCTCGAAGCATTCTCGCTTCCAACATCTCGAGACCAAGAATTAGCGAGCACAGTCTCTTCAACATACTTGCATAGTTGCATAACATGTAACCCACCGAAGCTCTTACAGGGGATAACTTGCACTGAACTACACAAAAGCATGTGCAGAAAAAGGAGATCTAGGACCATCATCTGATACAAAAAATAGTAATCTTTACAGCCGCAAACAAACAGAAACTTGCCTAACTTGCCAATGAAACAGCTACTAAATACTAATTCCACATATATAGCAATATATGTGTCAGGTTCGCAATGAACACTTCTTTTGAGAATGTCCAAGAAGATGGCATCGGCCACATTGAACGATCCGTTTTGGCCGTTTCAAGCTTTCTACCTTAAGAATCTTCATTTTGGGACGGCCAGGAGGCCTCCGGATCTTGGGAGGGTG
Organism: Bonia amplexicaulis; assembly: GCA_036346245.1. Lineage (NCBI taxonomy): Eukaryota > Viridiplantae > Streptophyta > Magnoliopsida > Poales > Poaceae > Bonia > Bonia amplexicaulis. The sequence continues at coordinate 26,085,290 of CM070737.1, forward strand.
AAGTATCACATCTGCTTTGATGCCTACACCTCGTACCCCAGAAGATGAATTGCTCCAATGGCTCCTGTCTGGAATTGGATAGATTGGCTGGGAGTATGTTTCCCGATACTTCATTACGCTGAAGCATTCATGCACATACAGGCGAGGATCTTCACCACAGGAAAGCAGTGCAGCGATAGCATGTGCACATGGAATGCCATAGATTTGCCAACGACGGCACGAGCAGAACCTAGCTTGAGTATCCACAATGTTTGTTCGCTCTGATGACACGATCTCAAACTCCACCTTGTTTGCTCGAAGGACTTGATAACAGCGTGAATCAGTAATAGCTTCAGAAATAAGTTTCTCAACCGATGGAACAACAATTGAGTTGTATGATAGTGCCAAGTTGTGACGTTCGGCAAACCAACATGTCAGTTGGTGTCTGATGTGCTCTACAGTTTGCACAATGGGAAACTCATGACAATCAAGGGCCCAGTTATATAATGTCTCAGTTATCCCAAGATTAAAATGGCCATATCGGATACCCTCAAAGTAGGTAACTGCCCAGAGGCTTGGTGGAAAACGCTGGAACCATGGTGTGACATCTTGAACTTGCATCATATCATTTACCTTTGAATCAAATTCTGCTGCAGTGAGAGCATAAACAGAACTCCAGAAAAGGTTAAGAAGTTTAGGATTCTTGAACTCATCACGAAAACTCTCACTCACGTATCTCAAGCAAAATCCATGAAAAGCAGTGGGGAAGTTAACTTCAACAGCTTCAACCACTTGCGGGTGCCTCTCAGACAGTATTGTCAAGATGGGCATCTTATCTGTGTTAACTCCAAGCATCTTCCTCAGTTCTGATAAAAACCACATCCAGTTTTCATCACTCTCAGCATCAACAACAGCAAATGCTAGAGGGAACATCATGTGATTAGCGTCAACAGCTGAGGCACATAGCAATGTCCCAAGATACTTCCCCTTCAGGTCAGCCTTGTCAATTTCCAAAAGGGGCCTACACGCATTTAAGAAACCATAAATGGATGCACGAAATGAGATGAACAGGCGCTGGAAGGAATTGTCTGGTCCGATTCCTTTGTATATTGCAACACTACCAGGATTCGTCTTCCCAATCTGCTCACAGTATGCAGGAAGAAGGCGATATCCATCCTCAAGGGTACCATGAACAGAAGCCATGCTTCTCTCTTTTCCACGCCATGCCTGCATATAGGAAACGGCGACCCCATGCTGCTCCCGAATATCATGCAATATCTCCTTTGGTTTATACTGTGGGTTATCCCTTAGCCTTGCCTCAACGGACCTAGCCACCCAGCCAACAGTAGCCTGTTGATGATGCAAGTCACGAACACCCTCACATGTATGCTCCCCATTCAATGTCCGGACAGTGAAAGTTGGAACTCCGTGGCACTTGGCCACGTGCACACGCCACGGGCATCCTTCCCTTGAGCACTTGGCAATGAATCGGCTCCGGTCAGATTTCACGATACGGAGCTCGTAATGCAGAGCAATGGCCATGTCCTTGACGGCCCTCCGGCACATGTGGACATCAGCAAACTCTTGGCCGATGACAAGGCTTTGCTCGCCCGGTACAAGGTTTTGCTCCTGCTCAACTAAAACCTGGTTATCGCCCAGTACAAGGTTCTGATCCGGCTGAACCGAAACCTGATTATCAACCTGTACAAGGTTCTGCTCCGGCTGAACTGAAAGCTGATTATCGCCCATTACAAGGTTCTGTTCCTGCTGAACTGAAACCTGGTTATCTTCAATCATTGAGCAGCTCCACAAGCCATGTAAATCACTTGTTGTGCCTCACAGAAACCACGAAGACAACTTGACTGAAAGAGATACAGGCAACTTTGCCCTCTAGCTCCAGAAAAACCACCCTGTACAGCATTAGCACAAGCATCTGGTCACTAAAGTAAGAAATGGCCATTCCACTACATAGGTACAAAAGAATCAGTGATGGCTAATAAGCAGCAAATAAGTTGATATATGCATGCAAGGATGTCAGTCATACTAGTTGTAAACTAAAAGAATCCTGAAGTCCAATACATAGATGAAAGTACATAGATGAAAACCAAAGGCATGATGTCATGGTAATACCGGACTACCAAAGGATACGTAGGCATGTGTGCTGCCAAAAGTCCTTTCACATGTGTTCCATCACTTTCTAGAGTTCACTTATCAACCAAAAACCTCCTCTCAAAGAATTTACAAACTACAGACCAGTAACCCTAAGTGAGTGGCAGTCTGTGATACAGACAAGAGACTGAGAGAGAGCAACAATTACAAATTAATGAAACTATCAATATCAATCTAGTTCGATTTCCAATTGAGCATCAGATTCAGAACAATGTAATTGGAAATTTATATTCTGAACAGAATATTACCCTATTCCATCTTTCCAATTGGCGTATTTTGTTAAAAAAACACCAAAGAAATGACGTACTGGTTATCCTAGATACAAAACATAATTTCATATCATAAGCCAACATGCAAAGTAGTACCAGTGGCGAAGCTAGGATGAAAATAGAGGGTGGATACAAAAGACTAAGCTAAATTAAGATAAACATAGTCTTGTACTCTTGTGCACTCCAAATTCAATATTTCATAACTTCATCGAAAGTTATCAATTAGACAATAACCAAATACCAATTACAATATTTCATCAATCATCACTAGACAAAATACAACTATTAAACTATATCACTATACAACAAGAGTATGGAATCAAGAGATTCAAGAATTAAGATACTAGTCTAGAGATAAATTACCAAAGGTCCAAAGCAAAGCCCAATTGGCCAATTGGTATCTTTCCTGGCTCCTACAGTCCTGCTCTGCTTGCTATCTTGCTGCCCGGTGTTTCCCGTGGGCGGCGTCCAACCCCCTCCTCCTGTCCTCCGCGCGCGCACGCGGCCGCGGCTCGTTGCTCGCCGCCACCGGCTGCCCGCACTCGCCGGCTTGCCGCCTCGCCCAGTCGGCAGTCACCCTGCCGCGGTGCGCCTGCCTACTGCGCGTGCACGCCCCGCCTTGCCGTGCCCAAGGGCCGCCGCCGTTGGAAGACCGGCTCCGGCCGCTGTTTGCTGCGATGCCTCCGTCGCTTCGTCTTCCTTTCCCAGCCACCTGGGCGAAAAAGCAAGCGAGGTATGCTCAGGCACCGGAGTACAACATGGGGGTCTAGGGGCAACGGGATGGGCTGTCCATGGGAGAAAAAGGTGAGCATGCGAAACCCTAGAAATCGAACACCACCAATGCAACGGGATGGGCTGACGGATCGAGGAGGGGGGAAAGGGCAGGGGGATCAGCTCCGTACCGAGCTGAGAGTCTTCGTCTCGTACAGGGACGTGGGCTCGCCGGCCGTTGACCTCCCGCCGCCGCCGCCGCCGGAGGCTACAGGGAAGTGGGCAGGAGGTTAGGGATTGGGGATGGATTTTCGCGAGTAATTACCGGTTTGACCCCGATCTCTGTACTCCGGCGCTTATTGGTTCGATGCTGCTATGCCGCCGCAACCCGCAACCCGCAACGGAAGCGCTTATTGGGTTGGGTCGGCACGTACACATAGCAAAACACAATCCGCGAGATGGGGGTTTGGAAATGAGATTTTTTTTTTCCCCACAGGAATTTCGGGGGATTCGCGTCCCTGTGCGCTTTGGAAGCGAGTTATCACATCATCACCTCTAATATGTTTGTTTTTTCCGCTACGTCTTCTGATTTATGATTTTTGTACGAATAAATCAAAAATCTATAAGTTATTTCTAAAAAACTATCTTGATTAACTGTTTTTAAACGATGACAGAGAAATCATACGATTTATTTGTTTAAAAAAATCATAAACTGTAAGCTAAAAAGAACGGAACCTACAAAAGCTCTCACTCAAGAAATGCAATTGAGCAGTCATTATCTCGTATGCTATTTTTAAGCTTTTATAAACAAAACTCCAGGCCTAAAAAATACTCTCCACACTGCCGCTACTACGGAAAGGTTGGCAACAACTTAGAAGAAAAGAATACATATTTATGGGTAGGTTCTTTTATACTGTAATTTATGACTTTTAGCTTAAATTTTTTAATTCCGTTTGTTCGCAAGAGAGAATACAGAAAGATAGATACCTGCGTGCTATTTTGGTTGATATAGATAAAGATAGGACAATGTCTACTATAATCGACTTGCAAACTCTGACTTAAAAAGACATTCTTTTTAAAGCTAGTTACCGCATAAAGCTAAGCCATAAGTCTAAAAGAACCCACCTATATTGATCATGCTTATTTTTTTCAACAAACATATAGAAAACTCACAAAATTCTTATCTACACGTTGCATCTCTCCTGGTATCAGCAATGAGCCAATGGACAAATAAAGTTGAAATTGGCTATAACCTATAAGCTAGCTTGAAGCGCTAGTACTAGAACACTAGTTCCAAAATTTTCAAATAGTTTAGGGTTCAACTGAAACCCCATGAACACAATCAGATCCGCCACTGCCAATTAGGGGTGAAAACGGGTCGGATTCGGTCGGATATTGTTGTTACCATATCCTAACCCATATTTTTTTCTCCGGATTCGGTACTAATCGGATTCGGTACCAATCGGATTCGGTGCCGGATCGGTCGGGATTAACCCGAGCCGTTTGCACCCCTACTTGTTTGTAAGAAATGCATGCAGTACAACAAATAGAGTAGGAGGACGTACTGTCAAGAACTTGATGTTACTACTTAATAGCTGATGTGAAAGATTTTATTTTACCATTGCAAAAGAAAATGAAACGTCAAATAGTAGCACTAACCTGAAATCAAACTTGAAGACGTATCGGATTCGGACGGATATCGGATTCGGACGGATATTGCTGTTACCATATCCTAACCCATATTTTTTTCTCCGGATTCGGTACCAATCGGATTCGGTACCAATCGGATTCGGTGCCGGATCGGTCGAGATTAACCCGACCCGTTTTCACCCCTACTGCCAATAGGGTAATCTCGCATCACGGCCTTGCCGTGTTCCTCATGACAACATCGCCAATCTCGAATCAAGCTTTAATTTGCCGCCGACCTCACATCACGGCCTCATACCCACTAGCGTCATGGCCTTGCCATAATTTCCCCAGTTCGTCCTCTCCCCACTAAAATCTTGATGATCGGATAAGGTGTGTTAAGATCCAAATGGTTTTAGTTTCTAATTTTTTTTTGCTTTCTGCTTATTTAAATCAGAAGACATTTGGAATATATCAGCTTCTAATTTTAACTTATTTTTGATTTTTTCTTTTTTTGCCTTTTTTTCTCTTATTCCTTTTGTGTTGTCCATGACGATATAGTTTTTTTTTCTATTTTTCTTTTTTTAAAAAAAACTAATAGCCGATATAGTATAATTTCAGCTAAAAGGCACAACCATAAAGTTTAGCTAGTTGCACTACTATAAAAGAGGCTATACCAGACGCTTACATTGCAGACGGTTTCTAGAAATCGTTTGTATTGTAATTATCACAGATGGTTCATACGAATAACTGTCTGTGGTATTTTTACAGACGGTTGTTCATATGAACCGTCTGTGATAATTCACAGATGGTTATTGATAAAAATTGTTTATCATAATGGCAGACATCACAGACGGTTATTTATTTAAACCGTCTGTGATATTTCACAAACTATTTTTATTACAAACTATCTGTGATAACGATGGTTTATACAAAAAACCATCTGTGATATGTTTCCCGCCTCGCAATCCCCTAACTTTTGCATACGGTGTCCGTTTTCGATGTTTTTGTACTCGTTGGAAGGCTAACGACGAGCTTGATAAAAAATGATCGGCTTATGCCTGTCGCCTTCTAAGACTCCCAAAATCGGTCATCTTTAGCCCTAAATTTGCATCGTAAGTTTTTTTTTTGCCAAAATTTATGATCTTTCCTTTAGAATTTAGGGTTTACCTCAACTGTAAAGTTGTAGATCTCATCGAAACCTTTCAAACGAGCATATATAAGTGATATAAAATTCACAGTTTTATCTTTTAAGACTAGTTGTTTACATTATACCAACACACACACACACACACACATATATATATATTGCAATCATGTATCACAAACGGTTTGTGGTTCAAACCGTCTATGATAATTATATTCCTGACAACTGGGCCCATTAAAAGCATCTAGGCCTCTAAAAATGGTTTTGATAATTAATGAATTTATGTGAATATGGGACTAATATGTTGAGACGCATGCTATGGGTCAACATAAAGATCAAAGTACCTACTTCCAACGGCTAGTTCAGAAGCTTTGAAATAACTGTTACTGTTGTGTCCGAACAGGTGCGGTAGTACCGGCCAATGAACGGTGGTACTTTCGCTTGCCCTGATTTTTTAGTGATTGCCCTTTAACGGCTAGTTTTGGTTGGTAAGGGTATAAATACTCTCCCACCTGCTCAAGGACAAAAGTATGAGACTCCATTGAACACCCTTGAGCATTGAGCATTAACTCCATACCTCAATTTCATATTATGCATTCATTTGAGGTGGTTGAGATAAAACAAGTGCAGTTCATCTCTAGATTGATCCTTTTGGCACTTGATTGCCGTCAAGCGAATCTGTGATTTTTTACTCTTGATGCTTGTCGGCACCTGGATGGCTTGACAGGAGCTTGCGTAGTGACTTTTTCAAGAAGGTTGTAAAGAAACTCGGCGCTGACTTATGAGTGGTTTAGTGTCCACCATCTTCGAAGCAGAGGAAGAACAACCATTAGTGGATTGAGGAGCTTAGGCTTAATTAGTGGAGTCGGTCCAAGTCACTTGGGCTTTCCTCAACGTGGATTAGTGGAACCGGCAAGTTTTCGATTACCACGGTAAAACATCATGTGTAAATTGGTTATTTCTTTGTCTCTTATTTTCACTCTTATATTTCTAGTATATTGTGATTATCATATTTATTTGTGCTAAAACTATTTGTGTCTATAGTGTCTTAGACATACTAGAATTGGGTAGGTTTCAATTGCTTTAAAATCCTACTATACTAAAATTGTGATAACTGTTATTAGAAGGCAAGCTAATTTTTTAACCTTTTATTCACCCCTTCTAGTTAGTTATCCTTGATCCTACACTTGTCGATCCTCCCCAATCCAATTCTAGCCAATAGAAACCCCACGGAACGTAGCTCCACCTCTCCATCCCCACGTCAAAATTTTTTGCACTCCCACCTCTCCATCCCCTATAAATACTCACCCAAACACAGCCTCCTCGCCGTCCCGTACGAAGCAGACAACGTGCAAGTCTACGGGAGGAAAGGCACCGCAGAAGTAGTTGGCTACCAAGGCGACGCGCATGTTTATGGGAGGCAAGACGCCGCGGAAACAGCTAGCTACCAAGGTGACACTCAAGTCGACATCAGCGATGGTGGGCGTCAAGGACATCCTGCTCGCACACTGCATCAGGAGCGAGAGGGCCTAGGCATAGAGGCCTCGTCGGCGTAGTTGAGTTTCTATTGTCTACTAGGATCTCTGTTTTTTCTCTATTCTTGCCATGTTTAAGAATTAGGTTCGTATGAATAGGAGATGTGTTCTTTTCATGTTCTTGCTATGTTAGCTAGATGGGTAATCTACTCGTTATCTTATGATGTTGTAATGACAGATTCTAATCTTAATAAAAATAAAATGTGCTACTATGTTTATTGCTGTATTTCCTTATTTTTCAGATGGCATAGTTAACATTTCTTGAGGCTAACCGAAAAATAAAAAAATTAGGTATAGAATGAATTATCATAGACTGTTTTATGGTATATACCATCTGTGAAGGGTTATCACTGACGACTCGAACCAAAAACCGTCTGTGATACTCGCACATCACAGACGGTTCTATCTACCAACCGTCTGTGATGGAAAAGTATCACAGACGGTTCATATACCAACCGTCTGTGATACTCGCCCATCACAGACGGTTGGTAGTTAGAACCGTCTGTGATGTGTGAGTATCACAGATGGTTTTTGGTTCAAGCCGTCTGTGATAGTATTCTTTTATAGATGATTCTAGTTACAAACCGTCTGTATTGTGATTATCACAGATGGCTTAAAAACCATCTGTGATAACCTACGATTATCACAAACATATAAATTCAGACAGTTCAGAAAATCGTCTGTGATGATAGTTCTGAACCGTCTATGATAACCATTTTTGTAGTAGTATTAGAGCACCACCTAAGAAAGGGTGAAGTTACTGTTCACCCCAAAACATGTTTGGTCCCATCTCTTTTAAGCCTCAAAGCATGTTCATAATGCATTTTTCTAGACCGCAGATTAATTTAACATATTTTTACTGTGGTTTCTTTTGTTTTTACTATGGCAATCCAAACATCTAGGGTATGTGTTGGAACGCAGGAATTTCACATAAAATTCATAGAAAATAGTTTAATATCCATAGGAATTGGGAGAAAGAAATTCCACGTTCCAAATGTGGTAAATTCTTACAATTTTTGTGCATTTTCCATTTATTGGTTTGGCATTTACTTTTCTTTCTTTTGGAGTACTTTTTCATTCATCTATTCTAAACCCTCTCTCTCTAGAAAATAGAATTTTTGTAGGAACAATATATTTAATTTGAGGTTCCTACAAAATTCTATCTGTGGATCATGTTCACATGGGAAGTGTTGCTTGTTAACTAGGCTTGGAGCCACAAGTGTTGCACTCTTCTCGAGTAAGGGTCGGATATTCACAACTCCATCAAGTTTAGGCAAGCCCTAGGGACTTCACAATGCCAAGAGTTTGTTAGGGCATCTCCAATAGTACATGTCAGCTGTTGGTTAGCAAGAATTTGTGGTTGAGGTGGATGATAGAGAAAAGAGAGAGGGAGGTCGTCTTCTCTAGACGTGACTGTTGCTTCACGCAAAACAGGACCTTAGAGATGATGCAAGTTGTTGTTGGAGATGTATCATTGATTCATCACACATTTTGTGGACCGAGCCCAGATCTGGCGTGGAGCAAATGATTTTAGTTGTGCACGATTTTAGTTACGCATGAAGGATTTCGTTGGCACGCATGTAATCCCCCTTCCCTTCACTTGCACGCGAACGATTTCATCAGCGCACATGTAATCCCCTTTCCCTATCCTCATCCCATCCCCCTTCACTTGCACGCGAACAATTTCGTCGACGCGCATGTAATACCCCCTTCCTACCGTCTCCCCTTTACTTTCGCGCGAAGGATTTAATCGGCGCGTATGTAATCCCCCTTCCCTATCCTCATCCCCTCTCCCCTTCATTTGTGCATGAATGATTTCGTTGGCACGTATGTATACATGTGAAATCACTAACCCTTCCTGTTGCATCTCTCCCAGCTCGTAGCTGCTAGTCGCCTCCGCCTTGCCCAGGAGCGATGGGCCACCAATCTTGGATTGTGGCTCCGCCACCGCAAGCCAGTTTGAGGACGAGTGCTACCACATCTGGAAATTCCATCAATGTCGCCACCCCTGTGGAGTCCATGGGTACCTCCATAGCCCATGGTTGGTGGGGCTCACACGGAGCCAGATCTGGCTCTTCTATTCTTGTGGTCTGTACAATGGGGCTTCTAATTTCTAGTATGATCTGCTCTTCATCTCTTTCTTCCTTTCTTCACTTGAGCACACTGGATCTATAATGTTTGAGTATAGTTTTCTAGTTAAAAATGTGTGGAGATCATAGCCCTATAGCACCTGTGCAAGGATCAATTAGAAGGAACCTGTTGCTGGGGTCATTTTAGAGTTTCAGTTTTTCTTTATAGTCCCAGTACAATGTTCCTCATGTGTGGAGATCCCATAATGTTTGCATGTAAATATATTGTGGGAGATGTATTGCAGCAACGCAATGTCCACGCACGAATTTGCTTGGAACAATATTTATGATCTCTCAAATTGTAGGGTGCAATCAGAAGAATAATTATACGGTTTCATTTTATTCCAATGAACACATGCCAGAGGGACTGTGTTCTAAAATAGTGAACTAATGTTCTAAATCTGAAAATGTGCTGCAAATAAAAATATATGAATATGTGTTGTTAGACAGACAGTGAGTTCTAAGATATAAGTTATGATTCAGAGATGCATGCTTAGAAGATGAAGTAATTTGATAGCTTATGTGAAGATGAACACCTAAGAATTTGACAATACAATAAACATGTTTCAAGTTTCAGATTAACAAAAATAGTAGCCTTCCGCACTTAACTAATAACATAAAGCAATTCAAAGTTCATACATGATGCTATATGCAAAAACTGACTAGTTCTTGAAACAAAGTGAGCAAGTGGACCACCTGGCTAATTCATTAAGAGAGAATGAACAAAAACTAACTAGTAGGTACGATAGTACTTCATTCCTATATAAGTTTATTGCAAGTAGAAAGGAAAGCGCACATGCCCACATTTGGGTTATTAGTGGAATAGTAATTTTCACTAATTCCTGCTAGTCTTTTACACCTTTCAACAAAAATCACACAATCACACTCAGATTTTGGATATCAAGCAGCCATGTCAGATGCAATTAGTGTCTCACTATCTTTTCTGAACTTCAGAACAAGCTTATGATGGAGTCTAACTTTAGATGAAAATAAAAAGATAACAAATGCTTATTTGTCATTTATTTGCAGTGCTGCTTATGTTGTAAAGCATGGTTTTTTGTAGCTAACATAGTATTTGCTTTTTGTCATTTATTTACAGTGGAATGGATTCGTACCCGCCTGGTGATTTCTGTAGTTACTTCCAGAATTTATCGAATTCCCCCTTCCCAACAAACTCCTCATTAGTCTCGTAAGCCCAAAAATTTTCATTTTGCTTGTGGTGCTTCACGAAAAAGTACAAACTACATAGGACATGGTAACTAGACAATTCATTGGACTAGCTTTTTGCTTATGCAACATTGCTCAAGTAACCGCATTAATAACATAGACACATGCAACTCAATTCATCTTTCTTTTCCTTCTCTTCAACTACATACTATTCCTTTGCCTTCAGAAAAAAGAAAAAAAAACTACATAATACTCCCTTTCCTTTTTTTGAAAGAGGTATTGTTCTCTTTCATTTCCCTATCAAAAAAGAATGCAAAAAAGGAGGTTCACATGATCATGTGTCCGTGATGCACACATGATACTGGAATCTTAGTTAATTCAATAGTGCACCATACAAACAAAATTATTTCCAAACCGAACATTTACAACGCAATAATAACATATAGCTTGTTTACACCAGCACATATTACAGTTGAAAGAGTCTATACCATTTATCGTCATGGTAGAGAAGAAAAACGGCGCACGGACCGTACTCGAGGTTCAAGGTTGAGCTCACCCGCCACCCTACATCAGTAGTCTTCCTAACGTCTACTCCCTTTTTCTAACTAGAACTTCGAGTGAGCTTTTCAGGGCTATGACGATTGTCAATTATCGCTAAACCCAAGTATTTTCTAAAACCATTGCTCAATATGCCATAAGAGCAGCAATAAACCTATATCCTTCATTTTTTATGTTATGTTGCACAAAATTCCCCTTGGATCTAAGAATAACCAAGGACAACAAATGATTTGAAAGGTCAAGACTAGACAACACTATACAGAAAATATTTGGCATCTATCTCTATTCTCCAATGCAAAGATGTTATTTACGTTTATGCTATATTTTGTAGCTCCTATGCACACTTCATCTCTCATTTGTTTTGTTTATGGGAGAGGAAGACGATAGTTCACACTGGAAAGGAAAAAACTGGAAGTTTACTTAGATCATGAGATGAGACTAGACATAAAGCTGAGCACACTACTTATGTAACTGCATTGACATAAGTACAAATGAATAGCATGTTTTAGAACATTTTTTTGCTGGCAACAATGCTAATGTGCTACATTCCTAATTTACTTGTCTGAGTTTTGAAACAAGCAACTGACATAGTCGAAGACTGATGACCTCTCTGTTGTTGGTGTGTCACCTCAGGATTCGAGCTTCTCAACCACGAGTGAGTGTTGATGTGGCCACTTGAACCCAGGCTCAAGCTCCCCGTTGTGCGCCATGAGTACACTGGCAACACCATTGCAGTGGAACCACTGTTGGCGCACCCATTCCAGTTGCCAGAAAGTTTGGCCAAAGAAGAGCGCAACTAACCATGAGAGCCCACAACAGCCTCTGCCATCTCCACAACCAATTGCTGGTAAGAATGGAAGTTGCATCTATGTCTGAATGTTATACGAGTCAACGCCAAGGTAGCCGCTTGAGTCCACATTCTAACTTTTGGTGGTGCGTCGTGACGACACTGACACCACCACTGCAGTGATATGGTAGTTGGAGCACCCCTCTTTTGAAAAAAGAAAAAAGAAAAGAAGTAAGGGAGTAGTATGTAATTTTTTGTCGTCGTCATCGTCCAATATTCTTTCTTGATCGGCCCAGTTCATCCTATCGCCTCACTAGCAGAGCCACTGCTCCTCACGCATCTGCTCTGCTCGTGTCCCTGCTCAGATTTAGCCCTGGAAGATCCACTACCCACCCATGGCCGCTACCGCTGACTGCCGCTTCAAGATCTTCGCGGCCGCGGACGGCTTCGGCCAGCCGCTGAAGGACGTCGTCGTCACGCACCTCCGCGCCCACCCTGCCGTCACTGACGTCGTCGACCTCGGCATCGACAAGTACTACTTCGCCGTCGCCGCTGTAGCCCGCCACGTCGCCTCCTCCTCCTCCTCCAATCCTACCGTCGAGGCCCGCGACGTCATCGTCTGCGGCACCGAAGCGAGCATTGCCATCTTCGTGAACAAGTACCCCGGCGTGTACGCCACCCACTGCGCCTCCCCCGTCGACGCCGTCAACACCCGCTCCATCAACGCCTGCAATGTCTTCGCCCTATCTGGCATGGCCACGCCGCCCGACGCCGCCGCCACCATCGCCGACACCTGGCTCGCCACCCCCTTCCGCGCCCCATGCCCCACCTCTGACGACGCCCCATGGCCGGAGGACATCTAGCACTTCTTCGACTCTTCCGGTGTGCACTGTCTGCTTGATCCATAGCCACGATTTTCTCCCAACTGATATGCTCTAGGCTCTTCCGGTGTGCTCTCATACATTCCATCAGTCATGCATTGTCACCTGGCTCAACTGTGGCACACAATCATGCTGCCCCTTCTACCATGCTTCCATCACCATCCCCTTCCACGACATAACCAACTTTGATCCAACCTTACCTATTCTAGTGCCAGTGCCAGCCTCGCCTAGTGAGGAGGTGGCAGAGGTTGATGGGAGCTCTCCTGGGTTGCTGCACTCTTCCTTGGACAGACTTTTTGGTAGCTGGATGGGCTGCTCTAGCAACCATGCCACTGTAGTGGTGATGCTAGTGCCGTCACGGTGCACCACAGGAAGCTAGAGCGTGGACTCAAGCAGCCACCTTGGCATTGACTTGCATGACATTCAAACACAGATGCAAGTTACAACTTCCATTCCTGCCTACCGAGGAGGTGGTAGAGGCTATTGGGGGCTCTCGTGGTTGGCTGTGCCCTCTTCTTTGGCCACACTCTCCGACAGCTGGAGTGGGTGCACCAACATCAGTTCTACTACAATGGTGTTGCCAGTGTACTCACGGCGCACAATGGGGAGCTTGAGCCTGGGTTCAAGTGGCTGCATCAGCACTACTCGTGGCCTAGGACCTGGAATCCTGAGGTGGCTGTGCCAACAATAGAGAGGTCATCAGTCTTCAACTATGTCAGCTGGTTGTTCTGAAACTCAAGCATGTAAATTAGAAATATAGCACATTAGCATTGTTGCCAGTAAAATATTTGTTCTGAAACATGCTCTTCGTTTGTACCTTGTAGAAGTAGTGTTCCTTAGCTTTATGCCTTGTCTCATCTCATGATTTGAGTAAACTTCTAAGTTTTTTCCTTTGCAGGTTGAGCTATTGCCTTCCTCTTCCAAAAATAAAACAAATGAGAGATGAAGTGTGCATAGGAGCTACAAAACATAGCATAAAAGTAAATAATATCTTTGCATTTGAGAATAGACATAGACACCAGAGGTTTTTTGTAGAGTGTTGTCTGATCTTGACCTTTCAAATCATCTGCTGTCTTTGGTTATTCTTCGATCCAAGGGGAATTTTGTGCAACATAACACGAAAAATGAAGGATATATGTTTACTCCTGCTCTTACGGTGCTAGTTGATTACGAAAAGTTTGTTCATTGTAGGCTATATGGCATATTGAGCAATGGTTTTAGAAAATACTTGGGTTCAACGATAACTGACAGAAACATGTAAATGCTATAGACTCTTTAAACTGTAATTGTGATGTTGTAAAAGAGCTATATGGTATTATTGCGCTATAAATGTTCAATTTGGAAGTAAATTTGTTTGTATGGTGCACTGTTGGATTAACTAAGACTCGAGTATCATGTGTGCATCACGGACACATGGTCCTGTGAACCTCTTTTTTTTTGGCTCAGTTTGGTTGGGCTTTGACTTGAGGTTATCACTTTCTGCTACAGTAATTAGATTTTAAATAGTGTGTCTTTTCAAGGCAGGGTCTATAGGTAGATTGTAGTAGACACTGTACCGAGTTCAGCTATACCGGGAAAAATCGCATGCGACTGTTTTCCTTTGCGTACTGTGTAACATCCCAAATTTTGAGTTTTGAAAAAAATTTTAAATTCAAATTAATTATTTTGAAGCAATTGGCTTTTATTTGGATTTTTCTGGGTTTTTCTGGAGTTTATTTCAAAGTCTAAATCAAGAAAATGTATTTTAAATATTTTATAAAAGCCAAAAAGTGTTCATTTTATTTTTCCTAAACTTCCCAGAATTATTAATTAAATTTTGAGAATTTTCTGGAATTAAAAATTAATTTCAAAAGATAAAAGGAATTTTATAAAATTATTAAAAGCAAATCTGAAAATAAAAATATTTTTATTAAGTCTAAAATGTTTCCAGGAATATTCTATAATTTTTCTGGAATTTTTAGATATTATTTATTATTTTCCAAGCAAATATATTGTTTCTAGTATTTTCGAAAATCTAATCCGAAAATAAAATCAATTAAATCTCAGGCCGCCACGTGTCGCTCATCCGACGGCCGATACCCTTCGTGGATTTAATCCAAGCCACACCTTTTCATTTAAATCCAAAGGGTATGAGCAATCCACTTGCCACGTGTCAAGCATCCAACGGCCGTACCCTTCACTTCTCTTTCTCTCACCGACGAGTGGGTCCCACCCGTCATATCCTTCTTCTACCTCTCCTTCTTCCTCCTCTAGCTCTCTCTCTCCTCCACCATGGATGCGAATTGAAAGCTTTGATTCGGTAGTTTCTTTCGCTTAAACTCCGGGTAATTGCGCAATCAAACCCCTAATCACTCCTCCATCACCCCTACTGTTTTCCCATTTAATCTTCACCGTTTTCGGTAGAATTTGCGCCTCCATTAACTCCTTGGCCGGCCTTCCCCTCCCATAGCCCTATAAATAGCACCCTCAGACACCCTTTTCGCACCGCATCTCTCCCTTCCTTTCCCTCCGCTCTCGTGCCTTCCCGTGGGCTTTTCCTCGCCGCCGCCGCCGCATGCTGCTCCCGCCGCCGGCCATCCTCCTCCACCCCGGCCCCACCGCCACCGGTGAGTCCGCCGCCTCCCTTGCCCCGCCGCCCATCGCCGCCGCCGCCGGTCGCCGGCAGCCGCCGCCGGTCATCTCCCGAGCCGGCCATGGTCGCACGCGCCGCGTGGCCTCCACGTGGCCGCCACCTCGCGCCCGCATGGCGCCATGTGGCCGGTGCGCCACGTCGGCAAGGACCGTGGTCCGTGGATCCGGTCCACGGTGAGACCGGACCACCCGTCATTCAAATAATTTTTTTTCGGAAAATTCGAAAATTGATGACGTCATAAATGCTATTTTCAGTATAAAAATAATTCGGAAAATCGGCTCTTTTCTTTTCTTTCAATTAAATCTTCCGGGTCATATCTTTTCGTTTTAACTCCGATTTGACCGTTCAAATTTCTAAATTTTTCTAAAATCATAATCTATCTAAATATACATTCTTTTCCAATTTTTGAATTTTATTTGATTTTATGTGTATTTATTTGCTTTGTTGCTCTGTCTTTTTCCGCGCGTAGAATCCGACATCGCCGAAGACTTTGCCGACCTGCAGCAAGACAATCAAGAACTCGCACACGAAGGCAAGTCTCCTTTGAACATCTTGAACCCATGTTTGAGAAATGTTTTAATTATTTTAAAATTACTGCATTGCTATGTACATAAAATGATAATTCTTGTTTTATAAATATTAGTTAATCCAACTATTGTTATACCCTCATTTGATGTTGAATGCCATGTACCATTGACACCCTAAGTTTCCTTTGTCTCAATAATGAGATTATTATTAAACTTTGGTAATTATTGTACCGGTAGTAGAAAGCTTAGTCATGCAACATAAACTTTTGTAACCTTGGAATGGGAAAAATATTATGTCTTTGATTTAGACTTTTGTTTATAAATGTAGTGGCGATTGATGTTGTCACTGATCTTTAAAATAAAATAAAATGTGAGAGTTGGTTTAGACTGGGGCGGATGGAAAGTTTGGTTGGTGCGGTTAGCACGAGAACTTTCTTGTGTATGTTCGCCCTAGTCAATTAAGGACCGACGCTTGTGTTTGTCGCCGAGCACTACCGTACAACCACATGTCTATATGGGTGCGACCTAGCTAACTAACTTACAATAGTTTAGTTTAGGTACCACCGATGGAAAGTGAGTGCCGAGTTCTTGGTTATTCACGGTGAGGGCGAGTTCTTGTACTCATATGGCGCAAGAGGGGCTTCATCGGGTGGATTTAACCCTTGACGGTGAAACCTCGGTGGTGGTGTCTAGCTAGACTAGAGTAAGGTAAAGGCTTTGTGATGAATTATCTGGGTCTCATGCCAAAGGTAGCGTGGTGACTATTAAGATAACTTGTCTCTTGTGGGTAAAGTGTACAACCTCTGCAGTGTAAAACTATTCGAATAGCCGTGCCCACGGTCAAGGCGGGCAAGGAATGCATACACATGGTAGATCATTGCTTTGGTTTTAAAAATAAAGATTTGGGAGCAGGAAGTGGATGGAACTTAGGGGTTGTCTGGCGATTGTAGCGGTGTGGGTGGTGTAACCCGTGGTTTTGATCTTTGGCAGTTAGCCAGTACTTCAAGTGTTGGTGGTTGTAACCTTCACTATTTAACTTAATAGATTTTATTAAAACAAACACCTTGCTAAATACATGCCTTTAAAGATAAATAATGGTATTTGAAATAAAATGCTGCTTTGTGCAAAAGAACCATATAACCCTCCTTTGCTAAACCTTGCATCTAATGCATTTTTCCCAAGACTTGCGAGTACTTTATGTACTCACATACTACATAAAATAATACCCGAAGAGTATGAAGCTCAAGATGGAGCGTTCGACTACGGAGCTTATGGATTCGACGAAGGCTTTCGGGAGTTCTAGGTCGCGCTTCCCAGTCAATTGCTCGTGGCGATTTGATAGGGTTTTCTCCATTGGATTTATTTCGCTTCATTGTGCTTTATCTTTTGTGTGAGTGCGAGGTCTTGTAACCTCGTTGTAATAAAAGGTCTTTCGGCCTGTACTCTCTTTATTAATGTAATTTCGTTGTTGGCAATGTAATCATCTTTGTTTAATTGTGTGCACTAGCTTTGATCCGGGACTAGTCTTTGTAATACGGAGAATTTGGATTTGGAAATCCGGGTCCCGACAGAGATAATATCGAGCCAATTTGACCGTAGGGCGTGACCTAGATTAGATTGGTAAAACCTTAAGGACCTATATTTATTAAAAAATATATGTGAAAATTTTCTATATCTCTTTACTTACGCTCCATTCTTGATCTTATATTCACTTGTTTAAAATGTCTTTCTTGATCTTCTCTATTATTTCTAAAATTGTAGATGGCGGTTCTTCCTCAGATGACTCTTTGGACTACTTCACTCATGGCGAGAACATTGGAGCATTTGTTGGCCTCCTTCGTCGACTTATGCGATGTCGAAGTATCCCCAACCGCCTATCTTCGTGGGGCGGAAAGTCAAGATCATGGACCGAGATTCTTGGTCGATGGAGGTATTCACTGTATGCACGGAAGGAGAATTCAACTCTCCCACATACCCTATCGAACATCCTCGGACGGATCGTTCGAGCGCCATCGGGATGCGGCTCGTCGGCACTAGGCGACTTGTCTTGGATTCATAAGGATATCTGCGGCGACGCCTTTACGCTTCTTTCCAACCACGAGCTGGGCGAGAGATATCGAGAACCCTTCAAGATTACCATGGATGATCCCGTCAGCCGTCACATCGGTGCGGCTTACTAGGCGATGTCGACTACATACGCCGGCGCCTTGGAGGAGATTGGACGACTCGGACGCTCCTCACTTCCGACTACCGGCACTCGAGACTCTCCGTGCTCGGCTTATCGAGTCGGGAGGCGAGTTTGGTGAGGCGTCTTGAGCGAGCGGTAGTCTCCGGAGGACTACGCCATCCACACTGTACCGGTGCCGTCCCCGACAACCCGGTGCCGCCTCGGCGCACGGGACCCGTATCATAATCACGGTAGCGCAAGAGTGTGCGGCGTCCTAGTCCGTTGCCGACATCGACGCCGGAGACTCCGGCAAGAGACGCGGTCTCTCTCGTTCGTTCACGCTCTCCGTCGGCGCCTCCGAAGATGGCGACCATCTTCACTCCGAGCCTCTTGCAACCGCCCGAGTGTGGTTGTAGGTGCGCCACGTGGGTATCTTAGAGGAGGATCGAGAGGAGGATCCAGAGGAGGATCCGGAGGAGCTTGTCTTCGAGGAGGACAAGTAGTTGCAGAGACAGTAGTACCCAAATAAATTGTTTACCTTCCTTAGAACGCTTTTATATTATGTTGGTGTGCTAGATGGACTGTACCAATGCCTTAGTGCACTTGTGGTACAGCCAATCTCAAAATTATATTAATTTCAAAGATAAAGTTTCTTCTAAGTTGTTGTTGTGTCCTTTCTTGTGTGTTGGTTTGGGATGTTATTTAGTTTGCCCCTTGCCTCTTACCTATGCTACTTCCCCCTTATCTTTTGCTCTGTTCTGGTTGCCGCTTCAGATGGTGAACACAAGGAGCAATGCCGGTGACAGCCGTGGTGCCAATGCTCAGCCAGAGAACAATATGCCGCCACCCCCTGCTCAAGCTCCTAGCATGGAACAGATGATGGCCATGCAACTGCAATTGCTTCAAGCTTTGGCCCAAAATCAAGTGCGACAAGCTCATGATCTCCCTTCGAGCACCCCGGTCCAAGCTGGGAGAGTTCATGAGAACCAGACCGCCAACCTTTTCTGGTGCGGTAGATCCAATGGAAGCAGATGATTGGATCAAGGATGTGGAAAGGAAGCTGATTTTAGCCCAGTGCAATGATAACGAGAAAGTACTTTATGCTGCTCATCAGCTAAAAGGAATCATGACTACTTGGTGGGAAAATTACTGCGCCGCCCATCAGAATGTGCAGACTATCACTTGGGCTGAATTTGAAGAAGCCTTCCGCACTGCACATGTTCCTACCGGAGTTATGGAAATGAAAAGAATGGAATTTCATAAACTGCAGCAAGGGAACCTCAGTGTTACAGAATATCTGAATAGGTTCACTCAACTATCCAGGTATGCTTCTGAAGATGTTGCAACAGATGCAGCAAAAATCTGGAGGTTCATGCAGGGACTTGAACCCAATCTCAAGGTGCAGCTGGTGTCAAATGATTTCCCAACTTTCCAGCATATGGTAAACAAGGCCATAATACAAGAGGAAGCTCAACGTCAGCTGTATGAAGTCCGGAAGAGGAAGTTTCAAGCTCAGCAGGGTGCAAGCAGTTCCCGGCACCGCCCTAATCCACCTCACTTCAACAGGCCTCCAGTGCCAAATGTGCCGAGGACACCGTTCAGTGGACCTCGCCCAATTTCCCAAGCTCCTCGACCAAACAATGCGGTTCGCCTCGGTGAACAAGACTTCAATGGTCGGAGTGCGGTGTTTTAGCGCAAAAATATGGGACATTATGCCAATAATTGTCCTGAAGCGCCATTGTAACCCTGTTCGTTTCAACACAGGGACTACACCACCGAGCCCCACTTGCGGGACAAGGCCGTGGAGCACCTCAAACTCAAGGACTCCTGGCGGTGAGCAGAGGGCATGTTAATCATGTCACTGCAGCGACTCGGGATGCACCGGGCGTCGTTACGGTAAGTTTCTTGTCAACTCAGTACCTGCATCAGCATTATTTGATTCTGGAGCTTCGCATTCTTTTGTATCAAAAGATTTTGTGGAAAGATATAATTGGGATGTTCGATTGCTAAAGAACCCTATGCTAGTCCAATCACCGGAAATGAAATGAAGACTAGTACGGTTTGCCCTAGAGCAACCATAGATATAAATGGAGTAAAATTCCTAGCGAATTTAATTATAATAGACTCCAAGAGCCTAGATGTAATACTTGGTATGGATTGGTTAACCAAGTATAAAGGGCAGATAGATTGTGCCAATCGTGCCATCACTCTTACCAATTCTGAAGGAATTCAAGTGAGGTACAAGTCAAAGCCTTCTTCTCGAATAATTGTGGATTGAGCGACTTGAAGGAATAACTTGGAAAAGGTGCATATAGTAAGGAATATCCGGATGTGTTTCGGAAGATTTGCAGAATGCCACGGATAGAAGTTGAATTTGTCATTAATCGGTACCGGAGCAGCTCCGATTTCCAAGAGACCCTACCGGATGTCCGCAAATGATTTGGCTGAAGTTAAAAAGCAGATTGAGGAACTGCAAGAAAGAGGTTTTATAAGACCAAGTTCTTCGCCTTG
The DNA here is from genome assembly GCA_036346245.1 of Bonia amplexicaulis. NCBI lineage: Eukaryota > Viridiplantae > Streptophyta > Magnoliopsida > Poales > Poaceae > Bonia > Bonia amplexicaulis. Next base: position 26,106,085 of record CM070737.1, read on the forward strand.
GGGTGCACCAGTACTTCTAGTGAAGAAGAAGGATGGCAGTCTTCGTATGTGTGTGGATTACAGATCCCTGAATGATGCAACAGTTAAGAACAAGTATCCATTGCCCAGGATAGATGACTTGTTTGATCAGTTAAAAGGATCATGTGTCTTCTCCAAGATTGATCTCGGTCGGGATACCATCAAATGAAGATTAGACGGAAGATATTCCAAAACGACATTTTCCACTCGATATGGATTGTATGAGTTCTACGTGAATGTCTTTTGGATTGACCAATGCTCCTGCATACTTTATGAATCGATGAATAAAGTGTTCATGGAGTATTTGGATAAGTTGTTGTCGATTTATTGATGACATTCTGATCTACTCCCAGAATGAGGAAGATCATGCAGAACATCTGAGGATAGTTTTGGAAAAACTCAGAGAGCATCAGTTGTATGCCAAGTTTAGCAAGTGTGAGTTTTGGTTGAAGAAAGTAGCTTTCTTGGGTCATGTGATTTCTACAGGAGGAGTGTCTGTAGATCCAGCAAAGGTAACTGACGTACTCAATTGGACGCAACCCAAGTCGAGAATGAGATCGAAGTTTTACGGGTTTAGCGAGGATATTATCGTCGCTTTATAGAAGGATTTTCCAAACTCGCAAGACCTCTCACTCGGTTGCTAAAGAAGGAGAAGAAGTTTGAATGGAGTAAATCTTGTGAGGGCAGTTTTCAAGAGCGAAAAGGAGATTAACATCTCGCACGGTGTTAACACTTCGAGATATTAGAAAGGACTTTGAGGTATACGTGATGCTTCAAGACAAGGATTGGGTGTGTTTTAATGCAAGAAGGAAAAGTCGTAGCCTATGCTTCAAGGCAATTGCGACCGCATGAGCAGAACTATCCGACTCATGATTTAGAGCTAGGCTTTGTTGTGCATGCTCTAAAAATATGGAGGCATTACTTGATCGATGTCATTGTGAGATTTACACGGATCACAAGAGTTTGAAGTATATTTTCACTCAACGACCTTAATCTAAGGCAGTAGAGATGGCTTGAGTTGATAAAGGATTATGATGTTGGAATCCACTATCATCCGAGAAAGGCTAATGTTGTAGGCGATGCCTTAAGCGAGAAAAAGTCATTGTAATAACTGTTGATTCAAGTTCGTGATTTCGCACTTCATGAAGAATTTCAGTGACTTAATTTAGAAGTAGTAGAGGAGGATTCCTAGCTACTTTGGAGGTTGACCAACTTTACAAGATCAAATCAAGGCGACTCAAAAGAGGATAAATATGTTAAGGATATCAAAGAAAATATGAAGAAAGGAAAAGCACCGAGATTTTCGGAAGATGAAGAAGGTATCCTTTGGTATGGAAAAGAATTCTTGTGCAGAAGAAGGAAATAAAGAGTTAATTTTGAAGGAAGCTCATGAATCAGGATACTCAATTCACCACAGAAGTACAAAGATGTATCAAGATCTTAAAGAAAGATACATGTGGACCGGTATGAAGAGAGAAATTGCTGAATATGTAGCCTTGTGTGATGTATGCCGGTGAGTTAAAGCGAACATCGAGACTCTTTGGACTCCTCGCAACCATTGCGAGATACAGAGTGGAAATGGGAAGAAATTGGAATGGATTTTATAACTGGATTTCCAAGAACTAAATCGGTATGACTCAATTTGGGTTATTGTGGACCGGTGACAAAGGTCGCACATTTTATTCAATAAAGACCACTTATTCGGAGATAGACTTGCGAGTTATATATGTCAAGAATTGTGTGCTTGCATGGAGTTCAAAGAAGATTGTGTCGGATCGAGGATCTCAATTCACCTCAAGATTACGGCGAAGCTTCATGAGATTTTGGGCACCAATCTGAATTTCGATCTGACATATCATCCCAGACGGATGGTCAAGCAGAAAGAGTAAATCAAATCTTGGAAGATATGTTGAGAGCACGTGCCTTGGCAAATAAATCAAGTTGGGATCAAAGTTTACCCTATGCGAATTTTCTTATAATAATAGTTATCAATCCGGTCTTGAGATGTCTCCGTTTGAAGCTTTGTATGGCGAAAATGCGGGACCGTTGTATTGGAAAAAGCGGGGAAGGACTAGTCTTTGGTCCGGATGTGTTAAGGCAAGCAGAAGAGCAAGTCCGTCTGATTCAGGACAGATTAAAAACAGCACAAACAAGGCAGAAAAGTTATGCGGACAATCGCCGGAGAGCATTAGAATTTGTACCCGGAGATCATGTGTATCTGAAGGTTTCACCTCTCAAAGGAATGCGTCGTTTTCACGTTTCTGGGAAGCTTGCTCCAAGATTTGTTGGACCATTTCCTGTGGTTGCGAAAAGGGGAGAAGTTGCTTATCAGTTGGAACTTCCACCTCAGTTGTCAAGTGTGCTAGCGTCTTCCATGTGTCCCGATTAAGAAAGTGCCTCGAGTGCGGAAGAGCAAATGCCTTTAGAAGAAGTATCTTTGAAGGAGGACTGTCTTATTGAGTATCGGTCAAAATTTTGGATGAAGCGAGGCGCCGTACAAGGAGCAAGAGCATCAAATTCGTAAAGTGCGGTGGAGTAATCATACAGTCGAAGCAACTTGGGGCGTGAAGAAGATCTAAGAGCGAGTTCACGATCTTTTTCCCAGTTCGTCCGAATCTCGGGGTCGAGATTCATTCTAAGGGGGGTAGGTTTGTAACATCCCAAATTTTGAGTTTTGAAAAAAATTTTAAATTCAAATTAATTATTTTGAAGCAATTGGCTTTTATTTGGATTTTTCTGGGTTTTTCTGGAGTTTATTTCAAAGTCTAAATCAAGAAAATGTATTTTAAATATTTTATAAAAGCCAAAAGTGTTCATTTTATTTTCCTAAACTTCCCGAATTATTAATTAAATTTTGAGAATTTTACGTAATTAAAAATTAATTTCAAAAGATAAAAGGAATTTTATAAAATTATTAAAAGCAAATCTGAAAATAAAAATATTTTTATTAAGTCTAAAATGTTTCCAGGAATATTCTATAATTTTTCTGGAATTTTTAGATATTATTTATTATTTTCCAAGCAAATATATTGTTTCTAGTATTTTCGAAAATCTAATCCGAAAATAAAATCAATTAAATCTCAGGCCGCCACGTGTCGCTCATCCGACGGCCGATACCCCTTCGTGGATTTAATCCAAGCCACACCTTTTCATTTAAATCCAAAGGGTATGAGCAATCCACTTGCCACGTGTCAAGCATCCAACGGCCGTGCACCCTTCACTTCTCTTTCTCTCACCGACAGTGGGTCCCACCCGTCATATCCTTCTTCTACCTCTCCTTCTTCCTCCTCTAGCTCTCTCTCTCCTCCACCATGGATGCCGAATTGAAAGCTTTGATTGCGGCCGTTTTTTCGCTTAAACTCCGGGTAATTGCGCAATCAAACCCCTAATCACTCCCTCCATCACCCGGTAGTTTTCCCATTTAATCCTCCGTTTACCGAATTTTTGCCTCCATTAACTCGTGAGTGGCCTTCCCTCCCATAGCCCTATAAATAGCACCCTCCGACACCCTTTTTAGACCGCATCTCTCTCCTTCCTTTCCCACGCTCGTAGCCGCTCGGGCTTTTCCTCATGCGCATGCGCCTTGCTCATGCTTCCCCGCCGCCGGCCATCCTCCCCGCCACCCGGCCCCACCGCCGCCACCGGTGAGTCCGCCGCCTCCCTTGCCCCGCCGCCATCGCCGATCCGCCCGGTCGCCGGCTTGCCGCCACGGGGTCATCTCCCGGCCGGCCATGGCGACGCGCCGCGTGGCCTCACGTGGCCGCCACCGCGCGCCGATGGCGCCATGTGGGCGGTGCGCCACGTCGGCAGGGCCGTGGTCCGTGGATCCGGTCCACGGTGAGACCGGACCACCCGTCATTCAAATAATTTTTCCGCTCAGAAAATTCGAAAATTGATGACGTCATAAATGCTATTTTTCAGTATAAAAATAATTCGGGAAAATCGGCTCTTTTCTTTTCTTTCAATTAAATCTTCCCGGGTCATATCTTTTCGTTTTAACTCCGATTTGACCGTTCAAATTTCTAAATTTTTCTAAAATCATAATCTATCTAAATATACATTCTTTTCCAATTTTTGAATTTTATTTGATTTTATGTGTATTTATTTGCTTTGTTGCTCTGTCTTTTCCGCGTAGAATCCGAGCATCGCAGAAGACTTTCCGACCTGCAACAAGACAATCAAGAACTTCGCTTACGAAGGCAAGTCTCCTTTGAACATCTTGAACCCATGTTTGAGAAATGTTTTAATTATTTTAAAATTACTGCATTGCTATGTACATAAAATGATAATTCTTGTTTTATAAATATTAGTTAATCCAACTATTGTTATACCCTCATTTGATGTTGAATGCCATGTACCATTGACACCCTAAGTTTCCTTTGTCTCAATAATGAGATTATTATTAAACTTTGGTAATTATTGTACCGGTAGTAGAAAGCTTAGTCATGCAACATAAACTTTTGTAACCTTGGAATGGGAAAAATATTATGTCTTTGATTTAGACTTTTGTTTATAAATGTAGTGGCGATTGATGTTGTCACTGATCTTTAAAATAAAATAAAATGTGAGAGTTGGTTTAGACTGGGGCGGATGGAAAGTTTGGTTGGTGCGGTTGCACGAGAACTTGTCTTGTGTATGTTCCGCCTAGTCAATTAAGGACCGACGCTTGTGTTTGTCAGGCCGAGCACTCTGGTACAACCACATGTCTATATGGGTGCGACCTAGCTAACTAACTTACAATAGTTTAGTTTAGGTACCACCGATGGAAAGTGAGTGCCGAGTTCTTGGTTATTCACGGTGAGGGATGTGGAGTTCTTGTACTCATATGGCGCAAGAGGGGCTTACATGCGGGTGGATTTAACCCTTGACGGTGAAACCTCGGTGGTGGTGTCTAGCTAGACTAGAGTAAGGTAAAGGCTTTGTGATGAATTATCTGGGTCTCATGCCAAAGGTAGCGTGGTGACTATTAAGATAACTTGTCTCTTGTGGGTAAAGTGTACAACCTCTGCAGAGTGTAAAACTATTCGAATAGCCGTGCCCACGGTCAAGGCGAGCAAGGAATGCATACACATGGTAGATCATTGCTTTGGTTTTAAAAATAAAGATTTGGGGCAGGAAGTGGATGGAACTTAGGGGTTGTCTGGCGATTGTAGCCGGTGTGGGTGGTGTAACCGTGGTTTTGATCTTTAGCGATTAGCGATTACTTCAAGTGTTGGTGGTTGTAACCTTCACTATTTAACTTAATAGATTTTATTGAAACAAACACCTTGCTAAATACATGCCTTTAAAGATAAATAATGGTATTTGAAATAAAATGCTGCTTTGTGCAAAAGAACCATATAACCCTCCTTTGCTAAACCTTGCATCTAATGCATTTTTTCCCAAGACTTGCGGAGTACTTTATGTACTCACATACTACACTTAAAATAATACCCAGAAGAGTATGAAGCTCAAGATGGAACGTTCGACTACGGAGCTTATGGATTCGACGAAGGCTTTCAGGAGTTCTAGGTCGCGCTTCCCATCAATTGCTGTGGCGATTTGATAGGGTTTTCTCCATTGGATTTATTTCGCTTCATTGTGCTTTATCTTTTGTGTGAGTGCGAGGTCTTGTAACCTCGTTGTAATAAAAGGTCTTTCTACTGTACTCTCTTTATTAATGTAATTTCGTTGTTGGCAATGTAATCATCTTTGTTTAGCTGTGTGCACTAGCTTTGATCGGGACTAGTCTTTGTAATACGAGAGAATTTGGTTGGAAATCCGGTCCCGACATCTTGTCTCTCATGAGCAGTAGAAATTCAAAACTATAAGCCAAAAGCCAAAACACACAACCAAAAGAATCCCCCATCTACTCCATCCGTCCAATTTATAAGACGCATTTTCTTTTGGCATATAGACAAGAGATATCAGAAATGACTAGGCTAATCCTAATTAGTATCTGTAAACACTATATTCAATACATACATATAGAGAACATCAAGTAAAATTGTATATTTATTAGGGATATAGAAAAAGCTTGCATTAATTTTGTATTAAAATATAAAATACGTGTTATATTTATAAACAATATTATTTAAAAATATATCTATAAATTTCGATGGAGGGAATATCTTTATTTTGATAGGGACATGAAAGGGAACAGCATCTCTTTCAAAAAAGAAAAAAAAAGAAAGGCCATTAACCTGTGCACGCTAACGTGTGCTACTGGCGAGCGGGCCCAACTGTTTCCTCGGCCCCACACACCTGAGGGAGCTGAGTAGGAACAGTACGGCACTTCCCCGTTGTTTTTTTATCGTCGTCATCGTCCAGTATTCTTTCTCGATCGGCCCAGTTCATCCTATCGCCTCACTAGCAGAGCCACTGCTCCTCTCGCCTCTGCTCTGCTCTGCTCGCGTCCCTGCTCAGATCTAGCCCTGCACGATCCACCACCTGCCCATGGCCGCCGCCGCTACCCGCCGCTTCAAGATCTTCGCGGCCGCGGATGGCTTCGGTCAGCAGCTGAAGGAAGCCGTCGTCGCGCACCTCCGCGCCCACCCCGCCGTCGCCGACGTCATCGACCTCGGCGTCGACAAGTACTACTCCGCCGCGGCCGATGTAGCCCGCCACGTCGCCTCCTCCTCCTCCGACCCTGCCGTCGAGGCCCGCGGCGTCGCCGTCTGCGGCACCGGCGCGGGCGTCGCCATCTTCGCGAACAAGTACCCCGGCGTGTACGCCACGCACTGCGCCTCCCCCGCCGACGCCGTCAACACCCGCTCCATCAACGCCTGCAACGTCCTCACCCTCTCCGGCATGGCCACGCCGCCCGCCGCCGCCGCCGCTATCACCGACACCTGGCTCGCCACCCCCTTCCGCGCCCCATGCCCCGCCTCTGGCGACGCCCCATGGCCGGAGGACATCCAGCGCTTCTTCGACTCCGCCCCCGACGAGATGGCTGCCATCCCCGAGGGCTCCGCCCCTGTCCCCGACTCCGCCTGCGCCATCTGCTGCCTGAGGAAGGGGATGGAGTTCGAGCCGGTGGAGATCATGCCCGGCGGCGAGATGCGGATTGTCCGCGAGAGCCCCACGTCGACCTACGTCCGGTTCAAGGCCGGGAGCGTGGAGCCCGCGCACCACCACACATTCGGCCACGACCTGGTGGTGATCAAGGGCAAGAAGAAGGTCTGGAACCTGACCAAGAAGGAGAGCTACGGCCTGGTGGACGGCGACTTCCTTTTCACACCGGCCGGGGACGTGCACCGGGTGAAGTACTTCGAGGACACTGAGTTCTTCATCCGGTGGGACGGGCACTGGGACATCTTCCTCGACGAAGACCTGGACACCGCACGCAACGCCATTGATGCGGAGCTTGAAGCCGCTGACAAGTGAGGAGACCACGGTGGTGCGCGTCAATCTGTAATGATGTGGAGGCTTGTGAAGGTGCTCTCATGTCCTTCTTCCTTGTGTTTTGCCATGTTTGGTTGTACAATGCTTGTTGCTGTCCTTGTCCTTGTGCTGGTTTGATCTTTGTATGTTGCTTGTGGCCTGGCTGTGAGGGAAATCGGTAATGATGATAGTAATGCCACCTTGATATGTTTGTACAATCTGAGACGCTGAATAAATTACCATGTTCCCAGTAGTTCTAGCATAGAAGTGTTGGGATGATCTCAGGCTAACTGCCTGAGATTTTTCAGGGGGACAAAGTCTCCACCTTGCGCCTTGATCGGAGGCGGTTCCAACAGAATTGGTATCGGTCCCGGTCACCTAGCGCTACAAAAACAAATGAGGGTTTTCGGCAAGGGGTTGACGCCAGTAGTTCACCTCCCCAAAAGAACCCAAACACACCCGATCCATCACGAGCGCTTTTGGTGAACGAAGGCCGACTACCTCGCCGCACGTCCACCTCCTTCACCGTCGGCGCCGTATTCTTCATCACCTCCGGCTGACAACCGCTTCATCCTCTTCACCGACCGAACCTCACAATACCTTCATGGCAACCTCCGGCTCGGGTACGCAATCTTGCTTCCGCTCTAATGTTCTTCTAGGTGTTCATGTCATTGATCTAGGCTTAAGACTTTCGACTCATGATTAGACTTATATTAAATAACTATCAAGAAGGCTTCTAGGCGTCTTATCAAGAACTATGCGTTTAAATCGAGATGTAGTTCTGACAGTTGGTTGCTTAACATTTGCCTGGTGATGCTCCCCTATAACTCATTGCAGAAGTATCGTGCAGCCTTCAATCACCTGAATGCTGAACAAGAGTAGCCTCATTTGGGATATTGTCCACAGTGGCTGGGCTGCTGTCATAACTGCTACAATGCATTGCTGTTCCCTTCAGCCAGACCATAGGGTTCCTATTTCCTCACCCGTCAGAAGGAGCGTCTGATAAAAAAAGTGCAGTTTGATAAACGGATAAACATTGGTAAGATACTGAGATTGATGATGCGTCTTTCAGAGGTCTCGTGACTTCGACACCCTCCTGAGCTGAAGGACACTCCTGAAGATTACTGAGATTGATGATGCTTTTTCCAGGCAAAGGCCACTGTTCTGGCCTCCTCCCATAAGAAGCGTGTAGGCCTGAAGAATATGACGATTGAGTCCTGTGAGGTTTGTCAATAGGGAGTTATGTTTAGATACCTAGAGTGAAAAAGTTCTAGAATTATACTAATACAATTAAGTGAAATGGCTGGACTATTTGACTTTAAAGCTCTAAAGCCACCTCTTAGGTGATTGGAGTACAAATGGCGATTAATCTAGACAAACAAAAATCTGTGGCATCTGTAGGCCATCAGATTTCACTCACAAATATAATTGGCTATTAAATAATAGTAGTTTGCTCATCTCCCACTGTTAGGAAAGTTTTGGACCTGATTGCGATTATTTAATTCATATAGGATTATCAGAAAGTGTTTAAGAGTATGTTGTTATATTTTACAGTAAAGACTGAAATAATTGTTTCACTGTTTGCTAAGATTGATCCTGGGAAATGAATACGCTTTGTCATATACACTCACAAAAGAAAAAAAAATGCTAACAAACACCAATTTGCTGTCATCATTGACATAATGAAAGCGAATTGAGAATCTCAAATGACTTCTTCTCTAAACAAATCAGTTCAGAAGAATGATCAATCTCAATATAACCTAAAGTGTTCGAAGAAGAAATCTCATTCAGCGCTCATCTCTAGTATGGATCAATTGCACATTGACAGAATCAAAAGTATTTATTTTAGTACATGGATTTAGAATTAAAACAGGAGAATCAGGTTTAATTTCTAGTTATGTCAAAGATTTATGCAATAAATTAGTACACAATTCATTCTCAACACTTAAATCAATATTTGTCTCAATTCTCTACTTGAAACATGTATATATCAAAATTGTTTTCTACTAATTTGTGCTCTAAAGTAGCATGAATAGTGTCAACTTGTAGTTCTTCACAAACATACTCACTTTGAGTGATGATAGGACCATTATTTTTACCTTTTTGGCTCTCTTCGGATGATGTAGATGTATCCATCTCCTCATCTTTCTTCTCAAGCAATAGAGTGAGTGGCTCAATTAGATCATTCTTCTCTTTAGCATGGTTCTCAATTTCTTGCAAGTTGTTAGTCACAGAAAAAGGCATAAACACATGTTTATTATTATGTTTCCTATCATCAAGCATTCTCAATTTCTTCTCAATCTGACTTTCAACCTTACAAGCAACTATACATAAATGAGAAAGAGAATTATATTCTTTGTGAACAAAAATGTTCTAAATTTCTTGATTAAGCCCACTTAAGAATCAATTTTCTGTAGCTTCAATATGTTCTTCTAAGCCACAACACAACAAATGAATTTTTAATTTATGATAGTACTCTCTTACAGTTCTACTACCTTGTTTTAAATGTTGTAATCTAGGTAGCAAATAATCATCATGATATTTAGGAACGAAGTCATCTCTCAAAAGTTTTTCAATGCATTTGAAGTTTGAGGCACTCTACCATGTTTACCAAGATACTTCCGCCAAAGTATTACATCATCAATGAAAACACTAATGACAGCTCTAATATTTTGCCTATCAGACCAATTATAATATTCAAATTATTTGTTTAATGCTATCTTCTAGTCAACATAGGCATCAGGATCAAATTTACCAGCAAAGGATGGAATGCTTGTTGTAATTTACCTCGTTTAGCACAAGAGATGAGTCAATGGTGTTATTGATCTCACGAAACTTCCTCATATATGATCTTGAACCTGTCATGGTTAGTGAAAAACGAGAAGATACACGAGAATTATGTAAGTCCCTATCAACTACTAGGAGGTGGAGCTTGGCAAGTCACACATCTATCAAACTCTTACCAATGTAAAACAGGAGGTGCAACCGGTGACTGGTTCATGATAACTTGACTCAAGTGATGTGTATAGCAATTGCTGGTACATCAAGACCTGTTTAGTTAGTAGTAGGTGGAGCTTGGATAGGCAATAGATATGTAGAAATGAAGAACAATAAGTTAATTTAAAAAAATTGCATAATATTGGATTATAGTTCGTATCTAGAACTTAGCCGATGTTGCTGGTCAAACAAGGATAGATGAAGGTCAAATCAAGTGTGAAACAAAGGTATGTGAGTGATATACTTAAGATAATTCAAAAGAATATAATCTAGAATTGAAAAGCAGAAGAATTGACCCAAATATGAAAACTGAAGATTTCTATCCACTGGACAGTACGTTAGTATTTTGGCTGTAACTCTTTTCATATGTTTATTTTTCAATAATTCTTTTTTATTTGTTTCCTGACACCTTTTCCTACAATTTCTCTTTTGGGGCCATGTTCTGAAAACTAACCAAAAAATTCGCATAAAAATCACAATTGCTGACTATTGCAGATTCAAACTAGAATTTTAGGTCAACTTTCACCGTAGATGTCTTTTAACTGCCTTACTAGAATTAAGCAAAATTTTACAGGCAGTTGGACAATAAAGTTATGAATCTAATAGCGGTCATTTCACTCAAAAAGGATAACAGAAAGAAAAGTTATGATATTTTTGTGGTGGTGGCAAAAAGGGGATTCTTCTGGTCAAAAATTAGAAATTAGGGTTTGTGGTCTTCTAGATATATTTTGATGTAGGGATCTTTTGTTTAGATTTTTAGGAGTAAGGATATGACTAGCAACTAGACAATGTTAAGACAGACGCAAATTCAATTTAAGAAACCAAAACTAACAGATTGAAAGGTACAAATAGGGTTTGGACAGAGGAAATTAACTCTTTTATATGCCAATTTTCTGTTATATGTTTGAAAAACAGATTTAAAAGTAAAATCTTACCGGGTAATCTGTGTTCTGATACCACTTGATGTAAGATTGGTCCCGATCTTCTGGTAGATGATAATTCGATTGGTAGATATTAACGTTGACGATGAGGCTACTTGACTGAAACACGATCAACCCGTCCAACAATCGTTATACCACGCTCTTGTCGTTATCAACCTCATCAAGAACGACGGTTGACCTAATCAAGAATATTCATGCAAGCAATCAAACAACAAGCAAGAATTCAAGTAAATATCAATTTAAAAATTGCTAGATATGTAAGTCACAAGGCCCATGGGTCCAAGTGGTGGTGACACAACACATTTGGACTCGGATTTAGAATCAGCCTTGAATTATTTTGGTGATTGCGGCGTGCATAGAAGGAATTTGGAGATGTGGCTAGATCTGTTGGAAAGAGGACGAGATAAGCTTTCCAAGCTGTACTCATACATCTCAAACAGAGTTTGTATGTGAATTCTGTGCATGTTTGAAGTCAGTGCTGTCTTTGGAGGCCGAATTAGATTCCAGAACGTGTCCAACTTGAACTCTTTCTTTGACTTGCACAAAATGACATGGTGACCTTGAGAATGAGTTGAGAAAAGTGTCGACTTGGTCTTCATATGTTGATTGACTTCCCTTTAGGTGGACCCCAACCACGAGCACGTAATGTTGATACAATTCTTCTTGTATAGCTGCATAAATATACATTTTCATCATTAGGTAGCATCATATTCTCATTTAAAAGAAATTGAAGATGAAGAAACGAATTCACCTTTTGTTCAATCTTAGGAGCTATGGTCGTATGCATTTGTGGAATGGTTACATCAGGACTCCATAGCTATGTGCCTTTTTCGCTGCAAGACTTTACTCGTATTTGGCCTCCACGACATATGATGTAAGACCTTGGCCATCTGGTCCGTTTATACTTATGTATTACCTTTTCTTTTATTGCTACTAATCTAGGGACTAGCTCGGAATACATAGGAGGTTATGATTGACCAACCCGGGTCCCCACAACGAGTGTCTACTCATCAACTGTAATCCTATTAGTTAATTTATAAAGCTCCTGATTCTGAAAAAAAAATAGAGAAGGAGAGTTCTTTTATCGCTCTAGTCCGAAGTAGAGAGTTCTAGTTTGACGATACAAAAAGATAAAGTGAGAAACTAACTTGTCTCCTTCTGAGGGTACCAAACCCTAATTTACTTTCCCCTTTCTACCTGATGGAGACAAAGATGGCGAGAAAGAGAAAGGAGAAGCATCTCGGTGACATGGTGGAATCAACTCTCGAGTTCTCCAAGCCAGTGTACTTGGTGGTGGAGCATGGGGGTCGAGAAGCAGGCCTACTCTATTTTCATGGTCGATGCGGCCACGACAGGAGAACCATCGCGTTGTGCTACCACCTGCCTGCATCCGAGAATGGCATGCCTGGCGCCGGCATGGCATGTCCTTCGTCGTTATGCATTCAAAGCATGGCTCCCAGATTGTTAGCGTCGGCAGTGGGGAAATATCGAGCATCATTACCTATGACCCAAGCACATCAAAGGTGGTCCAGGGCTTGCGGCTCATGTCGTCGAAGCACGAACCCGTCTTGATCTCGCATGATGGCATGGTCTACGTCATCGCATGCCTGTTAGTGATATACCCTAGAGGGAATCATGGAGATGATTATATTACTTCTATGTTTATGATCTTTTACCCTTGAATAAATATATTTCATATTGATCAACAAGTATGTAACTTATTCATGGAACTCTTTATTCATATTTTGATATTATTCTATATTATCCATGATCTTATATCAATATGTGAGACAATTACAATTTCTAGATCAACACATGTATTGATTGATGATCATATTTCACAGATCATGAATATGGGGATATCAAATCAATAATGTGGATACATGTTAGAGAACATGTTTTTGGATTGACCCACCTTGAGACATTGTTGAGATTGTTATATTTTATGTGTCACCAGTTGGTCTCAAGCAATGATGATGTATAATCCTTATACCTGAGATCACCATAGTTTTCTATATGTGTAATAGTGCATTTAAGGGTTGTCAAACGTTACTCTGTAACTGGGTAGTAATAAGTGTAGCTTTCGGGTATACTATAAAACATGTGGAGGAATGTAACTAGTCGGATATGGGATTTACCCCTCCTACATAACAGGAGAGATATCTCTATGCCCCTCGATATGGTAGGATAAAGGAAGTGCATCACAATGCCACGAAGAGTCGATCACATGAAGTTATCCATCACTAGTTGGAAAAAGATTGAACAATCCATGGATGACACATTTCTTACCTGGAGTTCGATTGGGTATCGTGAGGCAAAAGGAGAATACACAAACAGATTGCTTAGTCCTACCAGATACAAACTGATCATATGGGTATACTGACTGGTCGTGAGATAGTCGAACATATCACAAACTGGTATGTGAACTGGTCATATGGAGATACAAACTAGTCGTATCTAGATACGAACTAGTTTTAAGGAGTTATGAACTGATCGTAAATGACTAAGATCTGGTTGCATATCATATTGTACAAGGTTCATCTAGTTTGATCTTTGTGTATATTTGGGGGTTGATATGTCCTGCTAGGGACCACTACTGAGTAGTGATTGAAAAGGTGTTTCTAGGTTACAACTAAATATATATGAACCTACAGGGTCATACACTTAACGGGTTAGAATAGTAAGAGTTCAAATAATAGACTCTGAGTGGGATATGATCTCTACTCGTTTTGGACAAGGATTCGGTCGAAGGCTCTATAAAAAGAGACGCACTGGGTTATGGAAAAGAGAGGGAGAGAGACAGACATTGCACCACTCACCGAAACCCCACCCACCGAAACCCTAGCTGCCTCCTTTCGAAGGTTGTACTATGCACGCTTGTGCTAGAACACTATCGCATGGCGTTTCATCCCGAGATATGTGGACTTCGATAGAGGCGTTGCTATGAATGCAACACTAATTGGTATGATCCAAGGAAAGACAATCAGCTAATAGAGATCGACCACCACTAGAGGACGATAGATTTTTGAGGATCGCCTTCCAAAGATATTGGACAATGGACTACTTCTACTACACCGATAGGGGCTTTGTTGAATCGGGCTGCTTTAACTTTTCTTCTGCTGAATTGCATGTCTAGTGGTAATGATTCATGATATTTTACTCGCATGACTTCCTGGTTTACGCGGTAAAAATTTTAATCTGTGCTACTATTGGATTTTGAGCCATGGTTCGAGGCCATCAGCTTCGATAATGGCGTCCTGTCAGTTTACCCCGTGGAGGAGGATATCGCCTACTAGAGATGTGAGAACATGTGGAGGTCGCCCTATGGTTGTGATGAATAATTAATTTTTGGTTCATAGAATTTACAAACTTAGTTTGATTTTTGAGAGTTTGTAACCAATTGCATTCTGTTGCTGGCGGTCTGACTGACGTTGGAGCCACAGCCAGACTAGCCTAGGGTTGAAGGTTAGACCGACTAGGAGTGATCTGACTTGCCTAGGGCTGGCCGTCAGACCTGGGGCTGCAATCAGACTGGCCTTTGTTTGGCGGTTTGACCAACCAAGTGCTAGCAGTCTAACCGACCTGTGGTTGGTGGTCTGACCAGCTTGGAGGTTTGGAGTGTGAGTTGGTTTGAGTTGAGTTGGTTGAGTGTGGGCACGGTATGAATGCCATTGCTTGGGTGTATCCATGGTGCATGAAACATGTTTGGATTAGCATAAGTAATGTTGTGAAGAACTTACACTTAAAAATAATTTCTTTATCTTTGGATGTGCAGGGAAGCTTCAACTATTATCAACGGCGAAGACCGGGACTACACTCAAGGAGGAACCGAGGTCCAGAATGGTCAAGGATGATGGGTGAGGTGGTTGAGCTCAAGCAAAGCAAAGGGAAGACAAGACATGTTGAAAGGAAGGTTAGAGTAATTGTTCATCGAATGGTGCGGTCAGTGCAAGTGAGGTGTGGTCAAGGGTAACCAACACGAAGAGATTTGCCGATGTGTGAGCCATTGGTGAACCTACATGTTGTAAGAATGGGGATTGCTTACAAAGGTGGGATGACCATGGACTAGACTCGGAGAAGAGGCGTGGTCCACAGTTGAGCCAAAGGAAGCGCGAAGCTTCAAGAAAGACGATAGAGGAACATTTTAGTAAATTGCTCAATACCAAAAAGTGGTAGTGTGTGAAACCGCGGTATGGTCTAAGTAGTTTAGTTCTTGGTTGTGCTGAAAATGTGAAGTGGATCAAGTGTTGATTCACTAATGGATGTGTGCGCTTTGAGAAGTGTGCATGCGTAAGTGTAAAACCCGATATGTTGTTGGGTTAACAAGTTAGCCCATATAAGTGAGTAAAACCCAACTAGAGATACTGGTTAGGGTTTTCCTTGTGAATCTCCATATATTAGGAGGGAGAGGAGGTGACTAGGGTTAAGGTTTTAAGAGAGTTCATACCTAGCCTTGAACGGAGTTAGGCTTTTTGGAGGGAACTTTGTGGGAGATGTGAAAGGCTCTTGTGACTAAGCTTTTTGTCATCTTTAGACTTTATGTGTGGTTAGGGAGTGGTTATAAATATTCATCTCCATATATCAATAGAGATCAAAATTCATCTAAGTCTTTCTCTCTTTGATCAAGTGATGAAATCTTGATTTGGTTTGGTTTTGTGTGCTTCTACTTTTCTCGTGATCTTGCTTTATGCTAGGGACGTGTAAGCAATGACGATGTCTCTTGGAGATCATATCTCATCTATCTTGGTATTTGTTATTTGCAAGTTCTTATATTTACCCGATTTTGACTCAGAAGAGGGTGATTTTGAGGTTTTGATCTTGCGAGTATTTTGGCTTAAGTTCATGTTGTGATCTAGTTTACTTTGACTTGTAAAATCCATGTAAGGTCATCTAGATTATCAAGAAGTCACGAACAAGACCAGATCGTTGTTTCCCTCTTTTGTCCGGTTTTGATGCAACATTTCTTCAAATGAAAAATTTAGAACTTTAGCAATAATCTTCTTGGTCATTGGTTGTAATAGGTTTCTGGCATCTTAGAGAAGGTACATACCAAATTTTAAGTGATTTGGTGTCTTGGTTTGAGAGTTGACTTAATTTGTAGTTTTAATCTTATTTTGGTGCAGCAGGGCTTCAAGAGCCAAAAGATCTCAACTTTCTTAAGTACTTTCAAGATTTTTTATTGTGATAGGTTCTTAAGGTTATGATGTAGATTTGGTTGAAGTTTCAAATCATTTGGAGTCATAGATCAAAAGTTTCGCCTATTTTTGGATTTAAAATAGTACTAAAAATTTGTTCTATCATGAGAGTGAGTAGAGGTTACACCGCCCTTGAGAGATACCAGGCCACCCTAGGCCGGTCAGATCGCCCTATACACTACAGTCAGATTGCCATGCAAGTTTTGGTCCATTTGGCTTATTTTTTCTTGGATATTTTCTTGTCGGTGATTGATTTCTGATCTTCATAGTTTCTCATAGCTCATTGGATTGAAGATATTTGCTTTCTCCTTTGGAGAAGTTTTAAAAAAGCTTTTAATCGGATTGGCTTCTATTCACCTTTCTTTCCAGTCACTGTTCTCCATCCTATGTAGGACGTGCCACCGTATCTCTTCTTTCTAGCCTCCTCGACCTACTGGACGTCTGCGTCTCGTACTACGTTGCTGTGGGCTTGCAAATCTTGCTCTCCCTACGGCAGAGATGGGCACCTACACCTTCCATGTGCTGGAGAAAATGTAGGAGAAGGTTGGCAACAGGAACACCGGCTCTGTGTGAGCGGTATTACCGAACATCGAAAGTACTAGCATGTGTTACGTGGTACTACCGAATGCGAGTGGTCTGATCGGCTTTGTGTGATCGGCTCGTCCGGCCGTCGAAAGTACCAGCTCTATGTGAGCGGTACTACCAGCAGGCGGAAGTACCGGCGTGTGTTGCGCGGTACTACCGGACTTCGGAAGCTCCGAATTTTCCTGCGGTACATTTTTTTCAGAGAGACATCTGTGTGGTGGTCTTCTCCTCCCCGCGAAATCGGTAGTTTTGCATGTGTAGAGCGGTACTTTCGATTATTGGAAGTACCGGAAAATGAGCGGCGGAAGTTCCGATTTTGACTGCAATGGCTAGTTTTCTGACCGTTGGCGAGGCAAGCGAATCTTGGCTTTGGTGGCGATGATTCGATTTTCCGATTTTAGGGGCTTGGCTCCAACGGCTAGTTTTTTTGTGTGGGGTATAAATACCCCCTCGTGGCCGGTTGGAGATATTATTGCTGGATCCATTTCTATTCTCTTGAGTTAGAGTGAGGCAGACATACAAATTCTATGATCAATGTCGTTGGCTAGTTTGCCCCATGCCTGTGGTTGTTGCCCTGTCCATGTAGGCAAGTGGCTGGGTTCTTTTAGGCTTAAAGTTGGTTTATGCTTGTACTATCTACAGTAACTAGCTTTTAAACAGTATATTTTTTCAAGGAGGAGTCAATAGAAAAATTACAGTAAAAAGTGTACTGAGTTCAGTTGTACCGGCCAAAATTGCATGTGACTATTTTTTTCTACGTACTGCCTCTCCTGAACAGCCAGAATTCAAATATTTAAGCCAGAATTCATAAGCTATCAGCCCAAAAGAATCCACCCAATTAATTCTGTGGTGCCTGCAATGCATGCGTCGCTAGCTTTCACTTCTTCTCTTAAGCTATATATATTCTTTGTATTTCTGCTGTGCTACGGCTGCTAGATTAAATCTTCTACGTAGTTGCACCAGAGAATTTATGCTACATACACATACTAGTATTTGTGTGTTAGTGATATACCCTAGAGATAATTATAGAGATGATTGTATCACTTCGATGTTTATAATCTTTTGAATAATATGTTATTTTGTTCTTTGAATAAATGTATTTCATATTGATCAACAAGTATATGACTTATTCATGAAACTTTTTATTCATGTTTTGATATTATTCTAAATTATCCCTGATCTAATATCATTATGTGAGACAATTATGATATATAGAGCAGTATATGTATTGATTGATGATCATGTTTCACGGATTATAGATATATGGATATCTAATCAATAATGTAGACACATGTTAGAGAACATGGTGTTGAATTGACCTACCATGAGATACCGCGAAAGCTGTTATATTCTTAAGTGTTATCAGTAGGTCTCATAAATAGTATATGTAAGATCCTTAGACTTGAGATTGTCATAGTTTCCTACATGTGTAGTATTTTACTTAGGGGTTATCAAACACTACTCCGTAACTGACTGGTCATAAAGGTAGATTTCATGTTTACTATGAAACATGAGGAGGAATGTGAGCGATCAAGATAAAATTTGTCTCTCTTATATAATGGGAGAGATATCTCTGGGCTCCTCGATGTGGTTGGATAAAGAAAATACATGGTCATGCTGAATGTGGTCAAGGAGTCAATCACAAATTGAGTAATCTATTACAGGTTTGAGTGAAAGATCGAGTTATTATAGGATGGTATGTGTCTCGCTTTGAGTTCAATCTGTTATCATGAGGCAAAGGGATCTATATATTTTCATCCGATATGATTTTTATGTATATTTGGGAGTCGTTATATCTTGTTAAGGACCACTACCGATTTATGGACTGGAAAAGAGTTTTCGGGCCATGGCCGAATATACATGAACCTACAGGGTCACACACTTTAATGGGTTGGAACGATAAGCGCTCGGATGATAGACTCCGAGTGGGATATAATCTCTACTGTTATTGGATAAAGATTTGGTCGATGGCTCTCCGAGCGGGATACAATTTCTACTTGCATTGGATAAGAATCCAGTCATAGACTCTCCGAGTTAGATACGATATCTAATCGGATCGGATCCGATTAGATGCTATATATTAAGAGAGGCGTGGGGCTAAGAGAGGTATGATAAGATATACCCATCGAAACCCTATCCGTCACCTCTCAAAACCCTTGCTGTGCACTCTGTTGCTAGCACACCGATGCACTGCGTTCTATTTCTGAATGTGTGAATTTCAGTAGAGGCGCTACTACGACTGTGACGCTGATCGGGCCGATCGCAGAGATGAGACAGTTGGCGAGAGGACGACCAACTACTTTCATTACACTTACGCGCGCTACGTTGAACTAGCCGTTTCAACTCTACTTTCGTTGCACTGCACGTCTAATAGTAGCGCTATATGATCTCTTACTCGCATGGCTTCCTAATTTACATGGTAGAAAATTTTAATCTGCGCTAGTGTAGCCTATACGTATCCCAACAATGTGTTCATGAATGAACATGCCAATTTATTTTTCTAGAAACAGAGGGTGTTAACACCCCGGTTCGATGTATTCATGCAACCAGTTCAATTTTTCCAGAGCTTCTTAATCATCAAGCCCGGATGTTGTCCATAATAATTAAAAAGTCCACATCTCTAAAGTCACATTGAAATAAACATATTAAAAATTGAAATGCATGCAATAAATGAGGTTATATATTTTATTACGAACCTAACTATTCGATAATTTTCTGGATAATGGACAACCACTTTCCTTCAAAACAACAAAAAACAATAAGCAGCGTTTCCCTGATTGCTGAGAAGCATATCCCTCAAAATAAGATCAACTTTTCAACCAAGGTTCGAAAAACTGGAACCGGGTCAAATCCCGCCGGGCGGGCGTAACCGGTAACCAGCCGGTTACCGGAAAACCCGGTTAAAAACCAGCCAAAATTTGCCAAATAAAAATTTGGGGGGAGCGGGATGGGGCGGTTACTGGTCGGAAACCGAAAAAACCGGTGGAAACTCAGTTAATGTTAGTTAGATAGTTGAGTAATACAAATATTAAATGAAAAATATTTAATGAAGTATGAAGACCTCAAGTTGTACATAAAAATTGTTCATTACTACCTTGACCATGTGGTGAAGCCCTCTCGTCATAATGTCGTGTCACATCTGAAATAATAAAAACACAAGTTAATATAATGAATGCTAACTTGAGTAGTATACTAAAAAGTGAAAACACTAATAGAGGATCAATTTGTACCAATACATTGTTGAGAAACACGAAGGTTCTGCAATGTACTCATTGTTATCAATTAGGACAAATCCTTCAGAATGAGCTAGGTGGGCTTTGTATTGATCCCAAGTGTATGTGGGATGGGCACGTTGTACCCAATGATTATAAACTTGTTGGTAATATGCAGGTTCCGCCAACTGGTAAACAATTCTTGCATTGGGAGGATAAGAAGAGATGTTCGAGGACGAATAAGAATCATCAGCAGAAGATAGTAGGTTGGCATCTCGACGCCCATAAGTCGGCAAAGAGTATGAGCTACCATAGGATGCGTAGGAAGAAGAGTCTTGTGGCTGAGGATGATCTCATTGGTGATCTTTAGCCCTTGTGTAGGTCTTTTTGATTAATCTTGATGTGTGACAACCATGATCTTCATCCTGGGTCATATGCGTGAAAGTTTTCTCATAGGTGAATTTCAATCGTTGATATGTGTCTTGTTAGTCTTGTACTCCATCGTGAGATGTCTCACCATCAGCACCATCATCAGACGACGAGGATGTACTATCGTCAGACTCTTGATATTCCATTGCATCAGATGTTGGAGTTTGTCTCTTCATCGCTTCCCACAATATCCTCCACCATTGTTGCTCCCTTTCGAACCGCCCAGGTGGGCTCTTTTGTGCCCTCTGCCACATCGGATGGGCATGGTGGATCTGATGTGTCCAGGTTCATTGCCAATTGGGCCTGCGGGTGGGCCACTCTGGCAGCAACGGAAAATTCACCACGGTTTCTCATGGGGTCGGATTCTGTGGAACAACCAGCTTATATATCTGCAGGTTAGTGCAAACTTTTGTTAAAACTGTGGGTTTGTGAGACATTATGAGTGTCGTTTCAAAAACAAAATATTCAGATTATAAGACACCTTTGTATGCTCTAACTCCTCTGCCTGAGATAGTTTCTATCCAAAGATAGTTTGTATGTGTCTGAGACCAATCCTGGGTTGAGCTTCTTAATCATCAAGCCCGGATGTTGTCCATAATAATTAAAACTTCCACATCTCTAAAGTCACATTGAAATAAACATATTAAAAATTGAAACGCATGCAATAAATGAGGTTACATATTTTATTGCGAACCTAACCTTTCGATAATTTTTTTGGATAATGGACAATCACTTTCCTCGAAAACAACAAAAGACAATAAGCGGTATTTCCCTGATTGCTGGGAAGCATATCCCTCAAAACAGGATCAACTGTTCCAACATTGGCCCAACCCAATTGGCTCCACCGTACTTATTTATATCGATTATTAATGCTATTGTTTCCATCTGCTTAGTCTTCAAGGACTGCAAAGGACGATATGTTTAAATAATCAAAGATGAAATAAAATGTTCATCTTGCAAAACTGAATGGCCTGACACTTGCTCACGTCTACAAAAAAACCATTTAAAATAACAATCAAAACAACATGGTATAAGCAAAAAAATCAATTTTGGAGTAGAGTTCAGTGCGGAACATACGTGTAATTCTGATCTTCTAACATTGACAAAAAGGATAAAATGTCTGCGTCAAAGCAATTTGGAAGCAAGTTTTTCCTCAGAAACGAAACGAAGCACCTTCGATTTCCACCGCTCTTTGAATCTATTACTTTTGTTAAAGCATGAGGAACTTTTCACTGCCCTTTTTTCTCACAAATTTCAAAATAGTATTATCTTAATGCACCTGATGACGTGCTCAGGCAAAGGACCATGATTTTGTTGCGTCCATCAGCGAATTATTGATTTTATGATGTCCCCTAACAAATGCCACATTTTTGGAGTGTCTTTATTTTTTTGCATGTAATAGTTTATCAAAAATAATGAGAAACAGCATAAACAGGGTTTTGCTTCGTTTAGAAAAGGGAAACCTTAAAGGTCGTACTCTTTCCTTTAGAAGAAATAGATTCAAAGAGCGGTGGAAATCGAAGGTGCTTTGCTTCGTTTCTGAGGAAGAACTTGCTTCCAAATTGCTTTGACGCAGACGTTTTATCCTTTTTGTCAATGTTAGAAGATCAGAATTACACGTATGTTCCACACTGAGCTCTACTCCAGAATTGATTTTTTTTGCTTATACCATGTTGTTTTGATTGTTATTTTAAATGGTTTTTTTTGTAGACGTGAGCAAGTGCCAGGCCATTCGGTTTTGCAAGATGAACATTTTATTTCAGCTTTGATTATTTAAACATGTCGTCCTTTACAGTCCTTGAAGACTAAGCAGATGGAAACAATAGCATCAATAATCGATATAAATAAGTACGGTGGAGCCAATTGGGTTGGGCCAATGTTGGAACAGTTGATCCTGTTTTGAGGGATATGCTTCCCAGCAATCAGGGAAATGCCGCTTATTGTCTTTTGTTGTTTTCGAGGAAAGTGATTGTCCATTATCCAAAAAAATTATCGAAAGGTTAGGTTCGCAATAAAATATGTAACCTCATTTATTGCATGCGTTTCAATTTTTAATATGTTTATTTCAATGTGACTTTAGAGATGTGGAGTTTTTAATTATTATGGACAACATCCGGGCTTGATGATTAAGAAGCTCAACCCAGGATTGGTCTCAGACACATACAAACTATCTTTGGACAGAAACTATCTCAAGCAGAGGAGTTAGAGCATACAAAGGTGTCTTATAATCTGAATATTTTGTTTTTGAAACGACACTCACAAAGTCTCACAAACCCACAGTTTTAACAAAAGTTTGCACTAACATGCAGGTATATAAGCTGGTTGTTCCACAGAACCCGACCCCATGAGAAACCGTGGAGAATTTTCCGTTGCTGCCAGGGGTGGCCCACCCGCAGGCCCAATTGGCAATGAACCTGGATACATCAGATCCACCATGCCCATCCGACGTGGCAGAGGGCACAAAAGGGCCCACCTGGGCTGTTCGAAAGGGAGCAACAATGATGGAGGATATTGTAGGAAGCGAAGAAGAGACAAACTCCAACATTTGATGCAGTGGAATACCAAGAGTCTGCCGATAGTACCTCCTCGCCGTCTGATGATGGTGGGACATCTCACGATGGAGTACAAGACTAACAAGACACATATCAACGATTGGAATTCACCTATGAGAACTTTCACGCATGTGACCCAGGATGAAGATCATGGTTGTCACACATCAAGATTAATCAAAAAGACCTACACAAGGGCTAAGGACCACCAATGAGATCATCCTCATCCACAAGACTCTTCTTCCTACGCATCCTATGGTAGCTCATACTCTTTGCCGACTTATGGGCATCGAGATGCCAACCTACTATCTTCTGCTGATGATTATTATTCGTCCTCGAACATCTCTTCTTATCCTCCCAATGCAAGAATTGTTTACTAGTGGGCGGAACCTGCATATTACCAACAAGTTTATAATCATTGGGTACAACGTGCCCATCTCACATACACTTGGGATCAATACAAAGCCCACCTAGCTCATTCTGAAGGATTTGTCCTAATTGATAACAATGAGTACATTGCAGAACCTTCGTGTTTCTCAACAATGTATTGGTACAAATTTATCCTTCATTAGTGTTTTCACTTTTTAGTATACTACTCAAGTTAGCATTCATTATATTAACTTGTGTTTTTATTATTTCAGATGTGACACGACATTATGACGAGAGGGCTTCACCACATGGTCAAGGTAGTAATGAACAATTTTTATGTACAACTTGAGGTCTTCATACTTCATTAAATACTTTTCATTTAATATTTGCATTACTCAACTATCTAACTAACATTAATTGAGTTTCCACCGGTTTTTTCGGTTTCCGACCAGTAAACGGCCCCACCCGCTCCCTCCAAATTTTCATTTGGCAAATCTTGGTTGGTTTTTAACAGGGTTTTCCGGTAACCGGCTAGTTACCGGTACCGCCCGCCCGGCGGGATTTGATCCGGTTCCGGTTTTTCGAACCTTGGTTGCAACAGTTGATCTTATTTTGAGGGATATGCTTCCCAGCAATCAGGGAAACGCCGCTTATTGTTTTTTGTTGTTTTCGAGGAAAGTGGTTGTCCATTATCCAGAAAATTATTGAAAGGTTAGGTTCGTAATAAAATATATAACCTCATTTATTGCATGCATTTCAATTTTTAATATGTTTATTTCAATGTGACTTTAGAGATGTGGACTTTTTAATTATTATGGACAACATAAGGGCTTATGATTAAGAAGCTCTACCCAGGATTAGTCTCAGACATATACAAGCTAACATAGGTTGCCACAGATGTCACATAACAACAATAAGGGCAAGACAAAATAGATACGAATAATAGAAGCTATCAACTTACCATGCTGCTAATAGGGAGGAGGCGATAGCCTACTTCATTGCCGACTCATCGATGACAATCATCGCCACCATGGAGGGAAGAATTTGAGTGGACCACGAGATTAGAGAGCTGAGGACGACAATATCATAAGTTATATATAAAAAAAATGATAAAACAATGCAGTAACTAGAGAAATTCGAATTTATTACCTAGTTAACGAAGATTTGAATGTCGTTGTCGGGGATCCGCTGCCGGCGGTGGCCAATCTCGACGGCGCCGGCAGCGGTGGAGGTGGACGGGGCGGCGTCGGTGGAGGTCAACGGGCCCGGAAGGGTGGAGGTCGAGCGGGCTGCGCCGGAGATGAAGAAGAGGAGGAAGAGGTGGCGGCGGCTGTCGTCGGGGACAAGCTGGCGGCGGATCTTCACGGGGCCGTCGATGCAGGTCAACTAGGCTGCACCGGTGATGAGAAATAGGGGAAGAGGTGGCGGCGGGGATCTTCGGGGGCCCCACGGCGGTGATCTTCTGGGACCCCGCGGCGGCGGTGGTCGAGGTCGACGGGGCCGGCGGCGGCGGAGGACGACGGGAGCAGCCGCGGTGGAGGTCGACGGGAGCAGCCGCGGTGGAGATCGACGGGGCCGGTCGCGTTGGAGGGCTGTCAGGAACCACGGTTCCTAATTCCAATCTCAACTTGAATCGAAAGGAGAAATCGCAGAAATTCGGAACACGGGAGTAAGAAATAGAAGAACTCGATTGGGGAAAATAAATTGCATAAAGTAGCTAGGGTTTTCCATTCATAACATCTATTATAACGGAAGCAGCTAGTTCCAGGCTTCCAACCCATCGGCGACAAAAGCAAAAATAGGGTTTTCCATTCATAACATCTATTTAACGGTAAATAGTAACTACTAATTTGTTTCTAAGCCGCAGGATGGTGATCCAGGGGTACAGTCAACTTCTCAGCCATAGATCTTCCATAACCAGCCTTTGGCTCCCGTCA
The DNA here is from genome assembly GCA_036346245.1 of Bonia amplexicaulis. Taxonomy (NCBI): domain Eukaryota; kingdom Viridiplantae; phylum Streptophyta; class Magnoliopsida; order Poales; family Poaceae; genus Bonia; species Bonia amplexicaulis. The sequence goes on from CM070737.1 coordinate 26,131,679, forward strand.
ACCGTTTGATCTTCATAACACAAGGGATATCAACTGATCTCCACCGTTCAACTCAACCTCAGGCTTCCTTCTCAGCAATCAGTAATCCCCATTTTCTACTGACCTCATAATTCCCTCCCCTTAAGATCCTTGCCCACAAGGATTAAAATTCAGAAATACCTTGCGGATGAATTCAGCATCTTCCCATGTAGCAGCTTCTGCAAAAAAGGTTTTCTCACTGAACTAACCATTGTATCATGGGTTCATTGTTTCTCGACACCATCCTCCTCTCTAGCACTACCTTCGGCACAGTCAGAATGTTGCCGTTTGAATCAATAAGGGGTAGTTCACTACTTGGACTTGTAAAAGTCATGCACCTCAAATAATTCTCCAAGCACTGATTGACCCGTTCCGTTTGACCATCCGTTTGGGTGTGGTAGGCACTGCTGAGGCGAAGTTTAACACCTAAGGTCTTGAATAAATTCTACCACAGAGTGCTTGTGAAGATTCTGTCCTGGTTTGAAATTATAACTAAGGGTAACCCGTGTAACTTATATACATGCTCGATAAAGAGATCCACAATATCCTGGACGGTGTATGGATGCTTGAGAGATAAAAAAGTGCATATTTACTAAACCTGTCAATCACCACCAATATCACATCATGTCCTCTTGATTTAGGTAAGCCCTCAATAAAATCCATTGTAACTTGAGCCCAAGCCATCTCAAGCACAGGTAGGGGTTGTAAAAGCCAGGGGTAATGCACATTTTCTGATTTGCTCGCTTGGCATACTGGACATTTCTTAACGTAGTCCTTTACTTCCAATTTCATTCTTGGCCAGTAGAATAATAGCTTCAATCTTTGATATGTTGCTCTTTCACCGGAGTGCCCCCTAAAGCTGATGCATGAAATGAATCTAAAAGCTGCTCTTTTAGCTCTGTGCCGTTTCCCACATACAACTTGCCTTTATACCTTAATATCCCATTCTGTAGTGTAAAGTGGTCTTGGGCTTGGCCATTCACACTCAATTTAGTTAGTAGCTCTTGGCGTTATCATCACTCAAATAACTATTTTGAACTTCTTCAATCCAGCTAGGTGCAACAACTGTTATAGCCATGGTTTGATCTGTTTGAGGCATTCTAGATAGTGCATCAGCTACTCTATTTTCTCTCCTTTTCTTATATTCAACTTGATAATTGTAACCACTAGCTTAACTGCTAACTTATGCTGAACTCCATCAATTAACCTTTGTTCATGGATGTATTTCAAGCTCTGTTGATCTGTCCGAATAATCAGCTCAGCCCCATTCAGATAATGTCTCCGTTTCTTAAGTGATTCCAATATAGCTAATGCCTCTTTGTCATAGGTTGATAATTCTGATGCTTTGCGTCCAATTGCCTTACACATATATGCTATAGGCCTGCCTTCTTGCATTAATATAGCTCCAATGCCTTGCCCACTTGCATGTGCTTCAAGGACAAATGGTTGTTTGAAATCAGGTAGTCTCAAAACTGGTGCAGTGATAAAAAAAAAGGTCTACAAATGATTCTGAAACCTTTTATGAACCTCATGTGATATCCAGAGAGGCCAAAAAAACCCCTCAATTATGTCACATTTTTTGGAGTTGGCCAATTCCTAACAGCCTTCATTTTATGCAAATCAATCACCACACCTTCACAACTGATCACATGCCCCAAATAATCTACTCTTTGCTGTCCAAAGACACACTTACTCTCCTTGGCAAATAATTTGTTTTCCTTCAGAATGGTGAGCACAATTTTCAAGTGTTGCTTGTGTTCCTCCAAAGATCTGCTATAGATCACAATATCATCAAAGAAAACTAGCACAAACCTTCTCAACTGTCCAGCTATAATCTTGTTCATGAGGGCCTGGAAAGTGGCAGGGGAATTGGTGAGCTCAAATGGCATTACCAGAAATTGAAAGTGTCCCACATGGGTGCTAAATGCGGTTTTGCTAATATCTTCCTCCTTCATCCGTATCTGGTGATATCCAGATCTAAGATCAATCTTAGAAAAATATTTAGCACCGTGCAACTCATCCAATAGATCCTTAATCACGTGCAACTCATCCAATAGATCCTTAACTCTTCATGAATGATCTAATAACAAGAAATCAAGACTTGAGCTCTAAATGTATTTCTACTGTTAGACCCGAGCAAAACAGAGAACAATCCCTTTTAATTTCTGAACTTTTAACTGTTTACATGCAATGGTATAAGTGACAGGAATCTTATGGAGTTCAGATAATTAAGCAGCAAACCGAAATTAAACAGATTACATAAATAAACAGATCTAAATCAGCACTGGACTAAGGTGATTATGCACAAAAAACTTAATCTAAACAGGATTAATAGAACCACTGCACTACTCACAATTTCAGTTGCAAGTAAACAGATCTGCTAGACAAAAATTCAACTAGCTACGGTACAGCCAGTAGAAGGCAAACCCTAGAGCTCAAGTCTAATTCTGTTACCTAGATCAAAATCAGTATATGACTAATTCATCACAGAGCAAGAACCGATCCCACACAACATATAGCATTCCAAGTATTTGAGCTTCAAGACAGAGATTAAAGAACAAATACAACTACTGCTAGATGAAGATGAACCAAACACTCACGGTGCAGACGGCACTCAAAGCCGTCCAGACGAGTAGCAAGTCAGTGAAGAACACAAGAACAGGGCAAGGCGTACTGAAGAGTACTGTCCCAGAAAAATCTATCACCCCTTTGTGCCGATGAAGAAGAGGAGCGTGGTCGTCGGAGATACAGAGCCCTCTCCGACCTCGGATGCCCGACGCCGGAGTCGAAGTTCAGGTGAACGCCGCATAAGACCGCAAGAGTACTCCGGCCGAGAGCACTCAAACACAACAGGGAGCCGTCGTCGCCTCCGTCCTCTCCTCGGATTAGCCTTCAACCTCCAGATTTCCTCTCACACCGCAAAGGGCGCACGGAAACCGGAAGCAAAGACCTCAATCGGAGATGGTTCCGAAGCCCCGAAGCCTCCGCACAACCCAAAGAACCGAGAGGAAGAAGACCCAAGAGGGTAAATCAGATCAGAAGAGATCCCGCATCCATGGAGTGCTCGGGCTTTTGAAAAAGAGACAGGGTCTGCAAGGAGGTGACGCGAGCGGCCGGCTCCAAGGAACCCGGGCCAGCCCGCGCCTCCATCGCTCGCCTCTCCAGCCGCCTCCCTCCACAAGCCGCCGAAATCGGCCGCCGCTTTGCCAGATCTGGCCGAAGCCCAACCACCAGCCCAAGCCATCGCACGCACACGCGCACGAGCCGCTCACTCGGGGAGGAGATGCAGTCTCCTCCCTTATCTCTTCGCGTGGCTCACCGTTAGGTGGGCCCCGCCTGCAGGTATTTTTTCCTTTTACTCAATTGGGAAATTCCAAAAGGCCCACACGGATACAACAGCTTCTCTTATGTCACAATGCTTAAGATGAGGATGTAGAACGATAATATGCTAACATTATTTTGTTTGTGTGTCTTGTGACAGTTTCTCAGTTGATGATCGTGGTACTTTGAAGTCAGTAATGCAACACTTCCAGGAGACATATGGTTTTAATATTGAACATATTGTTTTACCTTGTGTAAGTAGGCAATCAGCAGAGGCCAATTTACCTGCCAATGGAGGTTAGTATGCTAAACAACCTCTATTCGAGAGATGATCCATACTATGTTAAAATTGTGAAGAGTATTTATGGTATTTCCTAGTATTTTAGGGTTTACCCTTGTGCTATGTCCATGTACTCTATATATTGCCGGGCTATTGCAATACAACCTCTATCCATTCCTCACCACTTAATAAAAATATTCAAACAATGTTAGAAATGCTATATACACCTTCATGCTATCAGTCTACTTCCCATCACTTTGAAACTTTAGGTCTGTAAGATTGCTTAGGGACAGCATTACTCAAAACAATTAAATGAGAAACAGATAGCTGCTCTTCGTGATGTGACTTGCCAGCACCCTATAAAGCATGAGGAGAGCATTTTACAGGTAATGCATGGTACTCACAATTTGCAGTGTGAATTATTTTGAACTGTTCCAGCAGTGTATTGTTTTACAATTGTATGGTTGTGTTTATATGTCTTTCTTTTTCTTTCTTCCTTGAAATGATTAGATCGCTTGGGGGAGTTGAGACTAGGCGGGACATTACTAAATAATATAAGAAATTCAGGCTTCATATTAAACAGAGTTTACTCCTAGAACCCAAAAGAGAAAGCTTTGCCCTTACTTTTACTTAAAATCAATGATTCAATTCAGGACTCAGGAGTGACTATATCATTCTATTTTATGTACTTTACGTACACTTTTTCCACCATCAACTACTTATCCTACAAGTGAGAGTGGGGAAATGGAAAATATCAAGGGGAAGGAAAAAGTTAGGAAACTTTTTGTAGCTAAACGTTGTTTTGCACTATGGACACCCCCATTATTTCTCTGTATATCACTATATATTATTGTGTATTTATTTATAAAGCTCTGTCTATTTATGTTTTTGGATTTGTTACGTTCTTTAAATAATATGTACATATAGATATTATTGCAAATGAAAATTTGTCTCGCCCTATGTTTTGGGAATTTTTCAGTTCTTGTTTTTGAAGCTTTTGTGGGGTTGTTGCATGAATGCATCTGAAAAAGTATGTTATGTTAGCTATTGCGCTGAGTTATACTTTTGTTATTCTGTCATCTTGGCATTTTATCCCGGATCAGGTTTTAGTTTTCCCTTTATTGTGGAAGTGAACTGTTTTCATACATTTTACATATTAAGAATTTAAGGTTGCTTAACAAATGTAACTGTAATAAGGAAGCACACTTTTTCTTTGTGTAGACCGCTATCCAATTATTGGAGTTGTTTTTTGTTGCATATGCAATTGGTTATATTTGTTCTTTTTGGAACAAGTACAACTACATCACCCTAAGTTTTATGTTGTGTAGGACTTTAGGGCTGATCCTGTGCTCCCTGTAGTAACTTATAGAGCTGAACACATAGAACGGGCACTCAAGGTACACCATCAAGCTGTCATGAGAATGCTTGGACCCACTGTTGTCACGGCGTCGCCTAGGCGTCCTGGCGGCCGGAGGAGGTCGCCATGGCTGCTCGCCTCGCCTTATCCCGCATCCGCGCGGCTAGGGTTTGGGCCGGACGCGGGAGGCGGCGGCGGGAGAGGAGGCGGCGGGAGAGGAGCGAGACGTCGAGGCGGCGCTAGGGTTGGCGGCGGGAGAGGAGCCGGACCCGAGGAGGCGGCGGGGAGAGAGCCGGACCGGGAGGCGGCGCTGGGGAGGAGGCGGCAGGGGAGGCGGCGGGAGAGGAGGCGGGCGGAGGCGGCGGGAGAGGAGCCGGACACGGGAGGCGGCGGGGGAAGGCGTCGGGAGGGAGGCGACGGGAGGCGGCAGGGAGGCGTGGGAGGCGTCGGAGAGAGAGAGTCGCGAGAGAGAGGCGGAAGACGCGAGAGAGAGTCGCGACTCGCGAGAGAGAGTCGCGAGAGAGAGGCGGAGGGACCGAGGGGATATGAGACCGTATGAGGGGTATGAGTTACGACCGTATGAGGGGGTATGGCGCCCGCCTGGCGTCGCCTGGACGTCGCCTAGGCGTCCAGGCGACTATCACTCGCCGTTGTCGCCGTAACAACCATGCTTGGACCACAGGGCAGAGAACTTGACCTGCTGATTGTAATATTGCCCGACAATAACGGCTCTCTTTATGGTACTTTTTTCGCTATTTCAAAACACACTTGAGCATAGACTAATCTATATATTTTTATTAATATTATTGTCATTTTTCAGGTGATCTCAAAAGAATATGTGAGACAGATATTGGACTGGTCTCTCAATGTTGTCTTGCAAAGCATGTTTTTACGATGAACAAGCGATATCTTGCAAATGTTGCCCATAAAATCAACGTTAAGGTTTGTTGTGTCCTATCATTTCTAACGTTTGTTGTGCCCTACCATTTCTCAAGCAGTTGTGCAGTTCGTTACATTCCTTTGATTTTGTAGGTGGGGGGAAGAAATACTGTACTTCTTGATGCTTTGGAAGGGAATCTCCCACGTGTTACTAGTAACGCACCTACTATTATATTTGGTGCTGATGTCACCCATCCTCGTCCTGGAGAAGATTGTAGTCCTTCGATTGCAGCTGTAAGTTCATATTTGCCATTCAAGATGCCAGAGGTGGTGCTTATCTGTAATTAGTTAGTTATCTATTTAATTACTATCTGTAATGATTTCATGCTTTATGAAGGTTGTTGCTTCTCAAGATTGGCCTGAGGTTACCAAGTATGCTGGATAGTCAGTGCGCAAACACATCACAAAGAGATGATTGATGATCTTTTTATAGAGGATAGCTGTGAAAGTGAGACTATAACCGGTGGAATGATCAGGTATGATCGTGTTCATTTTTAATATCTGAATAATACTTGACAGATCTTTGCATTTATAACTTCTAATAAGTATATGCAGAGAGCATCTCATTTCTTTCTAGAGGGCAACTGGAGTCAGACCCCAGAGGATCATATTTTACAGGTGCTGCTCTTTGTTGGCCATCTCTGCTTGGCTCTGTTGATTACACATTTAACATTTTTCTTCAGGGACGGTGTCAGCCGAGGACAACTCAATTAGGTTGTGACACAAGAATTTTCACTGCTACAGAAAGCTTAATACTAGACGCCAAATCACAGACGGTTTCACAAAACCGTCTGTGATGTACACTATCATAGACGGTTTTAATTTGGAGGCTGTCTGTGATGTTTGTGACGGGAAAAAGGAGTATCACAGATGATTCTTACCGCTGAACCGTTTGTGATAATGGAATATCACAGACGGTTTTATTATAAAACCGTCTGTGATAATCCGACTAGGTATTTATTGCGTCGGTCAGAACCGCACTATCTTCATTTCGATTCAGATCTAGCCGGTGCTGCAGCTGGAGGCGGCAAGGCTTTCAGGCCATTTATTTGGTGGGAGGAGGCTTATTTGGCAGGACAGCTAGCTTTGAAGATTCATCAAGTTCTTGGTTGCCCTAGATATAGTTAGTAATGAAATTTCTTTTTCGTTGCATCAAATTAAATTTAGATCTAGCTAATTTTTGGTGACTGTTATATATACATACTTTGAAGATCTATCTAATTTAGATTTAGCTAGCCTCAATGCATGCGGTATATATGTAGTAATAATTAATTAATTTAATTTTTAATACCAAGTTATTACATATGTGCATAATATAGGACAGAAACTAGATGTATACTGCAAACCGTGTGAGTGAAGAGTACATTAATGGCGTGTCTGTTTTTACAAGAGCTGTCGAGAAAGATATGTTGAATAATGGGGTATAATATATGTATTATCCATGCACTGACTGCGAGAATTTAAAGATATTTAAGAGTCGAGCGCAGATTGAAGCGCGCTTGATTCGGAGGGGGTTTCAAAAAGGGGTATACGTATTGGACCAATTATGGCGAAGTCAATGATATGCCGCCGGATGACATCGCCGGTGAAGTCAATGATATGCCACCGGATGACATCACCGGTGAAGCCAATGATATGCCACCGGATGATAATTGTGGTTCGGATTCGGATAGGCTGCACGATGACAATCTGGATCATCACCTATCACATACGGTTTTAACTTACAAATCGTATGTGATTATCAGCTATCACAGACGGTTTTTACTTACAAACCGTCTGTAATTATCACCTATCACAGACGGTTTTTAGTTACAAACTGTCTGTGATATTTACACCACAGACGGTTTTCGCACCGTCTGTGATAACCTTCGATTATCACTGACCTATAAATTCAGACGGTTCAGAAAACCGTCTGTGATGACGTCTTTGAACCGTCTGTAATACGGTTTTCTGTAGTAGTGCTTCTGCCATTAAAAAGGTGAACTCTAGCTGTCTGCATTGTTTTTGCACTCAGCATTTCATTCTCTTCATCCGAAGTGACATTTTTGTACCATAAACGTAGGCATGTATATCCCTGGCGCCTGACTATAATCCACGAGTTACCTTTGTGGTGGTAAAGAAACGTAGACCGCTTGGGGAAGTTGAGACTAGGAGGGATATTACTAAATAGTATAGGAAATTCAGGCTTCATATTAAACAGAATTCAGTTCTAAAACAGAAAAGAGAAAGCTTCGCCCTTACTTTTACATAAAATCAATGATTCAATTCAGGACTTAGGAGTGACTACGTGGTTCTATTTTGTGTACTTTACACGTACACTTTTTCCACCATCAACCGCTTATCGTACAAGTGAAGAGTGGGGAAATGGAACGTACGTATCAAGGGGAAGGAAAAAGTTAAGAAACTTTTTTGTAGGTAAATATTGTTTTGTACTATAGACACCCTCATTATTTCTCTGTAGATCACTATATATTTTTATGTATTTATTTATAAAGCTCTGACGATTTCATGAATCTTCATTTGTGTTTTGGATTTGTTATACGTTCTTTAAATAATATGTACATACATATATTATTGCAAATAAAAATTTGTCTCGCCCTATGTTTTGGGACTTTTTCACTTCTTGTTTTATAAGCTTTTGTGGGGTTGTCGCATGAATGCATCTGAAAAGGTAAGATATGTTAGCTGTTGCGCTGAGTTATACTTTAGTTATTCTGTCAGCTTGTCATTTTATCTAGGATCGGGTTTTAGTTTTCCCTTTACTGTGGAAGTGAAATGTTTTCATACATTTTACATATTAAGAATTTAAGTTTGCTCAACAAATCTAGCTATAATAAGGAAGCACACTTTTTTTGTGTAGACCGCTATCCAATGATTGCAGTTGTTTTTTGTTGCATATGTAATCGGTTATATTTGTTCTTTTTGGAACAAGCACAACTACATCGACTAAGTTTTATCCTTATCTTGTGTTATCTTTGTTTACATGACTTTAGATGAGAACGCATACATTATAGACCCATATGCAAAAGAGTTTGGCATATATATAACTAGAAGCATAGGCGTGATGCGCGCTACCACCACCATACATACAAAAATAAAAGAGGCAAAATTCGTGAGGAGTTTTTCAAAAAAAGCGGAGGGCAAAACGCATTTCAGAAAGATGGAGGGCTTTCGGGAAAACCGAGGACCAGACGTAAAAAGCGGGAACCCGTGCGCAATTTTTGAAAACACGGGGCCATCACGCAAAACGGAGGGCAAAAAAATTTCAGGACCTAAAAATTTCGAGGACCTTTTGCGAGAACCGGGACCTATCGTAATTTCGAAAAGTGGAGGAAATGTCTGCCCGACGTCTGAAGATTCCCCCCACTGTGTGTGTACACATGGGACGTGGGCGGGGAGGCGGAATCCCGGCTATAATCGACTTTAGTATACCTATATTATAGCCAGGGGGATTCCTCGGCTCTCATCACGTCCACGTCACGATTTTTGCAAAAAAGTTCCTGTGATTTGTGAAATTGCGTAAAGGTCCTCCGTTCTCGCAAAAAGGTCCCTGCTAGGTTTTTTTGCGAAAACCCCCCTCAGCTTTACCCGAATTGCGTATTCTTTTCTGGATAGCGTCCCGCGGTTTCCCAAAATTACGCATAGGCCCTTGTTTAGTTACGTACAGGTCCTTACAAGTCCTCGGTTTTTTTGCGAAAAAGTCCTTTGGTTTTCTAGAAATTACGCACGTGTCCTCGATTTTTTAAAGAGACTCCTCGCGAATTATCGTCTCTTTTATTTTGATCCACACGATAGCTAGCGCGGCGTGCCGCCGCGCTTATGCATCTAGTTGATAACAGACCTAAAACAATTGAAGGTCTTGTGCTGCCTCCCCCTGTGGTAAGTTAGTGCCTCAGCCAACACATGTTTAAGACAAAGGCCACTTTATTACAACATAAAGGCTTAAAAGCCGAGTTTTACAACGGGGCGAACGGCCCTTGGATACAATACATGACAAAAGAGCGCCACAGGCACGCCTGAGCGAAGAACAACCATAATTCCAAGCGTCATCTACTTTGTAGAATTCCACCTCATTGTCTTCGTAAACTTCCTCGTTGTCTTGCCAGGCTATTTCTGTTGATGTTTTTAGCAAGTATGAGTACAACCACCGTACTCAACAAGTCACACGGAAATTACTAATTAACTACATTCAAGGGTTACCATGAGATGGGTTGGATGGTTTAATATTTTATGTAGATGCAGTTTTAGTTGTAAACAAGCTGTAAACATAAAAAAACGATAACTTCTTTAGATATTAGGGTTTCAAAACTTGATTACCAATCCTTCAACATTTCCAAATTATTCCCAAATCTACTTATGCTTTGTTCCTGGATTCACCCATTAAACACAGTTTTATTTTCTGGAAGCACGACGTATTAGGATACCATTAATCAATGACTCTACAGAGCTACCCTACTTTACCCATAAGATTTCTTAACTCCCACGGTAAAATTAAGAAAACAAGATTGTTCACTGCTCAATGCTTTATATAGCCTCCACCTAGTAGGTTTTTGATCTCAACAAGCTCGGGTGACCCCACGGGCCTCGCCCGACTTGTCGCAGCCCTACCGTTGTATGGGTAACCACCTCCCATACGGACTCACCCTCGGTCTCCCCCGCCAGTTGTAGAGGTTCAATTGAATTGGAGCAGTTACTAGACCAGATTTGACAAATCAATGCTTGTGGTTGGGCAATCACTATGTTCTTTACTCAGCATAATGGTCTAGTCTTTATATTTTCACTAAGGCAACTTTCACCCACAAACCCATATTCAGCGTCCGCGGCACTGCCACCAATCCACAACCAAGCCTCCACCCTAGGATAAGGTTATGGGATCCGGCTGACTCATGGCCTCCAGCAATCCTTTCTTATCTTAGAACCACTTTTCAAAATTCTATCAACAAAATGCGAAGACTCTTAGTAGCATTATTAATACATTTAATATTACTATGTGTAACATCCCAAAAATTTGAGTTCTGAAAAATTTAATTTCAAATTAATTATTTGAAAGTATTTGAACTTTATTTGGATTTATCTGAGTTTTATTTCAAAATCTAAAGCAAGAAAATGTATCTAAAATATTTTATTAAAGCCAAAAAGAGTTCATTTTATTTTTCCCAACCTTCCCTGAATTTTTATTTACTTTTTGAGAATTTTTTGGAATTAAAAATCAATTTTAAAAGTTAAAAGATATTTTATAAAATTATTGAAGGCAAATCAGAATTTAAAAATATTTTTATGAAGTCTAAAATAGCTCCAGGAATATTCTATGTATTTTTTGGAATTTTTGAATATTATTTATTATTTTCTAATCAATTATAATGTTTCCAATATTTTCTGAAAAATTAATCCGAAAATTAAATCCAGATTAATCTCGGGCTGACAAGTGTCACGCCCAGATTAAATCCATCCATTTCTTGATCTAATCCTAGCTACCCGTAGCCACTTACCCCATTCACTTCAACGGCCGAGATTGCGCCACGTGTCGTTCGTCCGGCCACCCATACCCCTTCGTCCCCTTTCTCTCACCGACGGGTGGGCCCCACTTGTCATCTCCTTCTTCCTCCAACCTTCTCTCTCCTCTCCACCATTAATGCCGAACCGAGTTTTTAATTTTCGGTCGTTTCTTCCTCCTTAACTCCCGTTTGAGTGCGCATTTGAATGCCCTAATCACTCCCCACTATATGCCGGTCGTTTTCCTCTTTTAATTCCCTCAAATCCGCCGGCCGCAATAACTCCGGCGAGCTTCAAAACCGCCAGCCTTTCCTCTCCCTTCCCCGCCTATAAGTTTCCCTCCCCGAGTCCGGCTCCCCTCCCTTAGACTCTCCTCTCGCCATCGCACCTCCTCCCCTCCTCACCCGAGCCTCCCCACCACCGGAGCCGCTGCCCCGAGCGCCTCCATCGTACCCAACTCCGGCGAGCAATCGCTGTCGCCTCGGTTCGCCTTGGTCCCCGCCGCCGCCTTCTTCGCCTTCCCCGCGCGCCGGTGATCACTTTCCGCCCGTCGGTCGAGCCTCCCGATCTCTCCCTCGCCGCCGCACCGAGCTTCTCCGCCGCCGCCGCTTTGATTTGTCGCCGACCACCTTCCGGTCACCGTCGAGCGCCGCCGTAGGTACCGGCCGGTTCCCCGTCGCCTCCTCTTCCTCATGCGCGCCTCGGTCGCCGTCGCCCGCGCCGGGCCGGCGAGCACGCCGCCCGAGCGCCGCCCATCGGCCGTGCTGCCGCGTCCCGCAGTGTCATGCGTGGCCACCGCGTGGCGTCCGTGTGGCACCACGCCAGCCAGGCGTGCCACCTCGGCCACCGTCCCGATCCGTGGATCCAGTCCACGGTAGACCGGACCCACATGTCAGAAAATTCGAATTTTAAAATATTGCTGATGTCATAAATACTATTTTTCAGTACAAAAATAAATCGGAAAATCTTTCTTTTTCTTTTTCTTTTAATTAAACTTCCGGAAGCCATAACTTTCTCATTTTAACTCCGGTTTGACCCGTTGAAATTTCTAAATTTTTCTAAAATCATAAACTACCCAAATATACACCCTTTTTGAATTTTTTAATTTTATTTGAATTTATATGTATTTATTTATTTTGTTTGTTCTGTCTTTTTGCGCATAGAACCCGTCGTTCTTGAGGATTTTCCGACCATGAGAAGAAGATCCATCTGATGCAAGAAGGCAAGTCTCCTTTGAATATTTTTTACCTATGTTTGAGAAACGCTTTTTATTATTTTAAATTTAATTGCATTGCTAATGACACAAAAACATTGGCTTCTATCTTAAGGTATTAGTTTTTCCAATCTTGTTATGTCCTCATTGAAATTGAATGTTATGTACATTTGTAACCTTAGGATTTCCTTTGTCTCAATAATGAGAGTATTATAATGCTTTGCTAAATATTAGAACGGTAGCAAATGCTTAGTCCAGCTATTCAACCTTGTAACCTGGGAGTGGAAAATTATATTTCATTGAACTAGTCTTTGTATACAGAAATTAGTGGCGATGGGTATTGCCACTGTTCTTTTAAAATAAAACAAAATGTGTAATTGTTTAGACCATGGCGGATGGTTGGGATGGTTGGTGCAGATTTAGCACATGGCGGGTGATGACTAGAGTGAGGTAAAAGCTTTGTGATATTTTATCTGGGTCTCATGCCTAAGGAAGTATGTTGGCTATTAAGATAATTTGCCTCTTGTGGGTAAAGTTGTACATCCTCTGCAGAGTGTTAAACTATTCGAATAGCCGTGCCCACGGTCAAGGGCGGGCAAGGATTGTATACACATTGTAGATCTTTAGTTTTGGTTTTAAAGTAAAAGTTTTAGGAACCCGAGAGTGGATGGAACTCTCGGAGTTGTATCTCGACGGATGGAGCCAATGCGGGTGGATGAAACCCGTAGTCCTGAACCTTGGCGGTTGGAGCCAGTTAACTAGTGTTGGTGGTTGGAACCTTCACTAGAAAATTATTGATAGTTTCTGTTAAAACAATTACTTTATTAAATTAAATGCCTTCGAAAATATTTAATGGTATTTGAAATAAAATATTGCGTTGTGCAAGAGAACCATATAACCCTTCTTGGTTAAACCTTGCATCTACTGCATTTTTCCAAGACTTGCGGAGTACTTTATATACTCACATGTTGCACTCAAAAATAATACTCCGAGGAATATGAAGCCCAAGAAGGAGATTACGACTACTTCGAGTGTGGATTTGACGAAGGCTTTCTGGAGTACTAGGTTGCACTTCCCCAGTCAATTGTCTGTGGCGTATTGATGGGTCTTCACCGGATTTACTTTTGCTTCCGCTGTGTTTTGTGGGTTTGTGAGGTCATGAAACCTCAGTTGTAATAAAGCGTTTCTGAGTCTAGTGCTGTAATACACAGAGGGTCCGAATTCAGAAATCTGGGGTCCCGACACTATGTCTTGTCAAGGTGAATATGGCCATCAATTTGAACTGGGCTTTTTCGGGTGGTAGGACATAGCTAATATCATGTCATTTTAAACAGTTATTGTACATAAAATAATAACTAGTAAATAACATAATGAAAGTACTAATAAATAAATAATTAAAGGAATGTAGGTTCAATATGATCAAAGACATGTGACTTGCCTTGCGGGTCTACGACTTCGACAATTTCGAATTCTTTAGTTCCTTGAGCTTGGGCTTGATCTTCTCCTTCCTGATCCGGTTGAACTTCAACGTCGGAAGCTAATGCAGAGCCAAATAAAATAACTCAGTTCCACACTCGAAGGATTGAGCTAGGAATAAAGAAATAAAATAATGAAAGAAAATCGAAAAAAATCCAAATAAATATGGTTTTGGGCTTATAGGGGTCCGAATAGGTGAAACGGAGCTGGGGAATGGGTCGGCGGGCTCAAAAGAGTCAAAATGGGTCTAGATTTGTATTTTTGGGTTTGGGTGAACAGTAATGGATCTGGCACTATTCATTATGGATTTACTGTTCATTGCGGGTCTGGTCACTTGGATCCGTTACTGTGCACTATGGGTTTGGGCTCAGGTTCATCGGTTAGGTGAACATCAACCGGTCATTACTATTCTTCTTCTCCATCTCGACCACGCGCACGCGCTGAAACAAAGGAAACGGTAACAGTGACATGTGGAGCCAAGGCGGGTTGCGACGGAAAAGGAGGGTATGGCTGGGCTCCTGGCCCTATGGGGATTCTGTTTTTGGGGTCAGCAGGAACAGGCTAGTCGGCAATCGCCGGCAGTAAGGTTTTTCTTCCCGTTGAATGGTACGGGGTGATTGGATGGTTAAACGGGCGATTGCAGTGGTGTTTGAGCATCTATGGGGCTAGGGTAGGCTCGTGGAAGCGGTGGTTTGGGTTGGGGAGGTTGGAGTTGGGTTAGCCATGGTGAGGTGTTTCGGTCGGGCGGTGGTTCTCGGTGCCAGGGGAGAGGGGTGCTCGGGGAGCTAGGGCAACGATTCAGGGGCACTTTTGGGGGTACGAGGAAGCTATAGACGGAGTTAATTTGGAAATGTTGGATCGGAGAGGCAGAATCAAGCTAGGGCTAGCCTTGGGGATATCCGACGATTGCCGGCAATGGGGGGAACGGCTGGAGCTTCAGGGGTGCTTGGCTAACACTAGACGTCGATGCCTTCGAATGGAGGGGCTCAGAGGCTTTTATAGGGCGCCAAAGGCGATTCGACATAATGGAGGGGCTTAGGTGGAGCCATTACATTTATTTTTAATTTGATTTTTGAATATGGGTTTTCAAATTTGAAAACTAGTTTCAAACTATGATAAAAATAATTTCCAAATATTTGATTCTTGCTTTGAATTTTTTTGTTTATTATTGTCTTATTTGAGTCTGATTTGACAAAACCTAAATCGAGAATCCAGGAGAAATTTCAAAAAACACCAAAAGAGATAAAAAAGTTTTAAAACATCTCTCAATTTTTTACATTCCCAAAATTGGGATGTTACACAGACCCAACATGTCGGAGGTGTGGCAAGATTTTGACAAAATATGTTGTTTACAAAATATATCATCATGAATTGTATATAAAGTCTACAGGTGAAACCGGTCACTTGCACAAACGTGCGAAAAGATGTAAATAAAAACAAATAATAGCCATGAGACACATGTAGCTACAGTACAACCTCGACGGTATGATACATAATTGTAATTATAATCCTAAGGTAGCACGAGAATATGTAGTCCGTTTAATTACCACATAGGATCTTCCTTTAAACTTTGGTGAGTCAGAAGCGTTCGAATAGTACATTAGAACTGCTCATAATTCTTGATTTTTCTCATATTTCTAGACTGACAATGACTAGAGATTTAACTAAATACTACAATAATGGTTCTAAAATAAAAGAACTCTTTGAAACCTGTAAATTTTCGGTGGCCTTGACCTCGGACATATGGAGCAGTCAATTTAGGAAGGATTATCTTAGTGTAGTTGCTCATTATGTAAATGGTGATTGGGTATTAAAAAAGAGAATCATAGGCTTTAAACGAATTGATGTAACACATGCGGGTGAGAATATAGCAGAATGTATTATCAAAATCGTAGAAGATTTTGGTCATACAAACAAAATTTTTGCAATTGCCATGGAGAATATTGTAGCAAACTTCATGACAATGGGTATCCTCCCTCCGTTATTTAGTATATACATCAAATCCTTCTTGCTATATCAGTGATGTGCCTGTCATATTATTAATCTTATAGTTAAATATGGTTTAAAGAGATTGGATCTATATCTTCAATCTCTTCACAATGCAATTTCTTTTGTAAATAATTCTAACCAATGAATTGCAACATATAATAACTATTGTATTGCGATGGGTGTACATTCATGAAAGTTCGGTGTTGACATGTTGGTATGGTGGAACTCAACTTATCTCATGTTACAAAATATTTTACCCTATAAGCTCATCTTTTCTATTTTTATCAACACGCACTATCACAACCATGCCGACAACACACTATTGATCGAGTAGCACTGATATGTTGCTAAGAAGTTACTAGTATTTCTAAAAATTTTTACGAAAGCACTGTTGCTTTATCTAGAGTGTAGTATCCAACATATTCTTTAATTATGCATTATATTCTTGCGATTGTGACTCACCTGAAAGCTAATGAAAATAACACAGTGTTACAAGAGGTTGTGTGCGCTATGAAAACTAAATATTTAAAATATTAGAAAGAGATTTCTTATTTATGCGCATTTGCATTTATTCTAGATCCAAGAGATTTCTTATTTATGCGCATTTGCATTTATTCTAGATCCAAGAGCTAAAATTGAAATATTGGAAAGAGATTCCGTATTTATATGTATTTGCATTTATTCTAAATCCAAGAGGTAAAACTGTAGAACTCATTAATATTTTTTTACTTCGAGGTGAGGCTGCAGGGATAGATTATTCTAACTATTTTTTAGTTGTTTGTTCTAAATTATTTGACGTTTAATAGAAGTATGAACATAAGTTTTAAGGAGTTCGCTTGCAATGATCTCCACCAGTACCCACCATAGGTAAGAAGGCAAATATGTAGGGCAAAATCTTTGTTGCACCAGAATCCTCCAGAAGATCAAACTCTATAACATCAAGTGTTGGAACAATCCGTACCAGTGCCCATGGGGAACTATGTTGGACCTGAATTTTTCAATCCAAAATCCCCTGTGAAACACTACAATATTCCCTAGATCAGTAGATAGTGCTCACAAGTACATTGCTCATCATCTCATACGTCACATGAAATATAATAAACCATAATATTGCATATCAGAGTTTAAAATACACCGTGTCGGGCAACAGTTTTACACTAGGGCCGACCAGGCCAAATATTCACAAACAAAAGACAATAGCGAAAGCAAAAGCAGAAGTAAGACCATAATCCATAGGCAAGCGACTGAGGGGAAAATATGTGCAACATATATCATCTAGAATTAGGTAATATATGTGCACACCATCTCCATTAAGTCTACTTATCTAGGACCTGAAATTGAAGAAGCAGTCCTAGTTTCCTTCGTTGGATCCTCCATCTGTGGCAGGGGTTTCCTCGTCGGCATAATGATCTTGGGTCCCTATTTCTGATTTTGGTAATACGAGGGTGAGCACAAATCCACCGTGCTCCGTGAGTCAATACACAGGATACAATAAATAACATGCATGGCTTATCAAGGAAAGGCTTGGTTTATTTTATTTGCCATCAATTACTTTTAGAATATGTTATTTAGAAATTTCCTAAGACCTAGCAATTTGGACATAAAACATAGTGTGTGAAAGAATGCAATAGTAATAGCAATCCTGGTATCATCCACCGTTACATAGTTTCTGCACCATATGCTAATATTTCAGTGTTATAATCGCTTACCATATCACTGGGGCGACACCCAGGCAACACAAATTAGGGCTTTCCACTGCCCTCCATTTTTCATTTCCACCCACAATATTTTTGAAATAGAACTATATCTAGATATGTTCCCATGTCCGTCCTTGACCGTGGGCACGGCTATTCGAATAGTTTCGACTATGTAGAGTTTGCACACTTTACCCACAGTTGACTTGGTCTTGATCGTTGAGATTTCTTTAGCCTCAGCCTCTTCCTCTTGAGCCCCGTACGCTATTCTTACGTTGCGCGAAAATTTAGATAAAAATCAGTAAAAAAACTCTCACAAAAATTCAAATGAGCTTCAAAAATTATGGTTACCGTTCCATTCGATAGATATTGAATTTAGATGAATTCAGAAATTGGTTTCACTCAATTTGGAGTTAAAATGAATAAGTTATGCCCTTTTGGAATTCTCAGTTTAAATAAATCCGAAAATAAATAAAATCTGACAGGTGGGGCCCACAGGAGGTTTTTAATTTTTCTTTTATTTTCATTTTCTTTTCTCTGTACCTATGATAGGTGGAACCGGTTACTGTTCGGATTAAAAGACATGGCCCACATGTCAGTGAGTGGTTTAAATTAACTAGTCATGATTAGCATTAATGACAAGTCTTTAACCGTTTATGATGTGTCCTAACTGTCATTAGCTTTAATGATGTCCTAACCGGCCAGCTACAGTGCGTCTTCCTCCGACTACCCGAAGACGAAGTCTCACTGGCCAATTTGGCCGGGCGTAGGACGGCGGCGACCATGTGCGGCGGCGGAACAGGGGAAGAATGGCTATGGTGGAGCATGGCACCGGAGCTCAATTAAGCGAGAGGGGAGCATCTAGGCAAGCTCAGGAGTCTACCTTGGGGGTCGGCACGGCTCGGGAATGGCGGTGGTGAGCTGGCAGCGTGCGACGGTGACGGGCGGAGGAGGCACATGGTGCGGGCAAAGTACAGGTGGCGAGAGGTCCGACCGAGGAGGGGAACGGCATTGTGGTGCTCCGAGGATGCTTCGGTGGGAGGAATCGGACCATGGCGGCGCCAAGCGGCGGATTGCTCACCGGTCGGATTTGGGGAAGAAACGACACTGGCGAGCTGTGGTGCACGGGAGCCCAATTATTTCGAGTGGGAAAGGGAGCGGACTGTGGCGAAGCTACTGGGAGTGAGGGCATGTCTTTATAGCCTCGGAAACTGTGGTGGCAGGCAACGATCGCGGAGCTCGCGAGGCGCGGCGAGGAGGCGAACGGCGGCGGAGCGAGCGAGGCAAGGCATCAGCCTTGCCGAAGCTAACGGAGAGGGGAGGGAGGAAAGAGCTGGGCCGACCTGGGCCACCTTGGGCCAGGCCTAAAACTTTTTTATTTACTTAGTTATTTATTTATATGTATATATATTCACATGTGTGTATATATATATACATGTCTATTTACATGTATTTATTTATTTATTTACTTATATATTTTTATTTATTATGGCATATGTTTATATATACATATTTATTCACTCCTTTATTTATTATTAGTTTTTTATTATTACTATTATGATTACTAGGCCAAAGTGAAATTTCCAATTTTGATTCAAATTTTACCCTTCCCCTTTTTCTATTCTCCTACCCTATTTGATGGATCATATTTCTAGATTTGATTTCAAATTATAAATTTCTATTATTTTCACATTTCCTTCATGATTTTATTTTAGTTTTATTTTTCATGATTTCCTTCAATTGTTACAACCTCAACCAAAATCCAAATGAAATCCATTAAAATCCAAATATCGAGAAGATACATTTCAAAATAATTTAAGGGCTACACCTTTCCCAAAATTCAAAATTTTCAGATGTTACAAGTATACACCCTTAAAAAGAATCTCAACCCCGAGATTCAGCCTAGTCTATGAACAAGTAGGGATAATCTTTCCTCAGCCGATCTTCGCGTTCCCAGGTAGTTTCCTTCTTGGTATGATAACTCCATTGTACTTTGCATAAGTGGATGGTCTGGTTCCTTGTCTTCTTTTCTACAGTATCTAAAATCTTGATGGGGTGTTCCTTGTAAGTTAGGTCACTCTCAAGCTCAATTGCCTCCAACGGGGTCTGATCTTCTGGTACCCGAAGACACTTCTTAAGTTGAGACACATGGAAGACATTGTGTGCATCGACTAGATTCGCGGGCAGCTCTAGCTGGTAGGCAACTTCTCCTTTCTTAGCCACAATTGGGAATGGCCCAACATAACGTGGAGTGAGCTTGCCTTTAACTTTGAACCTCCTAACTCATCACAAGGGGGACACCTTC
Organism: Bonia amplexicaulis; assembly: GCA_036346245.1. Taxonomy (NCBI): domain Eukaryota; kingdom Viridiplantae; phylum Streptophyta; class Magnoliopsida; order Poales; family Poaceae; genus Bonia; species Bonia amplexicaulis. The sequence continues at coordinate 26,151,764 of CM070737.1, forward strand.
AGGTAGACATAATCTCCAACTCCAAAACTTAATAGCCTACGCCTCTTGTCCGTGTAACTCTTTTGTCTTTATTGAGCTGCTTGCAATCGGTCCCTAATCAGGCGAACTTTTTCTTCAGCCTGCTTTAGAGTATCTGGCCCGCAGATATAGCCCTCTCCTACTTCTGACCAGTGCAGAGGGGTCCGACATTTCTTCCCGTATAAGGCTTCGAATAGGGACATCTGTAGGCTGGCTTGGTAACTATTATTGTAAGCAAATTCAGCATAAGGCAGGCATTTATCCCAATCCTCAGTGAAATCTAGGGCATAGGCTCGAAGCATATCCTCCAGTATTTGATTTACCCTCTCTATTTGGCCGTGTGTCTATGGGTGATAGGCAGTACTGAAATCCATATGGGTGCCGAGAGCTTCATGAAGATTAGCCCAGAAGTGCGAGGTAAACTGAGAACCTCGATCTGAAACTATCCTTTTTGGCACACCGTGCAAACACACGATGCGGGACATGTACAATTCTGCCAGTTTGTCTCATTTGTAGGTGGTTTTGACAAGGATGAAGTGGGCGACTTTGGTCAACCTATCTATTATAACCCATATGGAGTCATACCCTAATTTGGTTCATGGTAGGCCAGTGATGAAGTCCATTCCAACCTCTTCCCACTTCCACTGCAGTATTTGCAATGGCTGTAATAATCCTACTGGCCTCTGATGTTCGGTCTTCATTCTTTGACATACATCACAACAGGCAACATGTTCGGCAATGTCCCTCTTCATGCATGGCCACCAGTACCACTGCTTCATGTCCTGATACATCTTGGTACTTCTAGGATGAACGGAATACATAGAGCTATGGGCTTCCCTAAGTATTAGATCTTTAAGGTCCTTCCGGTGGGGAACAAAGATACGTGTCCCATACCTTAGAACACCTTGTTGATCCACAGTTATCTTAGGAGCCTTCCCTTTTTCCATTACTCTTTTTATCCTTAGAGTGGTTGAGTTCTCTTTCTGTGCAGCTATGATCTGTTCTTCTATACTTGGTTATATCTCCATGGCCGCTATGGTGCTTTGTTCTATTATCTCTAGATTGAGTGCCATTAACTCTTTATAAAGCTCAGGCTATTGCTCTTGAACCATAAGATTATTGCAGTAGTCTTTACAACTTAGGGCATCAGCTACCACATTAGCCTTGCCTAGGTGATAGTGGACACTTAGGTTGTAATCTTTAATCAGCTCCAATCATCTCCTCTACCTCAAGTTGAGGTGTAACTGTGTGAAGAAGTACTTGAGGCTCCTATGATCGGTATATATGTCGCAATGGTTACTGATCAAATAGTGTCGCCAAATCTTTAGGGCATGTACCACCGAAGCTAACTCTAAATCATGGGTGGGGTAATTTGCTTCATGAGGGCGAAGCTGTCTAGATGCATATACCATGGCTCTGCCCCCTTGCATCAGTACACATCCAAGCCTTGATAAAGAGGGGTTGTTGAAGAATTTCTAGATAAATCTCCCTTGGGGTCGTTGGGCCACTTGCTTGTGCATGCGGCTAGCTTCCAAGTTTTTCCTCTCGTTCTCTAAGATCAATGTTTTGTTCACTAGGCGATGGAAACTAGAAAAGTCCTGAATGATCAGCTATACCCGTAGGTCCTCATTCGTGCCATTGAAGAACATGTCAATATTCTCATCCTCATCCGCCACATCCTTTGGAGCGTAGCAGGCGAGCTAGTTGAACTTGGTGAGGTATTCACTGATGTAAGATCGAGGTGGCCGACTAGAGGGGGGTGAATAGGCGGTTTTACAAAATTCTCTACAAATTATTGCTAATTAATTCGAGAGCTTTTCTATTTGCCTAAACCAAGTATCTAAGCGGAAGGGAAAAACAATATGGTTTAGCTCAAATATCCCCTACAACAAGAATATCGCCTAAGAGTACAAATTCTATTCTAGGTCAAGGTTTGCAATCCTAGAAATACAAGCAATCAATTTAATTCTATGAATGTAAATTGCTTGAATGTAAATAAGGAACAAAGAAACAAACCACAATTTGACACGGTCTCTTTTTACCGTGGTGTTCGGAGAGTTACCGCTCTCCCCTAATCCACGTTGAGGTTAGCCCGAACAAATCGGACCGGCTCCACAAATTAAGCCGAAACACCTCAATACACTAGTGGTAGCTCTTTCCCGCTCCGGGTAGGTGAGCTCCAACCTTCACAACTTTGCCGGGCCTTCTCACAACCTTCGTTGAGAAGATCACCGCGCACGACGCCTCCAACGCCGTCTAGGAGTCGGTAAACTCCAAGAGTAATAAGCCAAGTCCTTCGCTTGACTCTCACCACGTGCAGCGGATGCACAAGCTCGCTGGACACAAAGTCCTCACCTAGAGGCAACACATGCACTCTAGTCCTCTTCTCCCTTTTCACAAAGTGCAACACATGCACAATTGAGTGGAGAACCTCAAACTAGCTCAAGGGTCAACAAATGAATACACCAGCTACATCTCCAACCGGCCTCAAGGGGGTATAAATACCCCACACCAAAAAACTAGCCGTTGGAGCAAAGTCCTGAAAAATTCAGACGAGCGGAACTCACCGCCGCCAACCGGCCGGTAGTACCGCTCCACTGTATTTATGTAACGGCTATGTCGAGCTTCGAACTAGCAGATTACACGGTCGGTAGCGGTAGTACCGCCGTTCAATTCTGCCGGTAGTACCGCTCGACGGTAGTACCATAAAGTCGTGCAGTACTTCCGCTCGAGTCGAGCCCAAACTTGGCGCTCTCTGGAAAAAAGGCTCCGCTTGGGGTTCGGAGCTTGCGGGAGCCGGTAGTACCGCGCAACACATGCCGGTACTTCCGCTCTCCGGTAGTACCGCTTCCACAAAACCGGTACTTCCGATTTTTCTGAGCACTGCAGATATCTCAACAGATTTTGCAAAACATATTCGCAAACTACGATATCATGCACACAAGGATCACACATGATTTCCAACAAGTTGCAAAACACATTTGCACACTTTTGAAATCATGGCGCAAAGATTAATTATGAGCTACAACCATTTGCAAAACGATTTGCAAATCTAAGCATCATATTACAAAGAATAGAAACATGGACTTCAAGCACTTGCAAAACACATTCGCAATGCATAGTCCCATGTTGCAAAGATGTTTAACACATGAGCTTCAACTATTTGCAAAACACATTCACAAATATAAGCCTCATGTAAATTTGAGCTAGCGAGGTGAGTATGAGCCATCAACACATGAGAGACTCAAACTACTAGACATGACCCCTCTTAATAGTACGGCAACCTATACTAGCAATCCGGTCTTCCAACCAAACACCAAGACCGGTAAAGACTAGGAACACATCCTTAGCCCTAGCTAGTCATACCTTTGCCTCGGGTCAACAACTTGATATGCATTAACACATAATGCATCTTTCACATCAACTCTATCAACACATGATGGTCTTTGCTTGATCAACACATGATTTCCTTGATGGCCTTCAACACATGAAGTCTTCATCTTCTTGATAGCATTCAACTCACGAATCTATCTTTTTCTCGCATTTTGACTTGATGATCTTCAACACATGAAGTCATCCCAAGTCATCCTCATTTTTGGAACCTAACCTATTCATCCAACTCATGAAAATTGTTAGTCCACAAAATAATTGTCATCAATTACCAATCTTCACCATTAACACATAATGGAGGGACATGATTTAACAACCTTCCCTTTTTGGTAATTCGTGACAATCTCCATAAATCATTAGATATTAAAATTGATTTGCGAGTATACAATTTGTACACAACAATTTGTATACTCTTTAGATAAGCACAAAGCTTACTTATCCGGTTGTCATTTGACTCTTCAAACATTAACATATAATAGTGAAGTTAGTTGACAACCCGATTGCACGAAAGTATATTAGAACTACACAAGTTATAAATACACCCAACAATGTATTTCAAAGTAAAGATCCCCAAAATGAATATTTAGAGAAGCATGGATCATTACTTGTGAAACTCCAAAACATATAAAGAGCTCCCCCTAAATGTGTGCATGCAAGTGTGCATATTGAATACATATGCACATATTCATTTTGTACAATTTGTGGAGTTCAATCTATATTTTGGATCTAAGGAATGCACTAATATATGAGAGAATAATTTCGAATGCATACCTCTTTGATTTCACCTTTCCATCCAAATGAGACTAATCATAAATAAACTTAAACAAACATTTTAGTCTCATATATGCATTTGTCAATATCATTAAAAGAACATAATGGTATATGATATTATCATTAAAATCACATTATGATATTTGTCATTAACACCAAAACCAACTTAACCGGAGCTTGATCTTTCAATCTCCCCCTTTTTGGTGATTGATGACAAATTCATTTATGATAATAGTACATTGGTGAATATGACCAAATGATATGAAATAAGCGCATGAGAGAAGGTGAAAGCATTAATCAACATTTAATCATTAAAATTTGAAATTTTTCACATTTTGGCATCATTCAATTTACTTCACTTTGATAAACACATTATCACAATTCCCCTATTAGCAAATAGCATTTCTATTATTTCTTACCTCTTTGACATTATAACAATATTAACTTGATCTCCCCCATTGTTAATAAAGCTATTATATCAAATTTCTCCCCCATTTGGCATTAACCACCAAAAAGAGTCAATTAAACACAAATAGCATTGATTATTACATTTGGAGGGATTTAATATCAATTTAGAGCATGAGGAGCTTGATACCATGTATATGAAAGACACTTGTAATATGTGGAGCATTTCCTGATTTTTCATTCCTAGTGGCCTTCAAAAGCTTCCTGAAAAACTGACTTACAAATATCCAATAAATCTGAGAAAATTTGTCAGTATAGCTTAATGTCTGAGGATCAAAAGTCATAATTGCATCTACCTCAGATTATGAGCACAATTAAAGATATGAAAATCACAAATCAGCTCAATACATGAGTTTTCAGAAAACTGAGTCTGAAATTTCAGACTTTTACATCTCACTTTAGCTTCTAGAGAGAGATGGAAAAGAGATCAAATAATCTTTATAAATTCTGAGAAAAATTTGACAATGAAGAGCAGTTAGAGAGTATCAATTTTCATTATTATGGCTTCCTTCAAATCTGAGCCTACAAGGAGATACAAAAAAAAATCACAAATTGGCTCAATAATTATGGAAGTTCTGAATTTTCAGCCATTTTTCAAAGAGAGAAAAAGTCACAACTTTTATAAATTAATTTGAAATGATTTCAAATTTTGCAGATATGAACTTGATGCTATGTGTGACCTTTTCCAACAAGAATTTTTGAAAAATACTTCTTCAATCAAAAGATATGCCAAAAAGCGCTTTGAGAGCAAGAGAATGAGATGATTTTGCATTTAAAGCTTAAAACCCAAACAAATTGAATTTTCATGGAGTAATTTGCTTTCTTAGCTTCATATGAGTTATAAATACTATTTCAAGTCAAGATGCACAAAGAAATCTTGCTAATATAGCTAAACTCATTATATGCAAGAATATGTCTTTTGGGTCAATTGTAGTTTTTGGATGAGATTCAAATGAATATAACTTTTCAATGATTGGTCTTTTGCACAAGCTTTGAACTAGAGAAATGTTTGAAATGACCAACCCTTTGAGTTTTGTATTGACCATTTTTTCAAATACTCAATAGATTATAATTTAGAGAAATATGTCGTTTAATCCGAAAACAAGATCATATAAGATTCTTTTGGGGCCAAATCTTCCTTTTGATTTGTAAAATAGAAATTTTACTCAAAAAGCTTTGAAAACATTTGAAATATATAGTTGAGTACTTTTATTTAGTTTTTCACAACATTTGGCCTTTTAAAACAAGATTTTGATTTTTCACCAAAGATGCTCTTTTGAAAGGGAAATCTTGCATATCATTTGATTATTACTCCATGAATACCAAAAGAAGCACATGAGAATGAAACACATTCATTCACAAGACATAAAGCAATTTTGGGCAAATAAGTAAAATAGTTTTTCCAATAATATTTTACCCCTTTTGTTTTAGTAAGCACAAAAGTATTATATATATTTTTCACAAAGAAAAACTCCCTTACACAAAGGTCTCTTGGCACTTTCTTCTTTTCTTCTCCTTTGACACACAAAGGATTCTCCTCTTCTTTATTTTTCTCCTCTTTTCTTATCTCTTCCTCCTTTTGATTAACCATTTTCTTCTAGTCACTTGTGAGAAAAATATCACTTGTAAACATAGGTGATTTCAAGTATAGTTAATTCCAATTGTAGAAAACTTGATACCACTCGTACTATTTGTGAGCATACATGGCACCAAATGTATTTGATTCCATTTGTAAAAAACTTGATGCCTCTTGTATGATCAACTTGTATCCCACAAGGTCAAATTTTTGGTACTTCATCTTTAAGGATCTTCACTTGATTTGATGAAGGTATACCACTTGTAGAAAAAGATGCTTCTTGAAATAGCACTTGGAGGAGGAGTATGATATCATTAGAAGATACACCACTTATCAAGGTGGATACCACTTGAAAGAAAATGATATCATAGGTGAAAGAGAAATATTAATAGCAAAGATTATCTCGGAAAGAGGAAAAAGGATATCATTTTTAAAGATGCCACTTTGAAGGAAAAATGATACCACTTGTTTTCCAAAGGAAAGAGATACCAAGTCAAAAGAGTAGATACCACTTGAAGAATAATATCACTTGGAAATCAATGATATCATATATGTGAAGAGCTTGGTAAAGAAATATTTGCTTGCCAAGAATAAAAGGATATCACTCCAAAAGATATCATTTGGAAGAAATAAGTATACCACTTAATTTTCACAATTAAGGGATACTACTTGAAGGATATGGGTGATGTCATTTGTAAAGATAGGAGTGAAGCACACGCTGAGGTCAAGATGACTAAAACGTCTACCACTCTTTAGGAGGATGCTATTTTAATGAGAAAGAATCAATAAATAGAAAAATGGCATATGGAGTCAATAAATATTTGAGGGTAGCTAGCTGTGATTAATAAGGATCAACTTGACCAAGAGGAGTAAATGAAATGGCTGAGGAAATTAGAGATCAAATTTTGAATCAAACCAGCCATTCTCCAGAAATATCGGAAGTACCGCATAATCACTGCCGGTAGTTCCGACAACCAGAAGTACCGCAGACTGACTGCCGGTAGTTCCGAAAATTCTAGGAGCACGCCAAGAATTTTGATTTTCAGAGGACAGGTTTGATATATTGTTGTATTTTGCTCCAAAGTTTTTCACACAGAAACAAAAACTACTTGTGGAGCATTTCCAACTATCAGCCAAGATTAAAATTCTTTTTAATATAGTTTTTAACAAATTAAGCTTTTAATTTTCTAAAACAAGCTCATTTTCAATAATTTTCACAAGAATGTAAAAATGAGCATTTGGGGTATTTTTAAACATTCAATTTTATGTATGAGTTGTAAATACCCTTGTGAGCTAATATATGTCAATAGATTAAGCTCAAATGGCAAAACTTACTTAAGTGCTAGATAGTGACCACATGGGTCAACTCAATATTTTGGATGAGTTTCAAAACCAAATAACTTTTCATTAGTTGGCTTTTTGGAAAACTTTTGAATACCAATAATGTTTAAAATAGCCAATTCTAGGCTTTTGGTATTGAACACATTTTTAAATTCCTTTTAGAATTGATTTTAGCAAATTTTTGAGCTTAAAGCCAAAACAAGATACTAGATTGATAGTTTTGGGTTGGAAACTCAATTTTACTTGAAATAAGGTTTTCTAAAGCCAAAACCTTTGTAAAACCTTTGAAATGCATTTGTATATATTTTTCAACTAGTTTTTCAAAGATATACTCATTATTTCAAGATTTTGACTTTTGGCTAAATGACTCAATTTTGAAAAATAATTCTAGCACTTAATTAATATGGGCACACTTAGGGATGTAGTATACATGAGTATGATCTAGCACTCCCCCTTAATGTGCCACTTACATCTTGCTCAAGATTATAATAATGAAATTTAAGCACAAGAGCAAGAGCACCCCTTTTAAATGATTTTCATTAAATGCAACCTACACAAGGCTAGGGGCTTAATACATGAATGTAGATACGTGTTACCGAGATGGCATTGGTTGATGATGTGGTAAGATTATCCTCAAACTTGGCTTCCATTTTGCATATGGTGAAATTCACTTCTTTATCTATTAGCCAAGCCTCCAATGCCTCTCCAAGTACCTATTAAGCTTTTAAGCACATTTTGGTACCCAAAACTTGGTTGGGTCCATGAATGTTAGTTACAAGAGATTTGGGCACCCAAATGGCCCTAACATTTAATTTTTGTGAACTAACATTCCTAGCAAACACATTGCTATTTTTATCTTTCCTAAGCAAATAATGTTCATTGAATAAAAATGACTTAGGAATGATACCTTTGGGACAATCCTTACTTAAATGTCCCTTCTCCCGGCAATTGTAGCAAGTACGGCAATTATAACCCCTTCTTATTGTCTTGCCTTGCTTGTTGCCGGTTTGCCTCTTTATTGAAGGATTTATCTTGTTTTCCAACTTGTTGGGGCACTTAGAGGCGAAGTGACCTGTCTCATTGCAACCATGGCACTTAACTTTCTTCGTGTGTCTTGCATTGTGCCTTATCTTACTATTTTCCCTCTTGGAGATGAAACCTATACATCTCTTGTCATTTGACACTCTTTGACTTCCTAAAATTTTGTCAAGAGAGGCATTTCCTTTATAACTCTTTTCCAAGTCTTTTCTCAACCTTGTGACTTGGGCCTTGAGCTCATTGTTTTCCTCTACAAGATTAGTCTCAATATGCATAGAGGAGTTAGTAGCATCTATTTTTGAGTAACAAGGAATTTCTAGCAAATCCTCACATGAGGTAGATACATTAATTTTAGATAACTTGCTAGAGCTAGGAGCTATAAAGGGCATATCATCTAATAAATCCTCACATGAGGTGGATATATCAATTTTAGATGAATTGCAAGAAGTAGAACTTATACAAGGCAAATCATCTATTAAATCACAAGTTATGCCTATATCCACACTAGGCTTAGAATATTCCTTGAGAAGGAGAATTTCATGTTCCTCTTTTAATACATCATAATCATTTTGAAGAGAGACATATTCTTTCTTCAAAACCTTAAATTTAGCTTTCTCCTTTCCAAGAAATTCAGTTAATTGTTCTAACATGTCCATCAACTCATCATAAGAAGGTGCATTATCATTATCATGAAATTTTACCTTTTTGTTACCTTTTGCCATGAGGCATTGAGTTGATGTGGAGGGAATGGTGGATTCATCATCGTCGGAACTCGAAGTTGAGCATTCTTCTCCCGACATCCACTCTTGTATGCAATCTTCATCACTTGATGTGGATATTTCATATTCGTCTTGAATTTTCATCCACATATCATGAGCGCTCTCAAGATTGCATATTTCATTAAACACCTCTACACTCAAAGCACTGAATAAAGCGTTAGTTGCTTGAGCGTTGAGATGTGAGCATTTCTCATCCTCAATTTTTGAAGCATGAGAATCCTTTGGAGGAGAAAAGCCCACATCTACAATCCGCCATATATTTAGGCTCATGTCCTTAAAATAACAAATCATGCGGATTTTCTAATTTTCATAATTTTGGCCATTAAAGTGAGGTGGTTCATCTAGGTGCACAAACCCATTAGTCGCCATCCTTTACTCTCTAGACGGTTAAGTCTAATATATGAGAGACCTTGCTCTGATACCACTTGTAAGATCGAGGTGGCCGACTAGAGGGGGGTGAATAGGTGGTTTTACAAAATTCTCTACAAATTATTGCTAATTAATTCGAGAGCTTTTCTATTTGCCTAAACCAAGTATCTAAGCGGAAGGGAAAAACAATATGGTTTAGCTCAAATATCCCCTACAACAAGAATATCGCCTAAGAGTACAAATTCTATTCTAGGTCAAGGTTTGCAATCCTAGAAATACAAGCAATCAATTTAATTCTATGAATGTAAATTGCTTGAATGTAAATAAGGAACAAAGAAACAAACCACAATTTGACACGGTCTCTTTTTACCGTGGTGTTCGGAGAGTTACCGCTCTCCCCTAATCCACGTTGAGGTTAGCCCGAACAAATCGGACCGGCTCCACAAATTAAGTCGAAACACCTCAATACACTAGTGGTAGCTCTTTCCCGCTCCGGGTAGGTGAGCTCCAACCTTCACAACTTTGCCGGGCCTTCTCACAACCTTCGTTGAGAAGATCACCGCGCACGACGCCTCCAACGCCGTCTAGGAGTCGGTAAACTCCAAGAGTAATAAGCCAAGTCCTTCGCTTGACTCTCACCACGTGCAACGGATGCACAAGCTCGCTGGACACAAAGTCCTCACCTAGAGGCAACACATGCACTCTAGTCCTCTTCTCCCTTTTCACAAAGTGCAACACATGCACAATTGAGTGGAGAACCTCAAACTAGCTCAAGGGTCAACAAATGAATACACCAGCTACATCTCCAACCGGCCTCAAGGGGGTATAAATACCCCACACCAAAAAACTAGCCGTTGGAGCAAAGTCTGAAAATTCGGACGAGCGGACCACCGCCGACCAACGGCGGTAGTACCGCCCACTGACGTATTTAACGGCTATGTCAGAGCTTCTGAACTAGCCGTTACACAGTCGGCGCGGTAGTACCGCCGTTCAATTTGCCGGTAGTACCGCTCGACGGTAGTACCGCAAAGTCGGCGCGGTACTTCCGCTCGAGTCGAGCCCAAACTTGGCGCTCCCTGGAAAAAAGGCTCCGCTTGGGGTTCGGAGCTTGCGGGAGCCGGTAGTACCGCGCAACACATGCCGGTACTTCCGCTCTCCGGTAGTACCGCTTCCACAAAGCCGGTACATCCGATTTTTCTGAGCACTGCAGATATCTCAACAGATTTTGCAAAACATATTCGCAAACTACGATATCATGCACACAAGGATCACACATGATTTCCAACAAGTTGCAAAACACATTTGCACACTTTTGAAATCATGGCGCAAAGATTAATTATGAGCTACAACCATTTGCAAAACGCATTTGCAAATCTAAGCATCATATTACAAAGAATAGAAACATGGACTTCAAGCACTTGCAAAACACATTCGTAATGCATAGTCCCATGTTGCAAAGATGTTTAACACATGAGCTTCAACTATTTGCAAAACACATTCACAAATATAAGCCTCATGTAAATTTGAGCTAGCGAGGTGAGTATGAGCCATCAACACATGAGAGACTCAAACTACTAGACATGACACCTCTTAATAGTACGGCAACCTATACTAGCAATCCGGTCTTCCAACCAAACACCAAGACCGGTAAAAGACTAGGAACACATCCTTAGCCCTAGCTAGTCATACCTTTGCCTCGGGTCAACAACTTGATATGCATTAACACATAATGCATCTTTCACATCAACTCTATCAACACATGATGGTCTTTGCTTGATCAACACATGATTTCCTTGATGGCCTTCAACACATGAAGTCTTCATCTTCTTGATAGCATTCAACTCACGAATCTATCTTTTCTCAAGCATTTTGACTTGATGATCTTCAACACATGAAGTCATCCCAAGTCATCCTCATTTTTGGAACCTAACCTATTCATCCAACTCATGAAAATTGTTAGTCCACAAAATAATTGTCATCAATTACCAATCTTCACCATTAACACATAATGGAGGGACATGATTTAACAACCTTCCCTTTTTGGTAATTCGTGACAATCTCCATAAATCATTAGATATTAAAATTGATTTGCGAGTATACAATTTGTACACAACAATTTGTATACTCTTTAGATAAGCACAAAGCTTACTTATCCGGTTGTCATTTGACTCTTCAAACATTAACATATAATGGTGAAGTTAGTTGACAACCCGATTGCACGAAAGTATATTAGAACTACACAAGTTATAAATACACCCAACAATGTATTTCAAAGTAAAGATCCCCAAAATGAATATTTAGAGAAGCATGGATCATTACTTGTGAAACTCCAAAACATATAAAGAGCTCCCTCTAAATGTGTGCATGCAAGTGTGCATATTGAATACATATGCACCTATTCATTTTGTACAATTTGTGGAGTTCAATCTATATTTTGGATCTAAGGAATGCACTAATATATGAGAGAATAATTTCAAATGCATACCTCTTTGATTTCACCTTTCCATCCAAATGAGACTAATCATAAATAAACTTAAACAAACATTTTAGTCTCATATATGCATTTGTCAATATCATTAAAAGAACATAATGGTATATGATATTATCATTAAAATCACATTATGATATTTGTCATTAACACCAAAACCAACTTAACCGGAGCTTGATCTTTCAACTGACAGACATACTCCCTTGCTTTAGGGTGCGCAATTCATGCGTCTTCATTCTCATTACCCCTACAGGGACAAAGTTGGCTTTGAAAGCTGCCTTAAACTCTATCCATGGGATGGTCTGATGGGCATGCCGGGTGTGAGGGGCTTGGTTGGCTTGACCTGCTCCGCCTTCTCCTTCTGTGTTTCCTCTTGCAGTTGTCCCTTGCCTGTCTGATTCTCCCTCAGAGTCATCTTCAGCTATGGCGTCTTCGTGTCCTCGAGCATATAAATAGTTTTCCCACCAGGCTGCTATGGCTCCTTGAAGCTGGTGAGAGGCGAAGACCACTCGGTCTTCCTCTACACATCTTGCCAGTCGGAGTTTCTTTCTGTATCTCTAAGCCAGTCTTCAGCCTCGAGAGGTTCATAGCCACGGAAAGGCAGCGGGTGGCAGGGGAGTAGTTGGGGTTCGAATCCATGGCATGGCGGCGACATTGCTATAGCACTTGTGACGAGACTATGGCCACAGTATGGGCGTGATTGCATAGTGGCAATGTTAGCACAGTGACAATGCGCGAGCCGAGGCGGATGCGACGAAAGCAGGCACATTGTACGTGACAAGCGGCGCGACCGACGCGACGACTAGGGCGACATGATGGCAACACTGTTCGTGTGTGGCGGCGGCCCGATGGTCGACATCGGTATGGTCATGATGGCGGCGATGGCCGTGAGCTCGCGGTAGCGCCAGGAGGAGGCAGCGGCAGCGGGTGAGGCAAGACTTTGGCCTTCTTGAAGCTAATGGAGAGGGAGGAGGAAAGAGTCTGGCACTGGGTGGCTCAGCCAATAAAACTTTTTATTTACTTAGTTATTTTGTTTATTTATTTATATGTATATATATTCACATGTGTATATATATACATATCTATTTACATATATTTATTTATTTACTTATTTACTTATATCTATTTATTTGTTATGGTATATGTTTATATATACATATTTATTCACCCCTTTTATTTATTATTAGTTTTATTATTATTACTACTATTATGATTACGAGGCCCAAAGTGTAATTTCCAATTTTGATTCAAATTTTACCCTTCCCTTTTTCTATTCTCCTACCCTATTTGATGGATCATCTTTTTAGGTTTGATTTCAAGTTATAAAATTCTATTATTTTCACATTTCCTTCATGATTTTCTTTTAGTTTAATTTTTCATGATTTTCTTTAATTGTTGGAACCTCGACCAAAACCCAAAGGAAATCCATTAAAATCCAAATATCGAGAAGATACACTTCAAAATAATTTAAGGGCTACACATTTTCCAAAATTCAAAATTTTTGGATGTTACAAACTATTAGTCTTTCTGATAGCAATCCTGTGGATCACCATATGGAGGACTTCAACATTTTGGGATGGTGGCATGAGCATATGCTAACACTAGTGCTATCCATATTACCACGAGATCTGTTAACCGTTCCTATCTCGACGGGTTTTCTCAGTCTACTTTTAGTTTTTCTAGAAGAATATTGGAGGAGAGAAGAACAAATTTCATGATGAGATGGTAGAAGTACTTTTCGCAGTGAATGACTGAGACCAAGTTGATGTGCGAACTCAACATTGCGTTGTGAATACAGAGTTAGAACATGTGTTCAACAATCCTTATATAAACAACGACAACGCTGATGACACCAATGCTTCTTAGAGCATCTACGTATACACTGTACTTATTCTAATTCTTTACCTGTAATTCTGAATTATAGGTTGTACTCTTTTTCTTTGCTAAGATTTTCTCAAGTTGAATTTTTACTTGGCAAAGTTTTTAATGAGCCAACTATTTAAATATTAATAAAACTTCTTATTACATATTTATAATTTATTTGTCTTTTTCAAATTCTACACACTTTTTAAAAAAATTTGGGTCGAAACGGGCTAGGCGTGCCTACTTGACCTGTTGGGCTAATCAGGCGTGTACCGGCCCGGCCCGACACGAATGCTCGCTGGACCGTGCCTGGGTTGCCGCCTTAGCCAACGACTCGGAACATCATGGTCCGTTTAGGCTAATGGGCTAAGTGGGCCATTCCTAACTGGCCCATGTTGGGCCGTGCCATGCTGTCCATTTGGATAGGTCTAGGTTGTGGAAGGGTGTGAGGTCACTTATATAGGTGAAAGACAGAGAGATATGGGCCACAAAATCTTGACCGAACGGTGGAAAAAATGACTGATTTCGTCTGTGAAATACTCCCCTACAATAGAGGGTCAGGAATGGAAGGGACTGTCACAATTCAGAAACCACTCTTGTGTGTCCAAGTTGAACCCTCTAGTGGAGGTGGAGCCTATCATCGTGCTTGCATCCTATCCTATTGATCAAATCGAGGAATCTCTGCGCTCCCCAATCCATTTGTAAGTTCCTTGCTCCTCACTGCATGCCTCTTCCTGTGATCCTAATTGCGATCCTTCGATCTTACCCACCTAGATCTGCCCCTGATTCGATCGATGCCCACTGGCATCTAAAAAACCTAGCCTCCACTGTTCCAACGGAGCCTGGCTTTTGCTTCTCATCCTTGCCCCCATCTACTTCTCCCCACTTCTCCTCCACATCCGACCGTAGGTGAGCGCCGGGCCGTGGCTCATCGTTGCGCCACCTTGCCACCGTCCTCCTCCACCTCTACCAGCTCCATCCAAAACCATCCCTTCTGCATCCACTTAGCCTTCCACTCTACAGTGCTACCGCCAGGGGCGGACCTAGGGCCCGGGCTGGGGGGCTCTAACCCGGGTCCTAACACAACTAACTCAATGCATATGTACTGTTTATATAGACTAAACAGTAGCCGGCCTAATCCAACAGCCCCCATGGCGGCCTGGCCCGTGCGCAAGCTTGTAATGCTGCCCCCCACCCGTCACGGCCCGCACTAGTCTCGTCTCGGTCTCGGTGTCTCCCGTCTCCCAGGCCTGACTCCTGAACCCTAGCCGCCCGAGTGGCCGAGTCCGCTGCCAGCTCCGGCTACGCTCGGCTCCTCCCTCCGCGGCCCCGCCGCGGCGCGGCGCGCCCTGCTCTGGCCCACGCGCCGCCCCAGCCGCCGCCAGCTCCGGCCAGGCACGCGCGTCTCCGCCCTCCACCCCCTCCCCCGCCCCTCCGTCCGGGCTCCGGCGCTCCGCCTCCGCCGGTCGTTCGCAGTCTGGCCGACTGGCCCCCTGGCCCCTGCTGTACCCTGCGCCCCGGCTCCGGGCGTTCGGCTCCGGCAACTCCAACGCCACCCCCACCCGGCCGGCGTCCCAACTCTTCCCGTCGTCAATCTCGGTCGCCCAGCTTGGTATGACACTTTTGAGTTTTTGACAGAATTCTTTGCAATGTGTGCATCAACTGCTCCGGAATTCTTGCTGCTGGAAAGTGGAAATTGGCCCCTGATCTGTACATTGTTGTAGTCTTGTATACATTGTTGCAGTCTTGTAGACAATTGTTACTGAAATTAAACAGTACAGGTATCATCTATACAAGTTTGGCTCTAATGGATGAGGAAGCATTTGGTGTAAGCATATATGCTTGTAGCTGTACTTATATTTGAAATCATACAGTAATTACTTTGATCATGTTAACGTATGACTAGAATTCTAGAAATGTCAAATCTCTAAAAAAAAGTTATGGTGCTAATTTCCAACGGAAACTTATCACTGTGAGATGTTAGTTGCATGCACTAATGGTCAAGGGTTTGTCATTTAGAACTACATCCATGATCCATTTAACCATTTTACTCATCTCAAGTTCCTTCAAAAGGTCCATATGGCTTTGTCAAAGAAAGTAGTTATATGGCTTTGTAATGTTAGAACTTAGTGGTATGTTTTGTATTTTTTCATTTACCATTCATATCATGTCATTACAATTTCCAATTTATGATTTATATAAATGCATGGTTTATGTTATAGAATATCAAATTGCCTAATGCATTATGTTAATGCTCATTTCCTTTATTTACTGTAGGTTGTCAAAAGTAAAACATCTGGATGTGTTGAGCTTTCAGTGAACTATTTTGCTAAGGTATCTCACTCATGCAGCCCTTACAAAAGAAATATGCAAACATTATTGTTTGGTACTTATCCTGTCCATGTTTTTATTCTGTTATAAGTTAGCCCCCCATGTCATTTCTGGTTCCGCCACTGGCTGCTGCCCCAAATCCCGTGCACCGCCGCTCTGTTGAGATCGGAAGGTGAGAAATTCAACTGATTTCCAAAACCATCCAGGCGATCTCTACCAAAATCCAAAAAAAAAGAAAAGAAAACCTCACCTCACCTCCCTGTTTGTTTGTTGTTCTCTGCAGGATCCGTCTGTGCCGATGGAGGAGAAAGACCCGGAGGTTGGTGCGGATTCTACCGCCGATGACGGGTATATGAATGCGGATGATCTGATACACCTCTCGTATGAGTATGGCCTCGCCGCCTTTCGCGACATCCCTCACTATGTCAATAAGAGCAAGTACCCCTGGCAGGAGGACGAGTACCACGACCTCGAGCCCTTGGTGCCTGAACATTTATGGCCGAGCTCGTCACCCAGGCCACGTAGATTGAAAGGTGGATCGAAGGGGAGAAGGAGAAGGAGAAGAGGAAGATCTTTGCTCTCAACTGCTGCGGTTTCGTCTTCGCCCACATCTGCGGCTCTGGGGGATGGGGAGGTGGTGGATGCCCCGCAGCCACTGCACACCAGTCATGACAAGGCACTTACATCAGCTTCATCTTTGCCCACATCTTCTGTGGCTTCATCTTTGCCCGCGTCTGCCGCTCCGGGGAAGGTGGCTGATGCGCCGCAGCCACTGTACACCAGCGAGGATGGTCTCCTTGTTCGGTTGGAGATGTACTACGCTGACGACTATTGCCGTCCACGGGAGCTCCTCTTCAAGAGCGAGGCAGATGAGGAGCTGCTCACACCCCCCACCTCTCTCACCGGTTCCTACTACTTCTACGCCGCCAGCCACGGCCTCTCTGCTCCTTCCTACGCGCATGTCTTCCCCTGCTTCAGCGACATGGTATAATAATAAATATGCCCCCTCCTACTCCTTAAATTACATATGTAATATTTAGTAAAGTGCGCCATACATAAATTCTTGAACCTGAACTTTTGTGTGATTTTGCTGCGGTGACAGGACCCTCCTTCGTGTTGTAATTACATCGAGCCTACCACTCTTGATGGTGATCTGCAGTACATCATGTTTTTTTCGCAAACTGATGGAGTTTACGGAGTTCAGAGAGACTAGAGATGGGGTGCTGGCAAAGGCAATCTCCATTGCTAGAAAGGCCTTTACGAAGATGCGTTACTTTCAGATTGAGATCGCAGTGGATGATTGCTTCAATATCATGGAGACTGAGGAGAGGATGTTGCAGAGGTATGATTTGTATTATTACATCGTGCATGAGATCGTCTTCAACAAGAAGAAGTGTGAAACTGTCGTCAAGCATATAAGGGTTGGCAGTCTTCGACTGTGCTATGACCTTATTGAGTTTGCAGACGAAGATCGGATAGAAGATGTAGAAGACACCGTACGTACTTTCACTTATATATGTACATGCATATACTATCACGTACCATGTGACTTAATTATCTTACATTTATTTTGTAGGTTGATGAACTTGTGAAGTTCACACGGGCCAAGGTTACTCTTAAAACTTGACCATATTTTTATACTCTTTTTATCTCCTTTTCTCCAATTAGTAAATGGTTGATAACACTTTTAGTCAATGTCAATCAAGTTTTGCTAAGGTTAACATTTTGGGTTTTGTTGGCTGACATGTCTCACACTGCGTGCTGAGTCAGCACCTATGCACTCCTCATCTCTCTGTTGAATCAACACATGTGATACTCGATATATTTTCGGAGAGCTGCACTCTACAACGACATTATCGAGTCTCGGACTTTGGATTTTCCATTTTTAGTCACCTTGTATTTGAGGGGGAGGGGTTTAAGGCTATTTATGTTTTTTTCCTATTGTTTTAGTGTTTATATCAATTCATCCATTCCTCTTCTCCTCTTAACAACACCGCTAACCTCCTCTCCTGTGAACTCACTGCGGCTTTCCTCATCTCTCTGCTTTCTCTCTGGTGCTCTGTTCTGCTTCCTTTCCCTGCTCCTTCTTCCTCTGTTTGGTGCTTTATAAATTAAGCAGTTATTGTTTATATAAACACTTGAGAAGTGAATTATCCATACATGAAAACTGAAACAAAACATGTATATTGTAAATGAAATACATGTTCTAATGGCTAAGCCTAATTCTGCTATAGGGCTAATTATATATGAAGTGACAAGCTATAATTATATGTATTGGTTTGAACGCTCTATTTGAAAGCCAACGCAAACCTATGCAATCCATCCATTTTCTTGATTTTTGCTATTTTTGTACATTGTAGTTTATTTAAAATTTTTTGAGGGGATTGTTTATTTTTGATTTGCAACTACACTAATTCCATTATTTTGTTGCATGGTATCAAACACCACAGATGCCTTCAAAGAAAAAGATAAAGGATGGTAGTTACAAGAAGTCGATTTGTGAGCAGATTGATGAGAAGGTAACTAAGTTGTGTTTCCTGAAACTTCTTGATTGGTCTTTTTTTATCTAACAATGGCCTGTTAGTAATGAAGTTACTCTTTCTTGCTCTTTTTTCTCCCTCTCACAGTTTCTAGTACGTGTTCACCTTTATACGCATTTTCTCTATAAGAAGATGAAGATCGCCAAACGACTTAACTTGACACCCAAGGCAAACCTCTAAACTAAGCAAAATAAGATTATGTGTTTTTTTCCTCCACATATGTTGACTAAAAAGACTTTTGAAATGTCCAATTTGCAGGGTTTCTGTTTGCCTAAGTTAGAGTTACCATATGGCTGAAAGATGGATTACTTGGATGTTATTATGGGAATTTTCAATCAACCTCGCTCTACTCCTTATGAATGGACATAGACATATGTAAATTGAGTCTGTTAAGTTAAATTCTAAGAACTGACATATGTAAATTGAGTCTGATAAGTTAAATTCTAAGAACTTCTGCTTTGTTGGTTACCGTATACATCATTTTTGCTTGTGTAAATAAGCCATATTTCCTGAATCTTGTCTCATATTGCATTGCTCACTCTGGAGGCTCAAAACCGTCGGACTTCCAAGATGAAACTATATACTTTTGTCTTTGCATGGAATGCTGGTTGTATGATTCCTTCGGCTGGGTTCACATTTGTACCATGAGCTGGAAAATATTGTTTTTTGGGATTGTGCAGAGACGTGAGGACCTATATAAGTTTGCAAAGCAGCTCCGTTGGTATGAGCATTTGTGGCGAGGGAAAGTACTGTTCAAACGTGAGTTGAAGTGACCCTATAATCCCCCCTAATAAAAGGAGCTGGACTGGGAGGGATACCAGGTGGCCACGTCACTGCATTTTGTTTGGGTTGTAGGATTGAGATCGGGTGGAGAGGATTGTCTAAGTGGTTAGTCTGTTGGCTAAGTGGTGGTTGCCCTGGCTCCACTCAAGAAAGTTCCCACTGCACCTCAAGCCTCGCACAAATGCATCTCCCCTCTTGTGCCTTCCTCCTCTCCTCTCCTCTTTGCCTCCTCCCATGATGCTGCCCCCGTCTCCTCTGACTCATGCCCTAGTATAAATAAGCTTCAATTCCTCAATGGTTCTCCTCTTGCCCTAGTATAAATAAGCTTCAATTCTTCAATGGTGATGAGGACATCTATACTACCACTACTACACCCTCCAATTCTTCAATGAAGCTTGAGGCTGTTCATGAAGCATCAAAATGTCCAATGACTAGAGTACGAGCTAAACTTTTTTTTAAATAAACAGGTTTGAATGTTGCGACGACTTTTGAACTGAGAGGGAGGAGAGGGAGACCGGGGCCAAAGCCATGGAGGATCACTAGGTTGATTAAGTTCATATGGCCAAAAGCTAGAGAGAAAAAGTCCGTACGGAGAGGAAGCAAAGTGCAAGGGAGATAGCCCAAATACATGAGGCTGCCACACACCAAGGAAAGCCATCCATTGAAGCCCATGCCGAGCCCTGCATACCACGAATCTCGGCCAAACCGATTAAGGTGTGACCATGTTCATCCATTGTCACGTTCTGAACATGAACCCAAGTGGTTTGTTCACGATCATGCAATTAGTTGAGTCTTGCATCGGAACCATTAAGTTAGCAAAGTCTTTGTCCCTTTGGATGACTTACTCATGTTGTCTAATGGTTGGACGACTAGAGCCACTAGTCACCGGACGGTTGGGCAATATAGTCAAGTCACCCAATCGTTGGGCGACTAAACCTCTTGTCGCCCAACGGTTGGACGATTTGTCCATGTCGCCCAATCATGTGGCGACAGATGGTCATTTCTATAAAATTAAAATACGCGGGTATAATATTGTAATTTAGAATTAAAAATTGGTTATCTTATAGAAAATTCAGTTACTTGTTCATGACTTCACGGTCATGCGAAAGAGAAGCATGGTGATAGTGATCAACGAAGCCAGGACGTGAGGGTCAATGGTCGAGGGCTCCCCACCCTCTTGGCAGCGATGCCTAGCATCACGAGCGGCTAGCAGCAAACGGCATCACGGCAAGACCTTGACGCCCACACCAGCACATTCGTCAACCCCGACGCTCGCACCGCCGCATCCGTCGATCTTGACGCCCGCGCCACCACGTTCGTCGACCCTAGCATCCGCGTCGGCATGTCCGTTGACCCCGATGCCCACACCACCATATCTGTCGGCCCTAACACCCATGCCAGCACATCCAACGCTCAAGCCGTCAACACCAATGGTATCGTCACATGTGTCGCCACGCTCATAGACCTCGGCACTCTTAGCGTTGGCACACAGTTGTCGGAGGGCACCCTGGCGACGGTCCTGGGAATGCTATAGTGTGAGCTGGCAGACCTCCAAAATGCCACACGAGGGATACAAGAGGTTTGAAGCCAGCAAACTCCTATAGTGATGGTGGCAGAGGTCACCGTGGAAAGAGCGGACAACTGCAAAGCCCATGCCGGTGCTCACAGTGCCCTTCAGCTATCGAAACTATGGGGGACGACGACTTGATGAAGGCAAAAGGGCTACCCCTTGCACTTCAAGGGATAACGCTCTCCTGGTTCATCATGGGAACAGATTTAGGACCGCATGCACAACAACTTCCAAGGAAATTTTATCGAGCAGGTGGACGCAGACCAGATCTTTGCGATCAAGCAGAAGCCATCGAAGAAGCTAGGGAGTACTTTAGGCACTTTGTGAAAGTCCGTTGCTAAGTCAAAGGTGTCAATGAGACTACTATCATCAACGTAACGATAAAAAGGTCTCTACGGCGGGCCCTTGGCTGAGTATAATGTGCGTAAGCCCATAAAAATGGTGGTCAAGCTCTTTGATAAGATGGAAGAGTATGTAAGGGACGGAGAGGACGCACATCGATGCAAGGACGAGGCCAAAGAAAACGCGGCCACAGAAAGGGGCGAGGTCGAGATGTAGATGGCAACAAAGACTGTGGTGTGAGGTCCACAGGCTGGGGGAACACCTCAACTAGGACTGTCCAGCTATTGTGATGCTTTGTGAAAGTGTTGCCAGGGATAGAGCCCCTGACACAAGTGCACCAGCAGTGGTGCACGTGCAGTAGCTGTTAGATTGAGGAGGCTGACTAGAGGGAGTGAATATGCGGTTTTAAAAATCTTTCTTTAATAATCAATTGTTTCTATTTGGCTAAAACCAAGTAGAATGCAGAAGCTTAATTAATATGGTTTAGCACAAATGAATACTAAATCAATTACGATCACTTAAGTGCACCAACACCCTAAGTCTATATTAAGGTTTACAATCTTAGGATGACAAGCAATCAATTTAATTCTATGAATGTAAATTACTTGAATGTAAAATGAGCACAAGAAAATAAACCACAATTGACACGGTTACTTTTTACGGTGTGTTCGGAGACTTCCCAGTCACCCCTAGTCCATGTTGAGGTTAGCTCAAGCGAATTAGACCGGCTCCATGAATTAAGCCGAAACATCGGGGATGGGAAGACTCCACGAAGGTGTCTCTCTGGAAAAAACATACTGCTATATAAGCCGGTCGTTCTGTAAATTAAAAGTACCGCTCACACAGAGTCGGTAGTATCACTTGCTGGTCGTATGCACACAGAGCTGGAAGTACCGATCGTCAAGTGCACTGGTCCTCGACCACGTCAGATGTTTTGACCACTTAGGTCTCCGACCACGTTGTCCGGATCGACCACACAGGCCTCTGACCACGCTAGTCTCTGACCAGTGGCCGTGCGACGGAGACCCTATCGCCTGGTGACCATGCAGTGGAGGACTACCGCAACGTGGCTGTGCGGCAGAGGCGATGTGTCACCCCCGGGGCTACCGCATGACCACCGGATAACTGAAGTGTCATTTTTGCTAATTTCGCGCGACCAGAACCATTCTTGTAAATAGGGCCTCAAATTGTGCCAAAAGTGCAAAAATTCCTAAAATACTAAGTTTAGAGAGGTAAAACAATTTTTGTGCCCAAGTCTATGACTTCATGAAGATGTTGACAACTTGAAGCTTCGAGGACACAAACAAGAGAGTTAGTACACCATCCTACACCTGTGAATGAGTATATAAGACATACACACTAACATGCTTAGTCAACTCAAGCTTGATTGGATCCCTGGCAATACTGTTGGCCCCTATGCTGTCTGACAAAAGAGGAGTAGGACCCAAAACTGGTACACCATAATCCTTAAGTAACCACCATAACTAAGATTCTAAACATACTTCTACTGGAAGAGATAGTAGCCTTTAGTCATAGAAGAGATCTTAGTCCCAAGAAAGTATCTAAGAGGACCATGATCAAACATCAACAACTGAGAGCTGAGACGCTTCTTCACAGAGTAAATGTGGAGGGGATCATCACCAATTATAATTATGTCATCGACATAGAGAAGAACAAGCATCCAACCGCGAGAAGAAGTGTGAATGAGCAAGGCTGGGTCATGAGCACTAGCAGAGAAACCAAGAGCAGTGATCATAGAAGTGAAATAGTCAAACCAGGCGGGCGGCGCCTATTTAAGGCAATAGAGAGCATGACGTAAGAGACAGATGTGCCCTTTGGGAGCAGAATACCTAGGTGGTGGCCACATGTAAACCTCCTCATGCAAATTACCATTAAGAAATATATTCTTGACATCAAGCTAAGATATGGACCACTATCAAGTAGAAGCAACAGCTACAAAAGTATGGACGATGGTCATATAGGCAACTGATGCAAAAGTCACCTCGTAGTCATGACCATGCTTTGCTGAAAACCACGTGCAACAAGACGAGCCTTGTAGCTCTCGATGGTACCATCAGACCTGGTCTTGACTTTATACACCCACTTGCATGTGATAGATTAGCACAGGTAGGTAAAGGTGCAAGGTCTCAAGTAAGGTACGATGAAGAGCATCTAGCTCCTTAGCCATGGCAAGCTGCCACTCAGGGTGAGAAGATGCCCACAATATGGACTAGACTCAGGAATAGCAAGAGCTAGAGTAGAGGGAACAAAACCAAGGCAATCAAGAGGCTGAATAGAGGCGCAATCATGCAAGGAATAACGAGAGGAAGGGGAATATTGCACAAAGGTAGAGGAAGAGGCAGCCTCCAAGGTGGAGGAAGGGAAAGGTAAAAGACCAACAAAAATCTGAAGGAGGAGGCATAGGAGGACGCCGAGAGTATTGCAACGGAGAGGAAGGTTGAATAGAAATTTGTAGTTATGGTGGGGAAGGCCCATGAGGAGGCCTAGAATAGTGCAATAGAAATGAAGGCATTACAGAAATTTGTGGTGGTGGTGGGGGTGGTGGTACATAGTAAGGGATAGATGACTTAGAGAAACAAGGTGGTGGCGGTGTTGGAGAAAGAAGATCTATAAGAGTCAACCAGGAGATTGCCTCAGAAGAGCAAACTAAATGAGGAGCTGAGTCCCGATAGAAGTAAGGGCGAGACTCATCAAAAGTGATATCTCTAGAGATGCTAATCTATAGAGTAGAAGGATCATAGCAATGATAACCCTTGTGCTTAGAACTGTAACCAAGAAAAACACATTCAACTGACTAGGCAAATAGCTTGGTGTGCCCGCGATCTTGGAGAAGAATATAATAGACACAACCAAAGACATGGAGATGGTTGTACTATAGAGCTCGAGAATAGAGATGCTCAAGAGGAGAGACACCCTGAAGAGCAGTGGACGACTGCATATTAATGAGATATGTACTTGTGGAGATAGCCTCAACCCAAAACTGAGATGGAACATGAGAAGCAAGAAGAAGAATGTGCGTTGTCTCAATCAGGTGATGATGTTTACACTTGGCAACACCGTTCTGAGCATGAGCCCCCTGGACAGGACTAGTACAAAGTACCCTACTAAGAAAGAAAGTCTCTAAGAGCAATTGATCGATGCTAGCTGGTAGAATCACACTGAAAGGCATAAATGGGAGAACTCCACCAAGTGTAAACTATGGTGACAAAGGTGCATATATAAAAAGAAACTGACCACAATGGAACATAGCATGGAGCCAGGTAAAACAGGAATAATCATCAATGAAAATAACATAATGCTTATGCCCGCCCTTGGACATGATAAGAGAAGGACCCCATGCATATGAGGGATTAGATCAAAAGGACGTAAGGAAATTGAAGTAATAGAATAATAAGGGAGTTGGGGCTACTTGCCTAGCTTATAACCCTGATAGGCCATGGAGGTGTCAATAGTGACAATCAAGAACATTCTGTCTGATAATAGAAGAAAGAATTGACCAACAAAGATGACCTAGACTATGATGCCACTAAGCAAAATTGGGAGAGGAAGAGTGGTGTCATGTGAAATGAGGCACCAGAGTCTAATATCCACTAATTACCTGAAGGAGTGAAAGAAGCAAGACAAGCAGATCCAGACGAGCCCTAAATTAAAAGTCAATGAAGTAGTCTGGCATAAACCTGGTCCACAATGCCAGCTATTTGAGTGGTGTCTATAGAAGAGGAGGTGGCCCCACGCCCCCTTGGATAATCACCCTTATGATTCTTGTCCCGATTCCTTCGTCAGCTGTAGCAGTGGTCATAGTTGTGACCATCAGTATCACAGTATGATACGGGGTGCCCAATCTTCATGACGTAGGATCACGAAAAACATTATATCTGTGCAACCTGATGAACTGATGGCGCCAACCACTGTTTCAATACATCAACCTGCGACAAAGAATTCGCCCAACCACACACTTTGATCCTGGTCTACTCGACCAAGCAAAAGTAGACATGATGTTCTTCCTACAAAACATGAGGAATCACAAGAATAACAGGTAGAGAATGCCCAATTACTCTCTAGGTTGTATCTGTGTGTCAAACCCTAGAAAGAACAAGCATATAGCTCTCTCTGAAAATAATAGATTGATTCATGTAGTCTTTTTACAAGGAAGGTGATGTTATTTAAGAGCTTCCACCCTTGGCGTCTGCACGCAATGGGCCTAAAGCCGGTTCAACTCTTGTTCGGCCTCAACACATGACATAGACTCCAGTTCGACCTGAAGACCGAAGTAACTTTCCTATCTAATTAGTTCTCAATTTAGGCTCAAATACTTAAATGAGATTACATGACCGGAATCATGGCTGACAACTGTCATTAGGAAGTCATGGTGCATGTGAATGGAGTTCACCACCCACGGGCTTGCATGTGTCTGAACAGTCTTGATCCCTTGGACTAGTTGCACATCATCTTCACCTGGGCTGCATGGATGGTTTTCTTGCTTGCCACTTTCCTTGCTCAGCCCACATGCATACATGCATGCTTATTCCTTCTCAACAGCACGCATGCAAACAGCCATGCAGCCTTTCCTGCCTTCCTAGCCTATTCCCATGTAGACGCCTCCATTCTTCTTTGTTGATCCTATGCCATGCATACTACTCCAAATAAATGTGGACTTTATAGCTTGCACTTTATAGCTTGCTTCTTCGGTACAGTTTCCAAATGCATCTTCACTTTAAGTTTGTATATAGCAAATATGGGTCTACACATAATTAAATAAAATAGTAGTAGCTCTGTATCTCTAAGTATAATAATTAAAGACCCAATTAAATTAGAGTTCACCTGATAATATTTAATGCGACTTAATAATTCATTCTGGTTAAATAATATATTTAACTGAGAAGTGCAAGACATAAGCGTATCCACATCCTCCTCTTCTTCAAGAAAAGCCATTATCGGCTTTTGATAGCCTGAAGTTGTACTAAATAAAGAATACAACGTATATGCATAGTATATATATCTATCATTCACACTTTTTCTGTTTAGCACATCATACACATTTGAAGGTGTAGTAAATAAAAAGAACAGCACATATGTATTGTATATCTATGAATCAATTATTATGTTATTCTTATTATTTTGCACATATGATTTACTACAGCAGTAGCCATAGGATGTATGCATTGCAATACTATCATTCACATCATTCCCCCTCATATCGAGAAAAGTCGTCCTCGACTTTTGTAAGCTTGCATAGAAGTGAGTAGTGGCAACAACATATAAATTGCTCTAATATAGGTGAAAAAAATTTAATGACTTCCATGTTTCAACTATGCTACTCTGAATACTTAAGCATGGCTCAAAAGATGGTTTGTCCAAAACATGCAAATTCAATTCAACAAACTTGTCACAGGTAATGCATATTCAATAAATATGAAACTTTTTGTTTACATCATAATGTCCAATCAAATTAAATTTATATATGTAGCCATAGGTACTAACTAGTGATTTTTGACATGCAATTTTAGAAACCTTCTCAATCACACTAGAAAGTTCTATAAGTTCATCGAATATGATATAGGATAAAGAATCATCAGAGGATATTCTATTAAGAACTTCTTTATAAGTAATCAATTCCACATTATGTAAATTAATCATATTACATTCAAAATGTGGGATTTCCAATTGGACACAAAAATTCTCACAATTACTCACCTTTTCTTGATGAACTACCAATATACCACCATTATTGTTACCTTGAACGTCTCCTCAGATAATGTAGGTGATGTTGGTAGTGTAGCTTCAACTTCAAGTGGTGCGGTTTGTTTAGCATTTAGCGTCTCTTCTTCTTTAACCGGCACAATGGGAGAAGCAACACTAGAAGAAAAGAGTAAGTCGTTAGTATAAAATATAACCTCACTTTTCCTATCATCTACTTCTCTCTTTTGTTTTTGTGTATATCTCTTACTCTTAATTTGGATGCTCTTAACCTCACATATGGTGGAATCACACAACTCACTGTTTTTATCACTCTCACTCACTTTGGCTATGTGGATCTCATCCTCATATGGGTTTTGAAACATCTCATCCTTTATTGATCATGGGCCAGCAATGGCGCAATTACCATCAACCACAATCTCCTCATGTAGCAACGGGGCATCATTATATGACGCCTTGACCGAGGGGAAAGTCCCAAGCTCGGTTGTCTTCTCATGTGACGCACTGGTAAAGGCATGCGAACTGAAGGGTAGACTTCGGCTGAACCGTGGTGTACATCTTTCTATAATTCTCCTCTCCTCCTTTATAGTATAATTCATAAGATCCTGCATACTACCATCATATTTCAAATAAACAATAGCAACAATATCAGAATTCAATCCTCTTTTGAAATGAGCCATCATTGTACATGCCTCTTTGATGTTGGCACCATACATATCATAATCTAGCTCATCATAATAAGATTGGACAGATCGGTGTCCTTGGCTAAGGCTCTTCATATGATGAAGTAACTCAAGCTCATACTCATATGGCACAAACTCATTTCTCAGAACTTTCTTTAATTCCTCCCAAGTAGTGATATATTGCTTCTCAGGATATTGCTTCCACCAAGCGCATGCATACTTTTCAAACTCCAAGGTGGCTTGTGTCACTTTTTTGGCTTCAGACAGCTTCTGGAACTTAAGATCACATTCGAGTTGTTCCACCCATTGGAGATACTCCTTCGGTTCTGTACTTCCATAGAATGGAAAATACAAGTATCAAAAGTCGTACCATGAGGAACGAAATATTGAATATCCTGCCATTGCTAGTATTGAAAAAAAATAGCAAAGAATACGTGAAATTTATGTGGAATCATTCATTCTTATCCTCTCTTTACCAACTGAAATTCTTATGCCTCCTTGAATCGCGAAGACACATGTACCTTGGTGATGGTAAACAATCAAAGGTGATAGATCAAGCGAATTCAATTGCACAAGCACTGTATGAAACAATGGGTTATATGTGGAGCTTAGAGGGATATATGTAGTAAGGAGTAATAGATATGTAACTCAGTTAATGCAAAATCAAATTATAATCTAAAAGGTAACAATGCCCTATGTTGTCGTCACTGGATGGGACATAGCTAGTAAAATAGGACGTGTAACAAACTGGATATAAGCATCATACAAAAACTAAGTATATGCACCAAATAGATGTCAGTGCGCATATGAAATTGTACCAAGAAACTGTATGAAAATCTGAGTATATCTCTTTTTTTTCTTTTGTTCTTTTTTTACTTCACTTTTGCACTTTTCTTTTTTTGACCGGTTCTTTTTTTTAAAACCGATCCTCTCTCTGTTTTTTTAATGCTCTCGGTTTGAACTTTGGATACGTGATCAGTAGATGGAACTTCCTAGTCTTAATGCTTGGTGCTAATGCAAGCCAGTGTGCGGAGGCAACGTGTGGTGACACAGGATGGAGCAGTTGCGGCAAACGTGGAGAGATAGAAAATCCTGACGTGGGCAGGTTCAAGTCAAAACTGTGCAGTCGGGAAAACTCGGTTACACATGGCTTGTCGTGGGGCCCACAAACTCTGGTTCTGTGGGATTTTTTTTTGCGGATGGTGGAAACTGATGGTGGGGTTTACTATGAATGCGGCAGCAATTTTGATGGCATGAAAAACACAAGATTGAAAGTGGCGGCTGAGGAAAAAATCGGCACTCACATAGAAATTTTGGTATTTTCTAGTTTTATAGTTACAATGCAAGGATCGACAGCAAATATGAGTAATTTAACACATGGATTAAAATTTAATAATGCAACACTAAGACAGATCTAAGCACAACGATCTCGGTATGTGATGATGGTATTTTCGTGAGGCAATTATCTAGATTATAGGACTAAAAATAAATATGATACTAGCTAAGGGTAAACAATCCTACCGTGTCAACCTAGCATTCTGATACCAAAATGATACTGGGTGCTCGATCTTCACGACGTATGATCAAGGATAACTTTGGATCCGTGCAACCTGACGAACCGATGGCACCAACCTCTGTTTCAATACAGCAACCCGCGACAAAAGAATTCGTCCAACCACTCACTTCGATCCTCGTCTACTCGACCACGCAAAAGTAGACGTGACGTTCTTCTTGCAAAACACAAGGAATCACAAGAATAACATGGTAGAGAACGTTCAATTCCCCTCTAGGTTGCATTTGTGTATCAAACCTTAGGAAGAACAAGTATATAGCTCTCTTTGAAAATAATAGATTGATTCATGTAGTCTTTTTACAAAGAGGGTATTGTTATTTAAGAGCTTCCACCCTTGGCATCTGCACGCAATAGGTCTAAAGCCAGTTCAACTCTTGTTTGGCCTCAACACACGACATAGACTCCAGTTCGACCTAAAGACCGAAGTAACTTTCCTATCTAATTAGTTCTCAGTTCGGACGCAAATACTTAAAACGAGATTACATGACCGGAATCATGCTGACAACTGTCATTAGGAAGTCACGGTGCATGTGAATGGAATTCACCCACCATGACCTTGTATGTGTCTACAAGGTCTTGATCCCTTGGACTAGCTGCACATCATCTTCACCTGGGCTGCATAGATGGTTTTCTTGCTTGCCACTTTCCTTGCTCAGCCCACATGCATACATGCATGCTTATTCCTTCTCAATAGCACGCATGCAAGCAGCCTTTACTGCCTTCCTAGCCTATTCCCATGTACGCGCCTCCATTCTTTTTTGTTGATCCTGCACCATGCATACTCCAAATAAATGTGAACTTTATAGCTTGCTTCTTCGGTACAGCTTTCAACCGCATCTTCGCTTTAGGTTTGTACATATCAAATGTGGGTCTGCATATAATTAATAAAATAGTAGTAACTCTGTATCTCTAAGTATAATAATTAAAGACCCAATTAAATTAGAGTTCACCTGATAATATTTAATGCGGCTTAATAATTCCTTCCAGTTAAATAATATATTTAACTGAGAAGTGCAAGACATGAGCATATCCGCATCACAGTAATAGTCAGGCCGAGGACATCCAGACATAGTAGTAGGTCAAGGACCCCAGACGCAACAATAGTCACACTGGTCGTACCAGCTGGAGGAGGTCAAGGAGGCGGCGTGGGTACTTGGGCAGCTAAAACAGTCGATGAGGGCTTCTCCTATGTACCATGGAGAGGAGCTCCTCAGGGTGGAGAGCAGCAAGGGCCTCACCAGCAGTCACTAGTGTGGAGTGACTCAATAGCTAAGCCCTGATAGGCTCAAACTCCGGATGAAGACAAACCTTGTCAATCTGGCGCCAGAGGCCAGGGAACTACTGGTAGAAGGCTACCACCATGCTACTGAAGGGATTGGAGCTGATGTAGGAGCGAGAAGTAGAGAGTATGGTTGTTTGGCTAGTACTGACTCTGTAGGTGCTCCCATATCCACTGAACAGACAGCAGACAGACAATGTCTGGTGAGATAGACGCATCAACAGCATTGGTAATGAGTGACTTGGCATGAGCCTCCTCAGCACACCATCACTTGTAGTCGGTGAGGGCATACTGATAGGCCTCAGCGGCCTCATTAGCACAAGGGCAGCCTGATGGTCCGTCGTGGCCCTCACATCTGCTACAAGATCCACAGAAAGAGGCAATAGTCTACAAACAAGTGGCCCCAGAACTGGTGGAGCCTGGCTCTTGTGAATTGTGACATGACCCCAAAGACAAAGGCCATCAAGGTTGATCTCCATGAGTGATGCCCATAGGGAGTAGTTTGTCCCATCCAGTGTGACCCGTGGAGAGGGGATCGAATTAGGAGGGATTGTGGATGCCATCTGCAGGATATCGGGCGGCTGTGTGAGGATCTCGGGGATGCTTGGGTGACGACACTAGCAGGAGGTCGTGGTGGTGTCGCCATCGTGGTAGGCATGCAACGGCGGTGGTGTTCTATGGTGGTGGCCTTAGGAGATTGGGTGGCAATGATGGGAGAGGGCGACAGCAGCATCGATGAGCCCAGATCCATGCGGATTTGGGGTGTAGCTGGCCCAATGGTGGCCTCAGACGGCATCAAAGATGACCAACGAGGTAGCCGCGAAAGAAGGTAGCGGCAGTTTTGGGAAGCCCAGATCTAGGGGAAGAGACGGCGATGACAACCGAAGATGGAGGCGGCATTGGCAAGCCCGGGGTATATATACACAGATGTACAAGCATGGAGACGGGTAAATTAAGCATATAAGCCCCTATACATCATGCTAACCTAAAGAAGGTACAAGCTACACTGACACTCCAAATAGATCAGCAAGCACTAGAAAACAAAAGTGTTACCTTCCTTCTAAGAGGACATTTTGTCAGTTAATATAGTAGCATAAAATATAGAAGAGAGCACTACAATTTTGTTAGTTACATAAAAAATAAGTCAATGATCCAAAGTTGTATTAATTATAGATGAATCAAGCTTGTGATCCACATAATGAAGTTTTGGGAGCGAGTGATTGAACACCATTTAAAAAGAGTTACTAGCTTAACGACAAACCAATTTGGTTTTATACCGAGGAGGTCAACCACTGAGGTGGTTTTTTTGACACCACAGTTGATGGAGAGGTATACGGAGCAAAAGAAGGATCTTCACATGGTGTTTATCGACTTAGAGAAAGCCTATGACAAAGTGCCAAGAAAGATCATGTGGTAGGCGCTTCAAAGAAAAAAGTCCTAACAAAATATGTTACCCTAATTAAGGATATGTACGAAGATATTGTGACTAATGTCAAAACATGTGGTAGTAATACTAATGACTTCCCTGTTAAGATAGGACTACACTAAGAATCAACGTTGAGCATATACATTTCTTTCCTAGTGAGGGATGAGGTCACGTGGGACATACAAAGAGTTATTCCTTTGTGTATGCTTTTCACTATGATGTAGTTCTAGTTGGTGAGAGTAGGATAGATATCGATAGGAATCTGGAGTTGTGGAGGAAGACCTTAGAATCGAAGGGCTTTAGATTTAATATAACTAAAACTAAGGATATGAGATGTGATTTCAGCGGTACCAGGGTAGATGATGGAGATATTAGTATGGACGGACAAATAGTGTTTAGGAAGAACACATTTAGATATTTCAAATCGATGCTACAATAGAATGGCAAGATTGATGAAGATGTGAGACACAGGATAAGAGCGGGGTGAGTGAAATGGCGCCAGGCATCGGGTGTCATATGTGATAAAAAAATGTCTCAAAAGTTAAAGGGTAAGTTCTATAAGGCGGTGATCTAACCTACGATGCTATATGGAGTAGAATGATGGACGATTAAAAGACAACATATATAGAAGATGAGTATAGCAAAGATGAAGATGTTGCGGTGGATCTATAGTCACATAAGGCGGGATCAAATCCGCAATAATGATATACGTGATAGGGTGGGGGTAGCACCAAATGAAGAGAAGTGTAACATCCTAAAATTTTGAATTTGGAAAATGTGTAGCCCTTGAATTATTTTGAAATATATTTTCTCGATATTTGGATTTTTAGTGGTGTTCCTTTGAGTTCTTTGTTGAGGTTCCAACAAATGAAGAAAATCATGAAAAATACAACAAATGGAAAGTCATGAAGGAAATGCAAAAAATAATAGAAAAATTTTAATTTGAAGTCAAATCTGAAAAGATGATCCATCAAAAAGGAGAAGGGTAAAGATTTGAATCAAATTTAAAAATTCAATTTGGGCCTAGTAATCATAATTGTAATAATAATAATAAAGTTAATAATAAATAAAAGGGGTGAATAAATATGCTTATATAAACATATACCATAATAAATAAATAGATATAAGAAGAGAAGTAAACCAATAAATAAATATATGTAAATAGATAAGCATACACATGTGAATATATATGTACATACATATAAATAAATAAAATACTTGGTCCGGTCGAGTGGCCCAATCTTTCTTCGCCCCATCCCACCCTCCCCATGCAGTTTGCTCGTGAAGCCTCACCTGCCTCCGCCGCCGTGCGCCTGCCGCCATGCCTTGCGAGCTCCGCTGGTCGCCGCCTGCCCGCTCCCATACTGCTGATGACTGCCACAGTGTCACTTCGGTAGTGCATGCCCTAAAGATTTGGCAACATTATTTAATCGGTAACCATTGTGACATATATACCGATCATAAGAGTCTCAAGTACTTCTTCACGCAGTCACACCTCAACTTGAGGTAGAGGAGATGGTTAGAACTGATTAAGGATTACAAATTAAGTGTTCACTACCACCCAGGCAAGGCCAATGTGGTAGATGATGCCCTAAGTTGTAAGGCCTACTGCAGTAATCTCATGGTTTAAGAGCAACAGTCTGAGCTGTATAAAGAGTTAATGGCGCTAAATCTGGAGATAGTAGAACAAGGCACAATACCGGCCATAGAGATACAAACAAGTATAGAAGAACAAATCATAGTCGCATAGAAGGAAAACTCAACCGCTCTGAGGTTAAAAGGATTAATGGAAAAATAGAAGGCTCATAAAGTAACTATGGATCAGCAAGGTGTTCTAAGGTATGGGACACATATTTTTGTTCCC
The DNA here is from genome assembly GCA_036346245.1 of Bonia amplexicaulis. Taxonomy (NCBI): domain Eukaryota; kingdom Viridiplantae; phylum Streptophyta; class Magnoliopsida; order Poales; family Poaceae; genus Bonia; species Bonia amplexicaulis. Next base: position 26,185,971 of record CM070737.1, read on the forward strand.
CCACCAGAAGGACCTTAAAGAACTAATACTTAGGGAAGCCCATAACTCTGCATATTCCCTTCACCTCGAAAGTACGAAGATGTATCATGACTTGAAGCAGTGGTACTGGTGGCCACGCATGAAGAGGGACATCGCCGAACATGTTGCCTGCTGTGATGTATGTCAAAGGGTGAAGACCGAACATCAGAGGCCAGCAGAATTATTACAGCCATTGTAAATACCTCAGTAGAAGTGGGAAGAGGTTGGAATGGACTTCATCACTGGCCTACCATGAACCAAGTCAGGGTATGACTCCATATGGGTTATAATAGATAAGCTGACCAAGGTCGTCCACTTCATCCCTGTCAAAACCACCTACAAGGGAGACAAAATGGCAGAATTGTACATGTCCCGCATCGTGTGTTTGCACGGTGTGCCAAAAAGGATAGTTTCATATAGAGGTTCTCAGTTTAGCTCGCACTTCTGGGCTAGTCTTCACGAAGCTCTCGGCACTCATCTAGATTTCAGTACTGCCTATCACCCACAGACCGACGGCCAAATAGAGAGAGTAAATCAAATACTGGAGGATATGCTTCGAGCCTGTGCCCTAGATTTCTCTAAGGATTGGGATAAATGCCTGCCTTATGCCGAGTTTGCTTACAATAATAGTTACCAAGCCAGCCTACAGATGTCTCCGTTTGAAGCTTTATACGGGAGGAAATGTCGGACCCCTCTGCACTGGTCAGAGGTAGGAGAGGGATACATCTTCAGGCCATATACCCTAAAACAGGCTGAAGAAAAAGTTCGCCTGATTAGGAACCAATTGCAAGCAGTTCAATCAAGACAAAAGAGTTACGCAGACAAGAGGCATAGACCATTAAGTTTTGGAGTTGGAGATTACATCTACCTGAAGGTGTCACCCTTGCGAGGAGTTAGAAGGCTCAAAGTTAAAGGCAAGCTCACCCCACGTTATGTCGGGCCATTCCTAATTGTGGCCAAGAGGGGAGAAGTTGCTTACCAGCTAGAGCTGCCCGCGAATCTACCCGATGTACACAATGTCTTCCACGTGTCGCAACTCAAGAAGTGTCTTCGGATACTAGAAGATAAAACCCCGTTGGAGGCGATCGAGCTTGAGAGTGACCTAACCTACAAAGAGTGCCCCATCAAGATCTTAGACACTGTAGAAAAGAAGACAAGGAACCAAACCATCTGCTCATGCAGAGTACAATAGAGTCATCATACCAAGAAGGAAGCCACTTGGGAACACGAAGATCAGTTGAGAAAAGACTATCCCTACTTGTTCACAGATTAGGCCGAATCTCGGGGTCGAGATTCTTTTTAAGGGGGGTAAGCTTGTAACATCCTGAAAATTTGAATTTGGGAATTGTGTAGCCCTTGAATTATTTTGAAATATATTTTCTTGATATTTGGATTTTAGTGGTGTTCCTTTGAGTTTTTGGTTGAGGTTCCAACAAATTAAGAAAAGCATGAAAAATGCAACCAATGGAAAGTCATGAAGGAAATGTAGAAAAAATAATAGAAAATTTTTAATTTGAAGTCAAATCTAAAAAGATGATCCATTAAAAAGGAGAAGGGTAAAGATTTGAATCAAATTTAAAAATTCAATTTGGGCCTAGTAATCATAATAGCAATAATAATAATAAATTTAATAATAAATAAAAAGGGGTGAATAAATATGCATACATAAACATATACCATAATAAATAAATAAATAGATATAAGAAGATAAGTAAACCAATAAATAAATAAATATATGTAAATACATAAGCATACACATGTGAATATATATACATACACATAAATAAATAAATAAATGCTTGGTCTGGTCAAGCTAGCTGTAACATCCCAAAAATTTTCATTTTATTTTAATTATTTTCGGGGATTTATTTGATTTTATCTGGAGTTTATTCTGAAGTTTAAAGCAAGAAAGTATGTTTTAAATATTTTCTTAAAGCTAAAAAGTATTTATTTTGATTTTCTAGGCCTCCCTAAATTTTATGGAATTTTTGAGAATTTTCTGGAAATTAAAATCAATTTTTGATGCCAAAAGATATTTTTATAAAGTGCTAAAATGGTCAAAATGAATTAAAAATATTTTTTCTTAAGTTTAAAACATCCCCAAGGATTTTCTGTAATTTTTATAGAATTTGTTAAATATTATTTGCTATTTTTAAAGTGTTTAAGAAACCTCCTCCTATTTTCTGAAAATAAAATCCGAATTTAAAACCCGGATTAATCCGGTGGTGACAAGTGTCGCACCAGGATTAAATCATACCCCTTCTCTCATTTAATCCAAACCCCTCATCTTCATTTAAAATCAAGGGCCAAGATCTTGCCACTTGTTTCAATCTAAACCATCCATTATTTTTAACTCTCTCTCTCTCACTTACTAGTGGGACCCACTTGTCATATCCTTCTTCCCCAAACATCTTCTTCTTCCTTTGTCTCTCTCTCTTCTCTCTTTGGCGAACAGCACACCGCCGCCTCCCTCCTCCTCCGTGGCGCCTCAAGACGCCGCCCGGCCACCCCACCCGCCACCCCCGCCGGCCGCCCCGGACCGCCGCCTCGCCTCCCCCACGCGCAAAACCGCCGCCACCATTTATGATGCCCCGAGCTCCGTGCGTCGGTTTCTCTCCCCAGACGCCGCCTCGGCTTCCTCTCTTGCCACTACACCCCGTAGGCGCTGCCAGGCGGCCAACCGGCCACGTCACCGCCATGTGGGCTGCGTGGCGACCCGATGGCACCACGTGGCGCCACGTTATCATCCAATTTTCATTTATTTTTATTCTCTGTGATGACGTCATAATTCAGATTTTCTAATACAAAATTAATTCGGAACTTCCCTTTTCTTTTTCTTCATTTTGAAACTTCCTAAAGCCCGTAAATGCTCGTTTTAACTCCAAATTTAACCATTTAAATTTCTAAATTTTTCTAAAAATATAAACTATTCATTTCTAAGTCTTTTTCAAATTTTAGAATTTTATTTCAATTTTATTTGAATTTTTTTTGGTTCTTTACGTGTAGACTACGAAGATTTCGTCGAGGACGAATTCGGCGACGATTTCAACGCTGAGCATCCAGGCAAGCTACACCTTTGATCATATTGCTCCCAGTATTTTAACAGTATTTATATTGTTTTTAAATTATTATGCATGCGTAATTTTATTCAATTCTAGTTTAAATTCAATTTGAATGATAGTTATGCCTAATTCCTTTGTATAGCCAATTTGATATTTCATGTCATTATACCTTGTCAAACCTAGATAAAACCTAGTTGGTACATTAGTATTAACTAGACATTTGGTAGAATTGCTTAGCCATGCCAAGAATATTAAGATTTAGGAACTTTCTTCACATAAAATGATAGACTTTACAATTGATTTCGTGACTTTGGAAAGTCGGAATTGTTTATAAAATGTTTATAAACAAAATATAAAACTGGTTTAACTTAGGCAATGGTAAGATGGCGGGTGCTTGCTGGCATGCATCGTAGTTGTAGCTCGATGTTGAATGCCCGGCACAAGGGGTTCGAGGTTTGGCCTAAGTCAAGTTAAGGACCGGTCTGTGAGCTACTTTTACAAAGTCACACCGTACTACCACAAGTCCGGTATGGGACGGACCTAGCCAACTAATTTGTGAAGTTTCAACTAGATATCGCTAAAGGTTGAATGTGGGCGCGGTGAAGCCACGGGAAGTCTCACATGGCACAAAAGGGGGCTCCAACACGTGGATTCGTGTTGTAGTGAAACCTTAGTGGCGGTGTTATCTTTTTGGCAACTAAGCATTGTAAAGGCTTTGTCGTGAACTCTCAGCCACACACCCAAGGCAGTGTGTTAATCGCGTGGCAAAACGAGAGAACATGTCTTGTGGGTAAAGTTGTACACCTCTGCAGAGTAAAACTATCACGGATAGCCGTGTCATGTTATGGACATCTTGAGTAGGGTTTTCACAGATTAGACTTTGGTTTTATTAAATTCTGGTTTATGAAAGTCTGATTTATGGAAAATCTGGTTATCTTTTGGAAAGATGGTCCGGGTGGGATACCCGAGAATAGGTTAGTGTTGGTTGGAGCCTCACTAACGCTATTATCTTGAACAATGTTGTATTCAAATCAGCTTTTATTGTAATAATAATGTTTAAATCAAATGCTGTCATTTTATGCAAACAACTATATTATGCCATCCTTGTAAATCCTTATGCATGCATTAAATCTGTTAAACCTCCTGGTGTAGCTTGTGGAGTACGTTTGTACTCATGTGGCTTTATCTAACTCTTTCAGAGGAAGACTTCGACGATTGCGGTGAGGACTACGATTAGGCCACGTCTTACAGATCAATTCGCCTTGTGGGAAGGTGGATGGGCCGCTATTTTATTTGGTTTCCGCTGTTATTTTGGTGTTATGCTTTATTGTAAACTTTGAACTTATTATCAAACCTTTGCTTTAATATATTATGGTTGAATGTGAGATATTCATCGCTGTAAACCTGTGTGCACTAAGCTTTCCTGGGATAGTGCGAATAACACAGAGGGTCTTGGAGTTGTTGCTCCGGGTCCCGACAGAGATGGTATCAGAGCATGTTGACCCTAAGACGTGACCGTAGGTAGAATAGAATGGACAAACTTTAAGGATATATTTTAAATATTCAAATACTTTAAAATTTTCTAAATCCAGCTCTTTCCGCATTCTCTCTCAACTAACTTCTAATTTAAAAACGGTTTACTAATTTCTCCTCTTATTCTAAATTTGTAGATGGCTGAACGTCCTACCCAAAGCACCCACGGAATTCTTTCTGGACACTTGGCTGATTGCCTTTGGGCTCTTCTTCAGGAGATATGTTTTCTGGTTCACCCTATTTACCAAGGGTACCAGAGCACCTATGGAAACCAAGAGCGCTGGAGAGTTGAAGTGTTGGTCTTCGCCAGGATGGGACATGGAGCAGCTACCCATACCTTCGACGCTCCAATGCATCGGGACACCTTCGCCAACGAGATCCAGGATGCCGCTCGCGAAGCCATTCGCCAGTTAAGGGACATCTACGCTCAAGATCTTCAACGCTCAACGTTCCGATACTACCCCAGCCGGTTTCCTGTCAGCACCAACAGCGTCTACTCCACCACGAGATTCGAGGGCAACCCCCGGCTTGTTCGTCAGGTGCGTTCACCCGGTCCTTGGACTACGCGCACTGTGCTACTGAGGAGTTGAGCTACATTTCACGAGACTTCAGTCAAGAGGAAGAGTTGGCTCAGTACCAAGCCGAAGACGAAGGATCTTCTGTCACCGTGCTGCCACCCAAGAAGCGCAAGATCCAGATGACTGAAAGTAGCGCTAGTTGTTAGTAGTCATGGCTTAAGTTATCCTTAGAAAACGCTACTTGTGAGCTGTTATTCCTTTGTCAACAGCCTCAAGATCATCTTTGTTAATGAAGTATTTTCTTGGATGTTATTAAAGTTTTGTGTTTTGCTTTTGTGTGTTGGGAGTGTTACATAGAACCTCTCCTAAATCTCTCTTTCTTTCCTCTAAATCTGGAGACTGCAGCAAGATGGTGAACACAAGAAGGAATGCTATGGAAGGAAACATCAACGACAGTGCCGGAGCTCAAGGAAGCGAATCCGCCCCTATTCCTCCACCCCCGCCAGCAATCGGACCAGATTGGGCTCAGTTGATGGCCAACCAAACGCAGTTAATTCAGCTTTTGGCTCAGACGATCAATAATCCAGTTCAGCAGATCCATCAACCTTTAGCCCAAGCTCCCCAAAGCCGTCTGCCGAAATTCCTGAGAATGAGGCCCCCAACTTTCTCAAGTAGCACAGAACCAATGGATGCTGATGACTGGCTCCGCGCCATTGAAAAGAAGTTGGAGATTCTGCAGTGTACTGATCGGGAAAAAGTTCTTTTTGCTACCCATCAGTTGAATGGACCAGCCTCTGATTGGTGGGATACTTTAACCGCCTCTCATGCCAATCCCCAGACTATTTCTTGGAATGAGTTCATGCATGATTTCAAAAAGGCTCACATCCCTACGTGAACCAAGATTCTGAAGAAGAAAGAATTTAGAGCTTTGCGCCAAGGAAGCCGCTCTGTTAATGAGTATCTGCAAAAATTCAACCAGCTATCCCGCTATGCGCCGGAAGACGTAGCCACTGATGAAGACAAGCAAGAAAGGTTTTTGGAAGGATTAAATGACAATCTTGCTGTGCAGTTAATCTCTAGTGACTATGCTGATTTCCATCAACTGGTGAGCAAAGCTATTCGCCAAGAGGCAAAATTCACGAAATGGAGAGCGAAGCGGAGGATGGTCATGCGTAAGGGAAATCCAGAGGATATTCAAAGCTCGCTTTGCCTCTCCATGAGCGGTCGGTTCAAGACTCCCTTCAATAAGTTCAAGCCGCAATCAAGCAGTTTCAGGCCAGCTTCCAACCGCCCACCTCAGCAAACCAATCGTCCTAATTCTCAAGCAAGCCATGGGCAGGTGCCTAAGAGTACCGCTTCACCTGAAGGAGTGACCTGCTTTTATTGCAAGGAAACATGACATTATGCTAAATCATGCCCAAAGAAGCTCCAAGTTGCAGCTAATTCAAATGCATCAGGAAGTCAGACCCCAAGGCCACAATTCAAGAAGCAGGAGAACTCGATGAAGGGACATGTGAACCATGTCACTGCTGAAGAAGCTCAGTCTGCACCAGATGTTGTGCTAGGTATGTTTCTTGTGAATTCAGTACCAGCATCAGTCCTTTTTGATTCAGAAGCATCCCATTCTTTCATTTCAAAAGCTTTTATGGTTAAGAATGGGGTAAGGACAGTACCTATGGGTAGTTCTATGATAGTTCATTCCCCTGGGGCAAAAATGAGGTCAAGTACCTTGTGTCCAAAAGTAGAGATGCTCATAGATGGGACTTTGTTCATAGCAGACCTTATAGTTTTGGAATCCCAAGGTTTGGATATCATTCTTGGAATGAATTGGTTAGCCAAGAATAATGGACGGATCGATTGTGCTAGCCGATCCATATCCCTCACCAATGATCAAGGAAGAGAAGTAACTTTTATCCCAAAAACACCGGAAAAAGGAATTTGTGAAGTTAATCAGCTTCAAGCCCTAGAAGAAGTGCCAGTTGTGCAAGATTATCAAGATGTTTTTCCAGAAGAATTGCCAGGAATGCCGCCAGATATGGAAATTGAGTTTGTAATCAACCTAGTTCCTGGAGCCGCACCAATTTCAAAAAGACCGTACAGAATGCCAGCAAATGAGCTAGTCGAGCTAAAGAAGCAACTTCAAGAATTGGAAGAAAAAGGATATATTCGTCCAAGTTCTTCACCATGGGGATCACCTGTGTTGTTTGTCAAAAAGAAAGATGGAAGTATGAGGATGTGCATAGATTATCAAGGACTCAATGAAATTACAATCAAGAATAAGTACCCGTTGCCCAGAATAGATGATCTGTTTGATCTGCTGAAAGGAGCAAGTATTTTCTCCAAGATAGACTTGAGGTCAGGATATCATCAGTTAAGGATTAAAACTGAGGACATTCCTAAAACTGCTTTCTCCACTCGATATGGACATTATGAGTTCACAGTAATGTCATTTGGACTGACTAATGCTCCGGCATATTTTATGAGTGTGATGAACAGTGTATTCATGGAATACTTGGACAAGTTCATTGTGATCTTTATAGATGACATTCTTATCTATTCAAAAGATAAGGAAGAGCATGAGAAACACCTTCGGATAACTTTGGAAAAGCTCAGAGAACATCAGCTTTATGCCAAGTTCAGTAAATGTGAATTTTGGATAAGAGAAGTTGCCTTTCTGGGACATATTGTGACAGCTGAAGGAGTTGCTGTGGATCCTTCCAAAGTAGAAGCAGTATTGGAATGGAAGCAACCCAAGTCAAGAATCAAGTCGAAGTTTCCTTGGACTTGCCGGTTACTACCGTCGCTTTATAGCAGGATTCTCAGAGTTAGCCAAACCAATGACCCAGCTTCTGAAAAAGGAAAAGAAGTTCGATTGGACAAAAGCTTGAGAGCAAAGTTTCCAGACTCTCAAGAGCAAGTTAGTCTCAGCACCAGTTCTTATCCTGCCAGATGTGCATAAGGATTTTGAAGTATTTTGTGATGCTTCACGTCAAGGTCTTGGATGTGTTTTGATGCAAGAAGGCCGGGTAATAGCCTATGCATCTCGTCAGTTAAGACCTCATGAAAGTAATTATCCTACTCATGATTTGGAATTAGCAGCCATAGTGCATGCTCTAAAGATTTGGCGTCATTACCTCATTGGTAATCGCTGTGAAATATATACGGATCATAAGAGTACGTTTGAAGTATATTTTCACCCAGGCAGAACTTAACTTAAGGCAGAGAAGATGGCTTGAGTTAATAAAGGATTATGATATTGGAATCCATTATCACCCAGGAAAAGCCAATGTTGTAGCTGATGCGCTCAGCAGAAAGTCTTATGAGAAGAATGTTTTGGCAGAAGCAGATCAGACTCGACTTCAAGGAGTTTCTCACTTAAGTTTGAATTCAGAAAAGCAGAGTGTTCTTACAGCCTTAGAGATCCAGTCAACTCTACCGGATCAGATCAAGGAAGCTCAGAAAGTTGATGAGGATATTCAGGAAATCAAGAAGAATATGAGAAGAGGCAAATCACCAGGATTCAGTGAAGATGAGCATGGAACTGTTTGGTATGAGAATCGTATCTGTGTTCCCAATAATCTAGAGATTAAGAATTTGATTCTGCGAGAAGCACATGAAACCCCATACTCAATCCACCGGACGTACCAAGATGTACCAGGACCTTAAAGAAAGATATTGGTGGGTTAGTATGAAGAAAGAAATTGCAGAATTTATTGATGCTTGTGACACCTGTCAAAAGGTTAAAGCAGAACATCAGAAGCCAGCAGGATTATTGCAACCCTTGCCTATTCCAGATTGGAAGTGGGAAGAAATAGGCATGGACTTCATAACTGGACTGCCCAGAACTCAATCCGGTTATGATTCCATCTGGGTAATAATTGACCGGTTAACCAAAGTGGCACATTTTATACCCGTCAAGACTACATACTCAGGTGGTAAACTAGCAGAACTGTATATGTCCAAGATTGTGTGTTTGCATGGAGTTCCTAAAAAGATAGTGTCAGATAGAGGAAGTCAGTTCACTTCCCGATTTTGGAAGAAAATTCATGAAGAGTTGGGAAGTAAGCTTAACTTGAAGACTTATCATCCCGCATGATGGACAGACAGAGCGAGTAAATCAGATTCTAGAGGATATGCTAAGAGCATGTGCCTTGGATTTTGGAAATAGTTGGGATAAGTCATTACCCTATGCAGAATTTTCTTATAACAATAGCTATCAGACCAGTTTGCAGATGGCACCTTTTGAGGCACTTTATGGCAGAAAATGCAGAACGCCTTTACTTTGGGAACAGCCAGAAAAATTTGAAGATGCTAGTCCAAACTTACTCCATGATGCTGAAGAAAAAGTAAGAAAAATCAGAGACAGATTAAAAATAGCCCAGTCAAGGCAGAAAAGTTATGCCGATAATCGACGGCGAGATTTAACCTTTGAAGTTAATGATTTTGTCTATCTCCGAGTATCCCCTCTTCGAGGAGTAAAAGATTTCGTGCAAGAGGAAAACTTGCACCAAGATATATCGGACCTTCAGATTCTCACCGCAAAGGAGAAGTTGCTTATCAATTGGATCTGCCACCAAGTCTGTCAGGAGTGCATAATGTTTTCCATGTATCTCAATTGAAGAAATGTCTCCGGATTCCAAAGAGCAAGCGACTTTGGAAAACTTGGATCTGCAAGAAGATCTTTCTTATCAAGAGCAGCCAATCAAGATCTTGGAAACAGCAGAGCGTCAAACCAGAAATAGAGTAATCAAGTTCTGCAGAGTTCAGTGGAGTAACCATACCGAGGATGAAGCAACCTGGGAACGAGAAGAGGATTTAAGAACCAACCATTCCAATCTCTTTGCTAGCTAGTTCAAATCTCGGGGCGAGATTTCTTTTAAGGCGGGTAGGTTTGTAACATCCCAAAAATTTTTATTTTACTTTAATTATTTTTCTGGGATTTATTTGATTTTATCTGGAGTTTATTCTGAAGTTTAAAGCAAGAAAGTATGTTTTAAATATTTTCTTAAAGCTAAAAAGTATTTATTTTGATTTTCTAGGCCTCCCTAAATTTTATGAAATTTTTGAGAATTTTTTGGAAATCAAAATCAATTTTTGATGCCAAAAGATATTTTTATAAAGTGCTAAAATGGTCAAAATGAATTAAAAATATTTTTTCTTAAGTTTAAAACATCCCCAAGGATTTTCTGTAATTTTTATAGAATTTTTTAAATATTATTTGCTATTTTTAAAGTGTTTAAGAAACCTCCTCCTATTTTTCGAAAATAAAATCCGAATTTAAAACCGGATTAATCCGTGGTGACAAGTGTCGCACTGTGATTAAATCATACCCTTCTCTCATTTAATCCAAACCCTCATCTTCATTTAAAATCAAGGGCCAAGATCTTGCCACTTGTTTCAATCTAAACCATCCATTATTTTTAACTCTCTCTCTCTCACTTACTAGTGGGACCCACTTGTCATATCCTTCTTCCCAAACATCTTCTTCTTCCTTTGTCTCTCTCTCCTTCTCTCTTTGGCGAGCAGCACACCCGCCCCTCACCTCCTCCTCCGTGGTAGCGCCTCAGACGCCGCCCGGCCACCCCACCCGCCGCCACCCCGCCGCCGCCGGACCGCCTCGCCTCCCCACGCAAAACCGCCGCCACCATTTATGACGCCCGAGCTCCGTGCGTCGGTTTCTCTCCCAGTGAGACGCCTCGGCTTCCTCTCTTGCCACCGCACCCCGAGGCCATTAATGGCGCAAAACCGATTGCATTCACACGTTTTCTTCGCCTCCCGTGCCGTGGATTCCGCGACCACCACCCACCTCCTCCCTATAAAACCCTCCGGAGACCTCCCTCGCACCGCACCACCCTCCTCCCCTCTCCCCACCTTCCTCTCCCCGCCTGGAAGGCCGCCACCAAAGCCTTCGCCGCCACTTCTTTCCACCGCCGCCACCTCCGGCCACCCTGTGCCTCGCCACGGCATCGCTGCGATCACCGTCGCCTCCTCTACCCGCGCCACCCTCCGGCCGCCATGAGCGGCGCAAGACGGCCCGAGGCTGCTTCGCGTGCCGCTGCGTGCGGCCAACCTACCACGTCATCGCCATGTGGGCTGCGTGGCGACCCGATGGCGACCACGTGGCGCCATGTCATCATCCAATTTTCATTTATTTTTATTCTCTGTGATGACATCATAATTCAGATTTTCTAATACAAAATTAATTCAGAAAATTAATCCTTTTTCTTTTCCTTTATTTTGAAACTTCCTAAAGCCCGTAAATGCACGTTTTAACTCCAAATTTAACCATTTAAATTTCTAAATTTTTCTAAAAATATGGACTGTTCATTTCTAAGTCTTTTTAAAATTTTAGAATTTTATTTGAATTTTATTTGAATTTTTTGGTTCTTTACGTGTAGACTACGAAGATTTCGTCGAGGACGAATTCGGCGACGATTTCAGCGCTGAACATCCAGGCAAGCTACACCTTTGATCATAGTGCTCTCAGTATTTTAACAGTATTTATATTATTTTTAAATTATTATGCATGCGTAATTTTATTCAATTCTAGTTTAAATTCAATTTGAATGATAGTTATGCCTAATTCCTTTGTATAGCCAATTTGATATTTCATGTCATTATACCTTGTCAAACCTAGATAAAACCTAGTTGGCACATTAGTATTAATTAGACATTTGGTAGAATTGCTTTGCCATGCCAAGAATATTAAGATTTGGGAACTTTCTTCACATAAAATGATAGACTTTACAATTGATTTCGTGACTTTGGAAAGTCGGAATTGTTTATAAAATGTTTATAAACAAAATATAAAACTGGTTTAGACTTAGGCAATGGTAAGATGGCGGGTGCTTGCTGGCATGCATCGTAGTTGTAGCTCGATGTTGAATGCCCGGCACAAGGGGTTCGAGGTTTGGCCTAAGTCAAGTTAAGGACCGGTCTGTGAGCTACTTTTACAAAGTCACACCGTACTACCGTAAGTCCGGTATGGGACGGACCTAGCAAACTAATTTGTGAAGTTTCAACTAGATATCGCTAAAGGTTGAATGTGGGCGTGGTGAAGCCACGGGAAGTCTCACATGGCACAAAAGGGGGCTCCAACATGTGGATTCGTGTTGTAGTGAAACCTTAGTGGCGGCGTTATCTTTCTGGCAACTAAGCATTGTAAAGGCTTTGTCGTGAACTCTCAGCCACACACCTAAGGCAGTGTGTTAATCGTGTGGCAAAACGAGAGAACATGTCTTGTGGGTAAAGTTGTACACCTCTGCAGAGTAAAACTATCCTGGATAGCCGTGTCCGCGGTTATGGACATGCTGAGTAGGGTTTTTCACATATTAGACTTTGGTTTTATTAAATTCTGGTTTATGAAAGTCTGATTTATGGAAAATCTGGTTATCTTTTGGAAAGATGGTCCGGGTGGGATACCCGAGAATAGGTTAGTGTTGGTTGGAGCCTCACTAACGCTATTATCTTGAACAATGTTGTATTCAAATCAGCTTTTATTGTAATAATAATGTTTAAATCAAATGCTGTCATTTTATGCAAACAACTATATTATGCCATCCTTGTAAATCCTTATGCATGCATTAAATCTGTTAAACCTCCTGGTGTAGCTTGTGGAGTACGTTTGTACTCATGTGGCTTTATCTAACTCTTTCAGAGGAAGACTTCGACGATTGCGGTGAGGACTACGATTAGGCCACGTCTTACAGTCAATTCGCCTTGTGGGAAGGCTGGATGGGCTGCCGCTATTTTATTTGGTTTCCGCTGTTATTTTGGTGTTATGCTTTATTGTAAACTTTGAACTTATTATCAAACCTTTGCTTTAATATATTATGGTTGAATGTGAGATATTCATCGCTGTAAACCTGTGTGCACTAAGCTTTCCTGGGATAGTGCGAATAACACAGAGGGTCTTGGAGTTGTTGCTCCGGGTCCCGACACTGGCCCAGGCCGGCCCAATCTTTCTTCCCCCTGCAATTCGCTCCGGCGAAGCCAAAGCCGTGCCCCGCCCGCTCCGTCGCCGTGCCACGTAAGCTCTACCGGTCGCCGCCTGCCCGCGCCCATACTGCTGATGACTGCCATAGTTTCGCCGCACAGTGACCACCGTCGCGTCACCCGGGTCAGCTCTCCGGTTATGCCACCGTCGCCCGTAGTTTCCTGCCCCGTCGCATCTGCCTCGACCAATGCGTCGCCAACTGCACTGACACGTCCACTGTGCAGTCACACCCATCCCGGCCGCAGTCCGTCACCAATGCTGCAGCAGCGTCGCCTCCATGCCGTGGACACGACCGGCCAACGGCTCCTCTATCGCCGCTGCCTTTTCTGTGGCTATAAAGCCCAGTCCTCACCCCTATTGGCTTTGCCGCACTTCACTCTTTCTCCCACCCGAACCAATTAGCCTTCCATGCCCCACAGCTCGCCGGTGACATTTTCTTCCCCAAATCTAGACGGCGAGCAATCCGTCGATTGGCACCGCCGTAGTCCGATTCCTCCCCACCGAAGCACCCCTGGAGCACCGTGACACCAATCCCCTCCTCTGACGGACCTCTCGTTGCCTCTACTTCGCCCGCACCGTGCACCTCCTCTACCCGTCGCCGTCACACACCATCAGCTCGCCACCGCCATTCCCAAGTCACCCCGACCCCGAGGTAGACTCCTGAGCTTGTCTAGATACTCCCTTCTCGTTAAATAGAACTCTGATGCCGTGCGCCGCCGTAGCTAGGCTTCTCCTGTTCCACCGCCACCCATGGTCGCCGCCGGCCAACGCCCCGGTCAAATTGGCCGGCGAGACTTTGCCTGCAGGTAGGTGTGGGCGTGAGCAACACATTTTGGGGATGCTCAGCTCCGGCCGCCGTCGCCTCCGCCGGCGGCGAGCTCGCCGTTCCTCAGCCAGAGGAAGAATAACAATAGCGAGAGAGATAGGGTAATTAATTAGCTTAAGACATTCGTTGATTACGGTTAAGATAGCAGTTAAGGCTAATGATTGGCAGTTAAAGTAATGAGTCACTAACATGTGGGTCATGCCCTTTAATAAAAAAAGTGACCGGTCCCACCTGTCATAGGTATAGAGAAAAGAAAAATAAAAACCTATTGTGGGCCCTACCTGTCAGATTTTTATTTATTTTCTGATTTATTTAAACTGAGAACTTCAAAATGGCACAACTTATTCATTTTAACTCCAAATTGACTGAAACAAATTTCTAAATTCATCTAAATTCCATATCTATACAATGGAACCAAAACCATAATTTTTAAAGCTCATTTGAATTTTTGTGAGAATTTATTTGGTTTAAATTTATTTCTGAACCAACCCTCGACGATCAGGACCAAGCCTACTGTGACCAAGGCGAGTCAATACTTTGATCATGTTGATCCTACATTTTCTGCAAATTTACTTTTGTTTAAATTATCAAATGCATGCTGATATTTTATATGCAAATATATGTTTATTTTAATATTTTATTTAGATGCCCGTTATTTGATTTGCTAGTATCACATCTCCTTTGGAATATTGGAATACTTGAACTTTGTCACCCTAGCAAAAACTATAACAGTAAAACCTTTAAAAATAAATCCTTAATTATACGCCATGCTTAGCACCGTTTAGATATTCGAGAGCACCAAAATGCCCCAGCATCACCTCTTAATTATGAAAAACGGATTTGGGAAGTTATGGTAGAAATGATTGTTACATTGGATATGATTATTTTGTGCTCCTAAGAACCCCAAACTTTCTTAAATATCTGGGCGGATGGTACGGGAGCTGGTATGTGGTGCAGTGGAAGCACGGTGTATGGTCTGTGATAGAACCGTCCAGATAATCCTAAGGACCGAATCGTGTCATGATTAACTATGTAAAACAGTATAACCACAAGTCTGCAAAATGCAACCTGGCTAAGTAAAACTATCGAAACCTCCGAACTCATCTCACCGGTAGTGGAAAGGAGGGGAATATTGCAAGGGCAAGGGGAGGCCTAAAGGGACACCGAGAGGAGGGTGAAGTAACCAGTCGTGCTAGCGTTGTGGAGAGTGGAGTCAAAATGCACTAGTATCCGTGGTTACATCCCGTGCAACGTATGTGACCCACCACAGTTGGGAGCAGCCCATAGGGTGAGATGACAGCAGGGGTTAGATATTTTGAAAAGTTACTGTGATGGTCTACTCAATCACAGGACTAAGGAATTATGTGGGGCAACGAGCGAATCGTCTCTTGTGGGCAAAATGTATAAACTCTGTAGAGTCAAAACTATTCGAATAGCCGAGCCCACGGTCAAGGATGGACATAGGACCCTAACTAGATATAGATCTATTTCAAAAACTTTATGGGTGAAATTGGAAAAATGTAGAGCAGTGGAAAGCCCTGATTTTTGTTGCCCTGGGTGTCGCCCCAGCGATATGGTAAGCTGATATAATGCTAAACGGTTAGCATAAGGCGCAGAAACCTTGTAACGGTGGATGATATCTGGATCACTATTATTATTGTACTCTTTCAAACGTTGATAAATTTTTGTTTTATTAAAAACTGCTAGGTCATAGAAAATTTCCAAGTAACCTATTGTAAATGCAATTGATGGCAAAACAAAATAACCCGAGCCTTACCTTGATAAGCCATGCATGTTATTTATTGCATTCTGCGTATTGGCTCGCGGAGCACGGTAGATTTGTACTCACCCTCGTATTACCAAATTAGAAACAGGAACCCAAGACCATTATGTCTACGAGGAAACCCCTACCATGGATGGAGAAACCAACGAAGGAAACTAGGGCGGCTTCTACGATTTTAGATCCTATATAAGTAGGCCTAATGGAGATTGTGTGCACATTTCGTAGGAGAAAGCAGTTAAAAGAAACTTAAGAGATTGGAATGTATCTAAAGATTTTTAAGCTTTGGATAGGAACGCATAGAAGTTAGCGATCCACATACCAGAACCATAAAAAGGTTTAGGGGCGGTGTTTTAGTCTCTCGGCTTAGATGACAGGATGTACGGCTTAGGGTTTCAGTTTTATAGATTTTATTACAAGGCTCTCGTCTCTTTAACCTTAAGGAAGTTTTATTCCTAACCTGCCCTAACTTGTTTGAGACAAAAATCTTTATTGTTGTTGTTGTTGTTATTGTTATAAGGATTAAGGTGAACTTGAATATTCCCTCACATGGCTCAAAAAAGAGTTATCATGCCTCAAGTTTCTATTGAATGTGGATGCAGCAATTGAACAGTTCAAGACCGCATTCATTGTCTCAAATCTTGCATGTGTTGCACGATTTATATCTGCAATTGTAGTGTCAAAAAGTGGGGTGTGACCTAAATACTTGGAGAATTAGTTGGCATTTAAATAAAAACATTTCAACAACTTGCATTTTTTCAATGTTCAAACAAAGACCATAACATAGCATGTTTACACAGAGCTGCCAAGGATGCCGAGTTGCCAACTGACAAACATCCCAGCATCAACTCGGCCGACTATTTTTCATGTGCCTTTAGCATAGCATGATCTGCAATACTCCATGCCAATCAAGCTGATGTTTTTTTCCAATCAGATCTTGCAAGGAAAAGTACATCCCTATAACACAACAGAATAATTTGATTCCTATGATGACATGACCTGAAACAACGTTATACGAAACGATGTAAGGTGTTTGGTTAAGATACTTTGCTCTGTAATCTGATTACATGGGAAAAAATACCATTAAACCATGTTTGGTTTGGCTGGACCATAGTCACAATACATGGGATGGGATACCAAACATTGTTAAGTCGGCTGTTCTCTCTAGTCGCACCACACACATGGGGCAACCCTTTGCCTTATCTGGACTTATCCCCAGCTATCGTTGAGGCCAAGATGTAGAATGGGCATGTACTATCTATGCAAGCTACCTTTACCCTATCTGTCACATTGCCGTACAGAGCTGGAAATCATTCAGTATATGATCGATTGATCCTTATTAAACATCGCACTTAGCTTTCCTGGTCTCATCCTCTTCCTCACTTAACCAGCATTCACTTGACTACCTTCAGCCTGATCAGCAGTCATCATCACTGCTGTCCAGGGGCTCATCATCAGCCTCACTGGGGGGCTCTGACAGAACCAAGCCATCTGCCACCTCACTTTGGCCAGCATTGTTTGATGCCCTTCCCCTTCTCAAATACCCCTCAACAGCTGCTTTCATTTTGCTCTTGCTTATCTTGCTTGCACTAGGCTTCGTAACAGCGATGGACTCCTGAGTAGCACATAAAGTCTCTCGGGTTATCTTTCCACTGCCTTCAGCTGTGCTGATAACCACATATCCATGATCTGACCATTACTCATCCAGTCCCAACATTGTCAAATAAATCCACCACATCAGTATCCCTCACGGTGCTCATTTGGATCTTCTCGCTGCTGCTTCATCCTTTGCAACTCTTGTCGTAGCTCATTGCTCTCCAGCTCATAATCAACTTCATTGCCATCTTCATCATCCGAGTCCTTGGCCTGCCCTTGCACTTCCTCTATTGAGGTTGGCCTGCCCTTGCACTTCCTCTATTGAGGCTATAGGATCGTATGGTACAATCAAAGGGGGTGAATGATTGTCTCTGCTTTTTACCACCTGAAATCACAACAGACGCAGAGAAACAAAAACAATGCAATCTGAATTACCGAAAGTCAATAACGACCGCAACTGCCAATTTGTCAGTACGTGGTCGTAAGCCTCTGTTGCCGACTGCTTGTTACGACCACACGTTGCGATCGCCTGTCGCTCGACTGCTCGTTATGACCACTCGTTTACAACCGCTTTGTCCCGACCGCTCGCTTACGACCACTCGCTTACGAGTGTTCGGATCGATCGCTCAATCGTTCCGATCACTCGGCAAGATCTTGAATCAACTGCCTGATTGTTCCGATCACTTGGCAAGATCGATCGCCTGCTTGCTCTGGTTGCTCCGCACGATAGCAACAGACATGTCGTGACCTCCTTCCACCTAATGTCTCTCCACCGTTCGACCTCCGTCTGAGTGAGTACAAGCCAAGGGCAAAACAGAGCAAGTAAACCGGAGATGAAGAGAAGTCACCGAGAAGATTTTTATGGAAAGAATCTGATCTATTATTTCATCATCATGTTCTTGGATACAAAGCACCTCACGACACTCCTAAAAATCTTCTTCACGAAAGCCCTAAAACCTCATACGCTAACATACAGCTTCCCCTACTTTTATAGGCCAGCTCACAAAGTCGTGTTATATCCAAACACTTCAAACCGTGTCCTATTCCAATTGGACACGAAATCTATCTCTTCCTCAAACCAAGGGACCCAAAACCCTTCCTAACACGGGTTTTAACCAAGTCGTACATATCATGGACTCCATCCACAACTCCATACGACACCCATTACAAAGCCTCCAGGATATCCCCTCATGTATCTTCATCGTGCACCATCACCTCGTGCTCATGTGTGAGACTGATCACCTCGCGTGATCACCTGACCGTCTGGACATCAGATTACCCTCTCCGAGTCCCGGTCTTCCTTGTCACTGACCATAACTGTCTTCACGCCTCCACGCAGCATCCACCTTTGATCTCCATGTGCTTCCAGCATGAGCCCGACCACCTCGCGTGACATCCAGACCGCCTGAACCCCATATTACCCCTCCTAGTCCCAGTCCTTCTCGTCACAAATTATGGCCGCCTCCATGCCCACCTGCACATGCAAAGACCAAAGAAACCATCTCCTGGTACAAGTTCTACCCAACTTGACCGTAATCATCACACATTAGCAAAACACATTCTTGTCTATCCCAGACAAGAACAAAAACCCCTACGACCATCTCCTAGGTCGTTTACGACCACACAGACCTATCGCTTACCGAAATAGATCTTCAGTCCAACCAATACTACCGCTAATTCGTAATCCACAAGTACTCGTAAACCATACCGACTATCGAGTACTGACTACCAAGTCACAGCCGCAACACGTACTCGAAACCTACGAGTACAGACACATTCCAACACCCGGCCACTTGTCGTGGTCGTGAAACCACTTCTACCGAGTACCGAGTCCTCTAACTACGAGTACCTCAAGCAACGATCATCCATCAACGACCACCACTCACCGACCAAACAACCACTGGCCCAACCCGAGTACTCGACTTACTCGACAATCACATGAGTGAAGCACTCGTATCGACCATGAAGGTCTACGAGTACCGATCGAGAAGCCTACGGCAACCGATATCTAAGCCTTCGACTACCATAGGCAGAATAGCAGACTATAAAGTCTACGAATATCGACAAGACCGCCAAGACTACGACCATGAAGTCAGTCTGCAAAAACCTACGACCATGAAGATAGTCTACAAAACTTACGACCATGAATGTAGTCTGCAAAACCTACGACCATAAAGGTAGTCTGCACAACCTACGACCATGAACGTAGTCTGCATAACTTACGACCATGAATGTAGTCTATAAAACTTACAGCCATCGACCGCAAAGCCCTCGACGAACGAACAGTAAAATCTATGACTATCGATTACTGTAACTATGACCATGAAAGAGTACTATAGCTATGATTACCTGTCGTGGTTGTAAAACCAAAATCATACTGCCATGGTCAAAAGGTCGAAGTCGTACTGCCATGGTCGAAGCCAGACGTGGTCGTAGCATGCCGTGGTTGTAAGCTGAACATGGTCGTAGCATGCTATGGTCATAAGCTGAACATGGTCGTAGCATGCCGTGGTCGTAAGCTGAACGTGGCCGTAGCATGCCGTGATCATAAGCTGAACGTGGTCCTAGCATGCTGTGGTCATAAACTGAACGTGGTCGTAGCATGCTGTGGTCATCAGTTGAACGTTGTCGACAGCTGCTATGGCCGTAGATGTGTTCAAGCCGTGGTCATAAGATTGTCTGTGTTCTGATGCCATGGTCGTAAGAGTGTCTGAAGACTGTAATCACTCGTAACTGAGCAAAAACACTCGAAAGCAAGGACATCAATAGCAAACGACCAATCTTTCACAAATGCAAAATTCAAGGCAAACCAAATGTCAATTATTCATCATATCTTAATCTACGACCATCCACATGGTCTAACAATCTCCAAGTACAAGGCACGGCTGGTCATGAAGGGCTACGTACAGCGGGCTGGTATCGACTTCGAGGAAGTGTTCACTCCCATGGCGGTGGCAAGTCCATCACATGAATGTCAAGTCTGCATTCCACAATAGCGACCTGACGGAGGAGGTGTATGTGGCCTAGCCACCTAGGTTCGTCGTTGACAATAGCGAGCGCAAGGTACTCTGGCTCCAAAAGGCACTTACGGCCTTTGCCAAGCACCCAGAGCATGGAACGCCGAGCTCAATGCCAGCCTATCGACGTTGGGGTTTCATAAGAGCATCTCTGAGCATGCTGTGTACACACGCGGGGATATAGCGCATCGGCTGATTATTGAAGTGTACGTCGACGACTTGATCATCACTAGCACCGAAGTCATCGACATTCGCGTATGCAGGGCCGAGATGAAGAAAATATTTCGGATCAGCGACCTTGGGTTACACTCCTACTACCTCGGCATCGATGTGAGCCAAGGGCCAAGTGGCATCTCCTTGTGCCAATCGGCCTATGCTCTCAAGGTGCTCGAGAAGAGCGGCATGGAGACTGCAACAACTATCAAGCGCTAATGGAAGCTCGCTTGAAGTTGAGCAAATTAAGCTCCTGCCTGCTGGTATATGCCACCCAGTACCGAAGTATTATCAGCAGCCTTCGGTATTTGGTGAACACGCGGCCGGACATAGCCTATGAGTCGTGCTACGCAAGTCGGTTTATGAACCGAACGAGGACCACCTAGTCGCGGTCAAGCATATACTGCGCTACTTTGTCAGAACGCGCAACCACTACATCTGCTATATGAGGAAGAGAGATGGTCGGCTACTGCTGTTGGGATTCAGTGACAGCGACATGGCCGGCGACGTCGACAATCAGAGAAGCACCACTGGAGTGCTCTTCTTCCTTGGAAGCAACCCCATCGTTTGACAGTTGCAAAAGCAGAGGGTGGTGGCGTTGTCATCCTGCGAGGCAGAGTACACTGCCGTGATGACTACGGAATGTCAAGGCATCTGGCTAGCTCGGCTAATGGACGAACTTCTCTGCTCAGAACCTAGAGCGCAAGTGCTCAAAGTGGACAACAAGTCCATCATTGCCTTAACCAAGAATCTTGTCTTCCATGACCAAAGCAAGCACATCGACACTCGCTTTCGCTTCATCCGGGAGTGTGTTGATGGAGGGAAGATCATCCTCGAGCATGCTCGAACAGAGGAGCAGCTCGCAAACATTCTCACAAAGCTGCTCGGCGCGTGTCAAGTTCAAGGACCAGCGCGCAAGGAGTGGCGTCGTCGAGAGCATAGGAGAACGTAGCAAGGATTATGGGGAGAACGTTGAATAATCCAGCACATTCACCGTGGTCGAAAGTCGTAAGTCGTAGCTCATGGTCGAAGTCGTAGAGTATCGTTGCAGTCATAGAGTTACTGTGTAGTCGTAGAGCTACTGATCATAAGTCATAGTCATAGTGACCATGGTTGTAGTCGTAGCGGTTGTAGTTGAAGAGTTGTTGTAACAGTCGAAAGTGCTCGATGCGTGCTCAGTCTACACGAGAGCACGTTCTCCGCTTTGTTAGCATCGTGCGCGTCATGGTCTGGGTCCGTGGGATCATGCTGGTAATGGTGCGTAATAAGGGTGGCTTAGCCACCAGAGTTAGACTAGGATTTCTTTTAAATAGCAGTATAATACACCAGAAAACACTGCTAGATTTCCAGCAGCATAAAAACTCTTGTGTTTTTGCTCTGTTCTCCCAACTTCGTATGTGTTCGAGTATGAGCTCAGACGTGTTGATCGGCCGAAGTTCCTGACAGACATGCATGGCGTGAATTGGATACAGTTTGTTGAACCAGGCGAGATGTTTGGATCTTTAGATGAGCAGAGCAGATAAGCTATAATTTGTTTGATGTTGTATTGTTGAATTTAGTGGCGAAACTTATCCTCAGAAAAGAAATGGAGAAGATTCCTGAGGTCTGCTTTTCCTCCCTCGCCCTCCCTCTCTCCTAACAGGATATGCTTCGTGCACCTTAGATATTTATCCAACCTGGATACCCCCCTTAACTGACCTTCTAGCGGTTGCATATATGAATATCACATGGTATGTTGCTTTCTCATGATAACGGATTATCCTGCAAAGTTGTTCATTATAGATCAGGAGGTTATGGATGCCCTGCTCTCTGAAGTGCAAAAATGTCCAGTAAGAATTTACGTGCTGCAAAGTTATTCTATAGATAAAATTGTTCATTCTAGTTTCTGGGTAGTACAAACACACTACCGGTGCATCAAAGACTTCTTTTTTTGTCTTTTTTTACCACTTCGGCAGAAGGTTTCTGAATATTCTGTGATCTGAAGGTTCGTCTGCTGATCTTAATTTGATCCTTTTTGCAGAGCAATAGGAGGACACCGATGACGGTATTGAACCCCGGGGAGATACCGAAGTACGAATTGAACCCCGCGAGCTCCAATTCCGGAAAGGGGATGAGGTGCTCAAGGTGCAAATTTTTCTTTCCCAATTTTGTTTCAGAAACAACGGTTCAAGAAAGGATATATGATGCTGTGGAGAAAATGACAGAACAAAAGGCTAATCGCGTAAGCATTAAACAGGGCACGTACCAAGTTGCAAAATGGAATGGCACCAAGGTTTCGGTGAAAATACTACACAGAGAAAGCTACTCTGATCAAGAAGCCATGTAAGATGCAAATCTCAATGCTGAATTCCAAAGTGCCTAACAAATTGGTTTGACATCAAAAAAAAATTACCTCCATTTTTGTTACAGAAAC
The DNA here is from genome assembly GCA_036346245.1 of Bonia amplexicaulis. NCBI lineage: Eukaryota > Viridiplantae > Streptophyta > Magnoliopsida > Poales > Poaceae > Bonia > Bonia amplexicaulis. Next base: position 26,208,943 of record CM070737.1, read on the forward strand.
TCTTTCAGGCATGAGCTGATGGTATTCGAGAAGGTCCGGCACCCTAATGTTGTTCAGTTCGTCGGAGCCGTCACTCAAAACATACCTATGATGATTGTTTCTGAAGTCAAAACTGAGCAAATTGCATCATGAGAAGTGATAGTCATCACCGAATGCCCAAAGTAAGGTAGGAGATTCAAAGAAGCTGACATGGTCAATATGATCTTCTCCCCCATGGTAAAGCCTACATCAAAGAGATAGAAGAAGCATATGACTTGGTACTGAGATTAGTGAAATAAGATTTAGGTATCCAGTACTGAGACACGCGACCACTAGGTGCAAAAGAACCAATATGAGGGTTAGCATGATATGCAACAGGATACAATCTAGAGCTACCAAAACTCTTCTCAAACCCTTGCTGTGGACCAAAACGACAGAAATCTTGTCTAGGAGTAGCTCTAAACATAAACCCACTCTCCTGGAATCTAGAACTACGTTGCTCTTTAAAGCCGCCAAAAGAATCAAGGAACCCATCTACAAAGCGAGGTCTAGAGATAACTATAGAGACACTAGCTAAACGGGTTTGATCCTAAAAGCTCCTTAATACTCTAACATGATCATGACATAGTTTCTTAACCTGTCTAAAACTGAACTCTACCATGTGGCCATCCTTCTCACAAAGGGTACAATGGTATTTGACTTTTTGAGGGTCGTAACTGTTGAAGTAGAATCACCTACATTGATAGAAGGAGATTGGGCAGATCCTGCAGACTTGAACATAATCTTGGACAAGAGGGTCAACCTCAAACTTTCCACTTCAACTACACTTACTACCTTAGGAAGATGACTCTTAGAATGCTTAAGGAGTTAAAACCTAGATCTCTATTAGCTTTACTAACCTTGGATTGATGTAGAATTAGGTTTAAATTCTTTTTTCACTAGAAAGCCTCTCAAGGGTTTTTTTTGCAAATAATAATTCCCCTTAGCAAGGGTAATATAAAACTCACAAGGTTGACTCTTAACAGCTCTAGCGTACCCCTCCTTATGCATAGCCAAGTCTAGATTTAAAACCTCACAAGGCACACAAGAGGCATTCTTGATTCTACGCAACTGCTCATCAAATTTAACTCTAAAAGACTCATACATGACATTCAAATCTTGTCCAATTTTAGTAAAAAATGCAGAAACTATTATAGTAATAGAATCAACATTTAAAGCATGCACTGGAACAATAGAATCTTTATCTATTTTGTCTTTTAATATCTTAGTGAGAACTTCAATTTTAGAGTTGAGGTTAAGGCAAGAATCACAAGGTTCAGCACTGACATGATTAAGCTTATCATTTAATTTTTTTCAATTTTTCTTCCCTAAACTCACAATGAACACAAGAATATTCAGGACTGATTTGGAGCAATTTTTCAGTTTACATGGCAAGTTTCTCTTCCAATTCACCATAATTCAAGCATGGCAAAGCACTAGCTCTAGAAAATGCTCCCAACTCCTAAGCAACTAGAACATGGACTTCTGCTCTAGCATTTTCTAGTTGTCTTAGCAAGAATAACTCAGAAGATCTCAATTTTTTAATTATAGCATGTAAAGTAAGACAAGTATCATAGTTATCAAGATTAGGAATAGTAGTTCTAATTCTATTCATTTGTAAGACTAAGAGCTCATTTTCAATTTTAAGCTTATCATTTCTTTTTATCAATCGTTTCAAGGCCTTGATTTGCATAACATGTTCAGTTGCCAATTTGTCATATTTGAGCATGAGAGAGTTATAGGAATTTACCTCATCATCGTCTTCGATGTAGGGATCCTTGTCATGTGTGGTGAGGGAATCAACATCACTAGTAGCCATAAGGCACAGCCCGATGAAGCCAACGGTTTTCTTCTCCTTCCTTTGCTCCTCCTCATTGCTTGAAGTAGTTGGATCAACATCACTCATATCTCGAGTCTCGACTATTAAGAGCTATGAGCAATGACGTGGTCTTCCTGATTGCGTTCTTGTTCTTGAAAGGTCGATCAGACTTCTTGTTGTGGTTCTTTATGTACTCCTTGTAGTCTTTCCTTTCACGATCATCTCCATCTCTATTCGCAAAGTTAGGATATTTAGCATAAACATGATCCATCTCACCACACTCAACACACATAATTGAACCTCCTCTCCTATGCTATCTTGTTTTACGGTAGACACGGGCAAATCGGCTAGTAATGAGAATTAGATCATCTATGGGTTCGAATCCCGTTATCCTTTACGTTGGAATCCTGTTGCCCAGCGTCATCTCCTACCTCCCCCTATCCATCCACCGCAAACCCCCACAAAAATTCACCCACCACATATATACGGGCGGCTGACAAACAAAATAAGCTCAACCGTACCTGTGTTTTTTTTTTTTTTTGCCGAACTGAGCATTTTTTGTTTGCTAATGCTAAGTTCAGTTAGTTCTGTCTCTCTTTTTTTTGACATGCTCTGTAAAATTCTGGCTTATCCTTGATCGCTGGAAAAAATTACAAGATCTGAAACAAGAAATGCATAAATCCATGTGTCTACGGCATGTTGTGCAGGTTTGAAGAAGTGAAGTGCTGTTTCGTGCAAAAACTGTCTCTGATGGTTGCAGATCTAATACGAAGCAGAATAACGACCCAGTTGCCGAGTTCCTTGCGATTCTGTGTGCTGAGACTAATTAATTCGCGACTTCTGTCCACACCACCGTACCTGTGCGAAATGGCATCTCAGGCACATGCATGCATGATGGTGTTTCCGCCGTGTTGATCTTGTTTTATAGCAGCAGAGGGCCAGAGGCCTGTTCATCGTAAATATATAGGCCTGTTCAGCAAACTAAAAGTCGATTGGTTTTTGATTTTTTGCTATAGTACCTAACTTTTAAACGGATTATTTTCTCAAGACGGGATCTACAAGTTAAACGATCTACACGTTAAAAGTCTAACATCTGTACCAGCCAAAATCACAAGTGAGTATCTGTCTCTCTGTAATCTGTACCGTAAACAGTCAAAATTTAAAATTTTCAACCAAAAATCACAAGCCACAGTTAAAACGAACAGACGTATCCCAAGAAGCCATGAGAAGAATTTGCACTTCTTGCCGAATAATCCCTGCGCTGTAGGCGTCTATAGGGGACATGTGTGCCCTTCAACTGTACGTGGTATGCCGATTTCGCCGTTAAACTTACCGTCTGTTGTCCACCTGTAGTGTCCGGCGTCGTGTGCTGCTTCAGTTCTTCCACCTTGTTGGTGGTCCTCCCGGACAACAGGGTGATACTCTTTTCAGTTGCTCATTGTTTGTGATTCTCCCATCCCCCCTTCAGCCATCTGTCCGTGTGGCATTTCCTTTTTGCGTCGTCCTATTTTTCCTTGCAACGAGTTCGAAGGGATTTGGGGCCTCCCCACCTCAGTGATGATCTGGATCCGCTTTAAATGGTTTCAGTTTCTGTCTTCTAAATTTTATTATTTTTGTTTTTAATTTTTTGGCTTTTTTGTTTTCCTTTTTTTGCCTTTGATTATTTGTACTATCCATTATGATATAACATTTATTTTATTTTTTAAAAATTTAATTAATTAGAAAAATTAAGAGCCGTTTTTATAAAAGAAAGACCAAAAAGCATGGTTTATAAGCCAGTGGGAGCACTACCGGAATCTCGTTTTCTGTTTCTCTACTTCCATTTACCTGTTCATCATTCAATGGCAGGCAAACCGGCACTGTATAGCTGGTGAATTTTTTTGTGTTCTCTGTTTCCGGTAAAAGGAGTTGGATCCACCCTTGTTCGGTAATCCGTGTTATGCCTTTTGGATAGTTTGTGTTGATAAATATTATTTAGATGTTTTTTTTAACTATTATTTAGATTTATGACTATTGAATTAGAGATTCAATAGCCATAAATTTTTCTCTCACCCTCTCCAAAAAAATCTCTCTCTTCTCAAAAAAAGGAGCTATTAGATTTCTAATCCAACGATTCAAATCTGAATAATTGTTAAAAAAAACATTCGGATGATACCTAGACACACCATAATGGCTGCAAGTTTGAACGATTTTTCTCGCAAAATAAACAACAATCTCAAGCTTAAGCAACAAAATTTACACACTTCGAACTACGTAACTGAAAATTTCTTTTATTAACCGTAGTTTCTTGGCTGGAAACTGGCAAGAACCAACAATGCACTTCCATCCTACCAACAGCAAATGGATAGTCGATTCCTCAAAAGACAACAACAAATCACGGGAAACAACACATGGACGAATCATACAGTTAAGCATAACCAAGAAATCTCAACGAAACACACACGCGCGCGCACTTGAATCGACAAACCAACCAACCAACCTGCAGAAACAATCAAATTTAAGTCCTGAAGCAAGCACTGCACTACCACACGACCAGACAGGGTGAATCTTCACCAACTGGTCGATCAGTTGTGGTTGACCCTCCTGCAGTTGTTCCTGATCTCGCCGTTGGCGCCGGTGAGCGGCGAGATGTTGCCCATCTTCACCATGGACTGCGCGAAGTGCTGGAAGAAGATGTCCTGGTTGGCGGCGTAGAGCTTGACGAGCTCGGCGGTGGCGGGGCTGTCCGTGAAGAGCACCTCGTCGGAGCTGAGCAGGCCGCGGTACGCCAGAAGGTTCTTGTAGTACTGGTTGTCGAACTTGAAGGGCGTCACCGGGTCCAGGAAGAAGAGGTTCTGGTCGCCGCCGGAGCGCGGGCACCGCGGGCGCAGCGCCGCCGCGTAGGACACGTCCAGCTTGAAGTCCGGGATGCCGTTGCCCGTCTGATTGTACAGCCGCTGCCGGAAGCTCGTGCACCGGGAGTCGCCGATGGTGTGGCTACCTGTGGAGTTTTCACCCGAGGTATACGCACGGTTATTACAGACTCATGCCTTTGGCTGTTTATTTTTCTCTCACCGTTCCTTTTTTTTACTTCACGTTTTTTTACCTTTTACAGTCGACTTTGATTAATTTTTTATAACTTGATACTAGGATATACAAATAAAATTATAAAATTATTTTTAGTGATAAATCTAATAATATATTTTTATAGCTAATTCAGATAGTTTTAAATTTAACGACACGGATTTTTAAAAATCTTCAAGTAAAAAAAAAGGAGAAACTACACGGATTCTAGTGCCTTAATTAGGAATTATTGCAAGACCAACGTGTAGGTGGGGCTTGTCTGTCAGTGATTTATCTTAGATATTTCAAATGGGTTAAGTGTAGTGTACTAGTGTGTACGCATTAGTCCAGCAATTGTGAACGCACAAACCATTTTTTTTCTCCCTCTCTCTCTCTCTCTCTCTACGTAGATGTGTAGGATTTGAAAGTGTCGCTGCTACCATGTGGCAGGCACGTAAGCGCCTCTTTCCACGGAGACTCTTGCTGCTAGTCAGCAATAATGTTGGTTTCGAACCAATCAGCCGTGACCTAGCTAGCGTGCAATCAACGGGGGGCATCACACGTGTAGGCGAAACGTGGACAGCTAGCCGCATGTTTCGGCACAGTTTAATGATCGACCGACTTGTCACGAGGTGCATCTGCACGGATTGATAATTGTCGGCAGATATGTTAAAGAGTTGCACTGTACGAGTTGTTCGTTTCACGGGAGTTGTACGACCAGCCACCGGCAAACAACAGTAATAGTATATACCGTTCCTGTTCTAAAGCACGATGACTTTTAGTTTTTAAAGAATATATATATATATATATATATATATATATATATATATATATATATATAGGAAAAATACCTCTACACCGGGTGTAGTTACACCCACCTCTAATATACCACCTAAACAAACTTGAAATACTCCTTTATCACTTTAGGTACATTTGTATACTAATTATAAGATACTCCAATGTTAACCACACGAAAAACTTGTAAAGGAGTTCATAGTTTTTAGCGTATTTTGTAAATACCCTTATATATGCGCATAAAAAGGAGTATGCCGAAAAAATGTATATACCACTTCTGAAAAATTGTTCATACCACCTAGATGATCTTAAATACTTGTATACTACACGTACATACCCTCCGTTACGCGAGATACTCCCGCATTGCGAGATACGATATAAGGTGTAACTACACCCGGGTGTAGAAAAGAGGCTTATATATATATATATATATATATATATATATATATATATATATATATATATATATATATATATATATATATATATATAATAGCATTGCTGTTCCGTAGGACATTGTTGGTATATACGCACATGAAATTGTATAGACATGTGTACATACCGAGGAGGGCGACGAGGTCGACGAGGTCGAGGCCCTGGAGCTTGAACTTGGTGATGATGGTGGGGAGGGTGTTGTTGGGGGCGGGGATGTCGTTGTTGGAGCCCTGCACGCTGGCGCCCCGGGAGTCCCTCCTGCCCAGCGGCACGATCCACCCCGGCCCACCGGTCTGCAGTACGTTTCCCTCTTCTCGTCATGTAAAAGATTTGCAGAATAGGGCAGAAACTCCATGGCCGCTTAATTTATGGCTTAAATATTTGAATTTTGGTTATTTGTGAGAGACAGTACGTAGACGAAAGTAGTCGTATATGATTTTGACCGGTACAGCTGAACTCAACACATTTTTTAATGTAATTTTTCTATTGACCATATCTTAAAAAAATACATTGTTTAAAAACTAATTATTATAAATAGTATAAAAATAAACCAACTTTAAGGTAGTTATCTGTGAAGTTTGGACACATCTAACACCTTTGCAATCAAAAATTTCAAATCTGATCCTCGAAGCAAAAAAATTCCATATCTAGTCCCTTGCCCGACCGCGGGACTATGCCGTGCCGACACGTGTCCGGTCGTGCGGTCCGGGACCGCACGATCGCGATCAGAGCTGGTCGTGCGGTTCGGGACCGCACGACTCTCACCGCTCACCGGGACTGAGCGCACGATTAAATTTGCCGACCGCACGACTCCGTCCTGACCGCGAGATTTGTCTTTGCCGACCGCACGACTCCGTCCTGACCGCGAGATTCGTCTGTCGACCCCCGGTGAACAGTAGAGTCGTGCGATCCCGGACCGCACGACCTAGCTACAGTGTGATTGTGCGGTCCCGGACCGCACGACCAGACACGTGTCGGCACGGCATAGTCCCGCGGTCGGGCGGGGGGCTAGATATGAAATTTTTTTGCTTTGAGAGTCAGATTTAAAATTTTGGGTTGCAAGGATGTTAAATGTGTCCAAATTTCGTTATCTGTTCTGTTCCTTTTTCTCTTCCGCTGACCCTAAGACGGCCCAAATTATAATGAGGTGTTTAGAACAAAAGGCGCGCCTTTTTAGTAGTAGTATTCTGGCATCAACAAAAAGCAATAGGATTGCAAGATATGTAACTAGTATCTATTTGGTAACTCAGATATCTTATTGTCAACCGTTCACCGTTTCATATGCTTAAAGATTAAATGCGATTATTAATCACTAATTAATCTTTTTAATTAGTGCTATTCACACTTAATGATTAAATGCGATTTTGCACTAATTAATTAATCATATTTAATTAGTGCTAATCACACTTAATCATTAAGTATGGTTAGCATTAATTAGCACTAAATAATCGCTGCTTAATTACTAAATAGCACTTATTAATCACTAGTAAGCACTAATTAGCATAGTTAACATAACTGGTATACTTATCACTAATTAGCATAATTAGTCACTAAGAATCACTAATTTTCTAATTAGCACAATTAACACTAGTAAGTAATAATTAGCATAATCAACACTAATTAATTAACGTTGGCCACCATTAGTTCTAATCGTATTTAATGATTAAGTATGATTAGCACTAATGGTAGCTGGTGTTAATTAATTAGTGCTAATTATGCTTGTTAGTGCTAACTAGTGGTAATCAGCATTAGTTATGTTAATCATGCTAATTAGTGTTCATTAGTAATTATTAGTGTTAATTATACTAACCAGCACTAATCATGCTGTAGTGCGGCAACTCGAGAAGAAAGCTAGATTTGTAGAAACGGACATCAGATAGCTAAATTTCAAAAAAAAAAAAGCTATTGTCTTTTTAAAAATGACTGTAGCGCTACAGTTCGTTCTTTTACCCCGTCCTTATCCCGTGGCATGAGATGGCCTTACTTTGCACGCTCTGGCGCTGCTTTACCGAGCAGTGTGCCCCCCACTTTGTTTTATTCTTTTCGGTGTTCGCAGCACATGGATCATTGCTGATCTTACCATACTGTCCTGGACTACTAGCGCAGGGTGCCCATATCCAGTAGCTCAACAATGGAATTTGCCATGTGAGTCGCGCGTGCCGTAGAAATTAACCATGGCAACAAAACTAGCGGTGAGCCCGGTCCGGCCCGTGTCCTCACCGACACCACTACTCTAGGCAGATATATAAACGGAATAAACCGATAAAGAATTCGGATGGATACGACGGACTAAATGGGCATTTGAACGAACTTTGCAGACCAGCAAGTTTGTTCATGCAAATTCAAGGGGCTGACAGCTTAACATATATGTTTAGAAATCCACGATTGTGTGTCGAAACCAGCTTGAATTGATTATTGTAAGCGGTTTGCAAAACGTCTTGCATGAGTTAACCTGTAGTGTGAAGGGTGCACACAAAAAGTGATCATCTGCTGTGAGCGTATAAAGACGTACGTACTAGTCATTTTAGCGTATCATACGACGTACGCGTGGGGCTGACAGGATGGCAACAACGACAAACGTAAGCAGTCGTGTAAACGTTGCAATCAATTCGCCGGTGCTTAAGATCTTGGCAGCGGTGCAGCATCATGCATGCACGTACGTACCATGACGGTGGAGTCGCGCGCGGCGAGGGCGAGGATGTCGGCGCAGGAGACGGTGTGCGGGCACGCGGCCTCCAGCGCGGCCTTGATCTCGTCGATCACCTCGAACCCCCTCGCCGAGTCCCGGTTCGGGTTCGACCGCTTCTCGCTGACGATCGTCGCGCTGCTGTCGAGCAGGATCGACGCGTCGCACCCCTGCAAACACCCATGCATCCATCCATGGTTCAGCCAGCCAGTGCGCGCGCAGGCGCGGTGCGTGTTGCCTGTCTGACGCGCCGCCGCGCCATCAGACAGCGCTCGGCGTGGTGGGCGGACGTACGTACCTTGACGAAGCAGTCGTGGAAGTGGAGGCGGAGGAGGGAGGCAGCCATGCGGGGGTCCTGGTAGTGCGCCTTCCCGACGATGGACGCCACGATCTGCTGCGCCTGTGGGCACGACCGGTCGTACAGGTGCGGGTCCAGCTGCCGGGCGCCCGCCGGAGCGGAAGGGAACGCCGACGAGGGGGAGGGGGAGCAGAGGGCGACGAGAGCGACCAGGGCAGCGGCAACCATTGCACCCGGCCTCATGGCTCACGAAAGCTGAGCAGGCTCAAGGCACTTGGGAGACTAAGTGCCCTTCGTGCTGTGCTCCTTGCAATGGTGATGATGGTGGTGGTGAGCGGTAGCTAGGGCAGCAGGGGGTGGGTTTATATAAGGGAGGGGAAGCTGCAGGCTAACGGGGTGCTTGTTGCCTTGAGCGACATTTCTTGGGAGATATATATATATATTCTGTGGGGTAGTACGTAGCTAGGGTGGCTCATGGCAGCTTCTGCCCTTTTGCGACTTTTCTTCTTCATCAACAGGCCACCACTGTTATTGCTCGAGCTGGCGTGTAGACACAGAACTGCATGCCCTAGCTTGCTGGCTAGCTAGATAGCTGCATGTAGTTTCGGCCACCATTTTTTAATTTGCTCTAGAGCGGTGTGTGGGCCTGTATGGGCTTTCGAGGGACAAAATACCCTTGTTTCCTGGTGGCCAAGTTATTCTATAGGCACCTGCTTTTGTAGACTGCACATGTGCATGGATGTAAAGGGAAGGGCCATCCAAAGGCCAAAAGGAAAAACAAAAAAAGGGGGAAGAGAGGGCTTGTCATAAACTAGCTAGCAGTGCTCTGTCCGTGTCTGGACGGTAGAATCAATATTTGAATGCAGCGATCATGCGACTCTGGTGGTACTTATCTTCTTTGATTTATCTAACTTTGTTTGAAGTAGTCCGGAATAATCATACTTTGGTTGTAGATGTTTTAGAGACTGCATCTTTAAATTTGAATTTTAGGAGAGCGATTATTGGCTCAAATTTGCTTGCTTTCAATAATCCTGTGGTTAAGATAGCCACTGCTCATCCTACCTTAGAAAAGGATACAGTTCGATGGAATTTACATAGGAATGGACAATTTTTAGTCAAATCTATGTATGTTGTTTTGAGTGACACCAACTGTAGTTTTTGAAATGAAAATTTTTGGAAAGTTAAAGTACCCCTTAAGATAAAAATTTTCTTAGAGTTACTTTGACTAAGGATAATTTATTAAAAAAGAATTAGAGAGGTGATACTAATTGCTATTTTTGTGATCACAAGGAGGCTGTACAGTTTTTTATTGCCGCTTTGCCAATATTAACAGATCTAATACCGTTCGGAATATCTTTGGAAATTGGTTAGTAGGTCTTACTTCGGATTTAAAAAAATATATTTTGGTGGAGGTGGCTGTACTTTGATTGTCTATCTGGTTATGTTGTAATGATGTTGTTTTCGATAAGACAGTTATTGACCATCCTCTGCAGGTTATATTCAAATGTATCTATTGGATTCACTCTTGGTCAGCTTTACAATGCTAAGGAAGGAGGGAGGCCTTGGTAGCTGGGAGCAAAGCATTGAACAAGCTAGATCTTCAACAAGCATGGGTGAAAACTATTTCATAGGCTTCGAGATGTTTGAAGCACTTCTATAGTTTTATTTATTTTCATTAGGTTGTTTACTAATCCTTAGTTTGTTAGGGACAACACTGTACATTAACTTTGGAGCAAGGTTTTGATGTCCTACACATTGGCTCATCTCTAGATCATCAGATTTAACACCCCACTGGTAACCACAGTTGACTGCATTGAATTTGAACTAGTGAAATGTCCAGCTTTTGTCACTTTCTGACTAGAAACTGGTCTGGAAGCCAAACCAGCCAAGGTTCCTGACATTTTCCAAGCCCGGTTTTAAGTGGATTCAGGAGGCCCACATGTCAGACAATTTGTACTTTGCCTGTATGAATTCCTTCGTTTGCACTTTGCAGACTTGCAGAGTCTCTTTCACTCTTTGCACTGGCACTCTATTAGGCTATTTTCCAAATCAGCAACTTTGTAAGTTGTAAACTTGATAATGTCCAACAGGAAGGTCCTGTTAAAGTGGAGTTCAAGAAGGAAAAATATATGGATTTAATTATGCTGGTATCTACCATGTGGCTCATGAAGTAGAACCTTTCCATATTTTATATGCATGGTATGGAAAAAAAACTCATGAGGTTATATTGCACATTAAAGAGAAAAAGCATATCCACTTGTTCCATACACTTTTTCATCTTTGCAGATAATCCTAAAGGTATCCTTTAATTAATGTGCTAAATGGTGTTCTATAAAATTGCATCTCCCATATTTCTCGAGTTGCTCTCCATGTGGAAATAAATTGGCCCTAATTAAGCCCAACTTAGTTTGCCCCCAGGTGTCTAACTTTTAAAACTCATGTGCTCCTTGCTGGAATTCTTCTGTAATGATATCTTGGAGAGATCAAATCTGAAGTTGTTGGACCGACATTACACGTCAAACATGCTTACGACCTGTGATGTGATTTTATTTATTTCAAGAAGCATAGTAAAAGAAGTACAGCTCATATCAATTAACCCAAATGAGAAATTTGTATAATTAAGCACAATAATTTGTACTATATTTTCTTAAACAAAGAAAAGAATATTATCGTTTTGACTCGACGCCCACCTGAACATCAAGTGATAGAATAGCTGAGTTCGACTGGTTACCGGCTGCACGAGGTAATTCTTGCGTAAAATGGCTAGAATATGTCTTGGGTTACAGTGTTACACATGCTCAGGCCATGTATATAATGAGCATGAATTATGTTAGTTTTGTTGCTCGTCCAAAGTATATATATGTACCATCAAGCTATACGTTGTTTATGTTGAAATATACTAACCTTACCAACCCCATGCTGATGTAGTCTACCGCAAGAATAACTTAGAACGGAGGAAACATGCCTAGTCTAGCTAGGCAGCTCTGACTAGTTGTATATAACAACAGTAGTAGGAAAGGATTCTAACAGCAGCTCATCATTCAACTCTCACGTCCTCATCAAACTCCTTTTATTAGGGAGGAAAGGTTCTCTAATTCTGACAGAGATATTTGATGCACTATTATATTGTAGCATTTGTCCATTGATGGTTTATTGACTCGAAGAACATAGAGGCAGTACTCATCTTAAGACAGATCTCTGATTATAATCGGTTTCAATCTTTTTACCCCGAGTTGAGCGGCAGTTTTCATGGACACTTCTTGTTGAATAACAATGCATGTTGGATGCTCACGGATTCAGTCCAATTTATGCTTCCCAAGCTCTGCCTTCCATTCATAAACTTATCTTACCTTGGTGACTCGGTGTTCATCTAGAAGCATCATCAGTCAGAGAGGATACTAGACACTAATCGAACAAAAAGACCATTTTTTAGTCATCCTAAGAACAAATGAAAGAACTATCTACTCTTCAGTAGAATCAGACAAATGCATGGGGATGCAATGCAAGTAAGTTGGTAAAAGAAACGTCCAGAGCAGTGCCTGTTCATACCCTGAAACGTGGTTTAGGTAGCAGGAAGGATGCTTCGAAGAAGGACGTCTCAAGGCTTCTCTTCTCATGCCAAAATTTCGAAGACGTCTCAAGGCTTCTCTTCTCATGCCAAAATTTATTAAGTGTCAGGTAGACACATACACGTCAGAAGGCCTGCCTAATCGATGGTTGTAAAACTGAAAGACAAACTAGAAGTGACGGGAATGGTTGCGCTACTGAGTTTTCATTTGCTCTCGCATGTAAGATTCAGGAGTAGTTGTTTAGTGCAGATAAGCTCATCGACTTCTTCTGGAGTTCAGTTTTTAGATTTTGGAACAAGACATGTTTCTGTGGCTCTTTTCTTCCTATAGTTCAAGGATATCCTGGATGCTTTTACACCGTCACTTTAGACTAGATGCTTCGTTATTCCTTCGAAAGAACAGGTGCTTCTTTTTCGTCAGTTATTATCAGTGCATAGTTCTCAAGAAGCAGACAATTAGTTATGGCAAGCTCATTGTGTCGTTCAGTCAAGAAATTATGTTAGTTGGGGACCAACATATACGAAGGGAATATGTATGATGGAACAATAAGTAAATTAACAAGACCTTTCCCTCGTGTCTATCAGGACCTTTTCGTTGAAGAAAATAAACTCTTCTGCTCCATGAACGTAAGTGTTCTCTTACTGTTTGATACAAATTGATGCCGGTTATATGAACTAATTTACTTATCTATACACTACTACAAAAGAGGATATACTGGACGGCTACATCACAGACAGTTCATACGAAATCGTCTGTGCTTAAACTATCACAGATGATTTATAGTAGCAACCGTCTGTGATATTTTTACAGATAGTTATTAACACGAATCGTTTGTGATAATTAAGATATCACAGACGGTTCGTGTTAATAACCATCTGTGAACTTTCACAGACGGTTCTTATCATGAACCGTCTGTTAATAACCATCTGTTTGATACAAATTGATGCCGGTTATATGAACTAATTTACTTATCTATATATCCCCATATTACTTGGATCTACACTTTTTCCATCCTAGATGTCATATCGGGACTCATGCCCCCATATGCAACACTTTATGGGCATATACTCTTTCACGTTGGACGAATTCCATGGCTCACATTCTAATTTTCAAATGCATGGTACATTAGTTATTCACTTCTTCCACGAAACGCGCTTTCAGAAGAACAAAAGGCCAAGAAAAAGATAGAATCTCTAATAAAAGCATTGCAAAAACAAGAAAGAAAAGGAAGAAAAGCTCATTTGAACTGAAAGCGATGACATGGAAATGGCAAGGTTTGCTCGTCTCTCGAGATACCTTTCTCGTCGATCTCATGCAATGTGATCTACTTGCCCCATCAGATCTCGCCTTTTCCGGCATGACCCTGGGACAGATAGCTAGCTCCGTGCAGGCACATTTATTTGCTAGAAGGATATCTGATAGTATCTCCTGCCACTGTTAACGAACTCTGCAAATTGTCGATAGAACAGCTAGCTTGCGATGGTCACTAAACTGTAATATGTCCCCATCAGTTCTAAACGCTAGATGCCGAGTGCTACTAGACGCTGGGGTTAGATGGACAAGATCTTGTTGAAAAGAAAACAATGACGATGACCTTCCAACGGCACCAACAGCCACTTGCCAATTGAATACTGCTACTCTTGAGTCATGAGCTGCATTGCATGCAATGCATGGTTCATAGTAGTACAATATAATACCAAACCGACAAGGGTGCATATGTGTGGACCATATGGAGGTCATCTCATATTTGTGATGAGTAATTGACTTTTGGATTAGAGTTTTTGTGGAGTTTGAGTTTGGTTTTTTTTTTGAAGATTTTTGCAAAATATCGCATTTTGTCTGATGACTTCGTGGCTTACGAGTTCATCTGGACTGCGAGTACTGGAGTATTCGAAGTTTATGACTTTGTAGTCGGACGGTCCGAACGGCCTTTTGCTAAGTAGTCCGAAGAGCTAGTATAAAGGTACTCTATAGTTTAGAGGATTCGGTACTCAGTAGTCGAGAGGTCTCGGTACTCGATGGTCGTAGCTTATTTTCTGGTCGGTGTTCGGTAGTCGTAAGCCTTTGCGATCGGTAGTCGTAAGTCTTTGTGATCGGTGATCGTAGCGATCTGTTGTGATGGTCGTAGCGATCTGTTGTGTTGGTCATAGGCTTCAGGGTAGGTACTCGTTGGTTTCGAGTGTCTCATTTCTTAAGCACCCGGGTACTCGTGTTAGACTAGCCAGCGGTCTGACTGGCCTGTGCTTGGTGGTTAGACTAGCTTCTCTTGGTGGTTTAAGGTTATTCTCTGGAATTCTTGGGGTTTTGGTCATGGTTTGACTTGGGTGTTGTTCCTAGTGTGCATATGGGTTTATTGTTTTGTCCTATGTTTATGATCAGTAATTTGGGTGGATACATTTTGTATTGTGCATTGTATGGATGAATTGCGCAAAATGATGTCTTTGTGTATCGTGCGGTGCTACGTGACAGTTTTCTTATTTTGTTGGTTGCAGGATTTCGGAGCTAAGTCATGGTGAGGCGTACGAGGACCGGGACTAGGCACAGGGTGGTGTTAAGGTCCAGAACGGTCAGGGAGACGCTGAAGATGACTGAGACTTGCGGGGTGGTTGCAAGTTGAGACGACGAGGAACCAGAGCGAGAGCTATTGATGGTGGACATGATGGGCAACGGCAAGGTGGACCGGGACTAGGCTTAGGGAGGAGTTGAGGTCCAGAAGGTCAAGAAAGCTGGGTGTTGTCATATACGAGAAGAATCATATGGTGAGCCAAGTGACTTGGGTCGTTTGCAAGCGAGAACGGTTCGGTGGGATCCAGACGCATGAGAGGTTTGGCGGCGAGTCATTGGGGCCGCGTAGAAGATGGCGAAGTATGGGCAATGCTTCGTGGAAAAGGAAGCGGGAAGGTTCGTCGAAAGCAGTAGAGGGGTATTTTGGTAAAATTGCTCAATAATGGAGAAGCGTGCGTGAGTAAAACCCGGTGTTAGGTGGGGTTAACGAGTTATCCCCGGTTTGGCCTAATGAGTGGATCCATTAGATTTTGGTTCAGGTTTTGAGCCTATATAAGGGGACAAAAGGCAAGAGATAGGGTTTAAGAAGGTTGGCTAAGCCTTTTGGTGGCTTGCTCCTCCTCCATCCTATGGGAGATAGATTAGAGAGTGTGTGTGCTCTAGATTTAGAGCTCTGTCTTCCTGAGTGGAGTGGCTATAAAACCAATCATCTCAAGTGAGCAATACATCAATCTTTGATCTACCTTTTGTGTATCTTCTTGTTTGATTGATTTTGTTCTAGTTTTGAGTTGGTTTTTCCTGTCTTCTCTCAACCCCTTCTTAAATTCATCTGGTTGATTGAGTTGCTCTTGTTTTGGTTATTTTGATCTCTTTTCTGCCCTTCTCTTGATCTTGCTGTGCCAAGGATATGAACAAGATGGAGATAATCTCTTGAGATCGACCTCCAATCATCTAGGCACTTTGATAGCAAGATTTTCAAGAAATCCTATTTTTGCTCGTTCTTGGTCTAATCAGGTGATTTCTTGATTTGAGAATTTTTAGCTTGATTCCTTCGTTGATCTTGTTTGCTGTGACATGTGGGACCAACTCTAGATAGGAACCAACTCTAGATGATTTGATCTCAGTCACACCTCTCATCCAAATAGTTCTCTAAGATTATTTACTACCTAGCTTGAGCTTTCTTCTTAGTCACTAGTGTCTTATGTTATGACAGCTAGTGTTGCCTTCTGATCCGTGGTATGAGGTTATAGGCTAGAGACCATGTGGGAAGGGTGTGTTTGGGAGTCATCGAGTTTGAACCCTCATTTTCTGGATTTTATGCCTAAATTCTTAGTTCTTCTCAATTTGCCTTCTTTAGGAGGAGTTGGAGCTTCCTTCTTTTCAGGCTACTCTTCCGGGGGAGCCTACTTCTTGTGCATGCATTTGTATCATATTGCATTTTAATTTCAGCATGCATTGTATATACATGAATGCTTGTACAAATCATGGAGCTTTGACTATTATCTTTATGTAACATGATATCTTGCTTTACATCTTGACATGTCTTATGCTCGCTTGCTAGATTTATTATGTCCTTCTATGTATAGTTTAACTTTTGTCATGCTATCTTTATTAAATATTAACAACTTGAATTAAATCATGTCTTGTTGGATCGTGTGACTAGTCTGGCTCTAATGATCCTCTTATGATTCATGCCATGTTAAAAAACTAAGTTGAGTCTTGAATCTGCACTGAGATTTATATTGATATATGCTAGTTTATTAGTGAAGCATGAGTTAGTATTAACTCTTTGTTCTTGAACTAAGTGAAGAAAATGTAAAAATATCTCTTTTATGCGAAAAACTGATCTCACCAATATTTTCTCATGAGACGGCTTGCCATTGCACTAGGCATGAACTCAGGGGAGTTATGGATGACCAAGATCACTTTCTTAAGTTTCTTGCTTGGAGTGGTGGCATAAGGCTTAAGATCTAGCACATGGCTAAGAAAACAAAATCTTGTGAAAAAATGGTTGAATCCAAACATAAATTTATGAAAATACCACATGTGCTAAATTTGCTCAATTACAAGATATGAACGAGATGGAAATAATCTCTTTTCTGCCCTTCTCTTGATCTTGTTATGCCAAGGACATGAATGAGATGGAGATAATCTCTTGAGATCGACCTCCAATCATCTAGGCACTTCAATAGCAAGATTTTCAAGAAACCCTACTTTTTCTAGTTCTTGGCCTAATCGGGTGATTTCTTAATCCGAGAGTTTTTGGGTTGGTTCCTTCGGTGATCTTGTTTGCTGTAACATGTAGGAATGTGCTTAAAGCTATCTTTGCTATCTTCTACTCGCAAGCAAGACCTGATCATCAATTTGGTTTTTAGTTTTCGGTTGGCGTGCACTGCTTTACATTGCAAAAAGGTTTCAAATTTGTCATGGATTTTTCAATCCAGAAATAGAATAGCTTCCTGAGATCTTAAGAAACATGCATGCAAAACTTCACAGCTTTTGGTTCAATTGATCGAATGTTTTGTGGATTTGGGATCTTACGGGCATGCTAAAACCCATGTTCATATGGGAGAAACGGTAGTACTACAGGCTGTGTAGTGGTAGTACCGCAACTCCTATTCTCCGATCACTTTGGTTTTCGACCATTCATTGGTCATCGACCTCATTGGTCAAGGTTCAGTTTGGTTCGACCTCTTTGGTTTCGATCACTCTTTAATCCTACACCAGTCTAGTCATATTCTACACTGTTATGACTACTTGGGTCATTGACTACGCGATTGATTTTTTGACCATAGCTCTTGGTCATCGACCACGCTGGATTTGACTATGTTGGTTTCGACCACGCTGGTTTCGACCATGTTGGTTTCGACCACGCTGGTTTTGACCACGTTGGTTTCAACCACTCTCTGGTTGCTGACCACTCGAGTCGTAACTCGACCACATTGGTTTTCAACCATTCTCTGATCGTCGACCACACGAGTTGTTTTCAGACCACTCAGTCTTCCGACCAATTGCAGTAGTACCATAGAAACAACAGCGGTACTACCGCACCTGCAGATTTTACACAGTGTCTCAGCTCTGAGTTTGTCTAGATTTTGAGTACGGTTTGTATCCGAATCTTCATAGCTTTGTAGTTATCAGAAAAAAAGGATAAGTGAATATTTAGGAAATTTTTTTAAGGCATCATTAACTCCCTTTCTGTTGCCATCTTCGGTCCTACAATTGATATCAGAGCCATGTTTGTTCTTGGGTTGATCTTTATCGATCGTAAGCATGGCAAGTAATAGGGAAAGTTGTGAGCTCTTCTTTGTATCTTGCCGGGATATTTTGCCAATGATGTCATTTGTGACAAGATGCCTAAAATCACCTAGAGAATGATTTGTTGACTTAGGATCTTGCGGTCGAGCTGAAACCCCTATTCATATGGGAGAAAGGGTAGTACCGCAGACTGTGTAGCGGTAGTACCACAACTCCTGTTCTCCAACTACTTTGGTTTTCGAGCATTCATTGATCATCGACCTCACTGGTCGAGGTTTGGTTTGGTTCGATCTTTTTGGTTTCGATCACTCATTGGTCGTAAACCATTCTGGTTATATTCCGAACTGTTACGACTACTCGGGTCATTAACTACACGATTGATTTTTCGACCTCCGCTCCTGGTCATCGACCACGTTGGTTTTGACCATGCTGGTTTCGATCACGTTGGTTTTCACCACCCTGGTTTCGACCATGTTAGTTTCGACCACTCTTTGGTTGTTAACCACTCGAGTCGCAACTCCACGTTGGTTTTCGACCGTTCTTTGATCGTCGACCACACGAGTCGTTTACAGACCACTAGTCTTTCGACTAGTTGCGCTAGTACCGCAGAAACAACAGCGGTAGTACCGCACCTGCAGATTTTGCACGGTGGCTCAGCTCTGAGTTTCTCCAGATTTTGAGTAGGATTCCTATCCGAATCTTCGTAACTTTGTAGCTATCAGAACAAAGAATAAGTGAGTACTTAAGAAAATTTTTTAAAAACACCATCCATCTCTCTGTGTTGCCATCTGCGGTCCTACCATATGTGAAACATTCCACGATAAACAGTTAACCTGGAGCCCAATGCGATGGAGACAAGTGTTGCCTGCAGATTGCAGAACTTTGGTAATATGCATGACCGGACCATGCATGGAGACATGGGCCACACCACTATCTCTAAATTAAAAGAGCAATCACTTCTTCAGCTCTAATCGAACTGTGCTTAGTCTAGCAGCAAATCTGTTTGCTTTGTAAATTATAATAGGAGCCTATAATTATAACAACTTGTGAAGAGGTATCAGTGCTGTTGATAGAGAGTGCTTAAGACGCAGCTTTTGAGTGGCCCGGCCCATGCTTGGCAATGGAATAGGTGGGTTCAAAGTTGTAGTTAGGTGTGATGGTTGCACTGCAGCAGCACAACAAAGTATAGCCTCATCATTCTGCTCCCTCATCATTCATACAGATGGAAATTTTGTTTCCCCCCATCGATTATTCATGCGAAGTGATGGTGTGTTGGACCGCTTGGGCATCCTGCAACTGCAGAGTAAATCGAATCAACACACGGGCACTAATCATTTCGAACTACAGAGCGGGAATAGGGTGCCGCTCGATTAGGCTAAAATAAGCTAGTTTATAGTTAAAATTGTACTGTAGCTGGCTGAAATTATATTATAGCTGATGGTTGCTGATTTGGCGTAACTAAATTTTAAAAAATTTAAAAATAAAAAAACAGATTAGCCCATCATGGATAACGCAAACAAATACGAAAAAGGAACCGGCAAAAAAGCTAAAAAGCCAGAAAAAACAAAAATTAAAAATAGTAAAAAATAAGTCATCAATCAGGACTTTAAGCTGAAATAGTGAGGCTAGATAGATGCATGTAGAGGTGGAAAACGGTAACGGATAATTCGTTTTATCCGATATTCGTATCAGAGAAAACACGAATATGGTAAGCAAAATCCGTATTCGAAAATGTTCGTATTCGTATTCGAAAATATTCGTATCCGTATTTGAGAATATTCGTATTCGAGAATATTCATATCCGTATTCGATTCGAGACTATTCGATTCGTATTCGGTCCGTTTCTAGAACCCATGAAAAATCATTACGAATTTTGTGTCTCAAAATTTGAATTTAGGTGGTTTAAAACCGGTAATCGGTGAAAAATTGTCAAAACCGCTAGGAATTCGTTTTATCCGATATTCGTATATGAGAAAATCCGTATTCGTATTTGAGAATATTCGTATCCGTATTTTAGAATATTCGAATTCGTTTTAAAAATATGGATTCGTATTTGAGACTATTCGATCATATTCGATCCGTTTTCACCCCTAGATGCATGCATGTATTCTTACAAAAGAGCACAAAGAGAAGAATTTGCACAAAAGGAGGGGAAGAAGAAGGAGACATTGGAGTATCAAAAGAGAATTTTTTTGTACAGATAAACCTTTTTTTATTCAAAAATACAGAAATATACCTGTGGAAATTTTTTTTACAAAAATAGGCTCTCGTCGCCTAATGGAAGGGCGACTTGAGCTAATCGCTGTACTCCCGGGCGACTGCAATGAGTCGCTTTCCAATTGAGCGACTGGAATCCAGTCGCCCAATAGGTGGGCGACTGGAATGGAGTCGCCTAATAGGGAGGCGACTATCCGTGAGTTTTTGTAGTTTTGTCAATTTTGTAGTTTTAAACTGGTAAAAAATCTGGTGTAGTTATAATAAAGGTTTATATTCACTGTATGTTGTAGGTGCGTAAAAATTATTGAGAATTTTTTTAAGAACGAATGACTGTAGAACGATCGATACATACAGTGGTAAATGATATTTTGATTTTACCGGGAATTAGTGTACGGACAGAACCGATATGGTAATATTGTAAAATGACTTGCTATATGAATCGTTCAATGCGAAAGACGAGATAATAAACTTATCTGAATAGAAATAAACTTCATAATACAGTTGGGAGTAACATGCCGCGTATATTTTTATTACATGCATAACATATAGCATGATATGCGACTAACCTACCCAACTGCTCGTACGACCTACTGTGTGGACCGGGGCCACTTTCCCTTCCTTGCCATCTCGGCGTTGAAATCCTCTGCGGCCTCTTTTGTCTTAGCCGTCATTTCCCTCTTTCTTTCGCGCTCCCTTTCGCGAGCCTCCCGCTCCCTACGCGTGCATGCTTCGAGATGAGCTAGCGTCTCGCGTTGTATACGCAGGGTGTGCTCGTTCTTGCGGCGCTCCTCCTCCAGCAACTCCTGCTCCTGTGTGACATTTCACTCCTCGAAGTCGAGGGTCCATTGGTCCGCAGGGTGGATCTCAAGATCGATCCATTTGTGGTAGGCACATAGGGGCTCCGGAGACTGTAAATATCGAGGAGAGATTGTTAGTGCGTGCTGCGAAGGAGAAAAGGTAGGGGAAAATGGTGCATGTCGTCGTTACCGGCTGTCGATAGGTTGCGGTGTCAAAACGTCGGTCGGGGTAGTCACTGGAGTAGTTTGCGCAACCCCAGTAACGCATACCTAGGATGATATGTTGCTTAGACTTGAAGAACTTGCAAGTGTCCCCGCACCAACAAAGGGGGCTGTCTCCCCCTCAGGAGGAAGTTGCGGCGAACGCTCGGTGGGGCAGTTCGGGATGGGGTTGTTGCTACGCGGTCGCTCATTTTGGGGAGCTGACCCTTTAGCACGCTGGGCTTGTTCTACCCGGGCCGTAATAGCCCTTATTTTCTCATCGCGGACGGCAGCTGATTGTGCTAGGTCACGGGTCTCCTCCCATTCCTTGACCATCTTGTCCCATTGCTTTTTCTGGTTTTTTTGTCCATCCCGGTGGGGTGAAGGAAGTGCGGTGTAGTGTGAGGTTTGGAAGTGCAGTGTGGCCTGCGAAATGGAATGCACACTAATTTATAGGGTCCATTGTCTCACTGCTCAAAGTTGGCATCTTTTGTCATGTCACTGAGCAAAGTTGGCCTCTTTTGTCATGTCACTGCGCAAAGCTGGCCTCTTTTATCATGTCACTGAGCAAAGCTGGCCTCTTTTGTCATATCACTGCGCAAAGCTGGTCTCTTTTGTCATATCATTGAGCAAAGCTGGCCTCTTTTGTCATGTCACTGAGCAAGGCTGGCCTCTTTTGTCATGTCACTGCGCAAATGTGACCTCTTTTGTTATGCCACTGAGCAAAGCTGGCCTCTTTTGTCATGTCACTGCGCAAAGCTGGCATCTTTTGTTGGTTTGCTCACTGCAGTAAGTTCTCTCATTTGGTATAAATAGCACGGTTGGGGTCCCATGATATTGTAGGCAGAGAACCGTGCAAATCGAAAAAAGAAGTACGTTCTCTTTTGTGGTGAAACATACCATGTCGGAAGCTGAGGGGCCGATCGGATATGGGTCACCGAAGGAAGACCTTCACTTGGAAAGGAGGGAGAATTTTGGTCCACAGTACCGCTTGATAACAAGTCGGCGTGCTCAACCAGCATGGCCGAAATGCCGACACAATGAGGACACGGTTGTGCAGGTCGTGGAAGGCCAGTTCGATGGCAGACGACGTTTCTTCCGATGCCCACGCTCCGGGGTACAAATTACTAACAATACTTTTTTTGTATTGCTTATGGAGCCTTCATGTTTACCGTCCTTTCCCGCAGATGGCGAAATGCGAGTTCTCCCACTGGATCGACCCTCCCCACGAATGATATATTGTCAATTATGTGTTTACATTATGGCAGCGAATATTTGAGTTCAAGGAGCGAATCGAGACTCTAACTGAGGAGAACATCGACCTCCGCCAACAGATGCAACGCGAGAGGGGCAACGAGGAGGTCGTGAACATAGGAAGCTCGTACAATTCCACATGTTGCTGCGCAAACCCTAGCTGCATATGTGCGTGCCACTACCACGACGGCCAGCCACGTCCGAGACGGGCCCCTCAGTAATACTCCATGTGGGTGCCACGAGGCTCGTTTGGTATGTAGGCAACGAGGGTTATGGTTGTGACGTATTTTAGTACTTCTGTTCGTTGTTGTGTTAATTTACTGTTGTGTGTTATTTCCTTTCTTGTGTTTATTGTTATCGTCTGTTGTACTGCTGCAGGGTTGATCTATGTATGTGTTAATTTAATGTTGTGCGCTATTTTCTTTCTTGTGTTTATTGTTATCGTCTGTTGTACTGCTGGAGGGTTGATCTATGTATGTATCAAGGAAGCTGTACGTAAATAATTCGCACAACATTGCATAAACACCAACTACATTAAAAAAAGAGATGTAACATGCAAGTTATAGAAATGGTACATGAAATTTAGGTGTAGTCTGTATAAACTACTGATCAGGACATGCATTGCATCGTCTAGCTGTGTGCCCCTCCTGACCGCATCGCCCACAATGTGCACATGGTGTTCCCCCCTTCAGCATGTTAACATCCGAAACCCAGGTCCTCGATAGAATGTCCAAAGTGGCGAAGTTTCCCACCACCCTGAACCCCCGGAGCTCCCCACACCAAGCTTGCAGTATCCTCTCCTTAAAGAAGTACTCGAACATGAAGTTCGAAGGATCCATGCCCACGGTCCCGCATGCAGCGAGGACATGAGAGCATGGCTTGTGTAACAAATTAAGCTTGTTGCACATGCAGGTAGGTTCATTTGCATGATCTCCAAAGCATTCCTCGTGAGTAACAAGTGAACGAGCCGTCCCAAATCCGGCTCTATCACGGAGTCTGACCTCAAAACGATGCTCCATATTGCCCATGATCTGCACTGTGTGCAATTGACCCTTTCGTTCCTTCGTCTCCATGTACGCCATAATTTTTGACGAATAAAGGGCTACGAGATTGGCCGCATGAAGTGCGGCACTCGCGTGCCTCTCCCTAAAGTAGCGGATTGTGCTGTGAAGAACACCTTCCACGATGGAGACAAGGGGCTACGAACGGAGACCCCTGAGAACCCAGTTGTACACCTCGGCAAGGTTAGTTGTCATTATTTGTAGGATCGGAAATGGCAACAGAGGGGGGTGAATGGTGCCTTTTTAAAAATTATCTCAAGTATCCACCCGATTTCTTTACTCTCCGATAGCTATGTAAGCTATGAAGACAGAAATAGAATTGGTTCCTTGCAACCAAGAAAAACAGCCGAACTACAGGGAGCTGCAATTTTTTTAGCAAATCAGAGATGAGAGCAAAAAGAGTGAGCAAACTTTGCCTCAATTCTATTTGCCTTAACTGCTCACAGACTGCACACTGCACTTTGCCTCAACGGCTCAAACTGAAGATAAGAAGGCTGCCAAGAAAACAGAAAACCGAGACACCAATCAAATCCCAAAAGTATTTGTCTTGACTGAAGAAGGACTGCCGAACAGCAAACACATTTCTTCCTGCTGAAACCGAACAACACAGGAGAGTTCGGAGCATAAGCTCTCGGCAGGAAACTGAATAGAAAATGCAGCCAGCAAAAAGAAGAAGCAGCAGCTATTAGTAACCTGAAAAAGGAAACTGCTGTTCACATGCTGTCCACTGAAGTTGCTGCAAAAGGAGAGTTCAAAGCAGCAGCAAACAGCCTTGCCGAACAACTTGAAATGAAAGAAAGAAACAAAAAAAAATATGCAGATTTGCTTTGGCCAGAATAGCTCACAAGAGTCAAGTGAAACAAGACTGGAGATCTCTTCGGCAGACACTCGCAATACAGTGGACTTGCAAAACCCAGTCAGCCGAACTGAAAATTGAAGGAACAGTGAATACAGAGTTTTGCCGAAAAGAATACAGTGGACTGCAGAAATTATGCTGGCCGAAAGGATTTTTCAAGCTGCAGTTTGGCAATGAAAATTTGCTACCGAGAGTCAGCAAACAACCATCTGGTACAAAAATTACTGAGGAGCAAATACATCCACCTCTGCTACCGAAAACTCAAAACTGAAACCTGACAGCCGTAAGTCCCAAAAGTTCAGAAGAAAACTGCAGACAGTCAAATGGAAATGAAAAGGACTTGTAAATGAAATTCTCTTAAAAAAATAGTAAGGACTCAAACCAAATAACAAGAGGGCCTCAGGAGACAAGAAAAATTCAACCAGAGAGCAACAGTTTGAGATTTTACTCTAAAACTGAAAACTACAGGAAGAACACTAAAATTCAAATTACTTCCACGTCCTTGATCTTTTGGCAATGAAATTTTGAGGGTATGTTAGCAATAGCCTCAGGACTCTACAACCCAAATTTCATGCCATCTCACAAAAGGAAATCAAAAGAAATCGCAAACCCTAGATATCAGGAACAGAGACAAATGCAAGAACAGAGGAGCTCAACTTCTCAAAACTGAAATTAAACCTTGTTTGCTTTTTGATTCAACTAACCAAATGAGTTTTGAGCATCTCCCATGTCATAGTAACCCATTTTGGGACTTCCCACGAAGAAATAAACCAAAACAGAAAACTCAAGAATTGGTGCAGAGAGGCATCGAAGGAAAAACTTGAAGAACAGGAGATATTTCAGATTTTCATTTCCAAATCAAACAAAATCATCCTTGATTGATATTGAGGATCACAAAGAAGTTCCCACACGCCTGTGCATTTAAACAAGGAATGAAATTACAAGAAAGATCACTCACTCTCCATCTCAAGAACCCCAAGAACTAGACAAGAACAGGGGAGGGAGGCACCCAGAGAGAAGCTAGGTGAGAGGCATCTCCAGACCACACCCTGCCTCACCTACCAACTTCTAACAACTAAAGCTTAAAAGCAAACAAACTTTTAAAGCCTCTTTTGACTCATTGAAACCATAATCCTCTCTAGAAGCCATTGAATGGGTAAGGGGATATGCAGCCCCCAACTCCTATTTATAGCCTTTGGCTAACGGGTCTCCAACCCGTTACGCCAGCTAAACCCAACGGAGCCCGCTCCCGTTTTTGCAGTTTTGCAAAATTCCCGTTTCGCCCCTCCTGCACCTTCCGGGAAGCTTCCGCGCTCCTTGCCTCGCACGCCTCGCAACCACCTCGAGTCCACGTCGTCTTCGACACGTCCCGACCGTTCTAACCTCAGCACCACCTGCGCCTAGTCCGGTCACCTCGTGTCTCGCCACGACTCCGCCTCGGCGCCTGCGGTCACACGACAAGAAACACGCCAAATAGCACCGCCGATACATGAAAGCGTAAATAGATATCAAACCTGTCGAGTCATCAGAACATGCAACCTAAACCCATACGACTAGGTTCGACCAAGTCCGACCGAGCCCGTTACGCCACGCAACGTCTAGGTCCGAACCAACCGACTCAAACTCGACTTTTCGTAAACCGATGTCAATTACTCATCATATACAACGGGATGACCTCCACATGGTCTCTCATTATTCCGTACCTTGCGCCATCCGTGTCGTGTAACAGCGACCACTTCTTCAATGGTTACCTCTCGATCCACTGCGAGAAACACTTGATGTTTCGTGAGCTCCTCTTTCTTGAACCACTTGGGTTAGGCTCATCGATTGCTGGTAAGCATTGCGGTTGTGCCGCCCTAGGAGTGATCGGGCCCTTGCTCCTCTCTTCGACGTTCTTCTTGGTGTGATCATCCAACAACCCCCACAAAGCATCAAATTTCCTCTGCTGGTTCTGCCTAGCCAGCCTCTTGAATACCTTCATCAAAGATTGTTTCGGGAATTGTTAGAAAAAGTTTGCCCCTAAGTGATGACTGCACCACCGGTTCCTCATGTCCGGCCAAGGAAAGGGCTCCTCGGGGTCTTCCTGAAGTTTTCTTATAGCCTTTATAATACCAGCATGTCGATCATGGATTAAGCACACACCAGGACACGTGCGGACAACTCCAGCCGTCACATGTCTGAGAAACTGTAGGACCGAAATGGCGACAGAGGGGGGGTGAATGTCGACTTTTAAAATCGCCCTCAAAAGAATTTGCAAAAATCTCAACTCTCCGATGGCTATAAAAGCTATGAACGAGGAGAGATGATTGCTCACTCGAGCCGAAAAACAACCTGACAAGAGACGAAAAGGATCAAGAGAAAAGACTGCTAAACGGGCACGGCAAGAAATCAACTGGAATCGGCCGCCACGGCTACGACAGCAGAGAAATTGCAGTCACATATTACCACGACATAACACTGCAGACACGGCAATGTAACTAGCGTAAATCACGCCATGGCAAGGAAAATAGCTACCATGGCTGCCACGGCAGCAGAAAGCACTTCGAAAATTCACCACGGCAAGAAGATAAGTGCTGCTGCTAGAAGCAGTAAATAGCACCCAAAAGGATTTGCCGAAGGACATGCAGTACCGAGAGATGAAACAAAATGCTGCAGCAAACGTTCTTCCCTGAGGACTAAAAGAGAAGCATTAGAAGATTGTTTTTGCTGAAAGAAAATGGCTGCCAACAGCTGTCCCTTTGTTGATACAAGATGAGACCAAAACCGAGGCAAGTACTGAGAATTAAAGGTCAGTTTTTGATAGACATTCAGAGGAAACTGCAGGCTGGAATTAAGACAGCAGACAAGCAGATTTTCAGGTTTGTAACAAAGAGATTTTGTCAAAATCAAGTGAGGAAGACAATTGAATTAAATCACTTCAAGGGAAAACTCCAAGGATCTATTCCAAACACATTTAAGAGACCAAATAACATGAGAATTCAACTGAAGACTTAGAATTTCAGATTATCCCCAATAACCTGAAAATAACAGGGACTTCTCCGAAAACAAATTTCTCTCAAACCCTAAAACCTTTGCATCTGAAATTTTGAGGATATATTAGCCATCATCTCAGGAGTCCAAACCTCAAAGATCATGCCAACTTGAGAAGAGAAAAAAGAAAAGACCAAAACCCTAGAAAAAGAAATGAAACTACAGAGAGAGCACAAGAACTTAAATTTCCATCAAACCCTTGAACCTTAGGCCATGAGATTTTGCAGATAGCTAACTAATAGCCCATAGAGTCTCCATGCCAAATTTCAAATGATCTCGCAAAGGGAAACACAATCTGCAACAAAACCCTAGAAGGCTACACATGAGCAGAGGAACTCAAAACTAAACTGAATCAAACAAGGCTTGCTCTTGGGATTAAATAGCCAAATGACTTTTGAGCATCACCCATGTCATAGCAACCCATTTTAGTACTCTAGGGTCAGCAAGAACTCGAAAATCAAGAAGTCAAGGAATCATCCAAAGGGAGCAATCAAGAAGAGAGCATAAGCAGAATAAAACTTCAGATTTCATTCATTAGATCAAAGGGAAATACAAGGAGTCACGATACACATGGACATTAGAACAGGGATGATTGATTACAAGACTACCAACTCATCCTCTCCCTCTCCTTCTCTCTACCTCAACCATGAATGCTTGGGGGAGGATGAACACAACACTCTGTTCTATCTAGGAACCAACGAAGGGGACAGAGGGAGCACAACTCTGCCTCTCCAACCACTCTCACCCACTAAAGCCTAAAGCCAAAACAAACTCTCAAAGTCTCTTTTGACTCTAGCAAACCCTAATTCTCCTCAAGTGCACTCACAAGGGTATGCAGCCCCTCACCTCTATTTATAGCTTTGGCTAACGGGTCTTCGCCCCGTTACGCCCGCTAAATCCAACGGCGCCCGCTCCCGCTTGTGCATCTTTCGCGAAATTCCCGTTTCGCCCCTCCTGCACCTTCCGGGAAGCTTCCGCGCTCCTTGCCTCGCACACCTCGCAACCACCTCGAGTCCACGTCATCTTTGACACATCACGACCGTTCTGACCTCAGCGCCACCTGCGCCTAGTCCGGTCCATCGTGTCTCGCCACGACTCCGCCTCGACGTCCTGCAGTCACACAGACAAGAAACACGTCAAATAGCACCGCTCGATACATGAACGTGTAAATAGCATAAACAAGATCAAACATGTCGCAATATCAGAATATACATCCTAACCCATACGACTAAGTTTGACTAAAGTCCGACCGAGCCCGTTGCACCCATGCAACGTCTAGGTCCGAACAAGCCGACTCAAACTCGACTTTTCATAAACGATGTCAATTACTCATCATACACAACGGGATGACCTCCACATGGTCTCTCAATCTCCCCCTTGATGAGTATATTGACAAACACCGAAAAAGCACAAAGTTGAGTTTGCAGAGTCTAACATGGTCCATAAGAATAAGATTGAAGCTAATGACCATGTCGACAGAAGGAGCAAAAGAAAGAACAAGTTTTCCTCAAAGCTCCCAAAGTGGCTTTTTCTACCACTATTCTCCCCCTTTTGGCAATAAACGCATCAAGAATGCAAAGGAGAGAATAAGTCAAGATGATGGATGAGATGGCTGAAGTTTGTTTATTCTAAGCATTTAGAGCCATGAGAATTATCCATAATGACCATAATGTATTACACCAAGCCATAACTCAATGAACTGCTATCCAGATCATGACAGGAAATGTATAAGCTAGCTAGAAGTAATTAGATGACAATCTGAATTTTAGTGCATTTATGAGCATGTCAAGTCATCAATAAGCAAAGTCTAGCTAGAGACATCCAAGGATGATGCAAGCCATATCAATCAAGCTAAGCGGAACCTAGAATCTAATATTGAGTCTAAAATAGAGTGTTATATGCTCAATAGTGAAACATTGGTTCAAGTACTTGATTCTTTTAATAGCTTAGGCAAATTGAGCACAGATGACATTTTTCTTTTGAAATTCATGGTCGTTTTTAACCCATATTTTTATCATGTGCTAGATCTCAAGCCTTATGCGATCATTCCAAGCGAGAAGCTTAAGGAAATGATCTTGGTCATCAAAACTCCCCGAGTTCATGCCTAGTGCAATGGCAAGCCGTCTCATGAGAAAGAATTGGTGAGATCAGTTTTTTCGCACAAAAGAGATCTTTTTGCTTTTGAAATAATTATACTAACATATGCATCATCAAGAAGCTAGAACAGCTCAATCTAACGCTCAAAATAGAGATTCAACGCTCAACCTAGCCTATTTGACATGGCATGAATCATAAAAGGATAGCTCAAGAGAGACTAATCTCAAATACTAACATGACAAGTTTTACTTCAAATTGAGCAAATTTAATTAACTCATCATGGCAAAAGCTAGTCTACACATATGAAGTCATGATGAATCTAGCAAATGAGCATAAATCATGGCAAGATGTAAAGCATCGTAAGCATGTCATAACCGGATAATAATCAAGGCTCAATGCAGAAAGTAATGCAGAAAAATCCAGCTCCCCCTCAACATGTGATGCAACTTTTAGTTCAAGTTGAGTTAAGTCAATATTACATTCCAGAAGCTCCCAAATGAACTCCCCCCGAACCAAAGTAATAAAAAAGAGAAGCTGGCAAAGAAAACAAGAAAGGCAGTCCTTAAAGCATAGATAAGATAGAGAATACTAATGACTCAGACTAACTCTTATCTACCCCATATGACTCGGGACAACGGTGTCGAGAAAACACACACTAGAGAGCAAACATGTACCTGCTCACCCGAGAGTGGCCCAACCTCGTTAGAACCTAAAAGAAGTGAGTGAGCTCAACCTAGTGAGATAAGAAACAGCTATCCTGAAAGCATAAGATAAGAGCAAGAAGTCTAAGCAACTCAGCAAGAGATACACTCGAACCTATGCTAGAAGGACTAAAACCCAATGCACCCGCAGATGCGATGCAATAGTAAGGAGACGAAGCATAAGTAATATGATAAAGCGAAGAAGCCCAAAGCTCCCCTCACAACAGTCCGTAAGGACAAACCACCCAAGCTCTCCGCAGGTGAAAACCTCGTGCTATCCAAAGGCTTGGTGAAGATATCGACCAACCGGTGGTCACTCTCCTGGCGGAGCACGATGTCACCCTTCTCCACATGGTCTCGAAGAAAGTGATATCGATATCGATGTGCTTGGTCCGAGAGTCTTTGACTGGGTTCTTAGAAATGCTAATCGCAGGCGTGTTATCGCAGAAGAGCGGAACACGATCGATAGCTAACCCAAAGTCCCGCAGTCGAGACCATCCAGCACTTGGCTACGAGAATCGGCTGCGAGAACGTACTCGGCCTCTGCGGTGGGCGTGCAACAGGACCGCTTCCTCAAGACCAGAAACAAGAGAAGTGCCAATGGTGGCGGTGCCGAAGTGCTCTTCCTATCTATCCCTGATAGGCAAAGTGCGCATCCGAATAGGCTCTAAGGGATAGACAGGATGAGGAAGAGTACCGATACCATAGTCAATGGTAGCTCGAAGGTACCGAAGATGCGCTTCACCGCTGGCGGTGAGACACGCGAGGAGAAGCTCGAAACCAAGCACATAGATACACGAGAAGTGTATGTCCGGTCTCGAGGCGTTGAGGTACAAGAGGAGCCAATCATGCTGCGGTACTCCTCCGATCAACCGACTCACCATCATCATCGTGGTCAAGAGAAGTCAGAAGCCATCGGAGTTGATACCGCTTTCCATCACTCATGTCAAAGCGTCTCGGGAGGTCTCGAGTGTACTTGCCTTGATGCAAGAAAGTACCCTCTCGAGTCCGCTTGATTTGGAAGCCAAGAAAGAAGGTCAACTCACCCATCATGCTCATCTCAAACTCGGTGCTCATGACATCCGAGAGGCGTGAAACTAGAGCATGAGAAGAGCGCCAAAGATAATGTCATCGACATAAATTTGACGACGAAGGTCATTGCCAAGCCGCGAATGAACAAGGTCTTGTCAACTTTACCCATCTCGAAATCATGCCTCAAAAGATAGGACTTAAGCCTTTCATACCAAGCTCTAGGAGCCTGCTTAAGTCCATACAACGCTTTGGAAAGCTTGTAGACATGACTAGGGTATTTGGGGTTCTCGAAACACGGAGGTCGTCGACATAGACTTCTTCCTCAATGAAGCCATTGAGAAAGGCACTCTTGACGTCCATCGGTAAAGCTTGAAACCCTTAGAAGCGCAAAAGCAAGCGAATTCTAATGGCCTCAAGTCTAGCTAGAGGGCAAAGGTCTCCTCGAAATCCGACCCTCAACCCGGGAGTACCCCTGCAACCGTCTAGCCTTGTTTGAATGACTACCCCATCCTCACTTTGCTTGTTCTTGAACACCCATTTGGTTCCAATGATATTGTGATCTCGAGGGAGCTCAACAAGCGTCCGGACCTTGTTTCTTCGAAACTTTCCGACTCCTCATGCATTGCATTGATCCAAGACTCGTCGGATAAAGCATGACAAACGTCTTTGGGCTCAAGGAGGCAACAAAGGCGAATGGAGACAGAAAAGTGATGTACCAGATTTGAGCAGTGACTCGCTCAAAGAGATCTCCAATAATCGCTCGAAGGATGAGATTTTGTATATGTCTAGGAGGTCCAGGATGAGAAGAAGAAGTGGCCTCTACCTCATGAAGCTGACGGGTAGGAGCAGAGCCACTAGCTCCAAAGGAAGCGAAGGCATGGTCGATCACCTCGAGGTGCGGTGGAAGAAGGCACCTCAAGGGGTGGATGAGGGACTGGATCGTAGACAACCTCGTCTCCATCCTCCTCATCATCCACGAAGATGGTCTCGGACCGCTCTAAAGAACACGAGATATCGGGCCTAGTCCCGGACCGGCCTCGTCGAAGGTCACTTCACTGAGTTTCGCCATTTTACTAGACTCGCAGCCTGGACCCTATAAGCCGCGAAGAAGTCGAGTAGCCTAGAAAGATCCCATCACAAGAACGTGACTCGAACTTATCTAGGTTCTCAGACTTCAAGATAAAGCACTTGCAACCAAACACACGAAAATGAGAGATGCTGGGCTTTCGCCCATATCTCGACTCATAAGAAGCGGTGCAAGTGTGCCCCGAGAAAACTCGATTTGAGACATGGCACGCGGTAGCTATAGCCTCAATCCAAAACTTCCGCGGTGTAGAGTATTCATCGAGCATCGTCACGGCCATCTCGACCAAGGTGCGGTTCTTCCTCTCCACGACGCCATTCTCTTTGGGGGCGTGCGGAGAAGAGAGCGGTGCTCTACACTGTCTCAACACGAACCTCTCAGTAGGAATTCTTGAACTCCGTGCCATTGTCACTGCGGATTGCTCGTAAGGCACCTGGAAGTTCAACAGAAAGCCTACTGAAAAGACCTCGGAAATGTGTAAACATCTCATCCTTCGAGGCCAAGAAAACACCCAAGAATACCTCGAGAAGTCATCGACTACGACAAGAACATACCACTTCCCTCCCGCCGATCAAGACTCGATTTGGTCCAAGCTGTATCCATATGGAGCAGTTGTCCGGTGCATCGGTCATAGTAATCGTGACCGGAGGATGAGAAGCGGCAACCATCTTGCCGTCTGCGGCATGGAGCGCAAACAAGATCTTTGACCATCTTGAGTTTTGCGAGACCACGAATGAGATCGTGGCCGCTAACTCGAGTCAAATGGTCAAATCCAATATGACCAAGTCTCCTATGCCGAAGGAAAGGTCGCGGGACTCGAAGCAACCAAACAGGAGAGGATCACGGAAGACTCAATAAAATCAGCACGAAAGATCCTCCCATAACGAGAAATCCATAAACCGGACTACAGAAGAATCAACAATTTTGCGGGCATTTTCTTAAAACTTACCTCGAAACCGTCATCGGTAAGTCGAGAAACCGAAAGCAAATTGTAATGCGGTTTACTCACCAAGGCAACATCTTTTAAAATAAATGAGTCATTAACGCAGACAATACCTTTGGCGATGATACGTCCAGACGAAGAGTCTCCAAAGGTGATAGTCTCATCACCGGAGCACGAGCAAGGAAGAAAACCAGCGGAATCTCCGGTCATGTGTCGTGAACACCCGAGTCTACAAGCCAAACCTTTCCTTCCTCGCCGCGAACCCGAGTCAACAAGAGAGCAAAGTCTCGATCTTGGGATAAATCAACATAGATTTTGGCACCCAATCTTGAGTCACACGTCGGCGTAAGAAGTAGTCACACACGATCGACCTCTAACTACCCTACGCCTCCGTCGCTCAAAGAAGCGAAGGTCTATGTGCGGACTGAAGGCATTCGGGTCCAACTGCTACGGAGAGCGAGTCGAGCACCCGGAAGACGGCGATCACGCCGCGGGTAGCTATCTCGATGGAAACGAGATCTACCCTCAGGACGGCGGAAGTCACGACCAGATGGAGCATAAGGACGAAAAACAGAAAACTCGGAAGAACCAAGTCCTCGATGCTGCCCAAAGCTACCAACAGTAGCAAGCCTAGACCTCGTGTTGGTCTTAGGTGCACTCAAAGTCCGGGGCGACCACGAATACGCCTAAGAGCTGCAACACGGTCTCTACGCGCGATCTTGGCGCGCTTGAAGCAATGGTCAAATAAATGCCCATCCTTCGGCTGAAGGTGCAATGATACCGCCCGAGGGGCGAAGGCTGCGGTAAAATCACCTTGTCGTCGAAATCCCTTGGACAAAGCCCGCGATTTAAATTGAACTTTCTTGTTCTTGGGCTTGACCTCAATCACACCTGACTACGGGTATGAGCACGACAGGTGGATGTTTCCTCACATCCTCACGGAGATCATATCCTAGACCCTGTTTGAACTTGCAAATCTTTGATTGGTCTAGAATAAGATTGAGATTCTTCTTGCCTCCTAAAAATTTCTCGAGAGTGTTCATAAGGTACTGACACTCCCGAAAGAGAGAGGTGCAAGAGGAGCAAAGAGAAGAAGGAGAGACAGTAGGAGGAGAAGAAGGAGAAGAACCAATAGCAGAAGAGCGAATAGCACGTGCATATTTCTCCTTATGCACGGCCACCTCAACCTTGAGGGCTTCGCAGGACACACAGGGGGCAGCCCTAATCCTAGCCATTTGGTTCTCGTAACTCTTCCTAAACGTCTCTACCATGTCCTTATCCTTTTCCAATACTTCAGCACAGAAAGCACAAGAAGGATGTGATTTTTCTAGAAGGTCCTTAGTTAGCTTCACACATTTTTCATCCAAAGCAATCAAGTTAGATTTTAGTTTATCACAATTTTTGCATGGTGAGCTAACAGGGTCCTTAGAAGCATACTGAGCCATTTTCTTATTGTAGTCAATCATTTCTTGAAACTGTTTTGAGACAGATTCAAGTTCGTGATTAACTTAGGACAATTTACACATGAAGCAATAGGCTCAAGTAGAAAAGCTTGTATCTCACAATTTTATGATCCGCCTGTTTAGATTCATCTTTAAGTTATTACAACTTTCACACGTCTCGGGCAGATCGAGAAGCAATGTATAAAGACCTCTAAAAGCATTATCCTTATCCTCACATGAGGTGCAAGAAATAGTCTCAACAGTAGAAGATGAAACAGAACTACCCTACTCATCTCAAGCTCAGCAAGAAGACTAATGTTCTCCACCTTAATCAAATCAAGCTCAGAAGACAGACTAGCATGAGAGGTCCTTAATTTCTCCATATCATCAATCAAGGCACAACATGTATCACAGTCATCACGGGAGGGAGCGGATGTGTTTAAGTAAGCTCCGTGATAGTCTAGCTACTTCCTTCTCCAAATCAGCACACCTAGCCCTAGACTTGGCATGAAATCTACCTAGCTTAAGGAAAGCATCATTAAGTGGTCATAAGTAGGGCTCACCTCGTCGAGTCGAGATGCTGACTCATTGTCGCTCGATTCGCCCTCGAGGGCCATGAAGCACATGGGAGAAGTCACCGTTGTCTTTGGGGTCTTGGTCACTGTCCGTCGTCGTCGCTCCATCCCTCCACCTCGCCGAGGTCGAGGTCGTCAGAAAGTGAGGACGCGGTGGAAGAGCTTCTTCGCCTTCCCAAAGTTGCGGAACTTCTTCTTGCCTTGGACCGGTCTTGAGGGCTTGAGTTGCGGTTCTTGTCGGTGTAGTCGTTCTTGCCCGAACCGTCAAGTCACCTTTACCCTTCCCAAGCTTGGGACGGTTTGCTCGGATGTGGTTGGGGCCACCACACTCGAAACAAATCACGGGTCCTCCTCTTTTCCATCCCTCCTCCTCTTGTAAGCATGAGAAAATCTCCGCTAGGAGGGCTAGCTGTTCATCATAAGTCGCTCTAGCGATCATCGGTTATGTCACGAGAGAGCGGCGAGGAGAATCCGCACAAAGGCTCGATGAAGAAGATCCGAGCGGGATCGGTGACTAATGCCATCGATCGTGACTTGACCGACGAGACTATGTCAATCTCGTGAGTCTTGAGGCGCGAGTAAAGCGCGTCAAGAGTCGTGGTCGAGAGGTCCGTGGTGTCCTTGATGGTAGTCACCTTCATCTCCCAAACCCAAGATCAAGTGCGAAATGATTTGTCGAGCGTTATCCGAGTCGGAGTATGTGAGACCGACGGCTCGGAGGTTGCTCGAAATTTTGTGAAAACGCGAAAAGCACTCGTCAAGGGACTCTCCAGCAAGCATCTCGAATTTACTGTATTCGCTTGGCGGTCTGTCGAACCGTCTTGATCGGGTAGTGCCCTCATAGTATGCATTGAGGGTCACCCAGATGTCGTAGGCGGACGACGGTGAGAGATGCGATCGAACTCGCTTCGCTCAAACCACGAATGATGATGTTCCTTGCCTTTGCATTCGCCTCAACATCGACCATATTCCGGCATTGATGTTCTCATCGGCGGGAACAACAAGCGAATCTTCACCTTACGCGGATGGCATACCCCGAGCACGGATGTAAGTTTCCATTCGGCTTTTCGGAAGGGTAATCCAGGCCATCGAAGATGGGCGGCTTGGTGGAATACTTGTCTGTCGCCATGGCTTGCAGACCGGTTAAGATCTATAGACAAGAGATAACCAGCTCTGATACTAATTGTAGGACCGAAATGGCGACAGAGGGGGGGTGAATGTCGACTTTTAAAATCGCCCTCAAAAGAATTTGCAAAAATCTCTACTCTCCGATGGCTATAAAAGCTATGAACGAGGAGAGATGATTGCTCACTCGAGCCGAAAAACAACGACAAGAGGCGAAAGGATCAAGAGAAAAA
Source organism: Bonia amplexicaulis (assembly GCA_036346245.1). NCBI lineage: Eukaryota > Viridiplantae > Streptophyta > Magnoliopsida > Poales > Poaceae > Bonia > Bonia amplexicaulis. The sequence goes on from CM070737.1 coordinate 26,246,016, forward strand.
GGCGTGAATCTTGGGCACGGCAAGAAATCAAGCGAATCGGCCGCCACGGCCACGACAATGAGAGAAATTGCGGTCACATATTACCACGACATAACACTGCAGACACGGCAAGAGAACTAGCAGAAATCACTGCCATGGCAAGGAAAATAGCTACCATGGCTGCCACGGCAGCCGAAAGCACTTCGAAAATTCACCACGGCAAGAAGATAAGTGCTGCTGCTAGAAGCAGTAAATAGCACCCAAAAGGATTTGCCAAGGACATGCGATCGAGAGATGAAACAAAATGCTGCACAAACGTTCTTCCACGAGGACTAAAGAGAAGCATTAGAAGACTTTTTCTTGAAAGAAAATGGCTGCCAACATTTGTCCCTTTGTTGATACAAGATGAGACCAAAACCGAGGCAAGTACTGAGAATTAAAGGTCAGTTTTTGGTAGACATTCAGAGGAAACTGCAGGCTGGAATTAAGACAGCAGACAAGCAGATTTTCAGGTTTGTAACAAAGAGATTTTGTCAAAATCAAGTGAGGAAGACAATTGAATTAAATCACTTCAAGGGAAAACTCCAAGGATCTATTCCAAACACATTTAAGAGACCAAATAGCATGAGAATTCAACTGAAGACTTAGAATTTCAGATTATCCCCAATAACCTGAAAATAACAGGGACTTCTCCAAAAACAAATTTCTCTCAAACCCTAAAACCTTTGCATCTGAAATTTTGAGGATATATTAGCCATCATCTCAGGAGTCCAAACCTCAAAGATCATGCCAACTTGAGAAGAGAAAAAAGAAAAGACCAAAACCCTAGAAAAAGAAATGAAACTACAGAGAGAGCACAAGAACTTAAATTTCCATCAAACCCTTGAACCTTAGGCCATGAGATTTTGCAGATAGCTAACTAATAGCCCATAGAGTCTCCATGCCAAATTTCAAATGATCTCGCAAAGGGAAACACAATCTGCAACAAAACCCTAGAAGGCTACACATGAGCAGAGGAACTCAAAAACTAAATCTGGAATCAAACAAGGCTTGCTCTTGGGATTAAATAGCCAAATGACTTTTGAGCATCACCCATGTCATAGCAACCCATTTTAGTACTCTAGGGTCAGCAAGAACTCGAAAATCAAGAAGTCAAGGAATCATCCAAAGGGAGCAATCGAAGAACAGAGAGCATAAGCAGAATAAAACTTCAGATTTCATTCATTAGATCAAAGGGAAATACAAGGAGTCACGATACACATGGACATTAGAACAGGGATGATTGATTACAAGACTACCAACTCATCCTCTCCCTCTCCTTCTCTCTACCTCAACCATGAATGCTTGGGGGAGGATGAACACAACACTCTGTTCTATCTAGGAACCATCGAAGGGGACAGAGGGAGCACAACTCTGCCTCTCCAACCACTCTCACCCACTAAAGCCTAAAGCCAAAACAAACTCTCAAAGTCTCTTTTGACTCTAGCAAACCCTAATTCTCCTCAAGTGCACTCACAAGGGTATGCAGCCCCTCACCTCTATTTATAGCCTTGGCTAACGGGTCTCCGCCCCGTTACGCCCGCTAAATCCAACGGCGCCCGCTCACGCTTGTGCATCTTCGCGAAATTCCGTTTCGCCTCCCGCACCTTCCGGGAAGCTTCCGCGCTCCTTGCCTCGCACACCTCGCAACCACCTCGAGTCCACGTCGTCTTTGACACATCACGACCGTTCTGACCTCAGCGCCACCTGCGCCTAGTCCGGTCCATCGTGTCTCGCCACGACTCCGCCTCGACGTCCTGCAGTCACACAGACAAGAAACACGTCAAATAGCACCGCTCGATACATGAACGTGTAAATAGCATAAACAAGATCAAACATGTCGCAATATCAGAATATACATCCTAACCCATACGACTAAGTTTGACCAAAGTCCGACCGAGCCCGTTGCACCCATGCAACGTCTAGGTCCGAACAAGCCGACTCAAACTCGACTTTTCATAAACGATGTCAATTACTCATCATACACAACGGGATGACCTCCACATGGTCTCTCAGAAACCACAACCAGCTCATAATTCTCACTCTCCACAAATGCAATGGCCAGCGGCAATATTTGATTGTTACCGTCAACGTCTATGGCCGTAAGGATCTGCCCCTTGTATTTCCCTGTCAAGAAGGTTCCGTCAACAGAGATCACTGGCAGCATGTGCCTGAATGCTTTGATGCTAGCACCGAATGCAAACACTGCTCTCTGCAACACCGAATATCCTGGTGGACTTATGGACTACTTGTCATGCACAGCGATGTATATGCCCAGGTTCCTTTCCTGCAAGACGTTAAGCATACGAGGAAGGTTGTCGTACGCCGCCTCGAAAGTGCCAAAATGTTTTTCCAACGCATTTTGCTTGGCACGTCACGCCTTCGCGTAGCTAATCTTGTACTTAAATTTATTCTCGATAGCTACCACAATATGCATGGCTGCCATGTCTTTCTTCTCCACTATCTCCCCATACATCAAATTGGCTATAAATCCGGACGTCAGGTTACGATGCCTCGCCAAGACAGTGTTTAGAATGCAGGAGTGTGGCTCAACCTTGGACACAATCCAGTGAGTCTCATACTTCGGTCTACATGCGTGCACCCTCCAAGAACAATCAGGCTGCTCGCACTTCATAGTGTACTGCTCCTGGCTTGATTTGACGACGCGAAATGTCCGCTGCATTGAAAGGGCCCAAGCTTGATGGCATCTTGCAGCGCTTCCTTGTCAGCAAACATAGCATGTAACCGAACCTTTATCTCATGATACTCCCATGGTGATTCATGCTCATCATGTGCGGAAACACCCTCCGCATTAAACCGGTTTCATTCCTGGGGGATAGGAACTTCATCCTCATCGGAATTGTCCTCTTCGTCGTTCTCTACAGCTTCCTCTTCGTCCCATGCCCTCTGGTCATCAGAGTCCATCTGCTGCACGATGTCCTCATTGTACTCTCCTTCATCGGCTTGCCCAGTTGCATCTCTATAGCTTGACGGCTATAACTGTCCTCCATGTACCGTATCGGCTTCATGACGAGCAACTTCAACATCTTCGCCAACATGCGGCCCGCCCGAGCTGCAAGCACCTCCGAGAGCAATGGCGGACGCACGAGCTTGCGCAGCTGCTTGTAGTGAGCACGGTTGCACAAGCAGCACACACTCGTATCCACGACGCCGGCACCCTTGCACAAAGCCTTTCCACGGCAATGCGCGCAATGTCTTCAACTCCCATCTGATGTCCGTGGGAGACCGGCTCCAAAGCCCTTGCACGACGACGCTGCACATCTCGGGGTCCAATGAAAAACTCCGGGTTAGCCAATGCTGCATATCTCCCATTCGAGCATTCTCGCCATCCGGAAGTACGACAGTGACTTGCGGAAAATTGCTCAAATCCACACCATTCGGACCTTCACGAATGGTTCCAGCTCCGTAATACACTCTCGATGTAGTTGCCATTGATGATGTTGGCCTGCATATATGTTTCAATTTTATGAAATGTCAAATAATATCGCACAATACTAAACTTCCTATACTATAAATTATGCACAAATTTCTATACTACAAAAACCAACATTTCAAAATAAATACCTGATCCAAATGGATGGAATAGCTTCCACTCCTCCTTCCTTCGTCACCTCCTCCTCCTACCCTGGCCTCCTCTCCTTCTCCTATTCTTCCCCTTCTTCCTCTCCTCTTCTTTTCTCTTCTCTCTCGTTTCTTCTCTCGTTTCTTCTGTGTGTGCAGAATGAGTGGGTGGGTGGCGGCGGACGACTTAACACCCCTCTTGTCGCTCTACCGTTAGGCGACTGAAATGAGTCGCCTAACGATCAGGCGACAGAAATGATTCGTCCAACGGTTCCCATATTGATCAAATGTCGCTTCCCGGTTGGGCGAAACGTATCAATCGCGCTTTCATTGGGCGACTGCAGCCTATTTTTATAAAAAAATTTCTCACAGATATATTTCTGTATTTTCGAATAAGAAAAGATTTATCCGTACAAAAAATTCTATCAAAAGGTCAGAATCAAACCATCTATCGAGCCGGCATTCGGACCCAAATCAGCCAGTACAGTTGGGTTCCCGAGAGCCGTCCCTCAGCCCAGACTGAATTGGGCTACGTGCACTCGGCTCTACAGCCAAGCCCAGCGATGCTTCCCATCCATAGGTCAAGATCTGGCCCAATTCACGCTCTGGCAAGCGCCAAGCGGCCGGGCCTCGAATGTTTTACTCACTTACACAACTAGAGTGGTTGTCCACAATGGGCTTCGCTCCGTGAAGGGATAAAAAATACCTGCAGGACGTACCTTGGACAATCCTCGGCCATCTGGTCTTTTTTTTCAAAACTGACGGTTTTTAATTTTTGCTATAATATCTAATTTTTAAACGGAGTATTTTTTCAAGACGGGGTCTACAAGTTAAACAATCTACACGTTAAAAACCCAACATCTGTATTAGCCAAAATCGTAAGTGAGTATCTGTCTCTTCGTAATCTGTACCGTAAACAGCCGAAAGTCATAAGCAGCCACGCCAAATAGGTCCTAAGACAGGTCTTACCGTTGATTCGATCTATTTTCAGAGATCCTGCCTGCCATATATTGTCCTAAATATTATGCTTCTTCCAAACCACCGTCGTCAGTGGACCAGGATTACTACTCCTTACTAATCATTTAAAGCGAGGGAACGCAAACTCGCACCTAATCTAGAGGGGTCTATATACCGGACATGCCAGTATAGAACGATGTGCAACATAAAATATAATTTGCACTCCTTGCGTTTCAGAAACATTTTGCTCTTCTGTTGCTTCACTAGTGTAGGTGGTGCACTGAATTTTATGAAAAACAGATAGGGAAAACGTTTCCTCAATTAAGTATGAGGACACTGCATGCATTAGGCTTTCACTCTGTTAGCATAAGACTAACCATTAATCGCACATCAGGGAAAGCATAACTTTGTGGGCGGGTATAGTGGGTGTAATGGACTCTGATCTCACCATTTTCTTGGAGAAAGATTGCATTTTGCTTGTGTAACATAGATCATAATCCACAAGTACTAAAGATGTGCAATGTCCTATCAAGATAAAGATCGTTGGGTACTTCATCAGCTCAAGGCCAAAAAAGACCTGAGCATAACCACCAGACCCAGCATATTCTCTTTGCTTAGGACAAAATTTCACCTTGATACCAAAGTATGAGACCATTTGACGGTCATCCATAGTGTTTGATGAGTATTTGACTTTGTTTTGCAAGTATTATCGTAGTTTGAGTTTTATTTTAAGTGTTTTTCAGTTTTCAAAATGCTATTAGTGTAACCGGTCGGACCGGCCAAATAATGGCGGTTAGACCGGGGTGGTCAGACCGCCCTAGCGAGGTGGTCTGACCAATATATGGGGGTGTGGTCATAATAGGGTCGCAGTGTGACCGGATTCTAGTTGACAGTTACTTTTTTCAGAGAGCTTGTTTTAGAGTTGGGGACATGCAGTTAGACCGGCCGTTGGTTAATGGTCGGATCGAAATTGAGTCGGGTGGTGTGACCAGCATTGAAGATGCGATTACATCGGTGCCCTATTACGGGAGAAGGTTTAAGTTGGTTTGGGCCAGTTAGACCGGTCAATGGTTGGCGGTCAGACGTGTGCAGTTCGACCACCATAAGGAGAGTGGTTAGACCAGTTTCCATGGCTAGAGAACATTGACAGGTGTCTTAAGTGATTTGAGAGTGTGCACGACTTGGGTGCCCGCATGGCAGCGAGAGGAGATGCGCAGGGGAGGCAGGCAGGGCACATATGGGCCGTGTGGGCCGAGGCCTTGCTTGGGGAGAGGATGGGCTGGGCGGAGGGGAAATAGGGAATGGTTCAGAAGATTAAAAGGGTTTCAACCCGAGAGAGAAAAAGGATTTTTAAAGTGTTTTTTATTTAGTTAAAGGCTAGAAAATTTCAAGAATGTTTAGAAAATAGCAAATAAGGGCCAAAATTTCCACAAAAATTCTAATGTGAGTCAAGTGCATAAAATTTATACTCAAGATGCTTACTTGATCTTTGGATGTGCAGGTGCCTTGGAGAACATTAGCGATCAATGACAAGGGACCGGGATTGGGTGGAAAAGCTGAGATTCATATGTTTGTGTAAGTCTCGGTGATGCTACGTGGCTCAAGCGGGAAGCACATGAAAGATAAGGATCATGAAGAAATGAGTTGATGTATGTGGTACGCCAGGTGACAAGGCTGCATGTATGTAGAAATAGTTCGGAGGAGTCCAAATGCATGAAAATATGATGACTAGCCATTGGGTACTACGAGCTATGTGTCAAAACATGTGGAGATAGTTTGATGGGAGGTAAGTGTTCTTACTCATCAGTTGTGTCAATTGATGATTTTGTGTCGTGAGGTGCTACGTGATGGTTTGTTTATTGGTGTTAGTTGTAGGACTCTAGAGCTACGTCATAGTGAGACGGACAGGATTAGGACTAAGGTAGGAGAGTTTGCATCCAAAGTGGTCAAGGGATCGAGACTAAGCTAAGCGAGCTAAGGTCTAGAACGATCAAGGTGCCCCGGAAGATGAGTGAGACTAGCGAAGTGGTTACAAGCTAGGAAGACAAAGAACCGAAGCAGAAACTACTGGTGGTGGATATGATAGACAATAGCAAGGTGGATCGGGGCCAAGCTCAGGGAAGAGCTGAGGTTCGTAATGGTCAGGAAAGCTAGGTGCCATTATGGTGCATGGAGAGGCATGTGGCGGATCAATTGACTTGGACTCGTTTGCAAGCGAGGACGGATCGATGGGATCCAGACACATGAGAGGCTTAGTGGCAAGTCATTAAGGTCACATGAAATTGAAGATAAAGCACGAGGTTGCTTCAAGGCAAAAGAAGCGTGAAGCTTTGCTGAAAGATGGTAGAGAGGCATTTTAGTAAATTGCCTAATACCCAAAAAGTGATGATGTGCGAAACAGTAGCAGTGGCTTAAGTGGATTAGGTCAAGGAGTCTTCACGGAGGATATGGAATGGCGAATTTGAGTTATTGAAGCCAAGTGCAAGCCACACTTTGAGAAACATACATGTACGAGTGTAAAACCCGTTATAGTGTTAGGTTAACATGTTAACCTATATAAATGAATGAAACCCAACTAGAGTGTTAGTTATAATTTCTTGTAAGTCTCCACTATAAAAAGATGGAGAAGAGTTAGCTTAGAAGCCAAGTCAAGTAAAGGAGAGTTATTGTTCTTAGAGAGAACTCTGATGGAGTGAGGCACTTATGTGTGATATTTTTTTACCATACTTAGGCTTGTGTGTAGCTAGAGAGTGGTTGTAAATATTTTTCTTCAAGTCTTAATAAATATCCAAAGTGTTGTTTTCTTGATTTGGCTTGGTTTTTAGTGTTTCTCCTTCTCCTCTTGATCTTATTTTGTACCAAGAATGTGTAAGTAATGAGAATGTCACTTGGAGATCATATTCCATCCATCTAGACATTTTCCATAGCAAGTTCTTGTAATTACCCAGTTTGGCAAAAGAAAGGGTGACTCTAGAGGTTCTTTGAGTTAAGAGTTTTTGGCTTGTGTTTTTGTTGTGATTAGGCTTAGTAAGATATGTGGGAGTAGATCCAAGGTTATCTTGACTATTAATTACCCACAAGCAAGTCTTGATTCAAGTTATTATGTTTTGTCCGATCTCGGTGCAACCTTTTTTCAAACAGAGAAAGGTCAAAATTTTGGTAATGATTTTTTTGATCTTTTATTAGAATAAGTTTCTGACATTCTATCAAAAATGTGTGCAAAGTTTGAAGTGATTTGGACCATAGATCAAAAGTTAAATAAATTGTCGTGTTCAAAATTGTGCTGATTTTCAGCTTTGCCATGAGGGAGCGGTTAGACCACCTTTTGCACTCAGTCTGAACGTCCGGACATATCCTAATCAATTTGGCCCGGTTTTTCTGAAGGTTTTTTGTGAGTTGTTAGGTTTTGTTCTTTATATTTCTTTATAACTATTGGAGTTTGAGAACCATAGTCATCTCTTTTGAGAAAAAGATTTACAGAAGATTTTAATTATCCTGGCTCCTATTCATCTCTGTAATGGCCGTTCTCAGTCCTACACAAAGCAGCCTATCCGATCACCAGTTCGCCACCCAGCTGAACCGTCGGCTGTTACAATACATACATTACTTCTTTTAATATGTATGATGTCGTACTCTTTTCTACAATACCCGTCAAGCTGGTCCGAGGATGTAGATTGAGAATATGTAATAGAATCAGAACCGGATCCCAAAAACAATAAATAATGCATGGCAGACCTATTGTTCAAATTTTAAACCTTGCCTCCAAGAAAGTGACTAACGCTCCACTCATTTGAGAGCTTCTAGTTTCTAACTTATTTTTTACTATTTTTAAATTTTATTTTTTTAGCTTTTTTTAGGTTTTTGTCGATTTTTTTCGTATTCGTTTGCATTGTTCATGATGAGTTAACTTGTTTTTTTATTTTTAAATTTAGTTACGCTAAATAAATCACTATTAGTTACAATATAATTTTAGCCAATTAAAATATAAATTTAGTTATAAACTAGCTTATTCCAACCCAATGGAATGGCACCTAAGTATGTTGCCAGTAGGCTACAGCTAGTTGTGCTAGTATGGCATCCTTTGTTCGTCTCAGTAGTTCTTAGTTTTTCGGCTTAGTGAGCATTGCGAGCTTTAATATTTTCTACAGAGAAAATCCAAGATGAACATCAACAAAAGCATACCTAGCTACGTAGTTGCCGCACTCATGTAATGGACACTGACATCAGGATGCAAAAGTTTTAGGTATTATGAACTTTAATAACAACCATAATGAAAGATACGCTCTCTAAATTGCCCAATCATAGCATAGTTTTGTTATGTTAGACATTCAGAAATCATCACAAAAGGAGTGGAGATTTTTACCTGTTTGCCACGTTTTGCTTAATTTGGAACCAAATACTACTATAAATCACAATCAATGCTTGCGTCATGGATTCATGATTAAGTAATTAACTTTACTTCCTGTCGCAGACAATGCATTCCTTTTAAGATGGGAGGATGGGCCACTAACTTATTATTGTTTGGTAGTACATGATTTCAAATATCTGAAATAAAAGTTGATGAAACAAGTGTATGTTAATTGATGGTGACAGTCTATTGTCTTGTTATATATGGTGTCCAAAATGTTAGGTCGGCACTATGATGTGCTTTAGGGCATGTCCTTTTTTTCTGAAGCTGGCGGTTTTTAATTTTTACTATAGTACATTACTTTTAAACGGAGTATTTTCTCAAGACGGGGTCTACAAGTTAAACGATCTACATGTTAAAAGTCCAACATCTGTACCAGCCAAAATCACAAGTGGATATCTATCTCTCCGTAATCTGTACCGTAAACAACCAAAATTTAAAATTTTCAGTCAAAAGCTATAAGTCGCAGCCGCGCCAAATATACCCTTAATTGTAGCTCGGCTGCAGTACTTGTCTTCAAACCACGAAATTGCCGATGCATCGCCTGTGTTCTGAACATACCTATGTGCTCTGATAGCTAAGCCATGTTCAATATTCTTTTTTGTTTTTTTAGTATTTACTGCCTTGTCAGATATGTTTGCAGTCTATTGCAAGTGAACTCCCCGCTAACACATTGGCAATTTCTTGGTTACTTCTATATTTTATTCGGTTGTAAGAGTTCTGCTCAAATCTGACCGAATCTGATCACTTCAAGAATTTATTAAGGTTTTGCTCAAGTCATATTCTGACTAGTATAACTAGTTGGTAATATGAATTAGTCGAAGTTTATAATTAGGATTATTTTCGTGTTCGCGATGGACTCTACACTAACATGTATTAGTCGTGGTGTCCAAAAGTGTTTGCACTGGCTAGAGTCAGACATGGCTATTCGAGACACTTCGGACTACAACTCTTCACCGACATCTTCTGAGACTCTATTCTATCTCCGAGTAGGGTGTTGTTCCCACCTCTAAGTAGGTTTCTGTTTCTAGTGCCAATTAGAACTTTGTTCTTCCTCTGGGATTCTTATTCCAAAGGTATCTATACCCCTTGTAAGCCTTGTGATAGATAGCGAGCGCACTATAAGTTATCCCATAAATATTTTTCATGTTAAATCTTTGTCTCTGCTCCTGATTATTCTTCATTATTTCATATCTCATCGTGTTTTTTTATAACAATTTCTAATACTAAAATACGAATAAATTTACTCCTTGTGTCATGCATTTTTTAGGCAACTGTGTGATGCAAATCATGCAATTCCTTACATGATTGTGAATATAAGTTACCAGTGAATTAGTTTGTCACATCTAGAATTCTGAGCGCCTTGTTCTCTAGTTAGGTCAAAATTCGCACAATTAGATAACTCACTGCCTCAGATGGTTAAACTGCACCCGCAGTCTTTATCGATGTAAGCATCCAGATCAAACCTGTTGCTAGCAAAATGAATGGTATGATTTAAGGACAGTGGTGGCTGTTGTTCTCATGTGCTGTGTGGTAAGTCCATGTTGCCCGGCATATGCTGGGAATCTTTCAGGAGCCTTTAAAAGTGAATCTAACACATCCGAGCATGGCATTCATCCGTGCTGATTCGTGCAGCCACCTGAAGACGAAGTAGCTAAAATATAGGGCAATTCCTCCGTAGCACTCAAAATAAATAAATAATAAAAACCCTAATCTAGATATAGCTTTAAATGAGAGGACATATCTATTCTTTTCCGTACGCAGCTTTTTCAAATTCAGGTTTCCCATTTACTCTCTCTCTCTCTCCCCGTGCGTCTAGCGGCGGTGGCCCACGCGCACACGCACGGCGGTGCGTGCGGCGGCATGCCGCACGCACGCCTGCAGATTGTCTTGGCGGCGGCGGCCGGTGGCAAAGGCATGGCCGAACGGTTGTTCGCGCAACCGAACGTCGTTCCGCTCGGCCGAACGATGTTTCGCACTGCCGTGGGGGCTAGCGAACCTGTTTCTTTTCCAGTCAAATTCATCTTCTGTTGTTCCTTTATCAAATTCATCTGTATCTGATTGGTTGCCTTCCATTCTATCTTGTAGGTTCGCAAGCAGCTGTTGAGGGAGTAGTTGGCAGATGCGCATTTTGGATCCATCATGCAGCGTGTCCGTTGAGCGTGCTCAAGGCAAGTACCTCGCGGCCGTAACCTGTCCTTTCGCACATTACCGTCTCATGATTATCTGCCGCCATTAGCTTAGTATTCAATTATTTCACTGTAGTGGTTGCTTGCTGTGTGTTGCTTATAGAATTAGATAGATTCTAATGCGTTGGGCTAGTTAGTGTTGTACGCTTATAGTTGTATAGTGCTCGACAATAGAATTCATGCTTAGTTAGAGATTAGAATAGATGCTTAAATCATTGATGAGGTAGCGTATAAGTATGTTTAAATCTAAGATTAACTACTAGTAATATTTTAACATTAGACATCTTATTTATATATCCTACTTCCATGATCATTTAATTGTACATTATTGATTGTGAGCATCGGCTGATTTAGTTGTGGTACATTAATCTGACTAATAATCACTTATCATGTAATAAAATTGTATGATTGACAACCCTTGTGTGTCTCCTTCTAGTATCCTCTTTAGGACATGTTTTAGTGCTCTATCATCAGATTATCGTTCTCCATCGTTTTGTATCACAAATCATGTCTCTCCGTTCTCAACTGTATCAACCTATTACCTCGTAGCTTTATCTTAATTCACCCTTGACTTTCTAATTACATCTTGGTTAACTCACTAATAAAAGAAATAACAGTTATCTGGTCCGGGATTACCCACATATAGGAGATATTTTCACTCATCTGGTAACGTATGGGGGATCATACATCTCGTTACACATGATATTACACCCTGTCGGTGGTTATACAATCGAGGACAATGATTTGCCTGACTATTCTCGTACAACCGAGTATGTGGAAGGTGATCGCCGGTGCATTTACTATAACTTGCTATAACTTACTAAATAACAATTACCTTTAATTACACTATTTCTACGATCTCTGTCTCCGATCTTTATCAGTGCTTCCGATAACCTAGGTTCATTGCCCGTGTCGATTACTTACTTACATTGCTTGTCCTTTGTATATCTTGGTTGCATTACCTGCCCTTTACTCACCGTGTTGCGACCGTTGTTGAGTACTTGCTGAGATTTTCAAATCTCACGCTTGCTCTTTTCATTCTTAGGTAAAAGGCCAGTGGAGTGATAGCAACATGCATGGGTGGGAGCACTTGAGTTTCAACACTGTGGCTTGCCACTATTTATGCCATTTTATTTTATTTTTCATTTGATTAGAAGTGGACCGGTCCCGTGTTTGAAACATTTATTTCAGTTTCCGTTGATTCTCTAATAAAATATCTTTAAGGTTTTTAATTTTCTTGTGATTTCTATTATTATTTTTATATTTATTTTTTACTTTGGTAATGACGTTCTATAGTAGTACTCTAGTTGACTGCATATGAGGTGCTACATCCTTTATTGTGTACTTATATATACCCTTTAAACTTTTTACATATATGTTATCGCATTTGGGTTTCTTCCTGCCGGCCCGTCGAAATTTTTTTTATCGTATTTTGGGATCAACGCCAAAAATTAGTGTCATGGAACAACACGGTGAGTGAAGAACTAAGGTGTACGATTTATTACACTAAAGTTCGAATTTTCAATTGAATTGGTGTACCTCAAAGTTGAAAGTTCAAGCTGCACGAATATTATATATATACTCTTTCCACTAACCGACAATGAAACCATATTGTACTCTGTATACGCTCGTCCCCGGTCGTACACTTGTCGCCACAATAGGCCGGAGCAAAGACCGAAGCAAGTTCTCTATATTTAACATGTAAAAATGTGTTCAGTTTCTCTGTAAAAAGAAGATGAATCCGGTGCGAGATGGCTTATGACGTTATATGCATGGCTTATAGGATTTATAGATTTGCAAGTAATTAAGAAATGAACTATGCAGTTTTTAGCGACAGCCAAACCATTAAACCCTTTGTGCATTCTTAAAAACTAAGGTCCGATTTATTTAGGTTTAGACTTTTTAGCTTAGAACGTAAAACCAATTTTTTAGCTTAAGTAGCTTAAAAGCAGTCAGTTTTTAAGTTAAGTTAGACTATTTAATATCCTGACTTTTTATTGGGTTAAACAGTGTAATTTATTACCAAAAAAATTTAAAATACCTTTGTTATGTTGGTTGGCAACTGATCTAATCTCCGCCATCTTGTGAAAGAAAAACACATGATTGGCCAAAATCTCCGCACAGACTGCATGATCACAAAAGGCCCATGTATTTATCAAAGAAAATACTAGAAAACGGCAAATAATATCCCATTATACATAGCGATTTATAATCATAGTAACATATACGTATCATCTATAGTGCATATAAATACAGATTAACCTACTACCTGTACTGTTGTGGCCGTCAAGGAATTAGCAATACTCTCGTGAAAGACACATATGTCTCTATCATCCCCTGCCAAATCCATTGCTATCAAGATGATCTAGCCTGTTTAGTATTTGGATCATAGTCTTTGTCATCATCGCACATATATCAATAATTATTCCAAGCTCAGTAGGTGCATCAACACAAAATGTAACGGTACTTGGATGAAAAAGAAATAACTAATAAATTACTCTTACATCTAGTGGTAAGGAAATACTAATATTCTATCAATGAGCATTAGTTAGTGGCAACACACCTTCTTGCTTTCTTTTATTGGTGTTGGTGAAGTTGTCAGATCTCTTTTATCCAACTGTACATAAAATTAAAAAGAATAAGTTAAACAAAATACAAGACAGATCGTTGGCATCCTTTTAATTTAATAAATAAACAATGAAAGAGAATGGTCAAAGTGAGAAAAATATCAAGAAGATGAACATTAGTCGAAATATAGCAACAGCGATACTATATATAATTTCCTGATGTAATAAATGCAAAACATAGAACCTAGCTGCTAAAGCACATGCATCAGCGTCTAGATCAAAATTGCACTATGACTGACATCAAGCCTTAGACTCAGAACAGAAACCTGGTCCCTGAGTCAAAATCAGTATTGGACTCATCCACTGGCACCAACTGGCAGAAGGAACTAGGAACATCAAGAAACATACATGAAAGTCTAATACTAGTTAGGGTTTCAGTTCATGTAGCGTAGAAGTTAATTAGGGTTTCAATTCAGGTAGCGTAAAAGGTATATGTGAATCGTCGTCCCCCCATATAGTGATAAATCAGAAAAATGAAGAGATATGCTTAGACATAGATCAGTGTGATATATTTATTTCCAAGCCATTTCCACTCCCCCTTGTCAGATTCACTGATAAACCTTATCCGTTTCAGCTTCCAGAACATAGAAGAAGGTAAAACCTATAGTCTAGTGATGCATATCAGATCACTCGAATATGTGAACTTGACAGCTTCACTCACATTCTCGGATGGAATGCAAAATCTGGCACCAGCTTCTATACTGTATGTATATTTTTCCCTTAAAGATGATATTTCAATTTGTTCTTTTTTCCGACTAACTTCAAAGGATTGCATCATTGCAGAGATACTGATATGTTAGATTGGCCAAACATAGATATGCAGCTATTAGCTTAAGGAACATGCAGAGCCAGGGGCGGCCCAATTTGTGCCATCTATCGTTAAGAACAAATGTAGTGAATATGGAGAGAAGCAGGTGCGCAGCCGGTACCTGGATGAGAATGGTGGGGGCGGGGATGAGGATGGCAGGGTTAGGATGAGTCTCGGGAGGAAGAAGCGGGGGAAGGAGGAATGCGGCGTTGGGAGCAGGAAGACCAACGGTGTCGGTGCCGCTTGGGACGGCGAGGAGGCCTGCCGCATCGAAGAACTAGCAAGAATAAGACGTAGACAACCTGATATTGCGAATAAAATTGAAGTGTAGATGGTATTGAAAACAAAGTAGGGATCCCGAAAACTGTCTTGACAGGTGATCGTCTGACACAATTGAAAAACAGAAGTTTGCACAATGGCTAAACCTAAATTCAACGAAATCCAAGTCCTAACATAGAGAGGCGGCGGCTCCTATATAGGGAGACGACCAGGAGTGGCGGCTAGGGTGCACGCTCCTAGGGTTACAAGGCCCATGGGCCTAAGTGGAGGTGGCGCAGCACCCTTTTGACTTGGACTTAGAAACCAACGTGGACTGTTTTGATTATTGTGGCATCTCGGACGAAATTTTAAGATGAGGTTGGATCCGTTTGAAAGTACACTTGATAAGCTTTCTATGAAGTCCAAGAACGTCCCAAGCGGAGTCCGTATGAGAAAGTTACACCCATTTAAATTTGATACTATCGCAGCAGTCCGAATCTGATTCCAAAACAAGCCCAACTCGATCTCTTACTTTACTCGGGCCCAAAGTGACGTGGTGACCTTCATTATGCCTTCCATGCATGTCCATGACTCCACATGCCTCTTCTTCATCCTTTCCCTTGTTCCTAAGCACAATTAAATAACTTGCATTAGGTAGTAGTCTATTCTCAGTAATATATAAGCCTATGAATGAATTCACCTGATAATTAAATTGGCGAGCATGAGCTCGAGTAAGTGGTCTTTGTAACGCTTGCGGTGGCTGTGGATGAGTTGTGTATAGGCACAGTTGTATTCATGGAAGGGATGTCCTCATCAGGACTTGAGAAGGGTGGAGTCTGAGGAAACAATCGAACGATATATATATATATATATATATATATATATATATATATATATATATATATATATATATATATATATATATATATATATAAATATAATAACAGGAGCACCATCGTGTCCAAGCTCTATGATTGAGACTTTTCATCCATAATTAAGATTTTTCATTCATGATTGATTTAGCATATTAAATCAATGACTTCCTTTCCAAATTCATGCCTTTTCGAATTAATGAATATTAACTAGTTTGTTTAATATATTATATATCATTGCATTAGCACGAATCTAAAAGCAATCGAAAAGCAGATAGCCTTGGTGCCCGACACTATGGTATCCCATAATGTCTATATAGGTTTGCTCGATATATATATATATATATATATATATATATATATATATATATATATATATATATATATATATATATATATAGCATTTTGTTGGTAATTTTGACGAAGTTCAATGGCAAAGTGTTATTTTCATTCCGCAAAAGCCAAAAAAAGCTTCTCAGAACTAGCTTATTGCTTTTAGTTATAGCAGCCTTTTGTATTTTTCAAATGTCTAGTTGAAAAACCTCTCTAACAAGAGCAGTACTAATCTTAAAGTAAACGGAGTGGTAAGTAACATCTATTTATTATTTATTATATTTTAAAATTTATATAAATTACTAGTAAGAAAAGTATAAAAACACTGCCTGAAAATTAAACAAACAGTCCCTGCATATGCAGGACGACAGCGAGGATTTTGTTTCGTCCCTTTTAACTGAAGTGTTATCGATCCCATCGACCCTAATTCCTCTCCCTTGCAAATGATTCGCGGCTTTCCAAGGATCTCATCCTTATCCCACCAGCCTTTGAAAAGAATCTTTTGCGCAACCACATTTTTGGATCTGTTCTTTTTAACTGTGGTTTTTGATTAAAATTTTTGAATTTTAGCTGTTTACGGTATAGATTATAGAGAGACAGATACTCACTTACGATTTTGACTGGTATAAATGTTAAGCTTTTAACGTGTAGATCGTTTAACTTGTAGACCCTATCTTTAAAAAAATACTCCGTTTAAAAGTTAGATACTATAATAAAAATTAAAAGCCACTGACTTGTGAGATAAAGCACAGGCCCATGCTGGTTCCCCTTCCTCGTTTGTGCAAACCACTTCTTTACAGCCTTTCTTTTTCCTCTTTTGTGCAAACCAGTTCTTTGCAGCCTTTCTTTTGTTGATGATAGATTCTTTCATGTCGTGGGTTTCTTTAGCTAAGTAATCTCAGGTATGACATGTGGACCATGTTTGTTTTATACTAGCCACGTATCATACGTTGGAGAGGGTGGATAGTTGGCAAAAATAACTTTTTGCACCATTGGTCACGCCCCTTCGTAGAAAGAGAAACACGAACGAACAAAATTATTAAAGCACTTGCATGAGTACGAATATAATTCTCGCAACGTGTTGAATCAATGATTGGAAGATGGGTCCAAACAACCCGATACAGGATCCATGAGCTTACCTGATACAAAATGGTCTCTTTTTTTTTCATTTTTTAAAAATTATTGTTTTATTTTTCTACGGTAACTAATTTTCAAACGGAATGTCTTTTCAAATCATGATTTACAGGTTGATTATAGTATGCACTATAACGACTTTATTTATATCGGCTAAAACTGCATGTGAATTTCTGTTACTCCGTACTCTTTTTCTTATAAATAGATAAAAACTATAAACCGTAGCTATACGTCATAAACTACAGAAAAAAAAGCCCCATTGTTACTAAGATTTTTGTAGCCAGATAACTTTTGCGCTCTCAGTCGCGCTCATTAAAGAAAGAGAAATTTGGACAAGCGTGATCATCAAAGCGCTCGCGATAAGTATGGACAAAATACTTGTGCAGTTTTTCAAATTAAGAACCGATGGTATGTGGGCCTACTAGGCCAGAACAACTGTGTGAAATTCCAGAAGCCACTTGTCATCTATCAACAATACACAAGAACTTCGTGAGTAACTCCTTGTACGCGTAGCATTTCCAGGACAATCAATCAACTTGCGGCCGTCCATCTTTTGGTGGAATTAGGTCTTATTCTCCGTGAGAGAGAGGAGAGGACATAACACCAGGCCTCTGTTTTTCTACTTTTTTTTTGTGGTTTTTGGTTTTAACTGCTCACGTTGCTAAAATAAATAGTATAGTTTTTTCAAATGGCTTCTCCAAATCGCTTCTTTAAGTGTTTTTTCTAGCTTAAAACTGTTGACGTCGTCTGTATCGACGGCTCTGCCGTCAGCTCAAAAATACAAATAAAAGCTATTAATTATAGCTAAAAGCTATTAACCGTAGTAAAAAAAACAGTGCTAAATGATTTCATGGGAGTTGGTCGTTCCACAAGGGCATCCAATTAACCACATACATTGTTCTTGACGTCCATTTCACACTATAAAGTCACACCTCACAAAACCCATCTTTGCCCTTGCCCACCCAATGAGGCAATAACACTAGGAAAGCTAGCACACAGAAAGAAACGCAAGCGCACTAGATACGTAGCAACCTAGACAACTAAAGCTAGAAGAGTTAATGACTCGATACAATCTAGTGGTAGTTGCAATACATGGCCGCGTCGAGCAGCGCAGGCTGGGGCACAACGCCGCCGACGCCGGGTTAGGGGATGGAGGCGGCGGTGAAGGCGGCGGCCGCTTCCATGCACTGGATCAGGTCGGTGAGGGACTGAAGGCGCGCGCCGAGCTCGAGCGTCCGCGCCCGCAGCAGCTCGTTCTCGTCCTGGACGGCGGCGCACCGCCGCGCGGCGTCGTGTGCGGCCGCTGCCATGGCGCCGTTCAGGGCGCTCATCTCGGCCACCTGCGCCGTCAGCTCGTCCAGCTGCCGCTGCTTGCGCACGCGCGACCGCTGCGCGGACAGCCGGTTCGACTCCTTGCGCTTCCGCTTCCTCTCCTCCAGCACCGCCACCGCCCGCTGCGCCTCCCCGGCCGACGACGTCGTGATAGCAGAGACCACGTCGGAAGAGGCCATTTTTCTTGTAGTGTCTCAAAGCTTAATCACTTGCCTGATTTCTTAACAACAGTAAGTACGTGAAGATTCTTGGGCTGACTAGAGTTGGTTAATTATGAGAAGACATAGAACCAGTAGAGGAAAACGACGGAGAAGGACTGGACGAGGACGGTGGATGTTATCATAAACACGGGGAATCGTATAGCAGGAGCATATACGCAGAGATCTGGTTGCGCAAGATTTCGGCAGAGTTTCCCCTGAACAGTCAAGCTTGTCTACTGGGAATTCGGACAGAGTTTCGCCCTGACCAGGCAAGAACCCTAGGTGAAAATTTCGGCAGAGTGTCGCCCTGGAGGGCCTGGACAGCAAGGTTTTTCGACCGGAAATTTCGGCAGAGTGTCGCCCCGAACAGCAAGGTTTCTCGGTAAAAATTCCGGCAGAGTGCTGTCCCGAACAGCAAGGTTTATCGGCAAAATTCCGGCAGAGTTTTGCCTGGAAAAGACTAGCTTGAGCTTCTACGATGAGAAACTCTCACAGAATCTCCAAAGCACAGGGAGCTAATCAAGTAAAGGTGTCTAGCTACGTAAGGCTATGACAAGCAGCAAGGTGGAGTTCAAAGATGCAGCAGTCAGCAGCAGCAGCAGGGCGGCGCTGTGTTGGTTGCTGTGCTGCAAGCTGAAACCAAACCAAAGCAGCCCAGCGAGCAAGCACCCTTAGAGAGGGGAGAAGGGAGGAGGGGAAAAGGGAATTGGGGCTTGGACGAGGGGCGCAATTTATAGCCGCGGAGGAGGAGGCGGGTTTGCTTGCTTAGGGGTTAAGCGGGGTGGGAAAAGAAAATAAAGACTACGATTTTGCTATTGCACAGTCAATTAATTTTTTTTATTTCTTAGTCACCTAAAGTTACACTCTCAGTTATCTAAAGTTTCAGTGTACTAATTTACCTCTCTTGAAATTATACTTTCAATCACCTAAAAGTGCAGTATAAAAAAGTGACTGAAGATGAAAAGAAAAAATAGTCACCTATGCAATAGTCACTCCCAAAAAACTAAACTAAAGTCGTGCGGTGCTGGTGGATGAAGGGCTGGGAAAGGAGGAGAAAGCAGAGGAAGAGCGAGGAGCGGAGAGAGGGGAATCTCATGCTAGGTGTCCGCTAGGGATTCTTGGGGAAGGACCAATGCAAGGGTAGGTCAGTATAAGCCACATCTGATGTCTTTTAGCTAAGATTAATGAGTTTTACATGTGTTTTTATAGACAACGACTTATGAATGAGACGTCGATACAGACGGCGCACACGGTTTTAGATTTGAGAAACTATTTGGAGAAGTTGTTCCGTTTATTACAGCTTCTAGAGAAACCAAAGCACCTTAAAAGTCAAAGAGAACGGAGCTATTGAGTGGTGGCTTGTTGGCTGTTGCATTGCATGGCCTTGGAGTCAAGCGAGGCTAGGTGAGGGATGGTGGTGACCGGTGGCAATGAGGTGAAATTATCTGATTCCTGTGGTAGACTGTCAAAACGTAAAATGGACTGGCTGCTGGGCCAGCCCGGCTGGACCTATCCTAGCCCTACAATGGCCTACAAAGGCTGGCCCAATTAAGTTTCCATTTAAGCTTTTAAACAAAATTTTAATTTATATTAAGTACCCGTGCGAACGCATGAATTTTTACATGAAACAATTTATTCGCGCATGCATCAGAAAAATTCGCGCATTCCAATCAGATCCTAAATTTGAATGCCAAAGATTTAATTATTACTATTATAAAAAATAAGTTAGTGGTTGTATGTCCATTGTCCTCCAACAGTTCTATTCCTTTACCTTCTCATCATTCTTCACTTTCTAACTGATCAGAGCAACTCTATTCTATAATATGATTCTCTATATATATAATAAGTTTCGTTGCAACGCACGAATACTTAACTAGTCTACATTAATGTGGAGTGCAAAAGATGGTAGAGAGCATCACATTAGCACATTACATCTCAACTGTCTGATTTCCTGTCTAACGGCCTCAAATGCATGTAAAAGAGATACCCTCAATATAATGTTCAATCTAGAACCGCCTGCAAATTTATATATTCGTAAGGAATATTATTAAAACTAAACAAGCAAATAGAAGTGTCATGAATCCTCGATTTGCGTGCATAAAAACTAGTTGGAAAATCACAGAATTTCCAAAGCAATGTGCGGGTTTAATTATAGTACTGGAGATGGCTGGTAAGCTAGAAATTAAGACGGTTAATGGCCTAGTTTCTCAGTGGTTCTGAGTAAAACTTTTATATTGGGGAAATTTCTTATATACCACCGAACGTCTGCCTCATCTCTAATTATATGTCGCTTACACTGACATATCGACGAGAGATTCGCAAATATTCAGTGGCATGTTAGAATTTTATTTTATTCTTCGTTTGAGTCATTTGTAGGTTCTTCCCCGCCCCCATCATTTGTAGCAAAAGCAAGAGAAAACAATCACATTTGATAAGGTTGCTGGGCACCCCCTGCTTGAGCTACCGCCATCGTCACACGAACTATAAGACCGAAGATGACGATAGAATAGTAAATGTTACTTCCAAAATTTTTTACAAATAATTACCACTCCTTCACTTCAATAGCTATAGAGCTATAAGATTAGGATAAAAAGCCACTACAAAAACTAGCGAACCGGGACACTGAAATCCCAAAAAAATCAGGAGAAACAGTACTACCGCCACTGTATTTGTGGTACTACCGCTTGCTACATTAATTGCAGTACTACCGTTACAATAACCACGGTACTACCACTGCTACAACAAAATCACGGTGAATAGTATTTTTAGCACGATTTTAAAAACTAAAATCGATGAAACTTTTGAACCATAGATCCAAATGATATGAAATTTTGTAGGGATATTCTCTAGGATATTAAGAACCTATTCCAATAAACGATCGTGAAAATTATGGCCAAAATTGAAACCTTTTTTAGTTGAAGGAAAGGTGCACCGAAACCGAGCAAAAATAAAAATAGTGAATACAATTTGCTTGTAGGTAGATGATTGCCAAGATGGATCTAGATGTGTTTCCACATTTCACAACAAGCTAGAACACCAAAGAACACGATCCAAAAACCCTTGAAACAAGAAATCACTTGGTGAGACCGAAAACAACAAAAATTGGGTTTCTTGATGAATTTGCTATCAAAGTGCCTAAATGATAGGAGATTGATGTTATGAGGTTATCTCCATCTCATCCACGCCCTTGGCACAATAAGATTAAGAAGAGAGAAGAAGGGAGATCAAAACCAACCAAATCAAGAGCAAATCAATCAAAACATGAATGATCTATGGAGATGATCAAAGATTGATGTATTGCTTACTTGAGGAGGTATGTTTTATAGCCATTCCACCTTAGAGGACAAAGAGCACACAACACACTTAACTCTCAAACTCTAACCCTAAACATGAGAGCACAAAAGAGATGCATTGGTTGGTTAACACAAATTTCCATCCCAATCCATTTATAAAGGTGGGCTAACCAGCTGCACCTAACTTTTAGTGGACTCTATCCACTTAGCAAAATGGGAAAAACCCGATAACCCCACACATGGGATTTCTCACACATGTTCACTTATGCACGTATTTTAAAGTGCATAAGCCTGAATATGCTAAGTCCTTAGCCTTGATCTATCTTAACCAAACCAGCTTCTCCTTGATCTAAACCGCTCTCCAAACACCACTCATGCGCTGCGGTTTTGATTCAAGGCAGATTCTGGTATTTTGGTCAAACTACCAAAATATCCTTTCTTGACCCGGTCTTCACTTTTTATTGTAAGCAATCACCATACTTGCCACATGTAGGTTCACTATTGACTTACCATGCATCGATAAATCTCTCCCACTCTGATTCCACCAGACAACACATCACTTGGACCGACCAAACCACATGGTGCAAACCCACCGTTCGAACTCGCCTTCAACAGTTTCCGCCTTTGTCGTGCCATGCTTGAGCTTACCATCTCACCCGACATCCTTGATCGTTCCGGACCTCAGCTTCTCTCTGAGTGTAGCCCCAATCCTAGCCGTCGACCATGGTGACTCCAAGCATCCTTGCACATTTAAAAACAAATAAATCATTTTCTGGCACAAATTCTTCATAACATGACACACGTTAGCCAAAACATGCATCATGCAATCTTAATACAATGACCTAGCTCACTCCAATTCATTTCATGATTCAAAACCCAAAATTATCAATTTTCTTCCCAAAATGGTTCTACTGCTTTCATCAGGTCGGTACTACCGTACTGTTGTACTACTGCTCCCCTGGATCGGTACTACTGTACCTTGCACCTCAAAACGTGTCGTCAATTAGAAATCGAAGCTACTGACCTGCAGTATGACTAGAACCCAAAACCGGTACTACCGCCCTACGGTATGACCACGCCAACACCTACGGAACTACCGCTCTTTCTAATAGGCTCAGAAAATAGTCCAAATAAGATGCTATCTTCGCAAAACCAAATAACTACTTCACAAAACTTGCAATGGTTCATCACAATATTATCCTAGACCTTCTCACATAGTCCTTCAATCTCCCCGTGGTGAACCCATTGGCAATTCTTTAAAAATACAAATAGGAGGTGGTGTTAGACAGAGAAGGATAATTTTTCAAAGAGAGCCTCAAAATGGTCACAAGAAGAATGCAAAGATTGGAAATGACCATATAGGCAGAAATGGAGTGAAGCTACTAAAAATGACAAGTTTTCCATAAAAAACTTCAAATCCATCAAATGAGTCGGAAAGTCTCACTCTAGGTCCATATGAAAAACAATTGTTCTTTTTGACCTTTGTCAGTGTGAGAAGAGATTAAGAGAATCACAACATATCAATAAAGCTCCAATTTAGCGAGATTTTGCACAAAAACTTCAAATCATACTCTAGATATGCATTTTTACTAATTTTTCTCCCCCTTTGACAATAGAGTCATAAAGATACATGGAAGAAGATAGAGCATGAATGCAACGAAGTTACTATATTTTATTCATTTTTAACATTAAGAGCCATAAAAATTATTCAAAGTGACTCTACAAGTATTACACCAAGCCATATTATGTGAAAAATATATATAGATCATGGCAAACCGTATATAGCAAAGCAAAAGTCAAATGAGCAATAATATAAAATTAAATATATTTTTAACATATCAAATGGCTCAAAATCATAGTTTAGCCAAATATATCCAAAAATGAGCCAAACCATGTCAATATATTAAATGTAACCAAGAAGCTGCAATTGAATCAATTTAGAGTGCGACAAGTTCAAGGTTGAAATATTTTTTTCAAGCACTTGATACCACTTGTAATTGAGCAAAGTTAGCATATTTGGCATTTTATGAAATTTATTTTTTTATTTTATCTTAACAAAGCAAGTCTTGAACTAGGAGCTATCCACAACTGCCTCCTAAGCCTCAACCATTCTTCACAATTTTTATTTTCTTAGCCATGTGCTAGATGTTAAGCCTTATATGACCACCCCAAGCAAGAGCCTTAAAGAAGTGGTCTTGACCATCCAAAACTTCTCCTGAGTTTAGATCTAGTGCAAAGGCAAACAGTTTCACAAGAAAGAATTGGTGAGATCAGTTTTTTCGCACAAAAGAGACCATTTTTTATTTTCTTGACTTAGTTGAAGAACAAAGAGATAATACTAATTCATGCTTCAATAAGAACTAGTATATCTCAATCTAAAGTTTAATTTAGACTCAAGACTCAACTTAACTTATTTGATATGGCATAAATCAAAAAAGGACCACTAGAGCAAAACTAATTATAAAATTCAACAAGACATGATTTAATTCGAATTTCTCACATTTAATAAAGCTAGCATGACAAAAACTAAGCTACATATAGAAGGACATAATAAATCTAGCAAGCTAGCATAAGACATAGCAAGGTGTAAAGCAAGATATCTTGTCTTACAAGGATAATAGTCAAGACTCCATGTATTTATTTTACAATGCATATTGCTGAATTTAAAATGCAATATATATAATGAATGTAAAAGAGACAAACTCCCCCTCAAAATAAACCAAAAGGACTAATAACCTCCAACTCTCCCGCAAAGAAGCAAAACAAGAAGAATCAATAGCCTTAGTGAAAATATCTGCAATCTGCTGCTCGGACTCTACAAAGTGAAGCACAACATCACCATTCTCTATATGGTCTCTCAGAAAATGGTATCTAATATCAATGTGCTTAGTTCTAGAGTGTTGCACTGGGTTTTTAGCAATGTTTATGGTGCTAGTGTTGTCACAGAAAATAGGAACACTATCTAAGGTCAACCCATTGTCCCACATAGTAGATAAGATCTAGAGAACCTAGAAACAGCTACTAGCAGTAGCTACATACTCTGCCTCAACAATGGACTGTGCAATAGAGGACTACTTTCTATGAGACCAAGAGATAAGAGATGTGAATAAGAAATGACCAGTGACAGAAGTACTCTTCCTATCTACTCTACACCCTGCAAAATTAACATCCAAAAAAGCCCGAATGGAAAGAGTAGAAACAGAAGAATACCAGAGTCCAAAATTAAGAGTACTTTGAAGATACCTAAAGATGCATCACACTGCTTGATGATGTGAGGCACGAGGGGAGGCCTGATATTGAGCGCACAGACACACAACAAATTGTATGTCTGACCTCGACGCCGTGAGGTAGAGGACATAGCCGATCATGTTGTGGTACTCCTTCTGGTCTACAGGCTCTCTATCCTTGTCAGGATCCAGCACAGTCGAGGTGACAATTGGAGTAGACAACAGCCTGCTATTTCCCATATCGAAGCAACAAAGAAGGTCCCTCGTGTGCTTGCTTTGATGAATGAAGATCCATTCTTTCAGTTGCTTGACTTGAAGAGTAAGGAAGAAGGTCAACTTGTCCATCATACTCATCTCAAATTTCCTACTCATAGAATCCGAAAATCTGGATACCAAAGCATGAAAAGAACCACCGAATATGATATCATCCACAAAAATATGAACAAGTAAGAAGTGACAGCCATGCCTGAGAGTGAACAAGGTTTTATCTACCATTCTTATTTTGAAATTGTTCTTAAGCAAGAAACTCTTAAGTCTATCATACCAAGCTCTAGTGGCGTATTTCAATCCATACAAATTTTTGGAGAGCTTACATACATGGTTTGGGAATTTAGGATTTTCAAAGCCAGGAGTTTGCTTGACATAGACCTCTTCTTCTATGAAACCATTAAAAAAACACTATTGACATTCATTTGAAATAGCTTGAAGCCCTTAGATGACGCGAATGCTAACAAAATGTGAATGGCTTCTAATCTATCTACATGCGCAAAGCTTTCTTCGAAGTCTAAGTCCTCTACCTGGGAATAACCTTGAGTTACAAGTCTAGCCTTGTTGCGAACTACCAACCCATCCTCTCTTTGCTTATTTTTGAAAACCTATTTTGATCGAATTACATTATGATTAGGTGGAGGTTCAATTAAGATCTAGACTTAGTTTAATTCAAAGTTTTCAAGCTCTTCATACATGGTATTACCACAAGAGGAATCATATAAGGCATGGGTGACCTCTCGGGGTTCAAAAGACGCAACAAAAGCAGAATGTGCATGAGAATCTGGAGAGATAAATCTAGAGTGAATAACTCACTCATAGAGATCCTCAATCATCTACTTTTGAAGGTGTTGTCGCTGAATATGAAGAGGGGGTCCTAGTGTAGACGTGCCCTCTACCTCATAGGTTGTGGAGGTAGGAATAGAGCCACTCGAAACGCCGGTGGGAGGAGACTATTCTCCTGAAGTTGGTGATGTAGAAGCAGACACTCCAACCAGCTCAGGAGTGACTAGAGGATGGGTTGAGTCCTCATCCTCTTCGTCAAGGTCATCATCAACAAAGATGCTCTCACTCTCACCAAGTACATGTGTACCTGCACTATCGGGTCTAGTACCAGGACTAGCCTCATCAAAAGTGACTTCCATGTCTCAATAATTTTGTTAGTACCCAAATTAAAGATATGATAGCCACGGGAATGAGTAGAATATCCAAGAAAAATACCATCATGACATCTAGATTCAAATTTATCAATATTGCCATGTTTAGGAACGAAGCATTTACAACGAAAAATCTTAAAATGAGAGACGCCAGGCTTATGACCAAATCTAAGCTCAAAGGAAGTCTTGCCTAGCACAAATCTCAAGAAAACATAACACGCAGTAGAGATTGCCTCAGCCCAAAATCTCCTAGGGATGCTATGCTCATCTGGCATGGTCCTAGCCATCTCAACAAGTGTCATGTTTTTCCTTTCTACCACCCCATTCTGCTAGGGAACTCCAGGTAAGAAGAACTGATGCTCTAACCCTCTCTCAATGCAGAAAATGGAAAAGGAATAGTTTTTAAATTTTGTGCCATTGTCACTCATAATGGATTTCAGGCTCCTAGGAGGTTGACTGCTAGTCTAAGGGCCAACTATTTGAAGTAACCAAATGCCTCATCCTTAGACACTAGAAAACACACCCAAGAATACCTAGAGTAGTCATCTATAATGATAAACACATACCACTTTTCTTCTGCAGACTGGACTCTAGAAGGACCTACTATGTTTAAGTGGAGCAGCTGTCCAGGTCCATTGGTCATCACTAAAGTAAGAGGTGGATGTGGAGTAGAAATCATCTTACCATGTCTACAAGGTGTGCACAGGAGGTTTCTAGCACTCTTAAGTCTAAGCAATCCTCTAATCAGGTTCTTGCTATTGACTCTAGTAAAGCGGTTGAAACCTATGTGCCCAAGCCTACGATGCCACAACACTAAGCCCAGGGAGTCAAAATCTACAAGACATCTAGGGCTAGAGGCAAAAGAGATACTGAAATCAGCACTGAAGATCCTCTCGAACTTAGAGATCTTAAAGACATACTCATAAGAGGAGTCTATAACTTTACAGTCACCACTCTTGAACCTCACTTCTAGATTCTCATCAAGTAGTTGGGAGACAGATAGCATGTTATACCTCAGCTTACTCACCAAAGTGACGTCTTTAGGCATGAATTTGTTGTTGATGCACACAATGCCTTTGGCTGTCACGGTATCGTTAGAAGCATCTCCAACGTGATCAACTCGTTGCTGGATGCATGTGTGAGGGAGGAGAACTATCTAGAATCTCCGGTCATGTGTTGAAAACACCTGGAGTCAACAATCCACACATCCTCCTTCCTCGCACGTCGGACCTACATGGCACGAACAGGGAACATCTGTGCCTCAGTACTGGGGTTAGTGAGAAATGACTTGGAATCTAGTACTGAGCCATACGACGCTTGGGAGCAACAGTATAGACAGAAATAACATTGTTAGCATGATGATCATAAGCATGCACACGAGATCTACCTAGCCCTCTCCGAATCGGTCTACCAAAAGATCGATACTCTCCCTGACTAGGTGCTAATTGTGGTTTACTCTCACGATATCCTAACCCAAAGCGCTGCATAGAACCACCAAAAGAGTCAAAGATGTTGTCTACAAACCTAGGCCTATGTCTAGCAGGAAAGACAGACTACCTAGCTCTAAAGACAATTAAGAGTGAAGAAACTCCTCTAATGGATCTCAAAGCACGCTATCTCATTTTTCTCTCAACATTGGCTCTACGGAAGCAGAACTCAACTATATGGCCATCCTTCTTGTAGAAGGTGCAATGGTACTTGACCTTTTGAGGGATCTAATCTGATGAGGAAGAAGCACCTGTCTTGCTAGAAGGGGTTTAGGTGAAACATGCAGATCTAAAAATTGTCATAGATGACTCAATGGGTTCTATCTTAAACATGCCACTCTCAACAAACCTCACAACCTTAAGTCAGTGGTTCTTGGAATACTCTAGGGAATTAAATCCTAGACCTCTTTTATTCACACTCACCTTAGATTGATCACGAATCATGTTGAGATTCTTCTTCCCACTAGAAAATCTCTCAAGTATCTTTTTGAGGTAGTTATTTTCTTTAGCTAGGTTCTCACATGTGACATTATTTTGACTTGGTTTCCCTAACATATCTCTCTTTATGAATGGCTACCTCAAACTTTAGAGCCTCACATGACACATAGGGGGCATTCTTAATCCTAGCCAACTGCTCTTGATACTTGACCCTAAAGGCCTCATGCAATTCATCTATACCATTCCTACTCTCAGCACAAAATGCACAAAAATAGAATCAATGACCTTTTTTTATGCAGTCATAGCTATGGTTTTTTCAATTTTAGCCTTATCCTCTAGAGTTTTGTTAAGTGCATCTGTCTCAATTATGAGTTTAGGACAGTTTTTACATGATGTAGTCATAGAGTGTATAACCATTTCAGTCATTTCTTTCATTTTTATCTTATTAGCCTCATAATGTGAACACGTATAATCAGTATCAAATTTATGCAATTCCTTAAGAGTATCCAGTTTAATCTCTATCAAGGCACAATTCAAACAAGAAGTGGAACAACATCTACAGAAATAATATCAAGAGCAATAGCATCTATGCAAACATGATCATGACTTGACTTGAGAGAATCTCGATCATCTAGAGCATTGTTGAGTTGGTCTACAACAGAGGAATGAGCAGAAATAGTACTACCACCACTGTACTTACAGTTCTACCACTTGCTATAGTAACTTTGATACTACCACTACAATAGCCATGGTACTACTGCTGCTACAGTAAAATCAGGGTGAATAGTATTTTTAGTAATATTTAAAAAACTAAAATCAATGAAACTTTTGAATCGTAGATCGAAATGACATGAAATTTTACAAGAACCTTCTCTAGTATAGTAAGAACCTATTCCGACAAACGATCATAAAAATCATGGCCAAAGTTGAGACCTTTTTCAGTTTGAAATTCTAGATGTATTTCCACATGTTACAATAAGCTAGAACACCGAAGAACACGACCCAAAACCTTTGAAACAAGAAATCACTTGGTGAGACTGAAAATAACCAAAATCGGGTTTCTTGATGAATTTGATATTAAAGTGTCTAGATGATAGGAGATTGATGTCATGAGGTTATCTTTATTTCATTCATGCCCTTGGCACAACAAGATCAAGAAGAGAGAGGTGGAGTGATCAAAACCAACCAAATCAAGAGTAAATCAATGAAAATATGAAGGATCCATGGAAATGATCAAATATTGATGTATTGCTTACTTGAAGAGGTAAGTTTTACAGGCACTCCACCTTGAAGGATAGAGAGCACACAATACACTAATCTCTCAAACCCTAACCTTTAACATGAGAGCACAAGAAAAATAGATTGGATGGTTAACACAAGTCCCCGTCTCAATCCCTTTATACAGGTGGGCTAACCAGCCACACCTAACCCTTAGTGGATACTATCCACTTATCACAATAGGAGAAACCCGATAACCCCACACACACAGGTTTTACTAACACGTGTTCACTTATAAACGCTTTTAAAGTGCATAAGCTCTCTGCTAAGTCCTTAGCCCTGATCCATCTTGATCAAACAAGCTTTTTCTTGACCTAAATCGCTCTCTAAATGCCACTCATGCATCGTGGTTTTGATTCAAGGTAGATTCCAGTATTCTGACCAAACTACTAAAATACCCTTTCTTGACCCGGTCTTCATCTTTCATTGTAAGCAATCTTCATGCTTGTCACGTGTAGGTTCACCATTGGCTTACCACGCATCGGCAAGTCTCTCTTACTCCGGTTCCACTGGACCACACCTCACTTGGACCGACCAAGCAACACGGTGTAAACTCGCTGTTCGAACTCGTCTTCAACATTTTTCGTCTTTCTCGTGCCGTGGTTGAGCTCACCATCTCACCCGAAATCCTTAATCGTTCTAGGCCTTGGCTCTTCCCTGAGCGTAGCCTCGATCCTCGCCGTCGACCATGTTGACTCCAAGTGTCCCTACATATCTAAAGACAAAGAAATCGTTTCCGGACACAAGTTTTTTATAATTTGACCCACATTAGCTAAAACATGCATCATGCAACCTTAATGCAATGACGCAGGTCACCCCAATTCATTTCATGATTCAAAACCCAAAATCCTCAATTTTCTTCCTACAGCGGTACTACCGCACTACGGTACTACAACTCCCCTGGATCGATACTACTGCACCTCACACCTCAAAACTAGATCTCTCTGAAAATAACATACCGCTAAGTAGAAATCGAAGCTACCGACCTGCAGTACGACCGGAACCCAAAACCAATACTACCGCCCTACGGTATGACTGCGTCAACACATGTGGAACTGCCGATTTTTCGAACAGGCTCAGAAAATAGTCCAAATAAGATGCTATCTTTGGAAAACTAAATGACCACTCCGCAAAACTTACAATGATTTATCATAATATTATACTGGACTTTCTCACATATTCCTTCATGAACTCATATGTCGCGACTGGAGATGGAGTATCACGGATAGGGTGGAAGGCAACGGCCGAGGCGCAAGTTGCGTCAGTGGTGGCATGGCATGGAAGTGGTAACGGCAGCATGTGGGAGAAGAGACAGGAACAGTGGAGGACACGATAGAATGACACGCGGGACTGACTAATAAAAGGAAAAGGAAAGAAAGAGAAGAAGAAAGAATGAGAGCAAGATGGTCATTTCGCACTAATTGGATGAAAAACATGTTGTTGATGGTATTTTGCTAAATTTTTGGTCGTTGCAATGGTATTTTTCAATCAACTTTTTTTTCTGTGAATTTTACATCTCCACAAAAATGTGATAAGGAAAAAAAAGGAAAAAAATTACATTCGAGCTAAGTTTAGTGCATAAATACATTCCAAAAAAGAAACAAAATATATTCAAGCCCTTGGGCATTTATTAATTTCGGATCGCCGGTACTTAACTATTTAGCGGTTGTTAAGCATCGACCCAATGATTTTATTTGCATCCAAATATTTGACTAAGCTTGCTTGATCGATGTTAATAAAGGGTGCTCTCCAGTCGATCGTTTGTAGTCAAAAAAGGCATTCCTCTAGTGAATTCCATGCTTATCGTAGTACCGAGCCCTTGGTTTTCAACATTTGATAATGTACCTGCAACTCACTCCTATGTGCTGTCAAACTCACTTTCCTTCCCTGCTTAGGTGTAGCTGCTTCTAGCTGGTTCCTCTCTTGTTTTTCTTGAAAGGTGTCACCGCTCAATTCTGAATGGCCTGTTGAAACAGAGCAAAGTTACTTAATATTTTTAAATAAAAAATACAATAATTAAATATAAATTAATATATTATTTTTTAGTATTTATGTTCTTTTAAACTCATAAAGCGACAAACTATAACATCATTAGTAATTTTTATCAATTCTTATTTCTTCGTATAGCAAATAAGTATATCATTCATAAAATTATTACCATTTAATTAAAAAGTAAGATAAATATTTGTATGTTCAACAATTCAAAAACAATATAATAAAAAAATAGATCCGGTGATTTACTTACTTGACATTGCAGTTAAATACTACAATTTTGCCTCTGATTTGTAATGAGCTACGCTGGTATTCCGAAAATAAAAATTGAAACCCTAAGTCTTAACCCTACAATTCAACAAAAATAAATCAACAATCATCACATTGAAATCCTAACTCACAAAATGGAATAATTGAAAGAAATTTAGAGCAAAGTATATACTGATCGGGTGGACCTAAGCTTCATTCGGTCGGCGAGAACGTGAGGCAATAGAAACCAGGTGACACCACAGCTAGATGGTAGGCGAGGGTGACCGGTGGCACCGATTTCTCCCATTCTCCAACGACCGGTCGCTGCCTAACTAGGTGCGGTTGTGCGGCGAACGTGGTGCACTTCTTCGGGCCAACTATACGAGACGATCAAGCATGGAGGGCTGTTGTGAGGTGACATGCTTTGTGATCATCAAATAGACACCGTGGCCTATTGCGGTCCTCCCTCCTATACTGGTTAAGGGCTGACTTGGCCTGCTATAGTTGCCTCATGGGCTGAGGGAAGCGGAGGCTTCTCGTGGACTGCTGGTACCTTCTGGTAATTTGAGTTGCTAGTGCTTGGATTTCAAGGAAAGAACCAGGTACACTGAGTTTAACCTACGGATTTACACATGGACTGAAAGCGCTAATCCCTGCTAAATTTTTTAAACCCAATGTCCTGTGACACCGGGATCCACTATTTGCTTCCGCCCCTGTTTTAAAAGACACTCCGAGGCACATTTTGTCATATATCGAATAGTAGTAGTAAAATTAGCAACAAACTGTCTGTGCCTGAAGTCATCATGTCGGGGAGTTTTCATCCACGGACACAACTGTTTTTGCACTTTATACGGCGCAAATGGTAGGATTAGGGCGGTGTCCTTGGGTCCTAGGGTGGGGGAAGAGTAGCTGGAGGACCGGGAAAAAAGACCAAACAGAAGACGAAGGACAAATGTTCAGCCGTATGGGGGTACTCAAGAATGACAAATTTCACATACTTAAGAGAGCCAAGGAGAACCCTTCGTTCATCCCGCCAGTGTGGCATCCTACTATCTGATCTGGATTTTTTTTCCCCTTAAAAGGGTACGCAGAACCTCAGCCGATCAGTTAAGGCCCGTTCAAAACAGATTTTACTGATAGTTTTTTTATTGTGATTGATAATTTTAGTTAAAATAGATATTTTAACAGCTGCTAGATTTTAGTTAAGACATTCAATATAGAAAATTAAGAAAAAATAAAAAACACTCGTATCTCCACAGATAATACAAATGAAAAAAAAGAGAAAACCACTCTACATTCAATAGAAATGCCAACAATGCAATTGCATAAAACCCTGACGACAATAATTACAACGCTGAAAAGAGAAAACCACCGGAAGACAAAACCGCCTAAGCTGGGTTTTACGAGTAGTTCCCCGAGTTCTCCGTGCCCGGCTGCGATTTGGATACTCTTGTTCACCTCGGTCCCATGTGTACTTTTAGGATATGTGAAGGTCCTATATGCAAAAGTTGGGCAGTTTTTACTACAATTTCTACCGTCATTTTGGTCCACAACCTGGAAAATTGTTCAAGTTAAGTTATTGTTGTTTTTAATTAACAAAAAGTGAAAAATGCAAACCTAACGTAGATTATTTGGATGGATTATGATTGCAATAATATGTAGGTCACAGGTCTAGCTAGCTTCACACTGTTATTTCAGTAGCTGAAATAAACAAAGTGACATATATAACTTTCAAAGTTTATGATGGACCTGTGTCGACGATTATCGATCTTGCAAAATAATATAAGAAAAATAGCTAAGAATTCTTAGGAGAGAATATATGTGTTCTTTATTATAATGAACTGGA
Source organism: Bonia amplexicaulis (assembly GCA_036346245.1). Taxonomy (NCBI): domain Eukaryota; kingdom Viridiplantae; phylum Streptophyta; class Magnoliopsida; order Poales; family Poaceae; genus Bonia; species Bonia amplexicaulis. Next base: position 26,279,968 of record CM070737.1, read on the forward strand.
TACAACTATGTCTATAACATGGCAACAAACTAGCCCTAATTTCACTGGATTGAAAAAGAGGGAATGATTGGACAGATTGTCTCTAACTTCCTTCTTTGTTTATCCGTAATCGTGGTCTTCTTCTTCAATGTCATCGTCCAGCCTTTAAATACAAGTGAAGAGACACTAGTTATCTGCCAAATAAGACGCCTTATGGAAGCTTCGTGCTGTTTAGAGTGGATAAGGCACGTGATCTTTAAAAGGCCATACGTGCCAACTGGTCTACCAGAAAGTTGCCTTTCTAGGAAAGTGTAGGATCTCAAAATTGAAGAAATGCTTTTCGAGTTTCCTAACTTTCGTGAGATAAGATGACATCGTGGTACTCGAGCATTGGTAATCTTTTCTGACTTGATTCGCTACTAGTTGAGAATCATTTTTCACTACTAATCTGCAAATCCCGAGCGCTTTAGCTGCCGGAGTCCTGCTAGTAAACCGTCACATTCTGCAACCTCAGGAATGGAATTAACGAGCCTAGTTGAACCTTTTGATGTACTGTCGAAGAGTTTCATTGGGTCCCTGCCAAATCTGGTGGAGATCGTTTTCTTTCTGGAGGCGACCGTAAGTCCCCTAAAAATTTGCAATCAAAAGGTCATAGAGTTGTTCCCCTATGTAAATTGATCCGACTGGTTGGTTGAGTAACCAAGACCAGGCAGATCCTCTAAGGACCGTGGGCAAATAGTTTTCCATCACATTATCATTACCACCAATAGCCCTGATGGCGGTACTATAAATCTAGAGAAATTCTAATGAGTTTTGAGTTCCATTGAATTTCTTTAGATCCGCTGGTCGAAACTTGTCCAGTTAGCGTACTGCTTGAAGGCCTGCCGAGAATGCCCGATAGCTTGTAATTAAATCATGGCGCCTTTTCTAAATGGGGGCTAGATTATAGTCGATTGGAGACTAGTTACCCTAGTAGAAATAGTGAGGAGCTGGTGCCCCGACCTGATCATGGACTCCCACATAGTGTCTTTGACCAGCTACTTGGTTTAGGTGATGATGTAGATCACCAGATCCAAGGACTCATTCCTCATGACGAGGGGGAGGTATGGCTTCAAGGAAAGGTCATCTTCCCTCCTGACTCCCTTGTCAAAATCTTTGAGAAGGTCTATTACCAAACGTCAGATTATTTTCAGTCCGACCATGCTGGCTTCTACTATGGAAGGAATACTCGGATGAAGTTAGCGTATGACTTTGCGAGTTCCTTTGTTATCAGCACATCTCTGTACGCCACATGGTCTGTTAAAATATCTCTGACACCTGTCCTACAATCTGTACATATCTCGGTGTCTCTACCAAAGCAACATCCAGGTTGTTTAAAATATCATAGACTCATTGCAGGTTTTGGATTGTTACCAAAGGTCTCGGAGAGATCCTATTAGCAGAAGGTGTGTTGTGACTTGAACTCCCCTCCGAGCCTTTTGCTCGTCTCATCACGCATGGTGGGGTAGAAACATGTGGATTAGCCGATTGACATACACCAGTTCTGTTGCCTCCACCGTCTTGTAACATCCTAAAAAGTTGAAATTTGAATTATAAAATTTTTTGCATTAATTGCTGGCATTTTGGTTTGAATTTGATTTTTAAGGCATTTCTTAAATCTTGATTAAGGTTCCAAAAGATAAAATGTAAACACTAAGATACAAAATTTTAAAATGAGAATCTGAAAAGATGATCCAATGCAAAAGGGCTATAGTTGGTCCTAAAAATTGGAGAATAATAATATGGTTAAAGTTTGGACAAAGAGATGAGAGGAGGGAATAAAATAGAAATAAATACACATAAATACAAATATTTATATATGAAAAATGGAAATAGCAAAAGGGGTTTTAATGGGGAAAAATGTGTAGGCAGACTCCTCTTAAAAATTTGAGATATATATATATATATACATATGCTTATATAAAGGAATAAAATAAAGAAAGTAAAAGAAAAATAAAAATATATATATAAGATGGGGTCAGCCGGCCTGCCCACCAAATGCCCAACCCCGCTCCTAGCCCAAGGCGCACCCTCCCGACCATTGTTCTTCTTCCTCCTCCCCTCTCTCGCGCCCTCCTGCTGCGCGCCCTCGCGCCGCGCTCGCCATGCTCTGCGGCCCGGCTGCGCGGCACCAGCGTTCGGACCATCGGTCCCCCCGGACCAGCGGGCGCCGCCGCCGCCGTCCGAGCGCCGCCCCTGTCCGGCGCGCGGCGCCCCACCGCCGCCTCTTTTTCTTCCCTCTGCTGCGCTCGGTCTCGTCTCCCCGCGCGCCCGGTGTGCCTTGAGCCACACAAGTGCTCGAGCACCCTCGGGAGGGCCTTGCCTGCCCTACCCCCTGCTCCGCCGCTCGCCGACACGACCGATCGGGCAGGCGCCCGATGCCGGCCTTACCCGCGCGCCTATAAAGGCTGCCAAAGCTTCCATCGAGCTCCCCACACTCTCCACAAGCTCCTACAGTGCCCCGTTGGACCTCCCTCGCCCCCAGCTCGCCGGCGCCCCTTTCCTTCCCCAACTCCGGCCGCCGGGCAATCCGCCGCGCCGAGCCACCTCACCCCGGTCCCTCACTCCCACACCACCTCCGGAGCACCGTGAAGCCAACCCCGGCCTTCCCCGAGCTTCCCAAGGCCCGTACCTCGCCGGCGCCGAAGTCCCTCCCCGGTCGCCGCCGCCGCATGCTGCCGGACCACCACCGTGCTCCCCGGTCCCCGCCGACCCCTCCATCAGCTTCACCGCAGCTCGAGGAACACGTTTTGGCCTTCACCAGCACCTCCCCCAACCACCCTCGCCATCGGCACAGCCGCCCCTCGCCGGCCTCGGCCTCCTCTGCCCAGCCGCCTCCCCGAGCCACCTCAAAAGGGCAAAGCGCCCTTAAGGGGTAGGCAAAGCCTCCCCGTCCACTTGGTTACCGCAGACTCCCTCTCCCCGGCTCCCGTGCGTTCGAGCCCCAGCTCCGCTGTTGGGTTGAGCCATTCTTTTATTTCGTGGGGTGACAGTGGGCCCTTTGTCACCGCAATGGCTCAGGCTCGCTGACAAGTAAACCCGCCCGTCGCCGAGCGCAGGAGAACCCCACCGCTGACAAGCGGGCCCCACCGGTCAGAGACAGTTAAAGAAAAGAAAATAAAAATATGCAGTATGACATGCAGACCCCACATGTCAGCGACACAGTGAGAAAAATAATAAAATGTAAAATAAACCGTGTGGGTCCCACTTGTCAGAAATTAATAATTTTAGGAATTTATTTAAACTGAGAACTTTAAAATGTCATAACTTCTTCATTTTAACTCCAAATTTAGTGAGACAAATTTCTAAATTCGTCTAAATTGAAGATCTATCCAATGGAACTGAAACCATAATTTTTAAAGTTCATTTGAATTTCTGGTGTTATTTGGATTGATTTCTTGCCTTTCTTTTTATGCAAATTTTCGCGCACGATTAAATTAGCGTACGAGGCACAAGAAGAAGAAGCAGAAGCATCAGCAGACCCCAGCTCCCAACCCCCAGAACTTTGTGACCAAGGCGAGTTATCACTTTGATCATGTCGAACCCTTGTTTATGCAAAGTACTTTCCTTTAAATTATCTATGTGCATGCTATTATTTTATGTGCTAAAGTATGTTCAAGTTTCATAGATTTTAGATATATACCCATTATTATGCTTGTTAGTATCACCTGTGAAACTTTTGGGATATGTGAACCTTGTCGCCTAAGCAAAACTATCATAATGTAGTTTTTCACAAATAGAGTTATGATATATCGTATTGCTTAGTATGGCTAGATGAACGGGGACGCTAGCTGTCCTAAAATATCTCACTTGTAAATATGACAACAATTTGGGCAGTCATGGTGGGAATGACTGGAGAAAATTTGGAACTGTTATTTTATGCTCCCAAAAGCCTCAAACTTGCTTATTATCTGGGTGGATGATTTGGGGGCTGGTATGTGGTGCAAGGGAAGCACAAAGAGTATGAGATGTGGCAGAACCACTCAGATAACCCTAAGGACCGAATCTTGTCATGTTAGCCCGTGTAAAACAGTACAACCACAAGTCTATAAATTACAACCTGGCTAAGTAAATTTATCGAAACCCCGGACTCATCTCTTTGGTAGTGGATAGGGTGGATCTGCAAGGGCAAGGGAAGGCCTAAAGGGACACCAAGGGAGGTGAAGTTTTCCGGTGTCCTAGCGCTGGGAAGTGGAGCCCAGCACGTTAGTGATTGTGGAAAACATCCCGTAACGTATGGGACCCACCGCAAGTGGGATAAGCCCATAGGGTGAGATGACGAAAGAGGCTAGATATTTCGAAAAGTCACTGTGACGGTCTGCTCAACCATATGGCTAAGGAATCATGTGGGGCAACGAGTTGGTAGTCTCTTGTGGGCAATGTATGAACCGTGCGAGTCAAAACTATTCGAATAGCCGTGCCGCGGTCATGGGCGAACATGGGGACTTAACTAGATATAGTTCTGCATTTGGAAATAATTTGTGGGTGAATTGGGAAAATGTAGGGCAGTGAAAGGCCCTAGTTTGGAATTGTCACGGTGTCGTTCGGTGGTAAGATAGGCAACTATAATGCTAGAAGATGCTGTAAGGTGCAGAGGCCATGTAATGGTGGATGGGCTCTGTGCACTATTAACACAATTATTTCCATTAAACTTGTGTCCTTCAAAAACTGCTAGGTCATAGGGATTTCTAAGTACTATATTGAAAAGGCAATTTCTGGCAAAATAAAATAAACCTAAGCCTTCTCTTGATCAGCCAGCATACTATAACTGCATTCTGTGTGATGATTCGCTGAGCACGGTGGTTAGTGTGCTCATACTCGCATTACCAAAAACAGAGACAGGGACGCAGGATCATTATGAATATGAAGATGCCCCGGCCACAGAAGGAGGGAAGAACGATGGGATGTAGGTCGTCGTTCGTATTTTCCGAACTTAGACAAGTTAGACCTAAGGCATTGTGTGCACATATATTATCTACATCCAGGTGATATATACTGCACACATTACCCCCCCAGTCGCTTGCCTGAGGTTATGGTCCTACTTTCGCTTTCTCTTCCGCTGCTTGTTTGTAATGATGACATTCGGCCTAAGTGACTCTTTTGTAAACTATCGCCCGACGTGGTGTAATTTGGAACCATGGTCTGTAATACTACTGTTTAAGCGATGTATGAGATGATACAGCAATGTACCTGTGTGCATTATCTACTGTTCCAGGGAATCATGCAGTAATCACAGGAGATTCTGGATTGAAAAATCCGGGTCTGACAGAGCTGGTATCAGAGCATATGACTGTAGGGTAAAGGCCTTAGTATGGACGTTACACAAGGGATAGGATTATAATCTTACCAAACTTATAAAAAGAGTTTCCAAAAATATAGCGTATTATTTCTTTTCCTATCCTCCTTAGTTCTGCTCTATTCTATCGTCATTGAATATTTTAAAATGTTACTAACACTAGTAATTCCTTCTACAGATGGTGGGATATGCAGCGGAGGGCAACTGGGACTTCCTGTCTCACGGCCTCCCCCACGGGGAGTTCGCTAGCCTCCTACGCCGGTTGTTGCACCACCTGGGCTATAAGGACCAGCCCATGTACCGCGGCCGCAAGGCCATGGCCGGTGGGGTGGAGAGCTGGGTGGTTGAGGTGTTCATCTACGCCAAGAGCGAACAGGATCCCCCCTCACGTCTTCCGGACCGAGCACACTAGGAGTACCAGTGGCGGCCATCCAGATGCCGCACGTCTCGCCGCCTGCCCGGCTCTGCGGCGTATACAAGACCAACTGCAAAGACACGCCATTCTTCTACTTCCGTCGTGCGTGAGGGTGCGCAGACAACGAGACCTACGCCGCTATCGAGGACAACCCGATGCTTACGCATCGAGTTGATCTCACCGCGCTATGGGCTCGGCTCACACAGCCGCTCTGGAGGAGATCACCACTCTCCGCGCGCACCTCGTCTCCCAGCACACGGAGATGGCGACCCTTCGGGACAGCTCGCGCGGTGCGGCGTGCCTTGGCGGCGGCCAAGGCGGGCGGCTGCATGCGAGCACGACCACAGCGGTCCCAGCTCCTGCGCCCCTCCGGCACCTCCACGCCCGGCCGGCTGGGCGCGGCGGGCCCGACGCAAGAGCGTGCGACCTCCAGGGCCACAGTCGGCTCTTCGCCGAGAGGGTCGCACCACAGCCGCAGCCGCTCGCACTCTGACACCGACCCCTCCGAGTTCAGCGACAGTAGGTCCCGTTCCCAGTCGCCGACTTACAGCCCCTCCAGCCCAGGCGCCGAATACATGGAGGTACTTGCAAGATGTAGCGCAAGTACTAAGGGGTGTATCGTAGCATGTTGTCCCAGGCTCTCTGTATCGTAGTAGCTATCCCGTCGAACTTTAATTAATTATGTTGTAATTGTAAGTCCAGCCTGGAAGCTGGCTATGTGATGTTTTAGTTTATGCTTAAAGAAACCGGCCTTGTGTTTATCTTGTTGGCTTTTATTTTCTGTGGAGGCAACCTTCTTTTATCCTTTTAATTGCCTAGTAATAGTATTAAGTCATAAAACTATGACTGCAGATGGCCAGCCAAAGGGTGATCAGGGCCCAGGCTAATGCCACCCTCAACCAAGGTGTGGTGGACTCCACACCCGGTGTCATGCCAGCGGGGCGTGAGCAGACCCACGATCAGGAAGCCAACCTTCCACCCCCTCCAACCAACCCCACCATGGCGCAAGTCATGGCGCAGTGAACTCCAATTGCTCTGAGGCTATTATTGCCGGGCAACAAGGTGGCACCAGCAGGTCTAGAGCTGACCTGGCTGACTTTCAGAGGACCCGGCCCCTCACTTTTTCCTCAGCCGACGAACCTCTCGAAACCGAAGATTGGCTTCGGGATACAGAAAGGAAGCTGCGCCTGGCCAAGTGCGCAGAGGAAGACAAAGTGATATTTGCAGCTCATCAGCTCCAGGGAGCAGCTGCAAATTGGTGGGAGAACTACCTTGCCGCCAGAGGCCAGGAAGAAACCTCCACGGACAACGACATGGAGGTCATACCTTGGTCGGAGTTTAAAACGGCTTTCAAGGCCAACTTCGTTCCAGCGGGAGTCATGAGGATGAAGAAGAACGAATTCCGCAATCTTAAGCAAAGAGGCATGACCATTAATGAATACCTCACAAAATTTACTCAGCTTGCTCGCTACGCTTCGACTGACGTGGCCGATGAAGAAGAAAAGATTGATAGATTTCTTGAAGGCATGAATGAGGAGCTAAGGGTGCAGCTGATTGTGCAGGACTTCACCAGCTTCCACCAGCTGGTGAACAAGGCTCTAATTCTAGAAAATGAAAAGAAGAATCTGGAGGCCAGCCGTAAACGCAAGCTAACCACTCAGCGGCCGCAAGGGAGATTTATTCAGAAGTTCTTCAACAACCCCTCATTCTCAAGACCCAATCAATCCAGGGCTCCAACTCCAGCACCCCGATCAAGTGGGGGTTCTTTCCAAACTCCACGCACCGGGAGTCAGTACACCGGTATAAACCCCGCAGCCAACCTTAACTGTTACAGCTGTGGAGAGAAAGGGCATTTCGCCAACCAGTGCCCACACAAACAAAACGCCCCTGTCCGTAGCCAAGCTTCAGTGCCCATTAAGGGGCCTCAGACCTCGCAAGCTAGCAGGAGTACCCCAACTCAACCGTGGTAGAGTCAACCATATCACGGCGGAAGAAGCTGAGGAAGCTGCAGGAGTCCTTATGGGTACGTTCTCTGTCAAGTCAATACCAGCACAAACTTTATTTGACTCAGGAGCTTCACATTCATTTATATCCAAGGGGTATGCTGATAAGATGGGGTTACCTATTTATCCTCTAAAGAGGCTAGTAGTACTAAAGTCGCCAGCTGGCATGATTATCGCTACCTTAGTATGTCCAGGGGTAACGGTGACCATGGAGAGGTGTGACTTCCTAGCAGACTTGATAGTACTAAGCTCAAAGACCCTGGATATTATATTAGGATTGGACTGGTTAGCCAGATATCGAGGAGTTATAGACTGTGCCACCAGGACAGTGAAGCTGACCAAATGCCCTGGAATGATCATAGATGTAAAAGTAGACCGACCATACCGATGGGGCCGCGCAATATATTATTGCGAAGATGTACCCCTGGAAGGGATGATGGTGGTGCAAGATTATCAGGAAGTGTTTCCAAGACCTACCGCATGCCCCTGCATCGAGACCGAGTTTTCATTAACTTGAAACCAGGAGCTGCTCCTATTTCCAAGAGACCCTATAGGATGACGGTGGGAGAGCTGGAAGAGCTAAAGACCCAACTCCATGAACTGCAGGAAAAGGGATTCATTAGACCCAGTTCCTCGCCAGGGATCCCCTTATTATTCAGAAGAAGAAGGATGGCACAGCAAGGATGTGTGTGGATTACCGGGCGTTAAATGAAGTAACCATCAAGAATAAATATCCCCTTCCCAGGATTGATAATCTATTTGACCAACTTGGTGGAGCCACCATCTTCTCTAAAATAGATCTGAGATCGGGTTACCACCAGCTGAAAATCAGGGCTGAGGATATACCTAAGACAGCTTTTACCACTAGATATGGACTGTACGAATTTACGGTCATGTCTTTTGGTCTGACAAATGCCCCATCATACTTTATGAACCTCATGAACAAAGTATTCATGGAATATTTGGACAAGTTCGTGGTGGTGTTCATTGACGACATCCTCATCTACTCAAGGCTCATGGACGAACATGCGAGCACCTACACCTAGTGCTAGAGAAGCTAAGAGAACATCAGTTATATGCTAAGTATAGCAAGTGTGAATTCTGGCTAAGTGACATCAGCTTCTTGGGGCATATAGTGTCCGCAGAAGGAGTATCTGTTGATCCCGCCAAGATTGCAGCAGTGACAGAATGGAAGCAACCCTCCTCCATCACTGAAGTGCGAAGTTTTCTTGGATTGGCAGGATATTATAGAAGATTCATAGAAGGATTCTCTAGAGTAGCCCGGCCAATGACCCGGCTACTCAAGAAGGAACAGAAGTTTGAATGGACCAAAGCCTGTTAAGGGAGCTTTCAAGAGCTTAAGAAAAGATTGACTACCAGCCCGGTGCTAGTTCTACCTGATGTACGCAAGGATTTTGAAGTATACTGTGATGCCTCCCATCAAGGACTGGGGTGCGTACTGATGCAAGGAGGCAAGGTTGTGGCATATGCATCTAGGCAACTTCGCCCCTATGAAGCTAACTATCCCACCCATGACCTGGAATTAGCTTCTGTGGTGCATGCCTTAAAAATTTGGAGGCACTATCTGATTGGCAACCACTGTGATATATACACGGACCACAAGAGCCTCAATATTTCTTCACCCAGTCACACCTTAATCTGAGGCAAAGGAGATGATTAGAGTTGATCAAGGATTATGACCTGAGTGTCCACTACCACCCAGGGAAAGCCAATGTGGTAGCGGATGCCCTAAGTCGTAAGGCCTATTGTAATAACCTTATGGTTCAAGAATACCAGCCTGAGCTATACAAAGAATTGATGGCTTTGAATTTGGAAATAGTGGAAGAAGGCACCTTAGCCGCAATGGAATTGCAACCAAGCATAGAAGAAAGGATCATCGCTGCACAACAAGAAGACCCAACTGCTTTGAGAATGAGGAGATTAATGGAAACAGAAAAGGCACCCAAAATATCTGTGGATCAACAAGGGGTTTTGAGGTACGGGACACGTATCTTTGTACCCGACCAGAAGGACCTTAAGGACCTAATACTCGAGAGGCTCATAGCTCAAAGATACTCCCTCCACCCGGAGTACAAAGATGTATCAAGACATGAGGCAGTGGTACTGGTGGCCACGTATGAAGAGAGACATCGCGAACATGTAGCTTGTCAGTAATGTATGTCGAGAGTGAAGGCGAACATCGAGGCCGGCAGGTCATTGCGACCATTGCAAGTACCCCAGTGGAAGTGGGAAGAAGTAGGAATGGACTTCATCACCGAACTTTCCCGAACCAGGTCAGGATACGACTCCATCTGGGTCGTAATAGATAGGCTGACCAAGGTCGCACATTTTATCCCCGTCAAAATAACTTACAAAGGAGACAAACTGGCAGAACTATATATGTCACGTATCGTGTGCTTGCACGGCATGCCAAAACGGATAGTCTCAGATCGAGGATCCCAGTTCACCTCGCACTTCTGGGCTAGCCTACACGAGGCCCTTGGTACCCATCGGATTTCAAGACCGCCTATCACCCCGCATGATGGCCAAGCGGAAAGAGTGAACCAAATACTAGAGGACATGCTTCGGGCTTGTACCCTGGATTTCTCTAAAGACTGGGACCGATGTCTGCCCTATGCAGAGTTCGCCTACAACAACAGCTACCAAGCCAGCCTACAAATGTCCCCATTTGAAGCACTATACGGGAGAAAGTGTCAAACTCCGTTACACTGGTCAGAAGTAGGAGAAGGCTGCATATTTGGGCCAGATACTCTAAAGCAGGCAGAAGAAAAAGTGCGCCTGATCAGAGATCGACTATTGGCCGCCCAGTCCAGATAAAAGAGTTATGTGGATAAGAGACGAAGGCCATTAAGTTTTGAGGTTGGAGATTATGTCTACTTGAAGGTGTCACCCCTGCGGGGAGTCAAGCGATTTAAAGTCAAAGGCAAACTTGCCCCTCGCTATGTCGGACCATTCCCGATCCTAGCTAAGAAGGGAGAAGTAGCTTATCAACTTGAGTTGCCTGCAAGTCTATCAGATGTACACAACGTCTTCCATGTGTCCCAGCTCAAGAAATGTCTTCGAGTACCAGAGGATCAAACTCCGATGGAGGCAGTAGAGCTCGAGAGCGATCTGACCTACAAGGAGCGTCCAATTAAGATCTTGGACACTGTAGAAAAGAATCAAACCATTCGCACCTGCAGAGTGCAGTGGAGTCATCACTCAAAGAAGGAGGCCACCTGGGAACGTGAAGACCAGCTAAGAAGAGATTACCCAGAGTTGTTCACCAGTTAGGCTGAATCTCGGGGTCGAGATTCTTTTTAAGGGGGGTAGGTTTGTAACATCCTGAAAAGTTGAAATTTGAATTATAAAATTTTTTGCATTAATTGCTGGCATTTTGGTTTGAATTTGATTTTTAAGGCATTTCTTAAATCTTGATTAAGGTTCCAAAAGATAAAATGTAAACACTAAGATACAAAATTTTAAAATGAGAATCTGAAAAGATGAAATGTCCCCGCGGACCGGTAGGCGCCGCCGCCTGTCCGAAAGCGCCGCCACCGCCGCCACCCTCTTTTTCTTCCCCTCTGCTGCGCCGCTCGGTCCCGTCTCCCCTGCCCGCGCCAGTGTGCCTCGAGCCACACAAGTGCTCGAGCACCCTCGGGAGGGCCTTGCCTGCCCTACCCCCTGCTCCGCCGCTCGCCGACACGACCGACTAGGCAGGCGCCCGATGCCGGCCTTACCCGCGCGCCTATAAAGGCTGCCAAAGCTTCCATCGAGCTCCTCACACTCTCCACAAGCTCCTACAGTGCCCCGTTGGACCTCCTCGCCCCAGCTCATGGGCGCCTTTCCTTCCCCAACTCCGGCCGCCAGGCAATCCGCCGCGCCGAGCCACCTCACCCCGGTCCCTCACTCCCACACCACCTCCGGAGCACCGTGAAGCCAACCCCGGCCTTCCCCGAGCTTCCCAAGGCCCGTACCTCGCCGGCGCCGAAGTCCCTCCCTGGTCGCCGCCGCCGCACGCCGCCGGACCACCACCGTGCTCCCGGTCCCCGCCGACCCTCCATCGGCTTCACCGCACTCGAGGAACGTTTGGCCTTGGCCTTCACCAAGCCACCCTCGCCGTCGGCGCCGCCGCCCTCGCCGCCCGCCTCGGCCTCCTCTGCCCGGTAGCCTCCACGAGCCACCTCAAAAGGGCAAAGCGCCCTTAAGAGGTAGGCAAAGCCTCCCCCGCCCACTTGGTTACCGCAGCTCCCTCTCCCGCCCTGGCTCCCCGGCGCTGCGTTCGAGCCCCAGCTCCGCTACTGGGTTGAGCCATTCTTTTATTTCGTGGGGTGACAGTGGGCCCCTTTGTCGCCCGCAATGGCTCAGGCTCTGGCGACAAGTGGGCCCCGCGGCGGCCGAGCGTAGGAGAACCCCACCGCTGACAAGCGGGCCCCACCGGTCAGAGACAGTAAAAGAAAAGAAAATAAAAATATGCAGTAGGACATGCGGACCCCACATGTCAGCGCCACAGTAAGAAAAATAATAAAATGTAAAATAAACCGTGTGGGTCCCACCTGTTAGGAATTAATAATTTTAGGAATTTATTTAAACTGAGAACTTTAAAATGTCATAACTTCTTCATTTTAACTCCAAATTTAGTGAGACAAATTTCTAAATTCGTCTAAATTCAAGATCTATCCAATGGAACTGAAACCATAATTTTTAAAGTTCATTTGAATTTCTGGTGTTATTTGGATTGATTTGTTGCCTTTCTTTTTATGCAAATTTTCGCGCACGATTAAATTAGCGTACGAGGCACAAGAAGAAGAAGAGCAGAAGCAGCAGCAGACCCCAGCTCTCAACCCCCAGAACTTTGTGACCAAGGCGAGTTATCACTTTGATCATGTTGAACCCTTGTTTATGCAAAGTACTTTCCTTTAAATTATCCATGTGCATGCTATTATTTTATGTGCTAAAGTATGTTCAAGTTTCATAGATTTTAGATATATACCCATTATTATGCTTGTTAGTATCACCTGTGAAACTTTTGGGATATGTGAACCTTGTCGCCTTAGCAAAACTATCATAATGTAGTTTTTCACAAATAGAGTTATGATATATCGTATTGCTTAGTATGGCTAGATGAACGGGGACACTAGCCGTCCCAAAATATCTCACTTGTAAATATGACAACAATTTGGGCAGTCATGGTGGGAATGACTGGAGAAAATTTAGAACTGTTATTTTATGCTCCCAAAAGCCTCAAACTTGCTTATTATCTGGTGGATGATTTGGGGCCTGGTATGTGGTGCAAGGGAAGCACAAAGAGTATGGGATGTGGCAGAACCACTCAGATAACCCTAAGGACCGAATCTTGTCATGTTAGCCCGTGTAAAACAGTACAACCACAAGTTTGTAAATTACAACATGGCTAAGTAAATTTATCGAAACCCCCGGACTCATCTCACTGGTAGTGGATAGGAGTGGATCTGCAAGGGCAAGGGAAGGCCTAAAGGGACACCAAGGGGAGGGTGAAGTTTTCCAGCTGTCCTAGCGCTGCTGGAAGTGGAGCCCGGCTACGTTAGTGATTGTGGAAAACATCCCGTGCAACGTATGGGACCCACCGCAAGTGGGATAAGCCCATAGGGTGAGATGACGAAAGTGGCTAGATATTTCGAAAAGTCACTGTGACGGTCTGCTCAACCATATGGCTAAGGAATCATGTGGGGCAACGAGTTGGCAGTCTCTTGTGGGGAATGTGTGCGAACTCTACAGAGTCAAAACTATTCGAATAGCCGTGCCCGCGGTCATGGGCAGACATGGGGACTTAACTAGATATAGTTCTGTTTCAGAAATAATTTGTGGGTGAATTGGGAAAATGTAGGGCAGTGAAAGGCCCTAGTTTGGAATTGTCCTGGGTGTCGTCCCAGTGGTAAGATAGGCAACTATAATGCTAGAAGATGTTGTAAGGTGCAGAGGCCATGTAATGGTGGATGGGCTCTGTGCACTATTAACACAATTATTTCCATTAAACTTGTGTCCTTCAAAAACTGCTAGGTCATAGGGATTTTTAAGTACTGTATTGAAAAGGTAATTTCTGGCAAAATAAAATAAACCTAAGCCTTCCCTTGATCAGCCAGCATACTATAACTGCATTCTGTGTGATGATTCGCTGAGCACGGTGGTTAGTGTGCTCATACTCGCATTACCAAAAACAGAGACAGGGACGCAGGATCATTATGAATATGAAGATGCCCCGGCCACAGAAGTTAGACCTAAGGCATTGTGTGCACATATATTATCTATATCCAGGTGATATATACTGCACACATTACCCCCCAGTCGCTTGCCTGAGGTTATGGTCCTACTTTCGCTTTCTCTTCCGCTGCTTGTTTGTAATGATGACATTCGGCCTAAGTGCCTCTTTTGTAAACTATCGCCCGACGTGGTGTAATTTGGAACCATGGTCTGTAATACTACTGTTTAAGCGATGTATGAGATGATACAGTAATGTACCTGTGCGCATTATCTACTGATCCAGAGAATAATGCAGTAATCACAGGAGATTCTGGATTGAAAAATCCGGGTCTGACACGTCTCAAGGTGATGCCTGAGCATTTGAACCATTTTGACCAACAGGACCTGGCGGGTTCTGTCATGTAGAATCGTGCATGGCATCTTGATCGGTATCATTGATTGTGTTAACCTCGTGCCTCCAACATAAATCTCCTGACGAGTACCTGTCGAAACTGAGGAAGTGCCTTCCACTACTTCGGCAAGGAGCCTCTAGGATGGCGAACAATTGGAGATTACCCCCTCTGGTAGACTTGCTGATTGGATGCTAAGCATTATTGTTTTCACTCGGCTTTCTGTCGGTGGCAATTTCATCAACACCACAACTAGGTGTCGTTTGGCTCCCAGAATATGTAGGAGCCATCGGTGAATATCGGTCGCCTGTGACCGTATCGAGAGTACATTGACCCTCGGATTGCGACGTTGAGCTTTTGTCGTTGTTTTTGCCAGTTGGAAGGACTTGGCTTGCAGAGGCACTTGGCGCCTTGAATTGGTCGGAACAACCGATTCCTCTGGGAGTGCTACTAATGGCGGCGGTGAATCTTCTTCTGTCCAATCGATCTCATTGGTTTTAGCGAGCGGCGAGCCTGGGATGGAAGAGGATGACGATGATGCATCATGTTCCATGGCGCGGATGCATGCATCCTTGTCAAGGTCGGCGTAGTCCGCCAAATCGAACCAGTTCTCCTCATCCCATGTCCCTACCATGATCACATGAATGATGACAGTGGGGATGGAAGAGGAAAATGAGGATCGCTGAATGAAGAACTTTAAGGATTCAATGCCTTCTTCCCCACGGACGGCACCAACTGTTGATGATCGAGTTGACGATCTTACGAAATAATATGAGGAAAATAGCTAAGAATCCTTGGGAGAGAACATAGATGCTCTTTATTGTAATGAACTGGTTACAAGGGTGCTTCTTATAAGGCGACAGACTAGCCCTAATTACACTGGATTGAAAGACAGGGAATGGTTGTGAGAGACTGTCTCTAACTTCATTCTTTGTTTATCCGTAATCGTGGTCTTCTCCCTCAATGTTATCGTCGTCCAGCCTTTAAATATGAGAGAAGAGACGCCATTTATCTGCCGGATAAGACACCTCATGGAAGCGTTGTGCTGTTTGGAGTGGATAAGACATGTGTTCCATCCATCGCATGGAAGGAATATCCTGGAATCGGGTCTAGGGACCAGTTCAAAGAATCTTCGAGTTGTCATCTGGCCAAGCACAGTCTTTCTCCGATCAGGGTACTCGGGGAGCAACATTTGGAGATTTACGACCTTAAGGGTCTAAGACCACAGGGGCCACATGGCTTTAATTAAATATATAAAGCCGTATTTAAGGATTTATTTAATCCTCGTCAACTTGCCAAGTCAAAATTGAAGGACCGAAGTAACATCCCACTACAAATTACCCTAGTGCCTTTTTTGCATTGAGTATGTTAATCTTTTGTGGTAATTTGATATTAAATTGAATATTCAGTCGTGTTACACTCATTTCGGCGTCAGCTTCTGGCTTTTGGTTTCTAGTTCACTATTTCTTGATTTTGTTTTTTTTCTGTTCTTTTTTCTGTATTTGTTTGCATTGTCCATAATGTATTAATCTGTTTTTTTCCTATTTTTAATTTTTTAATTTAATTATATAAAAAACTATTATTAAATATAGTATAAAATAAGTCATAAATTAGTTTATTTCAGCCAGAGTTGCAGCTGAGAGGTGAGCAGCTCCATTAATTACTCGTGTGCAATTAATCCTTTGATCAATTAGCAACAAAATTTGACTAGTCTAGGTGATCAGCAATATGCATATGGAATCGTGCAAGCTAGCCCCTTCTCCGATTTGACTGATACATCAGGTCCGTTTCGCGCAGAACTGCAATTGCAGAGATATAGCTTACGTGCTATGCAGGAGTGCAAGACTGGTACAACGGACAAGCTCAGTGGAGATACGAGCGCAGCTCGATGGATCAGAGGTCCTTATGAATTCGGTACTTGGTTGGCTTATGGTTGTTTCTACCATGATATGATTCTTTCAGAGGTCTTTATGTAGCAGCTATGCAATTGAGAGGTCAAGATGTGTGTGTTGCGGCCTCGTTTGGTTGGGCTGAAAAGCTATAGTTTATAACTAAAATTGTACTGTAGTAACTGAAATTTCACCGTAGTTAAAAGTAATTTATTTGACATAATTAAATTTAAAAAATTTAAAAATAAAAAAATATGCTAACCCATCACGAAAAACGCCAACGAATACCGGAAAAAAGAACCGGAAAAAAAGCTCAAAAGGTCAACAGTTCAGAAAAAGATGAAATTTATAAATAGTAAAAAATAATCCTGAAGCCCGAAGCTGAAGCCGAAACGAACGGACCAGATGCACAGGAGTGATATTCCATAAAATAAGATGCGTAGCGGTGATAGAAGTACATGACTGGAGGTTCTGTTATTTGATTATTGCTGATCAGCACATCATCGGAGGCCTAGGATGGGAGCCAAGGGGATGATGTGATCGACGGAGGGGGGGCTGGTGGGGCGCATTGGCCAGCAAGAGGCAGAATGTTTGTCGTTTGAGTGATTTGCAAACAACCATGTGAGTCCTTTTCCTTTGTTTCTACTATTCCAGGACGTGAGATTGTGGATTTCTAAAAATTAGGATATATGAATTTGTCGTATTCATATTCGTATCTGGTACTATCTGTGTCTGATTCTGATTCCGAGAAAAAAATATAAAAAATGATACGAAATAAGTGATATCCGTCTGTATCAGCTCCGTTTGCACCCCTAAGTGGAAGGAGTAGCCAATGTCGAATCATTTTCCAGCTGTTATATACCAGCATGTAGATCAATCATGGGTTATTTTCGGTTGCTACTTATGGCTTTGATTATAGTAGATATCTTTGGACCCTAACACGAGCGCTCGTGCTAGCGAACCAAATACTGATAAACCAATTCAAAAAGACTATATCAATAAGCCGCTTCGAAAAAACCAATAGAGAAGTTGTTCTATTTATTTATTCAAAAAAAATTATAGAATATAAGTCAATAACCAAAAAAATCAACTCTATAATTATAGTACTTCTCATATCCAACTATCCATTCGAGTGTGCAACCGGATTTGCTCGGCTGAATTTGCAGGGTTGGATCGAAGCTTTCGTTGGGCAGACGCAATGATTGCCGTCAAACAAAAGCTGGGGAAAAAAGGCCTTATTCTAAATAGCTTCAGGATTTTGAATTTTAGAAATCAGATTTTGAATAGAATGATTTCTGAAGATAGATTTTATAAATCGTTTATAGAAAATACTGTAGAAGCTATTTTAAACAAAATAACGTCTTAAGCAATCAACTAAAGTCAAAAGTTACATACAAAAGTTAAAAACCACAGTTTATGGATAAAAATCTTTGGTCGGTGGGCCAGTGGGGCAAATCAAAAGCTTCGATATGGTACCGATGCCCAACATCCAGACAAACTCTGCACTGTTCCTCTAGATCTCTGCTACCAGTATTTTCGACAAAGAAAACTTTGCACTGTTTGCCTCGCTGGATTCTAGAACACTGTTTTCTTTCTTTCTTTCTTTCTTTCTTTCTTTCTTTCTTTCTTTTTAAAAAAGAAGAGAAAGCTCTGCATTGTTTGCCTCTGGATTCTAGAACACTGGCATCTCAGCTCTCTGTTTAGGCGGCCCGTATGTGGCCCTGCCCCCGGCATGGCCTTTCTATCCTGAACAGAAATAAGGTACTCTGTCGTTTACTTCTACTCTGTACAAAAAAAGGCCCCATTTGTTCATCACAAGTTTTGCAATTAAGTGAAATAAAAAAAACTCTAGACATGTAAATAGATTGTGGTTCTATCTATTGTGTACAATCCCATGATTCTCTTACGCAAAGCAAAGGCATAGGCTATTGTAAGACCGGTAATGACAAAAGAGAAGATGAATGGTGTCTATTACAAATAATCTTCTAAATATCCAGTCTATTACAAATATTCTTCTAAATATCTAGAAAATTTTTACTTCACTAGCTAAAGAGTTAAGAAGATCATATTTAACAGCCTAAACCTAAGTAATAACCCAAAATAGCAAGATATCACAAATTCAGCGTCTAACCAGTCTGACCACCACTAGAGTGGGGTCTGACTGGCCTCAACCCACCGGTCTAATCGGGACTAGAAGCTGTCTGACCGCTCCCTTGTTCACAGGATAGAAAATCAGCCTAAGTCAAAACCAAAATTGGTGCAAATTTTAAAATCCATATCCAAATGATTTAAAACTTTACACACACCTTACTAAAGGTCACATGAACCTATTACATCCAATGATCGCAATAATCTTGACCAAAGTCTCAAACAAAAAAGGTTGCACTAAAATCAGGCAAATATCAAAAACTTGAGATACACCTTCCTCATGGGTTAAGAATAGCCAAGATGACTCTAGATGAATTCTCACATGTCACAACAAGCAAGACTATCCAAAGATTGAAAACCAAAACGCTCGGATCAAGACTCCTCAAGAAAAGCTCCAAATCAAACGAGAATCGGGGAACTTCGAAATCTTACAAAACACTTTGCCTAGATGGATGTGATTTGATCTATATGAAACATCTCCATAACTTACACGTTATTTGCATGCAGTAAGGTCAAGAAGATAAGAGAAGAGGCAAATAACCAACAAGAACAAGAGCAAATCAATCAAGACAAGACCATTCCATGAGAGATGAATAAAGTTGATTTATTGTTACTTGAAGATAAATGTTTCACAGCCACTTCATATGAAGAACAAGAGAGCACGTCACAACACTCGCTCTTCTCTCTCAAACACTAACACTAAAACTCATGATTGAAAATGGTTGGGATGGTTGGTTTGCAAGCTTTATCCCCAACCCGTTCAATAGATTGGGTAACCTGCCCACATCTACCCCCACACAACACGTGTTTTACACTCACATTAAACTCATGCACATTTTTCAAAATACATGATCCTAAACCCGCTAAGTTATAAACCTTTGATCCACTTGATCTTCTCAGCATCTTCTTGACCTAGACTGCTTTGCCAAACATCGCGGTTTTGATCTAACAAAATTTTCGGTATTTGACCAACTACCAAAATATCCTCGTCTTGACCCAGTCAACCTCTTCATTCGCAAGCATTCATCATACTTACCACGTGTACGTGCACCGATGGTTTGCCACGCATCGGCAAATCTCTTCCACTCCGATTCCTACCAAACCACGTCTCACTTGGACTGACCAAGGTACTTGATGCAATTTGTCGCTCGAATCTTCACTTCAACATTCCTTACCTTCCTTGTGCCATGCTTAAGCTCAATCATCTCACCTGGCATTCTTTACTATTCTAGACCTCGGCTCCGCCATAAGCATAGTCCCAGTACGTGTCATTGGCCATAGTTGACTCCAAGCTTCTCTACACATCCAAAGGCCAAGAAATTGATTTTGGTCATAAGTTCTCCATAACTTGACCCACGTTAGCTTAGAAATGCTTCGTGCAACATGAATTCACTAACATAGGCCAATTTGACTCGATCCATAATCAAATTCCCAAAATTCGGAACTTTCAGCTGAAATTTAGATCGGACCATCATCATGCGGCCGGCCAGACCGTTAGCCCGGTTTGACTATCCCCATGGCCGATTTGACCGCTCAATGCACAAAAACTCGAGAGTCTGGTCTGATCACCACCTACCGACCACCCCCATGACTGTCTGGCCGCTGAATGCCCAAAAACTCGAGAGTCCGATTTGATTGCCACCTACTGATCGGTCAGACCAAATGCACTGGTCAGACTGCTCATAAGGCTGGTCTGACCGCCTGAGATTGAAACCACCAAACTAAAATTTTAAATTTTTTCACAAATTTAAATTTTAACTCAACACATGTTAATAAATATTCTTGAACCTTTTTGCATAGTCCTCGGCTATCTAGTCTAGTCTACGTACACCGTGACTTGCCTCATGAGACTTGAGTATACGTGTAGCTCTCTTCACTTGGTGGACAGCTTTGGTAAACTATTCAGATGCAATGCACTTTTCTTTACCGCCGATCATGTCAACCACCATTATGTGCTTAGAATATTGCTAAGAATCATCGCTGGTGAGTTCAGTCCGAACGATTATCTCCTAGATAGAAGATGGATCAAATACAGATAATACAAGACCAAATAAATTGAACACACAGAGATAGGGGAACTCCTTTCTTTATTACTTTCTTTTCCTCTAAAAGGTACAAGGTACAATTATTAGGACCCCCTATTTATAGACTAAAGAGTGAGGTGCCCACCATGGACCAAGGCCTGCAGGCCGAGGCTCATGTTTCTCAACACTCCCCTTTGGACACTCATCCGACACGTTCATGCCTCATCAGAACTCCATAAAAACCTAGTGGAAAATTTAGAGAAAAAGTACATGATATATGCTATGTTGTGTTGCACGAATTGCCTCATTAAAAATCTTGGTCGAGAAACTTCCGAAAAATTCATCAAGGAAAAAAGAGAACAATTCACCCGATTTCATTTAATCTACAGGATGTATTCTTTGGGTACTCGATCTTCGTGATCAAGTTTTAATAGTGAGTTCAAGAAGAATCTCCCCTGAGTTCTGCACTTGTCTAAGTCTCAACATTCTAATTTCACGCATACATATTTCAAAGTTAGATGCTGAAAGTGACTTAGTGAATAAATATACAAGATTTTCACATGACTTAGTATGTAGTATCTTAATGTCTTCCATAGTATCTTAATGTCTTCCATCTTTTGTAACTCATGAGTTTAGAAGAACTTGTGGTTGATATGCTTTGTAAGTTGACTTTTCACATAACCCGTATGTACTTGCGTAACATAAGCTGCATTATCTTCATAGATAATTATGGGTGCATGCATGATATTTAATCCATGTGATTGCTAGATGTGGTGAATCATTCGTCGAAGTTAAGCACATTCTCATACGGCTTCATACAGTGCTATAATTTTTGAGTAATTTATCAAAGTCGATACAATACTTTGCTTAGACGATTTTCACGATATTGCAGTTCCACAACATAGGAATACATAGCCTGTTTGTGACCTACATGTATGCGGGTCTAATAGATACCCAACATCTGCACAGCTAGTCATATTCAGGTCTTGGTTATTTTTGTAGAATAGTCCAAGGTCTTTGCTTCCTTAAAGGTATTGGAAGATGTCCTTTATTTCTTGCTAATACCTTTTGGTAGGTTCTGCACTACACCTTACTAATAGGTTTACGACAAATGCAATATCCGGTCTAGTGCAGTTTGCTAAACACATAAGTGCACCTATTGCACTTAAGTACGGGAATTCCGGTCCCAGGACTTCCTCCCCCTCTTCTCTAGGCCGGTACGAATCATTGTCTTACTGTAAAGATCTTCCGATCATCGGTATTTTTGATGGGTATGCCTTTTCAAAGCCAAACCTTTCTAACACTTTTTGAGTGTATGTGGACTAGTGTACTAATATCCCTTCAGGGACATGCTCAAGCTACAAGGCTAGGCAATATTTGGTTTTACCTAAATCTTTCGTTTCGAACTCTGACTCCAGGTAAGTGCTCGCTTCCTTTATATCTTCTAGGGTTTCGATGATATTCAGATCATCTACATACACTGAGATTATATAAAATCTATTTTGGGATCATCTTATAAATACATAGGGACAATCCTCATTGTTTGTGTAACCTTTCTTGCATAGAAAGTTGCTTAAGCGATTATCCACATCCTGCCTGATTGCTTAAGTCCGTATAGTGATTTCTCGAGTTTCACACTATGCAGTTTTCTATTTTCTCGATCTTGGTTTGGGACATGGATACATTTAGGCACCTTTATATAAATGTCTGAATCCAAGTTTTTATAAAGGTATACAATTACCACATCCATCGATTTTATTTCCAAATTCAAGTTTACTGCTATCGAGATTAAATATCTAAAGGTAATACCATCTATGACCGAGAAGTTTCTTCATAATCAACTCTTGGACGTTGAGTGAAACCTTGTGCAATGGGCCTTGCTTTATATCTTACAACTTTATTTTTCTCATTTCTCTTTCCAACAAATACCCACTTATGCCCTACGGGGTACACATTGGGAGACGTGCAGCTTACAGGCCCAAACACCTCTCCTTTATTTAGAGATAATAATTCAATTTCTATTACCTTTTTCCAATTCTCTCAATCTGGTCTTTTTTTGCATTCAGCAAGCAATGCAGGCTCTGGATCAAGATCGATGATCGTGGCAATTTTTTTTGCAAAATAAATATCAACATTGGTTGTTGTCCTATTCATAGATTCTCTCATGTGCGCGTAGTTTGTAACTGTTTCATCATGGGTTGATCCTTCTAGTGCTTCTACTTGCTCACTGCCTCTTCCAATTGCGGGGGCAAGTCCCTTTAGTTTTTTTAACTCCGATGTGTGCTCACACAGTCATGTTGGTTTCTCCCTCTATGGGAATGTTCAAATCCGGTATGCCATTCATTAAAGGTACCATACCAGTGCTAGGTCTCAACCAGCTCCCATTCTAGTTCTGGAAAACTTTGGTGATTGGCTGTGTCAAGTTCTTCTTATCCTTTTCCACCAAACGTCCTCGGTTACTTGGGATTCGAGGTGCCGAAGTTCTTATCCTTTTATTCTGAGGCCTCTGGATGGGATTAGGGATACCTTCAACTTTCTTTAGTATTTCAACCCTCTCCGGTGCATTGCGTGTAGGCACATGCAACTTGGTCATGATCTTTAAATCGCTAAAGTGGTCGGGTAGTTGATTTGCTAATGCTGCAAATCAATAATCTTCTGGATTTCTCTATTTGCTTCACTAGTACGTGGGTCATGTGCATGGATTCCTGTGACTTGCCACATAACTTTCTGATATTTTTTATCATGGGGTTGATTTCCTCTCCCTAATGTCGGGGAACTATCCTCGCCAAATATATTATCAGCGAAATAGGCAGCATGCAAATCTCCTGTCATGGGGTCCAAATACCTGATTATGGATGATGTCTCATAACTAACATATATTCCATAATTTTAGAGATGCCCCATTATAGTACGTTGTGGTGGGGCTATAAGTGCTTGAACTTTGCAACCAAACCTACGGAGATGAGAAATTTTCGATGCTAACCCTTTCGCTAGTTACATAGGTGAATGGATGTTATATGACGACGGTCTAAAGTTGATGACAGTTGCTACAGGTAGGACTGTGTGTCTCCAACATGTAGTGGATAAATTAGAGTATGCAAAAGCGGTCGGACAATAAATTTAATCCTCTTCATTAGTGCCTCTGCTAGTCTATTCTGAATGTGGACATGCAATAATCATCAAATGCTTTTGATGTAAATTCTCCGGCATTGTCCATTCTAATGGACTTTATATATGATCAGGGAAATTATTTTAAATTTGAATTATCTACGAGATCAGCTTTGCAAAAGCATGGTTTCTCGTAGATAATAAACATGCGTGCAACTATTTCGATGAAGCATCGATGAGCACCATAAAATATTTAAATAACCCTGACAGTGGCTGTGTAGGACTACAAATGTCTCATTGGATACGTTCTAGGAATGCAGGGACTTAATCCTTCACTTTCAGAGCAGAATGTCTAGTAATTAATTTTCCGGTGGGACATGCGGGGCACACAAAATCTTCTTAATTCGGAAAAATCTTTACATCGATATTATGTCCCTATGAATTGTTAACTATATGTTCATCATCCTAAGACCTGGGTGGGATAATCTATCATGCTAGAAACAGAAAAATTTAGAGCTTCTAAATATGGTTTTCAGGACAGTATAAGCTACGGGTACCTTAATATTAGTGTGGTATAGCCCAATCTCAAATAAAGAAAGTCTTTCTAATACCCTTTTTCACTTGTTTCACGTTTTGTAATGAGCAGGTATTTCTTATCAAACTCTTCTTCAGTTTCAACGTGGAAACCATTAGCACGAATATCCTTAAAACTTAGGAGAGTTATAGTCGATTCTAGGTATAACAAGGCTTCGTTAATGACTAAAGTTGTGCCCATTAGGAATATAATTGTGGTTTTTTCTAAGCTTATTATACAAGCATCGCTGCCGGTGATTGTCGTAAGACTACCAGCATTCTTGCTAATCAATTGAAAGAATTTTGTCTCTCTCAAGATGGTATTTATTGTTCCGCTATTAGCTAAGCACACTTTTCCAAAGGAAAACAATCAACACATAAATAAAATTATTCAAATATCAAAACATATCATGTCATTATTAATTGAATAAATGAATTAATTAATATAACCCAACCACCACAAGAAAATAAATTGTTTGAGCACCATTGATGCAAAATCTAACTTATTCCTTTCACCCATGAAATGAATGACAATTAAAGTCTAAATGCATTCTGTGCATTAGACTAAAGCTGCTAAGAAGTCAGAGACTTCAGTTGTTATCTACTCGTGGGTGAGATGCTCTTCCTGGGATATCATGGTGGCGGTGGGAGTGGAATCAACCTCCATTGGTGTAGGCAGCTGCTGAAAATTCTCCCCCTCAACGAAGACAAAGTGAGTTTCATGTTGCCCTTTGCTGCCCTTCTTTTTGGCCTGGAAAGCATTGACAACGTACGTGTCATGGCTCTCTACAGATCCGCGATTAGTGCCCCCACTTGCCACACTTGTAGCAGGTTTGGACTTGTTGACCATAGGTCTTGTCGTTCTGCTTTGGTTTGCTAGCCTTATTTTTCTGTGGAGCATTTAGATTGCCTTTTTAGGCTGCGGTTTTGCCCTTCCATCCTCTTTTCTTTATTATAGGCTTCCGCATCTTGTACCTCCTAGTGTTGGCCTCACAGCCAGCGGAGCTCCCAGGTGGTTGTGCGACAAAATTCTTGTGGAGAGCTTCATCCTGAGCCTCTGCAACCTAAATAATATTAATTAATTCAGCATACTCCTAGTAGTCGTCTTAACGATAGTTGTGTGCAGACTGCACTAGGGTGGAAGGTGGAGAGGATCTTCTCAATCTTTTGCTCATCTGTGACCTGCCTGCCACAGAGTTGAAGACTGGTACAAATTTTGTGCAAAGCAGAATTGTACTCCCTAACCGTCTTGAAGTTAACAAATCTCAGTCGGATCCATTCTTAATCTACCTAAGAAAGAATGGTGTACTTTAGCTTCTCGAATTGCTTCTTTAGTGCAGTCCAAAAGGCCAACGTGCTCTTTTTTACCATGTACTCACTCTTAAGTGTGAGGCAGAAGTGCCTAGTCATTATCCTCAAGGGTGGGTTTGGCATCCTCTGATGCACCAATTCCAATGGCAGCGTGGAGCTTCTTGGCTCCAAGTACAATCTCAACGTCGGAAGTCCAAGTCAAGTAGTTTTGGTGGTTCTCATAATATTGCAGAATTTTCTATGCATTTCCTATAATTTTTATTGCTAATTTCAGTGATTAAAGGTAATTTAGATAATTATAATTAATCAAAATAGTAAGTAAATACATAAAACATAGAAAATAATAATAACAGTACTAAACACGGTTCAAATGTTGAAAACAATTCAAATTTTCAATTCCTGAGGCTCTTTTATGCTAAAATATGAATTTTCAGTAAATTCTGTAATTTCTGAGGGCTAATCAGCTAAATTTCAGTTCTGAAAAAAATTTCGCGCCATTTGCCAATTTTCTGAGGGCCTTTTTCCAAAGTTCGGCATGCCCCCTCAGCCCAATTTTTGGCTCAGACCCCACGACCCACTCCGGCCGGTTCAAGGAGGAAGGGGTAGGGTTTTCCCTGCCCCTGTTCATGGTGGTGGCGGTGCATGCCACACGCGCACCGTTGGGAGTGGCGGGCGGTGGCGGCCAGAAACCGGCGGCCTTCGGGCGGAGGGGCCAAGAGTGAAGTGCGGCACGGCTGTGGCCGAGAGTCGGCGGCAGCCCGAGCGAGGGTGCGCGATGCGGTGGTAGCCCGAGCGGCGGTGGCCTGTGCTGGGGTGTGCGACACGGCGTGCACCTTGAGTGGAACCGAGCGGTAGTCGGTGTGCATGCTCGGGAGGCGGCACGTGCGGGTGGTACGTGGGAGGAGGCAAGTGCAGGCGGCGCTTGGCTTGGTCATACGTCTGCGGGTAGTGCTCAGGAGCGGCTCATGTGGCAGTGCTCAGGAGACGATGCATGCGAGTGGTCGGTGCCTTGGGAGGCGCATACGGGCGGCGCTCAGGAGGCGACGTGTGCGGGCGGCACATGCGGGTGGTGCTCGGGAGGAGACACGTGCGGGTGGTGCTCGGGAGGCGGTGCATGCAGGCGGCGCTCGGCACGGTCGGCCGCGCGGGCGGCGCTCGAGGCGATACATCTTGGCGGCGCCGGAGGCGATGCTTGTGGGCTCGGCTCGGTCGATCGCGTCTTGGCGGCGCTCGAGGCGGCGTGTGCGGCGTCGCTCGGAGGCGTTGCGACGGGTGGCGCTGGGAGGCGGCGCATGCGGCGCCGCTAGGGAGGCGTGCGTGCGGGCGGCGCTCGACTCGGTCGGCCAGGTGCGGGCGGTGCTCGGGAGGCGGCGTGTACTGATGGCGCTCGAGGGCGCTGTGTGTGGGCGGTGCTCGGCTCGATCAGCCGCATGCGGGCGACACTGACGGGCGGTACAGCATTGGCGGAACAGTCATGTTCGGGTGACACGTGGTGTTTTTTTCATTTTTCCAATCTACAGTGCAATCAACATCTACTCTTTTCGCAAATCTACCGATTGGCTTGGCCAATGACTACAAGTCAGCTCGCGGTATGTCAGAGCGTATTTGCACCATAGAAAATAATCTAGAAAGCAAAATTTGCGAAATTTAAAGCGATTGTAGATCGACAATTCAATATACGAGTGTTTCGATGATTACCTTTCGATCCACCAGAACGATTCGTGCTGATAACTTGTTGAGGAAGTATCGTTGACGAGTCCAGTCCAAGCGATTACATCCTAGACAGAAAATGGATCAAACACAGATAATTTAAGAACAAATAACTGGGAACTTCTTCTTTCTTTATTGCTTTTTTTCCTTAAAAAGGTACAAGGTACAATCATTTGGATCCCGTATTTGTAGGCTAAAGGATGAGATGTCCACTATAAGCCAAAGCCTGCAGACGAGGTCTAAGTTTCCCAAGAAATATAACTCCAAATACAAAGAGTCTTACTACTTTATAACCACATCCTCTCCTAACCACCGCCCCATGATCACTGGATACATGCTTTTGATAAACCCAGTGCTGTTATCGCTGCCTGTACAAACCCAAGCTTGCTCCTGTTGACCCCAGGCAAATGATCCATGAAACAAAAGACAGGCACAAAAGCAACATCTCCTATGATACAGCAACACGCTGCTTAACTTCGCATGGAAGGCAGTGATCAACTGATAAATACCAAGCAACAGGAAGCTAGGTGGCAACTGGCCATGTGCCGTAGTGCGCTATCTCCGCAATTTTGTGGAATCCTATAAAGATTACTAGGAGTTCGTAATTTTATTTGGAGTTCTTAATTTCATTTGATAAGCTAAGATTATCTTTTTTCTTTTTTCGAGAAATACGCATGAGAACTACGCATCTTTCATAAAATAGGTGCAAATACAGCCTAAGTTACATGTTTAGAGGTTATCTTGGTAGTTTGATTACCACCGATAATGTAGGCTTTCAGCCGTGGCCATTGGCCGATCAGCCTTTTAATTTGATGTGCTAGACTGATGATAGTGGTTACAATGACCTAATTCCCGAAACACATTGTTATTCATGTTTGTCACATTGTTATTCATGTTTGCTATATGCTAAAGATTTGTGAACCTAGCCTTGTTATGCTGAAGATTCCTAGATTCCTAGATCTCACTGAAACCCATTCGGCCATTCCCAGGCACAACTGGAACAAGAAACCACTCTGATTCTCTGATTGTTCGTTGTCCAACAAGATGACACACTGACACAAACATGCTCCAAGGAAATGGAGATGTAAAAAACAAGAATAGTTGGGTGGAAAAGACCACTGGAAATCGGCAGTGCACACTGCCCGACCATGTTGGCGGGGGTCAAGTGTTTATATCAGTCCCAGGATTTAGTGTTGGAAATGTAAGTCAATATTGTAATTTTAAATTTTACTAGAAAATAAATATAATAAATAACTAATGATGTATAAAATAGTACTATTAGTGAACAACTCATTGCACTTCGAGATATAATCGGAAACAGAATGTAAACAAGTCGATCGGTCACACAAACGCCTTACTGTTGGGTCTGATGAAAAAAAGGAAGCAGCGTAGACTCAACGTAGTGTAAAAACGTAGAAGTAGCAGAGCAGTAGCAATCACGCAAATGCGCTGCTCAGAAACCTTATTGTCGTCCTGTGCAAGTACTCTCTGCGGTAATGGCTCAGAGATAGCCGCTCTCCCTCCTTCCTGGTTGACGCCGAGAAGAAAGATCTACGAGGTTTGGTCACTCAACACTTGGTACAAATTCACCATAGAGGAAGAAGACAATGTAAGAAGGAAATAGAAAAGTTTAGACACTCAAGCCTGGACGTCTCTAGGTCTTTTATAGACGTGCGAATTACTCTCCAGCAACTAACACCATTAAACTAAAATAATCCACTGATAACTGCTCAATTATTCACTTGTAACTGCTCATATTTAAACCAAATAATGATAATTAAGTACATGACCAGTTAAAAAGAGAGAGATGATGCACAGTTCAGTAAAAATAAATTAGACTTGGTCTGCCAAGCGATGTGTCACGGCACGGCATGGTCGAGCGTCGCAAGTCACAAGTTACACGATTTTCCATGTGAAAATACACGAATACGTCATGTGTGTTTAGCCAAAGCATTCCTCATGCTATCCCATCCATATGTCACGTGATTCAAGCAGTAGCAAGGACTCCACCTTATAAATTAATCTCCGTATTGCCTTAGCAATATGGTAGTAAACCATGCATGCTTTGGAATTATAGAAAATGAGTCTCATTTATATGGGTCTATTTCTAACAATCCGCCACCAATTTCAAAACAAGTAGCAAAAAGATATCAAAGATATTGTACTGAAGTGTTGTTAATATACCAATCTTATAATGTAAGTTCCGTGCGGGTTGAACTTATACCTAGATTAGCAAGATTTATCTTCTCACAGTTAATGAATAGACTACACCTTAAATTCACAGCTTTTCATGATCATACTTCACTTGAAATCTCAACTGATACTCGGCTGCAAATGAACCATATCTAAACGGAGAGTTATATGGTCATGCTCCCTTATCTGCTCATGAGATTTCTAGAGAGTGTCATGTTCTTGTGAACTACGACCACACAGTTAAGCTCAAGTTCGTTGTATTCTTTCTAAGTATCCTACGGGATAATAAATTTTCCTTATTTGGACAATAGAATACAATAAAGCTTTATGCCAACCTTCCATATAATCGAGAATACTTTATCTATTAGGACATGGGTGCAATGAATATGTACTCTCTTATTACGACAACAACTTGTTTTTTTCCATTACCTAAGCCACGGGATCTTCGATCAAAAAGTTATGGGTTACCATTGTGATGTAACTCAAATGGGCTACATTTATGTGTCCATAGATGTAACGAAAATTGCCTTCCGTGCTAACCCCTTTGTAAAAGAGTCTGCTAGATTTTTCTCACTTCAAATATAATTCACAATAATCACTCTGGAGTTTCTCAGTTTTCTGACAAATTTAAGTCTATGCTTCACATGTCTAGATGACTTCATATTATTCTTAGTACTTGTCGTAGCCAACATTGTTTAATTATCACAGTACATCAAGATTGTCGGTATTGATTTATCAACCATTGGCAAGTCCAACAGAAGATCTCTTAGCCATTCAGTCTCAACAGTGGCTGTGTCAAAGGCTATAAGTTCTGCTTTCATAGTTGACCTTGTTAATATGGTCTATTTACAAGACCTCTATGAAACTGTAGCACCAGCTAAAGTAAACACATAGCCACTTGTAGCTTTGATCTTATCCGCATCAAAGATTCAATTGGAGTCACTGTTTCTTTCTAATACAGAAGGATATCCACTGTAATAAAATCTAAAAGATGTTGTACCTCTCAAGTAGCGCAACACTCTTTCAAGTGCCTTCTAGTATTCATCTCCTAGGTTAGATATAAACCGACTTAATTTGCTCATAGCAAATAAAATATCAGGTCTTATGACACCAGCTAAATACATGAGTGACCCAATAATTTGCGAATATCTCAATTCATCTTTTCCTATCCCTTGGTTCTTTGGAAGCTTAATGCTTGCATCCTAGGAGTCAGAGAAATTTTACAACTCTCATAGCCAAAATGGCTTAAGATTTTCTCATCATAATGGGTTTGGTTCAAAATGATCCCATCCTTGTTCTTGGTCAATTTAATATTCAAAATGGCATCTGCCTCTTCTAAGTCTTTCATATCAAAGCATCGAGATAAGAAAGATTTAACCTCGTCAATTACAACAGTGTTTGTTCCAAATATAACTATATCAGTGACATACAGACACAAGATCACTCCTTGACCCCCACCATGACAATAATATACACATTTATTAGCTTCATTCATAATAAAGCCAACAAATGTCAAAGTTTCATCAAACTCCTCATGCCTTTGTATAGGTGCTTACTTTAGACTATATAAAGATTTCAATAATTTACATATCTTATTTTTTTGTCCAAAATCATAAAACCATCCAGTTGATCCATATAGATTTGTTTCTCCAACTCTCCATTAAGGAAAGTTATCTTCACGTACATTTAATGGACATGTAGACCATAGGAAGAGACCAAGCCATATCTAGCCCCTGGCCGCTCTGAATTTCCCAGAATGGCCCGCTCGTCTGTGGATTTCTAGATCTGGCCCCCTGGCGCATGCCCCCATTGTGCGAGCTGCTTGGCATGCTCCTGTGCCACGCTACCCTTTGGTGCGCCCGCTTACCGTACGAGGGAGGTGGCACGCCCCCCACCGTGCCAGGCCGCCTAGCTTCCCCGCGCGTGTCGCACATGGCACCTCGTGCCTACCTGGCCCCCTCTCCTCGTTGGTTGCATGATAAAGAGGAAGGAATCATTCTCTGGAATACACAACAACGCTATTTCATTCTATTCCACCCAAGAACAAAAAACTGAGAGAGGAAGAAGGCCATGAAAGCATCCATTTTTGGAGTGGTTTTCAATTTGAGTTTGAAGTTTGCACAGTTGCAAAAGTTGTAGATCGGCTTTGGAGCATCTGAAAGGGGTAATTTTGAAAACATGCTATAAGTTTTAGCAATATGATTAGCATGTAATTAGGAAAATGGTAGTTTGTTAGTATGAAAAGGCGGTAGTTAGCCTTTCGTAATCGGGCAGTGGCCTTAGTTGTTTTCGAAGAAGCAGCATTGTTAGCATCGTTAAATGCTTATTAGTCAAGGTAATTATATGAATGTCGTAGTTTATGCGTAGGTTATTTTGTTTGCATGGAAACAACATTGTATTTTTTCTGCATTTGCAAAAATTTAGTATGCACTTTGTATAATGTTATGCAGAAATTGGTAGACATGTATCTTTTGGTTAAATTGTTTCACTTCTTGCAGATTTTTGTACATTACCATTATGTTAAAAATTGAATATCATTGTAGTTGTCCACTTAGAATATAATGCACAACTGTTAGCAGTAATTTATGAATTGTAGGGTGGTACATGTGTGATATGCTTAGTTTGGCAACAATGCCCACAGCCATAAACTTAGGAGGCAGTATATAGCCTAAGTACACAATCTCACCAACCATAAGCTGATGGTCATGAGCTTGTCCAACTATCGACTTAGCCTCATCCATATAAAAGCCGAAGAATTGCTCACACATGTATAGCTAGTGACCAATTTTTGCCTCTTCATATTTATGCTCTAGTGCATTCCATAACTCTATGGTAGACTTATAGTACATGTACACATCATAGAGTTGATCTACCAGAATAGTCAGAATGCAACCAAGAGTGGTGTTGTTTACATTTTTGAATTACATAAACTGGTCAATCATAAATAGATACTACGTGTGAATAACCCATCACTGCTCCAAAGACATGAGCCAAAACTTAGCTCTAGTTTGTCATCTACAAAAGTTCTGACCAGAAAACCTCTCAAGTTTCATAGCATCAGAAGCACCAGCCATTGTTGTATTGTAATAAAGTTCATAATAAGATTTGTAGAATGTGGGAAATATGGGTAATATTTTAATTCTACATTTTACCAGGAGGTAAATATCAAAAATAACTAATGACACATAAAACAGTACTAACAGCAAGCAACTCATTATGCTTCGAGATATATTCAGAAACAGAATGTAAACATGTCGATCGATCACACGAATGACTTATTGTTGGGTCCGATGAAGAAAAGAAAGCAACGCAGACTCGATGAAGTGTAGAAACGTAGAAGTAGCAGAGCAGGAGTGGTCGAGCAAATGTGCTTGCGCAACCCAGAAACGTTATTATCGTCCCGTGTAGGTATTCTCTGCGGCAATGGCTCGGAAATAGCTACTCACCCTCCTTCCCAGTGCATGCCGAGAAGAAAGGTCGATGATGTTTGGTCGCTCAACACTTAGTACGAATTCACCGGAGAGGAAGAAGTGATGCGCACTAGCCCGAGAGAGCCAATGCACCGATTTGCCCAATCTCACGGCGTAGGATCAAGAACGGTACTTTGGGGAAATTTGTAACCCAACGACGAGGAAGCCAACCGTAGCCTACTATTTGAGACAATCGTTAGTCCACAAACCTGAATACTAACTCACACAGCTACACTCGATGGCGTAGAAGCATAAACTAGATGCAATTCGCGTGGAATCACAAGAACTCGGTAAACAAGAACACTCTCATTATTCTTAATAAAATCAATCTCCAAAAGACAAGGCCTCCCTACGGATAGGAGTAGAGGGGTATCTATACTAGGAACAACCCTCCTAGCTGGGTATGAACATAAGTCACCACGTTGGAAGGTGGAAGACTAACTGGTTGAAGCATTCAAGGAGTCTTCTCAAATTCTCGCGCGTCTGCTCAACTTCTGCGCAGTCTTTAGTAAAACAGCAATAACTCTCTCCTCGGAAGTCCAAAAGACGAACCGTTTGTTGGAGGTGAAAATAGACTTGATTATCTTTTCATCCATATAGGATATGCACAGTAAAACATGACAAGTTGGTGCGCAAGTCTTCAAAGAGTCTTCAGTTTTCGCACAGTATTTATTAGCATGTGCAGTTGTTACTAAAATGACCATAACTTTCTTTACACAACTCCAAATGATGCACGGTTTGAAACGTAGAAAAATAGACTGGACAAGCCATCTATTGGTCTGGTGTATGCTGATTGGAAATGTTATAATTCATGCAGATAATGATTGCAAAACTCGTTGGTTTTCTGGACCTCCCTGTTCCTCTCCAATGCACCTGAGTTCTATCAAAGAAGAAGAGGTAGGGGGCACGACCAAGTCACAAGAATCTGAAATGTAGCGTAGGTTAGCATTCACCTGATCATGTATTTGCTTAGCACGTCTTCTCGTGATTGATCCTTCATAATGTTGGTCCTTGAGATGATCATCTTCAGTGTGGTTATTGAAGGTTGGAATGTCCTCATCATCCTCCCTCTCTTGAGAAGGAGTCGTCCTCGACTCGTTTGGTCCATAGTATGGAGAGAGGTC
The DNA here is from genome assembly GCA_036346245.1 of Bonia amplexicaulis. Taxonomy (NCBI): domain Eukaryota; kingdom Viridiplantae; phylum Streptophyta; class Magnoliopsida; order Poales; family Poaceae; genus Bonia; species Bonia amplexicaulis. The sequence goes on from CM070737.1 coordinate 26,313,879, forward strand.
AGAGACATTGAAAGTCTCACTAACACCATACTTACTGGGGAGATCAATCTTGTAGGCATTGTCATTGATCTTTTGAACCACTTTGAAAGAACCATCACCGCGGGGCTGTAACTTGCACTTGTGTAACTCTGGAAAACGTTCTTTTCTCAAGTGCACCCAAACAAGCTCTCCTAGTTCAAACACTGGCTTTTTTCTTCCTTTATTTGCTCGTTACACATACTTTCTTGTCAACTCCTCTATATTCGCCTTCGCTTTCTCATGAATCTTCTTAATGAAATCAGCACGTTTACTAGCATCCATATTAGCTCGTTCCTGCAATGGCAATGGCAAAAGATCGATGGGAGCAATAGGTTTAAATCCATAAACAATCTCAAATGGACATAATTTTGTAGTAGAATGCACTGCCCTGTTATAAGCAAATTCCACATGCGGAATGCATTCTTCCCACATCTTCAAATTATGCTTAAGAACCGTTCACAACATCATAGAAAGTGTACAGTTCACAACCTCAGTTTGTCCATTAGTTTGAGAATGACAGGTAGTAGAGAATAGCAGCTTAGTACCAAGCTTTCCCCACAACGTCTTTCAAAAGTAGCTTAAAAACTTTGTATCACGGTCTGAGACAATTGTCTTCGGAACACCATGTAGACGCACAATTTCCTTCAAAAATAAATCGTCAACATGTGAAGCATCATCGCTCTTATGACATGGAATGAAATGAGCCATTTTACTAAAACGATCAACCACCACAAATACCAAATCCCTCCCCCTCTTAGTCCGTGGCAATCCTAACACAAAATCCATAGAGATGTCCTCCCACGGAACACTTAGCTTTATGGCATGTAATGCATTTCAACACGTAGTGTTCCACGTCTTGCCTCATCTTTGGCAAAAAAAAATGATCAGCCAGCACACTTTTGGTCTTTTTAGCACCAAAGTGACACATAAGACCACCTGCATGAGCTTCCTGCAATAAAAGTAATCGAACAGAGCAATCTGGAATACACAATTTGTTAGCTCTAAATAGGAAACCATCATGCAAATGATACTTATCCCAACCTTTTCCATTACCACACTTGGAGTAGGGTTCAGCAAAGAACACGTCAATAGCATTCAATTCTTTGATACTCTCTAGACCCAAAATTTTAACATCTAGTTGGGAAAGTAACATATGTCGTCTAGACAATGCATCCGCTACAACATTATCCTTCCCCTTCTTATATTTAATAATGTATGGAAAGGATTTTATGAACTCACTCCAACATGCATGTCTACGGTTTAGTTTTAATTGAACTTTAAGATGTTTCAGTGATTCATGGTCAGAATGTATAACAAATTCTTTAGGCCATAAATAGTGCTGCCAAGTTTCCAACACACGCACTAACGCATACAATTCCTTGTCATATACTGAATAATTAAGCATTGGGCCACTGAACTTCTCACTGAAATAAGCAATTGGCCTACTTTGTTGTATAAGCACCCCACCAATCCCTACACCACTAGCATCACATTCAACCTCAAACATCTTACCAAAATCTGGTAGCTCTAGGAGTGGTGCAGATGTAAGCTTATCTTTCAACTCCTGGAATGCTTTGTCTTGTGCTGCCCCCCAATTGAAAGGAACCTCCTTCTTTGTCAATTCATTAATTGGGGTAGCAATAGTGCTAAAATCTTTCACGAACCGGCGGTAGAAACTCGCTAATCCTAGAAAGCTCCTCACTTGGCTTATATTGTGTGGAGGCGGCCAGTCATGAATAGCCTTAATTTTTTCCTCATCGACCTCCACGCCTTTAGCTGAAACAACAAAGCCAAGAAACACAACCTTATCTGTGCAAAAGGTGCACTTTTTAATGTTAGCATATAGACTTTCTTCTCTCAAAACAGCAAGCACGCACCTTATATGTTCAATATGTTCAGTGAAAGTTTTGCTGTAAATAAGAATATCATCAAACTATACAACAACAAACTTTCCGATGAATGATCTAAGCACATGATTCATTAATCTCATGAAAGTACTAGATACATATGTTAATCCAAAGGGCATGACTAACCATTCATATAAACCAAATTTAGTCTTAAATGCAGTTTTCCATTCATCGCCCTCTTTCATTCGTATTTGATGGTACCCACTTCGAAGATCGATCTTAGTAAATATTGTAGAGCCACTAAGTTCATCTAGCATGTCATCAAGTCTAGGTATCGGATGTCTATACCTAACAGTGATATTATTTATCGCTCTACAATCAACGCACATTCTCCAAGTACCATCTTTTTTCAGAACCAAAATAACCGGAACAGCACAAGGAGATAGACTTTCCTGTATGTAACCTTTATCAAGAAGCTCTTGAACTTGACACTGAATTTCTCTAGTCTCCTCTGGATTTGTGCGGTATGGCGCCCGGTTTGGCAATGGAGCTCCTGGTACCAAATCAATTTGATGCTCAATCCTGCGCTTAGGTGGTAGCCCGGGTGGTACCTCATCGGGAAACACGTCCTCATATGCCTGCAACATATCAAGATAAACACTAGGCAAAGTAGAGGATAAGTCGTCAGTCGATAAAAATGCTTCTTTGTATAGGAGTACAAAGAACATAGTATTAGGTTCACTCAATTCTTTTAAGTCCCTTTTCCTAGCCATCATTACTAATATCTTACTATTATTGTGGTTCGCACTAGAATATTTCTCACTCTCTCGCTTATTCTGAACCTTTCTCTTTTGCTCATCCACGAATACCTCTTTCGGTGTCATGGGTAGCCATGTAAACTTCTCTCCTTTGTGGACAAAAACGAGACGATTTGCACAACCGCTGATTTGCACATCACGATCAAATAACCAAGGACATCCCAACAGCAGGTGACATACATGCATGGGCACCACATCGCACTCCACCACATCATGATATGTGCCAACTGAAATAGGGATTCTTACCATGCATGTCACTCTCATTGATTCGCAATCGTTCAGCCACTGCATATGATAAGGATGTGGATGGCGCCTTTTTTGCAATCCTAACTTCTCAACCATCTCTGTACTAGCAATATTATTGCAGCTGCCACTATCAATAATAACTCGACATACCTTCGCATTCACCAAACAATGTGTGTGAAACAAGTTATGCCACTGCCCCTTATCTTCCTCAACAACCTAGGCACTTAAAGAACGGCATATGACCAAGGTTTTTCCTCCCACATGGTTATGGCTCAACAAAGTGCTAGCCACATCATCCTCATGATCATCTTCAGCTGCAAGATCATGGTTAGCATTAATATCACCCTCAGGGTCACCCTCAGACTCCCACTCACCCTCTTCATTTACTAGCAGCACCCTCCGGCTAGGACACTCCAAAGATTTGTGTCATCTTCCTTTGCACTTAAAACACCGAATATCACGACTGCGCGAAGAAGATGATGATGTCGGTGCAGAAGAAATCCTCGCCGATACAGCGGGATGCCTATCGCTAGGGCGAGATGCTGGCAAAGATGCTGATGATGCCGTGGGTCGACCATTTGTGGTGGTCGACAGCAGCCCAGAAGTCACACCTCCTCCTGCAGCCCCCTATAAGCAGCCCTTGGACTGCTGCTGTCCACGGCTCCAACTTGGTACAGCGGGGCGGCCCGAAAAAGAACGGAATTGTCCGCGGCGCTGATTTCACTCTTCCACTCGCATGGCTTGGTGTACTAGTTCCTGCATTATGTTATAGGGATACAACTCTACATCATTAGCAATATCTTCATTCAAACCACGCAAAAACCATGCCATCTTAGCTTCATCACTTTCTTGAACTCTTGCACGAATCAGCAATACTTCCATCTCTTTGTAATAATTATCAATAATGCGGGAACCTTGACTAAGGCGTTGCAATCTGTTATGGAGATCTCTTTGGTAATGTTGAGGAATAAATCGACGTTGCATGGCACGTTTCATCCCTTCCTATGTGTTGATGTGGTCATTACCCGCTGCATATAGTGCCTCCTGTAACTGATTCCACCACGTCAGTGCATAACCAGAAAATTGTACAGAAGCCAATTTTACCCTCTTTGCATCAGAGAAATCATGGATACGGAAAATCTGATCGCACTTCTCCTCCCAATATGCATCCGGATTCTCCTGTCCGGTAAAAGAAGGCACATTTATTTTAACTTTCACCATGTTGTCCGGATCATCTCGGTAACGATAGTGTCCACAACGTCGAGGGAATGGTGGCTGCTCCAATGGATCAAGAGCGTCACGCGCTTCTTCACCATCATCGTAGTAGTCTCCAATGTCATGCTCACGGGGACTAAGGCCACGACAGCGTGCACCACGGCCTCGGAAAGGCCGTCCATCTTCACATAGGGCGCCCCTACCATGTGCAACACCTGGTAGAGCGCCGCCCTTTGTATCGTCGGCCAGTGGGGCAGCGGGGTTTTGTTGATGATTTATGTTACCCACTGCAGAAAAATGCTCATCGAGCATCCTCGCAAAAGTGCCCTCCAACCGCTATCAAGTGCCATGATCTCGCGATTGAGCCTCCCTTCGAAGTGATGTGTTTGACGGTCAAATTCTTGACGCGTCACTGAGACTTGAGCGTCCTCACCATGAGGATGGTGCACACTCTCCGACATTCCTATCATGTTAGCTGTGACTGACAACAAATATGTATATATGTAGACAACTCACAACTCACCTCTTGCTTACCCAAGCTCTTATGCTCCTCGCCGAATTGTGGTGTTTGTACTGGTGGTAGCAACTCAGATGTGGACACACGATTGTAAAGGAAGCGCTAATGGTGTTTTGGTGGAGCTAGGTAAGTGATAATTATAAGGAGTACAGTGCTGAAATTTCGTAGTGGCAAAATCAAATAGTAATCCAACTAGAAATCGATGCCTAGATTGCCAGTCTTTGCACCAACCCTACAGAAAGACCTTCTGAAAATGCAAAGTGTAGATTCTTGCAGCACAACCTTTTTTTCTCCTCTGTTGGTGCTCAAATAGCAGAACCAACTCACGTTCTTAACTTGTGAAATGGTAATAGAGAACACGTTTTTTTCTCAATGCATACTTTTGTTTTGTTTTTTTTTGCTGATTCGAACTGATATGTCACTAATGAAACAAACTATACTAAATGAAACAAACTAGTATGGTAATGCACTCAATGACTAGTAATACTAGACAACGTCTCTAAGGATTAGAACTTGGTAATGCACTCTAAAAAATCAGAACTAAAAAAAATGGCTGGTTTTTTTCTCGGTTCTGGACGCTAGGATCAAAGACAAGCTACTAATTAGGTAGTTCTCAATTTTTCTCAGTTCTGGATGCCAGGATCAAAGACAAGCTACTAATTAGGTAATGAACAGGAACTAATCTACTACTGAAATTAGGGATAAATTAATCCTACCGTGGGAACGCCGGCTCTGATACTTTGCCCGATCTCACGACGTAGGATCAAGAACGGTACTTTGGGAAAATTTGTAACCCAACGACGAGGAAGCCAACCGTAGCCTACTATCTGAGACAATCGTTTATTGGAGGTAAAAATAAACTTGATTATCTTTCCATCCATATAGGATATGCACAGTAAAACATGACAGGTTGGTGCGCAAGCCTTCAAAGAGTCTTCAGTTTTCGCACAACATTTATCAGCATGTGCAGCTGTTACTAAAATGACCATAACTTTCTTTACACAACTCCAAATGATGCACGATTTGAAACGTAGGAAAATAGACTGGACAAGGCATCCATTGGTCTGGTGTATGCTGGTTGGAAATATTATAATTCATGCAGATAATGATTGCAAAACTCGTTGGTTTTTTGGACCTCCCTGTTCCTCTCCAATGCACCTGAGTTAAATCAAAGAAGAAGAGGCAGAGGGTACGACCAAGTCACAAGAATCTGAAATGTAGCTTAGGTCAGTATTTACCTGATCATGTATTTGCTTAGCACGTCTTCTCGTGATTGGTCCTTGATATTGTTTGTCATTGAGATGGTCATCTTCGGTGTGGTTACTGAAGGTTGGGATGTCCTCATCAAGAAGGCAATGTAAGAAGGAAATGGAAGAGTTCAGTCTCTAGGTTTTTTATTGATGTGTGAATTGCTCTCCAGTAACTAACGATATAAACTAAAATAATCCACTAGTAACTACTCAATTATTGAGAGACCATGTGGAGGTCATCCCGTTGTGTATGATGAGTAATTGACATCGGTTTACGAAAAGTCGAGTTTGAGTCGGTTTGTTCGGACCTAGACGTTGCGTGGCGTAACGGGCTCGGTCGGACTTGGTCGAACCTAGTCGTATGGGTTTAGGTTGCATATTCTGATGACTCGACAGATTTGATCTCTATTTACGCTTTCATGTATCGAGCGGTGCTATTTAACGTGTTTCTTGTCTGTGTGACTGCAGGACGTCGAGGCGGAGTCGTGGCGAGACACGAGGTGACCGGACTAGGCGCAGGTGGCGCTGAGGTCAGAACGGTCATGATGTGTCAAAGACGACGTGGACTCGAGGTGGTTACGAGGCGTGCGAGACAAGGAGCGCGGAAGCTTCCCGGAAGGTGCGGGGAGGCGGCGGGAATTTCGCAATCCGCAAAGCGGGAGCGGCGCGTTGGATTTAGCGGGCGTAACGGGGCGGAGACCCGTTAGCCAAGGCTATAAATAGAGGAGAGGGGCTGCATGCCTCCTCATGGCTTCTAGAGAGGATTAGGGTTTCAATTGAGTCAAAAGAGGCTTTAGAAGGTTGTTTGCTTTGAAGCCTTAGTTGTTGGAAGGTGCAGGGGTGTAAGAGTGTGTCTGGTGTAGTCACAATATGGGTGTGAGTTGGCTCCCGTAGCTCCTCCCTGGTTCTTGGTTTTCTCCATGAGTTTGCTCTTGAGTTCTTGAGAGATGGAGAGGAAGAGAGTTGTTTGATCCCTCATGTAATTTCGTTTTGAGAATTGAGTCTTCTCTGTTCTCTTTTGGCATTTCTAGGGTTTGGAGAAATTCTTGATTCCCTTTACAAGTTGGCTTGAAACTTGATACTTAGTCTCCTGCGGTATTGCTAGTATATCCTCAAAGTTTCATAAGCAAAGGTTGAAGGATTGAGGAGAAATTTGGTTTTTGGTGTTGCCCCTGTATCTTTTAAGTTTATGCTCAAAATCTGAATTCCTTGTTCCCCTCTTGTGTTCCTCGGTTTCCTAGATTCTTGCAGCTATTTGAAACATGTTCTTGATCTTTGAGTAAAGAAGTGCAACTGATTTTCTTGCAGTATTCTTGGTCTGTGTCCTAACTGCATTTCTCTGGCTGTCTTCGGCAAGCAGCAGGATTATCACTATTTGCTTTGTCAAGAGTGGGAGTTCACTGTCCAGTATTTGCTCTTCAGTTTTATTTCAGTTGGGTCTAAGTTCTACTGCAGCATAGCAGCCAAATGTTTTTGTCTTGACTTCCATGAGTATTCTTCGAAAAGCGATGTTTCGGTCTTGAGAAACGCTCATTACATTTTTCACCGATTTGCTCTTGTATGGTGGTATTCTCTAGTCCCTAAAACCTTCTGCTTTTCGGTTGAATACCCTGGTATCTTGCCCTAAGAAGAGAAGAGAGTTCTCCCAATTCTCGGTTTGGTGTCTTGAAACCAAAGCGCATCGTGTTCATTGCAGATTTGTTTTCTTCTTGCCGTTTGTTTTTCAGCTGCTGTCTTTAGTTTTATTTGCCGAGTACACTCAGTTTCAGGCAGCAAAACTTTCTTGACCAGTAAAAATTATAGCTACTAAGTGCAGCAGTTTTCTGACGCCTGTGCTGTTCTCGGCTGGCAGGAAACCTTCAAATTTGTTTGCCGTGGCAGCCGTGGCAGCTGTTTTTCTTTACCATGGTAGCATTTTCGCCTGATCTGTTACCGTGACTGTTCTGCTCTTTTCTTCTCGGGCAGCAGGAAACTTAGTTTTCGGATTTAGTAGTCTCCTTGATTTGGTCTGTCTGTTCTCAGTTTTTGTCAAGCATGAATACAGGTTGCAGCCGAATTCCATTTTGTTGGTCTGAAATTTGTGCTAGTCTTTGATTAGTGTTTCTGCTGCCGCTTGCTATTTTCTTTGTGCGATCCATTGCGACTTGAACTTTGAATCATCAAGGTTGCTATTTGGCTCTATTTCTCGAACTTTTGAGAGTCAAGCTTTCGGTAGCAAAGAGCGATGGCGCTAGTAGTCTTTCAAACACTATTTCAGTTACAATCTTGAGCTCCTTTCAGTGCAGCCAAGTGCAGTAAACTACAGAGTTTGTTTTTCGGCCTGTAGCTCAATCTGTATTTTCAGACCTCTTCTGCTCCGAGTTTTCACTGTTTCTTCTCTGAATACCAGTGAACTAGAATCTGTCTACCTCATAACTTCCATAGCTATTGGAGTTGCGATTTGTGTGCTTACCTTGGGGGTCGATTATCGAAAAAGGCACCATTCACCCCCCTCTGTTGCCATATCCGGTCCTTCAATTATTCACGGTAACTACTCATATTCAAACAAAATAATGATAATTAAGCGGTCTCATGACCGGTTAGAAAGAGAGATGATGCATGTTTCAGTAAAAATAAAGTGTACTTGGTCTGCCAAATGGTGCGCCATGTCACGTTACTCTCCAATAACTGACACCATTAAACTGAAATAATCCACTAGTAACTTCTGAGCAAAATTTTGAGCAACCTCCGAGCCGTCGGTCTCACATACTCCGACTCGGATAACGCTCGACAAATCCTTTCTGCACTTGATCTTCGGGTTTGGGAGATGAAGGTGACTACCATCAAGGACACCACGGACCTCTCGACCACGACTCTTGGCGCTTTACTCGCGCCTCAAGACTCACGAGATTGACATAGTCTCGTCGGTCGAAGTCACGATCGATGGCGCTAGTCACCGATCCCGCTCGGATCTTCTTCTGCCGAGCCTTTGTGCGGATTCTCCTCGCGCTCTCGTGACATAAGCGATGATCGTTAGAGCACTTATGGATGAACGACTAGCCCTCCTAGCACGGAGATTTTCTCATGCTTACAAGAGGAGGAGGGATGGAAAAAGAGGAGGACCCGTGATTTGTTTCGAGTGTGGTGGCCCCAACCACATCCGAGTAAACTGTCCCAAGCTTGGGAAGGGTAAAGGTGACTTCGGCGGTTCGGGCAAGAACGACTACACCGACAAGAACCGCAACTCAAGCCCTCAAGACCGGTCCAAGGCAAGAGGAAGTTCCGCAACTTTGGGAAGGCGAAGAAGCTCTTCCACCGCGTCCTCACCGCTTTCGACGACCTCGACCTCAGCGAGGTGGAGGGATGGAGCGACGACGACAGGACGGGCGACTTCTCCGGCATGTGCTTCATGGCCCTTGAGGGTAATCGAGCGACAATGAGTGTACTCGACTCGACGAGGTTCGCCGGGCGAGGAAGGAAAGGTTTGGCTTGTAGACTCCGGTGTTCACGACACATGACCGGAGATTCCGTTGGTTTTCTTCCCTTGCCGTGCTCCGGTGATGAGACGATCACCTTGGAGACGCCTCTTCTAAGCGAGTCATCGCCAAAGGTACTGTCTTGCGTTAATGACTCATTTGTTTTAAAAGATGTTGCCTTGGTGAGTAAACGCATTACAATTTGCTTTCGGTTTCTCACCACCGATGACGGTTTCGAGGTAAGTTTTAAGAAAAACGCCTGCAAAATTGTTGATTCTTCGGGTAGTTTGGTTTGCGGGATTTCTCGTTATGGGAGGATCTTTCGTGCTGATTTTATTGAGTCTTCGGTGTTCCTCTCGGTGTTTGGTTGCTTCGAGTCCGCGACCTTTCCTTCGGCATAGGAGACTTGGTCATATTGGATTTGACCATTTGACCCGAGTTAGCGACCACGATCTCATTCGTGGTCTGCGAAACTCAAGATGGTCAAAGATCTTGTTTGCGCTCCATGCTTGCACGGCAAGATGGTTGCCGCTTCTCACCCTCCGGTCACAGTGACTATGACAGATGCACCGGACACCGCTCCATATGGACACGGTTGGACCGGCTCGAGTGCAGTCAGCAGGAGGGAAGTAGTATGTTCTTGTCGTAGTCGATGACTTCTCGAGGTGTTCTTGGGTGTTTTTCTTGGCCTCGAAGGATGAGACGTTTACACATTTTTGAGGTCTTTTCGGTGAGGCTTTCTGTTGAGCTTCACGGTGCCTTACGAGCGATCCGCAGATGACAATGGCACGGAGTTCAAGAATTCCTACTTTGAGAGTTTCTGTGGTGAGGCAGTGTAGAGCACCGTTCTCTTCTCCATCGTCCCTCGCCAGAATGGCGTTGTAGAGAGGAAGAACCGTACCTTGGTCGAGATGGCCAGGACGATGCTTCATGAGTACTCTACACCGCGGAAGTTCTGGGCTGAGGCTATAGCTACCGCGTGCCATGTCTCAAATCGAGTTTTTCTCAGGGCACACTTGCACTTCTTATGAGTCGAGATATGGGCGAAAGCCAGCGTCTCTCATTTTCGTGTGTTTGGTTGCAAGTGCTTTATCTTGAAGTCTGGGAACCTAGACAAGTTCGAGTCACGTTCTTGTGATGGGATCTTTCTAGGCTACTTGACTTCTTGGCGGGCTTATAGGGTGCAGGCTGCTGAGTCTAGCAAAATAGTAGAAACACGTGAGGTGACTTTCGATGAGGCCGGTCAGGGACTAGGCCCGATATCTCGTGTTCACTAGAGCATCCGAGACCATCTTTGTGGATGATGAGGGTGATGGAGATGAGGGTTGTCTACCCGATCCAGTCCCTCATCCACCTCTTGAGGTGCCTTCTTCCACTGCACCTCGAGGTGATCAGTCCTTACCTTCTGCTTCTTCTGGAGCTAGTGGCTCTTTTCCTACCCCGTCAGGTAACGAGGTAGAGGCCACTTCTTCATCTCATCCAAGACCTCCCAGACATATCCAAAAATCTCATCCTTCAGAGCAGATCATTGGAGACCTTTTTGAGCGAGTTACTCGCTCAAAATCTGGCATGTCACTCTTTTGTCTCCATTCTGCCTTTGTTGCCTCCTTCGAGCCCAAAGACATTTGTCATGCTCTATCTGACGAGTCTTGGGTCAATGCCATGCATGAGGAGCTAGAGAGTTTCGAGAGAAACAAGGTCTGGACGCTTGTTGAGCCTCCTCGAGATCACAATATCATTGGAACCAAATGGGTGTTCAAGAACAAGCAAAGTGAGGATAGGGTAATTATTCGAAACAAGGCTAGATTGGTTGCACAGGGGTACTCCCAGGTTGAGGGTCTGGATTTCGAGGAGACCTTTGCCCCTGTAGCTCGTCTTGAGGCCATTAGAATTATGCTTGCCTTTGCAGCTTCTAAAGGTTTCAAGCTTTACCAGATGGACGTCAAGAGTGCCTTTCTCAATAGCTTCATTGAGGAAGAAGTCTATGTCAGACAGCCTCCAGCTTTCGAGAACCCTAAATACTCTAGTCATGTCTTCAAGCTTTCCAAAGCGTTGTATGGACTTAAGCAAGCCCCTAGAGCTTGGTATGAGAGGCTTAAGTCCTATCTATTGAGACATGATTTTGAGATGGGTAAAGTTGACAAGACCTTGTTCATTCGTCGGCTTGGCAATGACTTTCTGCTCGCCCAAATCTATGTCGATGACATCATCTTTGGCGGCTCTTCTCATGCTCTAGTTTCACAGTTCTCGGATGTCATGAGCACCGAGTTTGAGATGAGCATGATGGGTGAGTTGACTTTCTTCCTTGGCTTCCAGATCAAGCAGACTCGGGAGGGTACCTTCTTGCATCAAAGCAAGTACACTCTGACCTCCTGAGACGTTTCGACATGAGTGATGGAAAGTCGGTGTCGACTCCGATGGCTTCTACGGCCACACTTGACCCAGATGAGGACGGCGAGCCAGTTGATCAAAAGGAGTTCAGAAGTATGATTGGCTCTCTCTTGTACCTCACTGCCTCGAGACCGGACATACACTTCTCCGTGTGTCTTTGTGCTCGGTTTCAGGCTTCTCCTCGCGTATCTCACCGCTAGGCGGTGAAACGCATCTTTCGGTACCTTCGAGCTACCATTGACTATGGTATCTGGTACTCTTCCTCATCCTGTCTTTCCACGAGCCTACTCGGATGCGACTTTCTCGGGTGTAGGATGAGCGGGAAGAGCACTCGGCACCGCCAATTCATTGGCACTTCTCTCGTTCGGTCCTCGAGGAAGCGGTCCGGTGTTGCACGGTCCACCGCAGAGGCCGAGTGCGTTGTCTGCGGCCGATTCTTTGTAGCCAAGTGCTGGATGGTCTCGACCTGCGGGACTTTGGGTTAGTTATCGGCGGTGTTCCACTCCTTTGTGATAACACTTCGCAATTAACATTGCTAAGAACCCGTCGACATTCTCGGACCAAGCATATCGACATTCGCTTTCACTTCCTTAGAGACCATGTGGAGAAGGGTGACATCGTGCTCCGGTTTGTGGAGGGTGACCACCGTTGGTGACATCTTCACCAAGCCTTTGGATGGCTCGAGGTTTTCACTCTGGGAGAGCTTGGGGTGGTTTGTCCTTATGGACTGTTGTGAGGGGAGCTTGTGCTTTCTTCGCTTTACTATATTTATTATGCTCTTACTCCTTTTCGATTGCATTGCATATGGGTGCATTGGGTTTAGTCCTTCCGGCATAGGTTAGAGTGGTTCTTTTGTCTAGTTGCTTAGACTTCTTACTCTTATCTTATGCTTTCGGGATGCTCTATTAGTCGTTTCTTATCTCACTAGATTGAGCTCACTCACTTCTTGCGATCTAGCGAGGGTCGGGCCACCTTCGGCAGAGCAGTGCGTGTTTGCTCTCTAGTGTGTGTTTTACGGTCACTATTAGTCCCAGAGTCATATGGGGTAGATGAGAGTCGATCGAGCCATAGTATCCTCTATATCTTATCTATGCTTTAAGGACTGCCTGTTTTCTTTGCCAGCTTCTCGTTTTTATTGCTTTGGTTCAAGGGGAGTTCATTTGGGAGCTTCTGGAATGTAATATTGACTTAACTCAACTTGAACTAAAAATTGCATCACATGTTGAGGGGGAGCTGGAATTTTCTGCATGTTATTCTACATTGTAATATAAATACATTGAGCCTTGATTATTATCCGGTTATGACATGCTTACGATGCTTTACATCTTGCCATGATTTATGCTTATTTGCTAGATTTATCATGACTTCATATGTGTAGACTAGCTTATGCCATGATGAGTTAATTAAACTTGCTCAATTTACACTAAAAACTTGTCATGATTAGCACTCGAGTTTAGTCTTTCTTGAGCTATCCTTTTATGATTCATGCCATGTCAAATAGGCTGAGTTGAGCGTTGAATCTCTTTTGAGCCTTAGATTGAGCTGTCTTAAACTCTTGATGTAACATGAGTTAGTACAACTTGTCAAAAAGCAAAAAGATCTCTTTTGTGTGAAAAAACTGATCTCACCAATTCTTTCTCATGAGACGGCTTGCCGTTGCACTAGGCATGAACTCAGGGGGAGTTTTGGATGACCTAGACTATCTTCTTAAGCTTCTTACTTGGAGTAGTCGCAGAATGGCTTGAGATCTAGCACATGATAAAAATATTGGTTGAAAACAATCATAAGTTCCAAAAGAAAAATGTCATTTGTGCTCAATTTGCTTGAGCTATCAAAAGAATCAAGTACTTGAACCATTGTTTCACTCTTGAGTATATAACACTCTATTTGGACTCGATATTAGATTCTTGGTTCCGCTTAGCTTGATTGACATGGCTTGCATCATCCTTGGATATCTCTAGCTAGACTTTGCTTATTGATGACTTGATATGTTCATAAAATGCACTAAAATTCATATTGTCATCTAGTAGCTTCTAGCCGGCTTATACATATTTTGTCATGATCTAGATAGCTTTTCATTAAGTTATGGCTTGGTGTAATACATTATGGTCATTTTGGATAATTCTCATAGCTCTAAATGCTTAGATTAAACAAACTTCAGCCATTTCATCCATCATCATGACTTATTTCTCTCTTTTGCATTCTTGTTGTATTTATTGCCAAAAGGGGGAGAATAGATTGAAAAAAAGTCTTTTGGGAATCTAGAGCTTGGAGAACAATTTACTCTTTCTTGAGTGCTCTAATGATTCCTTCTGTCGACATGGTCATGAGTTTCAATTCTTTCTTTGGACCATGTTGCACTCTTCAAACTCAACTTCATGCTTTTTCTGGGTTTGTCAATATACTCATCAAGGGGGAGATTGAGAGACCATGTGGAGGTCATCCCGTTGTGTATGATGAGTAATTAACATCGGTTTACGAAAAGTCGAGTTTGAGTCGGTTTGTTCGGACCTAGACGTTGCGTGGCGTAACGGGCTCGGTCGGACTTGGTCGAACCTAGTCGTATGGGTTTAGATTGCATATTCTGATGACTCGACAGGTTTGATTAAACAAAGAGGCTTTAGAAGGTTGTTTGCTTTGAAGCCTTAGTTGTTGGAAGGTGCAGGGGTGTAAGAGTGTGTCTGGTGTAGTCACAATATGGGTGTGAGTTGGCTCCCGTAGCTCCTCCCTGGTTCTTGGTTTTCTCCATGAGTTTGCTCTTGAGTTCTTGAGAGATGGAGAGGAAGAGAGTTGTTTGATCCCTCATGTAATTTCAGTTTTGAGAATTCGAGTCTTCTCTGTTCTCTTTTTGGCATTTCTAGGGTTTTGGAGAAATTCTTGATTCCCTTTACAAGTTGGCTTGAAACTTGATACTTAGTCTCCTGCAGGTATTGCTAGTATATCCTCAAAGTTTCATAAGCAAAGGTTGAAGGATTGAGGAGAAATTTGGTTTTTGGTGTTGCCCCTGTATCTTTTAAGTTTATGCTCAAAATCTGAATTCCTTGTTCCCCTCTTGTGTTCCTCGGTTTCCTAGATTCTTGCAGCTATTTGAAACATGTTCTTGATCTTTGAGTAAAGAAGTGCAACTGATTTTCTTGCAGTATTCTTGGTCTGTGTCCTAACTGCATTTCTCTGGCTGTCTTCGGCAAGCAGCAGGATTATCACTATTTGCTTTGTCAAGAGTGGGAGTTCACTGTCCAGTATTTGCTCTTCAGTTTTATTTCAGTTGGGTCTAAGTTCTACTGCAGCATAGCAGCCAAATGTTTTTGTCTTGACTTCCATGAGTATTTACTGTAGCCGACAGGTTTCAGTCTTCAGTAAAACGCTCATTCTGTTTTCAGCCGATTTGCTCTTGTATGGTGGTATTCTCTAGTCCCTAAAACCTTCTGCTTTTCGGTTGAATACCCTGGTATCTTGCCCTAAGAAGAGAAGAGAGTTCTCCCCAATTCTCAGTTTTCGGGTGTCTTCAGAAACCAAAGCGCATCGTGTTCATTGCAGATTTGTTTTCTTCTTGCCGTTTGTTTTTCAGCTGCTGTCTTTAGTTTTATTTGCCGAGTACACTCAGTTTCAGGCAGCAAAACTTTCTTGACCAGTAAAAATTATAGCTACTAAGTGCAGCAGTTTTCGGCGCTTTGTCTTTGTTCTCACCGGTGAAACCTTCAAATTTGTTTGCCGTGGCAGCCGTGGCAGCTGTTTTTCTTTACCATGGTAGCATTTTCACCGATCATTCTGTGACGTGTTACGCTCTTTTCTTCTCGGGCAGCAGGAAACTTAGTTTTCGGATTTAGTAGTCTCCTTGATTTGGTCTGTCTGTTCTCAGTTTTTGTCAAGCATGAATACAGGTTGCAGCCGAATTCCATTTTTGTTGGTCTGAAATTTGTGCTAGTCTTTGATTAGTGTTTCTGCTGCTGCTTGCTATTTTCTTTGTGCAGTCCGGCTGCAGCTTGAACTTTGAATCATCAAGGTTGCTATTTGGCTCTATTTCTCTGAACTTTTTGAGAGCTGAAGCTTTCGGTAGCAAAGAGCAGTAGGCAGCTAGTAGTCTTTCAAACACTATTTCAGTTACAATCTTGAGCTCCTTCGGTGCGACCAAGTGCGATAAACTACTGAGTTTGTTTTTCGACCGTAGCTCAATCGTATTTTCGGACCTCTTACGCTCCGAAGTTTTCACTTGTTTCTTCTCTGAATACCAGTGAACTAGAATCTGTCTACCTCATAACTTCCATAGCTATTGGAGTTGCGATTTGTGTGCTTACCTTGGGGGTCGATTATCGAAAAAGGCACCATTCACCCCCCTCTGTTGCCATATCCGGTCCTTCAATTATTCACAGGTAACTACTCATATTCAAACAAAATAATGATAATTAAGCAGTCTCATGACCAGTTAGAAAGAGAGAGATGATGCATGTTTCAGTAAAAATAAAGTGTACTTGGTCTGCCAAATGGTGCGCCATGTCACGTTACTCTCCAATAACTGACACCATTAAACTGAAATAATCCACTAGTAACTTCTCAATTATTCACTGGTACCTGCTCATATTCAAACCAAATAACGATAATTAAGCATTCTGTGACCAGTTAAAAAGAGAGAGATGATGCATGGTTCAGTAAAAAAGTGGACTCAGTCTGCCAAGTGGCACGCCAAGTCACGTTACTCTCCAGTAACTAACGCCATTAAACTAAAATAATCCACCGGAAACTACTTAATTATTCATAGGTAACTGCTCATATTCAAACCAAATAATAATAATTTAGCAGTCTCATGACCAGTTAAAAAAGAGAGATGATGCACGGTTCAGTAAAAACAAAGTGAACTTGTGTGCCAAGTGGCGCGCCATGTCACGTTACTCTCCAGTAACTAACGCCATTAAACTAAAATAATCCACTGGTAACTGCTCAACTGTTCACTGGTAACTGCTCAAATTCAAACCAAATAATAATAATTAAGCAGACTCATGACCAGTTAAAAACAGAGATGATGCATAGTTCAGTAAAAATAAAGTGAACTTGGTCGGCCAAGTGGCGTGCCATGTCACGTTACTCTCTAGTAACTGACGTCATTAAATTGCAATAATACATTGGTAACTGTCTAATTATTCACTAGTAACTGCTAAAATTCAGCTCATATTCAAACTAAATAATGATAATTAAGTTGTCTCGTGACCAGTTAAAAAGAGAGAGATGATACATGGTTCACTAAAAATAAAATAGACTTGGTCTGTCATGTGGCGCGCTACGTCACATTACTCTCTAGTATCTGATGCTATTAAATTGAAATAATCCACTGGTAACTGCTCAATTATTCACTGGTAGTTACACATATTCAAACCAAAGAATGATAATTAAGTAGTCTCATGACTAGTTAAAAAGGAGATAATGCACGGTTCAGTAAAAATAAAGTGGACTTGGTTTGCCAAGTGACGCGCAACGTCACTTTATTCACCGGTAACTGACACCATTAAACTGAAATAATTCACTGGTAGTCGCTCAATTATTCACTGGTAACTGCTCATATTCAAACAAAATAACGATAATTAAACAGTCTTATGATTAGTTAAAAAGAGAGATGGTACACAATTTAGTAAAAATAAAGTAGGCTTGGTTTGCCAAGTGACGCGCCATATCACAACACAGTCATAATTCACAAGTCACATGAAAATACATGAATACACACGCGTGTGTTTAGCCAAAGTCCTCCTTATATCATCCACCTCTATCATATGATTCAAGTAATAGTAAGGACTCAAACTTATAAATTAGTCTACTCCAAATTACTTTTACAATATGATACTAAATCATACATATTTTAGAATTATAGAAAATAAGAATCACTCATATAGATCTATTTCGAACATTTAGGACCTTCGTGTCTCCCTATTTTCTCTCCCTAAGCACCGTCGTATTTGGGAAATGCAACAGTTATAAAAGGCAAGAAGAAAGGTGTATCTTTCTTGCCTTTTTCCCATTTATGTTGCCCCCAACCCCAAACACTATGATGCCTTAAGTGCAACCCTAGCGTGTGTAGCAACATGCATCTATAGCTTAGAGGGAAAGGAAAGTATGTTCGAAGTTCTTCAAAGCCGGAACAAACTGTGTCATTCCAAGATTACAAATATAAATGTATTAGTATTAGCCATGCGAAAAGGCAATACGATTTTGTTTGATCATCACCAGCAATCAGATCAGTAAAAACTAAGAATTCAGCAATCCGACATGACATCAGCAGACTTCAATGATAGTTTGTGCTACACAGAAAATATGACGCTTAATTATATCTGCATCATGTTTGTGCCCACATTTTGTGATTGGAAAAGTTTAAGCCCTTGGATGCGATAGCCAAAACTCGGATGAAAATCATAGCAGTGCAGTGTCCCAAAATTTGTGCCACATCGCATAGTCCCCGATCGTATTGGTTCTACTCCTAGAAATAAATAAGAACACCCAGTTTTTCAAAGTCGCTTCTCCATTTTTTTTGTTATCGTCTCGCTCTGAAGATAAGGCGGGGTCATAGGTACATCACACATACCACTCCTCTCATTCTTATCACACACACGCATCTCCTCCTTACTTTCCTTACCGCTTACACCCTTCTTTTTAAAGTTACTTCTTTCAGCCACTACTATTTATTTTCAATCAGAAACCATAAACCACAGCCAAAAACCATCAGCAAAAGTCAACATAAATGCCCCCTAAATCTGGTCGCAAACCTAACATGACTGCTTCCCATTTCTAACCAAGCGAACCATAGATGCAAATAAACATAAATTGTTCGCAATTGCAACTTGCAATTCCTCAGTTTGACAGTAGGCAATGGAGGTCACAGAAACAGTACAAGGTCCCATTCTTTGAGGTGCAGAAGGCCTTCTTTCGTGTCTGGTAAAGTTCAGCTACTAGTGCAGAAAGCCTCAACAAGAACAAAAAAGCTACTAACAGCAGAAAGATCTTTATATAAAAAAAAGTAACAGGGCTCACAAACAGTACGAGACTGTTATGCTGGGGATTCCTTATCAAAGACGTTGAACTCGGAAAGAGACCCAGCCACCAGAACAAACATAAGCACAAGTTGGCTGGAAGCCGGGTCCAAGTATATCTGTACTTCCTATCTTCTAGTTATATTAGCCAAGATAGAAACTTACTTTAAATAAGAGATAGATTATACCTTAGTTAGGGGAAAGATCAGGGATATATAAAGGAGAGCCTTACTCATGTATGGGCAAGCAATAGAATAAAGTCTTCTTCCCAGTCCCAATTCTCTATTCCCCGTCTTGTGCTTGTCGACAACACCCTCATCACGGCACCTAGGCGCAGGACCACACATCCACGTCCACCGGTGACGCATAGCTATTCCAATCTAGTATCAGAGACAAGCTCGGTGGCGACAATGGCGACGCTCGACGAAGCGTAAGGGGTGATGATGGTGCAGCTCTTCAAATCTCTCTAGATATTGACCGTGTGAATCGATGACATGAATCAGCAGATGTGTGATGTTGTCACCCATCTCACGGTAGTGGAAAAGCAACCGACGGTAGAACTGCCTGGGCTCCTGCACCCGCCACCGGGAGTGCAACCACCGGCTCTAGCGACACACCTGGGACAATCTTCTTCCTGCCCACTGCAAGTACTCGTCGTCACATCCTCAGCCTTCCATTATCCTATGTAGTTTCCATACACCGGGTATTCCCAGCCAGTCAGTACCTCATCTTCTGGGGTTCCACGCTGTCATAATCTAGAATTTCCGATCTATGATGGCAAGTATGATCCTTTAGTATGGATCAACAAATGTGAGCAATTTTTTCATGGGCAGAGGGCGGATGAGGTGGACAAGGTCTGTGATACAGGGTCGCCCGATCTTCTCGACGTAGGATCAAGATACTCACGTGGATTTGATGAACTGTAGTGATCTCCCGTTGCCAATGCAAGAGTTAGCACTCTATAATTCGCCCAACCACACGTGCTGAACTTCACGACCACCAATGAAGTTCCATCGCGCTCCCAATTCCCAATGGAAAGGTTGAACGATCTTGACTGAAGAAAATCACTCCTAATTCCCCATGGAACTTCGGTAGCAATGCTAAACTCGGACAAACTTTAGTAGATTCATTATTCTCAAACGTGGTCCTTTACAATGGGGGTCTAACCCTCAATATATAGTTCCCTCTCCATCTCATGGCTGGCCAAGAGGTCCTAAACCAACTCCAACTCATCCCTACATGTATTTGGAAATAAACTCACACAAAAGGAAAAACCTAAAATTAAGCCGTCACAATGTTTCGGTCATAACTTTTAATCCGTGATGTATTTGAAGGTGTGGCTGGATCCATTACGTAGCCCTTGAAATTATCTTTCCAACGAGTACAAGAACACCTGAATCGGACTCCGTTTGTGAAAGTTATGGCCTTTTTAGTAACTGCCTGTCAGGCTGTCCCGAACCGAATCCGAATTGAATTCTGAGTTGAATCCGAGTTTGAAATGGATTGAGCATGTGGGAGATCCGAATTTGGATTGAAAATCTTATCCAAAATTTGTAGTTTAAGTCCTTGTGCTCCTCCCTTTTGCTCCCCAAGTCTTCACATGAATCATACCTAAGAATACATAAAATTATAGCATGATATAGTATTCCATGTTCATAATCAATTAAAAGAAACTCCTTAAGAAACAAATTCACCTGACAATATTTAATGCGGCTCAATACTTCTTTCCGGTGAAATAATGTATTTGACTGAAAAGTGCTAAGCATGTGTGTATCCGCATCATCCTCTCCTTCTTCAAGAAAAGCCGTCATCGACTTTTGGTAGCCTGAAATTGTACTAAGCAAAGAATACAACGTATATGCATGGTATATATATTTGTCATCAACACTTCTTTTGCTTAGCACATCAAGAACATCTGAAGGCGTAGTAGATAAAAAGAACAACACATATGCATGGTATATGTATGAATCAATTATCGTGTCATTCTCGTCGTTGCACACAAACAAATTAATAACGGCAACCATAAGATTTATACATTGCAACATTGTCTTTCATATCATTCTCCCTCCCATGAGAAAAAGTCGTCCTCGACTTTGCTAGGCATATGGACAAGTCATTAATGGGCCAAACCAAATTAAGTTGTTCAAATATGGGGGAGAAAATTTTTAGTTCCTTCCATGCTTCAACTGCGCTACTCTGATTATTTGTACATGATTGTACATTAAAGGATGAATAAGTAGGCTTAAAAAATTTTTTGAAACATGCAGCACTATTGTTGAAACTTATCTCATTGTGATCATGATATGGCACAGAAGATTGTTTATCCAAAATATGCAATTTCAATTCAGCAAACTCATCACATGTAATGCATATTCGGTAAACATAAAACTTATCATCTATGCCATAATTTCCAATCAAATTGAACTTATATGTATATGCATAGGTACTAATTAGTGATTTTAAACATGAAATTTCAGCAACATTCTCAATCACACTAGATAGCTCTTTAGGATTATCAAACATGATATAATATAAAGAGTCATCAGGAGATATTCTCGTAAGAACTTCCTTATGAGTAATCAATTCCACATTATGTAAATTGAGCAAAGAAATTTCAGAACATGGAATTTTTATTCGTATATATGAGTTCTCACAAGTACTCACCGTTTCACAATTAATTTCAACACCAATATTGTTACCTTTATTGTTCTCCTCAGTTGATGTAGGTGTTGTAGGTATTAAATCATCATGATGTAACAACGGGGCAGCAAGTACTTCATCTTTAACTATGATTATCTCCTCATCGTTTATCTCTAATGGTGCCAATTGTTGAACATTTGGCTCATCTTCTTTAATATCAACCTGCACAATGTGAGGAACAACACTAGAAGTGGATATTAATGTGTTAGTTTCAAAATCAACCTCACTTTCTCTATCTTCTACTTCTCTCTTTTCTTTTGGTGTATCTCTCACACTCTCAGTTTGGATGCTCTCAAACTCACATATGGTGGAATCACACAGCTCGCTCTTTTTAACACTCTCACTCAATTTCGCTATGTGGCTCCCATTCTCAACTGGGTTTTGATGCATCTCAATTGTTGTATGTATCATTGGGACAACACAGGATGTCTCCTTTACCGAAGGGAAAGTCTCATGCTCGGTCATCTTCTCATGTATCACACTAGTGGAACCATAAGAGCTGAAGTATGTACATGGATTGAACCGTGATGTACGTCTCTCCATAAGTCTCTTCTCCTGCTTCATATTCTGCAATTTATCAAATAGATCACGCTTGTAATGACGAGGAACAAAACAGGCTCTCATTTCTCACTTCATCTCTTGCCATGATGCCACAGTGTGCTCCATTCTCGACTCTTTGAGTAATGACTTGTTCCCACCAATCCAAAGCATAGCCTTCAAACTCAAGTGATGCCAACTGTATCTTTCTCTCATCCGTATAGTGATGCATACGGAATATTTTGTCAACCTTCAATTCCCAAGTGAGATACTCCTCGGGATCAGTTCCACCTACAAACTTGGGCATGGAAAACTTGAGCTTGCTCAATCCATCATCTTCATTGCGTAGACGACGATAGAGGTCATTGTAATGCAAAGTAAAATCACCATCCCATTCCATCGCATGTGCAGCACCACCACGGCCACCACCTAGGCCTTGGCCACGCCCTCCATGGCCTCCTCCTCCTCGTCCTCCAATATGTGGTGGACGCACCACGTTGGCAGCCACTCGATGTTGCGGTTCAGGAGATACATGTGCAGTAGCGTCTCCTCCTTGAACACTCGCTTCATCGCCACCATTGCGAGCTTGTATGAGCCTAGTGAGGGCTCCAATGTCCTCCGCAATTGGCGCACATTTTCATCGACTTGTATCTCCATGTTTTGCATCTTCCGTGCAATTTGATCAGCAAAAGCATCGTGCTTTTCATGGAGTTGATCGATCCCTTGGCGTAGCTCACGTTGAAAGTGTTCACGGAATGCCCCAAATTGATATTGCTTAACGAATGCTTGAGTTTCATTTGTCTCACCACTCTCATCATGGTGTTCTCCTCCACCTGACATAGTTAGCTATGCAAGAAACAAGTAGCTATGTAGAATAATGCTTTATGGAAATCACTCAATCTCACTATTTTCTCTCCCAAGTAAAGTTCTTACCCTTCCGAAGTGAATTAAGGCCAATAAAACTTACACACGGTAGAAGTGCAATGACAACGTGATGATTAAGCGAATTCAAGAGTGTTCACTACTTACACAACAACGGTTATATGGTGGAGCTTGGTATGGAAGTATATATCCTAAAATCTGAAATTCTTGATGTTGTAAAGTTAAGTAATAATTCAAGCTAGAATACTTTGTCTAAGTGCTGATCCAAAAGATTTAAGTGAAGTATATGAACGCACACGCAAAGATCAATGTGACTTGATGCAAACAAAGGAATGAGCTAACTAGAGGCAATCTGAAAATAAAAATTAGATAGCTCGTTTTGCACCAAGTACTAGGAGAGATGCTAGCTAATTGCAATGATATCAATGTAAGGGCACGAGATTGCTCAAGAAATTAAATCACACAATCTGAATTTATGGACATGGAACTCACCCAAATTCGGCCATGTTTTTTTTTCTTTTCTTCTTTTTTTTCAGTTGTCCTTTTTTTTGTAAAGGCCGAAGTAGCTTTAATCGTTCCTTTGATTTTTTTTTACGGGTCACAAATATTTAGCAATGTGTAAAATACTCAAGAGCAGCCCTAGATGCAATATTCAACAGCTAGTCTCAATTGATGAAAAAAATATCAGCAAGATTTTTTTTTTTGGATTTTAGATTGGGCACAAAGATTAAGCTACACAAATAAACACGAACAATCAGCACCTAAACAAAATTCTAATGGATCAAAACCTAACAAAACTCACAAAATTAACAGATGCAAAAACTAGGGTTTGGATTTTCTTGTGGCAATTTTCGGTTTTAATGGACTATAGGAACAGAAGTAAATAAATCTAAAACTAAGAGTAAATAATCCTCCGAGTAAACCGCGCTCTGATACCAAGATGATACAGGGTCGCCCGATCTTCTCGACGTAGGATCAAGATACTCACGTGGATTTGATGAACCGTAGTGATCTCCCGTTGCCAATGCAAGAGTTAGCACTCTATAATTCGCCCAACCACACGTCTTTGAACTTCACGACCACCGATGAAGTTCCATCGCTCCTAATTCCCAATGGAAAGGTTGAACGATCTTGATTGAAGAAAATCACTCCTAATTCCCCATGGAACTTCGGTAGCAATGCTAAACTCGAACAAACTTTAGTAGATTCATTATTCTCAAACGTGGTCCTTTACAATAGGGGTCTAACCCTCAATATATAGTTCCCTCTCCATCTCATGGCTGGCCAAGAGGTCCTAAACCAACTCCAACTCATCCCTACATGTATTTGGAAACAAACTCACACAAAAGGAAAAACCTAAAATTAAGCTATCACAATGTTTCAGTCATAACTTTTAATCCGTGATGTATTTGAAGGTGCGGCCGGATCCATTGCGTAGCCCTTGAAATTATCTTTCCAACGAGTACAAGAACACCTGAATCGGACTCCGTTTGTGAAAGTTATGGCCTTTTTAGTAACTGCCTGTCAGGCTGTCCCGAACCGAA
Organism: Bonia amplexicaulis; assembly: GCA_036346245.1. Lineage (NCBI taxonomy): Eukaryota > Viridiplantae > Streptophyta > Magnoliopsida > Poales > Poaceae > Bonia > Bonia amplexicaulis. Next base: position 26,338,309 of record CM070737.1, read on the forward strand.
TCCGAATTGAATTCTGAGTTGAATCCGAGTTTGAAATGGATTGAGCATGTGGGAGATCCGAATTTGGCTTGAAAATATTATCCAAAAGTTGTAGTTTAAGTCCTTGTACTCCTCCCTTTTGCTCTCCCAAGTCTTCACATGAATCATACCTAAGAATACATAAAATTATAGCATGATGTAGTATTCCAAGTTCATCATCAATTAAAAGAAACTCCTTAAGAAACAAATTCACCTGACAATATTTAATGCGGCTCAATACTTCTTTCCAGTGAAATAATGTATTTGACTGAAAAGTGCTAAGCTTGTGCGTATCCGCATCAGTCTGGCTAGCCTCTTATCATCTCATCGGAATCGTGCAATATTGGTACTTCCAGTTGGAGCGTGATTCAGGGCAACCAACATGGCCTCGCCTCAAAGAGCTATGAAATCTCTGGTTTGGACCGCCTCTCCAGAGCAATCTACTAGGTGCTCTAGCTCAACTTCTGTTCCCTGGCTCTGTTCAAGAATATGTTGATCAATTCCTTGAGTTATTATGCTGAATAGAGGCTTTGCACCCACACCACCAGATGCAACTCTTCATGATGGGTCTTCTATAGCAGCTTCATGTGGATGTTGAGCTCCAAAACCCGCCTGATCTTCAAGTAGCTATCAGCTTCACGCGGGCATATGAACACCGCAACCAGCCTGCTCCACCACTGGCACCAACAAGCAGCAGCTGGCCGATTCGGTGCCCTTCCTGGGGACAGCGCGTCTCCACACCAGTTTGGTTGCCCCGCGCCAACAAACACCGAGCAACACACCACTGACAACCATCGCACAGCTCGGTCGCCCACTTCGCCACCTCAATCCCACAAAGATGGCCGAACGACGCAAACAAGGCCTCTGCTTCAATTGTGACGAGCAATATGTCTGTGGTCATCGCTGTCAGCACCTTTTCTATATTGAAGTCTCCGACGATGGTGAGGCAACAGCATTGGATGAGGCACTGACCACTCAGGAATCGGCACCCACAGTATCCCTTCATGCATTAATGGGGCTGTGGAGCATCCAAGCCATGGATACGATGGAAGTCAAGGTTACGATGGGCACAAAGGAGTTTCTTGCACTCTTGGACACTGGTTGCATGCACAACTTTATCGATGAAGAGATGGTTCCACACATGGGAGTGCAGCTGGAAGCACACCCTGGTCTTCGCGTGGAGGTCACCAATAGGGACAAGGTCGTCTGTGGAGGTGTCACACGGCATCTTCGCTTTCAAATAGCTAGAGAGACATTCACAATGGAGGCCCTCACTATTCCACCGGGAGGATTTGACATTGTTCTCGGTAACCTTAGGCCTATTCTCTGGATTTCAATAAATTGAGCATGTCTTTTTGGCGGGACGGCCGATAGATCTCCTGGGACAGCATCGCAGCACCAGCAGTAGTAGTTCAGGCAATCACAGCCTCCAAGGAGGACCTCCTCTCCACCCTCCTCACAAAGTTTGGGAACCATTTTGCCAACCCAATAGGCTTACTGTCGGCGCGATCCTTCGACCACCACATTCGTCTTCATCAAGGAGCTGACCCAGTGGCCGTCCGACCATACCAACATCCACAATTACAAAAAGATGAGCTTGAACGCCAATGCAACATGATGTTGCAGCAAGGCACAATTCGACCAAGCACATAAGCTTTTTCCTCCCCAATGCTCCTTGTTAAGAAGGCTGACGATTCTTGGCATTTCTATGTCGATTACCGAGCACTAAATGAATTGATGATCTGGGACAAATTTCTTATTCCGGTCGTCGATGAGCCCATTGATGAATTGTGCGGTGCACGCTTCTTCACCAAGCTTGATCTTCGCTCGGGGTATCATCAAGTACGCATGCATTCGGACAATGTTGGGAAGGCCGCCTTCCAAACCCATCATGGCCATTTCGAGTTCTTGGTGATGTCGTTCGGCTTAACTAACGAGCCATCCACATTCAAAGCATTGATGAACGAGGTTTGCGACCCTATCTTCACCGTTTTGTCCTCTTTTTTATGATACCTTGATATCTAGCCCCTCTTGGTCGAAACATCTACAACATCTCCGGGCAGTCCTCCAAGTTATGCATGCGCATTGCCTTCACCTGAAGCGCTCCAAGTGAAAATTTGGCACAACATCAGTCACATATCTCGGCCATGTTTCTCGGCATGGGGAGTTGCCATGGATGAAGACAAGGTTCTCACCGTAAAAAATTGGCTACAGCAACTCAACACAAGAGGGTTACGTGGGTTCCTTGGTCTCATAGGCTACTACCGCAAATTCATCAAAGATTTCGGCACAATAGCAACCCCCTCACCAAATTGCTCGAAAAGGACACCTTCTAGTGGTCCGACGCTACTGAACATGCCTTTCAAACCCTAAAGAAGGCTCTCTCTCTCTCTCCACAGCACCAGTCTTGCACCTTCTGGATTTCTCTGCGGATTTTATCGTCAAGTGTGATGCCTCGGGGACTGGTTTTGGCATAGTCCTTCACCAAGGAGCGTGACCTTTAGCCTTCTTCAGCAAACCAGTTGCTTCACGGCATGAAAAAATAGCTGCATATGAGAGGGACCTCATCAGGTTAGTCCACGTCATCCAACACTGGAAGCCATATCTCTGGGGTTGTTCTTTCATTGTGTGCACCGATCATTTTAGCCTGAAGTTCTTACTAGATCAATGCCTTTCTACCATACCACAGCATCAATGGGTAAGCAAACTATTTGGGTATAGCTTTACGATTGAATACCGTCCAGGATGTCTCAATGTCGTCGCTGACGCTCTATCTCGCCGTGAAGGAGATATGGCTGCTTCATATGCACTGTCCAGCCCCTCTTTTCCCTCTTTGATGAACTGCGTTAAGAAACAGCTACCTCAACTGAGTTACAAGCCATCCGTTCTCATATTCAATCGGGGAATTAGGTGCCCCATGGACATGGTCAGATGGCTTCATCCTTTACGGTGGATGAGTCTATGTATCTCCTTCTTCACCAGCATTACCGTCTATCTTGGCAACAGCACATTCTGAGCATGAAGGCTTCCAAATGACGCTCCACTGCCTACGCTCTGATTTCTATATTCCGCATGCACGCAAAGAGGTGTAGAACTTTGTCAAAGCCTGTGTGATATGCAAACTAAATAAAATTGAGCACCTACATCACACGGGTTTACTACAACCCTTGGTGATACCTAACTTAGTTTGGACGGATATTTCTATGTACTTCTTCGAAGGATTACCTTGTGTACACGAGAAATCTGTCATTCTTTCGGTTATCGATCGTTTCTCCATTATGCCAACTTTATTCCATTAGGCCACCCTTATACAACCACAACAGCAGCCTGTGCTTTCTTTCATGAGATTATGCACCCTCATGGGATACCACAATCGATTATCAGTGATCGTGACCCGGTTTTCACCAGTATTTTTTGGCAAGATCTATTTCGGTTGACAGGAACTCATCTCAACATGAGTTCGGCATTTCACCCCAGTCCGATGGACAGACCGAGGCTGTTAACAAGTACCGCACGTCCACATCCACCGGTGACAAATAGCTCTTCCCTCAGGTCTCTGCGTCATACCAGCGACATCCATACTATGCTAATTTGCGGTATGAAGTTCCACTATAGCTTTACTTTAATCCCCCACCCACTACTACAAAACAAGCTATATTGGACGTCTCATCACAGACGGTTCATGTGGAACCGTCTGTGCTTTGATTATTACAGACGGTTCATGGTTAAAACCGTCTCTGAAACTATCATAGACGGTTAGGTTTAAAAGCCGTCTGTGATATACGTATTATCACAGACGGTTTTTAATTAGAACCGTCTATGAAACTATCACAGATGGTTTTTATTTACAACCATCTGTGTTTTGTGCTTTGTCGTGAACTACAGATCTTAGTGATTCCCAAATCTTAGTCTTCTAGGCTTCATATGCTTCTTCCTCGACTTTTGTAGTGGGAGAATCAGCCGCTGAGTTCTCTAATGCCGTGAGAATTGTCCTTGCCCTCTGTACTTCCTCCTCCAACCTGGGCAAATCATTAGCATAGTCCATAATCTCATAAAGGATGCTATGATAAACTTCCTCAGAATCGACCGCTTCTGTTTGATCGGCAATGTTATCCAGGTGTCTCTCCACTGCCGCAAGAACTTCTTCCGCTTTGTGCGCATTGCAGAGAAGAACAAGGCTGAGGGTGGTTTCTCTTTGCTGAGCGGCAACAAGACACCTCCGTCGACGGCGGATGATGAGATCCAGGTGATGGATGGAAGCGAGTCGATCAGGAAGGAGAGCAGGGCGTGAGCGGAGGAGCTGCTCCAGACGTAAATTGTTGGCCGCCTATGTAAGGTTGTGGCCGAACAACTCATGATGTATAGATGAGGAAGGAGATCAAAAGAATATTAGATGCCATTATTGAGAAATATGGTGAAGAAGATGATCGAGAGATCAGTTTAGAAGAGCTAGATTAGTGCGCGCATATTTAAGTGTTATCACAGAAGGTTCGTATACCAAACCGTCTCTGATATTAATATCACAGACTGTTTGTATAATGAATCGTCTCTGATATTAATATCACAGACAGTTCGTATAACAAACTGCCTCTAATATGTGCCTTATCAGAGACAGTTTGTGTTCATATAACAAATCGTCTCTGATAATGACACATCACCGATCCGTGGCGTATCTCCCAGGATTTCGATCTCACCTATCCATTCTCTCCACATCGAATGGTAGGCACCGGTTCTTCCCACCGCTCGGCCCTTATTTATTACTCCCCATCTACCACCGGCAGTCACGCGTGAATTCATCCACTATATAGCTTCCTGCATCCTCCCCTCGATGACGTCGATCGACTACCACCGTGAACTAGTGCCTCTGTTGTGACACCACCGTAGACTGCACAACACACTCTTATCGTAAGTGTTGTAAGAGTGTCTTGTGCAGTCTCACCGTCGTGCCACAAAGGTGGTGCTACCGCCATCCGCTGCATCCAGCTTGTTCCTCGACGACGTCGACTACTACCGTGAGCTAGCGCCTCCGTTGTGACACCACGGTAGACTGCACAGCACACTCTTGTCGTAAGTGTCATAAGAGTGTCTAGTCCAGTCTCACCGTCATGCCACAAAGGTGGTGCTACCGCCATCCGACTACATCCAACTTCTACTGTCTACTAGGATCTATACTTCTTGTATATTCTTACCATGTTAAAGAGTTGGATTTGTTATCTTGTTATATTGTAATGGTGGATTCTGATCTTAATGGAAATGGAATATGTGTTGTGTTTGCCACTGTATTTAATTTGCTTGTTTTCAAAGGGCATAAGTAACATCATTTCTTAAGGTTAGCTAAAAAAAGAAGAAAATTAGGTATGCAATGAACTATCATAGACGGTTTTGTCGTATAAACCATCTATAAAGGACTATCACAGACGGTTTTATATACCAACTCGCCAATCACAGACGGTTAGTAACTAGAACCGTCTGTGATGTGTGAGCATCACAGACGGTTTTTTGTTCGAGCCGTCTGTAATAGTTTTCTTCACAAACGGTTCTAGTTACAAATCGTCTATGTTGTCTTTATCACAGACGGCTCACAAACCGTCTGTAATAACCTCCGATTATTATTGACACATAAATACAGACGGTTCAGAAAACCACATGTGATGACTGTTCCGATCCGTCTGTGATGACCCATTTTGTAGTAGTGACCCCAACTATCTCTTCACAAGAGGTAAAGTATTTCAAATCATTAAATTGCTTCTCTGTTTACTCCAGTGTGCAAGAGATGCCGCATTGATAAGTTTCAGTGGAATAAAAGAAGGGTTAATTCTTTATATGCTACTGGAAATTTCCAAAATCTCTTATTATGTTACTGACGTGTGGGGGGCATACAAGGGATGATGCAAACTTTCCATGGCAAATCAGGAATTGCCCCATAAAACAAAGGTCTTCAACAAAGGACATAAGAGGAGAAAAGGGAGTAGAGGTTGAAGAACAAATCGATCAATGCACCACAGGTTGTAAAACTGATCAATGTAATACCATTCAAAATTTCTAACGCAGGCAAAACAATTTTAATGACAAAATCTCTTAGGTCAACGAAACCGGACATCTGAAGTACCATAATATTGCAAGACATATTTCCAAAATCAATATAAAAGAATTTGAAGGGCCCATAGTAGTGCCTAAAACAAGTGACAGTTACAAAGGCACCATGACTTAATATAATAAAAGCAATAGCATGTACCGTAGTATTGCGTCAAGCAAATTACATGACAAGTGCAAATTGTTATGGGGACAATAATAACTGTCCATACTTGATAAGAAAGATGTTTGAGCTAGAACTGAATAGGTAGCATCAAAGTTCACACGGAAAGGGCAACTTAGCTGCTGCTTTCATATTAAATCAAGGTGTACATGTAAATTAGAGCTTTTGTTTTCACATGATAGATGAACAGAACTGCTTACTCAAGGATGACTGCTTTACTTGGTGTAAAGCACAGCTCTTATGTGATTGATGCTTGGACTCCTTAAGACACTATGAATGTCAACTTAGCAACATAGAAAGAGATGAATATGATATTATGTGTCTATGACATTCACCCTCAGATATCTGTTGGAATTAACCCTGAAGCTTACTAGTTACGATCAGTAGTTCCGTCTGAGGAACGCGGTAGTTCCGGGTTACGGTAGTACCGTTCGGGTAGTCCGGTAGTTCCGACGAACGGTAGTACCGGCCGAGTCTTGCGGTAGTACCGGTCCGGAACTCTGTTTCCGCGACAGACTGGTTTTACAGTTTATTTCTTTGATTCTAATTCGAATCCGTGTAAGAAAATGAGTAGGTCATTTGTAATAGTTTTGAGAGCCTGTATAATAAAGAGAAACCTGAAAAGGTGGAGTGTGATTTATACCACCAAATTAGAGTATTTTCTCTCTAATTAAAACCGTGCGTGGCTATCCTGATCAGTTCGTGATTCGCGGATTTTGCCTCGATTTTGTGATTTCGTCGAGCGATTGGAGCTTCGTGACATCTGTAGACATTGGTCTGAAAAGTCCTAGCCTACAATCTGGTATCAGAGCCACGGTTTCGCAAATCAGACCAAATGTCGATCGTTGTCCACGGCGCGGCAGCGCGAGAGAGCGGCGGTGGGATGTTTATCTACCCGCAGCTCACGGGGACAAATTACACCAGTTGGGTGATTCGAGTGCAAGCGATGATGGACGATCCAGGCGTCTAGGAAGCGATCGAGCCGGTGGCCAGGGAGGTCGTCGACGCGAAGGACAAGAAGGCGAGGTCGCATCTACTCCAAGCGCTCCTGGAAGACCTCTTAATGCAGGTAGCCAGGAAGAAAACGACGAAGGAAGTCTGGGACTGCCTCAAAACTCAATTCATTGGCGCAGATCGCGTCAAGAACGCACGGCTGCAGATGTTGAAGAGCGACTTCAACACCATGCGCATGCAGAAGGGAGAGAGCTTGGACCAGTACGTCGGAAGACTCAACGCCATGTCCGTCAAGTATGCAAACCTCGGAGAAACACTCGATGATGCCGCAATGGTCAAGAAGTTGTTCGATACCGTGCCAGATCATTTTCTGAGCATAATAGCCGGGATCGAGTAATTCTGCGACTTCAAGATGATGTTGTTCGAGGAAGCGGTGGGACGGCTGAAGGCGTATGAAGAACAGACGCGCACACGCACATCTGGCGGAAGCAGCAACGGCTATAGCCAACTCTTGCTCACTCAGGCCAAGTGAGAGACAAGACAGAAGAAGCAAGGCAGAGGGTGCGGCAGAAGCGGTCGCGACGGAACGCCAAACAAAGACGGGATGATTGGCTCCAGCGAAGATAGCTGTGACAAAAACCACATCCGATGTTTTAATTGCGACAAGATGGGCCATTACAAATCCGAGTGCAAAGCACCAAAAGGGGGGGAAGAGGTGAACCTCACGCACGAAGTTGAATATGAGTCGGCACTGTTACTTATGGTGACTGAAGAATCAGCGCCGGAGCAACAGGAACGGCAGGATATCGCACTCCTAAACGAAGAAGAAGCTTATAATCTGCAGAATGCAGGCACAAGTGATGGTGATACATCAGATTTCATCATCGAGGAGAATTGACCTGAGTTGACGGAGGAGAGTTTTTCCCTTGACAAACGGCGGAAGCACATCTTCATCCAACTTCTTCGTCGACTCCGCAAGATTGCGAGGTGACGCCAGAAGAGACAAGTACCAATTCGCGAGCTGTGGAGAGCACGGGTGAAGTTTCACCGGACTCCTCCACCAGTCCATTGATGAAGGCGCTCACCGGACCAGCCACGGCAGAAGCACCGGTTACATCCATCTCGGCAATGTCTTCACCTTCATCAGGAGGGAGTAGCAGCACTGATGAGTGGTATGTCCGGTACAGACATATCGACGACATCATGGAAGATGCTCGGAGAGTACTCCTTGACAATGAAGACTCAGAAGAGGAAGTCATGCTTGCGGAGATGGAGGAACCGTCCTGCTATCTTGAGGATGCTAAACAGCAAGTCTGGGAAGACGCCATGGAAAGTGAAATCGAGTCCATTGAAAGAAATCAGACTTGGTCACTCACGGAGCTGCCGGTTGGACATAAACCGATTGGGCTCAAAGGGGTTTACAAATTGAAGAAGAACACCAACGGAGAGGTGATCAAGCACAAGGCGAGATTGGTTGCGAAAGGGTACGTGCAACGACAAGGCATTGACTTCGAAGAGGTGTTTGCGCCGGTTGCAAGACTAGACACCATGCGAGTCATCCTTGCCATTGCTGCGAATCGGGGTTGGCAAGTGCACCATCTCGACATTAAGTCCGCTTTCTTGAATAGGGAACTTGAGGAAGAAGTATATGTTGTTCAACCAGAAGGTTTCACGGTGAAGAACAAGGAATATTTGGTGCTCAAATTGAGTAAAGCACTCTACGGACTCCAACAGGCGCAACGGGCATGGAACACGCGACTTGACAAGAGTTTGAAACAACTCGGCCTTGCAAGATGTGCACAAGAACAAACTGTGTACACAAGGGGAAAAGACCGGGTAGAAGTCATTGTGGGTATTTATGTTGACGACCTCATTGTGACAGGAGAAGATCCGGACGAGATTGAAAGATTCAAGCAACAAATGATGTCTGAATTTGAAATGAGTAACCTTGGTTTACTCAGTTATGATCTCGGGATTGAAGTCAAACAAAGGGAAGAGAGCATCACAATCAAGCTACAATGCGGCACCAGCTGGGTGTTCGTAACCTTGGGACACATCAGGATTAAGGGGGAGTACGTTGGAATTGACCCTGAAGCTTACTGGTTACGATCGGTAGTTCCGCCTGAGGAATGCGGTAGTTCCGGGTTACGGTAGTACCGTTCGGGTAGTCCCAGAGTTCGACGAACGGTAGTACGTACGAGTCTTCTTGATAGTACCGGTCCGAAACTCTGTTTCCATGACGGACTGGTTTTACAGTTTATTTCTTTGATTCTGATTCGAATCCGTGTAAGAAAATGAGTAGGTCTTTTGTAATAGTTTTGAGAGCATATATAATAAAGAGAAACCTGAAAATGTGGAGTGCGATTCGCACTACCAAATTAGAGTATTTTCTCTCTAATTAAAACCGTGTGTGGCTATCCTATTCAGTTCGTGATTCACGGATTTTGCCTTGATTTTGTGATTTCGCCGACATGGATAGACATTGGTCTGAAAGGTCCTAGCCTACAATATCAACCTGCAGTAAAGCAGTTTAGGTGGGTGAAATAATATTAAGCATTCAATCGTTACCGCGATGGGAATGCATGTTCAATAGACAAGCATTAAAAGGAAGCAAGATGGAGCACTAGTTGAAATATTAATTCCAGATGAGCCAAATAAGTATTGTAGCCATAACAAACATAAGCTCTGAACCACTAAAAAACCACATCCCTTCATGCGTCACAATTTGATAAGAATAAATGGAAACAACAACTTGTTCACATGTCAATGTCAATGATGACAGCAAATTGGTGTTTGTTAGCATTTTTTTCTTTTGTGAGTGTGTATGACAAAAGGTATTCATTTCCCTTATCAATCTTAGCAAACAGTGAAACAATTATTTCAGTCTTTACTGTAAAATATAACAACATACTCTTAAATATTTTCTGATAATCCTATATGTATTAAATAATCACAATCAGGCCCAAAGATTTCCTAACAGTGGGAGATGAGCAAACTACTATTCTTTAATAGCCAATTATATTTGTGAGTGAAATCTGATGGCCTACAGATGCCACAGATTTTTGTTTGTCTAGATTAATCACCATTTGTACTCCAATCACCTAAGAGGTGGCTTTAGAGCTTTGAAGTCAAATAGTCCAGCCATTTCACTTAATTGTATTAGTATAATTCTAGAATTTTTTCACTCTAGGTATCTAAACATAACTCCCTATTGACAAACCTCACAGGACTCAATCGTCATATTCTTCAGGCCTACACGCTTCTTATGGGAGGAGGCCAGAACAGTGGCCTTTGCCTGGAAAAAGCATCATCAATCTCAGTAATCTTCAGGAGTGTCCTTCAGCTCAGGAGGGTGTCGAAGTCACGAGACCTCTGAAAGACGCATCATCAATCTCAGTATCTTACCAATGTTTATCCGTTTATCAAACTGCACTTTTTTTTATCAGACGCTCCTTCTGACGGGTGAGGAAATAGGAACCCTATGGTCTGGCTGAAGGGAACAGCAATGCATTGTAGCAGTTATGACAGCAGCCCAGCCACTCTGGACAATATCCCAAATGAGGCTACTCTTGTTCAGCATTCAGGTGATTGAAGGCTGCACGATACTTCTGCAATGAGTATAGGGGAACATCACCAGGCAAATGTTAAGCAACCAACTGTACGAACTACATCTCTATTTAAACGCATAGTTCCTGATAAGTCGCCTAGAAGCCTTCTATGCTAGAACTACTGGGAACATGGCAATTTATTCAGCATCGTATGCAATTTATTCAGCATCTCAGATTGTACAAACATATCAAGGTGGCATTACTATCATCACTACCAATTTCCCTCACAGCCAGGCCACAAGCAACATACAAAGATCAAACCAGCACCAGTACAAGGACAGCAACAAGCATTGTACAACCAAACATGGCAAAACACAAGGAAGAAGGACATGAGAGCACCTTCACAAGCCTCCACATCATTACAGATTGACGCGCACCACCGTGGTCTCCTCACTTGTCAGCGGCTTCAAGCTCCGCATCAATGGCGTTGCGTGCGGTGTCCAGGTCTTCGTCGAGGAAGATGTCCCAGTGCCCGTCCCACCGGATGAAGAACTCAGTGTCCTCGAAGTACTTCACCCGGTGCACGTCTCCGGCCGGTGTGAAAAGGAAGTCGCCGTCCACCAGGCCGTAGCTCTCCTTCTTGGTCAGGTTCCAGACCTTCTTCTTGCCCTTGATCACCACCAGGTCGTGGCCGAATGTGTGGTGGTGCGCGGGCTCCACGCTCCCGGCCTTGAACCGGACGTAGGCCGACGTGGGGCTCTCGCGGACAATCCGCATCTCGCCGCCGGGCATGATCTCCACCGGCTCGAACTCCATCCCCTTCCTCAGGCAGCAGATGGCGCAGGCGGAGTCGGGGACAGGGGCGGGGCCCTCGGGGATGGCAGCCATCTCGTCGGGGGCGGAGTCAAAGAAGCGCTGGATGTCCTCCGGCCATGGGGCGTCGCCAGAGGCGGGGCATGGGGCGCGGAAGGGGGTGGCGAGCCAGGTGTCGGCGATGGCGGCGGCGGCGTCGGGCGGCGTGGCCATGCCGGAGAGGGCGAGGACGTTGCAGGCGTTGATGGAGCGGGTGTTGACGGCGTCGGCGGGGGAGGCGCAGTGCGTGGCGTACACGCCGGGGTACTTGTTCGCGAAGATGGCGACGCCCGCGCCGGTGCCGCAGACGACGACGCCGCGGGCCTCGACGGCAGGGTCGGAGGAGGAGGAGGCGACGTGGCGGGCTACAGCGGCCGCGGCGGAGTAGTACTTGTCGACGCCGAGGTCGACGACGTCGGCGACGGCGGGGTGGGCGCGGAGGTGCGCGACGACGGCGTCCTTCAGCGGCTGGCCGAAGCCATCCGCGGCCGCGAAGATCTTGAAGCGGTGGGTAGCGGCGGCGGCCATGGGCGGGTGGTGGATCGTGCAGGGCTAGATCTGAGCAGAGCAGAGGCGAGAGGAGCAGTGGCTCTGGTAGTGAGGCGATAGGATGAATTGGGCCGATCGAGAAAGAACACTGGACGATGACGACGATAAAAAACAACGGGGAAGTGCCGTACTGTTCCTACTCAGCTTCCCCTGGTGTGTGGGGCCGAGGAAACAGTGGGCCCGCTCGCCAGTAGCGCACGTCAGCTCCCAGAGGTGAATGGAGCAATTTCTTTCTCCTATTCATCCTGTCGCACTTGGATCTGCTCTTAATATGAAAAAACTATATACTATCCCCTTTCTTCTTTTTTTTCTTTTTTGAAAGAGATGAAGTCCCCTTTCAAGTCCCTATCAAAATAAAGATATTCCCTTCATCGAAATTTGTAGATATATTTTAAATGGTATTGTTTATAAATATAACACGTATTTTATATTTTAATACAAAATTAGTGTGAAGTTTTTTATATACCTTTAATAAATATACAGTTTTACTTTATGTTCTGTACATGTATGCATGGAATATAGTGTTTATAGATACTAATTAGGGGTAGCCTAGTCATTTTCAATATCTCTTTTGTCTATGTGCCAAAAGAAAATACACCTTATAAATTTGGACGGATGGAGTAGATGGGTGGGTTCTTTTGGGCTATGTGTTTTAGCTTTTGGCTTATAATTTTTGAATTCCAGATGTTCGCGAAAGGCAGTACACGGAGGAAAACAGTCGCATGCGATTTTTGCTGGTATAGTTGAACTAGGTACAGTGTCTACTACAATCTACCTGTAGACTCCGCCTTAAAAAGACGCACCGTTTAAAATCTAATTACTGTAGCAGAAAGTGATAAACTAAAGTCAAAGCCCAACCAAACGGAGCCAAAAAAATAGGTTCATAGGACCATGTGTCCGTGATACACACATGATACTTGAGTCTTAGTTCACTATTAAGATATCACTAGAAGGATCAATGTCAGCATCCAGTGTGATTGCATTTAAGTTTACAGTCTTTCTAAAGACTCAACCACCTAAATTCTCATCAGCAACAAAGCCACTGAATGCAGCTGATTGATTATGAAATATCGAAAGAAGAATTGATACTATCCAGCGTACGAATAAAGAGAAAATTCTTTTTGCTACTTACCAGCTATCAGAACTAGCAGTTACTTGGTAGAATGCTTTTCAATGGATACATCCAAAGAAGGTTGATATTACATGGAAAGAATTTGTGAAGAGATTTCATAAGGCCCACATTTTTCCTGAAGCAGCAAGAATTTCTTAATCTTCAGCAAGGAAACAAGTCTATCATGGAGTATCTGCAGCAGTTTCATCATCTATTCCAGTATGCTAAAGAAGAAATTGACACAGAGGCTGAAAAGATGGAGTGTTTTATTAAAGGCCTACGACCAAGTCTGAAGCATTGTATTATAGCTACAAATTTTAATTTTTTAGACTTACAAACTCTAGTCGACCACGTACTGTGGATGGAACAAGAAATACTAGAATGTTCAAAAGTTAACCAACAAAACGATCCTTTGATTTTGGCAGATATAACATATTTTCATTGCAACAGAACAGGTATTATCGTCGCCAATATCCAATGACATCTTTGCCCAAGGAAGAGGCTAGGATGAAAGCAAGAAGACAGACATCAACATCATGTCAACCACCAATAGAGGAAGAGGGTTACACCCTAAGAAAGCTAGAATAGAGAAGGGGATAAATCAACTCTAAAGAACGACATGAAGGAAAAACAACTAAGAAGACAATTAGGAAAGCGTGAACTATGCACTACCACCAATCAAGAATAAGAAGTAGAATAAAATATATCTTGTACTTCTTTTGTGTAAGTAAGTTGAGAGGAGCTAAAGAGTTTGTAAAATTATCTGAACTAATGTATGATGTAAGGCTATGGAAATGTATGAAAACTGTTCGTACAAAATCATCAGGAATAAGAGGTTTGAACCATATTAAAGTCATCCATAGTGGACTTGATCTTCAACATCGGACTATAAGAGAATAATAACAAAGGTGAGGATTTAAATGACTACATACATGGAAGGGTGTAAAAAAAAGTACCATCAGTTTAGACAGAGAATCAGAGTGGCACAGCAAAAGCGTGATGGGCCCATGATCCACAGAAATACTAGTACAAAATAAACCAAGAACTTGTTAAGGATTACCGAAGGAATTCAAAAAATGATGTACAAATTTAGTATCTACAGAGATTCAGTGAGTCAAGTTAAGCAATTTACAGGGAAAGTGACAAGGCATAACGAGTCTACAATATATACAAGGATGATATACAGGTATAGGTAATAAATAAGAAAGTGTATGGAGACTCAGGTGTAATGAGAAAGAACAAGCACCGACAGAACCACCGGTTGATGAGTGCTATATAAAGTTCTCTATGAAAAAAAGGGGTTTAAGAAAAGGAATCAGAACTGCAAGAAATTTTACTTTTCAACCCTTTCACTAGTCTCGGTGAATCTCGAGGTCGAGATTCTTTTTAAGGGGGTAGATTCAAACAAACCAAAATTTTGCAAAACGTTGATTTTCTCGAATTCCATTTGGATTCAATTTCCTTCCCTAATTTGGCAACCTACCTTGAAATTTTTGTTTTCCATCCTTGGCCATTCCCTTTTTCTTCCTCAGCTGGCACCCAACTCCTTCTTGTCTTCTTCCTATGGCGTCGCGCCCACCTGGCCTCCCCATGCCGTCTTTCCCCGCTTAGCCTCTCGAAATTCACACCCATATTCCCAACTTTGCCAGCACGTCCTGCACACTCAAGCCTCGCCACCTCCGGCTGATCTCACCCCTCTTTGAATCGCGCACTACGTTGACCCGCGTCTTCCCCGCCGCAATTCAGCACGCCCCATGACTGACATGCACTCTTGTCGTACCTACTCCCGTTAGCTTGCGCAAGCTTCATCAGAGCTCGTGGTACCCTCATCGCCACCTACCCTGCAAGCTTACCTCACCAACCGCGCCCTAGACCATCCTCGCTTCCTCCACGCGCCGACACCGTTGTGGCTCACCCTCCGTTCCCACCATCTCTTGGTCACCTTAAAGCCTGCAGAGCCGCTCGAAGCATCACACAAACGCTAGCCATGCCATCGATGCATTCAATCGACCTCACTTGATCCACCTTGTTGCCGACGACCCCTCTTACGCCGGTGAGGCCTACTTTGAAATTCCTTTCTATTCTTTGATTAGAATCTAATTTCTTTTGTTTGTAATATCCGCAGAACTTCACGAATATGTTTGTAAGCTTGTTTTAGCAGTAGCATTTCCCTAGAGCTCCAGTAACATGAGCCATAGCCACCAGAATGACCCTCTCCGTGGACAGCCACACAAAGAACCCTAGAACTCAAGCCACCACTGCCATTAACTTCTCTATAATGCCCGAGATGCTCAAATCACTATTTCCCTCGCTGATTAGGCCCCACACCACGACCGATGAATTCCCCTGCGCCGGTAAGACCGTTCAGCCGAATTCTCACCTCCGATCAAATCAATCCAATTCCTTGCGACCAAAGAGTTCGTAGACCACCTCAAACCCATGGCCAACCTCACCGGACCTTCTCTTGGCCGTAGTCCCACCGACGTTGTAAGCCTCTGCTATCGCACCACCCCTCCGTGGACAGCCTTCTTGGGAACCCTTCAACCAAAACCGCCACCACTATTGTGATTCTTGTGAGCCTTAGATGGTTAAATCGCTCTGGAATTCTCCGAAAGTCTGTCGGAAAAGCACTGTGCTAGGGAAGAAACTGTAACCTTCTCTCTTCCTGCCGGCCACCATCGCTCATTTTTGTGCTTTGCAAGTCCCCAAATGGAACCCCTAGGTGGAGGCGATGTTGTAGGTGCCTCGCTCATGCCGGCGAGCCTCGCTAGTGTTGCTCTAGCCACCCTCGTCGAAACTCTGTTCAGCAGCATTGTCATCTAGAGGAAGAAGAAGTTAGGGGTAGCGTCGTGGCTCGATCCTGGCCATCCGCGTGTCGCCCATTAATGGCCCATGTGCGTGCCCGACTGGGCCATTTTGGCTGAGCAATTTGCGCCGAACCAGTCGGCCCATCAGGCCAAATTTGGTTTTTAAGCCACCCGGGCCGAGCTGTATCACCACTGTTCTCCTTAGACCGACCCACTACAGTTCCCACCTATAGCAATTCACTGTTTACCCAAAACCCTAATTTCATAAATACCTTCATTTTGACCATTTCGACCCCATGAGTCTATTTCCAACCTCTATTTCACCAAACCAAATCCCGATAATTCCCAAACCCACATTGTTCCAAAATCAATCTACCACCATGTATCCTCCTGTTACTATTTATCCCAAATCCGTCCAACATATTTATAGCCTTTTCGGCTGCCTCGAGCCCACCTAACCCAATTCCAACTCCATTCTGTCAACCCAAACACTTCACAAACTCCAACCACCTAAACCCATTTTCTTTTATATCTTTTCTCATTATTTTATTACTTTTTGTTTCCAGGTTGTATTCTACAAAGCAAGAACTTATTTGTATTCATTTTTTCATGCTAGTATTAGGATTCAGCGGGTTGGTCAACAGAAGAACTATAGGAGCAATTGAAGTGATCAAGAGTAAGCCTAGAGCCTACAGAGAAGACCGAAGATGTCAGGAAAGGAGGCAAGCCCTTATATTGATCATGTTGAACCTAGTTTTTTAAATATAATATTTTGCTTTCAAATACAAATGCATGCTTTCCATTATTGTAAATAGATTGCCTAACTACACCATACAATTGATACCCTTTTTGCATCCCTTTCCTGAGAATACTTTTTTCTTGTCACCATAGGATATTTATAATGGTAATAATGCTAGATCTTGATTGTGCTTAGATATGCTTTAGATGTAATAGTGATTATGACACAAACATTGCCAACAACATTGCCAACTCGAACTTCAAACATGATAATTGTAGTGGTAACATGGGTTACCATTAAAAACAGGGAATGTTTTATAAAATGGTGGAGGCTCGGGTGAGTGGTTGGTTTGAGACTGGTGTAGGTATTGCCTGAGGTCAAGATTGTTGGTTTGTCTCGCCTGAGTCGATTAAGGAGCGAATCCATGTGCGCCATTTGTACACCCAACCGTGCGACCACAAGTCTGGTATAGGACGGACTTGACCAACTAATCTGCTTAGTTTTGGTATGGACTCCTGCACAAGTGTAGTTAGGTTGGGGATGACCCGTCATTGCCCGGTAAAAAATGATGGGGGTGAACCTATAGGGTTCACTGCCCAGGAGTGACCAGAAAGGTCCCTGCCGTTACATGGAGTGCGTACTCACCGATAAGAGGGTTACCTAAACAACGAAGGTACCTTAGCGCTAAAGGATTCCTACCTCCAAAGTGGGGGAAAGCCTCAAAACTAAGTATTGTAATGGCCTTGTTATGATTACTCAGTCACATATCTACGGAAGCGTGCATAGCCGACATTATGAGATAATCATATCTTATAGGTAAACTTGTATACCTCTGTAGAGTTTTATAATCTATTCGAATTGTCATGCCCCCGTCATGGGCAAAATGTGAAAATACCATAGTGTGTAGTTTTCATAAAATGGTTGTCGATATGATATGGTAAAGGATATGGACTAAGGTCCATGGACCGGTCATGTGAAATACCCATGAGGAGAGGTTGCTCCCACATAGTCAAATGTTTACAGACATTTTACTTATTTTCTTTATTTCAATTTTAATGGCTATGTCATTGGTTTGAAAACTAACTAAGATATGATATTGAAAATCTAGCGAAACACAAAAGAAACATAAAACCATCATTTAGTTTAACCTTGCATATATACGATGGCCATACAAATGCATTCTGCTATAGGGACTTACTGAGTAATGTTGGTTGTGCTCGATCTTGCTGTATTGCCACCACAACAAATACCAGAAGAACAAATGAGATTTCAAGCTTTACACATTAGGGTTGCAACCGCACTCAAGCGTTTATGTGGGAGTTTTCTTCGAATCTTTTGATTGTAAGTTATGTTTTGGGCTTGGGCGCCCTTTTTGTTGCTAAAGATGGCCAATAGGTCATATTTTAATCTAATTAACCTTGTTTAAATGTTCGTGAGCTGGCATGATACTTTTTCTATCCGCAACTGAACTCCTAGGCTGTTGCGGGACATACGATGGCCCTGTTCCCAAAAATGGGGTTATTACACTGATCATGAAGACAACGAGGCCATTGGGGACAAGCTGCAGCTGGGAGAGAATGATGAGTGGGACAAACTGAAAGATCAAGCTCCATTTAAATTGGTTTTGGTGATAATGATAAATACCATTATGATATTTTAGTGATAATGACAAATGCATTTAAGAGTCTAAATTTGTTCACTGATTATAATATTACTTAGTCTCACATATATGAAAAGATGAAATCATTGAGGTATGCATTCGAAATCATATTCTCATATACTAGTGCATTCCTTGGATCCAAAATATAGATTGAACTCCACAGATAGTCCAAAATGAATATGTGCATATGTCTTCATTATACACACTTTATATGCACACATTTAGGGGGAGCTCTTTCTATGTTTTGAGGATTCATAAGTATTGATCCATACTTCCTTTAATATGCATATTTAGGATCTTTACTTCGAAATGCATTCTTGAGTATATATAGCTTGTGTAGTTTATATATACCCATGTGCAATCGGGTTGTCATTTAACCTCTCCATTATGTGTTAATGGTTGAATGATTAATGATAACCGGATAAGTAAGTTTTACTTAAAAAAACTTATCTTAGAGTATACATTTGTTGTGTACATGTTGTATACTAAAAAATCAATCTTTATCTCATTGTTTGCTGATATTGTCATGAATTGCCAAAAAGGGAATATTGTAGAATCTAGTCCATCCATTATGAGTTAGTGGTAAAGTTTAGTAATTGATGGTAATTATTTTATGGACAAACATTTTTCATGAGTTAGATGAATAGGTTAGGTGCCACAAATGAGGATGACTTGAGATGATTTTATGTGTTGAAGATCATCAAGTCTAGATGTAAGATGGCTTCTTGTGTTGAAGGCCATTAAGAGAAAGATGCATCAAGAGTTGATGCATGTTCAAGAGGAGATGATCACGTGTTGATTATCAAGTCAAGTGAAGACCATCATGTGTTGATAGAGTTGAAGAAAATAATGCATCATGAGTTAATGCATATCAAGACAATAACATAAGGCAAAGGTATGACTAGCTACGGCTAAGGATGTGTTCCTATTTTTTTACCGGTCTTAGTGTTTGGTTGGAAGACCGAATTGCTAATATATGTTGCCGTACTATTAAGAGGGGTCATGTCTAGTAGTTTGAGTCTCATCATGTGTTGATAGCTCAATCTTACTTGCTCTAGCTCATCTTGGCATGAGGCTTATATTTGCGGATGTGTTTTGCAAATAGTTAAAGCTCGTGTGGTGAATCCTTGCAACATGGGACTATGCATTGCAAATGTGGTTTGCAAGTGTTTGAAGTCTATGTTTTCATTCTTTGCGATATGAGGCTTATATTTGTGAATGTGTTTTGCAAATAGTTGAAGCTTATATATAATCCTTGTAGCATACGACTTACCTATTCTTTGTATCATGATTTCAAAAGTGTGCAAATATGGTTTGTAATATGTTGGAAATCATGTTTGATCCTTGTGTGCATGATACTATAGTTTGCAAATATGTTTTGTAAAATCTGTTGAGATATCTGCACCTGTTAGGAAAATCAAAACTACCGAATCTGTGTAAGAGGTACTACCGGACATCGGAAGTACCGGCACGTGTTGCACGGTACTACCGGATGTGAGGCGGTCAAATCGGCTTTATACATGCGGTCAAACCGCCTGTCAGTTTCACAGGCCAAAAGGCGATCGACCATGGGCGGTCGGACCGGAGTATATCTGTGATCGGCCGGTATATACTCGATGGTCGACCAAGATATGTATGATGGTCAGACCGACATACTGGTACGTTTTTTCCAGAGAGTGACTTTGCTGATTTTTCTGAAAGTAGTTTGACCGGTGCATTTGCGGTCTGACCAGACCTGCCGGTCAGACCGGTCCCTGTATGGGCGGTCTGACTGATTTTTTAGACAAACGGCTAGTTTTGTAGCCATTGAGAGGGCGGAAGTACCAGCCATATGTTGGCGGTAGTTCTGGCCCTCGGGCTGATTCCTGCCGTCTCTCTTCTCCAACGGCTAGTTTTTTAGGGAAGTGTATAAATACCTCCTCAAAGGTTGTTGAGAGAAGGTTGCTGGTGCTATTCTTCCATTCCTTAAGCTAGTGTGAGACTCTCCACTCAATTGTGCATGTGTTGCACTTTGTGAGCTAGAAGAAGGGATCTAGATTGCATGTGTTGCATCTAGAGGTAGATTTAGCGTCCATTTGAGCTTTTGCATTCGTTGTACATGGTGAGAGTTAAGCGAGGGGCTTGACTTGTTACTTTTGGAATTTGCCGACTCCTAGACATCGTTGGAGGCGTCGTGCGCGGTGATCTTCTCAAAGAAGGTTGTGAGAAGACCCAGCAAAGTTGTGAAGATTGTAGCTCATCTACCCGAAGCGGAAAAGAGCTACAACTAGTGGATTTGAGGTGGAAGGCTTAATTCGTGGAGCCGGTCCAATTAGTTTGGGTTTACCTCAACATGGACTAGGGGAGACCGGCAAGTCTCCGAACACCACGGTAAAAAGAGACCGTGTCATGTGTGGTTTGTTTTCTTGTGCTCAATTTATATTCAAGAAATATACATACATAGAATTAAATTAATTGCTTGTTATCCTAGGAGTGCAAACATTAACCTAGCCTAGAATTGTTGGTGCATTTAGGTGAACTTAATTGATATAGGCGTTGTTTGTGCTAAACCAAATTGAATTAAGTTTCTGCAATTGTTTACTTGGTTTAGACAAATAGAAAAGATTTTAAATTGATATTAATTAGAAGAATTTTTTTTAAAACCGCCTATTCACCCTCCTCTAATCGGCCTCCTCGATCTTACACAAGCGACGACGACGGTAACTACGGCGAAGGACAACAGTGGTACATGTCACGATGGTTGTGGCAATGATGATGACAACAACAATGGCAATGTTGGAGCCTACGGACGAGGACTGTGGCTAAGGGTGGCGTGCTCGGCATAGAGGGATATCCTATAAGCACCAACGGTGGAGGTGGAGGCGTTGGAGAAGGGGACCTAGAAGCATATCTGGAGAAGAGCCACAGCTCAAATTAGACCCAAATCTGCTGCTAATTCGGTAAATTTGAATAAATATAGATCATAGGTAGAATGTTATGAGCATCACATTAAGGCACAGATGCCAGTGCCAGCCCCGCCTAGTGAGGAGGTGGTAGAGGCTATGGGGAGCTCTCCTGGGTAGCTATACTCTTCCCTGGATAGACTTTCTGGAAGCTGGAGGGGGTGCTCCAGCAACAGTGCTACTGCAGTGGTGGTGCCAGTGTTGTCACGGCACACCACCGGAAGCTGGAGTGTAGACTCAAGCGGCCACCTTGGCATTGCCTCGTATGACATTTAGACACAGATGCAACTTCCATTCCCTCCTGTTGAGGAGGTGGTAGAGGCTATTGGGGGGCTCTTACGGTTGGTTGCGCTCTTCTTCGGCCACACTCTCTAGCAGCTGGAGTGGGTGCGCCAACATCAGTTCAACTGCAATGGTGTTGCCATGGTACTCACAACGCACAATGGGGTTGATGCGGATACGCACAAGCTTAGCACTTTTCAGTCAAATACATTATTTCACTGGAAAGAAGTATTGAGCCGCATTAAATATTGTCAGGTGAATTGTTTCTTAAGGAGCTTCTTTTAATTGATGATGAACTTGGAATACTACATCATACTATTATTTTATGTATTCTTAGGTATGATTCATGTGAAGACTTAGGAGGGCAAAAGGGAGGAGCACAAGGACTTAAACTACAAGTTTTGGATAAGATTTTCAAGCCAAATTCGTATCTCCCACGTGCTTAATCCAATTCAAATTCGGATTCAACTCAGAATTCAATTCGGATTCGGTTCGGGACAGCCTAACAGACAGTTACTAAAAAGGCCATAACTTTCACAAACGGAGTCCGATTCAGGTGTTCTTGTACTCATTGGAAAGATAATTTCAAGGGCTACGCAATGGATCTGGCCCCACCTTCAAATTCATCATGGATTAAAAGTTATGACCAAAACATTGTTACGTCTTAATTTTATTTTTTTCCTTTTGTGTGAGTTTGTTTCCAAATATATGTAGAGATGAGTTGGAGTTGGTTTAGGACCTCTTGGCCAGCCATGAGGTGGAGAGAGAACTATATATTGAGGGTTAGACCCCCATTGTAAGGCAGACCACGTTTGAGAATAATGAATCTACTAAAATTTGTTCGAATTTAGCATTGCTACCGAAGTTCCATGGGAAATTAGGAGTGAATTTCTTCAATCAAGATCGTTTAGCCTTTCCGTTGGGAATTGGATGCACGATAGATCTTCGCTTGGTGGTCGGCGAAATCAACACGAGTGTGTTTTGGCGGATTAAAGAGTGTTCGTCCCTTGCATTGGCATTGGAGGATCATTACGATTCATCAAGACTCCCGTGAGTATCCATCCTACGTCGAGAAGATTGGGCGACCCCGTATCATCTTGGTATCAGAGCGCGGTTTACTCGGTAGGATCTTATCCCTTTAAATTTTAGTTTATTACTTACTGTCCTATAGTCCATAAACCGAAAACACACAAAAAAAATCCAAACCCTAGTTTCGCGTCTGCTATTTTCGTGAATTTTATTATGTCTTGATCCATTAGAAATTTTTTTACATGCTAATCGTTCGTGTTTGTTTGCGTAGCTTAATCTTTGTGTCCAATCCAAAATTCAAAAAAAATCCGATCGCTACAGCGCGTGAACAGTACTGCTACAATGCCGCGTGAAAAAAATCTCTGTACTGTGGTTGTTTCTGTTACAGATATCCTTAATTTTTCCGTTCATCTTTGAGACTAATCTTTGATAATTGCATTAAGGGTTGTTCCTGATATTAATTTACACCTGCTGAAATTTTATTCTTTTGTGGAAGGGAAAGCTAAACCTTAGTGCCAATAACAAGTTAAAAAAAGAAAGGAAGAAGGAAAGAAAGAAAGAAGGCAGCCGACAAAAAAAAGGGAAAGTGAGCATTGGCCAAATTGGGGTTAGCTAATTCTAATATATAATTTCAGTTTGTATATTTAATTCATTTGAGCAATCTTGTGCCCTTACATTCATATCATTGCAATTGGCTAGCGTCTCTCCTAGTACTTGGTGCAAAACGAGCTATCTAATCTTTAATTTCAGATTGCCTCTAGTTAGCTCATTCCTTTGTTTGCATTGAGTCACATTGATCTTTATGTGTACGTTCATATACTTCACTTAAATCTTTTGGATCAGCACATAGGCAATACTTTCTACCTTGGATTATTACTTAATTTTACAACAACGAGAAATTCAGATCGTGTAGGATAAATACTTCCTAACCAAGCTCCACAAAATATCTTTTGCCGTGCAATTGTGAGTCACTTTTTAATCCTCTTGATCATCACTTGTTATTATAGCCACCACCAAGTGTAAGTTGCTTTTGGCCTCAATTCACTTTGGAAAGGTAAGAACTTTTCTTGGGAGAGGAAAAGTGAGATTGAGTGAACTCCACATATTGCCCATATATTTGTGGTTTTGGTGTTTTCTTTGTACAATCTAACCATGGCAGGTAGAGAAGATGACTATGGTAATGAGATTAAAGTTAATTTTAATACCCCGATGACTCGATTTCAACATCAGGCATTGAGAAGTACATTGCAACAAGAGCTCCAATCAAGCACTAGTGATAAGCATGTACAACTTCAGGTGGATATGCAAGATTTCTGCATTGAGCTCAATCAACAAATGAAGGTGATACATAAAAACATCGTGAATGATATTGTGCGAGCACTTCGTCCACAGCAAGAAGATAGCTTTGTTCCTTTCTATGACAGTGATGATCCAGAGGAGTATCTTGAGTGGGAATGGCAAATGGAGAAAGTGTTTAGATTTCCGAAACTTTCCAAAGATCAAGAGGTGAAACGTGCCACGAGGGAGTTTGAAGACTATGCTTATAGTTGGTGGCAACAACTAATTGGAAAACAATTCATTAAATCTTGGTCAGATTTGAAGGTGTTCATGAGGAGTGAGTTTGTGCCATCCTATTATGCGCAGGAATTGCTTCACCATTTGGAGAATATCACACAAGGTAGTAATATTGTCCAAGATTACTATTTTGAACTGCAAGATGCGATGTGTCGTGCCAGTGTCACTAATCCATCAAGGGAGAAGGCATACTTCAAGGGTGGTTTGAATTCTGAAATCGCCGCTATACTTCAACATAAATATTTTAGTAACTTGCATGATCCTGTGAATTGTGCTATTAAGGAGGAGAAGAGACTTATGGAGACACGTACATCATGGTTCAATCCATGTCCATACATAAGCTCTTATGGTTCCACTAGTGTGACACATGCGAAGATGACCGAGCATGGGACTTTCCCTTCGGTAAAGGAGATATCTTGTGCTGCCCCAATGATACATACAACAATTGAGATGCATCAAAACCTATGCAAGAATAAGAGCCACATAGCCAAATTGAGTGAGAGTGTTAAAAAGAGTGAGCTGTGTGATTCCACCATATGTGAGTTTGAGAGCATCCAAATTCAGAGTGTGAGAGATACACCAACAGAAAAGAGAGAAGTAGAAGATAGACAAAGTGAGGTTGATTTTGAAAGTAACACATTAATATCTACTTCTACTATTGTTTTTCACATTGTGCATGTTGATATTAAAGAAGAGGAGACAAATGTTCAACAACTAGCTCTATTGGAGATAAACGATAAGGAGATAATCATAGTTAAAGATGAAGTACTTGCTGGCCCGTTGTTACATCATGATGATTTAATACCTACAACACCTATATCAACTGAGGAGAACAATAAAGGTAACAATATTGGTGCTGAAATTAATTGTGAAACGGTGAGTACTTGTGAGAACTCATATGTACGAATGAAAATTCCATGTTCTAAAATTTCTTTGCTCAATTTACATAATGTGGAATTGATTACTCATAAGGAAGTTCTTACGAGAATATCTCCTGATGATTCTTTATATTATATCATGTTTGATGAACCTAAAGAACTATCTAGTGTGATTGAGAATGTTGCTGAAATTTCATCCTTAAAATCACTAGTTAGTACCTATGCATATGCATATAAGTTCAATTTGATTGGAAATTATGGTATAGATGATAAGTTTTATGTCTGCCGAATATGCATTACATGTGATAAGTTTGCTGAATTGAAATTGCATATTTTGGATAAACAATCTTCTGTGCCATATCATGATCACAATGAGATGAGTTTCAACAATAATGCTGCATGTTTCAAAAGATTTCTTAAGTCTACTTATTCATCCTTTAATGTACAATCATGTACAAATAATCAGAGTAGCGCAGTTGAAGCATGGAAAGAAGTAAAAATTTTCTCCCCCATATTTGAACAACTTAATTTGGTTTGGCCCATTAATGACTTGTCCATGTGCCAAGCAAAGTCGAGTACGACTTTTTCTCATGGGAGGGAGAATGATATGAAAGACAATATTGCAATGTATACATCTTATGGTTATCGTTATATTAATTTGTTTGTGTGGAACAACGAGAATGACATGATAATTGATTCATACATATACCATGCATATGTGTTGTTCTTTTTATCTACTACGCCTTTAGATGTTCTTGATATGCTAAGCAAAAGAAGTGTTGATGACAAATATATATACCATGCATATACGTTGTATTCTTTGCTTAGTACAATTTTATGCTACCAAAAGCCGAGGACGGCTTTTCTTGAAGAAGGGGAGGATGATGCGGATACGCACAAGCTTAGCACTTTTCAGTCAAATACATTATTTCACTGGAAAGAAGTATTGAGCCGCATTAAATATTGTCAGGTGAATTATTTCTTAAGGAGCTTCTTTTAATTGATGATGAACTTGGAATACTACATCATGCTATTATTTTATGTATTCTTAGGTATGATTCATGTGAAGACCTAGGAGGGCAAAAGGGAGGAGCACAAGGACTTAAACTACAAGTTTTGGATAAGATTTTCAAGCTAAATTCGGATCTCCCACGTGCTTAATCCAATTCAAATTCGGATTCAACTCAGAATTCAATTCGGATTCGGTTCGGGATAGCCTGACAGACAGTTACTAAAAAGGCCATAACTTTCACAAACGGAGTCCGATTCAGGTGTTCTTGTACTCGTTGGAAAGATAATTTGAAGGGCTACGCAATGGATCTGGCTCCACCTTCAAATTCATCATGGATTAAAAGTTATGACTGAAACATTGTTACATCTTAATTTTAGATTTTTCCTTTTGTGTGAGTTTGTTTCCAAATACATGTAGAGATGAGTTGGAGTTGGTTTAGGACCTCTTGGCCAGCCATGAGGTGGAGAGGGAACTATATATTGAGGGTTAGACCACCATTATAAGGCAGACCACGTTTGAGAATAATGAATCTACTAAAATTTGTTCGAATTTAGCATTGCTACCGATGTTTCATGGAAAATTAGGAGTGAATTTCTTCAATCAAGATCGTTTAGCATGTCCGTTGGGAATTGGGTGCACGATAGATCTTCGCTTCGTGGTCGGCGAAATCAACACGAGTGTGTTTTGGCGGATTAAAGAGTGTTCGTCCCTTGCATTGGCATTGGAGGATCATTACGATTCATCAAGACTCTCGTGAGTATCCATCCTACGTCGAGAAGATCGGGTGACCCCGTATCAGGGGGAGCTTGAGTCTGGGTTCGGGTGGCCACATCAGCACTTACTCGTGGACTAGGAGATAGAATCCTGAGGCAGTTGCGCCGACAATAGAGAGGTCATCAGTCTTCGACCATGTCAGCTGGTTGTTCCGAAACTCATCAAGTAAATTAGGAATATAGCACATTAGCATTGTTGCCAGCAAAAAAATTGTTCTAAAACATGCTCTTCGTTTGTACCTTGTGTCAATGCAGTTACATAAGTATTATTCCTAGCTTTATGTCTTGTCTAATCTCGTGATCTAAGTAAACTTCCAATTTTTTCCTTTGCAGGTTGAGCTATCATCTTCCTCTTCCAAAAACAAAACAAATGAGAGATGAAGTGTGCATAGGAGCTATAAAACATAGCATAAAAGTAAATAATGTCTATGCATTGGAGAACAGAGATAGATGCCAAAGGCTTTCTATATAGTGTTGTTTGGTCTTGACCTTTCAAATCATCTGTTGTCCTTGGTTATTCTTCCATTCAAGGGGAATTTTGTGCGACATAACATGAAAAATGAAGGATATAGGTTTACTACTGCTCTTATGGTGTTGTTCAATTACGGAAAGTTTGTCCACTGTAGCCTACAAGGCATATTGAGCAATGGTTTTAGAAAATACTTGGGTACAACGATAACTGACAGAAACATGTAAATGGTATAAGACTCTTTCATATGTACTATGTGTTGGTGCAAACGAGCTATATGGTATTATTGCACTGTAAATGTTTAGTTTGGAAGTAAATTTGTTTGTATGGTGCACTGTTGGATTAACTAAGGCTCGAGTATCATGTATGCATCATGAACACATGATCCTATGGGCCTCCTTTTTTCTTCTTTTTTGATAGGGAAATGGAAGCGAAAAGTGTCTCTTTCAAAAAAAAAAGGAATATTAAGTAGTTTTTTTTTCGTCGAAGGCAAAGGAATAGTATATAGATGAAGAGAAGGAAATGAAAGATGAATTGAGTTGCATGTATCTATGTTTATGCGGTTACTTGAGCAACGTTGCGTAAGCAAAAAGCTAGTCCAATGAATTATCCAGTTACTGTGTCCGGTGTAGTGTGTACCTTTTTTTTGTAGTAATGCGTTCTTGGCTCCACGCTTGTTACTGCTTTCTTCACTAGCATGGCTAGCCTAGGGCCTTGGACGCTTTATGTTCTCTTTTTCAAGACTACTGTTTACGGTGAGCAGTACTTCCTCCGTTAATTTCTTACGATATGTGTTGTTAACCTTCTAAATTTTGATCATTAATAGATTTAAAATTATTTAAATTAGCTATAAAAATAATATTATTAAATAATATTATAATTTTATCAGCATATCTTAATATAAAGTTATAAAAATAACAGTAAAAAACGTACCTCAATGGCCTAAAATATCAAGAACGCTAACGCAAAATCCCCACTTGCAACACGCACCAACACAAAAACCATCCACTTGGCACACAGGAAAATTGAGGGGGTGGGATTCGAATGTACCAGTTTCCTTAGTGGAGGAAAATGCTCTTGCCATTCGGAGGAAAATTGAGACAAAAAAATGATTCGAAATTTCGAACTCACGGCCTCGCACGTGTGAGTGCATTGCGTCATCATGTTCCAGGATAAATTAATAGAATGGCTGCGTGGGGATAATAGCTGCAGAAATTGACCAAAAAAAAAGCTTCATTACATTTTCTATGCAGTCCAGGTTGAGACCAAAAGCTTTCTGCACGGTATTGCTCAGTTATAATCCCTCGCATGATATGTACTCGTATAAAAGAGAATGGAGCACATAATAATATTGCACTGCAACTATACGTTATCTGTTCATACAGCGAAAAATATGAGCGCGAACAACTACATGCAGGTGGGTCGAAATATTTATCAGAAACACTACCATCTGTAAGGAAAACGGTAAAAAGTAACTAACAAAAACCTTTGCGATAAACCATGTTCTTCTGCATTGGCAACCAAATAAGTGCTCGTTGCAAGCATGCTAACCTATTTACATTGCTGCATGTTCTTTTCCTCCGAAGCTGGTGGTTTTTAGTTTTTGCTACAGTACTAACTTTCAAAAGGGATATTTTCTTAAGACGGGATCTACAAGTTAAACGATGTACACGTTAAAAGCCTAATATCTATACCATCCAAAATCGTAAGTGAGTATCTCTCTTCGTAATCTGTACCGTAAACAGTCAAAATTCAAAAATTTCAGTCAAAAGTCATAAGCCACAGCCGAAAGTTACTTTCATCTCACTGTACAGGAAACGCAGATGAAGCTTAGGAGATTTCGTTCGTCTCCTTTCATTGTTCCAGAGGAAGAAGGTTCACCGCTAGAATCGGGAGAGGCAGCTACCTGCTGTGGCTCTTTCTTTAAAAAAGTGGGCATTCCTGAAACTTCCCGAAGGGAAGGGAGAACAAAGGATCTGAGTTAGCATCCTACAAGCCTGATGGGTCATGGCAAGTATCGTGAACCATATTGCATCAAAGAAAAAAATAATAATAGCTGAGAATTTTTAACAAAATGCATAGTTAATAGCATGAATTCTCAAGTGCCAATTGTGCCTACACAGCCATTGTACTTACCGAAACCAGTGCCCTTCGGATCGCCCAAAGGCCCCAAAGCATTTGCCCAAGTAACAAACTGACTGATGCGGTCACTGATGTGATGGTGACCAGTGTAATGGCATGTGCCTCGGCTTACGCAGCTTGAGGAAATGGTGACCAGTAATGACTTACGCAGCTTGAGGAAATGGTGACCAGTAATGACATGCGCCAGGACATAACTTGATGGAGTATGGTCAAGTTATAGGACACTATTAAATACTGTGTTATCTCCAGCATTTTTTCCCCAAAATGTTCTTGTGATGACACTTTGCACTAGATAAAAACCCCATTTAGAGGGTGTGTAAATTCCTGTCCTGCGAATGATTCCTCAATAATGAAACTAAGAACTTGCACAGATTATGTGTAGCCAAATTCCTATCATGTGAATGATGTTATGAGTCATAGCAAAAGCTCCCACAAGAAAACCCTGTAAAATTAAATTGAGATGCTCATCAATTTCTGAGCATTTCAGCTTGAATCACCTTGCAGAAAATGGGGATTGTTTTTCTAGTCAAATGGGGATTTGCATCGTTTGTTTACTAAATGACAAGTGAGAAGTGGAAACTTGCAACGAAAGACATGGATATCTACATGAAGAAATCATCAAGCTACTGTAATGCCTTCTACAAGATTACACTGACAGAAAACCACCACTGCCAATTGGAAGCTGCCACAGTGACACTGAAATTCAGAGCATTCGTGAACATGAAAGATGTCGTCAGAGATCTGACCGAGCTGTGGAGTGCACTTCTTCCTCCCAGTTCACCGTTCCTATAGTCAGTTCATACTAGTATCAACATCTCAAGGGACAAGAAGGAAGAAGCAAAATTTTCTCTTACAACAAAAACACCAATATCTCAAGGGACAAGAAAGAGCAATGCATTGGTCAGAAAAGAATAGTCCCACTAAACTCAAATTTCCAAAGAAGACAACCAAAGTACATCTACCCTTTCCCTTTGCCCTTTGCTGGAAAGACAGGAGGTAGGAGTGAGGGAGCAAGAGGGGAGGGAAGCAGTCCACACGCATAGTCGCATCACCTAGCGAAGATGAAAATATGCAATCAACCTATGATTCTAAAGTATAGTGCAGACTGCAGACAACCTTGTTGTGTGTTAAATCAACATCATTATGAAAAATGTCTTCTTCAAGCACAGCAGCATATATTCAAGAGCTCCCTTTGGGCTACTGCTTTGAGATTAAAAGGTTTCACGCTAGTTCTGTCTTACCTCAGGAAGAGCATATTGATTACCAAATGAACCCATAAATTGTTTCAACATAATAAGGGGAGAAATTGTTTCAACATAATAAGGGGAAATGAGTGGCCAGGCAAGTACTTTTTAAGACACCAATTATGTACAATAGTACGATTCATGTGAGAAAGATGGAAGCCTTACTGTCCGTAAAACCAGTCTGCACCGAGTTAAAAACAGCTCCATCTGGACCACTTGATTCACAAAACATGTGTTGCTTTGGTCTGTACATGTCCTTGGACCAATCAGGTGCATGAGAATTAGAAAGCAAGAACAACGGAAATGAACCAGAATATTATGCTAATGGGCAATCAATACCATAGAGTAAAACTTCTTATATAGAATTAAAGACTATCAGCTCCTGATGATTGGCCACGTGCCATCAGGTTAAACCCATCCAAACTGGTAGCTCTAACTGTGTATTGAACCGCAAGGCTATCCAGAGTTACAATATGCATGGAATTAAATCCTTACAGAAGCAACAGTGTGCTAGCAGGCCAAATTACTTGTGGAAAAAAAATGACACCTAAATTTACCACACTGGCACAGTATAACAATCCATCAAAATTTCAGCCCAATATTGGTCTTTGCTGATTATTTCCTTTGCTCGGAAGGTTCTGTAAGGCACCCAAGCTTCTCCCTATTCGGTCTTCTATCCAGGCAAGTCTCCTCTCAAGTTTTAGCACACTAGTATGCATAATCCTAACATCAACTTCTGCAAGCTTTGCAAAAGCGCGTAGAAACATGTAATAATCAGCATGTGCAACATAAACAAGACTACCAGTTAATATCCTTCTTCTATAATGAAGATAACCATCTGATTTCAGCTGTTGCCTTGGCAGCATATAATAAAATCCATGATCTTCCATTTCTGACTTAATCCTTTGTAATGCATCACTCCCTGATGATGCAGAAAAGCACCCCGCGCCAACAAAAGTTCCATCTCGGCAGCGTTTATTCACTCCATTTGTAGTTTTCATTTCTTCCACATGTGCTTTTGGATTCTCATCCTACAATACAACAACACGGGCAGTTAAGCATTTCACAGTTGGGAACATATAAAAAGGATACATTCCTGTCAATAGCAACTTTATTTTTTTCCCTTTTTATTTTATTTGACTGGGATTTATCTTTTTGTTTCTTCTAACACCGAGTTTATTTTCTACAAATTATTGAGGAATTTTTTGTGTTAATTTTGTTCCTAAAATAACAAGGTGGCATGATAGAACCTTGTTAGTGGTTTGCACCAGGTTTTAAGTTTGTTAATAAAGCCTATACAACCAAAAAAAAATTGTTCCAGCCTGTGAGAAGGAAACATGTTAAAACAGAGCAAGATAGCAAAAGATTAAGATAACAGCAGTGATCTATGAGCCAGGAGGTTAGAATGAGGTAGACATTAAACAGTAATCCATAATTAACACAATCTTCAAGCCTCAATGTACGCACTACAATTTCCATCCATTTCATGCAAGAAAGGAGTAAGTTCTGACAACATTACCAAGTTAAGTGCATTACCTCTCTTCCTTTGTACATATCCCAAAAGATTTCTATTAAATGCTCCTCTTCAACAGAATAAGTAATCCCAGAAAAAACAACATCCTTGCAGTATTTGAGATAAGAATGAAGATCCTTCGAATAGTCTGTAGAATTAGAAAAATTCTAGTAAATTTTGTGCCAATAATAAAAGGGAGATTGGATCATATACCCTCCCTTTAGTTGGGAAATTGAGGATTTACCCTCCACATCTCAATGACATGTAGGGTCATCATAAGTCACTGACTCGTGGGCCAGGAGGGTAAATCCTCAATTTCCATCTAAATGGAGGGTATATGATCAATTTTTTCATAATAAAAACTCCGTCCAGTCACAAAAAAAGTGCCACTGTAGAATGCATGCATTCAAACCATTATAACTTTGACCAAGATATCATTGTGAATATGTATATTAGGTAGATGAAAATGACATGAGTAATTTGTCACCCAATATACTTTGATAGTAATGTACTTCTATAATTTTTCAAATGTATGATAATAAAATATGTAGGTCAAACTTACATCCTATTGACTTTGCGTGATTGGAAGAAGAGACAAAGGTGGCTATTCCTATTTTTCAATGCTAAAGTGAAGTTACTCAATGTCATCCATACAAAATAAAAAAGAAAGAAATAAAGCTTTCTATTTATTAAATCACAATGAAAAGTGCTCAAATATCCTCCATCGGATTGCTCTGTTTTGTAAGGAAGCACAAGAATGCTAATTAGACTTGAGTAATGGTTCCTTGACAAATAGTCAAGTTTTTGAGTGGAAGGTACTTGTGCATAATTCCTGAAATTTCATAATGCAGGCTGATGTATAGGCCCCACAAGTGCTCAAGCCTTGGAGTTGTCCACTAATCAGCATTATGGAGCTCTCTATTTCCAAGCAGGGAAGTATTACTTATAAGCTCGAGGAAATGTGGAAAGTTATTTATTGCCTAGGCACAAAGCCACAAACGCCATTTGTACATCAATTTCTTGCTCCGTCCACTACTAAACACATGCCATTCTAGCATTATTATTTTGTTACTACATACATGTCACTACCATTTTGAGATACATTCATCGGACTTTATACATACTATCCCTACCTCAATAATTGAACCTTAACTTTCCAAGAGAAAACTAGTGGCTCTAGACATAGGAAAGTATAATATATGCTCTTAAACAATGCTATCATGGTCATTCTCCCTCATGACATAGCTCCCGCACTAGAAGCTATGTCATGTATTAGTAACGGAATATAAGAAACTGTATTTAAACCACCAACAGTCAGCATAAGCATGGCAAAACCTGACATGTGTACATTACAAGCTAAACATAATGTGGATGCAAGGCAATGATCATCCAAAGTTACCATGTCCGACGTCGATTTTATCATAGGCAGCTGCAAGAGTGCACAACAATTCTCTTGCACCAAACTCCTCATTCTTGCCGCCACCAGGCTCCAAAAAAGGTGATGAAATTACATCAGGATCAGACCCACCAGCATTTCTTCCTGCCTCACCAATCTTCTGGAAAGAAACGAAGTTCAGTTATCAATATTTACCACAGATGCTACATGACTAATAGAGAGCGAACCTATATGGAAACTCACCTCCCATATACCTTGACCATTGATGTTATATAGAACTCTTAGAGCTACTATTAGTATAGCCATTACACAAACCCGGGTAGGGACCCTAGCAGGATTACTGGACAACCATAGTTCAGCAGGCATTGCCCACTCATATATGCGGCATGCATGAGGGAGGATTCTTTCTATTGGCAGAGACAAATCCTTCAAGAAGCGTTGGGCAATCATGTAGAAATTTACTGACGGAAGCCGCAGGCCTATTGTTTGCGCTATGGACCCAGCTGTTGATTCCAATTGCCATGCTCCAATCACTCGAACTGGCCTGAACAGCTGCCTTGCATCCAAAGGGCAGTCCTTCAGAGAGCTCCCAAGGAGCTTGTCCACTTCGGTAAACGCTGCCACATAAGGAAGCTTCCCTTCCATTGCCCACCTATAAATGTCAGTTGGTAGGATGGCTTCCCGGGCAACATGACAGGCCAGGAAACAAACAGCCAATGTTGAGTACACTGGCAGCATCGCCCTCAATGAGCGCAGAAAGACGAACTCAACCCTGCGCCTGTCTTTTCGGGGCAAGGCCTCATCCGCCCATCCATACCTCACCTCGTGAGGTTTCTGATCGCCTGCACACAAAAGCTAGGCTCATTTCAAGTTTGTTCTTTTCTTTCGATGGCAATAACTGAACAAGAATGTGAACTGTCACCTCCACTGGCAGAACGCTTCTGAATCTCTGCGGACACGGCCTCAGCGAGCACCTTCCGCGCCCACATTTCATCAAACACCTTGGAGGCGGCCACCCACCGCACCCA
This sequence comes from Bonia amplexicaulis, assembly GCA_036346245.1. Taxonomy (NCBI): domain Eukaryota; kingdom Viridiplantae; phylum Streptophyta; class Magnoliopsida; order Poales; family Poaceae; genus Bonia; species Bonia amplexicaulis. The sequence continues at coordinate 26,373,086 of CM070737.1, forward strand.
GATGGTGCCAGCCACGCCGCACACGAGCGTGCCCACCCGGTACCGCTCCACCAGCACCTCCAACTGCCGCTGCAGGATCACTTGCAGCCCCCGCACGTAGCGCCATCGAACCCGCGCAGCCAGCTCCTCGGGCTCGCCCCAAGCGTCAGCGCCGGGCGCGAAGTCCCGCGGCTCGCTCGGCTCAGCAAAGTCGTCGAAGGCAGGGGCGGCGGCGGGGTGGCAGCGGGTGGGCTGGGTAAGGGTGGGGTAAGGAGCGGGGTGACGGGTTTGGGGTGGGTTGGGTGGTGTGGCGGCGGACGGAGATGTTGGCGGTGACGGGGAAGTCGTTGGGGTCTGCAGCGGTGGCCTGGGTGGAGGTGTGGACGGCGAAGCACTGGCGGCACGAGAAGAAGCCGTCATCGGCATCGTTGGGATCGTAGTCGGCGGCGGCGCCGCAGTACTCGCAAACCAGGTGGATGCTGCCACCACCGCCGTAGTGATCCGGGGAGGCGCCGCCGTAATCGTCCATGGGAGGGCTTTGTTGATTGGGTCTTGATAATCATCACCCGAATGGAATCTACCTAAAAATCATCCAAATTTAGGGCCTTTGGATCTGCGCCGCGATTTGTGCTTCGGTAGAGGTGGTGTCTTCTCCGGCGAGGTTTGTCGGGGTTCACCGTAGTTAGGGTCGGGATTCACCAGGACCCCAACCTTAGATTTCCAGGGGAGGCGGCGGACCGGCGGTGGGCGGAGCAGGCGGGCGGGGAATCACACTGTGACGAGCAAGTCCAGTCTTGGGAGGCCAGGGAAGGTGCTTGCCAGCGGCGTATCCGACGGTGGTGACTGGTGGGCCACTGGAGACGGGGAAGAAAGTCGTGGGGCGGCGGGGGAGGTCGTCGGTGTGACGGGAGAGAAGCGGAAGCAGAAGCGGCGACGGTGGCGGTGGAGGGACGGGAGGTGCCGCCGGCTTTGGCGCCGGTTGCCGTGATGGAGGTGGTGGCGGGTGGGGCGCGGGAGGTGGGGAACCAGGTAGGCGGCGGTTGGAGTTGAGAGAAAAGTAGAGCTGGCCACTGGCCGCCGGCACGGCCATTTAGGCACGGTCCGTTAAGACCCGTGTATTAAACGGGTCGTGCCGTGCTGGCCCGCGGGCCGCGATGCGAGCCCAGTACGGCCTGAAGTCGTGCCGTGCCGCCCGGCACGCAGAAGGCTTAACGGGCCGTGCGCGTCCCGCCGTTACCAGTTCAAAAAAAGAAAAAATTAAAAATGTAGAAAATTAAGAAAATTGTAGAAAAATTGTAGAAAATTAAGAAAAAAATCAGAAAAATTATAGAAAACCGTAGACATTGTTAATCATGAAAATAAATAGTTTCAATAGCATAATGGGGCGGGGAGATGAGAAAAAAAATTTATACGAATTATCTATTTTTTATTCAAAATTATAAAAATTTATTCATGAAAAATTTATTTATGAAAATAGACTCAAGTCGTCTAATGGGAGGCAACTGGAGCCTATTGCCCAACAGGAGCGCGACAGATGTCCAGTCGCCAGTGGTCGCTATCGCAACCGCCGCCCCATCGACGACTTAAAGTGCGATCGCTACCAACCCCGTGAATTTTGTAAATTTTGTAGTTTTTAACTGGAAAAATAATCTGCTGAAGTTGTAATAAAAGTTTATATTCATTGTATGTTGTAGGTGCGTAACAAATTTTGGAAAACAAATTTAGGAACAATTGACCGTAGAACGATCGGTACATACAATGGTAAGTGATATTTTGATGTTACTGAGAATTAATTCGTGTCTCTGGGCAAAGCTACCTTCTTTTATCATGTCACTGCGCGAAAGCTACCCTCTTTTGTTATGTCACTGCGCAAAGTTACCCTATTTTACCATGTCGCTGTGCAGTGTACTTTCTATATTGGCTAGCTTCAGGAAATGCTAGCCATGCCCTATGAAACAAGCAGATCAGCATGTACATGTATACAGAGAGGTGGAGTTACGATCCGCGGGATGAGGGTCGGTGGATTTCTATTGGCTAGGATTGGGTTGATGAGGATCGACGGGCCCAGCGATCAGATTATCACATACGGTTTTACATACAAACCGTCTGTGATACTCTCTATCACAGACGATTGGTAGTTAGAACCGTCTGTGATACTCTCTATCACAGACGGTTGGTAGTTAGAACCGTCTGTGATGAATGAATATCACAGACGATTCTATATACCAACCATCTGTGAATTAGAACATAAAATTTTATATACCGATGCAATATAAACAACTAGTCTGAAAAGATAAAATAACAAAGTTTTATATGGCTTATATATACTCATTTGAAAGGTTTCGATGAGATCTATAACTTTTCAGTTGAAGCAAAATCCAAATTTCGAAGGGAAGACCAAGAAAAAGGGAAAAACAGAAACTAAAACCTTGCGACGCAGGTTTAAGTCCAAAGATGGCCGATTTTCGAGGTCTTGGGGGGCGACTGGCTAAAGCCAGTCATTTTTTTAGATCGGGTTCGTCATTAGCTTTCCAACGAGTACAAGAACGTCGAAAACGGACACCGTATGCAAAAGTTATACCCGTTTTAGTGAAAGTGTCTCAAAACTAAATCCTACTTGGACTCAAGCGGGAAATTATGAAATTTTGGGGATTGCAAGGCGGGAAACATATCACAGACGGTTTTTAATGCTATGTATGTGTAGCACTGTTGGTAATTTTTTATGCTATGTTCTGACTTGTGTTTATTGTTATCAGAGTTGTAGTGCTGGAGGGTTGATCTATGTATGTGTAATGCAAGTTGTTACCTACAGTGGCCACATGCGTACGTACTCGTCATATTAGAAGGATGCCTTAATTGTAGGGGAAAAATTCAGAAGCACATTACAGCATGAACAATATTATTTGCACAAGATGGCGTGGATATGTATTACACGTATGTATGTCATACAAATGACTACGAGTAATAGGTAGTAGGTCGTACGAGCAGTTGGGTGGGTTAGTCGCACATGATGCTATATGTTATGCATGTAATAAAAAGTACGCATGAGATGTTACTCCCAATCAGTATTATGAAGTTTATTTAAATTGCACAAACTTATTATCTCGTCTTTTCGCATTCAATGATTCACACAGCAAGTCATCTAACAATAATTACATACCGGTTTTCTCCGTACATGAATTCTCAGTAACATCAAAATATCACTTACCATCGTATGTACCAATTGTTCTCCGGTCAATCGTTCCTAAAAAAATTTTCCAAAATTTTTTATGCACCTACAACATACAATGAATATAAACTTTTATTACAACTCTAGCAGATTTTTTACCAATTTAAAACTACAAAATTGACAAAATTTAAAACACTCACGGGGGACTGAGTGCAATCGTCCAATGGGGGGCGACTGCATGAAAGTCGCCCAATGGGAGGGCGACCGGTCAGCATCGCTCGAGGGTAGAGCGACAGGACTCGTTTACTCACGGTTGGGCGATAGGCTCCATCGCCCCCATTGGATGACTTGAACCTATTTTTGTAAAAACAAATTCCACGTGTATATTTCTGTAATTTCGAATAAAAAATGGATTATTCGTACAAAAAATTCGGGAGATGAGCTCATAGGGTTAATGCAACGGCTGTTGATCGCATCGGATGGCTAAAAATTTGGATGTGCTTAACAGAAAAATACCCTTAATAATTTGCTTTATTAAGATAAGGGGTTTCTATTGCCCAGATGTACATGGGAAGTTTCTCAGGGTACGTAACGACATAACATATCTTGACAACACATGCAACAAAAAAAATTCAAGATATGAAGCAAAAGCACCTTGATCTCGAAAAATAGGGAGATGTGATCCAATTTGTTGTCAAAATTCACTTGAAAATTATAGATCTCGTTTATATACATAGATATACTTAAAAACTAGCACGGAAGTTTGAAAAAATATTAATCAATGATGCTATAGCATTTGCAACATTTTAAAAATACATATGTAATAATTTGAGAGGACACTTGCAACAAAAATAACCCAGAAAACATACATTGCATCTAACAAATGCAACAAAAAAATCCATATATTTGTAGATTAAAAATCTCGATGTTGCAATTGTTATGCTGATTATTACATACGTTAAATAAAAATGTTACAACTAAAAATACAATAACCAAAAAACAAATTCGCAACAAATCGGAACAGATCCTGCAACAGACGAAAGAAAGGGGTTGCAACATGGTTGACAAAAAAATATCGATGTTGCACTGGTTATTACTGATTGTTGCACACATAAAATCAAAATATTGTAACAAAAAAATATAATACCAAGAAACAAATACTGCAATAAAATAACTAGATCCAGTCGTTTTACTTGTGGTGGTGATAGATCTGGCGAGCTCCAACCATACCAATGACGTGGCTGATGAACGCAAATGAGGAGGATGCCGGTAGCCTACGGTGTTCACCCCATGGTGGAGCTAACGTCGTCAAGCTCATGGTGGCAGCGGCCGACCCAGATCTAGCAGGACCAAGGCCGTCTGGGTGCCTTGTCGCTGGGCATACCGCATACCACTTCATCTTCTGCTGCTTCGCTACCTGAGGCCTTGCCATTGAAAGGGGAGGCAAGTTCTAGTGACGAATATCAAAGAGAGAGTGAGTGAGAGAGAGATGGTGTGGAGACCAGAGAACGAGCGGGGATATCTAGCTGCCGCTAAGTAGGTGTAGCAGGGCAGCTGGTCACACGGGGGTCAGGGGTGTGAGGTGAGCAAGAAGAGGTGTGTTGGTTGGGGATGGATGGGTGTATACGTGTGTGAGTTAGGAGGTCAACTGAGGGAGCTGTGAAAAAGGGTAGGGCGTATGATGCTATTGACCCATGTGGAACATCTGACTGGTGGCAATACCATTAAGATAATCCTTGTCAAAGAAAAAAAACTAGTTCACTTCTTTGCTTGGGTGAAGAGCCAAACGATGGCCATGCCCATGCTTGAGCAAACAGTAAATGCAAGGCACAAAACGACAGACCACTTCTACAGTAAGTCCAAGGCACCTTTGGCTTCTACTGTGGCAGTTACTGTGCACTCATGTGCTGCGTCAGTGAATCTAGCCCCTTCTTCTAAAATCCAATGGCCATGATTTGTCCAAAGGCAATTTACCGTATTTGTCTTTTGCGTGTGTAAAGCCCCATGATACGAATCCATTAATAACTATGTTGTTCTGTCAAATTTGGCAAAAGGGCATTGAAAAAAACTTCGGCAAAAGGACCGCTTTGGTCCATCAAGTTTCAGATGGACCAAATTAGTCCATGATGATCCACTTTCGAGTCAAATTGGCTCTTTGCTGACATGTCTTGACATGTTCACGGTAGTCCACTCATCTCTGTATGCTGAGTAGGGGTGAATATTTTTATACCAAAACTGAAAAATCGAGCTGAAAAAACTAAAAATTACGGTTTATTGGGTATTTGATATTCAGTGCTGTTGGTTTTTTGTGCTATTTAGTAGTCGATGTTATATTTGGTTTTCACATGTCAAAAATTGTTTGGGCTAGAAAAAACCAAGTGACAATTGCATCCCACTAGCAGTCCAATACCCAGCGAGAAATCCCAACATCTCTTGCCCATCTTTTCATCTCCGAAGGCCCAAGCCCAAATTGCCAACCATCCGTGACCCATTCAAGCCTCCGATGCTTTCCTCTGTTCCAGATTCCAAGATGTGTTGCCTTACCCCTAATCCCTCCCTCTCTACGGTGCACCATGCCCACACTACCCTCGAACCCACGATGGTCGACACAGCCGAGCTACTGATAGTTGAGCCGACTGTCGCCTCCATATCCTCCTCCCTCATTGACTTCGCCTCCAATCCCCTCCCCCTCCGCTGACCGCTACCCCAATCCCCTCCTCCACCAGTTGCTTCTGATGAGTCACCGGCAACTACAACAAAGGGACATCAGAGCACGCGTGTGCCCGCACCACCGAGGAGTCATCAGTTCTCCATGCCACTTAAGTCAAGTAAGGCCCAAGAACTTCTTGCGTGTTGTTTCTTGTTATAACTCAGTGCACCAAATTACCAAAAAAAAAAACAGAACCAAATTATTTTGGTTATTAAGTTTGGTTTGTGATTTTAGTTTGGTTAATTTAGTAGGCATTTCTCAAAAACTGAAATATTTTTTTACCAAATAAACTGAACTGATTAAGCTGAATTAACCGCATACCATCCCTAATATTGAGTTACCACATGTCAACTGACACTTTTGCCCTTGCTCTATTCACCCAACCCAATTAGTCATTTGCAGTGGCGGAGCCAAGATTTCTCAGAGCCTCGGGCCAAAAACTAAGATGGCTATATGCCAACTAGCATCAAATACTATCAGCACTGAGGTATAACAAAATAACAACACAAATACATAATCGAAATAATTTTTGAATTCCATGTTGAATGATACGACAAAATAGATAAAACATAGCCAAAAATACATATTGGGAGCCAGCACCTGTGGACGGCAATGAGCAGTGAGGGCAGCGTCGTGGCGGATTGGCGGAGAGGAGGTAGGGGTGCTGCCGCACTGCCGCGGGCCGTGGCATAGAGGAGGCGGGGCGGCGCCACGACGGAGAGGAGGCGGGGGCAGCGTCGTGGCGGAGAGGAGGCGATGGGTGGTGCGCAGTAGACCAAGCGGAGAGGGTCAGGCTGCCACTGTGGGCCACAGCGGAAAGGAGGCGGGGGGCGGCATCGCGGCGAAGAGGAGGCGTGGGGGCGGCATCGCGATGGAGAGGACGCGGTGGCCGGTGGAGGTGGTGTCGAGGCGGAGAGGAGCTGAGGAGGCGAGGGCAACGCCGTGGCCGGCGGACTCGGTGAAGAGGAGGCGGGTGGTCGGGGGGGCTGCGGTGGAGAGGAGGCGGGAGGGGTTGGTGCTGGCGAGAGGAGGTAGGGGTGCGGCAGAGAGGAGGCAGGAGGCGATGACGCGGTGTGTGGGAGAGGAGGCGGTAGGGGGGGGGGCGGAGTCGCGGAGAAGCGGCCGGAGGCGTCGCGACTCGCGAGATGAGAGGGAATAGTGGTGGAGTCGATTTTTGAGCCTCTGCCCAAAATTAAGAAGTCTATAAGTCTATAACTAACATCAAATACTATCAGCATTGAGGTATAACAAAATTACAACACAAATACATAATCGAAATAAAAATTTGAATCCCATGTTGAACGATACGATAAAATAGATAAAACATAGACAAAAATACATACCGGGAGCCGGCACTGGCGGACGGTGGTGAGCAGTGGGGGCGGCATCGCGGTGCATTGGCAGAGAGGAGGCGGGGTGCGGTGCCGCATTGCCCCGGGCCTCAGCGGAGAGGAGGCCGGGGTGGCGTCGCAGCGGAGAGGAGGCAGGGGCGGCGTCGTGGTGGAGAGGACGCGGTGGCCGGTGGGGGCGATGTCGCGGTGGAAAGGAGCTGAGAAGGCGAGGAGCGACGCGCGCGGGGCGGACTTGGCGGAGAGGAGATGATGGGTCGGGGTGGTGCCGCGGCGGAGAGGAGGAGGGGTGGGGTGGTGCCACAATAGAGAGAAGGTGGGGAAGGCGACGCGACGTCGCAGGGGAGAGAAGGCGATGTGGGATGGGGGTGGTAGAGTCGCGGAGAGGCGGCCCGAGGCGTCGCGACTCGCGAGTCTGGAGGGGACTCGTTTGCACAGCTCGTCCGCATTAGCATCGAGCATGGTCCTCGAAGTCAAATCTCGCCAGCGATCATAACGACAAACACGATGGCAATGCTGCATAAAGAGACGGAACTAATACCTTGAAGGAAGCAGTGGCATCACATAGAGACAAAAAACTTCCTCGATAGCCTTTTATTCCCATTGGTTGATCTTGCGGGATCTTCCCCTCCACGCGCCACCCAAACGCCACGTCAAGTTGGATATGGTGGTGCTCATACGTTCGTAACGAATAAAGGATACACATACTCTATGATACAGGATCATATGCCACCTTAGCACCGAGGAATACACGTACACTTGTACTAGCTCCAGAACAAACATATATACCTTTTCTCATGGGATTTGAGTCCCGCTTTCACTCTTAGGCCTCCATTGGAATAGAGAAAATAAAAATATAAAACATGGAAAAGCTCATGCTTCTGGTTTATTTTTCACTATTTATAAATTTTGTATTTTTCTGATTTTTTGCTTTTTTGTGCTTTTTTTGTATGTTCTTTTTTTCGTATTCGTTTGTATTGTCTGTGATGGATTAACCTATTTTTTTCTATTTTAATTTTTTAAATTTTAATTACATTAAATATACTATCATTGGCTATAGTGCAAACTCTATCATAAGCTAACTTATTTTAGTCTAATCAGGCAGCACCGTAAAAGATTTGAAGCATATATGTTTGGGTGCTTCACAGAGCGAAACATAGGAATTTAACATCACTTAAATAGAGAGGGAGGAGAGAGAGAGATTGCTGTAGGATTTCAAAGAAAAATGTCCACGAGGTTCAGTCCGAAATTAATGGATCTTTCGCTGGGAAATGCTAGATGGAAAACGATATTGGAACGCGCCGTTTGAATTCCCAAGCAAAGGTAGGCAACGCGACGCAGCTACGCGAACAGGACGAGTCAACGGATCCAACCCCTCCAAATTTCCAGTCCACCCGTTGGCCTCCTCGTCGCCACGCCGCCATCTCGCCTTCGCGGTTCCTTCCCCACCCCACCCAGGCGTGGCGAGCGAAGCGACCACGCTCGCGTCCCCAAGGCGGCGGATGCGATCGACTCCCACGCGCCACAGAACCGACGAGGAGGGCGAGGCGGCGGCGACGATGGGGCTGGACGTGCCGCCGGAGGAGTCCAACCGCTGCGTGCGCGGGTGCTGCCGCAGCGCCGCCATCCCGCTCCACCTCCCCGCCGCGTCCTTCTCCCTCCTCTCCCCCATCGCGCGAGGTAACTCCGCCCGCCAATCTCTCTCTCTCTCTCTACCTTCCTCTCTGTTGTTCTGAGGAGAAATGTTGTGCGTGGTAATGGGGGAAACGCCACGACGACGATGCGACGTGATGTGCCGTGCCGTTCAGGGTCGGAGAGCACGGTGTACGAGGCGCGCCTGGGCAGCGAGCGCGCCGCGGCCAAGAAGCCCGTGCTATCCACGTCCGACGACCTCGACAAGTTCCACTACCAGCTCCAGCTCCTATGGTCGGTGACCTCTCTTTGTCTACTCTACCATGCAGCTTCATTGCTTCTCAAATGCCCCATCCTCCCAATGACGCCTACGGAAGCCACTGCCCAGAACTGATGCGATTTCTCTGTCTCTCTAGAGACGTGATTTCTCTGTCTCTCTAGAGACGTTTGGTTGGGGATCATGTGGAGGATGGGGTAGTGGTGTGCTTGTGCTGCCATTAAGCTTTAGGTGCTAACAATTTGCCGCATAAAAACGAACCGAATAGAGCATTAATTAGGAGCTCACTCAACTAGAATACCATGGTAGCGGGTAATTCTGCCAAAGGATCAGAATTATTTTGTTGGAAGCTGCCCAGCCGTATCTGTTGAAAAAGCAAATTTCATTTTCTGGTTACCTCTTGTCATTCTTATTAGGGCATGCAGTATTATATATGGTTTTCACGTAACTGTAGTAAAATGGACCTTTTGTTACTGCAGCATTGAATTGTTGGTCGGGTAGGATGCTTATATCCTGAAGAAGTGACAAAGCTTATTCAAGAATTTCTCTTGGAAGATTTTTGGATTAATATGGGGATTTCAATGTATATGCAGTGAGCTGGATCATCCAGGGTTGGCGAAACTGATCGCAGCCCATGCACGTCCTCCGAATTACCTGATGTTCTTTGAATTCTTTGAACCTCCAAACCTTGCGGACAAGATACATGTCGAGGAGTGGAACCCTTCTATCCAGCAAGTAGTCACCATTGCCAGTGATCTAGGTTCCAATTTCTTACAGCTCCTTTTTTCGAGATTGTATCTTTTTGGCATGTATGTTGTTTTCTGAAATTAGAATTACACACACACACGTGTACACACACACACCTCGTCTTAGCAGTAGCATTGGATGTGTAATCTTAAAACGGGAGACTAGTTTTTTTGTGAGGACCCATTTTTTACAGGTTTGCAGGAATGTTAGTTTCACACAACCGCACTTGTTTCAAGCAAAATATGTTTAGCTTAATATCTTTTGTTAGCGTGAATGAAAGATATCTCATCATCATGTGTACTCTTGGATTACCCTTCAGTTGCAATCTACTTCAACAGTTTCTAAGTGTCTTTAAAATTTTACAATTGTTTATTTCATTCTGTGACTTGATTTAGTAGGCATAGAAATTATTGTACATAGGATAACTATATTTAACTGGAGGATATTTTTAGTCATTTCACCTGTTATTCTTTATCCAAGTGGCTAATAAATGACACAAAAAAATATGTTTGTTGCATACATATAAATGACACAAAAAAATATGTTTGTTGCATACATTCAAATACTGGAATTTCGTACTATTACTTGCACTCCTTTTTACCCTCTCTTTTTTACCCTGGTGCTTTTGGAAGATTTTACACATCACTGTGGTTAGTGTGCAACTTTAGTTATGTACCAATTTATTCTGGTATGGTGCTTCCGATAACAAGTGCATGTAGTGTCAAAATGAAGCATGAACAGATTCATTGTAATGTTAAATGGACTGCAAAGGAAAATAATTTTCCTGAAATGCAAAATACAAAGATGACAATAAACTCAAGTTGAAGACTTAAAGTCCATGGACTAAGCATTAATGCTAATGAAAGGAAACATCAATGCACTTCCAATTCGGAAATAGTAATACATGACTTAATTTAGTTTCTTTTTGCCAAGTAACATTGTCTTGAGTTGCATGTCTGCTGTTGCAAAACATGCAAATTACCAATTTGACATTGCTTTTCACTGTATTTTCAGCAAAGATTCTCCAATACCTGCAAATCCTTGGGATAGTGCACAGAGATATAAAACCAGCTAATATTTTGGTATGTGCTTGCATTTTTCTTGTATCTACGTCTGAGAGTCAATTATATATACTTTGAAATGATAATGAATTTTTATCTTTCTTTCATACATTGACAAAAATCTTGTAATTCTGTACAGCTAGATAAAGATCTCCATCCACATCTAGCAGATTTTGGCTTGGCCATGTACCAGAAGGATATTAAATGTGTTTCAGTTGAAAACTGGAAATCGTCCGGCAAGCCTACTGGTGGTTTCTATAAAAAGAATATGGTTGGGACGCTAATTTACATGGCACCAGAAATTTTGAGGAAGGATTTACATACAGAAAAATCAGATGTATATAGCTTCGCAATATCAATCAAGTAAGACATTTCTCTTTTGGAATTAAATGTATCGTGGCCCAGTCTGTTTCATTGTTTCTGCCATAGAATTACAGTACATACTATGTTCAGAAAATGTGAAATCTTTGGGAGGCATTTATATCCTGATATCAGAATGGGAAGATGTTTGCTTGGAGCAGATGCCATATCTGTATTGGAGAGAGTGGCATATCCCACATTGACCCACGTTGCATAGACAATTCTACTAGGCACTTTGTATCATGTCCAACACTTGTTGGATACTGACATTTGTACGACACTTCTCCGACACATGTCATCAGTGCTGTGTTCACACTGTCCATGGGGCAAAAACTACTAGGGAAACTAGATATATGATATTTCCAGTACTTCATTCTGGCTTGTTGCATAGAATACCTTGACTTTATTTTGTGTTGTGGCTTACCTTACAGTGATCTTAGCCTCAATTATATGACCTAATTTAAGAAATCAATTATACAATTTTCTTCCTTGTATGTTTGGATGTTGAATTTATGTTGTAACATGTGCAATTATGGTTTGCCAGAAAATATATATATGCCCTTTAATTTTGGGGAAAATTAGGTAAGTAACATCAAGAAAAAAATGAAATCAGAGTAATGAGTAATGGCATTGCAAAAATCATCGATTGGAAAATAACATCGTAAATATTGATTATTATGGAAAATGACATTACTGTTAACATGGCGTCAATTGGGTGCTGGAAAGTGGAAACAATATTTCTATCCCTCCTGATAATTTCATACCTTGGCACCCAAATGAGATTGTTCGGAGACAAATCTTCCTCTATTTCCCATATATGGAAGGGGTTATTCTCATACTTTCCCTACCTATTTTTATTCATTTTTCCACTTTGGTTTTGCCATGACCTCAGGGATAGTTTTGTCATTTAGGAGTTTTGTTTTCACTTCTGATCAGAAAATGGTAGTGGGCCTATTCTTTTTGGCTGCGGTTTATGGCTTTTGGCTGAAATTTTTGAATTTTGGTTGTTTGCGACATAGATTGCGGAGAGATACCCGCTTGCGATTTTGGTTGATACAGATGTTAGGCTTTTAACGTGTACTACAATTAACTTGTAGATCCCGTCTTGAGAAAATACTCCATTTAAAAGTTAGGTACTGTAGCAAAAGCCAAAAACCGCTTTTAGAAGCCGTAAAGAACATGCCCAGTGTCCTTTTTCATAATAAAAGATATTTGTGATATTGTTTTACATTCAACATTTTTTGTGACATCATTCCTCTAATTTTGTGTTTTTGAGATGTTACCGCCTAATTTTCCCTTAACTTTTCAATATGTGTGGCTGTGTCGCTGTGTATCTATTTGTGCCTTAGTCATGCAACCTGGTCGGTGACAATTTGGCCCATGTTACATGCATGCATGTTGGCACTCCAGTCAATTAATTTACATTTCCTGTGCTTTTGCTGGTAACGTTATAGATGTGATTAGGTTCCAGCAGCAAAGACATTGACAGGGTAGTGAAAGGGTAGGCCATATAATAGCTGTATAATTCAGCGAGCAAATCTTTGTTAGTGATTATTTTAACGTGTACTGATGTGAGTGCTCATGTGGAATCCGCTGGTGCACATGTAAAAGTTTCTTGAGCACAAGTAAATGTATTTAGGTAGAATCGTTGGTCATGATGTATTAACAGGTTGCCTTATTTCCATCATTTTACAGTGAGCTTCTTACTGGTGTGGTGCCTTACACAGATCTGCGAGCAGAAGCACAGGTACATTTCTTTTATTCTCTTTTATCTTTAATGCTGGTTTGTCAGTTCCAATACTGTTATCATTTTTTTTCTTGTTCAATTGCTCTACACCATATTGTCGCTCATTTGGAAAACTGCAAGTGCAAGCCATCATCGTATTATGAACATAAACTATTTCATGCTGTCCTGGTAGGA